>OX336370.1:6707610-8125559 GCA_946902895.1 Fragum fragum | reverse complement strand
AAACCATAAAGCCAAGAGCTTTGATATTTGGTATAAATGATCGCCTAATGACCTTTTAACAAAATAGATCAAAGAATTAAGAAGAAAATCTTTAAGATTCTTCTTCAATACCTTTAGAACGGCAGTGTTCACATATTGCATGTAGAACTGCCTTAATGTTGTAAAGGTAACTCATTATGAGCTGTCACACCTAAGAATAAAATTAGTGCTGTATTAAGGGATCCCAGATTTTACAAAGAACTTCTCCCAAAATATTAGGTCTAATGGTTTCAAAGATATTTTTGGTTGTAGTATTGTCTTATGGTGGTGTATCAAAAGACAGCATACTGTCCCTTTTTTATCACAATAATATCGTTCAAGCTGTAGTTACGACATTTCGCACGCCCAACGACGATATCAAAATTGTTGTTAATTCAATATTGTGCAAAGTGATAAAGATTTGTTTGACTGGGGTTTTACGCCGCTTTCAACAATCTTTCAGTTATATCGCGGCGGCTGGAGCACCTAACAATGGATTCCTGGTATTTCTCACACCAGTACCGCCATCCCATCCTTTCCTAGCCTCCAGCTGCGATCCCACATAGGTCTACGATTATCGGCCCATTGGTGGGAGACAAATAGTCGGAAAGGATGAGTGCCGCCGTCGGGGATCGAGCAAAGTGATAAAGAGGGAAACCATAAAAAGCCTCCTTGGGCGATATCGGAGCATCGTGGTCTTCTTTATTATTTTTGATACATGTTACTGGACATGAATTTTGCAAGGCAATACTGTTCGTTGTCTAGATATATAAGAATTTCCTGTCGGAGGTCAGTGGGCCTGTCTATATATGTCTTTCCCAACATTTCCTCAGGTGCGTGACAAACTAGTCAGTCTGGGCATCAACAAAAGACATTTAGATTTTTCGCTGATCCTCCAAAGAATTTCCGAGTTAATATCAATCTACATGGTGAAGTATCAATAAAGGCTGTGTATTTGTGTTGACCAATCGGCATCAGTGTGCTCGTGTCTTTTTAAGAGATGAAGAGAATATTTTTTGTTTTCATGGAGGTATGAACCGATAAACCTAATCACACTGTATGAATACGCGAAGCGGATTCATACATAAGTGTGATTAGTTTTTTCGGTTCATACCTCCATGAAAACAAAAAATATTCCCTTCATTTCTTATAATTTAATAGCATGGAGCGAACAAAGCAAAATTTTACAACTTTTGATACTTTTTTGTATGGAACTATTTTGTGCGGAAATATACAAAATGGCTTCGTGCTCAAATTTTTTTTCATGGAGGTATGAATTAAATTTTTCGACCAATTAGAAGGCTCGTTTTGGATAGACGAAACTAATAATTAAATTATTAAGAAATGAAGAGAATATTTGTTTGCGTTCATTGAGGTATGAACCTAAAAGCTTAATCACACAATGAATACGTGAAGCAGATTCAGTGTGATTAGTTTTCAGGTTTATACCTCAATGAGAACAAAAAATGTTCTCTTTATTTCCTTATTACTTAATGCCATCATACAAAACAAAGCAAATGTTTTACTAGTTTTGAGTATGGTTTTATGGATCTATTTTGTGCGTAAGCATACAAAATAAGTGCGCGCTCAAAATTTTGTACATGTAATGTTAAATACTCAAAACGTTTAAATCTTGAAAAACAAAACTAGAATTAAAGTATTAAGCAATGGATGTGAGCTTCTGGATGTATGATTTATACTAGAATAATTCATCAAAAAGCAAGCGTTCTTTGACAATGGCCGACTCAGTCCCTTATTCAGACTGTGAGGCCAAAAGTCAGAATACACGTGTCAGTTTTCATCTAGCTTAGCTTGCAAAAAGTTATCAAACTGACACGTATAATGTTTGACCGCTGACTTTTGATCTAAATTGCAGTGATAACGTTTGAATACGTATTGAAATAAAAGAGCCCCCAACACAAATTATGCAATTACTGACGGTCTCAAAAGTCGCAAGGGGGGGATCCAATTACAATTATACATCTCTCTCTCTCTCTCTCTCTCTCTCTCTCTCTCTCTCTCTCTCTCTCTCTCTCTCTCTCTCTCTCTCTCTCTCTCACTCTCTCTCTCTCTCTCTCTCTCTCTCTCTCTCTCTCTCTCTCTCTCTCTCTCTACTCACTCACTCTCACTCACTCACTCACTCACTCACTCTCTCTCTCCCCCCCTCTCTCTCTCTCTCCGCTCTGTCAACATGAAAAGCTGATGCCTTTAGATTAGGCATTGGATGTATAGGAACCCTTTTGGTAAAAAAATATTTGTTAGGTACCTACAGTAGGTTCCTATAACCCGAGGTCTATAATGTGCCATCCGATGGAGACTTCCTTGCGTCTAGGCTTACATAATTCAAATTACGTAGTTTGAGCTTTTACATTGCGTACCTAAACACGTTAATAAGTTAACCCTTTCATGTTTCTAGAAATTTTAGACTAGTCCCAATCTGAAACAAGTTGTAGACGACAATGAAAGGTGAGTGCAATTTGAAACAAAACCACTCTATGTGGTAGAAAATATTGTGATAAAAGAAGAAATTGATTGTATCAAGCAATTTCTTCTTTTTATCACAATATTTTCTTACATATAGACTTGCATGGACGTAAATTCAGATGTATACAGGAAAGAGTTAAAACATAACAATCGCCAATAGTGTGATTATAAAGATTTTATCCCCGCCGAGTGTAACGGTTGTCGGTGTTCGTGTTAAAAAAAAAAAAATAGATCTACGGAAAGGGTATTGAAAATCAATGTGGTGCGAAAAGGGAAACGCCCGAACACTCGGTAAAACAAATATTTGAAATTAGATTGCATAGAGCAGAGGTCAGTCAGAGTTGATATTTGAAAAAGGGATTTATACTGAGGTAGAATGACCTTTCTAGTTCAAAGAAATTCGCAAAAGCGAAAAACTTTCGACACTTAGCCTGCATAATGTGCACAGTCTGACCCATGTCAATCTCATAATTTATGAAAGATCCTTTTGGTCTGACGGGTCATAAGTAATAAAATAAAATAAAAAGATAATAACCGAGTACAGATTACATTAGATATCTGATAGATTGGTAAGGTTACAATATAGGATCACTGGCAACGCCTCTCACATATTAACCCTTGTCATGCTGTAAAAATTACCTTTCTGAATTGCTGTCAAATCAAAGGGCTGAGAGCACTGGTAGATCTTTTAGTTCCAAAAATCAATATTTCATTTAGAAATCAACCTCATAAACAACTCGGGAAGGAAAAGTATGAGCAGGAGGTGTAGACTAAGATCAGACTGCACAAACGTGCAGTCTGATCTTAGTCTACACCTCCTGCCAAAATCGGAATATTCCGGGTTCAGCATGACAGGGGTTAATTTCCCTAGAGACATAAACGAAATTATTTTGTACAATATACAGAGGTCTAGATAAGAGGAGGTAACAGTATTCTAAAATCCTTATTTCTTAACGAAACCCTATACTGTGGGTACTCAATTGAATCGTCTCGTTGGATATGTAACTAGGGAAATAGATAAAGGACAGATCGTTGGTTGGGGATCTAAATGTAGTAATTTCAACTTGATTGTGACATTTCATTAGCCAAACCTAAAACATGCATATAATAAATGTTGAGTTCAAAGTTTCCTATCAAAAGGGATGTTTTGATTGGTGCATCAAATTTTTTTATTGACCATCGCGATTCCTGAAATGCCTGAGCATTGATATTAGTGTTTATTGTTCTCTTACCTGAAGAGAGTTCGCTAAACGCTGCTAGCAGTAAAAGAGAAAATGCAGTAGCCTTTATGGAAACCTGAATTGGAAATAACCAGTATTAATTAGTTTCACCATAATCCCGCATTAAAAAACGTTATGTTAGATGAAGAAATTGCCTGTCAAAAATCAATTCCTTCACTATACGCACTTTTTTCTATCCTAATAGAAAAAAAATATCCAGTAAAAATTGTCGTCTGCAAATTCTTTGAATCTGGACCAGTCTAAAATCATGTCGTCTGGTAATGGGTGAAGACGTTCAATCCATTCAGCTTGAAATAATATTTTTCATGAACGATGTTTAACCCTTTCCCATACAGTCCCTTGTTTTTACGTCCGTGTGATTTTACAATTGAGAAAACATTTTGGGAAAGAAGAAATTGCTTGTAAGCAATCTCATTAAAATCATCTCTAAGAAACCACTACGCTATCTCTCCGTTACGTAGGGCCGTAGCAATAGTGTTTTATGGTGGGTCTAATTTTAATCAGATTGGGGACCTAAACGCCAAATCAGTAGCTTGAAGAAGCTGTCGTTACGACATTCAAGTCGGCGAACCAACAATGTTCAACATATATGTCAGAGTTCAAATTTCATTTCCTGTCTAAATGAAAGACTCCATTTGGTCATCGTTGTGGAAAATGAAGAAATTGCTTGTTTCAAGCAATTTCATCATTTTCCACAATATTTTCTATCCAAAAAGACGAACAAATTATAAAATTATATAAACTCGAAATTGTCGTCTGCAACTTCTTTCAAATTGGACCAGTCTCAGTTTTTGTTGTAGGAATGGGTTAAAGGTTTTAAATACAAACAAATATAAAGCGGTTCTAAACGAAGACATTTTCAAAAATGTGATTTGAAAGGATTGAGACGGTTCGAGTATTTAACAATATGGCCAAGATGGTCCTGAATTTACTTGTGTAGGTATTTTTGATTGGATGAGACCGATAAAAGACACACGATTCGATAACACGATAACAACAAATAGAAAAACACACTGTTGTAATATTCCTTTTATCATATACTTTCAGGACATGTCGTGAAGAAAATTCTCTTGAATGATTAAGAAATAACCAACTTTCCTAAAAAAAGCGAACGTCAATACACAAAAAGGTAGTCCGTGTTTAACGGTACTCGACGAATACGGTTTTTTGGTACTCGCCGAATACGGTTTTTTTCTGTCGAGTTGTATTAGATAGCCAGATTTTAATCCACAGGTATGGAATAAAAGTATTTACAGTCAGTTTGAGGAAGATTGGGTAAAAAATGTGACCTCTAGAGTGGTAGCAATGTAAATGTCAATAAGGTTCCTCTTCCTTTGATATTGGTCAGAATGTTCGATAGAGTTCTTCCTCATGACTTTACAAAAATGTTCAACAAATTTAAGAAAGATTGAGCCAAAATTCTGACCTCTAGAGTGGTAACACTGGGTAGTTGTCGCCACACGACGCACATTCAATTATCACAAAAGCTCAACATGAGCACGTTGCTAAAACCCACACCTTTCATCGTTAGGACTGACGGATCATTTGAACTCCAACAGGAAATTCGACTGAGATGTTAATGGCGTTATTTGCCAAGTTTTTTCCGTTACTAAGTGTAGTATAGGAAAATAGTTCAAGATAAAAAGAAAAAATAAATGAATCGTTTGAGAACTGTAGTGGAAAAAGAATCTGATTGAACATAACAACAACAGAATACTATAAATCTGTCTAATAAACCACATCATTCTTTGTTATTACTGCTAACTTAACGGTTTTGTTTGATTTATGGTATTACAATCTAAATCTGATCTCATTTATTGTTTTTATTTGTAATGCATCTATTGATTAAAATTTACTTTCGTCAATTGAAATTCTCTAATTTGCTGAAATTTGTGTTTATCCCTTTCCTATTCAATCTCTATTTTGTAAGTCTCAGTGAATTTAAAATTGAGCAAACATCGTAGAAAAAGAAGAACTTGCTTGTCACAAGCAAAATCTCCCTTTCCACAATATTTTCTACACTAATGAATGGTTATTTCAAATTATATTCAAATACTTTTCTTCTGCAAAACCTTTGAATTTGTAAAGGTCTAAATTTTTGCAAAACAGAAATGGATTGATATCTCAATAAAACAGAAAATTGATAGCGGAACTATGTTGTATGCAAATTTTAAGCAAATGCCTGTTTAAAAAAAAAAAAAAAAAACTCTTTGCTGTTTTTGTGGTGATATTATAAATGAAATGAAGAAAACACGTCAAAGGCGTCATTTGGGTATGAAACTAAAAACCTAATCACACATGTGTATGAATTCGTTTGGCGGTCTCACATACAGTGTGAGGTTTTTAGTTTTCCTCCTTGAAAAAAAGAAATATTTATTTTCTTCATCTCTGAAATACTGTCAACGTAAATCTTAATCAGCCCATGAAATCGTTTATATGACCATTACGACAACTCGCTGTTTGGCGTGCAAAATAGTGCAAATACATTTTGAATAAAGCTGTATTAACCATTGCCATGCTGAACCCGGAATATTCCTGTTTTGGCAGGAGGTATAGACAAAGATCAGACTGCACATAAGTGCAGTCTGATCTTGGTCTACATCTACTGGTTGTCTACTTTCAGCCAGAGTTGTTTGAATAATTCTTTTCAAATGATTGACCTTCATTAAGATCCTCCAGTGCTGCCAGTCCTTTAATTTCAAAGCAATTCTGTGTAGGATTTTAATTTAGCATGACAAGGGTTAACGACATTTTACTCGCCCAAAGACGACTTGTCATGTTATTAGAAAAGTGTGCCTTACCATTGTCAATGTCAGGCACGTGGTGAACAAGACGGTGTGAGATAGTAGAGAGATTTCCATGTCTATAAATACAGTCGACATGTCACACAAAACAGATCCCATCTTATCATACGATTCAACGTTTTTTAATAAAAACGACAATGATATACTGGTTGATATTGTCGACGATACCTGTTGTTGGAGCATTAAAGCCTCGGGGGTGGAGAAAATGCATAGTTTGCTTTCATTGGGGTGTGAAAATAAGATTAAAAAATAAATGAATAAACACACACACCAACAAAAACCCGAATACATGAATGCTTTTAATAAAGCGGATTTAAATACAAGTGTGAGTATGTTTGTGATTTCAACCTCTATGAAAACAAAACCTTCATTAAGGCATGTGCCATAAAAAGACATCAAGTTTAAGCAAAAAATTGACGGATAGCCACGCCCACCGCGCTCCACTTAGATATTAAACGACGTTATTTTGCAAAATCTATGAATAGTAGCATGTGATAAAAAATACAATGGTTGGTTGCCGACCTGAACATCGGAACTAAAGTTTGAATAAGACGTAGTTAAGACGTTTAAGTCATGGCGGTGTTGAACATATTCTTTAGCCAATCAGAGTACAGGAATTTTGATTGACATGACTAAATTAAATCTTACCTTGGTGAACATCGGCTGCTGAATAAAATGGAA
Organism: Fragum fragum; assembly: GCA_946902895.1. Classification (NCBI taxonomy): domain Eukaryota; kingdom Metazoa; phylum Mollusca; class Bivalvia; order Cardiida; family Cardiidae; genus Fragum; species Fragum fragum. Next base: position 8,118,331 of record OX336370.1, on the reverse strand, counting down.
AGTTTCTATCTTTTAAGATAGAAATAAGCAGTTTGAATGGTAAATCGTCCTGTTTTTCTTATTGATCAAATTATTTTCGTCCTCTCGTTAAATGAGCAAAAGAACCATTATGTTTACTAATGAGATTGGTCTATTAATTGACCGATCAAGGCTGACAATCAACGAATCAATCGACCAAGATCTCAAAATCTTTTAGACCGGAAGTGAATGCATTTTTGTTGGTTTTGCGACTAATATGTCATAGATAGTTTTCCAAGCTGTCTGGGCAAGGACGTTTAAGTCGCTAAACAACCATTTTACTTTTTAGTTCACCTGAGCATGAAGTGCTTTGTGTGAACTTTTGTGATCGGTCATCGCACGGCGTCCGTCATTCCGTCTATCTGTCCGTTCAGAATTACAAAAAAAAATTTTCACCCTAAAATAAACGTTGAATTTAAACCAATCTTCACAGAAAAGATCCTTATGCCATACTCTTTCAAAATATTTCAAAGAATTGAATCCATGAAGATCTTTGGTTGCCATGGCAACCGAGTTAAAGTTTTCAGAAAATGTTTCCATCCCAAACCATAAGGCATGGGGCTTTAATATTTTGTGTATATCAATACCTATTGGCCCTCTACCAAAATACTTCAAAGCATTGCCGTACTCTGAAAATTGGTTCTTTTCTGTGAGATCCCTGATTTTTAGTAGAAAAAAGGGAGGAACTCTTGAAGACATTCTTCTCCCATACCATAAGACCTAGAGGTTTGATATTTGCTATAAATTGTCATCTATTGACCCTCTACCAAACTGCCTCAAAGAATTACCATATTCTGAAAACTAGCCCTTTTCTGTGAGATGCCTGATTTCACGTATGAATAAAGAACGAAACATTTGAAAATCTTTTCCTCTCAAACCATAGAGCTTTAATATTTTATGAGTATCAATACCTATTGATCCTCTACAAAATGCTTCAAAGAATCGCCGTATTCTGAAAATTAGCGCTTTTCTGGATCATCCCTGATTTTACATAGGTAAAGAAGGATATCTTTGATATTCTTCTTCTCCCAAAGCATTGGGCCTAGAGCTTTAATATTTTGTGTGTATCAATACCTATTGACCCCCAACCAAAATATTTAAAGAATTGTTGTACTCTGCTGAAAATTATCCACTTTCTATGTGACCCCTGTTTTACATATGAATAAGCAATGTATTTTTTGAAAATCTTCTTCTCCAAAACCATAAGGTCGAAAGCTTTAATATTCGGTGCGTATCAATACCTATTGACCGTCTACCACAATACGTCAAGGAATTATCGAGTTCTGAAAATAAGCCCTTTTTCTGTACAATCCTTGATATTAGATATGAAATAAAGAATTATATATTTGAAAATCTTCTCCTTCTTAACCATTTGGCCTAGAGTTTTGACATATTGCAAGTATTAATGTCTATTGACCCTCTACCCGAAAACTTACAAGAATTAACATACTGTGTAAATTATCGCTTTATGGTGGGATCTTCAATATACCTAGCATTCAAGGAGAAAATCTTTAAAAATCTTCTTCTCCAGAATAATAAGGAGTAGGGCTTTGATATTTTGTATGTGTCCTAAGGCCTTGGGCCCATTATACTAAGGGGAGCGATATAGGACAATCATGGTCCTCTAGTTTTTATAAGTTACCGGCTATAAATTCTGCAAAATGGCGCTGTTTGATATCGTAGTGGAACTCTCTGTCGAAGTGGGCGTGACCAGCGATCAGTCAATCAACCAATAATACGAGGGCAGTCTTTCTGTCGATATGTTCCCAAATGTTTCCAATTTGTTTGACAGTTCCTGTGATATGTACTGGTGACATTCTAAATATTTAGGACAGTGATAAGACCGATTACGTATCTTACACCAACGTGAAGTGCATCCAAGTTAACTGCATTTATATGAATGCCAGATCCACTCCACATGCATGGAAAGAAAGAACATCAGATGAATATTTCGGCGATGCACCCAGGGCTTACGACCTCTTTTCTTTCTTTCTTTCTACCTTTCTCTCTCTCTCTACGACTGGATGTTTCGAAGTAATACAATAACATATCGTTACGCGGCTAAAACATCAATACTACAATTAAAATAGGCTGTAGTTACAAGATTTTAAACAAAAACAGAGTTTTTGGCATTAAGATTGCATTAAAAATATTTTATTAAAAACCGCGAAAATGACCAAATACAAAATGAAATATATCAGCTGATTGAGTTATTTCAATAGCTTCAACAAATTCTTTGTTCATTTATTCTGAATGTGTATGTAACTCCTGCTAATCTTTCGTGAAGTTTGCGTGGAAATTCGTTTACTTTTGGTCGCTAACGTATTGTTTACGCATGTAAGCGACAGTTTGTTTTTATGGGAAGTAAGGTAAACTGTGTGTTTCTCCTGTTTCTTTAATCCATTCCCACTCAATGACGCTTTTAGACGCCCCAAAGAAAGAAAGATTTGGTAACATTGTCGATAATGAAGAAATTGCTTGTAACAAGCAATTTCTTCATTATCCACAATGTTTTCAACCTTAAAAGTAAACGAAATTCCAAAATTTCACAAGCTTTAAATTGTCGTCTGCAACTCCTATCATTTTGAATCAGTCTAAATTTTGCAATTTGGTAATGGGTTAACGTGCTCGACACGGGGTTTTGAGCCAAGTCTCATTTGAACAGCAATTGTTTTGTTAGTTGGGCTTGAACCCGCGATCTCTTGGTTTGAATTCAAAGGCTCTACCAAATGAATTAATCGGTCTGAAAATTCGAGAATGGTATTCTACATTTCTTCTTAATCAAGATCAAAAGCGGTTTCCAAACTGTGTAGGTTGTCCATCAACGATTAAAAGTCGTTTGTTTGTCTGTTAATGTGTGTATGAGTGTGTTATTTTATTAGTTTAAAGTATTCGGCTAGTCGAAATAGTGTAAAAAAAAAAAAAAAAAAACTTTCGAATCGGTGACAAATCGCCCTATCGGGATAGAGTAGGCGTGATCAACTATAGGTTTATCACATGGTCCTGCTGAACAAAGGATATGGGCAATAAGAATCTTGTTTACATTAGTTTACCCATTCCGACACAATGACTCTTTTTGACACATCCCAAGAAAAACAATTGGGAAAACAATGTGTAAAATGAAGAAATTGCTTGAACCAAGCAATTTCTTCATTTTACACAATATTTCCAATCCAGAAAGTTGGGGGGGGGGGAATCTAAAATTTCACAAACTTTGACTTTTCGCCAGCACCTCCTTTCTATTTGAACCAATCTAAAATTTTGACGTCTGGTAATAGGTTAAACATGTGACAGCTAATTTGATCTTGATAAACCCATATAGAAGTAAATTAAGTACGGTTGTATGAAGAACTAAAAGAACTGTGATAGGTTATTCAGAACAAAAATAGACTTTTCTGCTATATGCATAAGCTTGAACGCAGTTTACTTATTATACAACTTTCATTTCTTTTGAGGGGGGGGGGGCGTTGGTTGGGTACTTATATCTATACGTTGAAATATTTACCAACTCTGCAGTTACTTGTATGCAGTTTAAACCTATCGCTACACAATGTCGCATTTTGACGCAAAGAAAAATAAAAACCCTGTCGTCCTCGCAATGTTTTCTACCATACTTGATACTCATTTTTAACTCTAAATATATTTTGAAAAATTATCTGTAACCCTATTGAATTTTGACTAAAATTCTGACGGTATTTTTTATCAACTGAGTTGATCTTTGCTTGCTATCGCGAAACGTGCGTTTTTCGTGTTCCATTTCTCTCGTCCGCCAATCAAAAGTAAGAACTGGAAGACTTTAAACTTCCTATTTCGTGGGAAATTCAACTCTTAACCTGTTGTGAACGAATTAAATTTGCACAACCTTTTTCCACAATCAGAGTTTAGGTCCAAACTGGAAGAAGTCTCTAAATAGATTTCCTTGTTAGTGTTGACCCTTTCCCACACAACAACTCGTTTTGATGCCCCTCAAGAAAAATAATTGGGAAATCACTGTGTTAATGGACCACAGGACAAAATTTAACAATTGAGCAAATTTTAAGAATTTGCAGACGGCACTTTCAAGATGATGAAATTCTAAAAATCTCCGTTATCTGGGGTAGAAAAGTTTGTGGGAAATGAATACATTGCTTTTTATAAGTTTTTTCTCCATTTTCCACAATGTTTTCCAAAGCTGTTTTCTTATGGGGCATCAAAGACAAGAATTCACGGTAAGGGAACGGGTTAAAGATTACAGGAATATCTTTTGTTGAATCAAAACTTAGGTTAGAAATTTTCAAAAGGTACGTGTATAATAACGCAGAAGAATGCCAAAGAGACCAAATCAAATTTTCTTACAGTAAGCTATGCGTCTAGGCCTATCAGATTGAGTCGCAGCCTACCATGTTCTTGAACCGAAATTCCGCAGTGCTGCTATGTAATCTCAAAGTACCGAGCTTGGTAATTGGCAGATCGCTAGGCACGCCCACTCACCTCTGACGTGGAAATTTGACTGAAATGTGAATGCAAAATGTATAGTCAGAAAAAAAGACGTTTAAGTCGTGAAACGTGTTGAAGATAAATTTCGGAGTTCAGAATTCACTTTCTGTAAATGTGAATGGATTGATTGGTCAGTCGATTTTTATTGGCCAACAGTCAATCGTCCAATCGCTAGCCCCGCCCACTTACTTCGAAGCCCCGCTCACTTACTTCGTTAGCCCAGCCCGTTGGCTTCGACAGTAAGTCCCGTTTTGAAAAGGCACTATTTGCAAAATTCATGACCAGTTGCATTTAGCAAGATATTTCTGGTTGCAATGCATGATTCCATTGTTCGACTACTTATATGATTGACAGTCGCGATTTTTCCCTAATCTTCAATGGTGGGATGTCACGGGTTCGATCCCCGGCGGCGGCACATAGGCTTCACGACATTTGTCTCCCATCAATGGGCGGATAATCGTAAACCCAAGTAGGATAGCAGCTGGAGGCCAGGAAAGGATGTAGTGGTAGTACTGGTGTGAGAAATACAAGGAATCTTTTGTTAGGTGCTGAAATTAGGACTGAAATTCTGTTAAAAGTGGCGTTAAACCCCATTCAATCCGCAATCAAAAGCGACTGGTCAATAACCGTGACGTGAGCTATCCCGGCGACAGATTTGGCCAATCGGGTGATAGGTTGCATGTTCATCTTTATAATGATTAGTTCTTTGCCCTTTTTAGTTTAATAATCTAACTACATCGCATCTTAATCTCACAACATATCATCGGCCTCTGTTTCAATCCACTAGTTTGTTCTCAAAGCATCCAGTCTAAATACCTAACGACAACAACAAATCAGTGATAACAACAACAACAACACAATTTACAGGATAATACATTTTGAATATTTGTTATTTCATTAGCAGTAAGTGTCATCTGAACAGGTGGAATTGTTTGTAATTTTTTTGAAGATGTTAAGTAAGTCCATTTCTTAAAAGCCAATCCGTATTATGAGTGAATTTTACAAATGTCAAGACTGTCTACAATTTCGGATGTAGACCAATTCGGACATTTTGCAGTCTGATAAGTTATTTGTAATTTAATGGTAAATAAGCAATTTGTAATTTATATTTTTATTTCTTTACTTCTTAATCCATTCCCACTCAACAAAATTTTAGACTGATCCAAACTCAAATAAGTTGCAGACAACAAACAATTGAGCATCAATTCCTTTAATATTCTCCGAAAAATAAAAAAAAAATGGATTAAAGAGTATACATATCAACACCAGTCTCCAAAAGACCAAGATCTGGGAGGAATACTTGTCCAAAATGTGAGATGGATATCCATAAAGTTACAAAAGCCATATTTTCTGTTTATCATGTACACTATTACACCCAAACTAGCAGAAGCATTAGCAGACGATATCACCTGCAACTTTCAATGAACATGCAACAACTGTAAACAAATTTCCCTTCAATGTCAAATTTCTATTCAATGCTCGAATCTATAGACTCGAAGACAGATCAACGTATCCCTACATTAGAAAATTTTTTGAACCTACGCAAAGACATGAAGGATAATATAAAAACAGAGATAAACCTACTAAAACCACAGATTGTTGAAGAGATTAAAACTGAAACCAAAAAGGAACTACAAGAGAATAGAAATCAGGGAAATAGATGACCAGAAAAGAAGAACCCTAAATCTAGTAATATTTAACATGCCAGAGAGTACTAGACAAGCATCAATCCTCAGAAAAAAGCATGATGAAAATAATATAAAAGAACTATGCCAATTCCTAGAAGTAGAATATCCAGACATTAAAGCTATGTTCAGAATGGGGGACCAATCAAAAAGTACCTTAAAAATAGTTCTAAATAACAAAGAACAACAAAAAAATGTTTTGGATAATGCAAGGAAATTAAAGAATATTCCATCTGATAACATACTCAAAAACTGTGCAATTTCCAAAGACCTTACTGTATCATAGAGAAATGAAAACAAGCAACATAGATTATCAAGAAAATCATAACCCAATAAAAGTAACCAACTTGATGACCAAGGTATTTTAGAACACAGATACATTGAGGAGACACTTATTGATACTGCATTAGCCCATGTTAACAGACAATCCAAAGAGCCTGAAGACCTTGATATGACAGTATTCACAACACCCTCAAAGTATGTCAACAAATTCACCTCCAACACCAGCCAAACGATGTCACAAAGTATTATAGGTCCACTCAGACCTCCACAACTAAATGAAGAATTAGACCCTGAGGAAACAATTATGGGAGGTATAGTAAATACAACCTATGATAATCCTCCATAGGAAGCAAGTTTTATTTTTAATGAATCACATGTAAATAATCACAAACTAAAAACCATGTACACAAATGCAGACAGTCTTTTAAACAAAATGGATGAACTGAAATCACTTGTACATACAAATAATTATGACATAATTGCAGTAAACGAAGTTTTACCGAAACACTTGAACAGTATAGATTGCGACTTACCAGTATGGTTCATTCCAGGATACACATTATTAAAACCAAAAAGATTAGCTGCCACAAAACGAGGTTGCATTCTATGTTAAATTCACCATCGGTGCTTACCAGATAGATGAGAAAAACACCAACTATGTTGAATACGTACAAGCTGGAATAAAACTCAAAAGTCAAAGTATATTACTCAATATGTTTGTATCGTAGTCCAAACTCCACCAGTGTAGAAACATTAGATGAATTACATGACATTTTGACCACCAGAACTATAAAAAACACCAAGTATGATCTAGTCACCATAATAGGTGATTTCAACTTTAGAAGCATAGATTGGGATATAGAAAAATGTGAGGAGGGACCAAATAGCATGTCAAGAAAATTCCTTGAACTTATACAGTCTAACTACTTCTTCCAACATGTTAAAAAACCCATGAGGCACCGTGATGGAAATATCCAACATCCTTGACCTTGTCTTAACAAACGAAAAAGGAATGACAGAAAACCTGAAGCATGAAGAACCTCTTGGGAACAGTGACCATGAAATCATTTATTTTGATTAATCATAATTTGATTTAATCATCAACAAACCCACTCAAGCCAAAGATAATAAAAGACAACTGAATTATCACAAGGGAGACTATGAAAATATCAGGTATTCACTTGGGAAAATTGACTGGGAATTAGAGCTCAACCATTGTGATACGCAGGAGGCCTGGGATAAACTTGCCGAAAAATTATTAAACATATCCAAAGAAAACATACCAGAGTGCAAATTTAATCCCAAGCCATCTGAGACACCTTGGATGAACAGTGAAACCCCCAAGGCAGTGAAACTGACACGGACAAAATGGAAAAAGTACCTCTACTGCAAAAACGACATAACAAGAGATGTTTATAACTTGGCTAAATACGAAGCATCCAAAAAGGTAAAGAAAGCAAAAAAACACTATGAAAAGACTATCCTACAAGAACTTAAAAACAATCCAAAGAAATTCTGGAAATTTGTAAATTCCAAGAATCCAAGAATGGAAACAGAATTAAGAAATATTGATTTTTCTCCAGAAATAATAAAAAAACACCTTTTAAAATTAAAAGAAGCCAAAAGCATGGGTCAAGCGAGATTCACCCAAAATTTCTACTAGAAACCTCTGAATCACTTATCGAGCCAATCACCCAAATCTTCAAAACATCCTTCCAAGGATCCAAATTACCACAAATCTGGAAACAGTCAAATGTCACACCATTATTCAAAAAAGGTTCAAAACTTGAACCATGCAACTACAGACCGATCAGCTTGACTTGCATCCTCTGCAAAATAATGGAAACTATCATAAGAGACCAAATCACTAAATATTTAGAAGAAAACAATCTACTTACAGAACACCAACATGGTTTCAGAAAAGGAAAATCTTGTGTCACCCAACTAATTTCTCGATTTCATTCTGTATTTATAGAAATTATTATATGTATTGAAATTTCATTTATTAGAAACCCAGACGTATAGATCACAAATGCATGTGGTTGTGTTTACAAAACAAATCAAAGTGCCACATGCTTGACCCTGTCCTTTGGGGGCATTTGTCACATGACTGTGACCAGCTCTTGTTGTGACAGGGCTCTGCAGAGTAGGCGACTTAGGCGAAGAAGCAGCCTGGTTCGCTAAAACTTCGCCTGAGTTTCTGATAAAATTGAAGTCAGAAGTCGTCTTAAAAAATACGAGGAGATGGTTCATTGCGATAGGCAATTATCAGGTTTTGCCCAGAGGCTATCAAATCGGGGGAAACTAGATCAATTATCCCATTCCCACACAACAAAAATTTAGACTGGTCCAAATTGAAAGAAGCTGCAGACGACAATTTCAAGTTGATGAAATCTGAATTTTTTTCATCTTTTTGGATAGAAAACATTGTGGATAATGAAGAAATTGCTTGATACAAGCAATTTCTTCATTTTTCACAATGTTTTCCAAGGCTTTATTCTTGGGATGCGTAAAAAGGAGGGATTGAGTGGGAATGGGTTATACAACTGCTGATCGGAAGCCCTTTGTTCAAATCAAGTGTGCATCGATAGACGACATGCTTGCTTTATTTGCACCTCAGCTGGTTGGATGGTTGCAAGCCCTTGTAAGGGAAAACTTGATAGCCAGTAGAGCATATCAGGCCCTCAAGGGCCTCTTGTTTGTTTCATAATTGATATGTCTTGTGGTAGGCTTTGTATTGTTCTGTATGTTTTATGATAAATTATCCTTAAATTTCTTGCGTGCTAAATGACCACAGCTGTCAATGCGCCATTTAACACCAAATTCAATCAATTAAAAACATATTTTTGAACTTTCTAAGAAGATCACTGAACAAGTTCTACAAAATATGAATTTCTTGTATGCATTGTAAAATACCTCACAGGGACATACTTAACTTATAAAGATACTGCTTTCCTGTTATTATGATATTTTACACCTATGATAAAAGAGCAATGAAACATTTTTTGAGTGAAATTAAAAGTCCTCAAATTTACCGGTAAGTAACAATAGATGAGAATTGGAGAAATCACTATAGACTGTAATATACTGAAATACATGTATGTGAAGGAGTTGATAGGGCTGAGTTATCAGATCAGCTGAGTTGACTAAGAAAGGTGAAGAACTTATTTTTATGATCAATTTATTTTGAATAAGTCATATTCCTTTTCAATTTCAGTCTGATTCATTATGTCTGTGAACTACTCTGAGGGTTTATCACCATATGAACATAAGGGAAAATGTGGTATGCCAGAGAAGTATGATTCACCGGATGTGGTACGGAAGAAAGTTGAGGAACTGACATCGTGGATTGTGTCAAGTAAACACTTTGTTGTGCACACAGGTGCGGGTATCAGTACATCTGCCGGCATTCCAGATTTTAGAGGTCCTAAAGGTAAGATCTAATTCAATTAATAACCTGGGCTGAGCTAGCTTAACCCATTCCCACACAATGACGCTGTTGACACCCACAAGCAAAAAAGTTTGGAAAAAGAAATTCTTCCCCAGAAGACAAAAGATTTTAAAATTCAATCAGGTAAAATTTGTCATCTGCAACATCTTTGAATTTCAACTAGTTAAGTTTTATTTGTCTGGTAATTAGTTAATAAACCATTCCCACACAACTCCCCTTTTTGATGCCTCTCAGAGCAGTAGTTTAGAAAGCGATCTGGAAAATATAGAAATTACTTGTCACAAGTCATTTTTAGCTCCACTGGCTGAAAGCCAGCGAGTTATTGTCATGGCGTTGTGTCATTGTGTGTCTGTGTGTGCGTGCGTCCGTCTGTAAACTTTTACTTTAAAATCTTCTCCTTCACAGAAATGATCCTTGGTGACCCTTTTTTAGATTCCTTCAAAGAATTTGATCGGATGAAAAACTTGGCTTTAATGGGCCGTGTTAATTTCCATATATGATGAAACCTTCAAAAATCTGCTTCTCAGAAATCAATTGATGGATTTCAACCAAAATTTACAGGAATGATCATTGGGTGACCCTTTATCAGATTTCTTCAAAGAGTTTTGATTGGAAGAAAAATATAGCTTTAATGGACAGGGATTATTCCCATATATGGTGAAATCTTTAAAAAATCTTGTGCTAAGAAACAAATTCATGAATTACAACCAAATTTTATAGGAATGCTCTTTGGGTGACTCATTATCAGATTCCTTTAAAGAATTAAGCTCCGATGAAAAACATGGCTTAAATGGGCCAGGCATATTTCCATATAAGGTGATATCTTTAAAAATCTTCTTCCATGACACCAATTGATGAATTTCAAACAAATTTCACTAGATTGACTCTGTATTAGATTTTTCAAAGAATTTTGATAGGACAGAAAACATGGCTTTAATTGGCGGGGCTCATTCCATTATAATGAAAGCTTTGAAAATCTTCTTCTCAGATACCATTGGATGAATTTCAACCAAATTTCACTAGAATGATCCTTGTCTCTGTATATGAAATTTTGAAAATCTTATTCTTGCAAACTGCAGGATGGTTTTCAACCAAACTTCTCAGGAATGATAAGTAAATTCAGGTTGGTGGAGCGAATCAGGCGCTCAAGTGCCTCTAGTTAGTTTTCCACATTGTTTTCTATGTTTGAATATCTAAACTCATTACTTGAAATAGTCGTCTGCAACTTATTCTGGTTTTTGAACTAGTCCAAATTTTTGTTGTCTAGTAATGGATTAAGAATGTCAGGGAAATGTTGACGTCTGCACATTGAATTTTCATACTTCTGTTTGAAGATTTGAAAATTTATAAAAGCAAATACATGTAGGATAATTCTGTGAGGATTTGTAGATTCAAACCCCAGAAGCTTGATTCTATAAAGTCCTGGAACCTATAGCTCGTGACTAAGAAAAAAAACTTGGTTGTGAAAATGCTGTAATACAATTTTATTTTCCAAGCATGAATGAGGTTACTGGTAAAAGCACAGCTTTCATAGTCATAATAATTCATGCATTTTATAAAAAAACATTTCTTGTCATGGAAATGATTCCAAATTGTATTTATTTCTTCAATACTTTTCAGTGGATTATCTAGGTTTTTTGTGGATAATCACTGGATAATAATAAAAAACCCAGTGAAATTGTAAATTGAAAATTTAATCCAGTCCAAATTTAAAGAAGTTGCAGACAACAATTTAAAGTTGATGAAATCCTTAAAAGCTTTGTCTTTTAGGATAGAAAACATTGTGAATAATGAAGAAATTGCTTGTTACAAGCAATTTCTTCATTCTCCACAATGTTTTCCAGAGCTTTTATAATGATGGGCATTTAAAAGCGTCTTTGAGTGGGAATGGGTAAACTAGCTGCTTTGGTAGATTTAGCGTTGCTTTCGTTCAATGCACCCTACTGTACATCGTCTACAAAGGACTATTGACCCATTCCAACACAGCAAAATTTTAGACTGGTCCAAATTGAAAGAAGCTGCAGACAACAATTTCAAATTGATGAATTTTCACATTTCTTTGTCTTGTTGGATAGAAAACATTGTGGATAATGAAGAAATTGCTTGATACAAGCAATTTCTTCATTTTCCTCAATGTTTTCCAAAGCTTTTTTATTTGGGAGCGTAAAAAGGAGGGATTGTGTGGGAATGGGTTAAGACACTGACTCAAATTGCTATGTAATTCACATGCGAAATGAGTGCTTTTAGGAATTCACCTCAAAAAGATCATATTTTGTCTACTTTTGCATTAACTCTTTCTCGCGCAATCCCTTTGTTTCCATCCCTGTGATTTTGAAATTGAGAAAATTTTGTTGGAAAAGAAGAAATTGCTCGTAACAATAGAATTCTGCTTCAATTTTTAAACAGCATTATTTTGCAAAATTCATGGCAAGTGGCATAAAAGAAAAAGGTAGAACGGTTAGTTGGCACCCTAAACATCATAACTACAGCTTGAATGAGTCACCAAACCATTCACCAAACTTTCTGTCAGAGTCAGTGGGTGGGTTCAACACAGTAAGTGGTAGCCCACTTGTAATGTTAGTGATAACTTGCCCCATTACACACCAGAGTGTTAAGCAATTGAAATTTCCTTTTTTCATGTTACAGGTGTTTGGACATTGGAAGAGAAAGGTCTTAAGCCTACAGTGAATGTGACATTTGAAAGTGCTGTTCCTACTCTCACACATAGAGCACTGGTTGCAATGGAAGCTGCAGGTGTGTGTTTTAACCCTTTCCTGTTTAAACCCGGGATTTTACGTTGCTGTGATTTTAAACTAGAGAAAATATTGTAGAAAAAGGAGAAATTGCTTGTTACAAGCAATTTCTCCTTTTCCAACAATATTTTCTACCTCATAGGATGGACTCTTTTTAAATTGCATTCAATTTTCATTGTTGTCTGCAATCTCTTTCAATTTGGATCAATCTAAAATTTGGAAAAACAGGAAAGGGTTAAGTTTTTAGCCAATTCCCAAACAATCTGGCAGTTTTATTCCTCTCAAAAAACATGTTTAAAACATAAAGCAAAATGAACAAAAAGCTTGCTGAAAGTAATTTCTTCATTACCCACAATGTTTCCTGTCACTCTGAAACTGTCATCTGCAACTTCTTTGAATTTGGACCAGCCCCAATTTGTTGTTTGGTTATGGGTTTACAAATGAGAGTTTTGTTATGGGTTTATAAATGAGAGTTTTGTTATGGGTTTATAGATGAGAGTTTTGTTATGGGTTTATAGATGAGAGTTTTGTTATGGGTTTATAGATGAGAGTTTTGTTATGGATTTATAGATGAGAGTTTTGTTATGGGTTTATAGATGAGAGTTTTGTTATTACTAAATTGAAGAGAGTTGCTGATGACATATTTAGCTCGTTCCCACACAAAAATCTTTTAGACTGAAGCTACAGACGACTATTTCAAATTGATGAAATTTTATTTTTTTTATAGAAAACATGTTGGATAATGAAGAAATTGCTTGTTACAAGCAATTTTTTCATTGTACACACAGTTTTCCAAAGTTTTTGCTTGAGGGGCATCAAAAACTTAAATTGTGTGGTAATAGTTTGAATGAATCAAATTTAAAATGTGGAGATACTTGACAGTCTGCAAACTTCAAGAGGCCTAACATTAAAAAAAAGCATTGATTTTCAACAAGGTTCTTTTCACTAACTTTTATGAATAAGAGAGTTATTTTTTTATACTCCTAGCAGTGAAATCTTGGGATCAGTGTAATAAATTTTGATATCATCACTAGTGATGGTATCAGCTTTCTCTCCGAAATTCAGAAACTACTTTTATTTCAAAAGGGCCAGGTCACCCCTGGTTAATATTCATAGCTAAGATTGCCAATTTTGTATCTAAAATAAAGAAAGCTTTAGTCTAAATCCTCCTTACAAAAATCCACCGAAAAAGATTTTTACACATGAGCTACACATTTCTGTGGCAAACAAGATTTGGTGAGAGTGTTCTTAGGCCAAAAATCAGTTAAAAACAGTAAAATAAGAAGAAATTAATGTTTGTAACTACAAGAGCAAAATAAGCAGTTTGTTAACAACTGGTTTAAACAATAACAAACCTGAATGTTTGTGTAATAACTGATTGACTCAAAAAAATGCATAATTTTCTGTAACATCCAAAATTATTCCAGACTTTGAATACTGATGATATTGCAGGTAAAGTGATAGACACTCATGACCTTGTTTTGTAGGCTCAAGTCAGGAGACTTGGTGTCTATCCTATGATTCTCTCCAAGTCTAAGTCTTGAATTGTCCATCGATGTTTGAAATATCCTGGGGCCTTTAGATTGATGATATGATAAGATTGTCACTCTCAGATTCAGTATATGTTTTGCCCAAATTATTTTCATGCCTTACACTGCAAATCTCTAAGTGTCTTAAAATACAGACATTCCCCCCAAAAAATTCTCTCACCCACTTGGAAAGGCAGTCCAAGATGGGAAACTGAAATTATTGAAAACAAAATTCGTTGATATTAATGCGCACAGTTCCCAGGGCAAAATATGACAAATATAATTGAAATACATGTAAAAAGGTAAATATTGAAAAATTAAACTGTTTCAAATATGATAAATAGAATAATCCCTAGTTATTTTTATATGAAAAATCTCTGACTTGAATATGTTGTTATGCGTTAGAAAAACTTGTCCTTTGGATATGTTTTTAAACGCCTAATGATGCATTCTCATGAGTGATTAACCAGTTGATTATCCTCTATTTGAAATAAAGATCCTGTTTTAGAGTTACCCTATCAAGACCATCTCTCTGATATTTTGCATTTGGCAGGAATCCACATAGTATTTCAGAGCACACAAGAGGGATTTCCAAATAGTTTACAACAAATTACACTGTTTATATACAATAAGCCCTTGCCATAAAAGTCATGAATAAGATGGAAATTTTCTATCCTAAGAATCGAGTTTACTTATGCAATTGCATATTCCTGCAAAACAATTAGAAATTCAGTAGGTTTTGATACAGAAAAGCTCGTTGGAACGAATGTCTTTGAAAAGCTACTGTTGTACCCTCAGCATTGTGTCAGTGTTCTTCTTGGTTAAAGTTTTTATATCTTTATCATAACTAAGTAATGTGAGGGGGTCATATTTCATACATGCACTCATTGGGTGATAGCCCTTCATCTACGACCAACACTTATGACCTTGAGACCCTGTGACATTTACATGCTTAGAAAACTTAAACCAAATACTTTAACCAAAAACTGAAACCAAAAGCTTTAACCTTGCTTGTATTTTCTGAATGCTAATAGCAAGGTCTATCATACTTCATATATGAATTCACTCAGTGATATGCTTTCACCCATGATCAAAATCCTTGACTTAGTGATCTTGACCTTTGACCTACTCTGAAAACTTTAATCGAAAACTTTAACCTTGCTTATATATTCTGAATGCTTACACCTAGGGCTGTAATACTTAATGTACACACTGACCGGGTGATAGGCTTTCATATGTGAGCAATGTCCTTGATACTGTGACATTAACCACACTTTTGACTATTTTCTTCCATAATGCGTCATAACTAATTTTTGTGACAAGAACCCACAATGGCGAGCTATGTTGTCCGCAACATTTCTTGTTACTGTATTTACCATATAAAAGTACCCCAAACTCCATTGTAACTTGTTTAATTGAAATCTAATATTTTTATTACCAGGTGTTGTGAAGTATGTCATCAGTCAGAATGTTGATGGTTTACACTTGAGATCTGGTTACCCTAGAAACAGATTATCAGAACTTCATGGTAACATGTTTGTAGAAGAATGTAGGAAGTGTGCAACACAGGTTAGTGGGAACCTATATTCTAGTCCAAAACTTCAGGGCTCTCTTTTGTTACTTGTGCACATGTTATTTACAACTGCATTGTGCTGTCTGTGATTGTAAAGTAAGGAGTTGAATTCATGATGAAGGGAGCCCTCGCCCAACTCCTCGAAGCAACTCTTTGTTTTAGTTTACCCACATATTTGGCGCATGCAAGTGCATCCTCTGGGTTGCAGAATCTAGAGGGATCAATCAAAGATGTAGATGCAGGCAAATCAAACAAATTTTGAAATTGCTTTAGGCTTCAGGTAACAAATCAAGATCAAATATCAAAAATTAGTTTAAATTGAGCTCTTATTTCCTTAGTTGTGGATGGATTTCAAAATTATATGATACATTCTAAATTTGTTCTGTTTCTTAACCCATTACCAGACAACAACATTTTTGATTGGCCTAAATTGAAAGAAGTTTCCTACAACAATTGCAAGTTGATTTAATTTTTGAAAATCTTTTTCTTTCATCGTAGAAACACTATAGGAAATGAAGAAATAGCTTGTTACAAGCAATATTACTCACTCTCTCTCATTCGTATTTGTCATACGACCCTGGAAAAATTTTGTGGGTGAAAGAAAATTCTTATAGTAGGGAATTTCTTCATTCCAATAATGCCACCATCATAGGGCAGCCAGTAGCCCATCAAACTCCTAATCTTCAATCATGGGATGTCATAGGTTCAATCCTGGATGGCAGCACATATCCTTTCCAATACATATTTGTCTCACACCAATGGATGGATAATGATAAACCTAAGTGGGATAGTGCTGTACTGGTAGTACTGGTGTGAGAAATACCAGGAATCCATTGTTAGGTGCTCCAGCTGCCATGATATGACCAAAATACTGTTAAAAAGTGTGTTAAACCCCTTTTAAACAATCAATCATTCCAATAATGTTTTCTCCCATCAAAATGACCATTTTGAATTTCATCAATTTACATTTATTATTTGCAACTTCTTTCAATTTGGACTTGTCTGAAATCTTTCAATTTGGTCCCAACTAATGTTGTCGTCTGGTAATGGATTAATACCTACTTTCAGTATGTTTGTTCCTCTGCGGTTCCAACAATGGGACTAAAACTGACTGGAAACTCCTGTACTCAGCACAAATCTAGGGGACGTTGTAGGTATGGTCAAGTTTACTTCTGTTTTTAGCTCACTTGAGAACAAAGTCAAGTGAGATACTGTGATCACCTCTTGTCTGGCATCTGTGCATCATTTGCTTTGACTGAGTATATCTATTGTATAAAGGAAAATTGCCTACATAATAGTTTGAAATAAAAGTTTGGTTTCTTTCCTTAATAAGTTTTTTTTTCTATGAAAAAGAAGTTATCTTTATGATACATAAATTCAGACCGTTGAAGCAAATCAGGGGCTCAGACTAGTTTTTCAATTCATAGTTAATGGCTTTTGTAGGAGTGATGGTTACTTTAACCCTTTTCTGTTCAATCCCTGGTTTTAACATCCCTGTGGTTTTATACTTAAAAAAAAACATAATGGAAAAAGAAGAAATTGCTTATAACAAGCAATTTCTTCTTTTTCCACAATATTTTCTACCCAATTAAATGCGACTTTAAAATCGACTTTAAAATTGTCATCAGTAAAATGTTTGAATTTGGTAAGGTCTAAAATTTTGAAAAACGGCAAAGGATTAAAGTTCAAAATATGTGATGGTTAAATGATAAGAAAGCACAATATAACAGTCCGTTATATGTAAATCATTACAGTCATACACATTTTGTATTGCTTGTTATAGAGGTAAACTAGAGGATACAATATTGGACTGGGAGGATGGCCTACCAGAGAGAGACATAGATATGGCAGAAAAACATTCCAAGTAGGTATATCTAACATTTGACAAGCCTAACCTGGAATATTTCTGCTTCTGTTATGTGCACTCTGTCCTTTTTCTACATCACCTGTTTACACTTTTAAGCCAGAATTGATAAAATATCAACAAAAGGAATAATGACTCTCTATCAGGGCCTTTCTGTGCTTTTTATACCGCATATTGAAATATTAGGGGCATATTGTTACTGCCGTGTGCCTTTCTGGCTGTCTGTTTAGTTTATAGTTACTTCAAGTCTATTTAAGATATAATGCTAATTTTTGGCATGATGATAGATGCTGGAGATGTATATCTGCAGATAACAAGGTAGAGGTCGTGTGACAAGGTCAAAATAATTTGTCAAACTCTGCAAAACCTAAACAAAAGAACTTGACATATACAATTACTTTAAGTCTTTCAGCATACAGTGCTCATATTTGGTTTGTCAATAGATCTCATTGATATACATCTGTAGATACCAAGATCAAGGTAATGTGACAAGGTCAAGGTCAATTTTCAGTCAAACTTAACTAAAAAACTTAACATTTAAATATTACTTCAAGCTTTTCCAATATTCAATGCACATATTTGGCATGATGATAGATCTTACTGATATGCATCTGAGGATACCAAGGTCAAGGTCACTTACCAAGGTTACATTAAAAAAAAAAGGCTGCTACGGGGGCATGATGCTTCACAAACACATCTTGTTGTCCTTTGTTTTCAGTAAAATTCTGAAAAGGATTTTATTGACTGTAACAACTTTTGAGAGCATCTAAGCACAATGTGCTCAAGGTGAGCTTTTGGTATCACCTTTTGTCCGTCGTGCTTCAGATGGCGTCAACAATTCTTTAAACATCTTCTCTTCAGTAACCACTGGGCGGATTTCAACCAAACTTGGTAGGAATGTTCCTTGGGTGACGCTTCTCAAAAGTTGTTCGCAGAATTTTGATTGACCCCAAAATATGGGTGTGGTAGGGTCGGGCAGTTTTTTACTTTGAAATCTTTAAACATCTTCTCCTCAGTAACCATTGGGCCAATTTCAACCAAACTTGGTTTGAAAGTTCCTTGGTTGACCCTTTTCAAAAGTTGTTCGCAAAATTTTGGTTTATGCCCAAATATGGGCGTGGCAGGGTTGGGCAGGATTTGACTTTGAAATCTTTAAACATCTTCACCTCTGTAACCATTGGGCCATCTTCAACCAAACTTGGAATGAATGTTCCTTGGGTGACCCGTTTCAAAAGTTGTTCGCAGAATTTTGATTCACGCCAAAATATTGGTGTGGCAGGGTTGGGTAGTTTTCGACTTTGAAATCTGTAAACATCTTCTCCTCAGTAACCTTTTGGCCAATCTCAACCAAAGTTGGCATGAATGTTCCTTGGATGACTCTTTTTCAAAAGTGTTTCGCTGAATTTTGATTGATGGCCCAAATTTGGGCATGGCAGGATGGGGCAGTTTTTTACTTAAAAATCTTTAAACATCTTCTCCTCAGTAACCATTGGGCCAATTTCAACCAAACTTGGCATGAATGTTCCTTGGATGACCCTTTTCAAATGGTGTTTGTGAAATTCAATTTATGCCCAAATATGAAGGGTGGTCGTTTTTTATTTAGAAATCTTTTAACATCATCTCCTCAGTAATCATGGGCAATTTCAACAAAACTTGGCATGAATGTTCCTTGGGTGACCCTCTTCAAAAGTTGTTCGCAGAATTTTGGTTTATGCCAAAATTTGGATATGGCTGGGTTGGGCAGGTTTTGAACTTGAAATCTTTAAACTTCTTCCCCTCAGTAACCATTGGGCCAATTTCAACAAAACTTGGCATGAATGTTCCTTGGGTGACCCTTTTCAAAAGTTGTTCGCAGGATTTTGGTTTATGCCCAAATATGGGCGTGGCAGGGTTGGGCAGGATTTGACTTTGAAATCTTTAAACATCTTCACCTCAGTAACCATTGGGCCATTTCAACCAAATTTGGCATGAATGTTCCTTGGGTGACCCTTTTCAAAAGTTGTTCGCAGAATTTTGATTCATGCCTCAATATTGGTGTGGCAGGGTTGGGTAGTTTTCGACTTTGAAATCTGTAAACATCTTCTCCTCAGTAACCTTTGGGCCAATTTCAACCAAAGTTGGCATGAATGTTCCTTGGATGACTCTTTTCAAAAGTTTTTCGCTGAATTTTGATTGATGGCCCAAATATGGGCATGGCAGGGTGGGGCAGTTTTTTACTTAAAAAACTTTAAACATCTTCTCCTCAGTAAACATTGGGCCAATTTCAACCAAACTTGGCATGAATGTTCCTTGGGTGACCCTCTTCAAAAGTTGTTCGCAGAATTTTGGTTTATGCCAAAATTTGGATATGGCAGGGTTGGGCAGGTTTTGAACTTGAAATCTTTAAACTTCTTCCCCTCAGTAACCATTGGGCCAATTTCAACAAAACTTGGCATGAATGTTCCTTGGGTGACCCTTTTCAAAAGTTGTTCGCAGGATTTTGGTTTATGCCCAAATATGGGCGTGGCAGGGTTGAGCAGGATTTGACTTTGAAATCTTTAAACATCTTCACCTCAGTAACCATTGGGCCATTTCAACCAAATTTGGCATGAATGTTCCTTGGGTGACCCTTTTCAAAAGTTGTTCGCAGAATTTTGATTCATGCCTCAATATTGGTGTGGCAGGGTTGGGTAGTTTTCGACTTTGAAATCTGTAAACATCTTCTCCTCAGTAACCTTTGGGCCAATTTCAACCAAAGTTTGCATGAATGTTCCTTGGATGACTCTTTTCAAAAGTTTTTCGCTGAATTTTGATTGATGGCCCAAATATGGGCATGGCAGGGTGGGGCAGTTTTTTACTTAAAAAACTTTAAACATCTTCTCCTCAGTAAACATTGGGCCAATTTCAACCAAACTTGGCATGAATGTTCCTTGGATGACTCTTTTCAAAAGTTTTTCGCTGAATTTTGATTGATGGCCCAAATATGGGCATGGCAGGGTGGGGCAGTTTTTTACTTAAAAAACTTTAAACATCTTCTCCTCAGTAAACATTGGGCCAATTTCAACCAAACTTGGCATGAATAATCCTTGGATGAAATTTGGATACGAAAGTAATAAATGGCCTTCAATTCAATGAAAAGAGAACTCTGGGTAAATAGACATTAAAATTAATTATCATTATCATGATATTGACAATCTACATGTCTAGAAGCAATCAAATTTATCCATTATTTTATATTATTGTAGTTTTCTGGACAAAGTTGAGGGTTTTAGTTTGACATCAATAAAATGGGGTCTTGGGGATTCAACAATCTGTGTCATAATAATCCTTTAATTTTTGTCAATGAAAAAGAAGTCTTGAAATTTAGAAAAAATATCCTGGAAAAAATCTTGAATTTTGCAAGCAGAAAATTGTGGGAACCCTGGGTGTAGTGGGTTTGAAAATTGGCAGCAGCACATATCCTTTACCGCATTTTGTCTCCCCATGGGTAGATGATCCTGAACTTAAATTGGATGGTAGCTAGGAAAGGATGTAATGGTAATACTGGTGCGATAAATACCAGGAATCAATTGATAAATGCTCCGCAATAACTGAAAAATTGTTAAAAAACGACTTTGTCGTCTTTCATTGTACATTTGGCACAATCATTGTGACAAGTACCTTTTGCCTTCCACCAAAGGGCAAAATACAAGCGGTATGCACAAGTGAGATGGGTAACTAGTGAGAAACAACAACTGCTCTCCAGCAAACAGGAGTACTTTTAAGATTATTATTACTTTCTTTTTGTCAAACCTACTTGTAGTGAGCAAGACAAAGTTGTCTCTATGACAAGTTGGTGTATGTGCCTTAGTCCATTTTTGTGAGGGAAATTTTTGGTTGCTAAAAATAAAATGTCACCATTAATCTCACTTGTGAGTAGATTTGCCATTTGAAAGAAATTCTGAGATAACCTTAATGTCAAAGCTCAAGGTCAAGAATGCCTGTGTTCTTTCAAATTTATTTTTATCATCTTACATTAGTCAGGTGAGCGATTATAGGGCCATTCTGTCCCTCTTGTTTTTTATTGAGGGGCGTTAGAAAGCAGGACAGTGAGGGAATGGGTGGTTGACAAGGTGGTTCTACTGAAATGTCAGATGATGCCAGTTTGCACAATTTATTATCAGGATCTTAAAACAAAAAAAACCCAAAATAAAGGGTTTACATTGTAAATGTCATACTTACATTAAGCTTGACATTAAAGTTGGACGTCACTCTGTGTCTAAATTAAAATTTGATTGGTCAATCAATTTTTTGATGGACAGCAGCAATGAGTCAATGGTAAAAAATGTTTAAATAGTTGATTTTTAGCTCATCTTAGCCAGGGATGTGGAAATAAAGATTTTCTCTACTTGTCCATGGACAAGTAAAATGTGATTTTCTACTTGTCCAGGATCAAAATGGACTTGCCTGTGAAAAGATCAAGAACAGATAAGTTTTGATAAAACATTATTTCTAAAAAAGAAAATGCTGAAACTCAGCAATTTCTTCATTAAAAACAATATTTTCTAGCCTTAGATACAAACATTACACTCATAAATCTCTTCTATCTATTTAGTACCATTCCAAGATATGCTCTGATATTTACTTGTCCACGGACAAGTAGCCTCGAAAAATGTACTTGCCCGCAGGTAGAAAAGCCCATATCGGACAAGTCGGGCATGGGAATTCCACACCCCTGATCTTAGCATAAAATGCTGAAGGAGAGCTATTGTGATCGCCCAATGTCTGGCGTCCAGTGTCGTCATCGTGCATCTGTCAACACTTTCTTTAAACATCTTCTCCTCCTGAACCAGAAAGCATATCTTGATGAAACTTGGCAGGGATGTTCCTTGGGTAAAGCTCTTCCAAAAATGTTTAGATGCTTGAAATCCATCTATAACCATGATTTCCATGGCAACAAAAACGGGGAAAAAAGGAAATCTATAAAAATCTTCTCTGAAACCAGAAGACTGAGAGCTTTAATATTTTGTATGCAGCACCTCATAGGAGACCTCTATCAAGTTTGTTAACCCTTTCTTGTTTTTGAAATTTTAGACTGGTCCAAATTGAAAGAGGATGCAGATGACAATGAAAAATGAATGCAATTCCAAATAAAACCACCCTATGTGGTAGATAACACTGTTGGAAAAGGAGAAATTGCTTATTACAAGCAATTTCTCCTTTTTCCACAGTGTTTTCTCAAATATAAAATCACAGGGATGTAAAATCCCGGGTTTATCCAGGAAAGGGTTAATATTGATATTTGGTATCTAGTATCTCCAAGTCAATCTGCACGGATTTTGTTTATGCAATACCCTTTGAAAATATTCCCCCCCCCCCCTGCCAATTTAACATAGAAACAAAAATGGAAAAAATATCTTCCTCTGAAATGAGAAAGCCTAGAGCATTAATATTGCTATGTAGAAACTTCAAGTGAACCTCTAAAAGGTTTACCCTTCGGACATATTTTGGCTCTGCATCGGCCTACCCTAATTTTTACATAGAAATATAGTAGAAAATCTTAAAAAAAAATCCAACCCCACATCCTATTTTATTTTTTATTCACTATCTATTTCATCAACCTAAATTTTCCTTTAAATGTAAATGCTACTTTTCTGGCACAAAAATCCTGAATCTTTGTAAGAATATCTTTGTTTCTGATATCTTATACAAGAGTTTGGTAACAGGTGACTTTTTGTTGAAATTAGGTCACTAGCACTTTGATTACTTCTGCAGTCATTAATTCAGGTGAGGGCTTTAGGGTCAATGGCCCTCTTGTTATGTCCCTGTAATGTGTGAGTGCATGCATGTTGGGGATGGTGTCCATCTCTTGTCTGGAGCATATCTTCTACATTTATAGATAGATTTCAAAATGATTTTGCATAGTTGTTCTCATGTTAAAGTTCACAACTAAATGTCATGTGACATGCACTTATTTGGGGGCAATCGTGTCTTTGACACATTTCTTTCTGTTTGGTTAAGTTAAAACCATTACCAGACAACAAAATGTCAGACTGGTCCAAATTGATAAAAGTTGCTGACACAAATTTCAAGTCAGTGAAATTAAAAACATCTGAATCTTTTAGCGTAAAAAAATTGTAGACAATTTGGAAAAAAATCGCTTGCTACAAGCAATTTCTTCTTTTTTTCACAATGTTTTCCCATTTATTTGCCTTGAGGGGTGTCAAAAAGCGTCATTGTGCAGGGTTGAGCAGTAAAGTTCCTTAAATATTAGTTTAAATTAACAGAAGACTTGATAGTCAGTAGAGCGTCTGAGGTCCTCATGGGCCTCCTGTTTATCCCAATTTTCAATTATTGCCTGTATCATTTCAGGAAAGCAGATCTTAGTTTATGCCTAGGTACATCTTTACAAATTGTGCCCAGTGGTAATCTACCTCTATTTACAAAGAAGAACAAAGGCAGATTAGTCCTTGTGAATCTTCAGCCTACCAAACATGATAAAAAAGCTGATATGAAAATAAACACATTTGTTGACGATGTTATGGAAGGTGTGTGTAATTTATTACAGCTCAAAATACCAGATTTTACTCAACCAATGGTATTGTTAAAATCTATTCATACTCAGAAACATGAAACAGATTTAAATGTTGTGATAAAGGATGATAGTCTGATATGCAAGTGTCCATATTTAGCTCAGGATTTTAAAAGGGAAATGTGCATTGCTTTGATTGTAGACACAAAAGACCATTCTGATATAGACACAAAACCAGTAGTAACTCAGTTCAAACTTGATATTAAGGAAGAGTTGGACAGCAAGGCTCAAAACCAACTTTCGAGTGAAGAAATTGCCAAAGATCTGCCGTCTAGTAATACCCATGTAAAGATTGATGTGAGAAGAAGTATTGAAGAGTTTGTTGAACAGCCACAAACCAGTTTAATTGAGTTTAAAGCTAAAGATGAAAATTATGAAATTATTGAAGTTTCAAGTAACAGTGATGATGATGATTCTAACATTGTGAGAGAATACGATGTGGTAAATCCACATGAAATCCATCAAAACCAAGATGGAGTATCAGAAACAGATTCAAGTAAGTTCAGTTCATCTCCAGGTAGTGACCAATTGATGACATCCAAAGTTCCGTTTGATAGAGTAGGTGTAGCCCTAGAAACAGACACATGCACCATCCATGCTCAAACAGAACAAGATAACTTAGTTGATGATGCTAAAGATAAACAGGATATTTTGAAGTGTCAGAACAATGTACAGAATAATTTTGTCTACAAAGACACCAAGGACAAAGATAAGAGCACTGACCTGAAAAGAGTTAATGAACACTTAAATGATTTATCAGATACTAAAAAATTAAAATCTAATCACAGTTGATGAAAACCATGTTCTTTTTTAGCTTCTTTATGCACATCAGACTTAGCCCATTATCACACAGTCCCATGATTTGGCACCTTTGAAGAATTATTTTTAGGGATAAAATGTTCTTCTTTTCTGCAATGTTTTCCAATTTACTTTTAGATTTAAGCTCTATATTGTATTGTTTTAAGCTTACCCAAGTAGAAAGTGCTCATGATGAGCTATTGTGATCAATCACTTTTTATTTTCCATTTGTTCTTCAGTTTTGGTGCTAAACCCGATTCAAGCAAACAAATTGTGGACCTTGTGCAACACATACCGTGACACCGTTTATGAGAGGAATGATTTTGCAAATTTCAAAATCACACCTAAAAGTTATAGGTTTACTTAAAGAGTGTCCCTCGTAAATACAGTTTGATTTTGCACCAAGGTGTGTTAAGCAATCTTAAGCACAACACTAGGGTAAGCTACTGTGTCCATCCATCCAAAATTTCTTTATAATGCTCTCTTCCTAAACCACTTATGATGTACTTGGCAGAGATGTTCCTTGGCAGGAGGCAGTCGCCATAGCACAGTTATTATATCACAGACTCTCAATTATGAGGTCCAGGAGTAGATCCCCGGCCACAGAAAATATCCTATCTGACATTTTTATACCCCCCAAAATATATTTGGGGGTATATAGGTGTCAGCTTGTGGGTCGGTCCGTTGGTCGGTTCGTCTGTAGCTTTTTCGTGTCCGCTCAATTTCTCGGCAAACATTGGACAGATTTGATTCAAACTTAAATGATATAATCAGTATCAAGCAGAGATGTGCATATTCCATTTTGGTTACGGTTCCATTGATTTTTGAAGGAGTTATGGCCCTTTGGTGAAAAATCGTTTCTGCTCAATTTCTCAGCAACCGTTGGACGGATTTGATTCAAATTTCACAGAAAGACTCGGTATAAGTCAGACATGTGCATATCCTATTTTGGTTATGGTCCATTGATTTTGACTGAGTTATGGCCCTTTAATTAAAGTCGTTTTTTTTTCTTATGGCCCTTTGGCAGATAGCACTTGTACATGGACCAGCGCTGTTGGGGGGTATTAGTCCGCTTTGCGACAATGTCTAGTTCTCCCAACAATTGGATGATAATTGTAAACCAAAGTGGGATGAGAAGCTAATGGCTTGGATGTTGTGGTGTAAGAAATACTAGAAATCTATGGCTAGGTGCTCCAGCTGTCGTGATATGACACATACTGTTAAAAATAGCAATCAAGCTTGAGCTTTGATATGTAGTATGTAGCATCATCTAGTGGTCTATTACCAAGATTGTTCAAATTGTGACCAATTGGTCAAATTTTGTCCATTCCCAGGGGTCACATGTTTTACTTGGGCTTGCTTAGCAAAAAGTTTAAAAGTCGTCTCAAAAGTAGAAAGGCTTTGATATTTGGTAAACAGCATCATCTAGTGCACTTCTACAAAGATGCAGACAGCAGTTTCAAGTTAAAGAAGTTTAAACAATCTTTGACTTTTAGAGTGGAAAACACTGTTTGAAATGATGAAACTGCTTGTTAGAAGCTTGTTTCTTGAAGAGCATAAAAATGACTGTGTGGGAATCAGTTTAACCCTTTCCTGTTAAATCCCTGCTTTTTAAGTCCCTGTGATTTTTCAAGGGAGAAAACATTGTAAAACAAGAGGGCCGTTCTGGCCATAACATCGCTCACCTGACTAATTTAAGATGACTGAAAAAATAACTTTCAAGAACATAGGCATGTTTGAACTTGAGCTACAACATTAAAGATTTCAAAGTCAAAAACAGCCCGCCCTGCCACGCCCATATTTGGGAGTAAATCAAAATTTCGCAAACAACATTTGAAAAGCGTCACTAAAGGAACATTCTTGCCAAGTTTGGTTGAAGTTGGCCCAATTGTTACTGAGGAGATGTTTAAAGATTTCAAACTGCCCCGCCCTGCCATTCACATATTTGTCTGTAAATCGAAATTCCACGAACAACTTTTGAAAAGGGTCAGCCATGGATCATTCATGCCAAGTTTGGTTGAAATTGGCTTCATGGTTACTGAGGAGAAGATGTTTAAAAATTTCAAAGTCAAAAACTGCCCCACCCCTATTTGGGCGTAAATCAAAATTCTGCAAACAACTTTTAAAAAGGGTCTCCTAAGGAATTTTCATGCCAAGTTAGGTTGAAATTGGTGCAATGGTTACCGAGGAGATGTTTAAAGATTTCAAAGTAAAAAACTGCCACGACCTGTCATGCCCATATTTGGGGGTCAATCTAAATTCTGAGAAGGGTCACCTAAGGAAGATTCCTGCCAAGTTTGGTTGAAATCCACCAAGTGGTTACTGAAAAGATGTTTAAAGAATTGTTGACGTCTCTTGACGCACGACGTACAAAACGTGATCACAAAAAGTCAACTTGAGCACTTTGTCGGACATGACCCCCCCCCCCCCCAGTAAAAGCTTGATAGTAAACTGAAGCCAGTTAGATTTAGGCTTCTTGTGCACTGCATTTCTTCTCAACGAGTTCAATAATAGCTATTATACTTTCAGAGATATGCTCTGGACAAAATCTAAGTCTTACAACAACAAAGGGAAATAACTACAAAATTATGCAAGCAAGAGTTTGGGGTCTTATGCACTGCACTTCTCCTGAACGAGATTTATACACCTATGAAGTCTCAAGTTAATAGCTATTATGCTTTCAGAGATATGCTCCAGACAAAATCTTAGTCTTTAACACAACAAAGGACAATAACTCCAAAATTATGACAGCAAGAGTTGTAGTTCTTGTGCACTGCACTTCTCCTCAATGAGACATATCCACCTATGAAGTTACAAGTTGATAGCATTTATACTTTAGGAGATATGCTCTAGACAAGTTTAGTGACGGAATGACGGATGGAGACCATTACTTTATCCCCTTTGCCGAAATGGCGGGGGATAATAAACCAGGGTATTTCCCTAGTAACCTACGTAGGCTGTTAATCAATTTTTTGTTTAAGCTGAGACAGTTGCAATGAATACTGGGTTATTCACCTGTTGCTTATTACCATTGGAATCCCGCATTCAGCAAATACCAATGTTATTGTTGCGACATCAGGAGTTATGCTTGCTAGCTGGTCTTTAATTCTGTAAAGATCAGTTGGTTGGTTGTTTGACTTGTAAATTTGTAACCTTCCGTTGACTTTGGGTCATATGCAAATGAAGTTATGCGATGTCTACAACCGATTTCAGTGACATTCAAAAACAGCCTGGAATTTCACTGAATTTATTCTATATAACACCAAAAAGCTTCTTTAAGCCTATCAGATGACCTTGAAGATAATGTCTGACTCAAATTTAAGTATTAAATATTCGTCTGGGCGTATTTTTCGGAAATTGACAATTTTTTCTTATCTTGGTTTCAGAAACATGGATACCTCCCTTTAAAAGTTGATGTCTGTTTGTGTTTGTTAGTGACTCTTTGAGTGCCTAAATCTTCATGGTAGGTATTTATAATCGGACCAGGAACAGTCTTCATAAAGCTGGCATGAGGGCCAGACAACCAATCTGCACTCTGTTGACACAACATTATGTGGATGTTTACTGGGCACGTGGTCACTTCATATGTTAAATTTTTGATCTCAATTTCTTTTCAGTTGTGGATCTAGATCATACGTCCGAAAACAAATTAAAGATGGGTGTACATATTAAACAAAAACAACACATGTATCACAACTTTTATTTAGTAATGAGAAAATTTCAGATATGTAGAAATATTGTGAGTGAAAAACTGTTTAACTTGACTTGGAGCTAATAATTCTAACCCTTTATCACACAGCTTTTCAATTCAGGTACCAATCACAGCTGTCAATGAAAGGATCAATTGACCTATCAAATTATTCATTTAGTCTGGAAATGAACTTTGAACTCCGACATTGGCCAAAAGTGATATCAAGCATTTTTTAGGTTTGGCACCTTAAACATTGTTACTAAGCATACTCAAACTATATTCACAGCATTTATGTCATCAACCAACTGTTTTACTTTTTTCCATGTTATTGGCCATAGAATTAGAAAAATAATGCTTACTTAGTTAAAGTGGAACTTAATGTTGGAGTCAGAGGGCATGTCTAGTGGTCAGTAGGCAGGGCAAGCAATTTGTCAGTCGAGGATCACTGGAGTTATGGACATATGATCATTTTACAATGCATATCATGTTATATATTGTTGATCTGACACTTCATATCGAGTACATTTTGACAACACCATAGGTAAAGTGAATCGTGAAATCTTCCTTTGCAGAGAGAATCCAATACAAGATTTTATCAATACAACACTATAGTATTCTGTAAATGATATATCTACTTTTTCATACTAGTTAAAACTGTTTACATCATTTTGTCCGAAAATTCAATATTTTCTAAAAATGTTTGTCCCTGAAAATCTTTTTTAAAAATGTCCTATCAGTTTTCCAGGAAAATGATATCATCATTGCGCAATTATATGTGGACATTGTCAATTGGGATATTTTTGGTATTTGATTTTGTCCACATGTATGCATTTACTCTAGAAAATTTATAGGTTTTATAATAACAATAACCAACATCTTGATTAACTACTTGGAACTTATCCTGTACTTACAAAGGTCACATGCAACAACTCTGTTGTTCAATATCTAAATCTATCATCAAACAATACAAAAATCCAAATTTCCACACAATCCTGCTCTTTTATGGCCCTCATAAAAGACCCCACTTTAGAAAACACTGTGGCAAATGAGGAAATTTCTTGTTACTAGCAATTTCTTCATTTACCACAATGTTTTCAACCAAAGATGAAAGGTATTTGAAACTCATCAACTAAAAGTTGTTGACAGCAGTCTGAATTATTGTCATATCATAATTGGTAATACATAAGTCTAGACAAGAAACAACTAGATACTGTTTGTTTAACAAAAACACATGTCAGCCCACCACATAGATAGATGGAGTAAAATGAAGGCCATTTATAACCAGCAGCCATTTTGAAAAAAAAAGTGTTATGCACTAGAGGCGATACTGAAAGAGTGCGTGAAGTTTCAATCAAAATCAGCCCTAGGTTACTGAGCATTTGTCCATACAGGAATAGGTTGATTTCCTTACTAACAAATTAGATAGGACTTCAAGTGACACTAACAAAAACCAGGTCACCTGATCAAAATTGAATGGCATTTTTACATCTAATTGATTGCATTGGATGAACAAAGTCACAGATTTCTGCATATTATTAATTTTTGTAACTGCATGATAAAAGGCTAGCTTTGATAACATTATGTGTAATACATTAAAGCTACAGAAAGCAATACAATGTAGTACAAGTAACAGCAAAAAAAATAAATATAGAATCAACTTTTTGTTGTTGCTAAGAGACCTCAGTTTCTGAAAATTCAAGTAATACCTCTAAATGACATATGTGATGTGTCACACAATATAAGAGTTACCTCTGAAGTGCAAGCTGCTCAATTTGATCAGATTGTGAATGTCAATTAGTAATAACTATATATTTTCCCTTATGAAATTTCAACCATAGGCTTCAGCTTACATAACTCCATCAAGAAATGAAAAGAATATGTTGTGTTTTCATCGAGGTATTCACACATTGGTGTGATTTAGTTTTTAGGTTCATATCTCAATGAAAACAAAAAAATATTCTCTTCCATTTCTTCATTTTTTATGATTTAATGCCATCCAGTTAAATAAAACAAATATCTTTTTATATCCAAGTAAAACTGTATGGATCTAGTTTGTGCGCAAGCATACAAAATAATGAAGTGCTCAAAAATCTATTATTGGAAGTGTACTATGATAAATTTAGCCAATCAAAACACTTGAATGATAATAGATGAAAGTAAAGCTAATTATTGTTATATGAAAGACATTAAATAGAGACGATTTGGTCTTGTGGCAACGTGTTAGACTTTAATGTCATGGGTCCTGTTTCAAACTCCCTGCAACTACATGTACTGGAGTGAGATGTAAACCCCCATGCAATTGATAAAAAATATAATAGGTTCATTTAACTCATTACCACACAGTAAACTCTTAGACTATTTCAAAACAAAACATGTTGCAGACAACCATTTCAAATTGGTGAAATTTAGAAAATATTTCCCTTATAGAGTAGAAAACATTGTGGATAATAAAGAAATTGCTTGTTACATTCTTTTTTATGATTTTCAATACTTACTCACTTAAATGACTGGAAGTGAACTTTGAACTCCTTCATTAGCCAACATCTATATGACGCACTTTCTGCTGGTTTGGCAATTTCACAACCTAACTACATTCAAGCTGTAGTAACTACATTTAAGTCGCCAACCAACCATTTTACTATTTTATTACATATTACTTGCCATAAATTTTGCAAAATAACATTGTTTGATATGGAAATGGAACTTCCTGTCCGAGTCACTGGGTGTGGCCAACAGAGTAAATAGGTTGGGCATTCTGATTCCCTTGAGACTACTTTTTTTTATAACCCCTTAATTGGTGTCCAAAAATGAGTTATACAGCATTCTGACTACGGCAGACATATGCAACATTGACTTGAAATGTTTGACATACAAGTTTCATAAAGACTAGTAGACAGTCTGGTAAATGCAAGACCTAACAGATTGTTTGAAAGCTAATGTTTCAATCCTACAAGTTGTTATTAATTGTATATTATTTCTGTACATAGAGCATAAAATCACTTTCGAAGCTGAACCCTTTTCTGTTCAGACCCTGCTTTTTACGTCCTTGTGTTTTTATACTTGAGAAAATATTGTGGAAATGAAGAAATTGCTTGTTACAAGCAATTTCTTCTTTTTCCACATCTTCTATCCTACAGAATTATTTTCAATTAAAATTGGCTTTAAGATAGTGTCTGCAAAACCTTTGAATTTGGACAGGTCTAAAACTTTGCAATACAGTAAGAGGTTAAATACATGTATTAATAAATGAAACAATGTGAAGAGATTCTTGAGTTACATGCACTTAGTAAATATAACATGAAAATATAACAGAGAATTTGGGATACTCGTTATCAAATCATTTCAAAAGCCAGTATGAGATCAATCAAAGTAAAGATATACATTAACAGGTCGAACTTAAAATGTTAAATCTAATTTAATGTATACTCTCAGCAGGGGTATAGCAATATGGTTTTATGCACTTTTCTCGACAAGTAAGTGATGACTTTTTACTTGTCCACATACAAAATGAACTTGTCCCAAAAAAAAGTAAAGATAAATTTTGAGAAAATGTTGTTAATGAAGAAAGTCCTGGAACCAAGCATTTTCTTCATTAACAACATTTTCTACTCTACAATATCAACATTGGGATAATAAAAATAATCTTTTTTCTAGTTCAAAATGAAAGAAGTTGCTAACAACAATTTAAAGTTTTCGAGATCTTATAAATGTTTGTCTTTTTGGTCTGAAAACGAGGGAATTGAAGAAATTGCTTGTTACAAGCATTTTTTTTTCATTTTCCACAAGGTCTCTTATCTTGAGGGTGTGTGGAAAAGCAGGATGTTGTCATTCTTGATTTTGTCTGTTCAATTTGGACCTGTATGAAATTTTACTATTTAGTAAAGGGTAAAGAAATATTGTAATGTGAACTTGTATCTTATTTCTTACAAATATAGAAAGTAAGAAGTAAAAATAGTTTTTAAATATATATAGTATCATTGCAATTTCATTCCTAAACAAATATCCCTCTATTTACACAATGTCAGAAATAATAAAAAAAATTAGATACATTTCTATATTTTCATACACTCTTAATTCTTCTATGATACTTAAACCTCTTTTCCAACCTCCTTTTTGGCACCTGAGAAAAAAGATTTTCGGGAAACATTGTTGGTCAAACTGAAAATTCTCGTAGTCCATTTTCTTTTTTTTTTTTGTTTGATCCCTGTGCATGTGGAGCTTTGTAACAATAAAACAATAAATATTTTGACAAAACTTACAACAAAATACTATTGACTAAACATTATTTATACACTTTAGAGGTGTATCATATACATACAATAACAATTATGGCCTGCCTTGAAAATAGGGATCATCTTTTAACCCTCAAATTGTCCCTGTCAGATTTTGCAAATCAAGGCTTAGTGGAGTAAAATGAGAATAACCATTTTTTCTTATGGTGCTGCCTTGGAATTACCTCCCTTGATGGTATAAGGTGATAGATGCAAACTTTCAAGAAATTATCTCAAATTGGATTAATGTTTTCATGCCAACACCGCCAAACAATACCTTGATTTTTTTGTTCAAGAACAGCTCAGCTAAATAACATTGATAACATTGACCTCCCTTTAATGTTTTATAGATTTCCCGAATGGACCCCTATTTCCTGAATGGTCCCCTATTTCCATGATGGGCCAGATACATGTGACCCACCTGGGAATTTTCCTATAACAAATATATCAAACCTCCTCATGCTGAATTCCTGTTTTGGCAGACATAGACAAAGAACAGCCTGACTGTAAAATGGTCATGAATTGCAGAGTGGTGACAGGGAAATTGATGCCCATTTTCACAAGAAATTATATGAAGTCCTCCCAATTTCAATAGGAATCTTTTTCATGACATTTTTAGCCAGTTTGAACAAGAGCCATGTTGGACATGGCCATCCCCCACCGTAAAAGCTTGATAGTAAACTGAAGCCAGTTAGATTTAGGCTTCTTTTGCACTGCATTTCTTCTCAATGAGTTTGATAATAGCTATTATACTTTCAGAGATATGCTCAGGACAAAATTAGTGACAGAAGGGCGGAATGAGAGGACGGACGGAGACCATTACTATATCCCCTTCGCCCAAATGGCAGGGGATTATAAAGAATGGGGCTTCTAGAATGTTTAAACTGAATTCTTTATGTCTACTGTGAACATGATGCACCCTGTTGAGCTGAAAAGGTGCCAAAAGTAAAAGATTAAGGGCTTGAAGGCATGGGCTTTCTGAGTAGGGTAGATATTTTCACATTTCCCAGTTGGGCCACTTTGACATGACAGGTAACAATGTGTGCACTTGTGCAAGTAAGCTTCTTGTCATTTATTCTAGATATATTTGTGACATTAAACAACAAAATATAACTGTGCACACAACCATGAACATTCTGTCAAAAAGTTTGCTAGCAGCAGAGTACCTAGTCTATAGTGACAAAGTTCTTTTTTCATTTTTATTTCAAAAAACAAGTTTGAAATATTAATTTGCTTATCCTCCAATAATTTGGAATCCAAACTGATATTATGAGAATTTCAAGATCATTAACTCAATAAAATTTCATGGCATTTGAGTCAAAGCACTCCTTGCTAGCGATGTTAAAACAATCATAGCACTTATAGCATTAACTAATCTCAATCTTCATCTCCACCTTCCACAAGTCTATCACAATCTGTTTAAACTCGTAGGCCTGAGTTTGGTCCACCCAACATCTCATAACGCACCTCCTGGGATCGACAAAACAGTATACAACTACAGATCATTCCAAGCAACTGAAATAAATTATGACAAACATAAAAAATCTGTGACTTTGACCTTGGAGCTATCAGAGAATTTGTTTCAAATGGCACATCTATTTACAAAAGAGAGCAATTGTGAAAAGTTATTTCAAAATCAATCCACAATTTAAGAAGTTTTGCTCCAGACATGCTATTCTCAACATTTGATCAGGCCAAATTATAACTTTTCGGACCCTCTTTAAAAAAAGGGCTTCATTTTGAAAGATTATCCAAAAAAATCCTCCAAACTTTTGATTTTAAAAGTGAACTACATTCTACGAGTAAATAGCCACGATACATACAAACAATTTGATTGTGAATCCTTGCTAAAACACTGAATCAGCATTTATGGGTAATAAAAAGGATGTTCTGATGAGCTTTGATAGTAACAGTGGTAGTTTTTTGAAATTTGCAAGTGCTCTCAGTGTAATGAGAGCTTTAACAATACAAGGAAATAGCTACTGACTTTGCTTTTCTAGAAAGGAGGAGTTCGCCACACAAAATTGGTAGTATAATTAGCTGTATACTTCTACAAAGCTTAAATAATGTCTAAGCTCAAGGGGAGCTAATTCTTGAACCGGGGGGGGGGGGGGAAATTAGGACTTCAAAATTGCGTCTGACAAAACTTCAACATGTGGTTAATCTTTGTTTCATTGAAGCAAAACTGAAGGAGGAGTTTGCGACAAAAAATTGGTAGTTTTTTGTACAGACAGATACAGACAGACAGGCTGATTCCAGTATACCCCCCGAAAACATTTGTTTTGTTGGGGTATAATCAAGCATATTATATAAGGCTTATTACTATTTCCTTCTCACTATTTTTCTCATCAAAGTCTCGATTTTCTAATCAAAGTACTGAAACCACTGATTGAATATGAGTAAACACATTGTAAGTGTATAACTACATTCATTCAAGACAAAATTATGAATGAATGACCATAAAAATGTGCAGTTGAGAAATGTTCGACTTTGGCACCAAGTCCTTCTCAATTTGGCCCCAACTTTTTCCATTTGGCCCCAACTTTTTTAATTTTGCGAAAGAGATGGTTACAACTTTTTTCTAGCCAGAGCTAACCCTGAATCTGTCATTAATACTAACATCAATGTATTAAATATTGATTTTGTGGAGTTATTTGAGATTTCAAATATAGGGGGTCAGATCTATTGATTTATTGAATGGGGTTAAACGCCACTTATAACAGTATTTCAGTCATATTGCAGCCGCTGGAGCACCTAACAATGGATTCCTGGTATTTCTCACACCAGTACTACCACTACATCCTCTCCTAGCCACCAGCTGCTATCCCACTTAGGTTTATGATTATCCATCCATTTGTGAGAGACAAATGTCTGAAAGGATATATGCCGCTGCTGGGGATGGAACCTTTGACTCTCATGATTGAAGATTAAGAGTCAGACGTACTACCAACTGAACTATGATGGCATCGGGTCGGACCTAACAGCCCCATATTACCTACTGAATGCAGGTTATTAAGAACACATTTTGTTGTACAACGCAAGCGCACTTGTTGATATCCTGCCTTGATACTAAACGAGAATGTTGATTCCTGATTTAAACTGATTTGTTGATTTCGAGAAAGATTATTTTGTGACAAGTAAAGGCATTTATCCTCTAGACAATGGTTATATCCCAGGCTAATGTCATATCTTAGAAAGGCTGTGTACGGACCAGAGGGATAAAAAAGCCGGTTTTCTATAGAGGTCTTTACCGCAATTTCTGTGTTTCATTTTCTGTTTGACATTTAATGGTTAAAAAAACGATTATTCTTGTACAAAAATTGTTTTAAAGCCTGGGACCGGTACTGTCCTGCTTTCCCAAATTTAGTCAAATTATTTTTGGACCAATTTTCTGTCATTCTCACGTTGCATGCAATGTAAGTAAATGCATGTTTGATATATTTTCAACTTTGAAGTCCAAGCGAATTGAGACATATTTTTCTGAAGATACTCACGATTTTTTAGTTATATACCCTTATGAAGCAGAAAAAAGATTATTTTGATCACATCATGCATACTCAAAAATGTTCGACCAAAACCAAATTAGTTTTTTCTTAGATGATATGTGGGATCTTTTTTTATCTGGATTGAGTTTAAGTTATTTTAGTTTTCATTTCAAATTTCAGCTGGGATTTGAAGTTCATTAATTTGTATAATCAAAGCACTGAAAGTATATATGATGAGAAACAGATTAATTCAGTCCTCTTGCATTTACTTCAAAGATTTAAAGACTGCTTTCACGAGCTTGTGCTACACTGAGAAGAAATATGCTCTGATGTTTATAAAAAGTGGAAAAAATATTCACAGTTCAAAACACATTTCACCTCAGATAATCCACAATTCTTCAAATGTAAGAAATAGTACCTAAATACATGATCCAATCACACTAGACTTTAAAAATAGAACTCACACAGAATTTACTTGAATTGGTCTCCTCTACATGGATCAATTTCATTTGATCAATCAAGGGCCAACAGCCATATGTTTATGTTTAGTAATGAATACTAGACAGTCTGTTTGTTGTCACAAATCTCAGGCCATTCAGGGCTTGATTTCCAAATGGCACATCTTCTCATTACAGAGAACAGTTGTGCCAAGTTATATTGAAATCCTTCTATAATTGAAAGAGCCATGCTCTGGACATCCTTAATTTTAACTTTTGACCTTGGGATTTAACTATGACCTTAGAGCTTTCTGAAGATTTGTTTTAAATTGCACATCTACTCATGTTAGAAATTGATTGTCTTAAATGATTTAGAAATCTATCCATAATTGAAGTAACTTTACTCTCGCTATGCTTAATTTCAACGTTTGACCTTGAACTGTGACATCCTATCTATTTCTTTTTTCAAATGGTATATCTAGTCATGATAGAGAACAGTTATACCAAATTATTTTGAAATCCATTTATAATTGAAGGAGCTATAATATGAACAAGTTCAGTTTGACCTTTAACCTTGAACTGTGACCTTGGAGCTATCTGATTTTTTCTTCAAATGGTACATCTTTCCATGATAGAGAACAATTGTGCCAAGTTATTTGGAAATCCATCTATAATTCACAAAGACATGCTGTGAACAAGGTCAATTTTGACCTTGAACTGTGACCTTTACCTTTGAGCTATCAAAAAATGGGAAAAGTTCCTCAGCACAATATCATAAGGAATTCACATGGGAAGTTTCATCCAATTTAGCCCGAGGGTTGTTGAGATACCGGGGTGGACGGACAGAAAATGGAAGGATGGAAAGACAGACTAAGTGTCTGCTAGATGCTTTCCCTTCATAGAGCATAAAAAATATGCTGTGTTCCACCTTTCTTTCAACTTGTAAGTGCATTATATATGTGCAATTAATTACTTACATTACTTGAACTATGTACATTTCAATTTGACACCTATAAATTACCTCAAAATTTTCCGATAAAATCTTCTTACATTTACCTGTCATAAACTGGCTTATGTACAATCACAGCACGTAACTTTGACAAGTTGGATTTAATTTTTGAGATATTTTTTGAGTATCTTGTCATGTAAAGTGAAAACATGGATCAAATTTTGCAAAACTAACCTTGACAGCCTATACAGCCAAAATACATCTACCACAAATAAAATATCGATTGATTGAATCGGGTTTAACGCCTCTTTTAACAGTATTTCAGTCATATCCCAGTGGCTGGAGCACCCAACCCTTGATTCCTGGTATTTCTTCCTCCAATACTTCCACAACATCCTTTCCAATTGCTCATCCCACTTAGGTTTACCATTATCTATCCATTGGGAGACAAATTTCAGAAAGGATATTCTCTAAGGCCAGGAATTGAACCCTGGACTCCTTGACTAGGAAGATTACGCGCCAAAACTGTTCCATGTAGGCATTTATCAACTTTTAGCACTTTGACGTTCTTGATAAATACAACTGATTCTGATCTTATTTCTTATTTTCAGATCTAGTCATGTTCATCGTTTAAATGGTGTAACAAAGGGTTTCGTCAAAACACTTGTGCATGGAAATTATAATAATGGTTCGATTTCGATAGACACAAACCTGGATAACAGCAAAGGCCACAGCAACTCCAGCAATATACACCAAGTTAGAGTGGAACTTTTTCTCTAGTTTGTCATAACATCCCTGTAAAAAGATTTACATTAAACAACAAATTTTCTTTGAAATTTAACCATTGTTATGCTGATTATTCCTGCTTGTGCATGAGATATAAACAAAGATCAGCCTGTACATATGTGCAGTCTGATCTTAGTCTAACCCAACTGCTTGTCCCTTTCAAATGAAAATTATCTACAAAATCAGTTTTCAAATGAAAAATTGACCTGCAGCTAGTGCTTCCAGTGATTTCAGTCCTTTGATTTTGGTGCAACTCTAAATAGAATTTTTATTCAGTATGACAAAGCTTAAACATCGCATTGAGATGGACAGTGCTTCAAGTCCTTAGGTGCAAGAGTTTGAAATCTTGTCAATTGATTGAAGATGTTTAACCCTTTACTGTTTTTTCAAAATTTTGGACTTGTCCAGTTTGAATGAAGTTACGGACGACAATTAAAAAGGAGTGCACTTTGAAAATTAACCAACCTACAGGGTAGAAAATATTATGGGAAAATAAGAAATTGCTTGTTACAAGCAATTTCTTATTTTCCCACGATATTTTCTCAAAACTGAAATTGATGGGACGTAATAACAAGGGATTGTGCAGGAAAGGATTACTGCCACTTTTAACAGTACTTCAGTCATATCGCGGTGGCTGGAGCACCTAACAATGGATTCCTGGCATACCTCACAACAGTACTACCACTACAACCTTTTTTTAGCTTCGAGCTGTTATCCCACTTAGATTTATGATTATCAACCCTTTGGTGAGAGACAAATGTCCAACAGGATATGTGCTGCTGCCGGGGATCAAACCCATGACATCCCATGATTGAAGATTGGGAGTCTAACGCGCTATCAATTGCACTATGAAGGCTGAAATCTTGTTAGATATGTCATTAAGAATTCCTTTGGCAATTTCTTTGGAGTAGTATCATCAAATTTCGATATAAGATCATGTTCTACAAATGCATTTTTATCAATTTCTCCTAATTACACATTTAGAATAGATACAAATTGGTCTGCAAAGAGTATTAAAAAATCTATGAATATTTTAAACCTTGCAATTCCATTAAGAAAGAAACTAATTATGAATTTATCTTTGAACAGCAAGTGCTGTAAATACTAGATAGTGAACAAGAAGGTAATGGTGACCCTGAATTGCTCAACTGAGTAACATTCCAATACTTAAGTTAATGTGAAGATATTTTCTTTCTCAGAAAAGTTGATCAGGATCACCTTTACAGCTGCAATCTAGAGCATAATGACAATCCCTACATTATCATAAATGTGTGCTCCAATTAACCCATTCCCACTGGATCCCTCCTTTTTACGCCCCTCAACAAAAAATTGTTTGGAAAACATTGTGGAAAATGAAGAAATTGCTTGGATCAAGAAATTTCTTCATTATCCACAATGTTTTCTATGCAGAAAGATGAAAAAAATTCAAATTCCATTAACTTGAAATTGTCGTCTGCAGCTCCTTTCAATTTGGACCAGTCTAAAATTCCACTGTGTTGGAATGGGTTAACAGTTGAGATCATCTTTATGACTCGACAAACATTTTTATCTAGAATGATCTTTTATAAGGCTCATAGAGTGTAAACAAAAACAATATTGTGGCCTGAAAAACAAGATTCATGAAGGTTGAGCCAATATTTTGGTTGATACAGTTTAACAAAGAAAGTGCCATTAAGAACCTGTAACTGTGTTTTTTGAAAATAACATTCCCATTTTCTGTGGATTCATCCCAATGGAAAAGGTTCTTATCAAGTTTTATCAAGATACAAATAGGGTTCCATTAGTGCCCCTATGCCTGTGTTGTGAAACAGAACTGTTACGTTTCAAAAGAATTGAGCCAAATTATAGCTTGTAAACACTTAACCCATTCCCGCACAATCCTCCCCCCCCCATCATACAATCCTCGAGATAATAGTTCAGAAAAACAATGTGGAAAATGAACAAATTGGATGTTACAAACTATTTCATTTTACCCATTGTTTTCTACCCCATAAGACAAAGGTTTTTTAAATTTCACAAACTTAAAAATGTTGTAAGCAACTTCTTTGAATTTGGATCAATCTCAATGTTTTCAGTGTGGTTATACTGCTGATGCTACACAACATGTAATGTACGACAGACCCAAGACACTCCACAGATTACAAAAGCTCTCTAAGAGCTGGTTTTGCATGGGAGATCTATTACAATTTTAGTCAATAGGGTATTGATTTTCAGTAAGAGCTATACTCCTTTATACAAGCTCTTTTGCATTCCAAATTTCAATTAGATATCTACAATAATGCATTCTGAATGGATTCACATCAGTAGTTGATGGTGAAATAAGAGTGTGAAAGAAATTTCATGTTAGTCACTGAACAGTAACAGATAAGAGAACCACAAGCAAATACCCGATACTAGACTGTGGGGTGTAAAAAAGAAGCATGGTTTGATTAAAATTCAAGTAGCCTTACTCTCTTTGATGCTCTAGACTGCTCTTTCAACACATATTCCAACTTTCTGTTCATGGCTTTGTAAACAACAGATATAACTAGTTGTCTAAGTTAATGGTGGCAAATACATGAGGACGACTTTCAAACTATATGGACAGAGCCACGAATGACAGACAAAATGCTGGGACAGTAGCCAGCTGGAATAAGTAAAACTACTTACATCCTTGTAGATATTTTTATTTGATGATATTTTGGGGTTCTGCGGGTCACACACAGTGATATTGCTGACTTTACAGCAGCTTGCAGGTACTCCAGTACTGTTGCCAAGATTCATGTTCCAGTCTGAGGCATTGAAGATACCACAGCACTTCAGCTGAAAAAAAAGATGGCTTATTATGTTACATAATAATAGATGTATGGAACTTAAACCCATTCTCATATGAGAATTTTTTTAGACTAGTCCGAATTGAAAGAAAATTCGAACAATGATTTAAGGTTGATGAAATTCTAAAATTCTTTGTCTTTGGGGGTAGAAAACATTGTGGACATTGGAGAAATTGCTAGAATCAAGCAATTTCTTCTATGTCCACAATGTTTTCCAAAGCCTTTTTCTTAAGGGGCATAAAAGGAGGGATTGTGCAATGATGGGTTAACTGTAAAAACAGAAAGAACATTGATCATTATGTTATGGATTTAACAGGTGCATTGAAGATAAATATAATTTATGTACAGGCATGCTATAAGCTTAACAGTGTTTTTTTTGTTTTTTTTCATTTAGGAATTTGTTTATCAATATTTTAATATCAGACTTGCTTAGTTGAGTTTTAAACAAAACAGAATTTTGATTGTTGTAGGATATTTCAGCAGCACAAATGACATGATGTCCCTTACAGTCTTAGCACAGAAAATTGCAATCTCCTTTGTACTATTTTTGAACTTGATAATTGTTTGTTTGATGGGAACCTATGCTCCGTTTATTTTTATTACATCACATACATGCTATGTACATCTATGTATTAGAGATATTAGAGAGGAAACCCATCAGTTGATTCTGTATGTAAAATTCAAAAGCACAAGGCCTTATGAGAAGAGAAAATTATGAAGATTTCCTCCATTTTTATATGCATGTAAAATCCTGAATCCAAAAAAATAAGGCTTAACTTAATCTCAGAAATAATCATTTTAGGTAATTTAATAGAGTACTATAAAGTGATTCTGAATGCAAAATTTGAAAGCTGTAGGCCTTATGGTATGAGTGTAAATGATTCTAAAAGATTTTTTTGTTTAACTCTATATAAATCCTCAAGTGAAATATTGCAGTGCTGACTAAATAAGCGGATGTGGATGTAAATTACGCCCAGAAAACCAGAAAAAACACCCATACGTAAATTAACATCTGAAAATCGAGAAAAACATCCTAAATTCAACACTCTGAAGTCTGAATTCATAGAATAAAGGGTATGATAAACAAAAGAATGTATATTCTTGCCAAAAGTCAATAAAATACCCTACGTAATATTGATTCCTTAATCAGGTAATCGAAATGTCTCCATGACAACCGATGTCTAAGGAAATTTACATATGGCGTTCAATTATAGCTGGTTCGCTAACCGAGAAGTCGCAGCATCTTAGACCATTTCTTTGGAAGTCACTCGGTTGATGACATGCCAGGCCAAAATAGGCCCATGGAATCGGACTAGATTTTGTCAAATATCGCCATCCAGTCAATTTTTTGAAATCTAAATTTTGACCAAAATTTAAGACTTCTATTTCGTCACTTGACACGACATCTGTCAAAGAAACATAGAAGTTACCTCTAACATTTCAACCAGTCAGTTGAATCATTTCCTCCCATTCTACAAATCAGAAATCTGTCCAAATCTGAGAGATTTGCAAACAACAATTACCAAGTGTGTCCACCCATATTTGGAAAAAATAATAGTATTTAAGGAGTGGGAGCATTGTGGAAAAAGGAGAAATTAATGCAAGAAACACATTTCTCAAGAAAAAAATCTCTTCTTTAACCACAACAATGTTTTCTCTAGTTCCATGGGACATGAAATTGAGGGACTATCAGTAAAGAATGGAAAAGAATGTACTTTAGGCTTTATGTATATATCTTCATTTCATCTTTCTTTTTTAGGCTGGAGGTGCAGTTGAGGGCTTGAACAAAAATTCCTTGAACTTCTGAAAACTATCTGAAATTGAATCTTGGAATTTTAAAAATCCCTAAAACTGGTCCTTATTGAGAGCACTAATATTGGCTTT
Organism: Fragum fragum; assembly: GCA_946902895.1. Lineage (NCBI taxonomy): Eukaryota > Metazoa > Mollusca > Bivalvia > Cardiida > Cardiidae > Fragum > Fragum fragum. Next base: position 8,075,036 of record OX336370.1, on the reverse strand, counting down.
TATAATATGACCTACGACATAGGAGGTAGTGACGTAGATCAACCTGCATGTAAGAGTAGTCTGATCTTATTCTACACCAACTGCTTGTTCCTTTCAGACTGCCCTTATGTGCAGGCTGGTCTTTGTCTATACCTCCTGCTTAAAGAGTCTGATTTTTGCCTATACATCGCTTCTTATTTTAGCCAGCAGAAAATTACCTCTCTTTGAAGGTAGTCAATCTGATCAGCCTGGGCATTCTTCTTCTCATTTTTGTAGCTTTTTACAGCATCCTGCAGACCATCATGGACAGCTTTGCTCATCTATGAATAAAAATTTATTGCAATGATATTAATATGTGATCTGTTAAGAAGAAAAGGGACCTCCGAAGAATTCCTTGTAGCACACATTTGAAGAAAAGGTCAAAACCTGGAGGGGTCAATTCAATTTGATATTTCTTGCATAAACTTATAGTAAGGAACAATTAACCCTTTACTGTATTGCAAAATTTTAGACCTGTCCAAATTCAAAGGTTATGAAGACAACAATTGAAAGTTGATTTTATTTGAAAAAAAATAAAAAAAAAAAAAAAAAATTATTGTGGAAAAAGAAGAAGTACAAAAACAAAGGGACTATCAAACAAGGAATTGAAAAGGAAAGAGTTAACTTTCTAGATTCATAAATTCTATCAAGTGTTTTGACCTTATTCTTTAAGCACTGTCCAAACAGTCTATCCTGGGTCAACACTTTTCACAATTCCAAGAGGGCAGAGGTTCATTTTTTATCTGACCACTCTCATCTTTATTTTATTCTAACCCTTGTCATGCTGTACCTAGAATATTCCAGCTTTGGCAGGAGGTTTAGACTAATATCAGACATGTGCAGTCTGATCATAATCTAAACCACCTGCTTGGCATTTTAATCTGAGAGTTGTAAGTAGAATTAATTAACACATTACCACATAGCAGAATTTGTAACAAGCAATTTTTTCACTGTCTGCAATGTTTTCCAATGCCCTTTTATCTTACAGGAATACAAAAAGCATCATTGTTTGAGAATGGGAACATCAAACAAGACAACCATGATGGTCCTATATCACTCCCCTGATTATGATGGCTCAAGGCTTTATGATATAAACAAAAAAATCAAAGTCCTACACCTAATTAGTTTGTAGAAGATTTTGTAAAAGTTTATCTCATTTAATCCTAGTTATATTGAAGATCCTACCATTCAATGCTAATTTCCAGATTACGGTAATATTAAAAGTATTTTGGTAGAGGGTCAATAGATGATGATTTACACCGAATACCAAAGCTCTTGGCCTAATGGTCTAGAAGGAGAATATTTTCAAAGATATCAAAAATCTTGGATTGCACAGAAAAGGGCTTATTTTCAAAATACTGTGATTCCACGAAGTATTTAGGTAAAGGGTTAAAAGGTCTTGAAACAAAGTTCTTCACGGTTTCAATTCTTTGAAGTACTTTGAAAGAGCCAGACTTAAGGCTCATTTCTGTGAAGTTTGGTCGAAATTCCATGGATAGATTAGGCGGAGAAGATTTTTTTGTTATTGTGAAAGGGCAGATGGATGGACAAGATGACGGACAATGACTGATCAAAATAGCTCACCAAGAGCACTTTATGCTCAGGTGAGCTCAAAACAAGAATACCATGAAGGACTTTTATTCCCCTCCCCGAGTATGATGGCTCAAGGCTTTATGATATATACAAAATATAAAAACTATACTCCTAATTGTTTTGAAGAAGAAGATTTATAAAGATTTTCTCCTTTAACCCTTTCCCACACAGTGACACTTTTGAACGCCCCTCAAGGAAAACATTTGGGAAAATATTGTTTTAAATGAAGAAATTGCTTGTAAGAAGCAATTTCTTCATTTTGCACAATATTTTCTACCAAGAAAGTTGAAAAAAATCTAAAACTTCATGAACTTTAAAATTGTCGTCTGCAACTCCTTTCAATTTGGACCAGTCTGAAATTTAGCTGTCTGGTAATGGGTTAATTAAAGGTATTTATTTGATCCCAGAATATAGCGCTAAACTCAAGAGTACGGTAATTCTTTTAAGTATTTTGTTAGAGGGTCAATAGGCATTGATCATGGCCAAATATCAACACTTTAGGCCTAATGGTTTAGGAGTAGAAGGTTTGCAAAGATATTCTTCTTTATTCCTATGTAAAAGAACTAATTGCACTAAAAAGGGCTATTTTTCAAGAATAGAGTACTCCTTTGAAATATTTTGGTAGAGGGTTAATAGATGATGATTTATACCAAACATAAAAGCTCAAGGCCTTATTGATCAGAAGAAGATTTTAAAAAATTCCCTTCTTTATTCCTATGTAAAATAAGAGATCCCACAGAAAAGGGCTAATTTTCAAAGTAAGGTAATTCTTTGAAGTATTTTGGTACCAAATAACAAAGCTATAGGCCCTAAACTTTGGGAAGAGAAGATTTTCACAGATTTCCTTCTTTATTTCTATGTAAAATCAGTGATTGTAAAGAAAAGGACTGATTTTCAGAGTACGTTATTTCTTTGAAGAATTTTGGTGGAGAGTCATAAGATAATGATTTGCCGGTACATCAAATATCAAAGCTCTAGGCCTATAGTTTGGGAGTAGATGATTTTCAAAGACTTCCTTCTTTATTCCTAAGTAAAGTCAAGGATCACACAGAAAAGGGCTAAATTTCAGAGTACATTAATTCTTTGAAGTATTTTGGTAGAGAGTTTTTAGATGATAATATACCAAATACCAAAGCTCTTGACCTTATAGTTTGGGAAAAGATTTTTTAAGCATTTTCACTTGGTTGCCATGGCAACCAAAGTTCTTCATGGATTTCATTTCTTTGATTTATTGTGAAAGAGCATGACCTAAGGATAATTTTCTATGAAGTTTGGTTGAAATTCAATGGTTAATTTAGGAAGAGATTTTTTGTAAATTGTAAATGGCCAAACGCCGGACGATGACCTATCACAATCTCAGGTGAGCTAATGACCAACAATAACATGCTTTTATCCCTTTGATTTTGACACATTTCTAAGCAAGGATTTTATTCAGCATGACATGGGTTAAGGAGGATTGGATTAAAGATTCATTTAAGAGTTTATAGGTCTTTGAAGTATAAAAACAATTATGTCAGTTTGAGTATAAAGATAATCAATATGTTAAATATTTTAACAGTTACTTTCATGTCTCTTGAATTTTCTCCACAAACACAGAGCAAACACTTTTGCCCCAACTGGCAATTCTACAACTACCCTTTTGTTAACTAAACATACTAAAATATAACTTTTCTGTAAAATGACAGAAATTTATTTTTAAGAGTTTCCTTTGACACCACATGAGTAAACAAGAGGTCATACTCTGCCCTGTGTGACGTCAAGCAATTGATCAACTGCGGATATCAATCAAAGAATCAATTGACCAATCAAATATTTCATTTAGACTGGCAGTGAACTTTGGTCACCAACATTGGCCAACACTTATGCGTTTTTGTTGGTTTGTAGTTACTATGTTAAAGTTGCTATGTTTATTTTTTGCACCTGATTCTGGCCATAAGTTTTGCAAAATAATACCATTAAATATTAATAAAAAACTTCCTATCCAGGGTCAGTGGGCTTAACCAGTGGGTGGGGTCATTGATCCATCAACCAGAAAGTCAACTGATAGATACTAAACTAGAGGCGCTTGAGTCCCTGATTCAATCCATGGACCTGAATTTACTTATCATTCCTAAGAAATTTGGTTGAAAACCATTTTGCTGTTTGCAAGAATAAGATTTTCAAAATTATAGTATATACCATATATGGACACAGGCCCCTTATAAAAGCCATAGTTTTCAGCTGAGCTATATTTTATGAAGGAACCAGATAAAGAGTCACCAAAGGATCATTTTGTGAAATTTTGTTGAAAACTTATAATCGTTTGTAATCTAAGAAGATTGTAGGTTTTAGCTGTTTACCATATTATGGAAATTAGTCCAATCCATTTAAGAAAAGTTTACAACCAATCAATTCTTTTGTTAACAATCTAATAAGGGGTCACCAAAGGATCATTCCAGCGCAATTTGGTTGATATCTATCCAATGGTTTCTGAGAAGATTTTCAAAACTTTCACCATATAAGGAAATTAGCCCCACCCATTAAAGCCATGTTTTAGTCCTATCAAAATTCTTTGAAGGAATGTGATAAAAGGTCACCAAAGGATCAATCTAGTGAAATTTGTTTGAAATCCATCCATTCTGATGCAGAAGGTTCCACCATATATGGAAATTAGCCCCGCCCATTAAAGCAATGTTTTTCCTCTGCTTTCTTATAATGGTTGACATAAAAGATGATGAGATCTGGGATATAGACTGTGTCTATCAAATGGGAGTCCCAGGGACACAAGCCCCCAAAGTTCTTTAAAATTTTTGAGCCCTTGTGTTTGATATATATCAAATACTTTTTATATTCATCATACATATTTAATCCTTGTCATGCTGAATAAAATCTTTATTAAGAATTACATAAAGATTCAAAGGACTAAAAGCATTATAAGGCTCTAATTGTGGGTCAAAATTTCGTTTTACAATCAAGTTCAAAACAAAAACAAGAGGACCATGATGGTCCTATATCGCTCCCCTGAGTAAGATGGCTCAAGGCTTGAAGATATGATATACAAAGTATCAAAGCCCTACACCTATTCATTTTGTAGAAGAAGATTTTTTAAAGATTTTCTCCTTTAATCCTAGGTGTAGTAAAGATCTAACCATATTGAGCTAATTTCAAGAGTACAGTAATTCTTTGAAGTGCCAAAGTAGAGGGCAAAGAGGCATTAATACATACCACTTATCAAAGCTCTAGGCCTAATGGTTAAGAAGGAAAACATTTTCTATGACATCCTTCTTTATTCCTTTCTGGGGTTGCACAGAAAAGGGCTTATTTTCAGAATACAGTAATTCTATGAAGGACGTTAGTACAGGGTCAATGGGTATAATTACACACCAAATATTACAGCCCTTGGCCTTGTGGTTTGGGAGAAGAAGGTTTTCAAAGATTTCATTCTTTATTTCTATGTAAAATTAGGGATCACACAGAAAAGGGCTAATTTTCAGAATACAGTAATTCTTTGAAGTGTTGGTAGAGAGTCAATAGATGATAATGTATACCAAATATCAAAGCTCTTTTTTTTCTTTAAAAATCAGGGATTGCACAGAAAGGGCTAATTCTCAAGATATGGTTGTTATTTGAAGTACTTTGGTACAGAGTCAATAGATGATGATGTATATCAAATATCAAAGCTCTAGGCCTTATGATTTGGGAAAAAGATTTTCAAAGATTGCCTTCTTTATTCCTTTGTAAAATCAGGGATCCCACAGAAAAGGGCTCATTTTCAAAATTTGGCAGTTCTTTGAAGTCTTTTGGTAGAGGGTCAATATGTGATGATACATACCAAATATAAAAGCTCTACGTCTATTCGTTTTGGAGAAGAAGACTTTAAAAGATTTCCTTCTTTATTCCTTTGTAAAATCAGGGAATGCATAGAAAAGGGCTAATTTTCAGAATACAGTAAGTCTTTGAAGTATATTTGTAAAGGGTGAATAGGTGTTGCTACATACCAAATATCAAAGCTCTAGGCCTTATGGTTCAGGAGGAGAAGATTTTTCAAAGATTTGCTTCTTTATTCCATTGTAAAATCAGGGAACGCACAGAAAAAGGCTAATTTTCAGAGTCGTAATTCTTTCGAGTATATTTGTAAAGGGCAAATAGGTTTTGCTACATACCCAATATCAATGCTCTATGCCTTATGGTTTGGGAGGAGATTTTCAAAGATTTCCTTTGTAAAATCAGGGATTGCACAGAAAAGGGTTTATTTTCAGAATAAGGTTATTCTTTGAAGTATTTTGCAGAAGGGTAAATAGGTGATAATATGTACCAAATATCAAAGCTCTAGGCCTTATGATTTGGGAAAAAGATTTTCAAAAATTGCCTCCTTTATTCCTTTGTAAAATCAGGGATCCCACAGAAAAGGGCTCATTTTCAAAATTTGGCAGTTCTTTGAAGTCTTTTGGTAGAGGGTCAATATGTGATGATACATACCAAATATAAAAGCTCTACGTCTATTCGTTTTGGAGAAGAAGACTTTAAAAGATTTCCTTCTTTATTCCTTTGTAAAATCAGGAAATGCATAGAAAAGGGCAAATTTTCAGAATACAGTAAGTCTTTGAAGTATATTTGTAAAGGGTGAATAGGTGTTGCTACATACTAAATATCAAAGCTCTAGGCCTTATTGTTCAGGAGGAGAAGATTTTTAAAAGATTTGCTTCTTTATTCCATTGTAAAATCAGGGAACGCACAGAAAAAGGCTAATTTTCAGAGTCGTAATTCTTTCGAGTATATTTGTTAAGGGCAAATAGGTGTTGCTACATACCCAATATCAATGCTCTATGCCTTATGGTTTGGGAGGAGATTTTCAAAGATTTCCTTTGTAAAATCAGGGATTGCACAGAAAAGGGTTTATTTTCAGAATAAGGTTATTCTTTGAAGTATTTTGCAGAAGGGTAAATAGGTGATAATATGTACCAAATATCAAAGCTCTTGCCCTTATGGTTTAGGATGAGAAATTTCCTTTGTAAAATCTTGGATTGCACAGAAAAGGGTTAATTTTAAAACTACAGTAATTTTTGAAGTATTTTGGTAGAGATTCAATACATGATGATATGTACCATATATCAAAGCACTAGGCCTTACGGTATAGGAGAAGATTTTTTAATAATTTTTTTACAGATGGACAGACGGAAGCCAGACAATTGCCGATAAAATAATTCACATGTTGTGCTCAGGTGAGCTAAAAATTGATGATTAAAGACACTCGCCCATTTCAATGGTTCAGGGAGAAACAGTTGTAACTACCTTTATGTCTATAGGCAGTTATAACTGTTTAGTGCTGTACCATTGATTTGCAAGTTTGAACCCTTTTTACAGAAATCTTGGATCTGCCATTGATACCTACATCATCTCTGAAGACATAGCCCAAGACACCAGCTGTGATTTCTGCTGTCAACACAATCAGAAGGATTGAGAAGAACTGAAATAAATATGAAATGTTACATCAAAGTTTTCTTTAAAAAGATAAGAAAACAAGCCTTTAATCCATTCCCTTACAATGATGCAACTCATTTCAATTTGGACCAATCTAAAATTCTGTAATCTGGTAATGGATTAAAGAGTCAAGGAAACTATAATTATCAAACTTAAAAGCAGAAATGATTCTGAGAACGCATCCTTAATTCAAAAGCATTATGCATGATATGTATTTATAATTTTTTCAATGGACAAATATTTCAACTAAAGTTATACAAGGACACTTACAGCATTGTAGATGAAGACATTTTAAGACCACAGTGATACTTGGACGAGAAATCAATTAATCAAACCCATGAGAAAAGTTGATAAACTCACCATTGCCAAGAGGCACTTGTTCTCCTTGCAAGCGGCACAGCATCCAATACATCCGAGAATGAAGAGAAACACGCCCACAATTATGATAATCCCTGCCGGGATCAATGTAAGGCTGGCTCTTGTTAGCTCACTGAAATCATGGTAGGTATGAAACACCCAGGCACCCATGAAAATCAAGGCAGCTGCTGCTCCCTGAGATAAATACAATAAAATCATTTTTAATAACCCTTGTCATGCTGAATAAAATCCTCCATAGAACTGCATTTTACCCTTTTCCTGCTGCATATTTTCCCTCTTTCACTACATTTGCAAACATTGAAATAATTAAAACAATCTTGTATTCAAATATTTTTCTAAAAGCAACAATAATACGCAGATAGTTTAGGCTAAGATCAGACTGCACGACTGTGCAGACTGATCTTAGTCTACACATCTGCCAAAGCCATTATCAAAACAGGAATATTTCAGGATGAGTATGACAAGGGTTAAAGATCAAAGGTCTGGAAACAATAGCATCAGTAATTGTTGGGTAATATTCATTTCAAAAATTTATCTTTTTAACAACTCTGAATTAAAAGGGACAAGCAGGTGGTGTTAACTAAGATTAGACTGCACATATGTGCAGGCTAATCTTGGTCTTTACCTCCTGCAAAACAGGAATAATCCGGAATCAGCGTGACACGAGTTAAAATAACATATGATAATACAGTCAAAACTGTGTTAGCGGTCACCTGAGAATAGCAGCCAATCTGTGTACAACAGCCATCCCACGTCCGCCCGTGCAATTTGCTCTTTAAAGTTATTGTGAATAAGGGTAATCTGTCGTATGTGGCCAGCGGTCACCTTTAATTGTCCAATTTGCACTTTATGTATATCTGTTTCAGGGTTTTAGTTTCATCTTAAATTTTGGGGGTCCCTGGGACTCAACTTGTTTGGTTAAGGGAGTCCCTGGTTATGGGTCCCTCTTGGTTTGGAAAAATAGATTAATAAGTATAACTAGAGTATTATCAACTAAACTACATGTACTGTTAGCTATTCCAACAACTATTCGGAATACTTGGTGTTTTTCATTCTTCACATTGTCCGATAAGTTGTGAAGATCGGCACATTACGCAAGCCTAAATACCGTAGCATATTGGTTTTTGACGTAGAGTTAAAACATTTGTACCACCTGGTGTAAACATTGACGGTTTTACAATTGAAAGTTTTCAGAATTCTGTTACCATTAATCTATATTTTGATTTTGTAACTGCGTCCCAAGGGACGCATGTCTTCCAATTTTGCAAGTCCTGCTCTCATGATTCTGTGTATGAGACGCAGGTTTTCTGCGTCCGTTAAAACCCTGTCTTAAACCCATTCCAACACAGTGGAATTTTAGACTGGTCCAAATTGAAAGGAACTGCAGACGACAATTTCAAGTTGATGGAATTTTAATTTTTTTCATCTTTCTGGATAGAAAACATTGTGGAAAATGAAGAAATTGCTTGTCACAAGCAATTTCTTCATTTTCCACAATGTTTTCCATAGCTATTTTGTTGAGGGGGGTAAAAAAGGAGGGATCGAATTGGAATTGGTTAAACGGTCATGTGACCCGACTAACTGCTGACAGGTGTCGTGTAAAAAATCAATAATGCGTCTGGCTAATCTTGTGCATAAACTTTTCAGCATGTGAGATAAACATCAACCAGTCTAAAAAGGTAGGTATCGATGTTTTTTCCAAGTCACAGATTTTAAATTTCTTTATTTCCTCTCATATACTATTTGAATACAATATAATACAATACTGTTGTACGCCGCTCAAGAAAAACAACTTGAGAAACATTGTGTAAGATGAAGAAATTACTTTTGACAAACAATTTCTTCATTTTATACAAGATTTTCCACCACAAAATTTGAAAAAAATTCATATACTAAAATTGTCATCTGCAACTCCTTTCAATTTGGACTACTCTAAAATTTTGTCTTCTGGTAATAGATTAAGGGGCATAAAAAAGCTACAACGTATGGGAATGGGTCAATTGCATCTGCAATCTTAAAAGGTCTAAAATATCTGCAAGTCTGTTTAAATGCAAAACAAGATCAGGGTTTTTGTTTGACCCGAGACCCCCAATTGGACACACAGAAATTCAAAAAGAAGCGGTTTTGACGCTCGAGATTTTGCAACTGTGCGTCATATTGACACTCGAAAATTTGCAGTCATGTAAGAAAACGGGGCATTGAATATCTGCAAAATCTATCTCTTGTTCAAGATAATTCTATACATTAAGTAACAATGATATATAAAGTACCAGTATTTTGATTACATTGATGAAATATTCTCTCAAATTTGATTAAATCTGAGTACCTCTGATGGTCTAGCACCGTGTCCAACACTTTTGGTACGAAAGGGACGGGGAACGAGTTCGAATTACAATTTTCAAAGGATTTGTTATGAAAATGATGAATTGCTACTTATTCATTATTAAGCGATAAAATGTTCGTAGTAAATACACCCAAAGGAATATTTGGGGTTTTATTTTATTTTTTTCAGACAATAACAACAAACTGTCAACTTGACTTGAGATTTCAAGCAAAAAAGAGAGCCTTACCCAAAATATAAATCCGATAACGGTCAAACCTATTTTGGAAGTAGTGCTTGAACAACCCATTATACTTTCTTGCCTGTTTCGAACTCGAAGTGACAGGAAAAATCTAATCGCTATCACGTCGAGGTTACTAATGTCTGTTCGTAATAGTCATATGACTGCGACAAGATTCGGAAAACTTCGGATAGTTCCGGAATCAATAGGGGCTTAGACTGGAATCCTTTACTACTGTCGCATAAAGTTCTTTGGTGCAAGGAATTCAAAAATGTGCATTGGACGGAAAACCCCTGGTTTGGTCCTCGTGGAATTTAATCATTTTCAGGCATAATTATAGGCAAAATATTTATTATACATTCTAAGAAACAGCTAATCACACACGAGACAAATCGTTAACAAAATGGACAGGACCGACTATCGACGTAAACGTTAAGCTACCCGGTGAATCCACAGTCATAAACTGTGTTCGTTTGGACAGAGGAGAACTTATTCACAAATAAATGTCAGTGTGACTGTTCAGCTTGTATATATTACTTTATGTAACTGGCAACGTTAACTTTGTGAAGGTCCGACTTTCGTCCACCCTGTAAAAATTCAGTCGTGACCGTGAAAATACCACTGAAAATAATTTCAATACTGATCATTTGCGGCACAGTTGCGTTATGCCTAAGTCATGATTGTGAATTATTAAAACTATATGGAACCTGTTATTTTTATTTTTATTTTTTTATATAATGCTGACAGATAGATTGGAGAGTTCGATCTGTTTTACTCCTTTTATATTCCAGTTTGTTACATTCGTAACAAATTCTCTGCAATTTTTAAATTAGTCGCTTTTCATAGTTCCTTGGTTTGAAAATACCCATTAAAACATATGAAATGACAACATGTTGCGATAAAAGCAGTTAATTAATTTATACGATGCATCTTTTATAATCTGTGAGGTGCAATATTTTCGATAAACATTGTCATTAAATTTCGTCTGCATTTACCATTTTGTGTTTGCGATACTGATATCGTTTTTTAGTTGTGTGAATTATTGTGTTAACGTGGTAAATGACCGCCCGCCCGCTCTTTCTCTCTCTCTCAACCTAGAGACTGTAAAGCGTATAATTACATAATGAAGTAGGTCTGTGTAGCATAAAAGTAGAATACTCGCATTGCATGCGAGAGCCTCCTAATACGAACATTGCTGCACGCGTTATTCTCTTCGGCTCCGGCTTTAAAGTTTCATAGTTTATTATTTCTTAAGTATAATTCTTTTTATTGTTAGTTTTTAGGCGTTGAAATGTGCTTGTAATGTAATGAGAAATGATAATGATTGGCGGAATTTGGCTAATCCAATCTTCATTATTAGCTCCACTGCCAATCATATCGCGGCGGCTGGAGCACCTAATAATTGATTCCTGGTATTTCTCACACCAGTACTACCACTACACCCTTTCCTAGCCTCCAGCTGCTATCCCACTTAATTTACGATTATCCACCCATTGGTGAAAGATTAATGTCGGAAAGGATATTTGCCGCCGCCGAGGATCGAACCCATGACTCGCATGATTGAAGATTAGGAGTCTGACGCGCTACCGATTGCGCTATGACGGCGGCTCGACATTGATGTTGAACACGAACAAATGAATGGCGTCTTTCTGACCGCTTCATCGGCAAATTTCAAACTTCATTAAGCTATGATTTAAAGATACGTAGTTTTTCAGCCCAGCCACCTATCCTATCATATGCCCTATTGTCTAAAGTTTCCATTGACGCCCAAATTTTACCTTTCTGTTCGTTGTATTTAGAGAATATTTTTTTTAATATTTTTGAAGTCACGAAACGTTCAGTTGGGTATTAAGCACGTCAAATTATATTTACGGGTTTAAGAACCCTCTGTTCATACTTATCGATATTTGTTTCATTCCAGCTTATTTAAAACGCCCAGGATTTCTTGGTTGAACGTATTCACAAAAATGATGTTAACCCTTGTCATGCTGTATAAATTACCTTACTGACATGCTGTCAAATCAAAGGGCTGAAAGCACTGATAGAACTTGTTGTTCAAAAATCAATATTTGTTTAAGAAATCAACTTCATTAACAACTCTGGCAGGAAAAGTACAAGCAGGATGTGTAGACTAAGATCAGCCTGCACATAAGTGCAGTCTGATCTTAGTCTACACCTCCTGCAAAAACCGGAATATTCCGGGTTCAGCATGACAAGGGTTAAGCACACGTTGTATAAAACACGCCAAATCTCAATACTCGTGAGCAGATTAATTGACGGAGATATGTTCTGCGAGGTTCAGTTTTTACATAGCGTTTGAGCGTTTTAGGGATTGTATCTTCAGCACCAGCAAGTAACGTGATCGGGAGTTTTGACCACTTTTTAATTCTGGAAAACTGTTTCGCCTTCCGACCTCACATACTTTAAAGAGCACCTAGGTGAAAGCATGCACACGATTTTCACGTTCGTATGATTTCCGAAATACTGAGTACGCCCCGGGACAGGGTCGTTATACTCAAATTGATTCTCTACAGTAAGTATTAGCTATAGTTCATTCTTTTGATAATCTGGGCGATGAAACCAAAGCGAAGCACAGGGCCTTTACCTGAAAATTATCGAAAAATTAGCTGCAATTGCTTTAATGACCGACACAATTCTTGTCGAATGAGCCCCATATCCATTAAGTTTGTGCCAAACGTCCTTCAATCAAACCGACGAAAACAAAACGATAAGGATCAAAGTTAATTGCACGTACAGGGTGTAGTCAAAGTTTCAGTATTTGGCGGGACAACTTCAACCTTTAGGTTAGTCCAATATCTCGTTCTTAGAGTAAACCATCGTAGTTACAGCTTAAACAGTTCAGCGATTCGTGGAATATAACTTTTATAAGGTTTATCTGTGAAGAATATATATTAAGACTAACGCGAGACATTTATTTTAATATTTTTTTGCAACATTACAATGAGGAGGCTACCGAAATGTCTCTTTCATGAGCTGTTATTACCCCGCTTTGGTCGCCGCTGATTCGTCATGTTAAAAAGAATCGTGTTACTTATCGAAACTGGTCAGCTTGCATTAGCCTAACATGGTACGAATTGCTATTTTTGTATTTTCCTCTGTTCATTTATCTTTCCACGATTTTCCGTTTGTAATACTTAATCTAAACATGTGTTGGTCCCTTTCTCTTTTGTCAATTATTTATTCTAGCGTGATTTGTCACGAATATGCATGATTGTTAAATCACGAATCCTTGTCAAAATAAAGCATTGCATTGCACTCCTTTTATTTAGAAAAAAATAACAATAACGGAAAATAATTTAACTAAAACTTTTCAAAGCAGGAAAAAACGACTTTTGTAGGCATATTGTTCTGTTATCGAACATACTGGCAGATCTGCCCATAATCGACCGTAGATCTGCGCAGATAGTGACACCTACGATAATCCGAACATCAAACTTGTCTGCAAGGTTATATTTGATCGTGTATTTATATCTCAGGCCTTACGCTCTTTCAGCGTTTTGACTGTGACATGTATTTGCACTGCATATATCCCATGACGATCGGCTATTTGTTTTGATTTTTATCCGACTGACCAGGTGTCCCCTTTTTACCAAAGAACTAAGGAAATACTTTGACTAAATATTCAGTTCTAAAGAATAAGAGTTTGAATATTAAGGATTATAAACACAAAAGGCAAGGGCAACGAATTTTGAATCTTTTCGCTGTAGAAAAGTTGTCCTTTTTTGATATACATGAAAACAGTATCTTTTTTACAGTATATGTATATTAACATTTACATACGAGTAAATAATTTGTATCAACTTTTTGTATTAATACATTAAAAATATTGCTGCAGTTTCTAAACCTGTAACGGTTTGATCTTGTAACACACCAAACAGTTCATCGCATGCACTTACCATTCTTCTTTATGCGAATAACAGATTTATATTTTCACATTTTTATCATTTCTCGCGTTTTCCAGAGCACAACCTACAAAAATACTCTTTCAATTTTCAAAAGCTTCAATTCCGCTTAAATATAAACTTTATACTGATATCATGCAGCGATTGCTTCACGACTTTAATGATCTTCCAAGTTTTTGGATTTTTAAGAAAATCATTATTTCCAATTAGTTTCTCTTATCCTTTAAATCAGGTACAGCTTAAGTAATTTGGATCTTAGTCATCCAAAAATCGGTGAAAATATGAATGATTATGTTTCTGAATATTTTTACTTGGGAGACGAAGTTCATTTGGATTTCCCTAAAATTGGCGATTTTGCTTCTTTGATAATTAAGAAATCTTTGAGTGAAATTCGCTGGGTATATCTCCCGCTTGCACTAAAAAAAAAAAAAAAAAAAAAAAAAAAAGGCACATGAGGGGCTGAGACGCTCTACTGGTTATCAAGTTTTCCGTTAAAGAAATCTGATATTTAAGGAAGTTAATTACTCAAAGAAGAATGCATAAAGAAAAAAAAGGGCTTTATCCCCTTTATCATTTTAAGCAACAATCCTCAAGGCCCCTTTTCCCGTGTTTCATGACGGATCCACTCCATTTCCAAAAGAAAGTTACCTTATGACCCTACAATCATTCTGTGAAATTTTCATCAGAATCTGACAATAATTGTGGACTTTATCACATAAACAGGATTGTTTTGAATGAAAATCAATAAGGCCCCTTTTCCTGTGTTTTCTGATGGACCAATTTCATTCCAAAAGGAACTTTCCTTACAACCCTACACTTGTCCTTTGAAATTTAAAAGACAATTTGATAATGATTGTGATCTTCATCAAATATACAAGAATGTTTTGAATGATAATCTGTAAGGCCCCTTTTCCTGTGTTTCGAATGCCACAATTATTCCATGCAACTTTGACGAGAATCCGACAAAACTGTTGACTTTATTGTGTTAACAAAGATATTCTGTGAAAGTTAAAAGTGAATCCGTTGAAATATTGGGACTTCATTATGTTTACTAGAATATCTAAAAAAATATATATATATATATATATGGCCCCTTTTTACATGATACTTGATTGTTTGTACCCAGTTCTGAAAGGAACCCTTTAAGTGATTGTACAATTATTCTGTGAAATTTTGAAGTGATTCCGGTGAAATCAAGGGACATCATTGTGTTAACCAGAATATTTAAGAAAGTTTTTCATAAGGCCCCTTTTAATGTGAAACTTGCCATAATCAGATCCACTGTCAAAATCAACAATTGGAATGATGGTACAATCAATCTGTGTAATCTGTGGAATTCATTGTGTTAATGAGTTTATAGTGAAATCTTCATAAGGCCCCTTTTCTCATGATACTTTACAGAACAAACAAAATTTCAAAAGGAACAATTCTAATGAAGGTACAATCATTCTTTAAAAGTTAAAGAGAATCACTGAAAACAGTGGACTGAATTGTGTCAAGAATTTTTGTAACAAAATTTTCATAAGACCCCTTTTTCGTGAAACTTAACAAATCAGACCCAATGTACAAAGGAACAATCCTGATGATAGTTTGAAGAAAATGATAAAGACTGAGGACTTTATTGTAATAATGATGTTTTGTACTAACATTTTCTATAAGGTCCCTTTTCTTGTGTCACTTAACCAATCAGACTTAATTTACAAAGGAACAATCAAAATGATGGTACAATCATTTTATTAGAGTTTGAAGAGATTCTGATAAAGACTGAGGACATTGTTGTGTTTATGAGGATTTGGTAATATTTTTTCATACAACCCCTTTTCCTATGATACTAGACAGATCAGGCCCAATTTGGAAAGAAACAATCCTAATGGTGGTACAAACATTCTGTGAAAGTTTGAACAGAATCTGATGAAAACTGCAGACTTTATCTTGGTGTCAATTTTTTAGAATATAATTTTCATAAGGCTCCTTATCCTGTGATACTTGAAGGATCAGGTCTCATGTCAGCATCAACAATCTTGATTATTGTACAATGATTCTTTGAAGGTTTGAAGAAAATCCAATGAAAGCTCTGGACTTGGTTACAAGGATTACAGATAAAATTCTCAAAAGGCCCCTTTCTCATGATACTAGACAGATCACGCCTAATTTGAAAATAAAGAATCCTTTCTGATGGAATAATCATTCTGTGAAAGTTTAAACAGAATCTGATGAAAACTGTTGACTTTATTGTAGTACAAGGATTTTAAAATTAAATTTCAAAATGCTCCTTTTAGCCTGTGATACTTGACGAATCAGGTCTAATGCAAACATCAACAATCATTATTATTGTACAATTATTCTGTGAATGTTTGAAGAAAATCCGATGAAAGCTCTGGACTTGGTAACAAGGATTTATAAATGAAATTTTCATAAGGCCCCTTTTCCTTTGTTTCTTGACAGTTCAAACCCTGTTATGAAAAGAATGATAGTTATGACCTTCCATTAATTCTGTGAAAGATTCAACAAAATCTGACCAAAGCTGTTGGCTTCATTGTGTTAACAGGGTTTTATTAATTGAATTTTCATTTAGCCCCTTTTCCCATGTTACTTGATGGATCTGAACCAATTCCAAAAGGGAACTCTTCTTACAAAAGTATAATTATTCTGTTTGAGTATAAAGACAACCCCATCTCATCTGTGGAATTACAAGCATTAATTAAGATTTTTTTAATTGAATTTTCCTAAGGCCCCTTTTCCTATGTTTCTCAATGGATCAGACCCAATTTGAAAGGAACAATCCTTATGATGGTACAATCATTATGTGAAAGTTTGAGGTCAATCAGGTGAAATCTAGGGCCATGATGTGTTAACTAAGATTTTTTTATTAAATTTTCATAGGGCCCCTTTTCCCATGAAAATTGATGGTTCAAACCTACTCCGAAAGGAACAATCCATTTAATGTAATTATCATTCTGTGAATGTTTGAAGAGAATTTGTTGAAACCTATGGACTCTATTGTGTTTACGAGGACTTTTTCAATCCAATTTTCAATCCTTTTTCCTGTGATCCGTGACTGATCATACCAAATTTTGAAAGGAACAATTTTTATGATGGTACAATCATTCTGTGAAAGTTTGAAGTCAATCAGATGAAAACTGTGGACTCTAGAGTTGTAACAAAGATCTTTGAATTAAATTTTAACAAGACCCCTTTTCCTTTGATTCTTGAGGAATCATATCCGATTCCGAAAGGAACAATCCTTACGATGGTACAATCATTCTGTGAAAGTTTGAAGAGAATCCGTTGAAAATTGTTGGCTCTAGAATATTAATGAAGATTTTTTATTAAAATTTTCATAAGGCCCCTTTTTCCTGTGTTTCTTGACGGATCATACCCAATTTCGAAAGGAACAATCCTTATGATAATACAATCATTCTGTGAAAGTTTGAAGGGAATCCTATGAAAACTGTTTGCATCTAGAGTGTTAACGAGGATTTCCTTAAAAAAAATTCGATTAAATTTTCATAAGGCCCCTTTTCCCGTGTTTCCTGATGGATCTGACCAAATTCCCCAAGGAACAATCTTTATGATGTTACAATCATTCTGTGAAAGTTTAAATACAATCTGATGAAAACTGTGGACTCTTGAGTGTTAACGAGGATTTTTGAATTAAATTTTCATAAGGCCTCTTTTCCCGTGTTTCTTGACGGATCATACTTATTTTTGAAAGGAACGATCCTTATGATGGTACAATCATTCAGAGAAAGTTTGAAGAGAATACGATGAAAACTGTGGACTCTATAGTGTTAACGAGGATTTTTAATGGAATTTTTAATCAAATTTTCTTAAGGCCCCCTTTCCCATGTTTCTTGACGGATCTTATCCAATTTCGAAAGGAACGATCCTTATGATTGTACAATCATTCTGTGAAGGTTTGAAGAGAATCCAATGAAAACTGTTGACACTATCGCGTAAACCAGGATTTTTTAATTAAATTTTAATTAGGCCCCCTTTCCCATGTTTCTTGACGGATCTGACCTCATTTAGAAAGGAACAATCCTTATGATGGTACAATCATTCTGTGAAAGTTTGAAGGAAATCCTATGAAAACTGCGGACTCTATCGGGTAAACAAGGAAAAGTTTAACGGACGGCCGGACGGACGGACGGCCGGACTGACGCACGGACGCCGAACGGGAAAAAGCCATCGCTATTGCTCTTGTGGCCTTCGGCCTGTAGAGCTAAAAACAAAAAAATACAGAGAAATTAAAGTATCCCTCAATGGAACATATTCTGTAAGCACTATGTAGGACACCTAGTTGAACAACCACTTCAAAAGCATGAAATTTACAGTTGCTGAGAAAATGCGATGAAAATATACCACTGTTCAGAAAGAACTATGTGGGCCCCTTGGCTAAACCTCCATTTCAAGTTTCAAGTTGATGCCAATGAAAGTTGCTGAGAAAATATTCACTACAGACGAACGAACGGAAGGACGGACAGAAGTTACTGGCATACCCCGCTTCTATAAAGCAGGATATAACAAAGGACCTAGATGCTCAGTATTTAAACTCGATTTAAGAAGGGTAAAATTGAAAAGCAAAAGTATTTTTCCTTCCCTTTACAAGGCAGTAGCTTTTGATTGGCATCTATATTTTCTCTGACAAAGTTTTGTCGATAAGTTTCAAATCATCTTTCCACATCTATCAAAGAGTTGAAAGTACACCTTCTTTCATTATGCCTAACTTAAGTCATAGCAGTGTTAAATTATTTACACGATTTTGGAGGGTTTGGGTCAGCATACAAAGCTAATTTTGTATAGATTCAATGAGGCGGATTTTTCTGTTAAGCAATAAGTGAGAAGAAGCCATTATTTAGGCTTGTGACCCATTTGAGGTGATAATTTTCCCGGTATTTTGTTTAGAAATGGGACTATGTACGTTACTCAAAAGAAATTATGTCCTTGATAACAGTTTTACCTTGGAAAGAAGTTGCTTATGTTAAGGACATTAAAAGGCGCACAGGAAAACTAAATTTCCCAGTAGTTTGTTTATGGCCAAGTGAAATATAAGTTAATTATTTCTAGATAGGATTTTAAAATGGTTGAAGATGGTTTTCATTCAGTCAATTTATTATATACCTTTAAAAGATATGGATTAAAATTTGGCTATCTAATACAACTCGATAGAAAACAAGAGCTTCGCAGAGCGGCGCATATACGCCCGAAGGGGCTTGTCAGTAGCCTTGCTTTGTCAGTTATGTTAGGTTAAATGATAGCTCATGCATTTTTTCAATAGAAAGATCTTGTTACCTGAATAATATTGTATACACATGAGAAACATGACAGCTTTCAAAACCATTGTTTAATTCTATGATTTGAATAAAATTGACATTAGAAAAATATACCTTGACTGACGACTTTGAAACAAGTTTCAACAGAAAGGAATCCCAACCAGCAAAAAATAATATGACCTTGTAAAACTACCCAGCATTCATGATGACAAACGGTACAAACTTTTTGCCAATTATACCCCGCCTTGCAAATGTACTTGCGTGCAAAGCAGGGTATAATTGGCAGAGAGGGGTATAATTTTCAAACTGTTTACAACGTTTGGTCATTCTGAATGCAGGGCCGATCTTGACAAATAAACTATTACAACGGTTCAGTTTATGTTCTTTAGGGCTAAAATGACCTTGTCATATGGCATTAAACTGAATTTTAACAGACACTTCATTGCCGAGGAAATATTGTAAATCGGGTTTTATTTGCAAGAGTTTTATTTTTCATAAAGAAAAAATCCCGTCCTTCTGCTTATTCATGGACAGACAGGCAGACACCGTTAAAACAATATGCCCCCGATCAATCGATCCGGGGGCATAAAAAATATGAAGCAATTCCCTTAGCAAGGGGTAGCCCTAAACAAGGGGTAGCCCTAAGCAAGGGTAAGACAATTCATTAATCACTGAAAATATAAAATGTAAAAGGGAAAGTATATCAAAAACTTTAATCTGATGCACAAGTTGACATAAAACAGATTCGTTATGGCAAGTTTCAGTTCCATCATATTGAAACTGTAGGAGACCTTGTGGCAAGTTTCTGAAACCCTATATAAATTGTAAAATGCCAGTTTAAGCTATTTTATTAAGTCAAGGGTAGATCATTCAAAACTAGAAATCATAGAGATACATTGTGGCCAGTTTCTGTTAAATTCTATGTAAATTGTAGAGGTTTTGTACAAAATTAAATGTAAATTGAAGCTATTTTGTTAAGTCAAGGGCAGATAATTCAGGAACAACTTGATATTTCAAACAAATTCTAGTCCTAAGGACAAGTAGAAATCACACAAAGTCATTGTAGCAAGTTTCAGCTCATTCCCATTCAGAACGGAGAAGTTGTGCTCACAAGAAATACAGTGATTTTCATTCAATACAAGGGCAGATAATTCAAAATGACCCAAGAACAACTGTAGTGTTTAGGATTTCAAAGGTCTTATGCACAACTACACACCATAGAGACTAATTGTGGAGAATTTCAGCTCATTGCCATGAATAATGTAGGATAAGATGTGCATACAAGAATTAAGTGTTTTTCGTTCAATTCAAGGGCAGATAGTTCAAGATAACTCAAAAGTGGCTGGAAAGATTTGAATTTCGAAGGTCTTGTGCACAACTAGACATCAAAGGGAGTAACTGTGCAAGTTTCAGTTCATTCCCATTGATAGTTTAGGAGGAGTTACGCACACAAAAAATTGCTAACGGACGGACAGACAGACAGACGGACTAACTACACATCATAGAGACTAATTGTGGAGAATTTCAGCTCATCGCCATGAAAAATGTAGGACAAGATGTGCATACAAGAATTAAGTGTTTTTCGTTCAATTCAAGGGCAGATAATTCAAGATAACTCAAAAATGACTAGAAAAATTTGAATTTCGAAGGTCTTAGGCACAACTAGGCACCATAGGGAGTAACTGTGCAAAGTTTCAGCTCATTCCTATTGATAGTTTAGGAGCAGTTGCGCACACAAAAAATACTAACGGACGAACAGACGGACGGACAGACAGACAGACGGACGGACGACCGGGGTCATAACATAATACGACCCTTCGGGCGTATAAAAATCCGTATTCAGCGTGTACCAAAAAACCGTATTCGTCCAATACCGTTAAACACGGACTACTTTTTGTGTATAGATGCTTGGCTTTTTAGGTAAGTTGGTTATTACTTAATCATTAAGAGAATTTTCTTAACGTCATGTCCTAAAAGGTATATAATAAAAGGAATATTACAACAGTGTGTTTTTCTATTTGTTGTTATCCTGTTCTCGGATCGCGTGTAGGTATTTTTTATTGGATGAGACCTTCACACGATTCTCGTACACAATAACAACAAATAGAAAAAACACACTGTTGTAATATTCCCTTATATCAAGCGAATTGTATTGTCCTATGTTCTAAAACTGTCTTTAGTCCAACTGGACGAATACAATTGTAACCATTCTGACAAATTTCGACAATTGTTGCTATAATTTGAACACCTGAATTTCTTTGAAGAGTTCAAAGGTTGATTTTCAGTGCATTTAATAAAGAGTAGAACATTCAATTCATTTGACTAAATAGTAAAATATTCATTGCATTTTACAATTCAAAAATCAGAGTAAAGGAAAACAGAAGTGTTCATGTAAATGAAACTAGCTATTGAAGCAAACGGAACTTTTCAATTCGTATGACATAATAACTAACACATGCGTTTATTTTCTAATTAATAATAAGTCATATGATCTTCCCTCGCACTGAATGCAAAAAGATGAGTCATGTGATAACAACAACGAATCAAATTTCTGAAACGCATCACGTGACCCCCCCAAAAAAAAGCAAAACAGTCGCCAAATATTTTTGAAACGGGGTTTCCAATCTGCAGTTCACGTGAAAAAACAAGTAACGTAAACATTCTAAAATGTTCCTGTCTAGTAATGGGTTAAAGCCTCTAGTATTTGGTTAAAGCCTCTAGTACCTGCTTACAATTAAAAATGTACATTGTACACAATTTGAAGCCCCATCCTACCTAAATTCAAAATTCCATAAATGGGTTTTGAATAGGGTCACCAAGGCACATTCTTACCGAGTTGAGTCTAAATTGGCCTCGTGGTTTAAGTGGAGAATTCAAGAATCATTCAATGATTTGCTCAAGTACGAGCCCTGCCCTGCAACGCCAACATGTTTTGCGGATCATATTTCAAAACAAGTTTTGAAAAGAGTCACCCAAGGAACCCTCCTGACAAAGCCCAGTGGTTCAGGAGGTGAATTCCATGATTTCTGAAAGCCTGATAATCTTGCTCTGCCACGCCCTCGTATTTTCATTAATCGAAATTTCACGAACATGTTTTGAAAAGGGTCACCTTAGGAACATTCTTGCCAAGTTTTGTCTAAATTGGCCGAGTGGTTTAAGAGGAGAATATTTTGTAAAGAATTGTTGCATTCTTTCCTAAGTCTGATAAGCCAGTTCCTGTGACGCCCACATTTGTTTGCAAACCAAAGTTTCACGAACTAGTTTTGACAAGGTTTAATCATGGAACATTTTTGACAAGTTAAGTCCAAAGTGGTCCAGTGGTTCAGGAGGAAGATCTAACGATTTCTAAAGATTTCTTTCGTGATTTCTTTAAGCCTGATAAGCCTGCAATGCCATGCCCCATTTTTTCTTAAATCAAATTATCACGAAGAGATTTTGAAAATGGTCACTTAATGACAAAATTTTGTCCAAATTGCCCTAATATATTTTGAAGTGTTATTGCATAATTTTCCTAAGTCTGATTATCGCGGCCCTGCCGACCTTACTTTTTTTACGAATCAAAATTTCAAGAATAAGTTTTAAAAAGGGTCACCCAAGGAATAATCATGCAACATTTGGTCACGAAGTGCCGTGTTGTTTGGGACATGTTTAAAGAAGTATCGATATTGTAAATTGTGACCCATCACAATTCAAGGTTTGTTTACATAATATCAGTCAATTATATGACATCAGTGACATTATGCATTACAAATCATAAACGACATATCACACAAATAAATTGGTTACAAGAGGTCATCTTTATACAGTGATACAAGAAACAAAGGTGATCAGCATATTTGTTTAAATACATCAAGAATCTCTCCCATTTCCAAAACTTTTGACAGTTATTTACTCAATGATTTTGTTTGAGTTCTATTTTTTGGGTTCAATAATAATTTTAACATATCTAGTTCATTGTCCTTACAGACTTTAAAATCAATAGTGAATCCAACAAATAGTACTACATTTAAAACTCTATATTCATTACCAAAAAAGACTAAAATGTGATTCATTTTTAATATCTTTGAAAAATTTACATGTTCTTTTTCCCTTGGAATTTTTGGTCTTCAATATACCCCCATTTCACTACAAAGTGCATGTGCACTTAACCGACATTTGGTTATTATACTAATTTATTTTAGTTCTATTGCTACGAAAGCCTTTGGCTTATAGAGTCGCTCTCGAACACTCACAACCAAGATGTTTTCACGTCCACGCCCCTGTGACGGTGGGACTCGAACCCGTGACCTTCACATCACGAGTCAAGCACCTAAACCACTCGACCATCGAGGAAGGTTATAAAGTTGATTACAGCCAAAAATTTATAATACTTGAATGTAATCTTAATCTAGTTTCATTTTTAAACTTCAAAGTTTCTAATTTTTGTCTTGTTTGCATAATGTAGTTGGCATACTCTTTCATTTTTTCTTCAACTTTTGTTGTTCAGTTTTTAGGTCATTTATACGTACTGATCTTTTATTTTTATCTAAACATAAATGACATGATTTGTATCCATTCAGGTGAAGATCTTGATCAATCTGAAACGCCTTAGACAAAGGTTTACTATTAGGTAAAGTCTCAAGACGTATAAATAATTATGACGTTAGGTATGACGTTTGTTTTATTTCAAATACCTGCTCTGTAGCAACCAGTTTTGCAATAAAACGAGTTTTGCAATAAAATATTGCAAAACTCGTTGCCATCAATATCCTTATTACAATTCAGTGTACAGCGAGATTTGCAATAAAAATCGAGAAATGCAATAAAGTGTTTCCAGGTATAGTTATCAGTAAGGATTCATTAGAATATCACACAATTTCGCTAAAGACTGAATACGACTTGATACAATAAAGATGTTTTTTTCTTTCTTATTTTTCTAAAGACTGAGTCCATCGGATTAGAACAATGTTCATCAATTTCTATATGGGTCATTTAATAGGCATGGAGTGAAGTATTATTATATTGATCGAATAAATTAGAAACTGTTCAATCCGTTGTTCAACAGACTGCACCAAAAATATGCAACTTTATTGCAAAACTCGTTGCGATACCATTTTTTATTACAATTTAGTGCACAACGAGGTTTGCAATAAAACTAATAAATGCAATGAATTGGTTCTAGGTAAAGTTATCAGTCAGGGTACCTAATTAATTTCTGTTAACTTGACTACAGGCTAAAAATAGCTTTATAGATAAAAGAAAATGGTCTATGATTCTTTCTCCGAAAGGCTGAGCCAACCACTTTAGAATCTTATTTTAAATTGCTGTATAAGTCATTTGAAAGGCTTAGGGCCAGGTTTTTTTGTATTATTGGATTAATTTGAAATTGTGTTATGTACTTTAAACAGTTGTTTAACAGGCTGCACCCAAAAGATGACGCTTTAATCTTACGCACAAATTTATTGAAAAACACGTTGCGGTGAAATTAAGCTTATTACATATTAGTGCATGAGATTTGCAATGAAAATCGAGAAATGCAATTAAGTGTTTCCAGGTATAGTTATCAGTAAGGATTCATTAAACTATCTCAAAATATCGCTAAAGACTTAATACGACTTGATACAATAAAGATGTTTTTTTTTTCTTTTTCTAAAGACTGAGTCCATCGGTTTAGAACATAATGGGCATGGATTAGAGAACTATTGTATGGATAAGATAAAATGAAAATTGTTTTAATTAATTCAATCCGTTGTTCAACAGGCTAAAAGATGCAACTTTATTGCAAAACTCGTTGCGATAACATACTGTTTATTACAATTTTGTGCATAACGAGATTTGCAATAAAATCGAGATTTGCAAAAACTGAGTCCAACTTAAAGAACCTCGTTCATCAAATGCTATATGACTCATTAGGAATGCATTAGGTTAGGTATTGCAGTATTCTAAGAATAAATTTAATAAGGTTTTTTATTTTTTTGCATGGTCGTGAAAAAAATCAGTCGAATTTAAAATTCGGATAGAATAGTTCTCATGCTAACTTTAAATTTAAGCACATTGGTCAACAGTCTGTATCTAAAAGATAAATCTTTAATCACGAGCACAAATTCATTGCAAAACTCGTTACGACGAGCGTAAGCTTATTACAATTCGGTGCACAGCGAGGTTTGCATAAAATCGATAAATGCGATTAATCGTTTCTAGGAACAGTTATCAGTCAGGATACCTTATCAATTTCTGTTAACCAGGCTGCACCCCAAAAAACGCAGCTTAGTCTAAGCGCAAATTTATTGCAAAACACGTTGCGGTGACATTAAGCTTATTACAATTTTGTGCACAACGAGATTTGCAATAAAATCGAGATATGCAATAAATTGTTTCTAGGTACAGTTATCAGTCGGGAAACTTATTCATAACTCTTAACTTGACTAAAGCTAAAAATAATTTTATATATAAAAAATGGTCTGTTATTTATTTCGTCAAGACTGGGTAAATTGCTTTACACACATTTGCTATATACGTCATTTGAAAGGCGTTAGTTCAAGTTTTTGTGAATTGTTAGAAAAATTATAAATTGTTTTTATGACTTTAAATCCGTTGATCAACAGGCTGCAAATCTTTAGCCATGTGCACCCATTTATTGCAAACTTGTTGCGGTGACATTAAGCTTTTTACATTCAGTGCCTAGCGAGATTCGCAGTACAATCGTGAAATACAATAATCTTTTTTCAGGTACATTCGCTTTTACCAACAAGATATTCAAAGATTCACTTATATTTAGTAATATTGATCACTGTAGGTAATGTGAAACTCGTTCACAAATTGTGGAAGCCTTGACAAAAGTCAATTGTGTTACTTTTACACTTGGCTGAAAACTGCGTCCGACGTTAAAAGGAACGTGTTCACCAAATGTTACACGAGTCACTTGGAATGCATAAGGGTATTTATCTTAGTATTGTAATACAATAAATTGCATATTGTATTAAAAACAAGAGGGCCATTGGCCCTAAAGCACATACCTGAGTCGATGACTATAGAGGTAATGTTTGTTTGTTTGTTTGAATGGGGTTTTACGCCGCTTTCAACAATCTTTCAGTTATATCGCGGCGGCTGGAGCACCTAACAATAGATTCCTGGTATTTCTCACACCAGTACCATCATCGCATCCTTTCCTAGCCTCCAGCTGCTATCCCGCATAGGTCTACGATTATCGACCCATTGGTTTGAGACAAATAGTCGGAAAGGATGAGTGACGCCGTCGGGGATCGAACCCGGGACCTCTAGATTGACAGTCCGACGCGCTACCAACTGCGCTATGACGGCGGCTGACTATAGAGGTAAAAAAAGCACAAGTGACTTTATTTTAGCCAATAGTAACCCATTGTCAAATCTTGTCCAAGAAATCACGTACAAACATTCTTACCAAGTTTCAAGGTCTTTGTGCAATAAAAGTAGAAAGTAAATTGGAAAGAAGAATTCTTTATATTAGACCTTGTTACTTAGTATTTGACTCCATGTTAACTTATATCAAACTTTACAAAGATTTTTATTAGGACAAACCTCTGATTAAATATCAAGTAAATTGAGTAAAAAATATGGCCTAAAAAGTGAAAACAAAGTTTTTTAAGATTTGGCCTAGTTTTTTCCCAAATGACCCAAATTTGAACATGGTTATGATATTTTGAAAAAAGATATTCTGACCAAATATCAGAAAAAGTCGGGCTCCTGGATTGTAAAGGTATTCCCAAGATTTGGCCTTGTGACCTAGTTTTTTTAATCCTATGTCAACCAAAGTCTAACTTGGCCAAAATATTATGGACGCAAACAAGGTATTTCTAAGATTTGACCAAGAGACATAGTTTATGACCACATGTGACCCGAATCCGAACTTGACTGAGATTCTGACTAAATATCAATTCAATTTAGCCACAATTGGGACCTCTAGAGTGCAGGAAAGTATTTCTAGGATTTGAACAAGTGACTTAGTTTTGTACTCCATGAGACCCAAATTTGAACTTGGCGGAGATATCATTGACAAAAACCTTCAGAACAAAATTTCATTTGAGCCTAAAATGTCGTCCCTAGAGTGTAAACAAGATTATTTCTAAAATTTGACCTAGTGACCAAGTTTTGACCCAAAATAACCCTATATCGAACTTGTCTCAGATATTATGCAGACAAACATTCTGACAAAATATCAAGACTTTTAAGCCAAAAATATGGCCTCTGGAGTACACACATGGTATTTCTAACATTTGACGTAGTGATCTAATTTTTACCCCATGTGACCCAAATTTTAACCTGCCTCTAGAGTGCACACAAGATGTTGACACACGACGGACGATGGACACAGCTAAATCACAATAGCTCATTATGACCACTTTGTGATCAGGCGAGCTAAAAAAAATAGACGGGTTTAAAATTGCATTTGAATGGCTGTGGCTGTCCCCATTCTACATTTAAATTTAGGCGACTTTGATAGGCGTTAGGTAAAGTTTCTTGTTTTGTTAGAATATAATAGAGTTTGTTTTTCTGACTTGAAACATATTCGTGAACAGGCTGCACCTAAAAGATAAATCTTAAGTCATGAGCACAAGTTTATTACAAAACTGGTTGCGGTGACATTAAGCTTATTACAATTCAGTGCATAGAGAGATTTGCAATAAAATCGAGAAATGTAATAAATTGTTTATAGGTAGAGTTATCAGGATACATAATAAATATATCTTACCTTGACTAAGTTCAAAGTTTTTGCAAAATCCAGCTATCATTTTAGGATCTATTCTCCGGACATGCTTGATTTTAACATTTGACCTTGAGTTGTGACTCTGACCTTGGATCTATATGAATATTTCTTTCTTGATTGCGCATGCGTGAGGTATGGACGTACCTTTTAGAGAAAGCTAAGAAAATTATTTCAAAAATGGTGTAAAGTTAATAAAATGGATTTATCGATGATGAATTTGGGATAGAAATATGGATAAACTTATAATAAAGTGATTATGTGAAAATTAAATGTGAAATTAGACTTATTATGGGAAGGAAAAGGACATCAAGTAAAATTACCCCTGAGAAAAATGGCGACGAAAAAAGGCGGGCCACAGTGAGTAAAATAGAAACACCAAAAACTGATAATAACTCTAGGAATAATCCAGTTAATACAGCAAATACAAACAATATGAACAATCAAAATCAATTTCAAACCCCAGTAACTGGTAATTATGTGAATTATACCACGAATTACGCTTCGCCACAAGTACCGACAGCACAGGCACAGAGTCATGGATCTCCATATCACACACCTAGTTACAATACACCACCGACATATTTAAACCTAACGGGAGGTGACCAGTTTTCGACTATACTCAGCAGACTAGACCTAATTGATAATAAGTTATCCCAGTTAGACGCCATTCAAAACACAATTCAATCAATAAACTGTCGATTAGAAAATTTAAACTCAAAAGTTACAAGTCTCGAAAAGAAAGTAACTGATGTTGAGAAAAGCAGAGACTTTGATTCTTCAACACTAGAGACCTTAAAATCCAAGCAAGATGAAATCAACTCCATGATAGCTACAATGAAAGACATGGAAAAGTCGCAACAGGAACAAACTGAGACTATGAAAAGGGAGGTAATAGATCTTAAAACCAGGAGTATGAGGGACAATTTGTCGTTTTTTGGAATTCCCGAGGAAAAGGGAGAGCGGGACGACGATTGTGTCGGTAAAGTGTTGACTATGATAGAAACAAAGTGCCAAATCGAAAATGCCACAAACGACATCAAACTCCATCGTGCACATAGGATCGGACGTTATAACAAAAATAAAACACGCCCCATAGTTGCTAAATTTGCCTACTACCCCGATAGAGAGAAAGTGCGACGTAGTGCAGATCAGCTCGCACGCCCTGATGGAATCGCACAACAATTTCCACACGAAGTTGTAGCAACAAGAAAAAGACTATACCCTGTAATGAAAAAGGCTAAAGACGACGGAAAAGAAGCGCACATGGTGATGGACAGACTTTATATAAATGGGACCTTATATAAAGAACCTACAACTCAGGGTGAAAATCAATAGGACAAGAGCGGGAGTAGTGTAAAGTGTCTACATTGGAATATAGAGGGACTTACACAAGATAAATTGAATGACCCTGGGTTTATTAAGATCATAAATCAGTATGATTTAATTTTTCTATCAGAAACATGGACTAAAAAGAACTCAAAAATATCGCTAAATGGTTATTCTCTTTTTCACTCTTTCAGAAAAATACAAAATAAACGAGCGAGGCGAAATAGCGGGGGAATTCTACTCTACGTCAGAAATTCTTTTTCGCGTGGAGTAAAATTAATCCGTAATAATATCGATTGTATACAATGGTTTAAATTAGATCGTAGCTTTTTTAACGTATCACAAAATATTTACATTTGTTCAACCTACATTGCACCTGAAGGCTCACCAATTTATGATAATTTTGACTTTGACATTTTCGATAAAATTGAATCCGATACCAGATATTTTCAGAATTTAGGGGGTAAAGTGTTTATTATAGGTGATCTAAATGCACGGATTGCTGGTAAAACTGATTTTATAGATCACGATCAACCCCTTGTCGATCATGATCAGTCTGATTGTCCTTTGACATGTTTTATCCCTCGAGCATTTAGCGACGGGGGATCAAACTGATTTGGTGACTGTCTGTTAGAACTGTGTAAGGCAGTTAATTTAAATATTGTGAATGGTAGAGTCGGAAATGATTTTAATCTTGGCAAATTTACTTGCTTTACCCATAATGGTGAGAGCACAGTCGATTATCTGCTTACTAGTTTTGTTAATTTTGATTGTATTTTAGATTTTACTATCCATGATTTTAATATCTACTCTAATCATGCTCCGCTATCCTTTAGTCTTGAAGTTAATAAACCCTCGAGCAACATAAACACAGGGAACACCGAAAAAGTTTCATATCGATGGAGAGATGATAACAGGGAAGAGTTTATTTTTGATATCGCTAATTCAATTGAAAATTTTAATAAAATATTAGAAGATAATATTTCAATAGACAGTGACCCAGATAATTTGGTAAATTTATTTACAGAATATTTGAATAACATTGGGAATAAATATTTTGAAAAACGTAATAAAGGTCAAAGAAATTCAGTTGCGTGTAATCAGTTCGAATACTCTATGAAAAAATGGTTTGATGAATCGTGTAAACAAAAAAGATTAATTTACGAAGAAGCCCTTAAGAAATATAATTCATTAAAGAATGAAACAAATAGAAAAAATTTTCTCACGAAAAAAAAAGACTACAAAAATCATTGTAAAATCGCTAAACGAAAATATAACCGAAAAATGGCTGATGATTTGAAGAATTTAAGGAATAAAAAACCGAAAGAATTTTGGAGAAATTTTAAACAGAAGAAAGAAAATTGCAACGGTTCAGATATCGATATTTCGGAATTTTATGAACACTTCAAAAAATTATCATCAAATATTGACATTTCCGAAGACATAGAATGTGAACGTTTTTTACAAAATTTCGATGACAAAGGAACAAATGATTGCATTTATGCAGAATTAGATTTACCTTTTACAACAACCGAATTGAAACAATGTGTAAAAAAGCTGGGCTCCAATAAATCATGTTCTACTGATAATATAATATATGAATATTTTAAGGAATGCATTGACCATCTTGAATAGCCTTTATTGAAATTATTTAATTATATACTTGACAAAAAATCGTTTCCCCAAGTTTGGTCAAAGGGGGTAATTGTACCCATATATAAAAAGGGTGATCAATCCGATCCAGCCAATTATCGAGGTATAACATTGACAAGTTGTTTTTCTAAGCTTTTTACTTCATTGGTCAATGAACGTCTCAAGGCGTGGTCAATTAAACACGATGTTTTATCAGACGCCCAATTTGGTTTCAAGACTAACTATAGAACTGTAGACGCAATTTTTACATTAAATTCTTTCATACAGAAACAAATCTATGAAAAGAAGCAACTTTTTTGTTGTTTTATAGACTTGGAGAAATGTTTTGATTCCATCTATCGCAATGGGTTATGGTTTAAACTTATCAATAATAATATAACTGGTAAACTTTTATGTGTGATTCGCTCATTATATAACGAAGTGAAATTATGTGTTAAACATATGAACTCTATTTCAGAGCTATATAATTACGACGTATGATTATTGCAAGGGGAATCGCTTTCGCCGTTTTTATTTTCTCTCTTTGTTAATGACATCGAATTGTTTTTGCAGCAAAATACTAGTGACGCTTTTAATATTGGTCAGTTATCAATATATTTATTACTTTTTGCGGATGATTCCGTTTTAATAGCCGACACTGCTAAAGGACTACAGGAATTAATATCAGCGTTTGAAAAATATTGTGACAAATGGAAACTGAAAGTTAATGTCGATAAAACCAAAATTGTTATTTTCCAACGGGGTAGAAATTTAACAAATAATTATAATTTTACATATTCTAGTTATAATATAGAAATAGTTCCAAAATTCAATTATCTTGGTCTCGTTTTTAGCAGTAAAGGAACCTTTTTTGACGCTCTTAAAACTTTAACAGGAAAAGCAACACGTTCAATGAGCGAACTTCTGTACATTACCAAGAACAAGGACATACCCTTAAAAATAATGCTTGATCTATTTGACTCTTTTGTCGCATCTATTCTATATTATGCTAGCGAAGTCTGGGGTTTTATGACCAGTGAACTCATAGAACGTATACATAGAAAATTTTTTAAAGAGATTATTAAATGTCAAACAATCAACTTGTAATTCGGCGATTTATGGTGAACTAGGAAGGTATCCACTCCATATAAATATCAAAACCAGAGTAATCAAGTACAGTAAAACCTCGGTAGTTCGTAGCGCAAGGGACCGTGATAATTTATACGAATTAAGCGTAGTACGAACAAAACGGAGGGCAAGAGGTCGGCTGTTTGAGATACACGGAATCTGACATGGTCTTGTTCTGTCTCCTATTTAGGGATTGATTCTTAATTGGTTATTTTTCTAAACAAGACCCGCAGATATTAATTGAGGAAAACATAAATTAAAAATTACTCATCTTGTATTTTTTATGCTTTTATGTCTGTGTTAATTTTGGCATTTTTTAAACACAGTGCTTGTATCAAATAGTAGACTCCATCAGAGTGATTTCCCTTTACAAAACAATGAATCAAATCACTCTGAGTATTCTATCATCAAATCATAAAATTAAGGACCGACAATTGTGAAGAAAGCAACCCCAGAATAAAATAAAGTTGTTAGAATTTCTAAATGACCAAAAAACACTAATACTGATTGGGGTGTGTCAATTTAAAGTATATTTTCGGCGATAATTTCGGGAATCTTTATTCGATTTGTTACCAACCTTACAAACCAAACAGCCCCTTTTAACTTAAGGTACATGATAACACATTATTTGTCATATAGATCAGCAGGTGTGAAAATCAAGGTAAGTGGTGATTGGTGACAATTAGTTTATCACACCTACGAATTAAACATTGGAGTTTGTGCTATAATCATACTTTCGGGACTTGAAAGAGCCTACGAACTACGAACCACTGACGTTCGAATTAGACAGAGTTTTCTAACAAAGCTAAAGAAGGAAAAAGATCGGGACCGCGTGAAGTATACGAACGAACACATACCTACGAACCAGTGACGTTCGAATTAACGAAGTTCCACTGTATTATATAAAACTATTTTCGGAGAAATACTCAAATTGTATACTAAGGACAGTTTTAAATGAAATTAGTAACATAAACAACACAAATCTTTGGAGCTATAAAGTAAGGGACTTACTACAGAGAACTGGATTTTATGACGTATGGTTATTCCCTGAATCTGTTTACCTTAAAAGATTTTTACCAATATTTCGTAGTAGATTAATAGATATTTATATCTGTGAGTGGTTTCAGGATATAGGTAATCGGCCATCTTTATTGATTTTTAGAAACTTAAAAGATAATTTTTGTTGTTCTGGGTACTTAAATAAAATGAAAATAACAAATTATAGAAATGCAGTAGTCAAATTACGTATATCAGCACACCATCTTCTTATAGAAACAGGACGTCATAGAAATGTCGCAAGGAATGAAAGAATTTGTAACTTGTGTAACCTCAATCAAATAGAAGACGAATTTCATTTCCTGTTAGTTTGTCCTTTTTATAAAGAACTAAGACAAGTTTATTTAAAAAAAAATATTACAGCAAACCGAATATGTTTAAATTAATAGATTTGTTGAACTCAGATAACGTCAAAATTCTTAATAGTATTGGTATTTTCTACATCAAAGCGATGCACAAAAGAAAAACCGAGTTAAATCTAATTAGTAATTAACATTTGATTTCCTAAGCCTTGTTTAACCTTTCCATTCTAAATACTCTATTAAGACTCTTTTACTTCATTATTTCCGCAATCGACAATCTTTTATATGTCATTTTTTTTTTGTCCATACCCATACATGTTATTTCATTCATTATGTATGTACATGTCTTATTTTGACGATGAACCGTATGTGTTCAAGTCAAATTATTGAATAAAGAATCTGTTCTGTTCTGTTCTTTCTAATGGTACATCTGCTCATAATAGAGAATAATTTTGCCAAGTTATATATAAATCCATCATAATTGAAAGAGCTATGCTTTTGACAAGCTGAATTTTAATGTTTGACCTTGAACTGTTGCTTGACATTGGAGCTATAAAAAAAAAACAAAATACAAAAAAAAAAAAAAAAAAAACGTGAAAGATTCGTTGGCGTTATGTCATAAAGGAATTCACATGTGAAGTTTCGACCATTTTGGTCCTAAAAAAAATAAGAGAAATCGCAGCGGACGGCTATTTGCTCGCCCTTCGCGCAGCATAAAAAGCGAAAATATATTTTTTACACCGCAATTCTTTGTCCGTGCACACGTTTCAAATTTCTCTGCACGCAACATATATAGGTTAATCAAGTAGTAGCATTATCTGATCAATCGGTCTTAATTTCAATTTGTTCAGAGTAAAGTGCAAAATTATGGAGTTTATGCTAAAATTTCAATTTATAAGCTAAATAAAATACGTGCTTGTCAGATAATCAGGGGTTACCCTCGATCCATGACTTCAGTAAGTGATCGTAGTTTTTAAGGGTGATTACACGGGTAGATAGTATGACACTGATATCCCCAATGAATCTGGTCCCCGATGGATAAAATATTCTTAAACAAGGTGCCAAATTGTCACAAGATACGCCCGTCACACTGCTAAATATTAACTGGGGGTTTGAATAGAACTGAGGTTATTTTGAATGAATATTTTTTGTCAAACAAAGTATGAAAAACAACAAAGGGCAATAATTAAAAAAATAAGCTAGGTAGAGTTATGGTTCTTGTACACTGCACTCCCAATTGGTGAGCTCTACCCATCCATGAAGTTTCATGATCCTAGCTATAATATTTAGAGATATACTCGAGAAGATTCAAGTGTGAAAAAAACATAGGGCAATAACTCAAAAAATAGGCAAGGTATAGTTATGGTTCTTGAACACTGCACTCCCTCTTGGTGAGCTCTATCCATCCATGAAATTTTATGATTCTAGCTATTATACTTTAAGAGATATACTCTAGACAAGATTCAAGTATGAAAAACAACAAAGGGCAATAACTCAAAAAATAGGCTAGGTAGAGTTATGGTTCTTGTACACTGCACTCCCACTTGGAGAGCTCTATCCATCCATGAAATTTTATGATTCTAGCTATTATGCTTTAAGAGATATACTCTGGACATGATTCAAGTATGAAAAACAACAAAGGGCAACAACTCAAAAAATAGGGAAGGTAGCGTTATGGTTCTTGTGCACTGCACTCCCCCTTGGCAAGATCTATACACCCATGAAGTTTCATGATCCAAGCTATAATACTTTTAGAGATATACTCCGGACAAGATTCAAGTATGAAAAACAAGAAAGGGTAATAACTCAAATTATAGGCTAGGTAGAGTTGTGGTTCTTGTACACTGCATTCCCACTTGGTGAGCTCTATTCATCCATGAAATTTCATGATTCTAGCTATTATACTTTTAGAGATATACTCCGGACATGATTCAAGTATGAAAAACAACGAAGGGCAACAACTCAAAAAATAGGCCAGGTAGAGTTATGGTTCTTGTGCACTGCACTCCCCCTTGGCAAGATCTATACACCCATGAAGTTTCATGATCCTAGCTATAATACTTTTAGAGATATACTCCGGACAAGATTCAAGTATGAAAAACAACACAGGGCAATAACTCAAAAAATAGGCCAGGTAGAGTTATGATTCTTGTACACTGCACTCCTACTAGGTGAGCTCTATCCATCCATGAAATTTCATGATTCTAGCTATTATACTTTTAGAGATATACTCCGGACATGATTCAAGTATGAAAAACAACAAAGGGCAACAACTCAAAAAATAGGCCAGGTAGAGTTATGGTTCTTGTGCAGTGCACTCCCCCTTGGCAAGATCTATACACCAATGAAGTTTCATAATCCTAGCTATAATACTTTTAGAAATAAACTCCGTACAAGATTCATGTATGAAAAACAACAAAGGGCATTTACTCAAAAAAAGGGCCAGGGAGAGTTATGGTTCTTGTACACTGCACTCCTACTAGGTGAGCTCTATCCATCCATGAAATTTCATGATCCAAGCTATTATACTTTTAGAGATATACTCCGGACAAGATTCAAGTATGAAAAACAACAAAGGGCAATAACTCAAATTATAGGCTAGGTAGAGTTATGGTTCTTGTACACTGCACTCCCACTTGGTGAGCTCTATTCATCCATGAAATTTCATGATTCTAGCTATTATACTTTTAGGGATATACTCCGGACATGATTCAAGTATGAAAAAAAACAAAGGGCAACAACTCTAAAAATAGGCTAGGTAGAGTTATGGTTCTTGTGCACTGCACTCCCCCTTGGCGAGATCTATACACCCATGAAGTTTCATGATCCTAGCTATAATACTTTTAGAGATATACTCCAGACAAGATTCAAGTATGAAAAACAACACAGGGCAATAACTCAAAAAATAGGCCAGGTAGAGTTATGGTTCTTCTACACTGTACTCCTACTTGGTGAGCTCTATCCATCCATGAAATTTCATGATTCTAGCTATTATACTTTTAGAGATATACTCCGGACATGATTCAAGTATTAAAAACAACAAAGGGCAATAACTCAAAAAATAGGCCAGGTAGAGTTATAGCTCTTGTGCACTGCACTCCCCCTTGGTGAGATCTATACACCCATAAAGTTTCATGATCCAAGCTATAATACTTTTAGAGATATACTCCGGACAAGATTCAAGTATGAAAAACAACAAAGGGCAATAACTCAAAAAATAGGGAAGGTAGAGTTATGGTTCTTGTGCACTGCACTCCCCCTTGGTGAGATCTATACACCCATGAAGTTTCATGATCCTAGCTATAATACTTTTAGAGATATACTCCGGACAAGATAAAAGTATGAAAAACAACAAAGGGCAATAACTCAAAAAATAGGCCAGGTAGAGTTATGGTTATTGAGCACTGCACTCCGTATTGATGAGAAGAAAATAACTGCCAAGTTTTAAGTCAATCGGACTTACGGTGACAGAGTTATGCTCCGGACAAAGAAGTGGACACCGCCGGACAACCGGACGCCCGGACACCACGGGTGATCCCATAATACGTCCCGTCTTCGACGGGCGTATAAAAATTAAAGACGTCAGGCTACAATAATTTTCAATCGCCTAAACGCACCCGCCATCCGTACCAAGGCTATTCGCGATGAGAGAAGCATAGTTATCTTCCACCGAGGAGCCCCTTCTGCCTGGTGTGCATTCCCAGGATGTGGCTACTCAAAACAGGCAACAATGGTATAAAATGCCCCTAGCGGGGCCTGACGTTCCTCGGTCCAGATGTGCGAGATATAAGAACTAGGGTCTCTAGCCATTGATCCATCCTCAAGAAAGGACTTTGACTCGTCTACAAACAAGAACCTTAAAAATCACAGTGACACTTTTGCTCTAAATAGTTAACGTCTTTCGGTTACTTACATTACTGTTTGTGCTTTTTATTATATAAAACTTCAATATTTTGACCAGCATTATGTTTTCGTATACACAGATTGGTCTTCGCGAAACATTACCGTTGTTGGTCTAAATTTCATGTTGTTCAAATCGTTCTCTAGTCTTTAGATCATTGAGCCTTTTTGCTTTCCTGTTTGTTTTTTTCTCGAGGGAAAACAATAATATTATGAATGAACAAAACAAACGAACTCACTAACAAAATTCGTCTGACGGTGACTTTGTTAGTTCCGTTGGACATTTCTATTCCCCAACTTTGTACACATTTCTGAAAATCATACTAAACCTGTTGTTTTATAACATGAACAAGATAAAAAGTATCATCCGCACAATTTTGCAAAGATAGATGGATGGATACTAGGTAGGTTGGTAGGTAGGGTATGTAGGGTAGGTAAGGTAGGAAGGGTAGGTAGGTAATTAAGGTAGGTAGGTATCATGACTGAAAACTGTACTTAGAAACACATTATTGCATTCCTCGATTTTATTGCAAATTTCGTTGTGCACTGAATATATGTAATAAGCCTTATTCCACCGCAGCAAGTTTTGCAATAAAAGTGTGCTCATGATTAAAGATTAATCTTTAAGGTGTAGCCAGTTGACCAACGGGTTTAAAGTCATAAAATCAATTTCTTATTTATTCTAACAACACAAGAATACTTGACCTTCTTCTTTCAAATGACTTATATAGCAAATGATGAACATGGGTCTAAAGTAATTGACTCATTCTTAACTAAATAAATAACAGACATTATTTTCATCTACCAACTTATTTTCAGCTTAAGGCAAGTTTAGAGTTTTTAGATAGTTCCCTGACTGCTTACCGTACCTGGAAACACTTTATTGCATTTCTTGAATTTATTGCAAATTTCGTTGTGCACTAATATGTAATAAGCTTAATGTCACCGCAACTTGTTTTGTAATAAATTTGCGCTTAAGATTAGAGCTTCATCTTTTGTGTGCAGCTTGTTAAACAACGGTTTAAAGTACATAACACAGTTTCAAATTAATTCAATAATACAAGATTACTCGACCCTACGCCTTTCAAATGACTTATACAGCAATTTATGAATAAGGTTCTAAAGCAGTTGACTCAGCCTTACGGTGAAAGAATCATAGACCATTTTCTTTTACCTATATTCCTCGGAGGAAAGAGATGACTTTAAATACGTATACTCAAACCCAAACAATACATATCTGGTTCCTGCAAACAGCCACTGAGCACGTTATCATTGTAAAACAAGGAAAAGCCTGTTGTGAACATTTCTACTTCTTTTGCTGTTTGTGAATTCAATAGCGCTGACATATTTGAATATCACCTACACGTATAAGTTTTGAATATACCCGGAATAGGGTTCAAAGTTCTTATCTTATTACAATATTTGTTGATTTAGATATAAACTGCTGCAGCTTAGAAAATAAACACTTAACTTTGAATTCCCATATTATGCTTAATATTGTTCCTTTATTGTTATTCGCAATAATATTATTTAGATCTATTTGAAATTCGTAATAATATTACGTTATTAATTTCAAGTTAAAGAAACCCTAATTTTTTCATAACACACAACGCAGATCTCAATGAGGATATTGATACAGGACCAGTCTCAAGATTCGATAGATGAATGGACAGAATCTAGCAAATATTGAACTTTGAACGCCGGTATTTACGTTAAGCAAAATTTGTTGGTTTCACGAGTTAAACGTCGTAAATACAGCACATAAAAGCTGTAGTTACGACGTTAAGATCCGACAATAATAACCCCTTTATCTATTTTATTACATGTAAATGATATCAAACAAACAAAAAAGCAAAAGCACTTTAAAATACAAAACTCAACCCAAGGATTGAGCGACGACCGATTACAGTGCTTAAAGAAACTGATCACAAGTACTTGTGTACTTCTCCTTGGTGATATCTACCCTCAAAAAGTTTCAGGATCGCAACTTTTGTACTTTCAGAGATTCTTTGGAGATCTCAAGTCGGAAAAACAACAAAGAAAAACAAGAGGGCAGCGAACCTGGCGCTCACCTGAGATAAGGTATTTTTTCTTCAAATGGTTCTGGAGAAGACCTCCTATAAAATTTAACTTAGATCAACTTATTTTTGTCATGGCAACCACCACTTTCGTCAGATTTCAAATCTTTTAGTAACTATTAAAAGGAGGCAACCTAAGGGACGTTTCTGCAAAACTTGGTTTAAATAAGCCACATAGTTTTGGAATAGTTGCCTTCGTTATTTCTGTAAAGGCCCCATCACCATGGGGCTCTGAAATTTTAGCAATTTTGAGAAAGGTCAATGTACTGATGCTTCATGCAAAATATCACGATACTACAACTTACGGATCGGGAGGGGATATTTTTTAAATTTTATTCTTTTTGTCGTCGCAATCAGAGGTTTCAATGGATTTAAATTCCCTGGTTGAAAATGGCCTGGTGGTTTGTAGGAAATGTCGTATTAAAAATCTTTCTCCATTTCACTAAAATCCTAGAATACTCCCCGGGGGCTCCACCCAAAGGACCTGAGGGTAATGATTTTGGCAATTACGAAAGACGTCAATGTACTTATGCATCATGAAAAGTATCAAGGCTCTACGACTTCTGGTTCAGTAGGAGATAATCTTTAAAGATTTTTTTTTAAATTTCAGTTTTGTTTCAATGACAAACAGACTTTCCTACGGATTTCAATTCTATTTGCAATTTTTAAAGGGCACAATCTAAGGAAGATTTCTGCCATATTTTGATAAAAATTTGCTAAAGGGTATGGGAGGAGCTGTCGTTTAAAAATCCGTCTTTGCTTTTATAGAGGCCCCATTCCCTGGAGCTCGGCCCTTGGGGACACGAGGGTGATGATTTTAGCAATTCTGAAAGAGGTCAATTTACTGATTCTTCATTCAAAATATCAAGGCTCTAAGCCTTCTGGGTCAGGAGGAAATACTTTACCATTCAGCTTGGCAGACGAATTAGTAAACTTTGCTAAGCGCCTATGTGAGGACAAGCCAGCCCTAGACAAGATGACTTTGTCTAAATCAAGTGTTACATACATAAATACCCACGGAGTTGCGAGGTCCATCAAAGATGAGCTGAGACAGAAGTTAAGAGGTACAATGATAGCTCTCAACTTAGATGAGGCAACCAATAACAACAATGGCAAGATTTTGAATGTGCTTGTACAGTATTTTGATGAGGAGGATGGAAAAGTACAGCTGCGTCACTTAGGAACTAGAAAACAAAACTTGGCAACAGCAAATGAAATTCTCCAGTCAATAGAGAGTATACTGGAGGAGTACCACATCAAATGGGACCAAGTTTTCGAGTATGTTGATGGACAACTGTAGCACAATGATGGGTGTACGTGGTGGAGTGGAGGCTTTAGTGCGGGAGAAAAACCCATGTTTACTAGATGTCAGTGGAGATAGTGTTCACATGTTGAACAACGTTGCAAAAGTGCTGCTCAACAATTTCGACAGTTCCATTCAGCCACTGTGCTCAGATCTATTTTACGATATTGAGGAGTCCCCTAAAATAAAACACATCTTCATGGAACTTCAAAACCTGCTCAACGTATCTTCAGTGAAACATCTTATTCGACCTATTTCAATTAGATTCCTCCAAATGCAAGATGTCACTACTAGGGTGGTCGAGCTGTTGAATCCTCTGACAGTCTACTACTACAGCTTCTTATCGGAAGAAGAAAAGAGGAAATACAGGTTGGTAAAAATTTTCTTTATCTTTTTATTGTTAATTTTTTTGGTTATAAGACTTTCATTAATTATAAATAAGCATATTTTAATCTTTAAATGCAATATTCATTTTTGATACAGCTTTGAAATCTGTTCTCTTCACATAAATTTGTTTTTGCCAATTTTAAGAAATGAAGGATTATTTGAATATTGACGACACCATTTATTGATTATGAGTAATTATAAGTAGATACTACGAGGTTTTAATTGTATGTTTTTGTTTTCTGAAGTTGAGAGAAAAGTGGTGAAGGTAAGAAATAACTACTTGGTGTTGGTATTGTAGGCAATAGATATTTTATAGCTTAGCATTAGTAGTGTACATGTATTACCTTTCTGTGTCTAACTCTGTCTCTTCTTCAACTATGCTTCATCATAAATCATGGCTTTGGTGTGTTATGTGATGTTGAAGATGTAAATCATTATCTAGTATTGAAATTGATAAATTGAGAGTAACAAAAAATAATTTTTTTCTTAAACCGAAGAAAACTACATAACCCTTATCATTCCATTTTTTGAGGTACATTAGTAAGTCGTGCTTGATTGGCTCAGAAAATGATCTTCGGACCTTGGCTTTAAATCTAACTATTATTATTTTCAATAAGGAATTAAATATATCCACATTGGATGTTTTGTATAATTTTAAACAATTGACACAAACAATATACAACATAGAAAAACAGATTTTTATGAAAGTTATATTATTTAATCTATATGAAATTTAAAATGCCTTTCATCAGACCAGTCAATATGATTCACTTTTGCTAGAAATTCATGTCAAGCTCAAGCTTATTTTCATTATTATAAAAATGAAAAATAATGTTTTGTCCTGATTATTGCAGACCGATTGTAAGCCAGATCTTCAAAGATATGAATACCTCTGATGAAGCACAAGCAGCTGTTATCCTCCTACAACTGTCACAAGAAAAGCAAATAAAGTCAACCACCAGCCCAGAAAGGAAAGAACGAATTATGGATAGTTTCTTCCTCCACAGACGAGCATCGGTTTTGAAATGAACATTTATCAAGGTCTGTTAGGAATGTTCACTGGTTATATTAAGGCCTTTCAGACAGAAAAACCTGTAATTCACACACTTCATAGGAAAATGGTGGATGTGACAAACAGCTGATGGGGGTGTTTATTAAGGCTGGGTGCATATCCGATTGTGTAAGCCAATTATTGAAGATAGATGTGGAAAACAGGACAATCCAAAAGCCTGACAAAGAATTATCGGTAGGAAAATTTGCATATTCAGATCTAAATAGAGCAAGGGTCGATAAAACTTGCAGTTCCTGGGTCAATACTCTCTACAGCAACTTAAGGGTATCCTACATTATGGAAGCCAAGAAAATACTTCAGATGCCTTTAAACAATGAAGTAATTAGACTGACTTCAGTATTGGACCCATATTTGGTAGGACATAGCCAAGTAGAGACCTCATTGAAAAAACTTGGGGAGAAGATTCCAACCTTGTTCTCTGAAGAAGAAAAGGGAAAGCTGTTCATGGAAGTTACCAGATAAAGTGTCGACATACAAGTCAGAGAGTTGAGCAATAACTTTTTTGAAGAGGAAAGTATTGACATTGGATATTGGAATAAAGTTTTTCAGCTGAGAAATTTCAATGAACTAAGGTACCTTTCAATGAAAAAGCTTGTCTATGCACTTTCGACAATATTTAGTGGCCCTCTTGTGGAAAGCTCATTCAATATAATGGATGATATTGTTGAAAAAGGCAGAACCAAAATGACAGTTGTAAATTATGAAGCAGTAACAATAATCAAAACTACTTAAGAAAAACAGGAACAACAAGCATCAATTTGAAAGTTTAAAACAATATGAAGAGATGTTGTATCAAAGCTTATGAAACATATAAGGCATTTCTTCAAAAACAGAAGGAAGAAACATTGAAAAAACCAGAAGAAAAACTTAGTTCTTCTATTAATCTTTTGAGAATAGAGAAGGCAAAAAGAGTGGCAAAATTGGTTAAAAAGAAAAACAGAATTCTATCCAAAAAAAAACTGAAGAAACAATGAAAAGAAAAAATGAGTCACCGGAACATAGAAGATGGAAACGTATAAAAAAACAGTAGATACTAAAAGTGTTAGTGATAAATTATTGATAGTGATAAAATATAGTAGAAGAGTTTCTATGCTGAAGATGGGTGTTAATTTGAAAACAAATATGCAATTGTATATCAGTTGATATGAACTGTAAATATGCAATTAAGATGAAATGACTTGTTTGATGACTAAATAAGCGTAGAAATTCGTTTAAAATTGAGTGTTAATCAAGCTAAAGACCTTTAATAAAAGAGGTAAGTATAATGTCATGAAGGCTTTTCTAAGAGGTTTGAAAATGCTATTTCTAAGGAGCTCAGGGCGTTGCCCTGGACCCACCAGGGGCCCTGCGGCCCCCTGACCCCCAGCTTTAAAGCTCAGTATTTTCATTTATTTTTACTTTCACCCATGTACTTATTAAAGATTTCTTATAAATTTCAGTTGTGTTGCAATGGCAACCAGAGTTTTTAACGCATTTCATTTTTTTTAGAAATTGTTTGCGATAGATGTTTTTAGCCTGAGATTGCGTAAGCAATCTGAGGCTAAAGTTACAATGCTAAAAATTCAAACCCATGCAGAGTATAATGTGAAAACATAATGTAAACATCTACCGCAATCAATGTGATCTCCTGTCGCTTGAAAAGTAGATTGGATCCGACAATAAATTAATACGCCCGATTGAGGCGAGAAGGACGAAGGCGAGATATGACTCATTGAAAGCTGTCGGCTCGATGTACAGTACTTTCGTGTGAATCGGATCGGATCTGACCAAGCAAACCACCTAAAAAACATAGGACAAAAATTGCCCCAAATCGCTCACCTGAGTATATTTTTAAAAAATAATCCCTAATTTCTCCATATCTCCAGAAGTCTGATAGGCCTAGCCCTGTCACGCCCGCATTTTTTACGAATCAAAATTTCACGAACAAATTTTGAAAAGGGTTACCTGAGAAACATTCCTGAAAATTTGGTCAAAGTTGGCCTAGTGGTTTAGGAGGAGAAGACTTTTAAAGAATTATTTCGCGATTTCTGTAAATCTGATAAGCCCCGTCCCTTTTTTCAAAAATCAATTTTTACTAACAAGTTTTGAAAAGGAACTTTCCGAATTGGCCCAGCTGTTTAGGAGGAGAAGATACGTAAAGAAATTGTGGATGACTGAAAACGCCTATTTACGACGAACGGACAGAGTTATCCTAAAAGCTCCCCGTGAGCAGCTTGTGTTCAGGTGAACTTAAAACGAAATTTATGTCAAGAGAAGGCGTGTATACAATGTACATACAGTGGAAAGTTTTAAGTACCTGTAAAATTTATAGTTTCAAGTGTCCATGCACGCGTAGTTTTAAGTGTCTTTAAAGTTGTAAAGTTTTAACAAAGCAAAGTTTCTAGTGTATATGTACTATACGGAATTTTAAGTACCTTTACCCTGCGTAATT
This sequence comes from Fragum fragum, assembly GCA_946902895.1. Lineage (NCBI taxonomy): Eukaryota > Metazoa > Mollusca > Bivalvia > Cardiida > Cardiidae > Fragum > Fragum fragum. Next base: position 8,030,490 of record OX336370.1, on the reverse strand, counting down.
TCAAGTGTCCATATAAAGTTAAGTTTAAAGAGACTTTTAAATATATACTATGTTTAGTTTAGCGTGTCTATGCAATGAAAAGTTTCAGAGTCCATACATTATACAGTTTAAGGTGACTAAACAATGTTAAGTTTTAAGTGTCTATATAATTATATGGTTTCAAGTCCCCATTCAATACATGCATGTAGTTTTAAGTGTCTTTACATTGCATAGTTTAAAATGTCTATACAATATATAAGAATCAAAACATTGTAAGGATAAATATATTTATACAAATGTCAAGTTTACAGCGTCTATGCAATGTAAAACTAAGTGTCTATACAATTTTTTAGCTTAATGTGACCATACAATATATAGTTTTAAGCGTCTGTTGATTGAATGAATCGGGTTTAATGTCACTCTTAACAGTATTTTAGTCATGTTGCGGCCGATTAGCACTAAACCATAAATTCATGGTACCTGTCACAACAGTATTACCACAACACACAACATCCTTACCGAGCCTTTGGATTTTTATGCCACTTAGGTCATGATTTTCTATCCATTGATGGTATCCCATATCGAATTTAACAGAGGTTTTATGAAGACAAGCATTCTTACCAAATATCAAGACATTTGAGCTAAAAATTTAGCCTCTAGAGTGCACACAAGGTTTTTCGTAGGTTTGACCTTGTGACCTAGTTTTTAACCCCATTTGACCTAATATCTAATTTGATGAGATTTCATGGAGACAAACATTCTGAACAAAAATCAAGACAATTAAGCCAAAAATGTGTCCACTAGAGTGCAAACAAGATTTTGACATTCAAGGGACGATGAATGACACAACAAACACATGATCACAAAAGCTCACCTAGAGTACGCTGTGCTCTGGTGAGCTAACAAGAGGTCCAAATTGGCACTAAATAACTCACCTGAAAATTATTTCTCTAGGTCTGCTAAGGCTAGCCCTGGAGCGCAAACAATTTCTATTGATTCAACATTTCATTAGCAATCTTTGAAATGGGTCACCAAAGTTTGGTCCAAATTATTCTGGGTGTTTATGAGGATACGATTTTAAAAGAATTATTTCTCTCAAGTCTGATAAGCCCTATCTGCCATGCCCCTATTTTTTCACAAATCAAAATTTCATGATCAAGTTTGGAAAAGGGTCATCATGGACCAGACTGAAAAAGATTGCAGACATCAAAGAAAATTGGAAACAATTTTAAATGAAACTATCGTATTTGGTCTAAAATATTACGGGAAAAAGGAAAAGTTGCTTATTACAAGCAATTTCTTCTTTTTCCAAAATGTTTACTCAAGTATAAAATAACAGGGACATAAAATTCTGGGTTTGTACAGGGAAGGGTTATCTGAAAGAAGCTGCAGAAGACGATTTAAATTGCACTAAAATGAATTTTAAGAGCCAAACAAGGTACAAAAAATTGTAATACAAGAGGGTTGTTTTTTTTTTAGCCTGCTAGAAGGCCTGAAGTTTTGAAAAGGGTCAGGAACATTCTTGCAAAGTTTTGTTGAAATTGGCCCTATGGTTACAGAGAAGATTTATAAATTATTGTTGATGACTTCCCGCAGACGTCACACAACGGACACCTTATGATCACAAAAGCTCACCTTGAGCATGTTGTGTAAGTAATTTCTCCTTTTCTCACAATGTTTTCCAAAGCAAATTTTCCCAATTGCATAGAAAAGCAGCATTGTTTTGTAATGACTTAAAGCAAAATTTAAAATATGAATGTTTCATGATTTGCCTTTCAAAAATTATGATCAGTGTTAAATATTGTTTTGAATAGAGTAATTCTCAAATTAACAACAATCTTACAATTCAGGGACTTACAAATTGAGTTCTGTTAAGAAAATAATGAAGAAGAAATACAAATGTTTATGAATTTTTCTCTTTTTTTTTTCTATTTGTTCATATTGTCAATAAATTCAAGCAAAGTTGATATGTATCTATAGTTTGTAAGTGAAGGCATTCTAGCTGTAGGAATGGTAAACACCGTGTTGTTATTTTGTTGTTTGTGCCTGTATCAAATGTCTTCTGGCCAAACTCTGGAAATAAAGAACAAACATTCTGAAGTACTGCATGGCAATATCAAGGACTACACTTTGTGTAAAATTATTTTTCTATGAAATCAAGGTCTACCTTTTTTAAATTTTTTTACAAATCTGGTCAAGATTAACACATTCCCATACAATGATGCTTTTTGATGCTCCCAAGAACAATGGCTTTGGAATTATTTTTGAAAATAAAGAAATTCCTTGTTACAAACAATTTCTTCATTAGCCATGTTTTCTACCTAAAAGGTAAAAGAAACTAAATTTAATCAACTACAAATTGTTGTTAGTAGCAAACTTTAAATTTGAACCAGTCTAAAACTTTGTAATCTGATACGAGTTAAACTTGATAAGTAACTCATAATGGCTGACTCAAAAACCAAACATCAGCTCAATATCTACAAATGTTTTGAGAGACATTAACCCTATAGTACTCAATCAAATCAGTTGCAACAAATGGCTAAACAAGAGTGCCAAAGTCACAGTTTTAGCCTTCACATATTTGCATTTTTAAGACTTTAAGTATAGAGATATAAAGGTTAGACCTCTGTACACAATGGAGAACAACTAGCCAAGACAAGAAATTTTGCAATAAGGGCCCTTTTTCTGTGACATAGCCTAAATGGTTAAACCCTGTCAATATGAACAAGGTCAGATGACTCAGAACATTCTATGAAATATACAAATTTGTCCATTAATGTCAGAGGAGATACATTACATTTATTAGAAATTTCGAAATGATCCTCTTTTTTAGCCTTAAATGGCAACCCCCCCAACAATATGTGCAAGATCAGGTTATTAGGAAGATCCTGTTAAAATTCCATATACCGGTAAATCTATGGTAAATGTAGATGTTTTAACCCATTACCACATAAGAAAAACTTAGACTAGTCCAAATTGAAAGGAGTTGTAGACAACATTTTAAAGTTTATGAAATTTCAGATTTTTTCAAATTTCTAGGTGGAAAACATTGTGAAAAAATGAAGAAATTTCATGTTTTCTGAGTTGTTTTTTTATGAGGGGTGTCCAAAAGTGTCACCACGTGGGAATGAGTCAACAAGATGTGGAGGTACAGAGTGATGGACAGACAGAGAAAAATGATACCAATATTTGTCTACCTTTGGCTATGTGTAAAAAGCCTGAATGCATAACTTTTTATCCAATGTGAGACAGCATACCCACTGGGTTTTCATTTTTGGGATACATGTACCCTTTAGGTTTTGAAATGGGGGTACAAAGAAAAATCTGAGGGTACAGTGTACCCTTTATTTTCAGAGTTAAGGGTACACCATACGAATCTGAACCCTTTACCAAATGACAATGTTATAGTTACATCAACTTTGTAAATAATCAGAAAATAAGTGCAACATGTCATCTGCCAGTTTTAGATAAATTTAGAGTGAAGGATAACAAGAGCCATGCCGGACATGGCCATCCCCCGCTGTAAAAGCTTGATGGTAAACTGAAGCCAGTTAGATTTAGGCTTCTTGTGCACTGTATTTCTTCTCAATGAATTCGATAATAGCTATTATACTTTCAGAGATATGCTCAGGACAAAATCTAAGTCTTTAAAACCACAAAGGACAATAACTCCGAAATTATGCAAGCAAGAGTTGTGGTTCTTGTGCACTGCACTTCTACTCCACGAGATCTATCCACCTATGAAGTTTCAAGTTAAAAGCTAATATACTTTCAGAGATATGCCCAGGACAAGTTCGGTGACGGAAGGACGGAATGACAGAAGGATGGAATGGCAGACGGAGACCATTACTATATCCCCTTTGCCAAATAATAAAGCTGATTTTTGACAGGGCTGAATGGGATATGAGAGGGATGGCTAAATAACTCTAACAGGTTAATTAAGAGGGTTGGGAAGGCATTTTTTAGCAGACCATTCCAGGCACGTCAGCTCAAACTCTGGTATTGAAACAATTCTGGTACAGAAAATATCAAATGGCCTTATTACTGTCCAAAAGTCACCATTTGAGGAGAAATAGAATAGGTTTTGTTTTGACATTTTCAGACAGCAAATTACATAGCTAAAACAAAACTACATTGTTAAATAAACAGCTCCATTTTGTCACAATTGACTTACATGTACAACGGAACTCATGAGGGAAACTCATTTCAAAATCAAATTGTATAGTACGAAAAATTGTTGTTTTCTTGCCAAAAACATGTAAATAATATATCTTGCATTTCAAAGAAAAAGACTAACAATTTGAACTTGGGGTCAAGGCTGCAAAAATACAATATCTAACATTAGAGGTATGGGCATTTTCTCCAAAAATTCAGGGGCCCAGCCCAAAATTCAGGGGCCCAGCCCAAAATTCAGGGGCCATGGGCGACTTGGCCCCTGCTAGTCTTTTTCCCTGGGTTTTGTTTGAAATAGTACAACTTGGGACTTTTTTCAAAACAAACTGGTCAGGCGATCAAGATCCGCATTAAACGTCATTTTACAGCTGCTTGTTCCCCTATTCTCTATATAGAGGAAAACAGGCCAGAAAGAAGTGTTTGTTCCCGTCGAATGAAAGGGAAATCACTTGCTCCCGATGGGATTTTGGTCTAGTTTGCTTGCAATTTTTTGGTTTTTAGGAAAAATACGCATGCAGGGTTTCTCATTTTGTAGACTAATAATTTTTGAATTCACACACACGCAATTGCATTTTTGTTTCTACGTTCATTTATTTTTCTGTACGTTCATGCACGATTTGGTGAAAGATTTGTGCGTGAACCGACATAATTGTACATGAATTACATACTGCAGTACATGAATGGGCACCCTGTGAGACTATACAAAATTTCAGTCTTGAATATTTCATGAAAATTACCATTAAAACCAATTAGATACCGTACAGCACTTACATGTATTTTCTGTGGGGACTTTATTGGTGCTGTCATGGATGGCACAACAGTATCAAAATTCAAAAGAAATGAACCCTAAATGTAGAGAATGTTGTATGGTTTTGTATAATCATATCTCAAGTATATTAACCCATTCCTGCACAATGAAGCTTTCAAACGCCCCTCAATATAAAAGCTTTGGAAAACATTTTGGACAATGAAGAAATTGCTTGTTACAAGCAATTTCTTCATTGAACACAATATTTTCTACCCAAAAGACCGATATTTTAAAAATTCCTTCAATTAAAAATTGATGTTCCCAACTTCTGTGAATTTGGACTAGTCTAAAAAAATTTCGTGTGGTAATGAGTTAAAAGGTAATGCTAACAGGTAACTTTTAATGTAAATTTAAGAGAATTGTAACTGGGTCATTCTACACCAACTAAATTGGAATATTTACAGCCTTATTTCAACTATAGATATGACCCTTTATTTACCCACCAACAATCACTTAACAACTTTGATTGATAACAGTTTAACATGTCTTTCTTTCGTACTTACCTGTATAAAGCATTTGTTTTCAAAATAAGTTAACAGATTATGTCGAATTATGCTTTCAACAACAAAACTTTTTAGGCTAGTTCTACCTGGTAAGCAGACAAAATTTAGCTTCATGAAACTACACTTTTCAAATTTATAGCAATTAATTTCATTCGTTTTGATTTATTTTCATAGCGCAGAAATTAAATCCTTCCTCTGGAAAGATAAATTAATGAACACAGAAACATGTTTCACAGAAATTTATAACCCTTGGTTTTAAGGAAACAAGAAGGCCAAAAGTGCCCAAAATTGCTCACCTGTGAATGGTTTCTCCAAGTCTAGACTTGTCCCAGATTTCTAAAGAACAAACATTCTGCCCAAATATAAAAGAAGTTGGCCTATTGTCTAGAATGTACACAAAGTATACCCTGATTTGACAAGGTGACCTACTTTTTCACCAAATACGATTTTATATACCGGTATATCATGTCTGAAATATCGTTCAAACATTCTTACTACATAATTATTAAGGTTTTTGGTAAATGATATTGTTGTCTGGAGCACATTACAACATGACCCAATACCTAACTTGACCTAAATATTTTGAGGATAAGCATTCTGTCCGATTGAGGAAAAAATGTGCCCTCTAGCACACAAGACATTTCTAAGATTTGACCTAGTGACCTTCCATTTGACTCCATGGAAACATATTGAACTTGACCAAAATATTATTAAGACAAACATTCTATCGAACTATTTAGAAATATAACCTCTAGAGTGCACATGAGGTATATCTAAGATTTGACCTTAGTGACCTCTTTTTTGACCCTGCATGATCTAAAATCAATCTTGTCCAATACCATGCAGACAAACATACAGACTAAGTTTGAAGAAGATTAACCCATTCCCACACAGAGACGCTATTTGACGCCCCTCAAGAAAAAACAATTGGGAAAACATTGTGTAAAATGAAGAAATTGCTTGTTACAAGCAATTCGTTCATTTTTTACAATGTTTTCTACCCGGAAAGTTGAGAAAATCTAAAATCTCATCAACTTGAAGTTGTTGTCTGCAACTCCTTTGAATTTGGACCAGTCTTAAATTTTGTTGTCTGGTAAACGGTTAAGCTAAAATCATGTCCTCTAGAGCACAAACACAATGGAAATGGGACACTTGAAGACAAATGTGAGACACAGATCACAAATGCTGACCTTGAGTACTCTGTGCCCAGATGCCACTTCTTTCAAACTTTGTTCTCTTGTAATGAGGTAACAAGGTGTCAAAGCATGTGATTGTCTTTTAAGTGAACATTACCTTCAGTTTTCATCTGGTCAAGATCTGTATATTTACCAACAGGTTTAGTTTTTAGTTTCATTGTCCAGTTATGCTTGACAAGACGACTATCACATAGTTGATAAATGAAACGCTCCATACCACTTTGTAACTCCGGTCTTGCCTGTTTTCAGTAAAAAGACATTTAACTTGTTACCATTTAACAAAGTGTAATGACCTTATGACACGGAAAAGATTGATTCCGAAAAAATCAACTTGGACTATCACTGAATGTGATTTAACCCTTTCCTGTTCTATCCCTATTTCAAAAATCCCTATGAATTCATAATTGAGAAAACATTGTATAAAAAGAAGAAATCGTTTGTATCAAGCAATTTATTCTTTTCAAATAATATTTTCTACCCTACTGAATGTTGTTTTTTTTCAAATTAATTCTGCTTTATATACATGTATTTGTCTGCAAAACCTTTTAATTTGGACTGGTCTGAAATTCTGCAAAACATGCATAAACTTTTCAACAAAGAAATATAACTCCAAGGAAAGTAAACAGACTGTAACCAAAATAAAATATAAACATCTTTGTTGATACTGAGTACACACTTGAAATTTGAATGTAATCCATTCAGTACAAGATGAGAAAATAAACAAACAACATTTTTTTAAGCAAAGGACCATAATTGTCACTGAGGAAAATAAATGGAACTTAACTTAAATAATATGTGTACATTTTTGCTTGATACAGGGTGTCTTTGTGAAATTCAAATAAAATCCAACCAGTTGTTAAAACACTAGAAAGTCTGAAAAGAAAAAACTTGTCAAGCCCACAGTTAATTGGCCTTTAGGTGTGACCTTGACTTTGTTGGAGAAAAAGTGTGTAAAATTCCATTCAGATTTAGAAGGTATACTGTGAATAAGCCCAATTTGAACATTAAACTTTAAATAACATGTCTACTAATGAAACCCTAAACAATGAATAAAAAAATATTTTCCCAGCAATGTCTTCTTTCTTAACAGTATTGCAATCCTATATGGAACTTGTCTTAAAAATGTTTTCACCCATTACCAGAAGACTATTTTTAGACTGATCCAAATTCAAAGAAGTTGCAGATGACAATTTTTTATTGATAAAGCCTTAAAATTTTCTTTTGAGGTGATAAACATTGTTAATAATTTCTTCTTTTTACAATGTTTTCCAAAGCCTTTTATTCCTTGGGGGTATTAAAAAGCATTATTGTGTTCGAATAGGTTAACACTTTCTTAACAATATTACTGTAATTAGAATACTACAGAGATATGGAAATGACTGATACTTTAACTCATTCCAACTCAGTGACAATTTTAGACGCCCCCAAGTGAAAACGCTATGGAAAACATTGTGGAAACTGAAGAAATTGCTTGCAACAAGCCATTTCTTCATTTTCCACAATTTCTTTTTACCCAGGTAGTTCAAAAAATTCCAAAATTTCATAATCTTTAGTTGTCATCTGCAACTTCTCTCAATTTGGGCTGGTCTTAAATTTATCCGTCTGGTAATTGGTTAAACAGTCATCTTTGCAATTTATCAATTCTGCCAGTCTAAAATTTTGATGAAAAACAATGCAATGAAATTATAATTTCAAAAGATAGTGCAAGTAAATACATTTTGAAAGGTGAACATTATTCACATTTTGGATGAATTATCATAAATTATTCTATTGAAGGCAACAAATACTTCCCCTTGAACAAATGAACATTCAAACAAACTCTTGTATTTTCACATGAACTAGTTTACCGGTTGACAGATACTTCTCCTTGAATTAATTAACCTGTTCTACAGATGTATTTTCCCATGAACTAATATTAATAGTAAACATATTTCCCGAAATTAATCTAGATGTTGTCTAAATGTTTTCATCTAAGATAATTTACTTGTACAAATAACAGTTTCCCTTTTATTGATTTACAACCCCTTAAACTACTTAACCTATTCTACACGAAACTCATTAAATAATTTCTTTTTACAGAAGCATTTCTCCTTTTACTAATCTAAGAGTCATACAAGTACTTCCCCTGAATGAATTCCCAGAAAATATTCTCTAAACTGGTCCAAATTCAAAGACAGTCTGAAATTTTGTCATCTAGTAATGGGTTGAATAATTTCGCCCCTGTATTAAGCTGTCCCTTATAGAATTAGTTCCCAACTGTAAAATGATTTCATCTGTGTTTTAAGCTGCCTGTTGTACAAATAGTTCCCTGCAGTAAAATGGTTTCACCTGTGTTTTAAGCTACCTGTTTTACAAATAGTTCTATACAGTAAAATGATCTCATCCCCATAATAATATACCTGTTGTACAAATACTTCCCTACAGTAAAATGATTTCACCCATGTTCTAAGCTACCTGTTGAACAAAAAGTTCCCTGCAGTAAAATGATTTCACCCATGTTTTAAGCTAACTGTTGTACAAATAGTTCCCTACAGTAAAATGATTTCACCCATGTTCTAAGCTACCTGTTGAACAAATAGCTCCATACAGTAAAATGATTTCACCCATGTTCTAAGCTAACTGTTGTACAAATAGTTCCATACAGTAAAATGATTTCACCCATGTTTTAAGCTAACTGTTGTACAAATAGTTCCCTGCAGTAAAATGATTTCACCCCTGTACTAAGCTATCTGTTGTACAAATAGTTCCATACAGTTAATTGATTTCACTCATGTTCTAAGCTACCTGTTGTACAAATAGTTCCATACAGTAAAATGATTTCACCCATGTTTTAAGCTAACTATATTACAAATTGTTCCCTGCAGTAAAATGGTTTCACCCATGTTTTAAGCTAACTGTTGTACAAATAGTTCCCTGCAGTATGTTTTAAGCTAACTGTTGTACAAATAGTTCCCTGCAGTGAAATGGTTTCATTGATTGAATGGGGTTTAACGCCGCTTTTAACAGTATTTCAGTCATATCGCGGCGGCTGGAGCACCTAACAATGGATTCCTGGTATTTCTCACAACAGTACTACCACTACATCCTTTCCTAGCCTCCAGCTGCTATCCCACTTAGGTTTACGATTATCCACCCATTGGTGAGAGACAATTGTCGGAAAGAATATTTGCCGCCGCCGGGGATCGAACCCATGACATGAAATGGTTTCACCCATGTTTTAAGCTAACTGTTGTACAAATAGTTCCCTGCAGTAAAATGATTTTACCCATGTTTTAAGCTACCTGTTGTACAAATAGTTCCATACAGTAAAATGATTTCACCCCTGTACTAAGCTACCTGTTGTACAAATAGTTCCAAACAGAAAAATGATTTGAACCATGTTTTAAGCTACCTGTTGTCCAAATAGTTCCCAAGAGTAAAATGATTTCACCTGTGTTATGAGCTAACTGTTGTACAATTAGTTCCATACAGGTTTCACCTGTGTTATAAGCTACATGTTGTACAAATAGTTCCCTATAGTAAAATGGTTTTACCTGTGTTATAAGCTACATGTTGTACAAATAGTTCCCTGCAGTAAAATGATTTCACCCATGTTATAAGCTACCTGTTGTACAAATAGTTCCCTACAGTAAAATCATTTCACCCATGTTCTAAGCTACCTGTTGCACAAATAATTCCCAAGAGTAAAATGATTTCACCCTTATACTAATCTTCCTGTTGTACAAATTGTTCCCTACATTAAATTGATTTCATACCTATACTTAGATGCCAATTGTACAAATATTTCCTTACGGATAAATGATGTCATTCTTATACTAAGCTACCTTTTGTACAAACTAGAACTTGTCACAGTATGTGAGTTAATACCCCCACAAGTGGTTTTAGTGTCATAATAGCTATATATGTATATGTCTACATATAAACAAGAGCTTTGCAGAGAAGGGGCTTGTCAGTAACATTGGCTTGTCAGTAACCTAAGCTTGAATGATAGCTAATGATTTTTGTCAAAAGAAAGATCTTATCACCTGAATAATACTGTTTACACTTGAGAAACAAGACAGCTTTATAACAACTTATTTTTCAACGTTATGTACAATGGTTAAAGTCTATAATTTGAATACAATTGACATTAAAAAAATGATCTTGACCAATGACCTTGAAACATTTTTCAACAGAAAGTACTCACCACAAGCAAAAAAACTATCACCTTGAAAAACTGATCTTGACAAATAAACTATTACAATGGTTCAGTTTATGTTTTACAGAGCTCAAAATGACCTATACATTAGAATTGAATCAATTCAAGGGCAGATAATTCAAGAAAGCCCCAAGCTTTTTGAATTTCTCAAGTCTTATGCTCAACTAAAATATCAGATACATTGTGGAAAGATTCAGTTCAATCCAATAGAAATTGTAGAAGGAGTTGTGCACACACACTCAAAAATCTATTTAGCTATATTGTTAAGTAAAGGGCAGATAATTCAAAAACAACTTGACATATGAAACAAATTTTACTTCTAAGCACAACTAGACATCATACAGAGTCATTGTGGCAAGTTTCAGTTCATTCCCCATCAAAATGTAGTAGAAAGTGACCTCATAAGAAATAAAGTTTTTTTTTCATTCAATTCAAGGGCAGATAATTCAAAATAACTCAAGAATGACTGGAGCCATTCTAATTTCAAAGGTCTTATGCACAACTAGACATCATAGGGAGTAATTGTGCCAAGTTTCAGCTCATTTCCATAGATAGTTTAGGAGGAGTTGCACACAATAAACAGTGATCTTCGTTCATTTCAAGGGCTGGTATTTCAAGATAACTCAAGAATCACTTGAGCATTTTGAATTTCAAAGGTCTAATGCACAACAAGACATCATAGGGAGTACCAAGTTTCAGCTCATTTCCATTGATAGTTTAGGAGGAGTTGGGCACACAAAGATTGCTAACAGACGGTCAGATGGACGGATAGACAGACGGACAACCGTGGCCATAACATAATACAAACCTTCAGGGGTATAGTAATGTCCAAGTTCAAGGGGAGATAAATCTTGAACCAGGGGGAATTAAGACTTCAAAATTGGGTCTTGAAAAACTTCAACATGTGGTTAATCTTTGTGTAAAGTTTCAATGGTATTGAAGCAAAACTGAAGGAGGAGTTTGCAACACAAAATTGATTTCACCCCGGTTCTAAGCTACCTGTTGTACAAATAGTTCCAAACAGTAAAATGATTTCATTCTTACACTTATCTACCTGTTGTACAAATAGTTCCCAAGAGTAAAATGATTTCACTCCTGTTCTAAGCTACCTGTTGTACAAATAGGTCCCAGCAGTAAAATGATTTCACCCTTATACCAATCTACCTGTTGTACAAATAGTTCCCTACAGAAAAATTATTTCACCCCTGTACTATGGTACCTGTTGAACAAATAGCTCCCCTTGAATGTTAACCTCCATCTGTATTTCCTCCCACTGATTGATGCTCAGTCCCAGTAATTCTCTCACCATGTCGCCCATCATAGTAACAATGGCAACTGATGTCCCATCATCAACCAGAATACTGAAAAAAATACATTTCTTCATCTTTTCATACACATTCCCGCACAATCCCTCCATTTTATGACCCTTAACCAATTCTGACACAGTGACGCTTTTAAACACCCCTCAATATGAAAGCTTTAGAAAACAATTATCGAAAATGAAGAAATGTCTCCACAATGTTTTCTACCCAAAGAGACAAAGATTTTAAAGATTCCATCAACATGAAATTGTTGTCTGCAACTTCTTTGAATTTGGACTGGTCAAAAATTTTATCCTGTGGGAATGGGTTAAGAAAATAGCTTCAGAAAACATTTTTGAAAACAAAGACATTGCTTGAATCAAGCAATTTCTTTGTATTCCACTATGTTTTCTACCCTGAAAGACATTGGTTTATAAATTTTATCAACTTACAAATGGTATCTGCAGCTTCTTTACATTTGGACCAGTCTAGAATTTTACGCCATCTGGTAATGGGCTTATTATTGTGGAAAAACTTTAAACACAAACATCAAGTGAATATCTTGGATAGGGTTAGACAAGTCTTCTTACAATACAAAAAGCTTAGCAATTTTGGGAAAGATTGCTTCCTTTGTAAAAGGTAAACTAAAATCCAAATAAGAGTGCCATAGTCAGAATATACGCCGCTTCTTTGCTGCTGTTTCAAAAATTAATTGTAGACACTACTTATTTTGACAGAACCAAATTCAAAACATTTGCAGTTGGGTTCACAAGGCTGCAATTTCAATAAGCCCCAGATGCTAAGTTTTAAGGGGGCATGATTCAGGGAAAAATTAATGAACACTCAAAAACCCAGAGACTAAATGTCAAGGGCCATTACTCTTTCAAAAATCAATGAACCATAAAATCCTTGATCCATGTACTCCTACAAATCATGGTGATGACATTGACCAAGTTTCATTCAAATCAAGACAAAAAGTTAGAAGGAGTTGCGTTCACAAGGCTGCAATTTCAATAAGCCCTGGATACTAAGTTTTAAGGGGGCATTATTCAGGGAAAAATTAATGAAACATAAAATCCTTATTCTATGCACATCTACCAATTTAGGTTATATCATCCATCAAGTTTCATTTAGATCCAGCCAGAAACTTAGGAGGAGTTGCATTCACAAGGCTGCTATTTCAATAAGCCCCAAAGACTAAGTTTTAAGGGGGCATAACTGAGGCAAAAATCAACAAACCATAAAATCCTTACTTCATGCACATCAACCAAGTTTAAAAAAAGTTCCAACCAGATACTTAGGAGGAGTTGTGTTAAAAGGCTGCAATTTCAGTAAGCCCCAGATACTAAGTTTAAAGTGGGGCATTAGTCAGGAAAAAATTAATGAACCATAAAATCCTTATTTCATGCACATCTACCAATTCAGGTTATAACATCCACCAAGTTTTATTCAGATCCAGCCAGAACCTTAGGAGGAGTTGCATTCACAAGGCTTCAATTTCAATAAGCCCCAGAGACTAAGTTTTAAGGGGCATAACTGAGGCAAAAATCAATGAACCATAAAATCCTTCCTTCATGCCCATCTACCAGTTTAGGTGATAACATTTACCAAGTTTAAGAAAGATCCATCCTGAAACTTAGGAGGAGTTGCGCTCACGAGAAAAGTGGATTTACGTATGGACAGACAGTCAAAGAAGATGAGGCCAATATGGCATATGAAAAGGAAAGATGTGTTTCTGGTTGAATGCACTTCACTGCATGTGATTTCAAGATATACAGGGTAAGCATGGAATGTTTGGATACTAGTCACCCATGAATTAAATGGATATGAACTGTTACTATGTGATAGTCTATTACTTAAATTATAAATATGTATTCAATAGATACAGTAATTTCTCCATTTCCCATATTTATTCCTAAACAATCTATCCTCAGCATTATCAGATTGTTACGTTTGTATAGGTAAAAATACTTTGGCCAAATGCACAAAATCACAAGCAAATTCAAATTTTTAATATGAGGCAATCTTTCATGCCAAATATGCACAGTGTCTGAAATAATTTCAAAGTATAAGGAAAACATCAGATTAAGACATTTCAAATAATTACGCAATTTTACACACTAAAGAAAATAACTTGACCTTGATGTATGACCTTTAGCTTACAACCAACTCATTTCTATTTATACCAGGAACTTACATCCCAAATATGAGACATGCATCTTGAATGGTGTTTGAATAACAGCAAAATGTTAAGTTTTGTGTTAAATTTACAAAGTAAGTGATCTTGATAAGTGACCTTGACCATTATGGATGACCCTGACCTTATTGAAACTGATGCCTATCAATGCAATGAACCAATGTCCCAAACATGAGTTATGTATCTTGATAGTAGTTTGAAAAACAGGAAAGTATTAAGTTTTTGTGCTTAGTTTACTGCTCAGAGACAGACAGAAAGACAGACTGACAAACAGACACCAGTAAAACAATATGCCTCTGATCTTATTGATGTTGGGACATAAAAAATAAATTTCTTCTCTTCCCATGTTTTTTTATCTAATTTGTCACTTACTTTTTTTTCAATCAAAATGCAATTTTAATTCTTGTCGCAACTTCTTTCAATTTAGACCAGTTCAAAATTTTGTTGAGTGATAATTGGTTAAGTTTTGGATGGATAGACTTTGTTTCTTAACAGTTACGTTGAACTAGCCTTATCCTATTTCAACACGATCTCCATTTTTATACATTGAAAAAAAAAAAAAAAAAAATTTAAGAGAACATTGTGAGAAAAAAGAAATTTGTGTGTTCTTACAATGTATTCTACCCTCTTTGACAAAAATTTTCCCATCAAAACATAATTACAATTTTCATCTGCAACTTCTCTCAATTTGGACCAGTCTAAAATTTTTAATACACAAATATATTTACCTTGCTCTGGCTATAAACCTGCCCAAGTCCGTTTTAAAGCATCCAGCATTCGAACAGGTTGACTTGCGTATCATACTGCCACAATGATCACAGACGTATTTCAAGGATACTTTAAGTATCTGTTGGACTGAACACACGCACATGAACATTTCTGACTGGTTGCCTATCGTGTGTTCCCAAACATCACGGAGAAAATGAGTCTGTACAGTTGATAAACAGTCAGTGTCAAAAACTTGATCTGATCTGAAAGGATAAATTTCAAAAGCTTTAGTTTTTCTTGTTATCAAAGAAGGCATTTACTATTATTTTTTCTAACATCAAATTCTATCTGTTTGGACTTCAGAGTTTCTCAAACTTTAACGACGTCTCCTTTGAGATCGACGAGTTGTTGAACATCTGGGGTAACTGGCGCGTTGAGAAAATGTCATGTGGATCGACCTTCGAACCTCTTTCACAGTAATGGACTTGGTCTAATTTCTTTACCATTTTTAAAAATATGGTAACAATAAATCAACAAAGAACTCTATTTTACGAATGGGGAATTTACACCAAACAGATGCATGTGTACAAAACTGGATTAAACTTTGTAGCTGGTAACAGGCCTCCTAGCAGGCCAAAACAAAAATAAAGGTTTTTATAGAGGCTTCAATGTATGAAAATAAAGGCCTTTTAGTGTAAAATATGAAAAAATAAAGAGTGAATAAAGGCTATTTTCGTCGAAGTTCTCATTTCTTTATTAAACCCACAGTCATACCAAAGTCATTTTTTGATGTTATATACTGTTTGAATTATGCAATATAATACATACCTTATTTAATGTGTACACCTATTTTCTCTGCATATTTTTATCATACATAGCTCCTGTTTTACAGTGTAGGATCTACATCACCTTTGTTCAAAATGCTGTAGCTTCACCAAACCTTGTCCATCATTACAGTAGTGCAAACATCTCACCAGACCTGAATTTTTTTTTTTTTTTTTCATTATTCAACTTGTCACAATCAGTAGAACTTGGCATTTGTTATAATCACCCAATCATTTTCCAACCTAAGAATTTGGACCATTTCAAGCATCCAGGTCCATGGTACATAATGCTGATAACATGACACCATCCATGGTTTGGTTAGTGCACTACTGCAAACAGCTACTGCATGGTAGTCTGGTGAACACAACAGCATTCTGAAAAACTCAAGATGAAAGAAACAAAAGCAGCATTGTTTAACCACACATAAAAAAAGGGAAAATGCAGAACAAAATCCATTACTTGCTTTAAGCTAGCACGGCAACCAGTCAGAGCAAATATAAAGGTTTTGAGTGAGAATTACAGGCTATTTTGGCGTTTTAAAGGTTTTCTGGGGAAATGTAAAGGTTTTAAAGGTTTGCTCTGAAATTAAAGGTTTTTAAAGGTTTTAAAGGTTTCACTAGGAGGCCTGTGGTAACTTTTAAAATTGTAAGAATGAAGGTTATAATAATCGAAAAAATCTGAGACCGCAGAATGTCTAGTTTCACTTTCAATTATGTCTAAGATCAACGAATCGTTGAACACCAAGGCCTACCCTACCGATTTTTTGTTAAATGAAATCGGTAATGATGGTAAATTCAGGCAGTCGATTAAATGATGTTAGAGACATAAATGTACATTATTCTATGTCTCTGATGATTTTAACTTTTGACATAACGACAAACACAGAGGATTCCCCCTACTGAGTGGCCTGGATGCAACACTGTTTAACATGGTATAAATGGAAGTACAATGTACCTGTAGAGGTCGTGACCTTTATCACTGCACACATTCAGTTTTTCGGCTTTTAAGGGTCATTCTTCATGAATGGGCTTACATTTTCAGATATTATACTACAAGGAATTATGAATCAATTCAGGAGCAAGGAAAAAATTTTCAGGTCGTTGTCAGGTTCCTAGAAGAAAAGAGCAAATTTTGGGCGATTCCTAGATTACAGCCAGTATCCTGACTGCAATAACAAAACCATTGTATATGATAGAAAATAGCGTAGAAGAAGAAATTGCTTGTTACAAGCAATTTCATCTTCTTTTGCAATATTTTCTAAGTATAAAATCACATGGTTGTAAAAAACACTAACTGTTAATATGGGCAGGGAAACCCTTCTTTCAAACTGAGTAAAATACACAACGCTACCTGGCACTAGAGTACTTACATGTTGCTTTGAGTCCCTGTGAAGGCAATCACTCTAACAGAGGACAGAGGTATAAATCTCCAGTAAATGTTGCCAAGCTGAGAAACCTTTCTTTCCAGACGTGTAAAATACACCACACTGCCTGGCACTAAGCCAAGAGGGCTAATAAATTCCCCTGCTTTGAGATATATCTGAAATACATTTTATTCAGTGAAGATGGGACTCTCTAAAAAATTCAAGATATCTACTTTGATTCCTGCTTTGATTCATTTACCCACCTTTCATCTAAAGAAATACTGATTTTCCCCGACTTTTCTGTGATTAAAATTGATTTTCCCCAGACCTTTTTTCAAGCTTAAAAGCCTCTGTCTTCCCTTCAGAGGTAAAATCAACCATTTCTTAATCATCTCAGTAACAACTCATGTTAAAGTCCATTCAGGGCTTTAGGGCTCATTTGAAAGAATTAGAAAACTTTTACCACCCTCTGGATCCATGGGTTATAATTTTAGAAAAAAAAGGAGTCAACTAACTGATGCTTCATTGTTTTGGGGATCCAAGGGTCATGATTTAAGATATTTTGAAAGAGGTCAATATACTGATGTTTCATGCAAAATATCAAAATTGTATGCCTTATGGTTAGAAGAAAATTTTCAAAGACTATTTTGAAATTTCACTTTTGATGCATTGGCAACTAGAATTTTCAATGGATTTAAATTCTTTTAGCTATTTTTATAGGGGACCACCCTAGGAACATTTCTGCCAAATTGGGTTCAAATTAAACCAATGTTTTTGGAGATTTTGTTTTAAAATCTTTATTTATATATAATCCCAAGCCCCTTTGGGACCAAAGGGTGATGATTTTAGCTATTTTGAAAGAGGTCAATATACTGTTGCTTCATGCAAAATATCAAGGCTCTACACCTTCTGGGTCAGGATAAGAAGGTTTTTGAAGATTATTTTTAAATTTCACTTTTGTTGCCATGGCAACCAGAGTTTTAAACAGATTTCAATTCTTTTAGCTATTTTTAGAGGGGACCACCAAAGGGACATTTCTGCTAAATTTGGTTCAAATTGGCTTAGTGGTTTGGGAGGAGATGTCGTTTAAAAAGATTGTTAACGGACAATACACGACACACAACTGTTGGATGCCGGACAAAAGGTGATTCAAGCTCATTTGAGCACTTCATGCTCAGGTGAGCTAAAAACATTGACTGATCAATAAAATCATTCATTCTGACCAGAAGTGAATTGTGACCTCTCTAATTTATATCAAAATTTTTTGTTGGTTTGGAAATTAAACAAGCTGTAGTTATGACTTTGAAGTAGTCACAAAAAAAATTGTTTTTCAAGCTCACCTGAGCACATGGTGAGATAAAGTGATCCTAGAACGTCTGTCAAAAGACAACCACAATCTCTCGTTTCTAGGGCCAAAGTTTTGGCTCACAATTAATACAAGAGCCATGTCAGACATGGCCATCCCCCACTTTAAAAGCTTGATAGTTAACTGAAGCCATTTAGATTAAGGCTTCTTGTGCACTGCATTTCTTCTCAATGAGTTCGATAATAGCTATTATACTTTCAGAGATATGCTCAGGACAAAATCTAAGTCTTTAAAACAACAAAGGGCAATAACTCCAAAATTATGCAAGCAAGAGTTGTGGTTCTTGTGCACTGCACTTCTCCTCAACAAGATCTATCCATCTATGAAGTTTCAAGTTAATAGCTATTATACTTTCAGAGATATGCCCCGGACAAAATCTTAGTCTTTAAAACAACAAAGGGCAATAACTCCAAAATTATGCAGGCAAGAGTTGTGGCTCCTGTGCACTGCACTTCTCCTCAATGAGATCTATCGACCTATGAAGTTTCAAGTTGATAGCAATTATACTTTCAGAGATATGCTCCGGACAAGTTTAGTGACAGAAGCACGGAATGACCGAAGGACGGAAGGAGATTATTACTATATCCCCTTTGCCGAAACAGCAGGGGATAAAAACCTGGTTTTAACTAGAAAACTATCACTATAAATACCCAAACACTTTATTTCATGTCACAGGGGCAATAACTCTGAAATTCAATCTAGGGGCAATAACTCCATAATCATAAGGCCACCTCATTGGAAACTTGTGTCTTTGAATAAGGTGCAAGAATGTTTTAATCCTCAACATAATTAGTCAAATCAGGGGGAAAATTCACTGATTATTTTATTCCCTCACATCTTTAACTCCTACTATCTTCAATTTCTGCCAAGTGTAAGCAAAGCTGTCTCTGTGGACAAGTATTTCTACAGGGTTCCCACGCTCCGGCAGCTCCAAAATTCCCTGACATTTCCCTGACAAGAAAGTGATTTTTCTCTGACATTTTATCGACATTTCAACCGATGTTTCTCTCTTCCTTAACAATTTTATCAAAGAATTACCATTGCTATTATGCATATAATAGTTATAGAACTGCTGCTTTTAACCTACTCATTTTGAACAAACAAACTAAAATTCATTATCTGCATTCCTAACAATAAAACTGTAAATAGCATGTTTCTAAAGAGGTCAGAAGTTTTGTGTTGGGAGATGTTGTGACAATTAACTACTACATTGCAGACACTATACGTAAGTTTTTTAAGATGCAGGGAAAACTGAAGTTTAAAATGATACAATTATACATCAAGATGTGTTTGAAATACACATTTTAAATAATTTCCCCATCCTTCTTACCCTTAGTGTGCACCATAGTTCCCTGTCACAACATCTGGTATGATCACTTCATTGATATTCTAATAATGTTTAACACAATTCAGTTAACAACAAAACTGAAACTATCACAGAAACGACCATACTGCTCATGAGGCAAGGGGTGCAAATCCCTTCAGTTTCTATTTTTTTTTTTAAATAAATATCAAAATTGGAAATAAGTACTTTTAGCAATTTAAGCCAAAAATATAAGAAACTGCCTTAGCCTTGAAAACTACTCCAATGAAAATTCCCTGACTTTTGCCTTATTTTTCAATTTTCCCTGACACGCATCAAAATTCCCTGACATTCCCCTGACTTTTACAAAATTCCATTTTTCCCTGACTTTTCCCCGACGTGTGGGAACCCTATTCTAAGTTAATCAGGGTAATAACGCAAAATTCTTTAGTGAATTTTACAAAACATGTGTCTTGCACATTTACAATTCCTAAAGAAAACTTCTGCCAACTGTCAAGTGAATTGGACTGAAACTATAGGCGGAGTTGTTTGGCAAGATTTTAAGGACAGAACGACCCACTGACCAACCGCCATACAGGCTGCATCAATTATATCCTTCTGCATATGTTTTTAGTGGCATAAATTATCAGAAATTAGATTTTATAGTTTTCCTTCTTTGAATCTGTTAAAATAGGATGTACCCTTGCAAAGCTCAAATATGGCTCAAGGTACATCACAAAATTGATAGATATCCCCTGGCAGGTGTTCTATACAAAATATCAAAGCTCTCTGTCTTCTGATTTCAGAGAAGATTTTTAAAGATTTCATTAATTTTTCCCTTTGCATTGCCACAGCAACCAGAGTTAAGGGTTGATTTCAATTATTTGAGCAATTTCTAAAGAGCTCCACCCAAAGAACATTTGTGCCAAGTTTCATCAAGAATGTATCACTGGTTCAGGAAGAGAAAGAGAAATTGAAGTGCTCAAGGTGAGCTAAAAAGGATGGCCATCACTATAGCTCTAGAATTGCCTGTCACAAGCAATTTCTTATTTTTTCCATGTTATATTCTACCCCAAAGACAGAGAAATTTCATCTACTTGAAATTGCCTTCAATTTTTTTCAATATGGACAAATCTGATATTTGATTTTCTAGTAATGGATCAAATCACAGACAGTTATAACAAGTACTATGATAATCCTATATCACTCTCCTGAGTAAACCAGAGGTCCATAGGGCCTTATTGGTCACCTGAGTCCAAAGAGCACAAAAACAGATAAAAATACACCAGATGATGCTACATACCAAACATCAAGCTCTAGGCCTTTCTGTTTGGGAGAAGAAGATTTTTAAAGTTTTTACTATTTAAGCCTATGTTAGACTTATGATGTCCGGGTATGGGCTAATTTTGATCCTGGGGCTGTAAATTATACAATCTTATTAGAGATCTACCAGATGAGGCTATATACCAAATATCAAAGTTTTAGGCCCTCCTATTCCGGAGTAGAAGATTTTTAAAATTGTTACTATATAAGACCTATGTAAAACTTGTGACGTCTGGGGACGGACTAATTCTGATCATGGGGCCATAATTAATACAATCTGGAAAAAGGTTTATCAAATGATGCTGTATGTCAAATATCAAAGCTCTTGGCCCTCCTGTTTTTGAGAAGATTTTTCACTATATAAGCCCTGTGTAAAACTTGTGATGTCCAGGGATGGGCCGTTTCTGACCCTGGGGCAATATTTTATACAATCTTTTAAGAGGTCCACCAGATGATACTACATACCAAATATCAAAGATCTAGACCCTCCCATTTGGGAGAAGAAGATTCTTGAGATTTTCACTGTGTAAGTATTAACTTGTGACGTCCGGGGACGGACTAATTCTGACCCTGGGGCCATAATTTCGATGGCTTAGAGCAAAAGCATAGTATGGCTCTATACAGGGATCTGCCCAGAAATCAAATCCAAGGGGACAAATGGCCCATTGGGTTTGAAAAAAGTGGGCCATTTCATAAAATGTGGGGCCTTACTAGTACATCTCAAATATAATCAATAATCATAGGGTTTCCAGCCAGTGTTGCCATTATTCAAGGGTTAGTAAGCCTACTGGACTGCTAGACTCATACTTATTAGTTTCCAATCACAAGTTCCAAAATTTGAAGATGTATAGATAGTGAAACCAATCATTTAAAGCTGTTCACTATCTACACATTTTCTTTTGCATTTTAAGAGTAATCTTCAACTTCCAGGATACATAATTGCTGAATCAAGTCTCATTTGGTCTAAATTAGAGATACTGATATATTGTTGCTCATTAACTGTCTGTATCATAGTAGAAAAGTAGACTCAAGTAACTCAGTTTTTGCTGAACAATGTACTTTTATTGAAATTTAAGTTAACAACTGACATTTACATATGGATACTGATATACCTGGTACATAGATATGTAATCAAAGTAAAATTCTTTAAACAGTATGAATATAGGCAGATTTGAGACAAAACTTTTGACTTGGAGAAATTTGAATATCTATTCTAATTCTTGCTCTTTGATTAAAAAATCCCTCTAGTTTTCTGCTCTCTCCAGTGTAATAGGGCCATTTTAAAATCAAAATCCTTTGAATCTCCACCCTCAAGCTTAATGGTCAACAGATCATTTACAATTTCTGGTGACAATCTATTTCTTTGTGCAGTTTTTATTAAGTTCTGTGGACTAAAACCTCGTTCACAATCACCTGTGTGGACAGGTGCTGATAGAGCAATTTTACTAAGTTTCAGTAAATTTGGAAATTCACCACTGTAATATTTCATGATCAAAACCATAGTTGACACATTTTATCTCTGGGATAGCCCTCCTGAATAACCAAACTCTTAACATCAGACCATTCCTTTCTAGTTTTGATAGGGTCAATGATGGGATCCATGGTAACCAGTGGCTGGTCCTGGGTTGGGTTTGACTGTTTGCTGTTGCCATACATTTGTATCAAGATCTCAAGTTTATCATTGCCCCATGTTTCAAGTTCTTTTTGACTGCAAAAAGAAATTGGTCTCATGGCCAATGATGCAAAAGCATAGATTATGTTACTCTCATCATCTGGTAATTCTTGGTCCAACTTTTTGAGGATCCCATCAATGAACTTTTGCTTAATTGAATCTATGTTATTCTTGCCCTGGACAACATGGTTTGACTTGAACACAACTTTTCCCCTCTCTAAAGAAAAATGGTCATTTTGTAGTTTGTCAAGGTGATACTGGGATCTACCTGACTTAATTTCATTCAAGGACTTTTTGCAATGATCAACGTGAACTTTGATTAGACTGACATCAACATCCGCTTTTTGAAATGTCAGACATAATTCTGAAACTACAGGAAGAACATCCATTAGTAGGTAGGTTGTTGCAATAAAGTCATATTGAATCATTTTTTTTGGTACCCCTTGCCTTTTGCATCTTTATCTTGTGTGAAATAAGTAATAAGTGAATCAAGTATATTGTAGATGGTTTCTACTGCAATGTATACAGACATCCACCTGACTTGGTGTACTTCCTTAATTTTAAGGTTTGGCTCATCAAGGACTTTCTGGATATCAGATAGTTTATGAGATCTAACAGCAGATGCCTTAAAATAATAAAAAGTCCCAGTTAGGACACTTTGATAATCAACAAGATATGGAATAGCATCGGCAGCTTGAGATGTAACAAGGGCCAATCCATGTGCAATGCAATGATAGTTCACCAACATAGGATTATCCCTTAACATATAACCAGTCAGACCTTCCCCTTTTCCTGTCATGGAAGCTGCACCATCGGTTCCTAAACCCATTACTTTCTCCACTGGAATATTCTTTTCAGTCATTAGTTTTTTCAGCTCAGTGTATATAGTTTTACCAGTCCCACTGTCAACAGAAACATTACAAACAAAATGGGTTGAGGGTTCCATGGTCTCAGGATTAATCACTCTATAGTACACACTTAATTTCTTGGTAACTGAAATATCAGTTGTTTCATCACAAAGAAGACTGACATAGGGAGACAGTCTTATTTTGTCTTCAACCTTCTGCCTAATCACATGAGAAATTGACTGAATGAATTCTTCAGCAGCTTTATCGGATGTATATGAAACATTTTCTCTACAGTTCAGGTGTAAAATATCAGGACAGTTCATTTCTGTGAGAAATTCTACCAGACTACCAAACTTCATGATTGGTAGATTTTCCTTTGCCAGCCAGAATGATGCTTTGAAAGCACAAATTACAGCTGCTTCCTTTTCATTGAAAATATTTTGAATATTTTTCACCAAGGCCCCAGACTGCAAATCAGCAATAATTGAATCCTTGTGATCTTTACTTGAAGCATGACGCACGAGCGTACTAGTCTTAAAGTTCATACAATCACCCGATGTCAGAGCATTGCTCTTTTTGTTCTTAATGCACAGTGAGCATGTCATCACTTTGGAATTTTTCGTCGTACTGCAGCCAGTTATATTGATTTAGCCATTTAGTATTGAAACTCCGCTTTGTTTTACTTTTTTGCCCTGCCGAGGTGTGTATTTCTGGGCATTCCTCCGAAGAAATTTCACCGGAACCAAATTCCTGCGATTCCGCAACCTCTAAGCTTAACGAAGACGTACTCGGGCCATGAAAACTCAGGCCAGGCTCAGGGGAACCTACTTCTTCATTTATTTTCGTCTTTTTTGCCGAAGACCCGGTAAAAAAGTAAAAAATGGTCTTAGGGCGCCTTTTAGTTTGATCCATCGCTTAGAAACATATAGACACGAAATGGTATCCTGTTCAGTTTATTTCCGATAATTCGTTGCGAAATTACATAGCGTGAGGCGGGGTACCATATTAATTTTATTTTGGACTAGGCTAAAACGCTACTAGATCGTCGCGTAAGTCGGATTTTTGCCGACGTCGTTTTTTTAAATCCAAAGAATTCGGCGCGCCCTCAGGCCCACCTATTTGAATTTTTCTGCGCCGTTTGCTTTATCTTAGCGCCAATGGCGCAATTGCGCTGCCTGGGCAGAATCCTGGCTCAATACAATGTTTTGCTTTAAGCCATCTATTTATACAATCTTGATAGAGGTCTATGAGATGATGCTGTATACCAAACATCAATATTGGGTGGAGGACTAATGGAACCCCAGGACTATTATCTAAACAACTTTCATGAATGGCAGAGCCACACGCATAATGGAAAACCTTAGGCCTAATGGTTTGTCAAAAATAAGATTAATAAAAAATTCCTTTTCTTGCTTCTTTGTGAAATATGAAATGTCCAGGTAGAGCCCGAACTAGACCCCAGGGGCATTCTTTTAACATGTAACATCTAGTACTCAGGTGAGCCTAAAAGGAACCATTTATACAAAACAAAGTTTACCTGAAGAATCTCATTGTCTGCAGTTTTCAGCTTAATTCTTGTACAAAGTATACCTGGTCTTCCTGCAATTTAGGAATGTTTGTACTCTTTGGGTATAATCATTTACAATTTGACAAAATGTTTGGCTGGTCCAAATCTGCAAGTTTATATTTTTATCCCTGCTTCCCAGAAAAAAGTCTACCCGTCTATACTGATTTTGTATCTAAAGACAAGCTGAAAGTAGATGCCTAAGCAACCTAATTGAAACAAAATTTTGACTTCATCCTGTTATGATAGTAAATAAACAAGTTGTAAAAACAGGAAGTAGATACTAGAGGGACCCTAACCCTTTCATGCTTTGGAATTTTTTTTAGACCTGTCCAAGTTCAAAGGCTTTTAGGACGAAATTTTAAGTGGGTCTAATTTAAAAATAACCATTAAATAGGGTAGAAAATATTTTTGAAAAAAAGAAATTGTTTGTGACAAGTAGCTTCTTCTTTTTCTACAATGTTTTCTAGATTATAAATTCGATAGCGTAAACACCAGGAATTGAACAGAAAAGGGTTAACTCATTATCAAATAACAAAATTTTAGACTGAACCAAACAAAAGCAGACATTAAATACAATATTACAAAATTTGGAAAATAATTGTCAAATAGGATAGGAAACAATCAGCAGATGGCAACAGATTATACTCCACAAATAATCTTTGTGACTAAAACCTCAGATTAACTCATTCCTTTACAACAAAATTTTAGATTGAATGATTAAAAGAGATTAACGCCACTATTAACAGTATTTCAGTCATGTTGCAGTGGCTGGAGCACCTAACAACAGATTCCTGGTTTGTCTAACACCAGCACTACCACTGTGGGAATGGGTTAAGCCCCCTTTTGTATATTATGGCTTCATCTGTTTGGATGTTATGTGCTCATTGCATAAGGCTTCTGATAAACAATATTAACCCTTTACTGTTTTTCAAAATTTTGGACTTATCCAAATTCAGAGAGAGCTAGTAGAAAACATAAAGTCAGTAAAATTTAATATTTTTCCAGTTTAATATCACGGGGACATAAAAATCAGGGATTATACGGGAAAGGGTTAGGGTGAAATTTCAAGAAATTCCCACCATTGATGATGGGAGATATTCATGAAAATTCAAACATTCGACATATTTCATGGCAAAGTCTAAAATAATTTCATAAAATAAGATCATATATGAAGTCTCAATGAATTGTGTCAAGGGGATTTTGAAAAATTACTCTAACTGAAGCATTATAGAGTTTTGTTTATTTGAATGCTTTGAACAGTATTTCAGTATTTTGCGGCTGCTGGAGCACCTAATTATTGGATTCCTGGTATTTCTCACACCAGTACTACCACTACATCCTTTTTTAGCCTCCAGCTGCTCACCCCACTTAGGTTTATGATTATCCACTCATTGGTGGAAGACAAATATCGGAAAGGATATTTGCCGTGATCGGGAATCAAATCTGAGACTGTTATTAGGAGTCTGACATGTTACAAATTGCTCTATGGCCAAGGTGTACTATAGACAGAGTGGTGGCTATATGTAAAATTCGAGAAAAATGACATGGCATGGTTTTTTTTTCAATCAATTTTTTTGTTGTAACAAAAAAAACTGTTATTTTTTTTATTCGGGATTAAATAGGAAAGAATCCTGCCCCACCTGATTTCTCATGTAGATTATCTCCCTGGATGTAAGTTCTGGATAAAATAGTTCCCTCAACATCCTTGAAAACTCCTGAAAATCTGTGGAGTACAAAATAAAGAACAATCATATTAATTCTATGAGCATGTGCATTGCACTTCATACTTTATTGCTCGTACACAGACATTAGTAAAACAATATGCTCCTGGTCAATGTTGAGGGGATAAAAATTTGCATCTTGCACAGCTGCAACTCCAAACAATTCCACCAAGTAAAGAGTAATTTCTAGCCCATTACCAGACAGCAAAATTT
The DNA here is from genome assembly GCA_946902895.1 of Fragum fragum. Classification (NCBI taxonomy): domain Eukaryota; kingdom Metazoa; phylum Mollusca; class Bivalvia; order Cardiida; family Cardiidae; genus Fragum; species Fragum fragum. The sequence continues at coordinate 8,003,226 of OX336370.1, read as the reverse complement.
TAGACTGGTCCAAATTGAAAGGAGTTGCAGACGACAAATTAAAGTTTATGAAATTTTACATTTTATTCAACTTTCTGGGTAGAAAATATTGTGTAAAATGAAAAAATTGCTTGTTACAAGCAATTTCTTCATTATCAACGATGATTTCTGTATTTTTTTCCTTTGGGGTGTCTAAAAGCGTCACAGAGTGGGATGGGGTTAAATCATTGGCAATAACTCAATAATTCTGGATGGAATTTTCACAAAATTTTGAGGAACACTAGGAAAATCAAAGCAAGTTAATGTAAATAAAATATGTCAAAATTGTATTATCTTTAAATTTACATTGCTCTCCCTCAGAAAACATAGCTACCCACAACTTGCCATGACACAGTGAAAAATATATTGTTGTAAATTCAGACATTTATTAAAGCTGTTTTACAATTATGTGTTCAACTGCCGATTTCAGTTACTAATCTTTCCAGAAATTTTGCATAAGTGAAGCTGTAAAGCAGATGAAAAAGACAAGAGGGCCAGAATAGCCCTAAATCGTTCACCTGACTAATTTATGATGATTGAAAAAAAAATTGACAGAACACAGGCATGTTTGACCTAAGCTATGACATTGAGGAAAATTCATGCCAAGTTTGGTTGAAATTGGCAACATGGTTAATGAGGAGAAGATATTAAGATTTCAAAGTAAACAAGATGTGTTTGTGAAACACTATGCCCCTGAAACAGGAATTCTTTAGAAACGGGTAAAGGGTTAAAATTTTGACCTTGACCTTGATGAAATGACCTTCCCCAGTTGCGCCTTGTTGAGACTTATCTACATACCAAATATTAGCATTGTAACTTAATCAGGGTTGAAGTTATAGGAAAATGTTTAGTTGGCAGGTTAAGTTTTGCAGACAGACAGACGGACAGACAGACAGACAGACGGACACCAGTAAAACAATATGCCCCAGATTTTATCAATGCGGGGGCATAAAAACTGCCCCGCCTAGCTGCGATATCGTAGCCCTCTTTCTGATAATCTGCTGGCGTGGCTACGACTCTCACCTTCTTTGCACTTTGTTGCAAGTCCTAATATTGTATGTCTGGCGATAAGAGACTATCTACGGGTCAATCTCTTACATACACTAATATTATGGACACATTCTATCGAAATAATAAGGATATCACTTGTATCAATCATTTAAAACTGGTTTCTTTTCAGTTAATAAAATAGTTCCTAAGTTTGGCAGCCATGACATTTGGTTGGTCATGTGATCTTTTATAACGTCACTTTGTTTACTATTGTAATGCTGTCAAAACAGGTGTTCATAATAAATCATAGCATCCTTTTTCACCTACTATTGATAAAATTTTATCTTCAAAGATACTGATTGTCAAAATCTTTATTTTATTTTTTCTATCAAATTCAATTAACTCTAGAATTACTTTCATACAACTTTTTTTCTTATTTTCTGTCAAAACTGTCCTTTTTCTTAAAAAAAAATACTGTCTTCCAAATAAGGTGACCTCAATTTTTATTTGCTGTCGTTTTGGCAGGAAGGCCGAGATCTCGTGAGATATCGCTGTCAAATGCCAAAAAATGGCTGACCTTTGATTCAAAATGGCCGAAAAGGAGTTTCTGATGGTGTAGCAAGTAGAGACTTAAATGAATAAAATATCCTACTTTTGCAGATTTACATTTATTCAGATGGATAGATAAATGGTTAAGGTCCACTTTGGTATTAAACTTGTGTTTGTACTATTTACACAACTTCCAAAAATCAACCTCAAAGTGCCTTGAGTGATTCACTCTTGGCACTGCAACAAAGAGCACAGAAGGGGGGTGTTGTATCCCTCGTCAGCAGATTATCAGAAAGAGGGCTACATTATCACAGCTATGCCCCGCCCTGCCATGCCCATATTTGGGGGTCAATCAAAATTTCACGAGCAACTTTTGAAAAGGGTCACCCAAGATACATTCATGCCAAGTTTGGTTGAAATTGGCCCAATGGTTACTGAGGAGAAGATGTTAATTAAAATTTATGTCTAAATTCAAGAAAGGGTAACAATTCAAAATGATAACTTATAGTTCTGGAGTTTTTTCTTGTTATCATGAGGTTTTGAAAACCATATGCTGTACACTGCACTTCACCTTGGTGATATCTATCAACCCATAATGTCTTGATTGACATCTACCCACCCATAAAGTTTCATGATCATAGCTAAAATACTTTCAGAGATATGCTCCAGAAAAAATCCAAGTACGAAACAAGAGGACCATGATGGTCCTAAATCGCTCCCCTGAGTATGATGGTTCATGGATTTATGATATATACAAAATAGCAAAGCCCTCTGTCTAATTATTTTGGAGAAGATGTTTAATGATTTTCTCTTTTAATCCTAGGTATATTGATGATCCCACCATATAACCCTAATTTCCTGAATAAGGCAATGCTTAGAAGTATAGACATCAATACATACCAAATACAAAAGCTCTAGGCCTAATGGTTAAGGAGAAGAAGGTTTTCAAAGTAATCATTCTTTATTCCTATCAAAAATTAGGGATTGCACAGAAAAGGGCTAATTTTCAGAATACAGTTAATCTTTGAAGAATTTTGGTAGAGGGTCAATAGATGATGATACATACCAAATACAAAAGCTCTAGGCCTAATAGTTTTGGAGAAGAAGACTTTAAAAGATTTCCTTCTTTATTCCTTTGTAAAATCAGGGATTGTACAGAAAAGGGCTAATTACGCATAAACTAAAAAAACTAAACAAGCATAATAGTTTTGCTTTGTTTTCAATGATCACGGTTACGTACTCGGCTTCATTTGCAAATTTCAGTTCTTTAATACAAAGCATTAAAAAAAAAACTACACCAATTTTGTTAACATGTTATTTGATCTTATCTGAATAAAGGACAGAATGCATTTCAATCGCAACAAGTCCTTTTCAAGAGTATCGTTAGCTGTCGATAGTTGCGGTCCTAGGCAAAGAATAACTTCATCATCAGATACCTAAGGTGATTTTGAATATGAAAAAAAAAATTATCCAATTAAATAACCTTCTTAGATTTTTTTTGTTGATGAAAATGCAAATAATCAATTACCAGGTATAGTTAGTCCTAAATGATAGAAAATTTATTTTTCACGGAACAGGTTATTATTACACATAGCGCATCGTTTGACAGTAAGGTGTCATAAACGGATAAACATGTCGAATCTGTGAAAATTCATTAAACATAGCAGCTTATGATTGTCAACCAACCCTTTGTTTGACTATTCCAGATGAAATATATTGTGATTTGTAGTTCGAGATTTTGAAAAGAGTTAGAAACTTCAACATTCAAGGTGTACTCGAACGCTATGAATCATAAATACTTTTTGCAGGGACCAAGTTTCTCGTTCGAAATTTCTGTTTTGTGTTCAAGAATCCCCAATGAAGTATGACTGTAACTATGAAATAGGTAAGGTAGAGTAATTGTTCTTGTGCACTGCACTTTCCCTTGATGATATCTATCCACCCATAATGTTTCATGATCATAGCTATTACACTTTCAGAGATATGCTCCAGGCAAAATCCAAGTATGAAATAACAACAAAGGGAAATAACTAAAAAAATAGGCTAGGTAGAGTAATTGTTCTTGTGCACTGCACTTTCACTTGATAATATCTACCCATCCATAAAGTTTCATTTTCATAGATATTATACTTTCAGAGATATGCACTGGACAAAATCAAAGTATGAAAAACAACAAAGGCGAATAACTCAAAAAATAAGCAAGGTAGAGTTACTGTTCTTGTGCACTGCACTACCCCTTGATGATATATCCACCTATTAAGTTTCATGATCAAAGCTATTATACTTTCAGAGATATGCTTCAGACAAAATCCAAGTATGAAAAACAACAAAGGGGGGTAACTTAAAACAAGAGGGCCGTTGGACCTGGGGCGCTCACCTTTTTCTTTCAACAGTCTAATTTCATGTTAAGGTTAGGATTATGAAACAAGTGGGCCACAATTACATATAAACACTATGAACTTGGGGATCCAAGTCTAAATTACAAATTCCAAGGCTTTAGTGCTGATTTGAAAGAAGGGAAAAACGTTTTCCATGGGTTATAATTTCAGAAATAAGAAGTCTGTGAACTGATGCTTCATGCCTATACCCCCCCCCCCCCCTGGGTCGGCCCCTGGAGACCCGAGGATCATGATTTTTAGCTATTTTGTAAGAGATCAATATACTGATGCTTCATGCAAAATATCAAGGCTCTACGCCTTCTGCATCAAGAGGAAAAGATTCTTAAAGATTATTTTGAAATTTCACTTTTGTTGCCATGGCAACCAGAGTTTAAACTGGATTTCAATTCTCTTAGCTAATTTTAAGGGGGACCATCTAAGGCATATTTCTGCCAAATTTGGTTCAAATTTGCCCAGTAGTTTTGGTGGTGTTGTCATTTAAAAAATTGTTCCTTATTTCAATATAACACCCTCCCCCCCCCCCCCCGGGGACCCGAGGATCATGATTTTAGCTATTTTGAAAGAGGTCAATATACTGATGCTTCATGCAAAATATCAAGGCTCTATGCCTTTTGGGTCAGGAGGAGAAGATTTTTAAAGATTATTTTAAAATTTCACTTTTGTTGCCATGGCAACCAGAGTTTTTAACAGATTCCATTTCTTTTACTTATTTTTGAAGGGGATCACCTAAGCAACATTTCTGCAAAATTTGGTTTAAATTGGCCCAGTGGTTTGGGATGAGATTTCATTTAAAAAATCATTCTTTATTTATATATAAACCCCACCCCCCTGGGGCTCCGCCCCTGGGGACCCGAGGATCGTGATTTTAGCTATTTGAAAGAGGTCAATATACTGATGCTTCATGCAAAATATTAAGGCTCTACGCCTTCTGATTCAGGAGGAGAAGATTTTTAAAGATTATTTTAAAATTTCACTTTTGTTGCCATGGCAACCAGAGTTTTTAACGGATTTCAATTCTTTTAGCTAAAAGTTTGCCATTTGATAATGGGTTAAAGGCACATTTGATATTGTTGGAAATATGATGTACGAGATTATTTCATAAGTAAGCTTACACAGATGATGGCGAGTCTTTTGGAACAAAACTCGTAAAATTATCATCAGAAAACCCTTCGATCATGGACAGCTGACTGTGATATATCTGCTCTAATTCAGCTGACTCATTCACCACCATAAATACTTTACTGTCATCTTTCTTTAGCTTCTGCATGACCTTGACATTGCCGACATTGTGTTGAAACAAGGGACATAACTCAGTACAGACAGAAAACCTGTAAATTGACCCTTGGCGGATGACACTGTACCATTTTGCTGCTTTTCCTTTAAACAGTAAGACAGCCTGTAAACGAAAGTAGAAAAAAAAAATAAAATCTTTTTTTAGCTAACTGAAATATCCCTTACAAATTAACCACACAAGAAAATTTTGGACTTGTCCAAATTGAAAGGTGTTGCAGACGACAATTTAAAGTTCATGAAATTCTAGATTAGTTCAACTCTTTAGGTAGAAAACATTGTGTAAAATGAAGAAATTGCTTGTTACAAGCAATTTCTTCATATTACACAATGTTTTCTCATTTGCTTTTTAACCCTTTCCTGGTTAATCACTGGATTTTATGTCCCTGAATTTTTATACTTGAGAAAATATTGTGTGATAAGAATAAATTGCTTGAAACAAGCAATTTTTTCTTATCCCACAATATTTTCTACCCTATAGCTTGGTTACTTTTCAAATTGCACTCACTTTTAATTGTTGTCTGCAACTTCTTTCAAATTGGACAAGTCTAAAATTTTGAAAAACAGGAAAGGGCAGGAAAGGATAGAGCATCAAAAAGCGTGGGAATGGATTAAAACAGGAGTCATTAAGACAGATAAAAAAGCTTTCACAAAATGTTTGTCGTAAATAGACTATGGTACAGATAAGGAACCTTTACAATTGTGAAGAATTACTCATTCATCCTTTACATTGTTTCAACAAAAGAAAAATACATAGCAAACAAGTGCATGTCATATTGCGAAGCAATACAGGAGTCCCCCACCGGATTAAAAAAGTCTTTTTTATAGTAAACCTTTTCACTTTAATTTGGGAGAAGTGTAAAATCTATTGCTTGTAAAAGGTTTAAATAGAGGATATTTGTTTGTTTCAGTATAAGATCCCTTTATCATGGTTGTAAAATATTGTGAATTTAAGATTTAAAATAATCAGTGCAAAAACTAAAAATAACTAAAAATCAGTTGTAGGAGAGTAAAAGTACAAGGTTTAAAACAACAAAGGGCTATCACTCAAACAATGGACATGGCAGGGCAACAGTTCTTGTACATTACAATTCTCCACATTGTGATCTATAAGTGTATGAAGTTTCAAGTTCCTAGCACTTATGGTGCAAGGAATTTCTTCATTTTCCAAAACGTTTTCCACAGCCTTTTTCTTGAGAGGCGTCAAAAGGCGTCACTGTGTAGGAGTTGGTAAACTAACACATTCCCACATGATCCCTCCTATTTATTAAGCAATATCAGTGGATATGCTTCATACAAAATCATTATATTTAAAATTATATACTTATGAAATTACAGGGCAAAGTTGAGTTGTCAAGAAAATAATTATATTTAACATTAACTATAAAATGTATGACCTTCAATTAAATATGTACTGCTTAAACATTTCTTAATAGATAATATAGCCACTATACCTCAAATTGTGAGTCAGGCTATTTTCTTTTTTTTTTGGGGGGGGGGGGGGCGTCAGATGTTTGGGTTGAAAGTCTATATTTGGTAGACTGGTGCTCGGCTATTAACCCTTTCCTATTTTCTATAATTTTAGACTGGTCCAAATTGAAAAGCTTGCAGACGACAATGAAAACTGGATGCAATTTCACATGAAATCATCCTATGTGGTAGAAAATATTGTGGAAAATGACGATATTGCTTGCAATTTCTCCTTTTTCCACAATATTTTTTCAAATATAAAGTCTCTCGACTTATATCCCGGATTTTACAGGAAAGGGTTAAACGCTTGATCGTGTATGTAAGTACGCATTTAGATTTGTTTGAATGAGGTCCTGTGTCACTTATAACAGTGTTTCAGTCTTATCTCACACCAATGCTACCACTGTATTGTTTACCTGCCTCTAGCTGCTCATTTTGCTTATGTGTATGATTAATTTCACATAGGTTGGAGACACATGTTGGAAATGATATTTGCTACGACTGAGGACCAAACCCTAGACCTCATGATAGACAATCTGAAGTGTTACCAACTGTGGTATGGCTGCGACCCCTTGTTACATTTAAACAAGCAGATCATAATGCTTCCTAATCGGAGTAACAATCTCAACTAGAAAATTGTCCAGGCATAACATATCAAGCCTACAAATATTTGTCCTTGAACTGTAACCTTGAATTATGCAACGTCACGCCTACAATACTTTAGGTTTTCACCTGAAGTAGATGAGATAAAATATTACCCTCATTCCTACAGACATCCTCTATCATACCAGAAATAAATATTTTCGCTCAAATAATAATGTCTTAAATTAGAAATGTCAAGTTCTTTGGTAAGTTTTCAACACATTGATGGACAAATCAGGCAAAAGATGAGGTGTACTTGCACTTGTAAATACCTTGTAATTCACATTTCCTGTACATGTATATAGTATAGTAGAACCCCTCCTTTAGACCACCCTGGAAATACGGGCATCCGCTACTACGACTGAATTCTCACTTTTAAGAATTATAACTTGCTTAATTTTTTATTGTTATTTGGATATGTCACAGGTTTAGACTTGAGTAATAAAGACAAAAGTGAAGAAGCATCCGAGAAGTTAAGATTGGCTTGTTTACGGCGTTCTTTAGCAAATTAGCAATTTATATTTAATTTCAACTTAATTGATGTTTGCTATTCCCATTATAGAAGATATGATATCAACAGTTTGACACTTGTATTTCTGTTTATTTATCGTCGCTACCGTAGCATACATAAGTCAAAAACAAAACAGATCGAAAAAAAACATACATTATTTTACTTAGTAGAACTAAACAAATATCTCGCACATGGAAATAGTAGATGGAAATAGAATTACAACATCTTTCAGATTGGATACTTTGAATAGCAGCCAATCTGTATACAGCAGCCAGTTTAGGCACTTCCATTCAGTGGCTACTGTACACAGATTCTACTGTAATCTAAAGTCAGACTTCTGAATTGGATCAAATGAAGAAGAGAGAAAGTAAAACATATCAAAGATGGTAAATTCTGAAAATCTCTGTAATGCATGATTTTTATAGTTTTAAGTTTTGTATTTATAGTATAAATATATTCAAATAACTAAGATAAAATAATCATGAATTACTTGTCAACAGTCAAACAAAGATCAAACCTAAATATTACAACCACCCGCTATTAAGACCACATTCAAAAATGTACTGCAAGTGGTCGTATTAGAGGAGTTTTACTGTATTTGTTATCCATGAAAAGCTGCCTAAACTAGAACTTGTAACAGTATGTGACTTAATACCCCCAGTGAAATGAGAGCTATAACAATACAAACAAGGACTTAGCTACTGATTTTTTTTTCTAGAAAGGATGAGTATAATTAGCTGTATATGTCTACAAAGCATAAATAATGCCTTAGTTCAAAGGGAGATAATTCTTGAACCAGGGGGAATTAAGACTTCAAATTGTGTCTTGCAAAACTTCAACATGTGGTTGATCTTTGTATCAAGTTTCAATGGTATTGAAGTAAAACTGAAGGAGGAGTTCGCGACACAAAATTGGTAGTATAATTAGCTGTGTATGTCTACAAAGCATAAATAATATCTAAGTTCAAGGGGAGATAATTCTTGAACCAGGGAGAATTAAGACTTCAAAATTGCCTCTTGCCAAACTTCAACATGTGGTTAATCTTTGTATAAAGTTTCAATGGTATTGTAGCAAAACTGGGTTTGTGACACAAAATTGGTAGTATTTTGTACACAGACCGCTGGACACAAGGACAGACTGGCTGATTCTACTATACCTCAAAAGCATATGATTCGTTTTGCGGGGTATAATGATGACAATCTAGAAAATTTCAATTTTCAGATAACATCTGATAAGTGCTTTGATCTCCAATCTTTTTTACCACAAATTAACCAATTCCCACACAGTGACGCCTTTTGACGCCCCTAGGAAAAACAGCATTGGAAAACATTGTGGAAAATGAAGAAATTGCTTGCAGTAAGCAATTTCTTCATTGTCCACAATATTTTCTTCCAAGAAAAGGGAAAAATCTAGAATTTCATAAACTTTAAATTATCTCTTGTAACTACTTTGAATTTGAGCCAGTCTAAAATTTTGCTGTGTGGTAATGGGTTAAAGATCTTAAAAATTTCATCAATGAAAAACTATCTTTTGCAACTTCTTTAAATATGGACTAATTTTGTTGTCTTGTAATTGATTCATCTACTTTTTCTTTCGTTTGAGTGAATCAGAAAGATGACTATTCTAAATTTGAAATGGATTACTTGAGAACCAAAACTTTCAGTATACCTGAGAAGCCAAGGTGTCTTGTATAATCTGTCCATGCACGCAAAATCTTGCACACTGGTTCCCTCCAATCCTGTCCATTGCCAGAGCATCTTTTCTATGAATTATCACTATACCAGTCTCACAGGAATTCTCCCATGATGCATCAGAAAACTCTTCATTTCCACTTGTCCTTGGGTTTTCAACTTCACAGTTTTCATTTTCATGATAATTTGACGAGACAGCAACACTTTCTCTTTCTGTGTAATTTCTTGTCCTCCTCTTTTTCACAGGAATATCAAAAACATCTCCAGTTTTCTTGATGGAGATAGATTCATCGTTGTGGTTCAAAGGCTTTAAGCCAAATAAATTGCTTCCAGAATTTGGTGACTGTTTTTTATTGTAGGTTTTGTTTTGTTGAATAACTGATTGGGAATATTTACTCATCTGCCCAACATTTTCTGCACCTGAAAAATGTGCATAACAAACTTGTTGGTAATTGGGTTGTACTATGCTTTGAAAACTTTTTTTGAGCAAATTTGTTGTAATTTAAAGCTCCTTTAACAATCAATAAACAATCAAGGTTCTCTTATCCATAAGCTTCTTGTGTTTAATCAGCATTAACTTCTGTAATGCCTCCAACAGAATGAGATGCATAGCAGATATTCAAATCAATGACCTTTGTCTCTTAGAAGAAGATTTTTCATCAAAGGGCCATATCTCTGTTAAAAGTTAGTGGACCACAAACAAATTACAATTTGCAAATGTCTGCTTGATAACTAGGAAAATAAATACTACAGACGAACTGATCAACAAACAAGCTGACTCCTACATACTCCACCACCCTCAAGTTTGGTGGGGGTGTAATGATGCCATTCTAATTCATTTAACCCATTACCACACAATAAAATTTTAGACCAGTCCAACTTCAAAGAAGTTGCAGACAACAATTCTTAAAGATCTCTGTCTTTTGGGGTAGAAAACATTGTAGATAGTATAGAAATTGCTTGAAACAAGAGATGTGGCTAAATGAGTAAGTGGGCAGGCCAGCAATTGGTCAGACAAAAATAATTCACATCTCATCAATATAAAATTATCATTTTCAACTTCTTTGAAATTGGACAAGTCTGAAATTTTACTACCTGGTAACGAGTAAAATAAAGGTCCCTCTCTCCATTAAGAGCCTAAAAAACATACCATCAGTACATCCATCCTTCCTACAGAAATACCATCCCCCATCGTGTCTCTGATGTCTGTGTAAAGCTGGTCCACACACCATGTTTGTAGGAGCACTTCCAGTAGTTGTATTGTCAATGTTGACCTTAGTCTGTTCTTTGTCTTTAGAGTTCAAACTTAGCTCATTATTTTCAGTACAAGTATCACAGCTTACCTCCCCAAATATATTTTCTTGATTTTCTCTGTTGGACAGAGAGTTCTTCAAGCATTTATCACCTCTGACCAGATTGCACTGCACATTTCTGTTATCTGATTTTAACTTAAAACAATCCTTTTTGACAGATCCTAGGTATACAGCATCTTTAAGGCTCAAAACTAAATAGTTCCTCAAATCTGTTGTTCCATTTCCATCATCAAATCTGCTCTTAGTCTTTGTCACATATTCTGTGATGAGACCATATTTGGTAATGGCAACAATTTTCCCCACACAGCATGTATGGAGGTACGGACAGGTGAAACACTGACCAGGTTTTAAGTTACCACAATCACAATCACTGTTACATGCATGTCTATCCACATCTTGTTTATCTAGGGCCGAGTTGGATCCCAGGTAATCAGTTATAACCATATTAATTTGTTCAGTGAAGTCTTTAAATACAGATAAACCAGTTTTCTCACAAATATCAATTGTGCCTAGGAAAATCTGTAAAAAGATGTATGATAACCAATGCCCACAATGATAATTTTGGACGCCCATCAAGAAAAACAATTGGGAAAACATACAATATTCCACAATGCTCTCTGTCCAGAAAGTAAAAAAAACGCTAAAATTTCATTAACTTTAAATTGTCATCTGCATATCCTTTCAAGTTGGACCAGTCTAAAATGTTGTGTGGTAATGAGATGAACAAGAAAGATGGCATTTAGTAAATTTATATTATATAACATGTCAAAGAAGTGAACTGTAAAATTGACTGCTTCCATTAAGCAGACACATAACCTAGTTGTACTTTTCTCCTTTACTTATATCAAAACAAAATTTGAGTTTGAGTAAAGATGAAAATAATGAATTACAATCAAACCCTGTTTATTTGAATGTGATTAACTAGTAAAGTTGTATCACATATTTGAAATTGTCCCAATTTGTCATAATAATTTTTTACTTTTATGCTGGTAAAACCACCAGAGAAAATAAGGTCTTTTTCAGTTAAGGAAATTTTTCTGTAAGATGAAAAAATGATAAGATTTCAGACAAAAAAATTTGGTAATTAGTCTGCTTTGCAGAACAAAGAGAACAGAACAGAACAAATCTTTTATTTCACCCAGGTATAACAATTATACAACAAGGGCAATATGAACTAATATATACATGGTTGTTACACTTGGTCCCATAAGATTGTTAATTTACTTCCGAGTCCCTGCCCCCCAGCATGTTCAGAAGAGGCGGTGGGGCAGATTCTCGATTGCAAATCGGTTTTAAATACATGCAAATGAATGATAATACAAACGGATTTGTATACTGGGACAAGGTGTAACAAATGATAGGTTCGGTTTATTCTACTTCCGTGTTATAGATATTTATCAGTTCTAAGTGTGATATTTCGGTAGTAGGCAAATGTACATCATCTTTGTGGGGGATAGGAGAAATGCTAGATAACAAGCATGATTAAATAACGAGTATGCAGAGAAGATGATAACTTATGAACAATAGATATTAGCCATGTCGGATTTGTCGCGAGAGCTTAAGATGACAGTTGACTATTTTAGGAATCAATGTATGAATTCGTATATTCAGCAAACCAGAATTAGCCATAGACTCTCATCACTGACCATATTCATACCCAGTGTTGACAGCCATTATTATATGATAAACCATATTAAAGATGAAATTGGGGGAAAATAATGCGATAGGTTATTGCACTACTGGAAGGTCTTTGCTACTTTACTTCAATGATAAAACATTTGTAAATTCGAGTAAATACGTGAATCACATCGGTGTAGTCCTAAAGACCCGCAACAACAGCATGAATAGGCCTGTAGTTACGGTGTTTTCATAACTACCTTCTCCCGATTTACAGGTATTAATTTAGAGTGTATATCGTACGCATGAGTGCGCTAATTTGCCCAGTCAAAACATAACGTGGACTGGTTCTAGACTGGCCATTCATAAATAGTTACTCGTACTACACGCTGTGTAAACACGGTCGACCTTGATCGGTGAATGCGTGCGCAAATATTTATTGTGTCTGGCTTCATAGAGAATAGTTTTGAAATATGGAGACAACAGAAAATAATTATTGAAGGTAAGTAAGTTATGACATCCTCTGTCTATGTGCTAATCTTTTACAACTGCAAATAGTTAAGATATCTTTGGTACGGTTAATATTACATGTACAATGTTGACAAAAGACTATGCTATCTATTAGGGGCACAAAACCCTGTAACTACAGCCTATACGATCTGCAGGCTTTTGTTCATGGACAACGACATTTCTCGCAAATCTAAGCAATTACAATAGGATATCACTGCTGGGCGAGAAAACCCCGAGACCACAGCTCTATACAGCTGTAGTTAAAGGGTCCCTGTCACCCACCATAACTAATTATGTGTACAAACAGTTATGACCCAGGTAAGTTAGCACATCCTGGCAGTATATTCAATTAAATGACATAAAAGTAAAGCTGGTTGCCTGTAGGCAGAAAGTGAACATTATTTTCATATTAATATCTATACAATATTAAACGATAATTTCTGTTCGGGGGAAAAAACAGGGGGCGACCCCTAAATAAATAATGGTTCTTACAAATTCAATGATAATAAAATGTTTTCAAGAAGGATCAAGAGAGGCATCGGGTTAGAATTAAGATTATCTGTGGAATTGCTGCATAATACAGTGTACGAATTTAGACAAATATTTAAGTTTAGCATGAGATTCAACAGTAAAAATATTTTTGATATTTAGCTCGTGCGGTTCGAAATTCTTAGACAAATAAAATCTGCGTTTATCATTAAAGAAGCTACATTCGAAAAGATAATGTTTTTCCGAGCCAATTGCGTTTTGGTTGCAATGTGTACATATTCTATCACCCAGGAGCGTGCCATCATAACGACCGGTCTCGATTGGTAACAGATGGTTAGCTGTTCTGAATTTGAACAGTTGTAGGTACTCTTGTTTGTTTAATTTAGTAAGATAATTTTCAAATTGATGAATTGTTTTGAAACTATTATATATTTTACCTTTATTAGTTTGTTGAAGTTGGTCGTGCCAAGATTGTTTGAATTGATCAATTAGTATTTGTTTTACTCCTTTGTGTATATTATTTTGTTCGATATAAAACTGGTTTTCCCAGAGATCTGGACGACCAACCGATATGAGAATTTCTTTAATTTTATCAATCCATTTAAAATGTCCATTAGGTGATAATAACATGAATTTATAAATTTTAAAAGAGTATTTTGTGTTTTTTCCAAGTAAGATACGATTCCAGAACGAAATCATTCGAGACTTTATTTCTATATGGATTGGGTATCTGCCTAGTTCCCCGTATAGGAAATTTAATGGGGTGGATTTGCGACTTTTTGAAATTTTCCTTAGAAAGTTTGTGTGTACTCTTTCAATGATTTCTAAGTTTTCGTATCCGAAGATTTCAGATCCGTATGTAAGAATAGGTAATACAGTATGATCAAATAACTTTAGTATCATATCGAGGGGCAAATCAGAGTTGTTGATTTTTGTGTATAGGAAATGCATTGCTTTATTTGCTTGTTCTACTATATGCTTTCGGGCTTGTAGGAATGACCCAGTGTTACTAAACGTTATTCCAAGGTAATGGTACTTATTGACTATTTCGAGCAAATTGTCTCCGAGAATAAAGTTAAAATGATGCGTTCGTCTTGCACCGAAGACTATGACTTTGGTTTTCCTAGCGTTTACCTTAAGGTGCCAGTTATTACAGTAATTATTGAAAACGTTTAAGCTATTTTGAAAATCTGTTTCGTTATCCGATAAAATAACAGTATCATCTGCGTAAAGCAAAACTAATAGTTTAAGCCACTCTGTATTGTCGACAGATTCATTTAACTTTACACCGACGGCACCGTTAGCTCTCATGTGATTTTCTAAATCGTTGAGGAAAAGGGAGAAAAGAACTGGTGACAAGTTTTCTCCTTGTCGCACGCCTATTTCTGAGACGAAATTTGATGAATAGTTTCCATCAAACTTTATGCAAGATTTAATATTATCGTACATATTAGTAACTACCTTTAGAAATTTACCATTTATATCATTTTGCAGTAATTTATACCATAAACCATTTCTCCAGACTTTATCAAAAGCCTGAGAAAAGTCAACAAAAGCTACAAAAAGTTTCCTTTTTCTTTTTCTAAGTGTTTCGAAAAGAGAATGGAGTGTTAAGATGTGGTCTAGGCAAGAATATTTTTTTCTAAAACCGGCTTGATTTTCGTCAAGGATATTATTATCATTTAAATATGATGTTAATCTGTCATTAAGAACCGATGTAAATAATTTCCCCATACAGCTAAGGATTGTTATCGGTCTATAATTCGACGGTTCTTTTGGATCACCCTTATTTTTATAAATTGGTATAATAACCCCTTCAAGCCATGTCTTTGGTATAAGACCTGTATCAAAAATGCTGTTAAATAGATTCAAATATAATGGCATTAACATTGTTTGTGTTGCCTTAATATACTCATTCAGGATATTATCAAACGGACTTGGTGACTTCGAATTTTGTAGCTTTGATATACATCGATTAATTTCAGATTCAGTAATGATTGAGTTTAATACGACGTTTGAATTTTCAGTGGGTCCGGGTTCAGATTGATATCTGTTATCCTCTATTGTGCTTCTGTTTATTTCTTGGAAATATTCAAAAAATTCATTCAGAGAGGGCTGTTCCAAAATTCTTTGTTTAGGTTTTAATCGTTTTAAAAAGTTCCAATATTTCTTAGGGCTTTGCTTACTCATAGTTCTTAAATTTCTTGCTAGAGTTTCTTTATGTTTTTTAATGTAGAAGTTCATAGTTTTTTTATAATCTTTACTTGCAAATTTTAATTTGGTCTTATTATCTTGGGTTTTGTCTTTGCTGTAATCATATTTAGCTTTATTATATTTTTCTCTTGCTTTGTGACACTTTGGACCAAACCATTCTTTATTCTTAGGGTATAGTTCTGAATATGATTTATTTTTTGTTACAGGGAAAGTCAATGCTGCTGACTTTTGGAAAAGATTTTGGATCTCATTTGTTACATACTCGATGTTTTCTAAAGATTGAGGGTACGTATTTAAATGATTGATGATTTTTTGCATATATACAGAATCAATATTATCACAAAAGGTTGACTGCATGCCGGGTATCCAAACAGGCCGTGTATGAGTCGATACATTTGACTTAGCGTTGCTTCGAGAAGCAACATCGGCTAAATCTATTTGCCACGATAATAAATTGTGGCCGTCTGAGAATAGATGGTCAGTATCGATAATATCAAAGGAAGATAAGAAATTAAAGCATTCAGGTGTGGAGATAACGTAATCCAAAATAGATTTATCCCTAAATGTAAATTTACCTTCGTTTTTGTCACTGAACGTTCTTCTGTTTAGTATAAAAAGATTATTGTTTTTGCATAAATCTATCAGCTTAAAACCGTTTGCATTGATCTTTTTGTCTTTTGAATTTCGTTCCAGGTTGACGGACATTTCCTCGAGGATTTTATATTTATGTAAATTTGACTGGATGTCTTCGTCGATTTCGATTACGTCATTTAAAAAAGGATCTGAGGGAACAAAATCACGCATGGTTCCTACTCTGCTATTCGTATCACCTGCCAGGTATACATATTTATTATCGTTACAATATTGGATTATTTCGTTTTCCAGGGATAGGAAATGCTCTTCAACAAAGAAGCGCGAGTTTTCTGGAGGAATGTATAGAGTACATAATATCATATTTTCATCATAGTTAGTGAAATCATTCGAAATAGAAAGCCATAGCGCGTATTCAGATTCATTTTCTAACACTTGTATATATGGGGCTATATTTTCTTTGACATAAACACCGATGCCTCCTGATTTCCGTTTATAAAACTGAGATCTGTTTTTAGATATAAAGCTGTAATTGTTGATATCGACAATGTCGGTATCATCAATGTGTGTTTCACATAGACAGAAGATATCATAACCACTTACTAGTTCGGTGAATTCCGGATAATTTAGGCGTTTTTTAAGTCCATTAACGTTTAAACAACCTAATTTTAATTTATTTACATTTTCTTGTAGGTCACAACTAAAGTTGGATTCTATCCCCCCGTAATCCTAATGGGGGTTAATGTCAAACAGGGATTGAGAATGAGTGTTTATAGTTGTCGCTGAGTTCGATTGTTGGCTGAGGTTTGGCGATGAAGGTGCCGAATGTCCGTTGTCCCAAGGTCGCTGGAAACACTGGGTGGAAGGAAGACATGGTGATCGTCGGGATATAGGAGCGTGGCTTCGTCCCCTGTTCGGATGTGGAGACTGAGACTGACTACGCCTAGGCCTGTGTTGTCCATTCCCAAATGAATTTACTTGTGTACGCTGTGAGCCAGTGTTTTTATTATTATTTACAACAGGATTGTTTGTACGAGACTGATCACGTGCGTGATGTTTTGACTGGTTATCAGGCTGATCATTGGGGCGTGTGACATTATGTTGTGATAGTCTGCTCGAGTGGACAAGGAGGTTCCATTCAGGAAATTCGTCCGCTATTGTGCGGCCATTTGAGACTAGTCTGGCTGGATAAACAATTGTTGTCTTGCCGGTAGGATTTGATTCGCGCAGGCGTTTGTACTCAGGCCACAAGCGTTTGCGTGCATTGATGATTTCCTTGGGAAAGTCCCTGTTAATGCTGAAAGCAGTTCCTTTCAATTTGTTTGCCTTTGATAAAATATACTCCGTGTCTCTGTAATCCAGAAAGTAAACAATGATTGGGCGTGTCGAATCACTTTTAAATTTTCCAAGACGATGTGCACGGGGGATTTGGGGACAGTTATCTATTTGTAATTGGTCATATAAGAACCGTTCAATCCTCGCCATACAATTTTCATCCTTTGCCTCGGATATGCCATTGAATAGTAGATTATTATGACGAGATCTAGCCTCTAGGTCGATAGATTTGTATTCCAGTATTTTCAATCGATGGTCATAGTCTGAAAGTGAACATTCTATATTGAATACTTTGTTGTGTAGAATAAGACTATCCTCTACGTTTTTACCAATGGACTTCATTTGGTTAAACATGACTGTCAATTTATCGTCCGTAGACATTTGATTGTACTCACTGTCTGTGATATTTTCAGAGCTTTTGCCGCCAGTGTTCATTCTTCTCCGCTTAAGTGTAATAAATCCATGTTCGTTATCATATCCATGTTCACAATTATCCAATTCATCCGTTTGATTGTCGTTAATTCTTCTCGAAATTCTCGAATTCCCATGATCCGTGTGCATTCCTTTGTTTTGATTCCCGCCATTAAAGGGTTCAAAACGATTACGGTTGAAATAATTGTTTCTGTGTATATTTTCATTTTGATCATCTTCTCCATTTGTAACTCCTACACTTGCCATGATTTAAATTCCAGAATTAAAGCATATATCGTAAGCTAATATGATTTTGTCGATAGTTTTATCTCCCACGCAGAAAATTTGCGGCCATTACTTTTAACCGGAACCGGAAATGAGAATGAGAAATTTGCACTAATAAAGATAGAGAAATTTTTTAACCAATTTTGTTTTTTCTCAAGGATCAGACCACAGTTAATCTGTAGATTGGTAAACTGTTTCACCACTTATATGTGAATGAAATGGCTGATGCGACAAATTGACAATTATAGGACTTCAAAGGTTTATTATACTGTGGTTAATGCAAACAACAAATCTTCAGACCAGTCCAAATTTACAGGAGTTGCAGATGAAAATTCAAAGTTTATGAAATTTCAGATTTTCAAAAAAAATTGGAAAATGAAGAAATTGCATTTTACATAATGTTTTCTCAATTGTTTTTCTTGAGGGGTGTCAAAATGCATCATCATAAGGGAAAAGGTTAAAGAATACAGGGACCAACAGGCCTGAGCTTTTCATTGGAATCTGATGGTAATAGTACTGGTCTAAAACTTTGTTGTCTGGTATGATTACATGGACATTTAACATTTTCCTTTTCAATCCCTGATTTTTACGTCTCTATGATATTATAAATGAGAAAATATTGTAGAAAAAGAAGAATTTGCTTGTAACAAGCATTTTTTTCTTTTTCTGCAACCTTTTCTACTCTACTGAATGGTTATTTTCAAAATCCACTTCAAAGTTTAGATTGCATAACCTTTGAATTTGGACAGGTATAATTTTTTTTAAAACAGGAAAGAGTTGACCTGGCTTTACATTATTCAATCTCTTACCATAAAATAAAATTTAGACTGGTCCAAAGTTAAAGCTTTTCAGATGCTAAGTCAAAGTTGTGTAAATAATGAAATAGGGCTCACTCATACAGGGTAACTCTGAGAATATGAAAATGGGACATTGCTAGATTTAGCATTATTTATTTTTTTCTCACCAATCTATTTCTTCAAAACAAGAGATTAATAAGTGGTAGGACTGATTTTTCTCCAAATGGTCCCAAAAAGTAAGACACAACTTTCTGATTGACCTGAATTAAAATGGACCTGTTTGCAAAGAGTGAAGAGATTAAGAGAAAACATTGTTGATAATGGAGAAAATGCTGGGACCAAACATTTTTTCATTAACCACAGTATTTACTACCCTTCAATGTAAACATTATGATAATTTCCCAATACATAATGAGTTATCTTTGAGATCTAATTTGAATTATTCAAAGATTTTACTAGTATCTACCACATAATCACCAATATGATTGCAGTTAATAATTCAAATAGATTTGAAAAACAAATATCCTTTTCTTACGATATTTCATTCCCTATATTCATGCTGGCTATTTTTTTTTTTTTTTAGCCACTTTTAAAAGTGCAACTTCCGTAACTTTGAAATTAAGCCAGCCTTACATCTAGTTGTCAAATAATGGCTTAACCCCTCAGTGACGCCTTTAGATGCCCCCAAGGGAAATAGCTTTGGAAAACAATGTGGAAAAATGAAGAAATTGCTTGTTACAAGCAATTTCTTCATTTTCAACAATGTTTTTTACCTAGAAAGTTAAAAAATCCAAAATTTCATTTACTTTTAATTGTTGTCTGCAGCTTCTACCAATATTGGCCAGTCTAAAATTTGGCCGTTTGGTAATGGCTTAGCTCCTACCTGATCTGAATCTCCTGGCCTGTATGTGTAATTCCAAGATTGTTCTTTATTCTGTTCTACAGTACATCCATTAAGAAATTGTTTGATGGAAACAAAACTAGGAAAAGTCTGAAACAAGAACCATTGGCTATAAGCTGTATGATTTAAATTCATTTTTGTCTATCAAATACCTGTATACTGACTGGCTGAACAATTTGTATTTTGCTTAAATGGGAAGGTTTTAGACTAAGGAACTATTATGTGAACTTCAAAAAAGACGGTCAAAATGGCCCTAAATCACTCACCTGAGAATGGTTTCTTTAACCCATTCCCACACAGTGACGCTTTTAAACGCCCCTCAATATGAAAGCTTTGGAAAACATTGTGGAGAATGGAGAAATTGCTTGTTACAAGCAATTTCTACATTATCAACAATGTTTTCTACCCCAAGAGGCAAAGATTTTATAGGTTTCATCAACTTTAACATTTTGTCTGCAACTTCTTTGAATTTGGACTGGTCTATAATTTAAATGTGTGGGAATGGGTTAAGTCTGATGAGGCCAGCCCTGCAATGCCAACATTTTTATGTGTATCAAAATTTGTTCGTGAAAGGGAAAAGGGACACCCATGGAACATTCTTGCCAAGTTAAGTCCAAATTGTCCCATTGGTTTAGGAGGAGAAGATTTTTAAAGAATTATTCCATGATTTCCCAAAGTCTGATAAGCCCTGCCCTGCCAAATTTTTTTGCAAATCAAAATGTCATGAACAAATTTTGAAAAGGGTACCAAAAGAAAATTCCTGTCAAGTTTACTCCGAATTGACCCTTCGATTAAGGAAAAGATATTTAAGGAATTATGATTTCTCTAAGTCTGATAAGCCAGCCTTACTACGCCCGATTTTTTCTAAGTTTTATCAACAAGTTTGGACAAGGGTCAGCTCAGGAACATTCTTGTTAGGTTTTGTCCAAGTTGTTCAATTCATTTAGGTGAAGAAGATTTTAAAGGATTATTTCATGATTTCTCTACACCTTATAAGCCTGACCCTGCCACACTCCCTTCTTTTTGCAAATCAAAATTCCACAAGATCTTTTGAAAGGGTTCATGAAATGCACATTTCCTTAAAGTTCGTTTGAAATTGGCCGTGTGATTTTAAAAGAATCATTTCATTATTTCTCTTAGGTCTGATATTCCCTATCTGCCTTTAAAATTTAAAGCACAAGTTTTGAATAGGACCACCAAAGGAACGTCTTGACAAATTTGGTCCAAATTGGCCCGGTGGTTTAGTAGCAGTTTTTTAAAGAACAATTTCATAATTTCTCTAAGTCTGATGAGCCCCAACATGCCATGTCGCTATTTTTTTTTTTCAAATCAAAATTTTGTGAACAAGTGCTGAAAAGGGTGCAAAAGTTTTAGTTTTTATTGTTGTATCACTTTTTTATGAATATACTTCTGAAAACAAGGAAATAAACTAAGAAGTAAAACAGGAAGAAGATATGTTGAAAACCTAAATTCAGTAAGCACCATGTAAGGGAAGAAACTTTCTTTATGCAACAAATATTCATGGTATAGTAGTATCACATCATCCCTCGAATCACTATTCAATGTCTACCTGAAATTAGCACAATCTTCGAAAGAAATGTTACCAAACTTATATTTTTTTTTGTAGAATTCTGGTAATAGGTCACAAAAAGCTCATTCCTATAACATTAGGTTGAAATCCATCCACCAGCTTCCAAGAATATATTTGAAGTTTATACTATATACCATTTGTGAAAATAAGCCATGCCCATTTATGCCATTTTTTTATCCTATCAAAATTCTTTGAAAAAAATCTCAAAAAGGTTCACTTAAGGATCATTCATGCATAATTTGATTAAAATCTGTGCAGTCCTTTCCAAGAAGCTTTTTAAAGAAAAAGTTTATGGACAAATGGGCGCACACATGGCAGACATAACAACAATAGTCAGCTGGTTTTCAGCCAATGGAGGTAAAACAGGGAGTAGATAACCTGTAGACCTAGAGTCAGTAAGGACCGTGTAAGACCCTGAACTGAAACTCCATGCCAAGTTTCAAGTGTATGCAATTTATGGTTGTTGAGAAAAATATTAACTCATTCATTTTGTTTTAAAGATCATTTAATTAAATCTGTAATAATTTTGTGTAGTCTCAATGAAAGTTTTCTAATTTACCTTATCGTTCCCATGGGTTATAGAGCATTGGTGTGGATAAAGTAAAAACTCATCTAAATGATTTCTGTAATTGTTGCTTGTATTCTGGACCCAAGCCAGCTTTTCAGTCCCCAAGATCCCTTTAATCAGGTCATCACAAAATCTGAAAATCATGAATGTAAAACTCTGTACATTTCTAACAACAAATCCAGCTATAAATCTTAACTCATTACCACATGACAATAATTTAGAATAGTCTGAAAATGAAAGATGTTTCAGACAACAATTTCAAGTTGATAAAATTCTAACAATATTTGTCTTTCTGGGTAGAAAACATTGTTGTAAATGACGAAATTGCTTGTAACAAGCAATTTCTTCATTTTCCACAATGTTTTCAAAAGCATTTATTGTGAGGGGCACAAAATTAAGTGATAGGTGAACTTGACGGATGAACCAAAACTTACAACTAACTGATAATCAACTTCCTGTTTAGAACGGCAGTCAGTGATTGGTTGTCCAAAAATGTGTTAAAGTTTTAGGACTATCATCTTTCACCTTCTGTCAATGTTTTCCATTATATATTTTACATGGAAATAGATCCTTCCTTGTATGGAGAATACCAAGCCAGTATTTTGAATCATAGGCAATAGACTTGTTTTCAGATCAACTAACCAATTTCCAGACAATGAAATTTCAGACAGGTCCAAATCTAATGATGTTGCGGATAAAAAATTCTACATGGGTTTAAGTTGAATGCATGATTGATTGAATGGGGTTTAACCCATTCCCACACAACAAAATTTTAGACTGGTCCAGATTGAGAGAAACTACAGATGATAATTTCAAGTTGATAGAGTTTTAATCTTTTCGTCTTTGTCCACAATGTTTCCGGAGCTTTTTCTTGAGGTGCGTTAAAAGGTGGGATTGAGTGGGAATGGTTTAACAGCCCTTTTATCAGTATTTCAGTCATATTGCAGTAGCTGGAGCACCTAACCATGGATTCCTGGTATTTCTCACACCAGTACTTACACTACATCCTTTCTGAGCCCCCAGCTTCTCATCCAACTAAGGTTTAAGATAATCCACCCATTGGTGAGAGACAAATGTCAGAAAGGATATTCCCCACAGCCAGGGATCAAACCATGTTTTTAAGTTGAATAACAAGTGTTGTATGTGGTAGCAAACAGTTATACTAGATGGTTGTCCCAGGACAACTGCTGTCGAGCCCGCAAAGTTTTGTAGGTATCATGCTCCAGATAAGCACAATTATAGTGTTTGACCTTGAGCTATGTCCTTGAACTTGAAGCTATCCAAATAGTTCTTTCAAATGGCACATCTACTCATGGAGGAGAACAATTGTGCCAATTTATTTTGAAATCCATCTATAATTGTAGGAGAAATGCTCCGGACAAGCACATTTTTTAGTGTTTGACCTTTAGCTGTGACCTTGAACTTAAAGCTATCCAAAAAGTTCTTTCAAATGACACATCTACTCATGATGGAGAATAATTGTGCCAATTTATTTTGAAATCCATCCATAAATGTAGGAGTAATTGTCCGGACAAATTCGGACTAATGACTAACGGACTTACTAATGCACTAACGCACATACACCGACTTGTCATAGTGACAACTATGTCTAGCTCATCGCAAGAGGGCTCCACAAAAATGAGAAGATGCTTGTTTCAAGCAATGCCTTATTTCCCCGCAATGTTTTCGACAACTCTTTCCTCAGGCATGAAAAAATGCTGAATTGTGTGGCAAAGGGTTTTTTGTCCCACTTTATCACACCCCTCAGGAAAAATGCTTTAAAAAATATGGTTGAAAATGAAAATGCTTGTAATAAGCAATTTCTTCATTATCTACAATCTTTTCTAATATAGAAAGATTTTTGAAATCCCACTTTTTTGAAAATGTCATTGGAACTCATTTGAATTTGGGCCAGTCTGTAATATTATTGTGGGAACAAATTAACCCTTTCCAGTACAATCCCTGATTTTTACGTCCTTATCATATCATACTTGAGAAAGCATTGTAGAAATTGAAGAGATTGCTTGTAACAAGCAATTTCTTCTTTTCCCCAAATAATTTCTATCACATAGGATGGTTAGTTTTTGCATTCAAAATGTTTTCTGCTAGTCCTTCAAATTTTGACTAGTCTAAAATTTTGAAAAAAATCATATAGGGGTTTAACAATCAAAGTTAAACATACCCATTTCCAAGATAAGAGAAGTTTTCATGAACAGTGTGACAAATATGGAATAGGTGCTCCAGCTTTCTGTGCGACAGTTGGTATAAGTACAGATAGTTCTTCAATAGTTGAGGGGTTGGTCTGGATTTTTTCTGAATTATCATGGGAGAAATATAAAATATATTTCAATCTATATTGTTTTTAATAATTTCTGTACATCTGCTAATGTTGGTATTATGGTGTTTCAGAAAACTTCTATATAGGAGCTGAACTAGCAAAGATATAGGGAATATTACAACAGTGTGTTTTTCTATTTATAGTTATCGTGTTCGAGAATCGTGTGCAGATATTTTAAATTGGATGAGACCGAAGTTCAAATCCAATAAAAAATATCTTAACACGTTCCGAGAACACAATAATAAAAAATAGAAAAACACACTGTTGTAATATTCCTTTTATTTTATACCTTTTCGGACATGACATTAAGAAAATTCTCTTCAAAGATTTAGAAATTAACAAACTAACAAACGTCAATACACAAAAAAAGAGTCCGTGTTTAACAGTACTCGACAAATACGTTTTTTTGGTACACGTCGAATATTGATTTTTTTTCTTTGTAAAATCATGAAAATGCTTGTCACAAGCAATTTCTTCATTACCTACAATGTTTTCTTTAAATTCATTCTTGAGGGGCCTAAAAACAGAGACTGTGTGGGAATGGGTTATATATGATAGTTTTGGGTAAGAAAACATTCTGGACATAGAAGAAATTGCTTAAAACAAGCAACTGCTTCTAGGTCCAGAATGTTTTCCGAGGCTTTTTTCATATTGAAATAACAATATTTTTGCTTGTATGCATGGGTAGAAATGAGAATACTGAACAAACATGAAAACAATATATATAATAACGAAATTGACATACAAGAGCGTCTCATATGGATGCCAACACTTGTCTGTTTGGGTACCTGACAATGAGTCCAAAAAGGGGTATAATGAAAAAAAGAATTTAGTTATCTCCCTTGTTATTATAGATAGCTCTTTTGGTAGTAAACATTTATTCAAAGTATAATCTATTCCCACTCATTGACGCTTAAAAATACTACTTGTTTGTTTGAAAAAATCTAAACTTTTCATCAACTTTGAATTGTCTTCTGTAGCTCCTTTCAATTTTGACCAGTCTAAAATTTTGACGTCTGAAAATTGGTTAAACTGGAAGTATTTAGAAGTACCAGAGATATTACAAAATGACAAAGTTTTCAGTAGTCCCTAACCATGACCTGACCACAGCAATACCTCTGGATTCTCTTTGGAAATAGCCTGGGCAAAGCCAAAATATGCTATTTCTGGGACACAAAACCAGAATTTCAGGCAAATGCCTGCAAACTTTCACTATTGTGTATGGGGTTAAAAGAGACTTTGAACAACCTCAGTTATATCAGTTACTCTTGTGCTAATTGGATACCATCAGTACCTAGCTGGGGCTCCTAAATTTTTTTCCCAAGGACACGGCAATCAGACCAGTTTTACCGCCAGAATTCAAACCTAAAACCCTTTACTTCTCACAAATAATAAATCCACTGCCGTAACCACTTAGGCACACGGAACCCCTGCCAATTTTTTTCAAGCAAGTCATCTATAACCAGTTGACAAGGTTTTGCCTAGCTCTCAGTATTTTATAAACATGAATTAAATAATTCATTTATTGATTGCTATAGACTGAAGAAATTCTTGGAATCTATTGCTTGTACAGTGATGTCATAACATGCATGACAACATCTTTTTTATCGTAATGAAAGGGCACAAACAAGGACATTGGAAAGTTAGTTTCCATAGTTATTACATTATTACTTTCCCCCATTTTACTACTACACCATAGTTTACATAATAAAAGAATAAATTACCTTCTTAGTACAATCTTCCTGATGCAGAACCTTTACACTTGTTAACATACACCCATACATACTTAACTTTGTGTACTGAAATCAGAAAATCTCAAGGTCAAAATTTACAGCAGTAAGTCAACAAGTCAAACACATTTCACGGGGCTTTAATTTGGCATTAAACACCTAAATCAAACAAATTCAAATGCCTTATCATCATATGAATACAAAAACCTAAATCAAACAAATACAAACGCCCTATCATCATTTTGAAACTGTAAAAGAGTCAGAATTTTTTTAAAACATGAGGGCCAAAATGGCTGTGAATTGCTCACCTGAGAATCATTTCACAATGTCTTTGACTGATAGTCCAGTCAAGCCACACCCACAATATTTTTGTGTAAAGAAAATTTCAAATTTAAGTTTTGAAAAGGGTCATCCTAAGATCATTCCAGCCAAGTTTGGTAAAAACTGGCCTATGCTTAAGGAGTAGAAAATTTCTGAAGAATCAATTCATGATTTCTGTATATCTGATAAGCCTGACCTGTCACAAGCAAATTTCAAATTATCATGTAAAAGTTTCAACAAAATTTGATCAAAGCTGTGGGCTTCATTGTGTTAACAGGGATTTTTTCATTGAATTTTCATATAGCCCCTTTTCCCATGTTACTTGATGGATCTGAACCTTTTCCAAAGGGAATTATAATTACAAAAATATAATTATTCTGTTTGAGTATAAAGACAACCCCCATGAAAACTGTGGACTTTAAAGCATTTATTATGAATTTTCAAATTGAATTTTCCTAAGGCCCCTTTATCTATGTTTCTCTATGGATCAAACCCATTTCAAAAGGAACAATCCTTATGATGGTACAATCATTCCGTAAAAGTTTGAAGTGGATCAGGTGAAATCTAGGGCCATGATGTGTTAACTAAGATTTTTTTTATTAAATTTTCATAGGGCCCCTTTTCCCATGAATCTTAATGGATCAAACCCTCTTACAAAAGGAAAAATCCATTTAATATAATAATCATTCTGTGAATGTCTGAAGCGAATTTGTTAAAAACTGTTGACTCTATTGGGTTTCCGAGGAATTTTTTAATCAAATTTACATAAGGAACCTTATTCCTGTGGTCCTTGACTGATCATACCAAATTTTGATTAATTTTTACCTTATGATGGTACAATCATTCTGTGAAAGTTTGAAGAGAATCAGATGAAAACTGTGGACTCTAGAGTGTTAACAAAGATCTTTAAATTAAATCTTAATTAGGCCTCTTTTCCCATGTTTCTTGACAGATCTGATCCAATACTGAAAGGAATGATCCTTATGATGGTACAATCATTCTGTGAAAGTTTGAAGGCAATACAATGAAAACTGTGAACTCTACAAGGAAAAGTTAACGGACAGACGATGGACGGACGGACGATGGGCTGAAAAGCCAATGCAATAGCTTTAGTGGCCTTCAGCCTATAAAGCTAAAAATTGTTGACGCATCCCGACGTATGATGAACACCAGACACAAGGTAATCACACAAGCTCATCTTGAGCATGATATGCTTAGGTGAGCTAAAAAGTAACATTCAACCCTACCCATTCTTTTGTTTTATTAAACCATTATCCAACCAACTTCTAGACTGGTCCAAATTTGAAGAAGTTTCCAATGCCAACTATTAGTTGACAAATTTCTAAAAATCATAGTCTTTTTGGAAACAAAACATTATGCATAATGAAAGAAATATGTTGAGTCAAAACTCACTGAGTATAGCCCCGCATGTCAGAATATAAACAAATTTGTAAAAGAGGAAGTAGTTACCTAAATTTGAAAAGAGTCATGCAGGACCCCTTAATTAATGTCAACACTAAGTTTCATGTCATCGCTATAAATAGTTGCTGAGAAAAGTGCAATGAAAATATACCATTATATACCATTAATGTCGGAAAATTTCAAGTCAATGCTATGAATAGTTGCAGAGAAAAATGCTAAGAAAATACATCACTTAACCATTTTATGTCCAAATATAAACAAAGTGGTGATACAGGAAGTAGGTAAGTTACAGACTTAAATTTGGTAAGCACCATGTAGGACCCCTAGATGTTGCTCCACACCAAATTACAAGTCAATGCTATGAATACTAGTTGCTAAGAAAAATGTAACAAAAATATACCACTCACCCAGTTTATGTTCCAATATCAAAAAAGTTGTAAAAAAGGAAATAGATAAGTTACGGGACCTAACTTGCTATGAATAGTTGTCAAGAAAAATGCGACGCAAATATTGGTTACAGACGGATGGACAAAAGTAAACCATTATGCCCCCCTCTTCTTTGCAGTGGGGATATAAAAATTGCTTGTAACAAATCATTTCATCATTTCAAAAAATGTTTTTCAAAGCCCTTTCCTTGGGATGTAAAAAGTTGGGGCTGTTTGAGAATAAGTCGAAAAAGAATATTTTGTAATTTCCAACAAGAGCCCCTCATTCAGATGTTGGGCTGTGGTCTGCTTGATAGTGAGTAACTTATTTCTCATTTTACATACTTGTTAAATTGTAATTACAACCTTTTTCAATATGGATTAGTTTAAAATTTTGTAACAGATTTAACTGATCCAAGCTGACAGAGGTTGCAGATGATAATTCAAATTGCACTGTAATTGAAAAACAAGGGTCAATTAATTGAAACAAATCTGAATAAAGAAAATGTTCTGTTTACAAGCAAATTCTCCCTTTATCTAATCTTTTTCATAGGTCTTTTTCTTAAGCACATGAAATCAGGATTACTGTAAATCTGGTTTTATTAGTGAGGGTTTTATTTTCACTAAAATTAGCGAAACAACAAGCTTGCGAATTCAAGAATCTCGCTTTAATTGGACCATTTGTCAAGAAATATACGGAGGGATCCAATTAAACCGGGAAGTCCAAGGTCAAGTAACAAAATATTTACCTTTTTGGCATCATCCCACAATATTTCATTCAAATGAGCATTATCATCTTCTAGGGTCAAAAGAAATTAAAAATAAATCAATTTTGAGAACAGGTCCTCTTCAAGCGAAAATAAGACAATGTGAAAATTACCTGATTTACAGTATGTTGTGAAGGTTTAACCCATTCCCACACAATGCCAATTTTTGACACCCCTGAAGGAACAAGAGTGTCTTAGTCACAATATAATTGGTTTTTAACCCATTCCCATCTCTCTTTTTTTGCCGCAATTCAAGCAAAATTTGGAAAAATGTAGAAATTAAATCATACAACTTCTTCATTTTCCTCAATGTTTTCAGCCTAAAAAGTTGAAACTAGAGGCTCTGGAGCGCCTGTATCTCTCCACAGGCACGAATGTACTGATTAACCCATTACCAAACGGTTAAATTTTAGACTGTTCCAAATTGAAAGAAGCTGAAGACGTCAATTTCAAGTTGATGAAGAAAATTGTGAATAATGAAGGAATTGCTTGTAACAAGCAATTTCTTCATTTTTCACAATGATTTCTAAAGCTTTTTTTCCTTAGGGGCGTCTAAAGGCGTTACAGAGCGAGAATGGGTTAAGCAAATATTTCATGAATTCAGTATCAACTGAATATAAGGAAAATAAATCTAAATCCTTGAATTCTTTGAAAAAGTTCTAGAGAACCATTTCAAACTTTTCATTGCCTTTACAAAAGTCAAGTTATGTAAAAATCATTATGTGAAATTTTCATTGTATACCATGTATGGACATAACCCACCACCATAATAGCCATGTTTTTCAACCATTCAAAATTATATGAAGGAATCTGACAAACAAGTCATCTGGTTATCATTCCCATGAAATTTGGTTGAAATCCAACAAGTGATTTCTGAAAAATTTAAAAGTTTTCTGTATATATCATATATGGAAATTAGCCCTGTCCATTTGGGCCATATTTTTTATCCAATCAAAATTCTTTTTTATAATCTGATAAAAGATCACCAAAGGATCTATCAAATCGAATTTGGTTGAAATCCATTCACAGGTTTCCGAGAAGAACTTCAAAGTTAATACCAAATATGGAAATTTGCCCCGCCCATTGAAGCCATATTTTTCTTCTGATCAAAATAATTTGAGGCAGTTTGATAAATGTTCACCCAAGGATCATTCCTGTGAAATTTGGTTGAAATCCATCCACTAGGTTCTAAGAAGAAGATTTTCAAAGCTTTCACCATATATGGAAATTAGCCTTTAAAGCCTTGTTTTTCAATTGCATTGGTAGAAAGAGAGTTATTAAAGATAAATGACAGTTACATGCAAGGTTTAACCAAGAATTTCAAGAAGGGTTAAAATTCCACTAAAATGAATGTGGGAGTATTGAATCTGTGTCTAGAGGATGATATTATTGCCACATGTGCAAAGTTTGAGAGCAACAGCATTAGTAGAAACTGAGATATGACACTTGCACTTAAGGTTTAACCAAACCATTAAGCAGACATGGATGCAGACGTCCAGGTGACCCGAATAGCCTACCTATTCTTTGAATAATTGAATTAAAAACATTGATTTATCCAATCTTTCCCCTTTTAAAGAAACCCTTTAACCCATTCCCATACAGTGAAATTTTAGACTGGTCCAAATTGAAAGAAGTTGCAGACGACAATTTAAAGTTAATGAAATTGTAGATTTTTTCATCTTTCTGGGTAGAAAACATTGTGAAAAATGAAGAAATTGCTTGATTGTTTTTCTTGAGTGGCGTCTTAAAGCGTCACTGTGTGGGAATGGGTTAAAGGGACACCAATGGATTGTTCCTGTGAAATTTGTTTATGATATACCAACTGGTTTCCGAGAAAGAGATTTTCAAAGTTTTCACTCTACACCATATATGGAAATTAGCCGATCCATAAAACACATGTGTTTGATCTTTTCAATTTTTTTAATAAATCTGATAAAGTGTAACTAACAGACCATTCACCTGAAATTTGGATGAATTCCATTCGATACCTTCTGGGTAAATTTTAAGGTAAAAGTTTAAAGACAGAGGCAAGGATGACAAACACAACACCATGAAAGTAGTTTGCTGGCTTTGGAGCTAAAAAATTGATGTCGTCAACTTCTGATTTTGGACCAGTCTAAAACTTTGTAGTCTGGTGACAGTTTACCGATTTGTTACCTGTGTAGAAGAGGAGGGATGCACATTGTGTATGGAGATCTTCATGCCAACTGTTAGATGTCGATACTTGTGAATCGCAGGTACTTGACCAAGGAATAGTCTAAAATATAGAGAGGTCTTAAATCTAGTTGGATCACCATATCTTATTCAATAATTTATCAATTAAGCGTTTCAAAAATTCCTTATTCTGGTCACTCGTCCAATACAAAAGGGCCATAACCCTAGAGTGCTAAAGAAGGTATAATCAGTCTGTAAAAGTTTAAGAGAATCAAAGAAAACAGTGGACTAAATTATGTCAAGAATTTTTTGTTATAAACTTTCATAAGGCCCCATTTCTTGTAAAACTTAACAAACCAGACCAACAAGATGTGTTTGTGAAACACTATGCCCCCAAAACGGGAATTATTGGAAACGGGTAAAGGGTTAAAATTTTGACCTTGACCTTGATGAAATGACCTTCGCCAGTTGCGCCTTGATGAGACCTATCTACATACCAAATATTAGCATTGTAACTTAATCAGGGTTGAATTTATAGGAAAATGTTTAGTTGGCAGGTTAAGTTTTGCAGACAGACAGACGGACAGACAGACAGATGGACACCGGTAAAACAATCTTATCGATGCGGGGGCATAAATATACAAATAAACAATCCTAGATAGTTGAAGAATGATAGATAGTTGAAGAAAATGTTAAAGACGGAGAACTTTATTGTGATAATGATGTTTTTGTAATAAAATTTTCATAAGGCCCCTTTTCTTGTGTCACTTAACCAATCAGGTCCAATTTACAAAGGAACAATCCAAAGGATGATACAATCATTCTATGAAATTTAAAGAGATTCTGATAAAGACTGAAGACATTCTTGTGTTAATGAGGTTTTGGTAATAATTTTTCATACAGCCCCTTTTCCTGTGATTTTAGACAGATCAGGCCCAAGTTGTAAAGAAATAATCCTGTGAAAGCGTGAACAGAATCCAATGAAAACTGTGGACTTTCTTGTGGTGTAAGGATTTTAATATAACATTTTCATAAGGCTCCTTTCCTGTGATACTTAATGGATCAGGTCTAATGCAACATCAGCAATTATTGAACACTCATTCTGTGAAAGTTTGAAGAAAATCCAATGAAAGCTCTGGACTTGGTAACAAGGTTTATAATGGACTCTAGCGTTTATCAAAATTTACCCTTTTCCAATGATACTTAACAGATCAGAGCCACTTTCAAAAGAAACAATCCTAAAAATGGTACAAATATTACGTAAAAGTTTGAAGGGAATCAGATGAAAACTGTGGACTCTAGCGTGTTAACGCAGATTTTTTAATGAAACTTTCGAAAGGCCCCTTTTTCCCTGTTATTTAATGGATCATACTGAATTTTGAAGGGAACAATCCTTATGATAGTACCATCATTCTGTGAAAGTTTGAAGAGAATTTGATGAAACATGTGGACTCTAGAGTGTTAACAAGGAATTATAATAGATTTTTCAATTAAGTTTTCATAAGGCCCCTTTTCCCATGCTTCTTGACCCAATTTAATAGGGAACAATCCTTATGATGGTACAAACATTCTGAGAAAGTTTAAAGATAATCTGATGAAATCTGTGGACTCTAGAGTGTTAACAAGGATGTTTTGAATAAATTTTCATAAGGCCTTTTTCCTGTGTTACTTGACTGATCTGACCAAATTTCTAAAGTAAATATCCTTTTCTAAGAAAGTTGAAATAGAATACCATGAAATCTGTGTACTCTATAGTGTTAGTGAGGAATTTTTTATCAAATATTCATAAGGCCCCTTTTCCAGTGTTTCTTAATGGATCCAACTCAATTTCAAGA
This sequence comes from Fragum fragum, assembly GCA_946902895.1. Lineage (NCBI taxonomy): Eukaryota > Metazoa > Mollusca > Bivalvia > Cardiida > Cardiidae > Fragum > Fragum fragum. Next base: position 7,970,052 of record OX336370.1, on the reverse strand, counting down.
GGAACGATCCTTATAATGATACAATCATTCTTTGTAAGTTCAAAGAGAATCGGATGAAAACTTTGGATTCTATAGAGAGTCAACAAGGATTTCTTAATAGATTTTTTAATCAAATTTTAATAAGGCCCTTTTTCCTGTGTTTCTTGATGGACCTAACCCAATTTCAAAAGTAACGATCCTTATAATGGTACAATCATTCTGAAAAAGTTTGAAGGGAATCAAATGAAAACTGTAGACTCTAGAGTGTTAACAAGGAAAAGTTAACGGAAAGACGATGGACGGATGCACAGAAGCCAGACAGGAAAAAGGCCATCGCCTAGTGACCAAGATATATAAAGTTAAAGATTTTGGTTAAAGTTTTCATGAAGGATAGAGGTCTTAGTTCATATGAGCAAAGATGTTGCCTCAAATGAAAGTCTATCTCCTGAATAATGCAACACAGACATACAAGCACCCTAGGATAAAAACTAGAGGCGCTTGAGTCTTGTATCACTCCACAGGCCTAATTGTACTGATTAAGCAAATGATGTTTTCAGGAATTCAATATAAACCGAATCATATTCACCATGTGAAATAATTTTTTTGAATTTTGACTGGTCAAAAATTTTGTTGTGTGGGAATGGGTTTAATGTTAAGTGTTGAGTTAATTATGTAAATATGAGAGTAGTATTGCAATAACTATTTTTGGTTTTCTAATAAATTATTTTGTCTGCAGATACCTGCACCTGCACTGTAATGTTTCAAAGGATCGAGGTTAGTAATGAACCTCAGATGAAAAAGGCACAAAATATGAATGAAAATGAATTAAGAGTTACCATCCTTGTTTTTAGATGGCCAAATTTTAGACTGGTCCAAATTGAAAGGAGTCACAGATGATAATTCAAAGGTGTTTTTTTTTTTTTCATCTTTCTGGGTAAAAAAGAAACATTGTGGAGAATAAGGAAATTGCTTTATTTTACACATTTGTTTCGCGTATTGTTTTTCTGAAGGGGCATCAAAAAGTGTCACTGTGTTAGAATGGGTGAAGCTATAACAATATTTGATTGTGTAGAAAGCTCTTTTAGTAGTGAACTTATAGCAATACATCATGTTTTCCTGAAAACAGCAAAATTTAAAATTCAACTCACCTGTTCTCAGAATCCATCTCATAAACTCCAAGTCTTGTATCTAAAATATTGGTGATTGTTCCCTGAAATAGCAAGGAAACCTACTCTGTCAATTTGAATGAATTTCTTATTTCTCAGTAATGGATACATAAAATGTACCTTATCCTACAATCACTGGAAAAAATTCTAGACGGGTCCTAATTGAAACAAGAGGACCATGATGGTCCTAAATCGCTGACCTGAGGCATCTACAAATTACAGTACTTTTTTGTATAAAAAAGACACAACTTGAGCAAATAAATAAAACAAATATATGATTTTGGGCTTTGTATAAAGCAATCCAGTAATGCTTTATAATAAAAATGATTGCCTTTGGCTTTATAGTTTAATCCATTACCAAACTATCCCAGAATTTGTCACCCTCAGAAAAAATAGGTTTAAAAAAGCATTGTGAGAAAGGGAGTGACAAGCCATTTCTTCATTTCTATTTAAGAAGAATTCTTTCCATGCAATTTTCGACCCCAGGAGCAGAGATGTTTTTTATCAAAAGAGCATATTTTCCTGTAACAAAGAACAAAATTATTTAACCATGCTTCATGCCAAATATGAATGTCCTTCACCTTATATTTCAGAAGGAGAAGAATTGAAGTTGCTTTAATTTGGTGTTTTCCAAAATTTTGGACCACTGGGGCAGTGTCATGTTTTATCCAAGGGCTAAGATTTTAGCTAACATGGTAGAGAACCATCTGGTTATGCTATATACCAAATATGAATGCCTTAAACTTTGTAGATTGTGAGGAGAAGACTGTTGAACATGGTCTTATTAAGCATTTTTACAAACTTTGGACACCCAGGGAACGGGTGTTTTTTAACCTACAGGCAATATTTAATTAAAATTGATAGGTAACAGCCAGGCTATGCTACACTCAAAATATAAATGCCCTCCTCCTTAAAATGAAGATTTTTTTTTTTATTAACATACTCAAACTTTGTGTTTATCCCAATTTTTGTACCCCTAGTGCAGGGCCGTTTATGACCTTAGGAGGACAACTTTAAGTGATATAGTACAAAACCATCTAGTAATGCTACATACCAAATATGAATATCCTAGACCTTATAGTTAAAGAGGAGAAGTCTTTTGAAATTGCTCTAATTAATTTATGACCTTAGGAGGACAACTTTAAGTGATATAGTACAAAACCATCTAGTAATGCTACATACCAAATATGAATATCCTAGACCTTATAGTTAAAGAGGAGAAGTCTTTTGAAATTGCTCTAATTAAGCTTTTTTCCAAACTTCAGTTCTCAGGGGCGGGGCCATTTATGACCCTAGAGATTCAAAATATCAAATAACTTAGTAGAGAACCATATTATTAAGATCTATACAAAATATAAAGACCTTTGGCCTTGTAGTCTATGCAAAAAACAACAACAAAGATTTACTAAAGATTTCCCATTTTCATATGCTGCGGCAACCAGAGTTTTTAATGGAATTAAATTCTTCTAACAACTTTTGAAGAACTTCATCCAAGGAACATCCCTGTAAAGTTTAAGCTTGATTGGCCAACTGGTTTAGGAGGAGAAGATTTTTAAGGAAATTGTGAACGGACGGACGATGACCGATCACAATAGCTCACCTCGCACTTCGTGCTCAGCTGAGCTTAAAAGGAACAGACAACATTTTAAGTCCGTAAAATTTAAAAAAAAAATGTCCTTATTGCTTGCAACAAGCAATTTCTTCATTTTCCATAATCTTTTCTACTCAGAAAGTTAAAAAAATCTAAACTTTGAATTGTTAAGCTTTGAATTAGAAAATTAGACTGCATGTGTGCAAGCTGATCTCAGATCAACACTACCTGTTTGTCCTTTTAAGTCATAACTCCCTATTAAACTTATTGAGAAAAATTGACACAAGAGCCGGTAATCAAGTGCTTTCAGTCCTTTGATTTTCATCCATTCACACACAATGGAATTTTAGACCAGTCCAAATTCAAAGTAGTTGTAGACAACAACTTTAAGTTGATGAAATCTTTAAATCTCTAAAAATTTTGTGGATAATGAAGAAATGTTTTCCAAGGCTTTCATATTGAGGGGTGTTCAAAAGCGTCATAGGGGTTGGGTTAATGCAATTCTAAAAAGGATTCTATTTGTCATTCTATAGTTTTCACTACTGAGTTCCTAGATAACAATGAACTCAACACATTATACCAACTTGCCATTGAAACAAAAATGTCAAACTCATGGCAAGCGGGCATAACAATATACAGTATGTACCCTACTTCTGGCCGCCAATGTACCAGTATGTTCCTACACTTTGGATCCCTTTGGCCCTAGAGCAGGGCTGTTATAGATTACAGGATCATTCTATTAACCCATTCCAAACAATCTACACCTGTTAACATGAGGACCATGATTGTCCTAAATCGCTCCCCTGAGTATGATGATTCATGGCTTTATGATATAAACAAAATAGCAAAGCCCTCTGTCTAACTATTTTGGAGAAGATGTTTAAGGATTACTCTTTTAATCCTAGGTATATTGATGATTCCTACATATAGCACTAATTTCCTGAATATGGTAATGCTTTGAAGTATAGACATCAATACATACCAAGTATAAAAGCTCTAGGCCTAATGGTTTAGGAGAAGAAGGTTTTCAAAGATATCATTATTTATTCCTAATTAAAATTTAGGGTTGTACAGAAAAGGGCTAATTTTTTAATGTAATTTGGTAGAGGGTCAATGGCTGATGATATGTACCAAATATCAAAGCTCTAGGCCTTGTGGTTTTGGAGAAGAAGATTTTTAAAGATTTCCTTTTTTATTTCTATGTAAAATCAGGGATCACACAGAAAAGGGGTCATTTTCAGAGTATGATAATTCTTTGAAGTATTTTGGTGGACGGTCAATATATCATGATATGTACAAAATACCAAAGCTCTAGGCCTTACGGTTTGGGAGAAGAAGATTTTTAAAGTTTTCCTTCTTTAATTCTATGTAAAATCAGGGATCGCCCAGAAGAGGGCTAATTTTCAGAATACGGTAATTCTTTGAAGTATTTTGGTAGAGGGTCAATAGATGATGATATATACCAAATATCAAAACTCTAGACCTTACCGTTTGGGAGGAGAAGATTTTTTAAGTTTTTTCACTCTGTTGCCATGGCAACCAGAGTTCTTCATGGATTTCAATTCTTTTAAGTATTTTGAAAGAGCATGACCTCAAGATCATTTCTGTGAAGTTTTGTTGAAATTCCATGGTTAGTTTAGGAGGAGAAGATTTTATGTAATTGTGAACGGACGGACGGACGGACAGACGGACGGACGATGACAGATCACAATAGCTCCCCCAGAGCACTTAGTGCTCAGGGGAGCTAAAAATGAGAAGTAGAATATGAAAACTGGATGAAACTTGGACGGGAAGACATTTTCATAATCTATAAGTATTACAAAAGTACTCAATATTCTTATGCGTGAAATACCGAAAAAAAATTAATTCTCTCCAAACGGACGGTTTTAGTCTGAGCCCTTATATACTCTTTGTTAAAATTTAAACCAGAACTACCCAGTAGAATCAAGGGAGTTAATTAAAGAGCAATTTTCGGGAGAACTCCGTATATCGGTAGGGGCCCATTGTTCATTTACACCCATAGAAAACTTTGAACTCTGACATAGGCCAACATTTATGTGAAGCTTTTTCATTGGTTTGGAGACTCAAAACATTGTAACTACAGCATATTCAGGCTATAGTTATGGCTTTTAGGTAGTCAACCAACCATTTTACTTTTTTGTTACATGTTACTGGCAACAAATTTTGGATGTTAATTGCAGTCAACCTTCCTGCCAGAGTCAGTAAGAGTAGCCAATGATATGTCAGTTATCTAAAGGAAGAGGAGATTTCTTGCATTCCTCTCAGCGTACAGAGAAACTTACAGTATATGAGAATGGGTTTGATTTTTCAACAAGATCCGGTACATCTACAACATATTTAAAACCATGCTCTTTTAACCATTCTTCTAATGTCAACATTCTCACTTCAACATCTTTCTCTGTAAATACTTCTGTTTCCTTGGTAACTGAGTACATCGCTTTGGTAAAAGAGCTTCCCTAGTGAAAAAGAGGTAGGCAACATTCAAGATGTGTTCATATAATTATGGTCAATTTTTTACCACGTAAGCCTAACTTTTTACGCCTGTAAGGAATCATATTGTGGAAAACATCGTAACAAATGGAGAAATAGCTCGTATTTCCTCTCCAGTGTTTCCTCTCCTTTATGACATTTATTTCTCAATTTAAATGCACTTTGAATTGTCATCTGATTTAAAATGAAAAAAAAAATCAAAGATTGATTTTTAATTTTTTATTTATTTACATTTTATTTTATTTTTACCAGGAACCACCTATGGATAATCCTACAAAATTTCAGTGAAAATGGCCCAGTGGTTTCGAAGGAGGTTGTTCTTTATTTCTATACAGGTCTGACTAGAGCTGTAACGATACACTTGAATATTCTGTGAATCGAATATTTCTTTACCGGCGAGTATGTATCGTATTCGTCTGTCTGAGAACCGAATATTGGCGAATACAAAATGTGAAATATTTTTCCGGGATGCAAAGTGCAAAAAAATATCCAAGAGGTCATAGATATCCAACATGCACAAGCTTTAACGACGGTTTTATCAAATTTATGAAGAAAGACGTAAATCCTTAAAGCCTAGACGGCTCCAGTAGTCGATTGACAGAGGGCGCCTCTGCTGCAACTGAATACATATTCTAGATACTAAATCAAAGAATTTCTATTTCACTGGTGACAGCTATTTATTTGTTGTCTACAAGTGGCATTTTGAGTAGTAAATGATAGATTTACTGGACAATCGACGCATGACTTTGACCGTCAACGGTCAGACCTCTGTTAATACTAACAATCAAAAATCATCTTTTTTAAGTCAAAGTCTTGATCAACTAAACCTTTTAAATCAAGATTTTCAATTCAAATTCTAGTATTTGTGGCCTGATTTTTCTATCTTATTGACCATTAAGTTCAGATTCTGAAGAAATTGAATGACATAATCTTTCGGAGCATAGACCATTGTCTTCAATTATGCAACGTACAAATTACCTCCCTTTAAAAAATTAAAAGGTAAGCCATGGCTGCATGTCCAATATACCTTGAATGTTGGCTAGAATTTAATTATTTCGTCTTTTCATTTTAAGTGATCAATTCTGGTGACAAAAATTTTCATATTAATTGGTAAGTTTGTAACAGATAGAAGTTTACAACATAGTTCAAAATATACAAATTTAAAGGTACAAATACGTGAAATGTATAATGTAGAGGCAAGTGAATTGAAATGATCCGCATTAATCAATGACGGATCTTGACTTCACCCTTTGTTAGGCTTGAATTTGTCATACACTTTGATAGTTGTTGCCGAAATAATTAACATAAAACAGCTGTCTGTATCACAGATAGGAATAAGTTTGTTTCATTCTTTACTCAAAGAAATATATAGATAAATATGTCTGTTCCTGGAAAAAGTTGTATTCATGAATAAATATTCATATTCATGACCCTGTGTCGTGATCTGTATTCGTATTCGTCACTTTCTGTATCGTTACAGCCCTAGGTCTGACCCTCTGTAGTTTGATCCAATTTATCCCCAAAATTATGACTTAAGTAGTTATTCATAGAGGTTCATTAGATAATGCTCCATGTCAAATATCAAGATTCTACGCCATCACAGGCTGGAGAAGATCAATTTAAAAGTTAGTCTTGAACAGATTTTCATGAAAATTTGATGATTTTCAAATAGTTATTAATTTTATGTTAAATCTACAAAATTTGCTATAAATCCAATTTAATGTCATATATTCCCTATTAAGACTGAATTTTAGGGGAAGCCAATGATGTATGTCATGGAAACCTCAAATCAGTAAATTTTCAGTGCAGTTGGTATGTACCGTATTTTGTTTCCATTTGGCTATACCTTGTTGGCTTATTTGGCCTCTTGTAACAGGTAATATTTTTCTTTTTTTCTTTTATTTTCTAAAGTTATATTTACATTTAGTTTCATTACAAATTCTGCTTAATCACCTTCTTTCAAATAAATGTAAGCATTAAAATTTGAAATTTGAAATCAAATTATTTTTTTTCTTTCATAATCTGTGCAAGAGCTGCTTTAGAAAATTGATTTTGTTTCTTTTAGCATTTTAACAGGACAGTATCTAAGGAACATTCCTGCGGAAATCTCAGGTTCATTCCTGTTGACAATTGCCAAGTGGTTCAGGAGAAGTAAATGCAATTGTTGAGTGATGCAGGACGTCACAACAGGGATGGATTTTCCTGTTTTCCATAATTCTAGACTTGTCCAAATTAAAAGGTTTTGCAGATGTGTTTTATCTATCAAAACATTAAATGGGTGTAAATACCAGGGATTGAACAGGAAAGGACTAAGGAACTAGTCTGTAAATGGAGGCGAAAAACATGAATTCTTCAAATCAGATAAACCAAGAATTTCATCATATTAAATGAATGAAATCAATTTTGATGAATATCATGCTAATGAGGCTGGTGTTTTCTTGGATAAAAATTGCAGGTAGAGTTACTATAAAGATGGAATCTCTAATAAGAGGAAACATAAACATACCTTTTGTAATGTAGTATGTCTCAAGTTTGTAAAGATAACTGGTGTACCTGGTGTAATTCTCTTGTGTAAATGAAGAGATTCTTTCCTCTGAAATAGTGTCAACTTTACTTTAACTCATTGACAGACTGCAAGGTTTTAGACTGGTCCAAATTGAAAGTGGTTGCAGACGATAATTTAACCCATTCCCACATAATCCCTCCTTTTTACAACCCTCAAGAAAAAAGCTTGGGAAAACTTTGTGGAAAATGAATAATTGCTTGTATTCTTCATTATCCACATTGTTTCCTGTCCAAAAAGAAGAAATAATTTAAAAATTCATTAACTTGAAATTGTCGTCTGCAGTTTCTTTCAATTAGGACCTGTCTAAAATTTTCTCATGTTGGAATGGGTGAAAGTTTAACCTTAGAATTTTCAAGTTTTCAGATAGTAAACATTGTTGAAATTGAAGAAATTGCTTGTTACAATCAATTTCTTCATATTTCACAATGTTTCCCAATTGTTTTTGTCAAATTTGCACATTGGTCAGTGTGTGCAAATGGGTAATTACACGCAATACTTCAAATATGTGACCGTATAATCGAAAGAAGAAAATTCTAAAAAGAAAGATAAACTTCTAAAAACTTCATTTCTCAATCATATAAACCAAATTATAACAAGAGAATGGTATACCCATGCTAACACTATGGTATTCATGAGGTTGTTAGTGGGTTAAACTTCCAAGTCAGTCAGGGGGATAATTTTTCAAGATGCATTTTGTTTTCCCCGTTGTTGATATAGTTTGGACTTCTGATAGTGAACAAATTGATGGTTCAGTGCGTAACAGTTGTAACTGCCTGTAAACATATAGGCAGTTACAAATATTTCGCGCTGAACCATCAATACTGAGTTTCAAGTAAAAGTGTTAAATATACCAGAGATATTACAAAATATCAAAGTTTTTCGACGACGACTCTGACACAGAAGATGACCTGGCCATCACAATACCTCGGGTTTTCTTCGAAACAAAACCAGCCCAGCTAAAAATAGGTCTTGTGTAGTTTACCTTGCATATAATGTTGAGTTTTGGCAGTATTTTCACCAAGAATAATTGCGCATCTTTAATCTGTATAATCTCACTCACAGCTGTTATTTCGCAGAATATATTGACACTAACTGGTTTTGTCTCCTTTGTAGGTCTGTAAAATAAATCAAGATTAACCCTCACATGCTGAATTATAAATCATCTACAGAACTGAATTAAAATCAAAGGGATGAAAGAACTGGAGGACCAATTGTGTGTCAATATCTATTTTTAATTCTTTTTGTATAAATATCTCTGGCTCTAAAGGAAAAAGCAGATGGTACATTTGTGCAGGCTGAACTTTGTCTATACCTCTTGCCAAAAGAAGGTATATTCCGGGTTCAGCAAGACAAGAGTTAGCATATTACCACATCCATTCTTCACTATCAACAATGTTTACTTCCACAAAAGACAAAGGTTATCAAATTTCATCAGCTAAAATTTGTCTTCTTTGAATTCAGATAATGAAAAATTTTGTCGTTTGGGAATAGGTTAAACATATAGTTGAGAGATGCCAGTTGTCTAACAAAAATTGACAGGCCAATCAGTTGTTCAGTGAGATTGAACTGCAACATTCATATCAAATAGTTTTGTTGGTTTGGTGAGTTAACCCATAACAAGACCGCAAAATATTAGACTGGTCCAAATTGAAAGAAGTTGTAGGGTACAATTTAAAGCTCATGAAATTTTATACTTTTTCAACTTTTTGGGAAGAAAACATTGTTGAAATTACAGAAATTGCTTGTTGCAATTGTTCGTTTTCCAAATTCTTTCTTGAGAGGGGTCCAAAGTATCATTGTATGGGAATGGATTAATGCTAATTTTTTTTTAAGATTAAGTTTCAAAATTATTGTTAACCCACAATAGGGCTTTTTTTGTTGTTTTCAGCCCACACGAGAAAAAATCAGACTGGTCCAAGTTGAAAGAAGTTGCAGATATCTATTTCAACTTAATAAATTCTAAAATTTTTCAACTTTCTGGCTATTGTGGAAAATGACACAAGCAATTTCTTAATTACACACAATGTTTTCTCATTTGATTTTCTTGAGGGGTCTCAAAAAAGGTCATTGTGACAAGATGGGTTAGCGCAGTTTTGTAGAGGATTTAATCAAGATGACAATATTTACTTACCTTAACAGAAGCAGGTGAAGGGCTGCGACAGAGTCAACACAATCCATCTTCCTACATCCTTCTAAATTGGTAATCTTCAGCATTTTAATGTTTGCGTTAACTTGATGATTGTGCCACTTTACAATAGGCTATTATTAGCTATTTAAAGAATAGCTGTTTTGACAAGAACATGGTGTCATCAAGTCAGACTGAAAATACCATCACCTCAAAAGTAATAACAGATATAAACAAGAGGGCCAAATTGACCATACACTGCTGACCAGAGAATAATTTAAACTAAGCCCTAACTGCAACGCAGATGATTTTTATAGAATAATTTCATAATTTCTCTTTTGGTCTAATAAGCCCAGCCCTACCACGAGCACATTTCATTTCAAATCAAAATTTCATGCAAAAGTTTTGAAAACGGTCATTCAAGGAACATTCCTACCTACTGTAATAGGGTCCAAATTGGCCAAATGGTGAAAGAGGGGAAGACTTTTAAAGAATTATTCTTTTAAAGAATTATTTCATTTCTACAAGTCTGACAAGAGCCATGTTGGACATGGCCATCCCCCGCTGTAAAAGCTTGATAGTAAACTGAAGCCAGTTAGATTTAGGCTTCTTGTGCACTGCATTTCTTCTCAATGAGTTCGATAATAGCTATTATACTTTTTACAGATATGCTCAGGACAAAATCTAAGTCTATAAACCAACAAAGGGCAATAACTCCAAAATTATGCAAGCAAGAGTTGTGGTTCTTGTACACTGCACTTCTCCTCAACGAGATCTATCCACCTATGAAGTTTCAAGTTGATAGCTATTATGCTTTCAGAGATATGCCCGGACAAAATCTTAGTCTTTGAAACAACAAAGGGAAACAAGAGGCCCATGAGGGCCTGAGACGCTCTACTGGTTATCAAGTTTTCCGTTAAAGAAATCTGATATTTAAGGAAGTTAATTGCTCAAAGAAGAATGCATATAGAAAAAAAAGGGGGCTTTATCCCCTTTATCATTTTAAGCAACAATTCTCAAGGCTCCTTTTCCCATGTTTCATGACGGATCCACTCCATTTCCAAAAGAAAGTTACCTTATGACCCTACAATCATTCTGTGAATATTTCATCAGAATCTGACAATAATTGTGAACTTAATCACATAAACAGGATTGTTTTGAATGAAAATCAATAAGGCCCCTTTTCCTGTGTTTTCTGATTGATCAATTTCATTCCAAAAGGAACTTTCCTTACAACCCGACAATTTTCCTGTGAAATTTAAAAGACAACTTGATAATGATTTTGATCTTCATCACATACACAAGAATGTTTTGAATGATAATCTGTAAAGCCCCTTTTCCTGTGTTTCGAATGCCACAATTATTCCATGCATATTTGAAGAGAATCCAATAAAACTGTTGACTTTATTGTGTTAACAAAGATATTAAATTCAAGTTCTCATAAGGCCCCTTTTCCCGTGATATTTTACTGTTGGTTTTATCATTCTATGAAAGTTAAAAGTGAATCCGATGAAATATTGGGAATTCATTATGTTTACTAGAATATTTAAAAAAAATCATTTGTCCCCTTTTTACATGATACTTGATGGATTGTACCCAGTTCTGAAATGAACCATGTAAGTATTTGTACAATCACTCTGTGAAATTTTGAAGTGAATCCGGTGAAATCAAGGGACATCAGAATATTTAAGAGAGTTTTTCATAAGGCCCCTTTTTATGTGACCCTTGCTTTAGTCAGATCAACTGTCAAAATCAACAATTGGAATGATGGTATAATCAATCTGTGTAATCTGTGGAATTTATTGTTTTAATGAGTTTATAGTGAAATCTTCAGAGGGCCCCTTTTCTCATGATACTTTACAGAACAAACCAAATTTCAAAAGGAACAATTCTAATGAAGGTAGAATCATTCTTTAAAAGTTAAAGAGAATCAATGAAAACAGTGGACTGAATTGTGTCAAGAATTTTTGTAACTAAATTTTCATAAGGCCCTTTTTTCCATGAAACTTAACAAATCAGACCCAATGTACAAAGGAACAATCCTAATGATAGTTTGAAGAAAATGATAAAGACTGAGGACTTTATTGTAATAATGATGTTTTGTAATAAAATTTTTATAAGGTCCCTTTTCTTGTGTCACCCTAACCAATCAGACCTAATTTACAAAGGAACAATCCAAATGATGGTACAATCATTCTATTAAAGTTTGAAGAGATTCTGATAAAGACTGAGGGCATTGTTGTGTTTATGAGGATTTGGTGATAATTTTTCATACAGCCCCTTTTCCTATGATACTAGACAGATCAGGCCTAATTTGGAAAGAAACAATCCTTATGATGGTACAAACATTCTGTGAAAGTTTGAACAGAATCTGATGAAAACTGCAGACTTTATCTTGGTGTCAAATTTTTAAAATAAAATTTTCATAAGGCTCCTTTTCCTGTGATACTTGAAGGATCAGGTCTCATGTCAGCATCAACAATTGTGATTATTGTACAATGATTCTGTGAAGGTTTGAATAAAATCCAATGAAAGCTCTGGACTTGGTTACAAGGATTATAGATAAAATTCCCTAAAGGCCCCTTTTCCCATGATACTAGACAGATCAGGCCTAATTTGAAAAGAAAGAATCCTCATGATGGAATAATCATTCTGTGAAAGTTTGAACAGAATCTGATGAAAACTGCAGACTTTATCTTGGTGTCAAATTTTTAAAATAAAATTTTCATTAGGCTCCTTTTCCTGTGATACTTGAAGGATCAGGTCTCATGTCAGCATCAACAATCGTGATTATTGTACTATGATTCTGTGAAGGTTTGAATAAAATCCAATGAAAGCTCTGGACTTGGTTACAAGGATTATAGATAAAATTCTCTAAAGGCCCCTTTTCCCATGATACTAGACAGATCATGCCTAATTTGAAAAGAAAGAATCCTCATGATGGAATAATCATTCTGTGAAAGTTTTAACAGAATCTGATGAAAACTGTTGACTTTATTGTGGTACAATGATTTTAAAATTAAATTTCATAATGCTCATTTTCCTGTAATACTTCACGGATCAGGTCTAATGCAAACATCAACAATCATTATTATTGTACAATTATTCTGTGAATGTTTGAAGAAAATCCGATGAAAGCTCTGGACTTGGTAACAAGGATTTATAAATGAAATTTTCATAAGGCCCCTTTTCCTGTGCTTCTTGACAGTTCAAACCCTGTTATGAAAAGAATGATAGTTTTGACCTTCCAATCATTCTGTGAAAGTTTCAACATAATCTGATCAAAGCTGTGGGCTTTATTGTGTTAACAGGGTTTTATTAATTGAATTTTCATTTAGCCCCTTTTCCCATGTTACTTGATGGATCTGAACCAATTCCAAAGGGAACTCTTCTTACAAAAGTATAATTATTCTGTTTGAGTATAAAGACAACCCCATCTCATCTGTGAACTTACAAGCATTAATTAAGATTTTTTTAATTGAATTTTCCTAAGGCCCCTTTTCCTATGTTTCTCAATGGATCAGACCCAATTTGAAAGGAACAATCCTTATGATGGAACAATCATTATGTGAAAGTTTGAAGTCAATCAGGTGAAATCTAGGGCCATTACGTGTTAACTAAGATTTATTTATTAAATTTTCATAGGGCCCCTTTTCCCATGAAACTTGATGGATCAAACCTACTTCCGAAAGGAACAATCCATTTAATGTAATAATCACTCTGGGAATGTTTGAAGAGAATTTGTTGAAAACTATGGACTCTATTGTGTTTACTAGGACTTTTTCAATCCAGTTTTGATCGGGCCCCTTTTTCCCGTGGTCCATGACTGATCATACCAAATTTTGAAAGGAACAATTCTTATGATGGTACAATCATTCTGTGAAAGTTTGAAGTCAATCAGATGAAAACTGTGGACTCTAGAGTGTTAACAAAGATCTTTGAATTAAATTTCAATAAGGCCCCTTTTCCTATGTTTCTTGAGGAATCATATCCGATTCCAAAAGGTACAATCCCTATGATGGTACAATCATTCTGTGAAAGTTTGAAGAGAATCCGTTGTAAATTGTTGGCTCTAGATTATTAATGAGAATTTTTTATTAAACATTTCATAAGGCCCCTTTTTCCTGTGTTTCTTGAAGGATCATACCAAATTTCAAAAGGAATAATCCTTATGATAGTACAATCATTCTGTGAAAGTTTGAAGAAAATCTGATGAAAACTATTGACTCCAGAGTGTTAAAGAGTATTTCTTAAAAGATTTTTCAATTAAATTTTCATAAGGCCCCTTTTCCCGTGTTTCCTGATGGATCTGACCAAATTCCCAAAGGAACAATCCTTATGATGGTACAATCATTCTGTGAAAGTTTAAATACAATCTGATGAAAACTGTGGACTCTAGAGTGTTAACAAGAATTTCTTAATTAAATTTTCATAAGGCCCCTTTTCCCGTTTCATGACAGATCAGACCCATTTTCGATAGGAACGATCCTTATGATTGTACAATCATTCTGAGAAAGTTTGAAGAGAATCCGATGAAAACTGTGGACTCTATCCTGTAAATGAGGATTTTAATGGAGTTTTTAATTGAATTTTCATATGGCCCCTTTTCCCATGTTTCTTGACGGATCATACCCAATTTCGAAAGGAACGATCCTTATGTTGGTACAATCATTCTGTGAAAGTTTGAAGAGAATCCAATGAAAACTGTGGACTCTATCGTGTAAACGAGGATTTTTAATGGAATTTTTATTAAATTTTAATAAGGCCCCTTGTCCAATGTTTCTTGACCGATCGTACCAAATTTCAAAAGGAACAATCCTTATGTTGGTACAATCATTCTGAGAAAGTTTGAAGAGAATCTGATGAAAACTGTGCACTCTATCGCGTAAACAAAGATTTTTAATTGAATTTTCAATAAATTTTCTTAAAGCCCCTTTTCCCGTGTTTCTTGACGGATCATACCCATTTTCGAAAGGAACGATCCTTATGTTGGTACAATCATTCTGTGAAAGTTTGTAGAGAATCTGATGAGAAATGTGGACTCTATCATGTAAACAAGGTTTTTATAATTAAATTTTCATAAGGCCCCTTTTCCCGTGTTTCTTGATGGATCATACCCATTTTCGAAAGGAACGATCCTTATGATGGTACAATCATTCTGAAAAAGTTTGAAGAGAATCAGATGAAAACTATGGACTCTATCGCATAAACGAGGATTATTAATTGAATTTTTAATTGGATTTTCATAAGGCCCCTTTTCCCGTGTTTCTTGACGGATCATACCCATTTTCGAAAGGAACGATCCTTATGATGGTACAATCATTCTGAGAAAGTTTGATGAGAATCAGATGAAAACTGTGGGCTTTATCGCGTAAAGGAAGATTTTTTAATTTAGTTTTAATTAGGCCCCTTTTCCTGTGTTTCTTGACGGATCTGACCCAATTTCGAAAGGAACGATCCTTATGATGGTACAATCATTCTGTGAAAGTTTGAAGAAAATCTAATGAAAACTGGACTTTATTGCGTAAACAAGGAAAAGCTTAACGGACGGACGACGGACGGACGCCGGTCGGGAACAAGCCATTGCTATAGCTCTAGTGGCCTTCGGCTAGTAGAGCTAATAACTCCAAAATTGTGCATGCAAGATTTGTGGTTCTTGTGCACTGCAGTTCTCCTCAATGAGATCTATGGACCTATGAAGTTTTAAGTTGATAGCAATTATACTTTCAGAGATATGCTCCGGACAAGTTTAGTGACGGAATGACCGACAGAGACCATAACTATATCCCCGAAACAGCGGGGGATTGTAAGCCCAGCCCTGCCCCCATTTTTTTTTCAAAATTTCACAAACAAGTTTTGAAAAGGTTCACATAAGAAACTTTCCTGAAAAATTTGGTCAACGTAAGCCAAATGGTTAAGGAGATTATTCCATGATTTCTCCAACTCAGATAAGTCAGGACCTACCACACCCACATGTCTTTGTGAAACAAAATTTCAATAACAAGTTTTGAAAGAGTCACACAAGAACCATTTTTGCCAAGTTTGATCCAAACTGGCCCAGTGGTTTAGAAGGAGAAGATGTTTAAAGCCATACCAGCCCTCAGAGTATAGGAAAAAGTGTTGAAATAATCTATCGCTTATTTGGTCACTAAAGTAAAGAAAGGCCTTCATAATTTCGATATACAAAAGCAGGGTTTGAATGATGTTCTCTAGAAAGAGTATTTTGTGTTTTTCTTGTCAATTTCATTTTTTGTTTTTTGTTTGTTTACATTTTGAAATCGAGACAAATGCACCCGATTCTTCACCGAAAATCTTTGCTTATCTTTGGCATTGACTGTTATATGCACAGGTGCCAATGACTAACTTTACAGACAATTTTGTTAATCTTCGTGACCTAGCTAGTTGTTTGAATGACTAGAGAAAACTAAGGCGTCATCACAGACGTAATAGTTTTATGTAAACAAATTGTCAATTGTGGTGGGTCACAATTTAAAAAAAGTAGGCTTACTGCTTAGAATTATAATGATCTTATAATTTCAATTGTCATATTCATTTATGCTTTATGCTTATGAGTTTTCTTATTAATTTTATAGTGTGTTTAGGGGGAAGATTTAGCTTTAACACATTCCAACTCAATCCCTCCTTTTTACGTCCCTCAAGAAAAAAACTTTGGAAAACATTGTGGAAAATGAAGAAATTGCTTGTATCAAGCAATTTCTTCATTATCCACAATGTTCTCTATCCTAAAAGACGAAAAAATTCAAAATTCCATCAACTTGAAATTGTCGTCTGCAGCTTCTCTCAATTTGGACCAGTCTAAAATTTTGCTGTGTTGGAATGGGTTAAAGAAATTGTTGACTCCAGAAGACGTCTATGGACAACAGACCGAGCAATCCTACAAGCTCTCCTTGAGCATGTTGTGCACAGGTGAGTTTAAAATCTCGCACTTAAAATTGTACGTTGAAAATAGTTAAAAACTCCATTAAAATGAGTGTCAGAGTAAGGAAAAATCTATGCTAAGGGGTTGATACTATGGTCACAGAGGCATGAGCATGGCGAATCAGGGTCCGTTCGCCCTAAAACACGTTCGCCCTAATTACTTTTCGCCCTTATTCCCGTTCGCCCCGGGTCTGTTCGCCCTAATTCCCGCTCGCCCCGGGTCCGTTCGCCCTATATTCCAATTACATTATAGCTTTCCTCATAAGAAATTCTTGTACACATTTATTTTTCCTTTATGAGATGTTTAAGTTATGTAAGGTAGTTTTTTCAACTCATATTTAGACAAAATTTCAGACTGATCTAAAGTTGTAGTGAACATGTATTGATTCCAAGTACATAAAAAGGTAAAAAGAAATTTATTTGAAAAGGAGGTGGTTGTATCAAATTCAATATTCCGAATTGAATTTTCCTTAATTAAGATATTATAAGTTAACAATCATGTTTAATTGCCACAATCATCGGTTTAATAATAATTTGGATACAAGACCGTTTTGCTAAAGATAGATCATTATTTGACACGGTCTATTTGTTATCAAAATTTATTACATCACAAGAATCATTTACAAGTTACCTTTAATCAAAACAATGAATAAATATTCAATCCACAAACCCGTCCTAGACCTTTAAGACGTTCAAAGAAAGATTATGGGTAAAAGCATGGAAATTGAAGAATGAATGTTGAATTAATTTAAACCATGACCAGACTACAAAATTCTGCATGGGTCTAAATCAAAAGCTTTTGGAGATGACAATTGAAAGTAATAAATCCCAAATACGCTTTAAAGCATTGTGAATGAAAGACAAAATTGCTTGCCACAAGTTGGAATTTATCAAGTCCCCCCTCCCCCCCCCAAAAAAATCGCGAAATCTAGATCATTGAAACACAATCAGACTGTTTTACGACACAGTCACAGTCACAGTACCAGTTTTGAAAGTATTGTCCACACTATATGACTAAATACCAATAACAGTAGCCAGCACTGTGAGTAAAGGAGAAATTGCTACCCACAGGTTTGAATGGGCTATAATTCACGGGTCTCACTTTTTTATGACCTCTGTGAACAAAAACTACATCTACTCTCATAATCATCAGATCATACTCATTAAAAAAAGGGGGCGAACATAAAAAAATAGGGCGAATAGACCCACTTTTGGGGCGAATGGACCCAGGGTGAACAGACCCGGGGCGAAAGTATATTTACGGCGAACGGACCCGATACCGAGCATGGCAATAGTAGGAACAGAGAGAAGACATTTGAAAGTAAAACTTGAACCAATAAAGTCAAAAAAGGGGAAAATTTGACTAAAATGAATTTCAGAGTAACAAATCTTTGACATTAGGGGTTGATACAATGATTAAAAAGGCCTATATGAAAAGTTTCAGAGCCTAGCATTAGTAGAAACAGATACGAGACTTGCACATGAAATTCAACCCAGCTAGGAGTTAGGCAGTATAAATAGATAGGTGATTGTCTATTGAAGGTACCCTCAAAAAATCATGTTATAATCTTAACCCTTGTGATGCTAAATCAAATCTTTTTCAGCAATGCATTAAATTCAAAGGACTGAAAGAATTGGAAGTTTCTTCCGAAAATTAGTCTCATGGATCTCTATTTTTTAAAGGTCAAATAGGTGTTGGGGACTAAGATCAGACTGCGCTTATGTAGGAAATTTAGTTTTTTAATAAATGTACCAGTCATAAGTAGTTGTAGGGACAAAATCTAAATAGTTTGGATCACTTTCAAACGGTTCAAACAGTGTCAATCGGAATACCCGCCAAAAATCTCACTGTAATATTCTAAAATGCGTGAGAAATAGTCAAACATTGAAATATGCACTTCATTTTAATTTCATTTGAAATGTAGAGTGTAATTTTTGAATTCTTTAGAGGGCAAGAACAAGATTTCCAATATTATAAAGAATTCTTATATTTTACAAATGATCTCAATGTGTTGAATGTACATTATACAAATAAAAGGTTGCCTCCCCTGTTTCATTTGCCTCCATGAAAGGGGTGTTCTCAAAACGTCCAAAAATCGTGTCATCATTCTCAATTGTGCCTCGTAAACAAGTGGCGTCACTTACATTCAGAAGTAAACAAAATGTCTTCAGACGGGCAAGCCATCGACACATGTCCAGTGACATTGACCAGGTTTTTGTTAGAAGAGCAACGAAAGTTTCCCAGCGCCACTGGTGATTTTACATCTTTAATGAACGCATTACAGACCGCTGTGAAAGCAGTCTCATCAGCAGTCAGGAAAGCTGGGATTCATAAACTGTGAGTTTTCTCTACACAATAACTATGGGGTCATACTAAAACAAGCCCTACAGAGATTTATAGCCCTACAGACGCCCTACGGAATTTGTACACGCCCTACGAGTATATGAGCGATAATAGTGTATAATTTTTAGTAAATATGATTGTAATAAACATTTTTCATCATATTTCAAATTATTTTCTGTGAATTTATCTTATTTATGATGATTTTGATGTTTACAAATGCCGAAACCTGACCGGAAGTAACTTGAGGAAACCTCAGACCGTTAAATGAGATACCCCTCAAATCTACAGTCAAATTTCTATTAAAATACTTAACCCCTCGGTTAGAAAAGGAATAGATTTATTGTTTAAAAAAATTTCAAAACTTATCTTCAGGTTTAAAAGATTTTTCGAGTCGAAATTGTAAAGCTAAGGGAGGCAACTCATTTTTGCATAGGCTAGAATCCTGTAGGATGGGAGATTTAGTTACCAAACGACAACATTGGAAAGATTTTGCCTTTGAAGGAGAAAGATTGTTCAAATTTCAAGTGCCTGATAATGTAGACATTGTGAGAAAACAGAAATTATTTCCCCTTTTCTCGCATTATTTTCAAATGTAAACCCCTTTAAAACTAGTCCAAATCGAAAGAGGTTGTTGATGACAATGAAAATTGGATGCAATTTGCAATGAAATGATCCTATATGGTATATGTCATTAGCCTATTACGAGCCAGCAAAGTTTTAGTCTGGTCCAAATTCAAAAAAGTTGCAGGCGACGTTTTAAAGCTAATAAAATATTTCCCACAATGTTTTCCAAATTGTTTATCTAGAGGGAATGGGTTACTTCCCTTGCATTGCATTGAGATCACTTTGTGTCTAAAAAGTCTTTTCTAATATGAAATGATACCAAAATAAAGATAAAAATCAAAACATGAATAATTTTTCTCTCAAAAATACTGATACATAGACAGGTATTTGCTTTTGAATTTGTTGGGCGATCAATTAAACGATAGGGCGTTTCGTCAAGTACTTCCGATCAAATTATGTGATATTATAAACATCTATATCATCAGAAATAAGCAAAATTCACAGAATTCCTTTTGAAGTAAGAAAAAAAATGTTATTTTTAATCCTATTAACTAACAATTATTCACTATTATTGGTCCTATAGTCGTAGGGCGTGTACAAATTTCGTAGGGCGTCTGTAGGGCTATAAATCTCTGTAGGGCTTGTTTTAGTGTGACCGATAACTATGAATTTTTGGTCTTTATAAAAAATGAAATTACAGCTGAAATTCGTTATCTGAATTTTATAGAAATGTATTTTTTGACAAGTGTTCTCATTCTCTTTTAATGTTTTTGAATAGCCTACTTTAACCCTTTACCACACAATGACACTTTTTGACGCCCCTCTAGAGAAAAAACAATCTTAAATATCATTACATTTTGCAACAAGCAATTTCAATGTATTCTAACCAGAATGTTGAAAATATGAATCTATTATTTGGGAAATTTCAAATTGTCGTCTGCATCTCCTTTCCATTTGGACCTGTCTAGCATTTTGCATCTGGTTATGGTGACACTCTGATGGCACTCAGATGATATGTAACTTGTCTCCGGCTTGATTATCTGAGTATCCTGCTAGTTAGACTTTAAAAATTACAGACCCTTGACGCCGCTGAAACACTTTGTTCTTCCATGGAATCGAGTTTTGGTAAATTAGTGTTTAGTTTATACAATTTTATTTTAGTTTGATTGTAACAAAAGCTTTAAGCTTACAGAGTCACTCTCAAAGGCTCTCAATCCAGACATTTTCCATCCCTGAAAGAGAGGCAGTGGCTACCTACTGCTACCCAATTTTACAGCCAGATAAACAGAGGCTGGCTATTAATTGTGTTGCCTGAGAACACATCCCCAATGACTGTGGGGCTCGAAACTGTGACCTTCAGATCACAAGTCCGGTACCTAAACCACTCATCCATCGAGGCAGTCAAGATTGAGAAAATTGAAATTCTACCTTGGGCTTTTGGTTTAAACCTATAAGTTCTTTCAACTTGAATTAAATCCTCTAGATTTTGCTTCCTACACCAGTTCTCGCAATGATTAATATGACAAAACCAAGATTGTTAGCCCCTCCCGGGAATCAAACTCTGGAACTCTTGATGGGGAAAATAGATGTTCTACCTCTTGACTATGGACACCATCGGCGAGTGATTTAGGACCATTATGGTCCTCTTGTTCAAAACCCCCATGTCCAACTCCCATCATAAGTCTTCTTTTACACCCGTCAAGAAAAAAATTGGCAAACATAGTTGTAAATGAAGAAATTACATGTTTTACCCCAAAAGACTGAGCATTGTAAGTTTCACCAACTGAGGTTAAACAGGGTATAAGAATAAAACACTGCAGGCCTAACCCTGCCACATCTGCCATTTCATCTGGTGGAACAAATTTGACAACTGGCATGTCATAAGAGGCAACAAAAGGGTCTTCATTTATCATTTTTTGTTTCATTCCTCATCTATCATTTTATATTTTGTGGTTGTCTTTGTATTGTTCATTAAGTTTTATGTATGGTGTGTTATCCTTATATTTCTTGTGCTCTAATTGACCACAGCTGTCGATGCACTGTAAAATACCAATCAAACAATCAATGTTCTCCCAGATGAGGTGGTACATAGTGTTTAACCCATTCCAACTCAAAATTTTTTTAGACCGGTCCAAATTGAAAGGAGCTGCAGACGATACTTTCAAGTTGGTGGAATTTAAATTTTCTTTGACTTTTTGGATAGAAAACATTGTGGATAATGAAGAAATTGCTTGATACAAGCAATTTCTTCATTTTCCACAATGTTTTCCAAAGCTTTTTCTTGAGAGGCGTAAAAAGGAGGGATTGAGTTGGAATGGGTTAAGGCTGCTTTGTTGTAGCTTATAAATGCAAAAAGTAAAGGCCTGTATGACTGCAGTAACTACCCTTTTGATAATACAATTTCAGTGTTGGTGTTTTTCTCTATTTATGGATTTCATGTCTTTTTATGTGTGCATAACTGCATGGTCATACAAATTTCTTTTACTTAGAAAATGTCCTCAAATGATTTATAGGTACAATTCTTAAAATTGTAAAGACTGATAATTTATGGAAAGGGTTATTTGTATACCCTAAATTTGTTTTTACATCCGGGATTTTTAATATACCCCTAATTCTTTACAGTCTTACCCTGACCTCGTACAAATCTATTTTGTGCCTCAGGCTACAAATTGAATCTGTTCACTATCTTTAACAAGTTAAAGTTTTTTAATATAACAGAAATTATTGTACATAAAAAATCTAATATTTTTCTTAACCTATTCCCAAATAATGACAATTTTAGATCCCCCTCAAGAAAAGTGCCTTGGAAAACATTGTGGAAAAAAGAGAAAATTGTTTGTTATAAACAATTTCTTTATTTTCCACAATGTTTTCTACCTCAAAAGATAAAGATTTTAAATATTTAGTCAACTTAAAATTGTTCGTCTGCAACTTCTCCAGATCTGTGTAAGATTTTGTCATGTGGTAATATGTTAACCCGTTCCCACACAGTGACGCTTTTAGACGCCCCTGAAGAAAATTAATGGGGAAACATTGTGTAAAATAAAGAAATTGCTTGTAACAAACGATTTCTTTATTTTACACAATGTTTTCTCCAAAAAAGTTGAAAAAATCTAAAATTTCGTAAAATAAAAATTGTCGTCTGCAACTCCTTTCAATTTGGACCGGTCTAAATTCTAGCTGTCTGGTAATGGGTTAAGCCTCTTGTCACATTGCCTGGCAAGTAAGGCTTTATGAGTGTTTGTGTGCTGGTCTGTCTGAATTTGTCCGGACTGTATATCCTACATTTATAGATGGATTTCAAAATGGTATGGAGGTGTTTTTTCCATGATTGGTAGATGTGCCATTTTAAAGAATTATTTGGATGTCTTTAAGGCCAAGGTCACAATGTTGAAATTGAGTGCATAACTCCTTCATTTACAGATAGACTTCAAAATAACATGACATAGTATTATTTTCCATCATGAGTAGATGTGTCATTTTGAATAATTGTTAGGTTGATCAAAGTTCAAGGTCAGAGCTCAAGGTTAAAATTTTCTCCAGATTATAATTTCTACATTTATGGATAGTTTATAATGATGTTTAATTTAGCAGGATATTATTCTCCATCTTGGACCAATAGGTAAGGTAGGTCCAAGTTCAAGGTCTCAGTGTAAGGTCAAAGTTTTGCCTAGACCCATTAGTTTTCTGTGAATTTCTTTTTGGTAAATTCTATCTGTATTTTGTATCGCCTATAAGGTAAATAATATCTTTAACCCATGCCCACTCAATTCCCCTTTTTGATGCCCCTTAACCCTTGTCATGCTGAACCTGGAATATTCCGGTTTTGGCAGGAGGTGTAGACTAAGATCAGACTGCACTAATGTGCAGGCTGATCTTAGTCTATACCTCCTGCTTGTACTTTTCCTGCCAGAGTTGTTTATGAAGTTGATTTCAAAAGAAAATATTGATTTTTGAACAACAAGTTCTATCAGTGCTTTCAGCCCTTTGATTTTACAGCAATTCAGTAAGGTAATTTATACAGCATGACCAGGGTTAAGATAAAAAGCAATGGAAAATATTGTGGAAAATAAGGAAATTGCTTGTTACAAGCAATTTTTCATTATACACGTTTTATACCCCAAAAATCAAAGATTTTCAAAATTGAATGAATTCAAAATTGTCATCTACAGCTCATTTTGAAATTGGGCCAGTCTAAAATTAAAGTTCTGGTGATTGGTTTAACCCATTCTCACACAGTGATGGCTTTTTGATGCCCCAACAAGAGAAAAACCACTGGAAAAATTGTGGAAAATGTAAAATTTGCCTATTACAAGCAATTGATTAATTATCCACAATGTTTTCTATCCAAGAGACACTAAAATTTTCATCAACTATAAATTGTCGTCTGCATCTCCATTCAATTTGGACCAGTCTAAAATTTTGTCATCTGGAAACGGGTTACAGAGAAAAGGAGACTGACATCTGAAATGTGAGAATGGCCCTTCCAGCTGAAAGCTATTTTTACCATTAATAATCTAACCTTGGTGCTCAAAAGCTTTTTTTCTTTTTTTTTT
The DNA here is from genome assembly GCA_946902895.1 of Fragum fragum. Lineage (NCBI taxonomy): Eukaryota > Metazoa > Mollusca > Bivalvia > Cardiida > Cardiidae > Fragum > Fragum fragum. The sequence continues at coordinate 7,945,711 of OX336370.1, read as the reverse complement.
TTTCGATGTCCAAAAACAAGGTCACTTTGAAAAAACACAATAATAGCAGTACTTTATTAACAGTTTGTTGTTGACAGAGCAAAAGGTTTTACAAGTAAAAATATTTTTTATTCAAAGCAAGAAAGTTTTCATGGAAATGAATAAGTTTATTGTTCAAAATGCTCGAAATAGTTCAATAAAAGAGATAAAAGGTAAATATCTGGTTTAGTTTATTTACCAAGATATAGGGTTACAAAGAACATTGACCTTCAATTCTCTTGTTTTGATTTATTGTCAAGAAAAGTAATCAGCTACCTCATGATGTACTGAGAAATGACAGCCATGGAAAATGGAGTAAGAGACGGAGAAACAGCTTGTCACAAACCATTTCTCATTTTCCAATAATGTTATGTACCATATTTGATAAAGGTGCTTAGTTTAAAGTTTGCAGAAAACATTAATACTGTAAGTTAGTATAGGAAAAATTATTCTATTTATTCTTTTAAACCGTGTCATGCTGAACCCGGAATATTCCTGTTTTTACAGGAGGTCTAGACAAAGATCAGGCTGCACATATGTACAGTCTGATCTTTGTCTTGACCGCCTGATTGTCCCTTTAAAGCCAACACTGTTTATTCTATTGAATTTCTGAACAATTACCAAAGAAAAATGGTGCTTTCTGTACTTTAACCCATTCCAACTCAATCCCTCCTTTTTACGCCCCTCAAGAAAAAAAATTTGGAAAACATTGTGGAAAATGAAGAAATTGCTTGTATCAAGCAATTTCTTCATTATCCACAATGTCTTCTATCAAAATTACATCAATTTGAAATTTTCGTCTGCAGCTTTTTTCAATTTGGACCAGTCTAAAATTTTGCTGTGTTGGAATGGGTTAAGTCCTTTGATTTTAACACAATTTTATAGAGGAAATTGTTCAGCATGAATTTTGCTTTTTAGTAGTAATTCATCCCTTTTCTTCCCAGAATATTTTATCTGTGAAAACAAAGTATTGTGTTGTAAAAGTCAAACACAAATTCAATATAGCTTTCCAGCACATTCCCATTATTTGTTACAATGAAGAATAATATTTAGGAAGTCTGAAAAAAGAGATATTGCTAGTAACAAGCATTTTATCACAATATTTACTTTCCTATACTTTTGTGATATTCATTTTTCAATTGAAATGTATTATGTATGATGGTATGTCTGTATCAGCCTTTCAAATGACCAATCACAGCTGTCAATCAAAGAAAATAAAACAGCCAATCAAATCCTTTTAATTGGAAATGGTATTGGGACTCTGCCATAGTCGGCCATTTACCGGTATGTGAAGCATTTTTTTTTTTGGTTTGGCGCCTTATAGCGTCATAGCTACAGCTTATTCAAGCTATAGTTACAACGTGTAGGTCACCAACCAACTATTCTAATTTTTGTTTCATGCTTCTGGGCATAAAACTTGCAAAGTAACACCATTTGAAATCAAAGTGGAATTTTCTAGTAAATTGGCGGTGCCAACGGAGCAAATTGGCTGGCCAAGCGTTTTGTCAGTTTGGACCAATCTAGGTCTTTTCTCATCTGGTTATGAGATACCCAATAAATGCAAAACCCTGTAGAGTCAGGGAGTAATCTTTGTTGTCTTGTAATTAGAACATAAACAAGTCTTAACCTACTCACCAGACAACACAATTTTAGACTTGTCCAAATTAAAAGGAGTTGCAGACGACAATTTTTAGTTTATGAAGTTCTAGATTTTTCAAATTTCTGGGACAAAAACATTGTGAAAAATGAAGAAATTGCTTTTTATACATGATTTCTTCATTTTGCACAATGTTATCCCAATTGTATTTGTAAAGTGGCGTCAAAGAGCGTCATTGTGTGAGAATGGGTTAAACCAGTCCCCAGACAACTCAATTTTAGACTGGTCCAATTGAAGGAAGTTGCAGATAACATTTCAAATTGGGTTTGAACTGGAAAATAAGTGTCAAATATTAAAAAAAACAATTTTGGCTTTTCTCACAATGTTTTCTATCCTATTTAATAGGGTAGAAAAAATTATGAAAAGCCAAAATTTGTTTTTACAAACAATTTCTTTTTGTCCACAAAATTTTCCATAATTGTATCGTATTTCTTTTGGGCGTCAAAAAGTGTCTTTGTGTGGTAATGGGCTTAAAAGGTATATTGTTGTGATTTGACTATTGTAATAAATATTTTATATATATATATAATCATTAAAGTAACTGAATATAGGACAGCCACAGCTGAACTAGATTTTAGAAATAAAATGAGACAAAAAAACAAACCCTATTGTTTACATGTTAATGGTTATTAACCAATCCCCACACAGTGACACTTTTGGACTGCTCTCAAGGAGAATCAAAGGAATGAAAGTCCTGAGAGCGGTTTTGCTGGCTTATCAGTAACCGCCCTCAATAATGCCAGCATGTATCATCAATATGAGTAAGTAAATCTTACACCTAGGTAGGAGCAGCAGCAGCTGGAGGCTCGATAAGGATGTAGTGGCAATACTGGTGTGTGAACTACCAGGAATCCATGGTTAGGAGCTCCAGCCGCCCTGATATAACTGAAATAACTGAGTTGCGTTAAAACCTATTCAATCAATCATGACCCCTTACTGTTACCGAAATCGCTATTTTGATTTAATCATTTTCATCAGTGTGTGAAAATTTGTGGTTGTGCGGTAAAAGGTTGAATGATAAAAGGTAAAGAAATCAAAGCTAACATTCAATTCTTTTTTCGTTGAGCATATTATTAATACAATTGAAGTACTACATGTCCATTTCAAAGATTAAGTCGAATTTGAGGTAAAAGGTGTTTTATTCGATGGGATTAAATGGGCGCTTGAATCTCGACTATAACAGGGTTGTAACTTGCTACATATACTGTGTATACGGGGTGTAAATTTGCTCAGCCCTGCCAGATCAAAATACTAACAGACAGTTTACATGTATTTGCTAACTCTACTAACCACTGACCTAGATTCTATCTTGAAACGTGAGGAAATTATTTCTCTCATTTTGACAATTCATTAAACAATTTATTATGGATATATTAAGTTTTAAACCATTTTCCTAGATATTCATGACTAAAAGGAGGCTGTTGGCATTCAGCAAGGACGTTATTTTCTTCATCAGCGATGAAACAAGATGGAGGCAATCACATAAATTTTCACTTCAAGTTTATGAGCATGCGTGGAAATGAGCAGAAATGCGTAAGAACTTGTTGCTGGTTGAGCGATTTGAAATACCGTTTTTTTCTTAAAAAAATAACCGCTAAAAATTGTGCAAACATTGTGTAAAATGAAGAAATTGCTTGTAACAAGCAATTTCATAATTTTTCACAGTGTTTTCTACCCTAAGAGTCTAAAAAATCTAAAATTTCATAGAGTGAAAATTGTTGTCTGCAACTCCTTTCAAATTGGACCAGTCTAAAATTTTGCTATCTGGTAATGGGTTCTTCTCTCTGTGGATCCTGGGATGTTTTGATAAGATATTTCCTTTGCAAGGTCTGTGGTCTTTGTTCTTAGTCTACATAACTTACAGCATTTGGCCTTTTTAGCTAACAAAGCTTCAGCATTGATAGCTTAACCCATTACCAACAGTTACAGAAATTTTAGATTTTTTCCATCTTTTTGGAAATTCTTCATTTTCCACAATGTTTTCCAAAGTTTTTTTTTCTTTGGAGCGTCTAAAAGTGTCACTGAGCAGGAATGGGTTAAGATAACCAACAGTATTTGAGGTCTTCTCAAGAGGTCAATGAATGCAAACTGCCACTGAAGGCTTAACCACTTAATCCATTGAATGCAAATGCCATAAAAGTAGTTCTTATGTATTTCAGGAATATTGCAAACTCTGCAAACAAGTATTTTTAGCTCACTTGAGCACCTCGTGTTCACAATGAGTCTGATCAGAGTCTTCACTATGTGCATTGCTTTGTATGGCTACATGAATTAACTTCATTCAAATTTTAAAGAGCATGCTGTTTAACTACTGCGTTATTTTAACCTCTTTCATTTATCAGGATAACGTTTGACAAAGAAGATTACTTAACACAACTATGCTTTGCTAGTTCAAGCTTTTCGTTGGAATGTTCATGCTCCATCATGGAGAGGGGTGTGTGCAAACGCACTTTGGGCCTTGTTTGTCTGATCTTTCTGATTTTTTTTCCTAAACAAACTTTAACTCATTATCACAGACTGGTGTGTACAAATGCAGTTTGGGCCTTGTTTGTCTCATGTGTCTGATTTTTTTCCTATACAAACTTTAACTCATTATCACAGACTGGTCAAATTTGAATGAAGTTGTAGAAGTATTGAAATTTTAGATTATTTTTCAACTTTCTGGGTAGAAACCACTGTGTTAAATGAAGAAATTGTTAACTTGTTGCAAGAAATTTCTTCATTTTATACAATGTTTTCTTAAGGGGTATCAAAAATATGATTGTGTAGGAATGGATTAATGTAAATATTCAAACAATAAATTTGAATTGTTAGTGATACGGTTTAAGCCTTTATCATGATGAATTCAATTCTTTTCAAAACTGCATGAAATCCAAAGTGCTGAAAGTAATGAAAACACTAATTGTGGATCAATATTTACTTTGAAATAAAAGTTCTTAAAAGTGACAAACAGGTGGTGTAGACTAAGATCAGATTGCTTTTATGTGCAGGCTGATCTTTGTTTATATCACCTGCCAAAGCAGGCATATTCCAGGTTCAACATGATAAGAGTTTAAAGCTACTGTGTGTATTCCATACTTTTTCTGTGTGTATGATGTATTAGGTCCCCAGGAAAGGTTATGCTCATTAAATTAAAACAAGCAATTTCTCCTTTTCCCACAATTTGTTCTGCCCTATTTGGTACTTGTATTCCCATTTTACTGCAATTTAAATGTTGTCTGCAACTTTTTTCAATTTGGACCAGTCTAAAATTTTGTTTTCTTGTAATTGGTTACTCTAGGATGTTCTAATTTTTTGCATGATTACGGGTACTCAAATTTACTTATTTAGCTATATCCTGTTTGATACATTTATATAACAAATCTAGGGTGCAATAGGGTGGAAAATAGGCTCTCCATTTTCTTCTCTTCTTTTCAGCTTATCCCATTACCAGACAACAAATTATCAAACTGGTCAAAATTAGTTGCACACAACAATTTTAAAATGTGTTTGTAATAGGAAAAGTGCCATAATTGGTTAGGGAAACTGTGAGAAGAGACGAAATTGCTTGTTACAAGCATTTCTTCTTCCCTCTCTGTGTTTTGTACAGCTTTATAAGTCCCCTACCGGCAAAGCCAGAGGACTTTAGGTTTACACTCCATCCATCTGTCTGTCATTTCGGTAAATCATTTTCCAGACAATTTTAGCTCATCTGAGCACGAAGTGCTTTGGGTGAGCTGTTATGATCGGTCATCATCCGGTGTCTGGCTGTCTATCTGGCCATCTGTCTGTCCGTCCCTTCACAATTTACAAAAATATCTTCTTCTCCTAAACCAACCATGGAATTTCAAACAAACTTCACAGACATGATTATAGTGTGCAGGATTCCAACAGTTATACACACCGCATGAATTACCCAATAGTCTTTGCAACTGTCTAAAAAAAGATTAACAGCCTATGTAGGCTATTAGGGAAATACCCTAGTTTATTCTGATGAATGTCCTCTGATTTACAAAAAAATGTTTTTCAGAATACTGTATTGAAATAGCATTATTATGAGAGGGAATAAGAATAAAATCAATATCTGTGACATGAAAAAAACATTGATCCCTACCTTTAAGATTTTTGGATCCCCAGGTACAGAGCTCATAGCATATAAAGTATTGTCAGGCCCTCTTGTATCACAATCTTTACCTTACCATTGAATTAGACTGTTGAAAGAAAAATAGCCTTTTTCTAAGGTGAGTGATACAGGGCTAATGGCCCTCTTTTTTAAACCTGTCAAAAAATGCATGGTAAAACTACATGTATGTGTGAAGTGAAGAAATTCTTTTCCTATAATTTTTCTATCCAGATAGATTTTTCATCTACTTGAAATTGTCAGATGCAACATCTTTGGTTTTGGACCATTGTTGAAGTTGATAGTTTGGTAATGGTTTTGATATTTCTATTTGATTATCTACTCTATATATACATTTTGAAATGTCCTCTATTAATTTCCTTGTTAGCTTGACTATTCAAAGTATAGGGGGGCTATTCCAGTCATGTTGGCGTAATGGTTTGGTTAAACCTTTTGTGCAAGAGTCATATCTAAGTTTCTACCAATGCTATCACTCTGAAACTTTGCACATTTTTTTTGTGAATTTCACCCTCTAGACAAGGTTTCATTACTCTGACATTCATTTTAGTGGAATTTTAACCCTTTTCGGACTTGTGAAATCAAATCATCTTCTAGACAAAGGTTCAATACAATTACATATGGAGAGGTCCTAACTAAGCTGCGGAAGGACAAACATAAAATGATTCACCCATTTTGGTGTAATCCTACTTTATTTCATTCATACGGGGATTATCACCTTCTCGACGTAAAAATGAAATAAATCAGTTTTGAAAACAGGACAAATCTTTAGGAGGTGGCAAAATTTTATAACCTGCCAATTTAGTCCACTTAGTCTATTGAACACGTATACATATAAAACAATAGAAAGCTGACGAGGTGAAAAAATTCTAGGTGAGGATAATAAGACAACAAGGAGCTAAAAAGTTGTAACTGACTATTTATTGCATAGACTTTTAGAACCTTTTAAGAAATTGAAAGCAGAGGATGCGAAATAAATCAATTAAAATCAAACAATTATACCTGTTTTGCTATGGGATATAATTATTTTATCTTTTGACAGTTTGGTAAACATAGTACTTATTGATAATTTGATGGGTTAGTGCTTACGACCTGAAACATCTTTTTGATAATGGCTTTTTAGCTCTTTTCAAAAATAATTTTTTCTTAAACTTAAAAGAATACCTTGCGATCTTACAACTATTTTAGGAGGGAAATTGTCATACTATGAAAATAAAAAATAGGTAAAATGTTCTTAATGGTTTACCAGTAATCATTCTATTCAAAGGTCAGTGTCGATTCAGGCTGTAATCATAAATAGATTTTTTTCTTCGCCACTATTTCTGGGGATACGTACAGAAATTACCGAAGTACCATAAGGCCACTCACGAATTCATGAACTTGCTAATAAGTCTTCGGGTCCTTCTCACATGAAAATAAGACAATGCGAAAATTACCTGATTTACAGTACTGTCTTTCTACTAATGTTATTGCTTTGAAACTTTGCACATGTTTTTGTGACCATCATATCATCTTCCAGGCAGACAATCATTACAATTATATTTATTAAAGTGGAATTTTAAACCCTTTTTGGACCAAGAACTTCTTGTTTGACTTGAATTTTTATTTGAAAGATTTTTATCTCTATTACTATTTGGGTATTATGCCTTATGACGACATTAAATTGCTGTTACTATCCAGCATTCAGAATAGTCGAGCGTTGCTGTCCTCTGACAGCTCTAAATGTTGTTAAAACTAAGGTGACAAGGAATGATAGAAATTCATTATAACCATAAATTGTATACCTTTATAATAATACATAACCCTTGTCATGTTGATTGGAGTATATTCCTGCTTTGACAATGACTTTGACAGGTGTATTGTCTTAGATCATCCTGAATAGATGCGCAGTCTGATCTTAGTCTACACTACCAGCTTGTACATGTTTTGTTGAGAAAATCTTTGACAACAACATCTATCTAATTATGTCAAAGTTTTAAAATGTAGTGAAAAGAGGATAGATATTCAGCAGGACTAGGGTTAAATTTGCAGAATTTTTAGCTCACACAAGCACAAAGTGATTATTTGAGCTATTGTGATCACCCTTTGCCTGGCATCCAGCCCTCGTCTGTCATCCGTCAACAATTTCTTTAAATAACATCTCCCAAACCACCAAGCCAATTTCAACCAAATTCAGTAGAAATGTTCCATTGGTTGTCCCTGTCAAAAAAAAATATGAAATCTGTTGAAGACCCTGGTTGCCATAGTAACAAAAAAGCAAATGAAAAAAAAACCAACTCTAAATAAAACTTTTCTTCTCCTGACCCAGAAGGCCTAGAGCCTTGATACTTTGCATGAAACATCATAATATCAACCTCTTTCAAAATAGCTAAAATCATAACTCTAGGGTCCCAGGGGCCACGCCCCAGGGGGGTTTTATATAGAAACAAAGAAGGATTTTAGACATCTCCTCCCAAACCATTAGACCAATTTAACTAAATTGGCTGAGATGTTACTCTGGTGCCCCCTTTTAATGGTAGGTATCGATGTATTTTTCATGTCTCAGATTTTAATTATTTTTATTTCTACTCATAAACTATTTGAATACAATATGCGGAAAAGTAGTTTTGCAAAAATATGAGGATGCTTATCAGGAAAAAGCAGGGTATTTCCCTTAAAGCCTTCGTAGGCTATTAATCTATTTTTAGATTAATCCGAGACAGTTGCGAAGATTAAAGGACATTCACGTGGCGCAAATAACCGTTAGAACCTTGCATTTGAATAGGTCATATGCAAATGAGGTCATTTGATGTCGACAGCCAAATTCTGTGATATCTAAAAATAACCTGGAATTCCACTAAACCTTTCCGATATAACCACAAAAAGCCACTTTAGGTCTATTAGATAACCACCAAGACAATACCTGACCTAACTGAAAGTCAGTACTAAATGTTCGTTTGAGTCTATTTTTCGGCACTTGGTAATTTTTCTTATCTAGGTTTCAGAAACATCGATACCTCCCTTTAAAAATAGCTGAAAGAAATCAAATCCGTCGAAAACTCTGGTTGCCATGGCAACAAAACTGAAATTCTAAATCGATTTTTCAAAATCTCCTCCTTCTTACCCAGAGGGCCTAGAGATTTAATATCTTGCATGAAACATAAGAAAATTGCTTACATCATTAGGCTTTGGTCCCAAGGGGCAGATCCTGGAGGATGTTTCTATATAGAAACAATGAAGGGTTTTTAAACAACATCTTCTCTCAAACCACTGGGCCTATTTCAACCAAATTTTGCAGAAATGTCCATACGGTGGCCCTTTTCAAAAATAGCTTAAAGAATTGAAATCAGTTGAAAACTCTGGTATCTGATACTAGCCTTTATATTGAATTTGACTATTGAAAGAAAAAGAGCCTTTCCTCGGGTGAGAGCACCAGGGCCAATGGCTCTCTTGTTTTTTTACACTACTTCTATTTTTTCAATAGAAATAAACTGTTTGCCACAATCAATCTTCATGATGCATAGTTGTGCATGCTACAAAAATTATTTCGCATCAAGTTGTTTGAATTACCTTGACTTGGCAAAATAGTTTAACTCATTCCCACTCAGTGACGCTTTAGACGCCCCCAAGAAAAAAAACTTTGAAAGCATTGTGGAGAATGAAGAAAATGCTTGTTACAGGCAAATTCTTCATCTTTCACAATGTTTTCCAAAGTTTTTTTTTTTTTTTCTTTGGGGCATCTAAAAGCGTCACTGAGTGGGAATGGGTTAAAATAGTGACAAAGTTTTCTATCTCAAAAAACAAAAAAATCTAGAAATCCAACAACTTGAAATTGTCGTTTGCAACTTCTTTCAATTTGGACCAGTCTAAAACTTTGTTGTGTGGGAATGGGTTAACTATATACATGTAGTTTGTTTGAGTTGTTTTTCCAATAACAAGACCTTTAGGGTGTATATGTGAAACTCTGCAAAGCTCTTGTCAATTTAACCCATTACCATAGAATATAATTTTAGACTAGTCCAAATTCAAAGAAATTGCAGACAACAATTTCAGCATATGGAATTCTAAAATTCTTTGTCTTTTAGGGTAGAAACATTGTTGATTATAAGGAAATTGCTTTTCCTAGCATTATCCATAATGCTTGCCAAAGCTCTATTCTTGATGCGCATAAAAAAAGATTGTGTGGGAATGGGTTAACCCATTCACACACAGTGACGCTTTTGAACGCCCCTCAAGGAATACATTTGGGAAAATATTTTCTACCCAGAAAGTTGATAAAATCTAAAATTCCATAAACTTTTAATAGTCGTCTGGAACTCTGTTAAATTTGGACCAGTCTAAAATTTAGCTGTCTGGGAATGGGTTAAAGCATTACTAGACCTCATTATCTTAAAAAACATTCCACTCTGCATAGATATTGAAAAATAAGTGTCCCATTAGGGACTGGTAGCAAAATGTTGTGCAAAAAAGAAGAAATTACTTGTAAAAAGCAATTTCTCCTTTTCTTACTTTATTCATCATAAACGTATATTTATTTGATGTGTCAAGTTGTTTGGCTGTGAGGTAATGGGTTAATTACTCATTTTACAGGCATGGTATATCAGGAATTACAAATGTCACAGGAGATGAACAGAAGAAATTGGATGTATTAGCAAATGATCTATTCATCAATATGTTTAAAACATCCTTCATGACATGCGGAATGGTCTCAGAAGAAAACGATGAAGCTATTATTGTCGACGCAGAACAAAAGGTACAACATTTCACCCAATCATTGTCAGAGTTCCCACTCCATATTTTTTGGGGAGAGCATGCACCCCCAGGGATGAAATATTGGGAGTGCATCACAAAGTTTGGGAGTGCACTATTTTATGGACAGGACTCTTAGTATACCCTTTCCCAAATGATGATAATTGATGTCCTTTGATGAATCTGTCCTGCTAAAGCTTTGGAAAATATTGAAGCAAAGGAAGAGCATGCAGTTAAACAGTATTAACGCTCACCAGTCTTGGTAGAGTTGTCGTTCGTAGACGGTGTATGTAAAAATAAACCACCATCATATTCAATACATGTAAACAAAGGAGTAATGGACCCAGACTGTAGTAAAATAGTCAAAATCCCTGTTGGCAACACACCAATCACTTTTCAACCAAAATTAAGTCCCTCAATCAATAACCTGCAAATTCCTAGCATGAATGAAGAGCAAAGCTTGAAAGAAAATGCTATGTTTGAAAAGCAAATATGAAATCAGTGTGAAATTTACCAATCACAGATATTTGACATGGCCGCCAAGTTCACTGAAAAATGAGCCGTTTTACGCAAATTTCAAATCTTAGTAGTAGCCACAAGGGAAATGATAGCCAATAAAAGGCTTGCTTTGTGTAAAGTAGACACTGTCCAAAGTCTGCAGATGCACCAAAAAGCATATGGTTACCATCTACTTTTTTCACAATTTTTCATGGAACTCATACTAGTCAATTTAATGCCTTGCAGCAAGCCAAAATCCCCAACCCCACCACTTTCTGTTTCTGGTGTCACTGGATGCAGGAAAACAGTGCAAAGCTCATAAACTTTTAGTTTCCCATCCGGAAATGACCCCAAATTCATGTTTTATATTCATTTAATGCAACATTTTCTTTCAATACCATCAAATATCTGCTCAAAACTTGCCTTTCCTAATATTTCTGATTTTGACCATGGCCACTTCAAATATTTATCCCTCTACTGTAGACTGGGACCAATGCGCGATACACTTTCATATGGGGTTTCAGAGCGTTTTTTGCTGACTTTAAAAGTATACTAACTTTTAATGATTTTAATAACGAAATTTTGATATCCCTTCTCAAAAACTAGTGCGTGCATGCACCTGTAGCTTGGAAATTGCGTGTGTGAACTTTCAATTCTCTACTTGAAATACGCACATATGTGCGTAAATGAGACCTCTGATTGTGTTATTCATCATGTAATTCATGAGAATTTTCCTTTACCCCTTCCCATACGATGAAATATTAGACCAGTCTCGATTCAAATATTTTGCAGATGCCAAATATGATGGTATGATAGTTGATGGACATTTAAAGATCTTTGTATTTTGGGCTAGAAAACATAGTGGATAATGATGAAATTCTTTGTAGCAAGTAATGTCTTCATTGTCCAGAATATTTTCCAAAGCTTTTATATTGAGGGGCCTTTAAAGGGAGGTATCGATGTTTCTGAAACCTAGATAAGAAAAAATTACAAAGTGCCAAAAATACACCCAAACAAACATTTAATACTTTTTGTTGAGATAGGTATTATCTTGGCGGTAATCTAATAGGCCTAAAGTGGCTTTTTGTGGTCATATTTGATAGGTTTAGGGGAATTCCAGGTTATTTTTAGATATCACAGAATTATGTTGGCGACATTGATTGATTCCATTTGCATATGACCCCAAGTCAACTGCAGGTAACAAATTTATTAGCGAAACAGCCAACATTCTCAATCGTGTCACATGAAAGGGTTAGCGAAAAATTACGGTAAGTGTTTATACATGTATTTGTAATAACGGTTATGACAGTTTCGGACTGATAATTACACAATAAAAGACTGGCTAGCGAACATAACTCCTGATGACATAACGATGTTGTTGGTCTGATGTAATTTAAACTTAATGAAAGGTTCCAGCGGTTATTTGCACCATGTGATTGATCCTCTATTCTTTGCAACTGTCTCGGGTTAATCTAAAAATAGCCTACGTAGGCTACTAGGGAAATACCCTGCTTTTTTCTGATAAGCAATCTCAAATTTTAGCAAAACTTCTTTTCGGAATATTGTGTTCAAATAGTATATGAGAGGAAATAAAGTTAATTGAAATTTGTGACATGAAAAAAACATCGATACCTACCTTTAAAAGGGTTATTTTGTGGGAATTGGTTAAATTGTTTACAGATGCTGCTGCCTGCACCATCATGTTAGAGGATATTCACTAGTGAGGGTACTCTTACCCCATTTTCTTTTTATGCCGCTGAAGGAAAAAGTTATCAAGTGAGCTATTGTGATCACCTTTTGGTCACCTTTTGTCAGGCTATCATGCATGTTAAGATGTCAGTCAACAATTTCTTTAAAAACACCTTGGCCAATTTCAAGCAAATTTGGCAGAAATGTTCCTTAGATGGTCTCCTTTGAAAATATCTAAAACAATTGAAATCTATCTGCTGAAAATTCTTGTTGCCATGGCAATAAAAGGTAAATTTTAAAATAATCTTTAAAATTTTTCTCCTGACCTGACCCAGAAGGGGTAGAACCTTGATATTTTGCATGAAACATCAGTATATTGACCTTTCAAAGTGGCTAAAATAATTACCCTTGGGACCTCAGGGGAGAAGCCCTGAGAGCTTGAAATAGATATAGCAATTAAGATAATATTCTAACAACATCTCCTTTGGAAAATTCACAGAATTATTCTAATTTTGGGAAAATTAAGAAGATTTTAATGATGTATGAATTCTGCACTGAATTGGTGGAAAAAAGATACTTTTTGCCATTTTGAATAGGGTAGAAGTTTAGCCCTAGAATTATGTAAATGAGACCCCTGCCATGGCAACAAAAGTGAAATCTTTAAAAATCTGCTGACTATTTTCAATAAAACATCAGTAAGTGAGCGCTTTCAAATTGACTAAAATCATTACCCTTGGGTTTCCTGAGGCAGAGCCGAAGGGGGGGATGGGATTTATATAGGATTGAAAAATGAATTTTAATCAACATCTCCTCCCAAATCATTTGGCCAATTTGAACTATATTTGGCAGAAATGTTCCTTGGGTGGCCCTGTATAAAGATAGCCATTGAAATCTCTATTTGCCATGGCAACAAAGTGAAATATTAAAATGACCTTTAAAATATTGTCTTCCTCATCCAGAAGGCATAGAGCGTAAGTATTTTACATTAAATATCAGTATATTGACCTCTTTGAAAATTGTTAAATCATTACCGTCAGGGTGAGGCGCCAAAATGTAACCCACAAATAAATACTTGACTCCATCAGGACCCAAACCAAACTAATCGACGAATTTAAACCAAATTTGGCATAAATGCTCCTTAGGTGGTCCTCTTTCACAATTATTGAAAATCATATAGAAATTAAGTGGAAGAACTCTGGTTGCAATGGCAACAAGTTTAATCTTTAAAATCATCTCCTCCTGACCCAGTTGGTCTTCAGCCTTGACATTTAGCATAAAGCATCAGTTCATTGACTCTTTTCATATTTCTAAAATTCTTACCCATTGATCCAGAAGCGAAGAAAAAATTCTTCTCCTTTCATATAAGCCCTTCAAAAGCCTTGAAATTTGACATTAAGACCTTTTGATCCCCAGGTACTGAGCCTATATAAAGTATGGTCATGCAAACTTGTTTCATAATCCTGACCTTAAAATTGAATTACAATGTTGAAAGAAACAGTATATTTATCTCAGGTGAGAGCACAAGTGCTAAGAGCCCATCATAAAGCATATTTGTGTTGGAATGAGTTAATTAATAATAGCAAAAATTTCAGGAAAAAGGAGGAAATACTGGTAACCTTCATTTGATTTATTTTCTTACACTATTTTTCTGCATCCTTATTTCTCCAGCTTTGTAAAATTCCGGATTGGTTAGAAATGCCAAAAAAGTCCTTTATCTTGATTTTATGATATATTACAGGGAAAGTACATGGTTGTGTTTGACCCACTAGATGGCTCCTCCAACATTGACTGTCTTGTATCTATTGGTAGTATTTTTGGTGTCTATAGAAAGGTATGTAATTAGAATCTTAGAAATACATATAATTTGTTTGTTTGAATGAGGTTTAACGCAACTTTTAACACTATTTCAGTCATATAGTGGCAGCTGGAGCACCTAACCACTGATACCTGGTATTTCTAACACCAGTTCTACCACTACATCCATTCTGAGCCTCCAGCTGCTCATCCCACTTAGGTTTACAATTATCATCCCACTGTTGGGAGGCAAATGTAAGAAATGATATTTGCAGTGACCAGGTATTGAAACCTGGGCCCCATGATTGAGAGTCTGACGCACTTCCAACTGCGCTATGGGATTCATATAAACAACAATACATGTAGTATTTTTGGTGTTTATAGAATGTTAGAGTGGCAGGTTGTTTGTTTGTGATCTAAACCTTGTAACTGAGGCACAAATAAGCTTAAGTTGGACATTTAAATCATCTTCAAGGTCAGAGTTCAATGTTCAATTGGAGTATAAATGATTTGTTTGAATGGGGTTTTACTCTGCTTTCAACAATCTTTCAGTTCTATCGCGGTGGCTGGAGCACCTAACATTCGATTCCTGGTATTTCTCACACCAGTACCGCCATCACATCCTTTCCTAGCCTCCAGCTGCTATCCCACATAGGTCTCCCATTGTTTGGAGACAAATAGTCAGAAAGGATGAGTGCCGCTGTCGGGGATCGAACCCGTGACCTCTAGATTGACAGTTCAACGCACTACTTGGAGTATAAATGAACAATATGATTGGTCAGTTCCTGTTTTGATTGACAGCTGTGATCCGTAGATTCTCCCCAATAAATCCAATTTTGAGGTGAATCTGATGAATACCTACAACCTAGGTTTCTATGCTCCCCGAAGGGAGAGCATATAGCTGCTGCTTTGTCTGTCTGTCTGTCTGTCTGTCTGTCGATCATTCCGCCAGTTCGAGTGTCCGGAGCAAAATTTAACATGAAATTAGAATGTTGAAAGAAAAAGAGCCTTTATCTCAAGTGATTTGGACCAGTCTAGAATTTCATAAAATCGGAAAGGGTTAAACCATGCATTCAGTTATAAAATATTTTCTAAATACAGGAAGGAGATAGTCCAGTCACAGAGAAAGACATGTTGTTGCCAGGTAACAAGTTGGTTGCTGCTGGATACGCACTGTATGGTAGCGCTACAATGATTGTACTGTCCACCGGTCATGGGGTGAATGGTTTCATGTTAGATCCTGTAAGATTTCTGTTATAGTTTCAGTTTAGAACACAAATTTGATTGTAGAATTAGTGTTCTTGTTCTATTACCAACAACAAAATTTAGTTGTCTTAGTCATGAAAATCAAAAGAATATCCTCAATAGCACAGTTAAGTCCTCCTCTTTTTTTTGATACTCTTCCAAGTTTCACAGAATGATTGATTGATTGAATGGGGTTCAACACCACTTTTAATAGAACAGTCGAATCTGTGTACAGCAGCCAGTCAAGGGAGAGGGCCAAATTGGCTGCTGTTCACAGATTAGCTGCTGTTCACAGTATCCATAGGGTGGCCATTTTGTCATACCATATTTGGTTAGCTCATTAACAGATCACAGAACTTTAGACCACTCCAAATTCTAAGAAGTTCTAAACTTCCATTTTAAGTGTCTTTTAGAAAAAGAAAAGGCAATTTGTACCATGCTTTTTTGACACCCTTTGAAGAAGGATTAACATTTTTGAATTCCTCAAGAATTTCTCGGTTACGTTTTGCTAAATTTTGGACCTGCATACGAGCTACACCAAACTCACTAGCAATAATGCTAGAAGAATATCCAGATTCAAGCATGCAAACCACTTTCACAAGATCCTCTTGAGAGAGGAACTTGCGTTTAGAGAGCATACATGATAGCGAGAATTGACATCAAAAGCAAGATTTCATCCATTTTAAAGACCTCAAGTAATCAGTTTGCTAAATACATGTATGTAAACAACCTGTAATGCTCAAGTTCATATTATTTAAAGAGACCTGACATCTTAAAAATTTCCTTATCCTTTAATCAATAATCATCACTCAAATAGATCAAATAAATATTAATGGCTAATTACATGTCAATTAATTAACTACACAGGATTAAGTCAATCATTGCCTGTTTACATCTCGACATTTCGATAAGGCGACTTTGGCAGTTACTATAGTAGTGAATCACTACTAGTGATAATTGATTTTTTTAAACATCGCTTATGAAGTCATGTATTTTGTAAGATGACTGTTGTTTAGGTGTGATAAGCTGTTGGCACTGGACCAATTAAGGTGACCGCTAGCCATTTTTCAGTATATCATGCTATTCACAGTGCAACTAAAGAAGGAATATGCATTGGGGGAACCCAAGTGGTAGCTGTCGGCAGATTGGCTGCTGTGCAAAGTTGGCCCCTAACACAGATTTGACTGTATTTCAGTCATATCGCGGCTTGAGCACCTTACAATTGATTCCTTGTATTTCTCACTCCAGTTCTACCACTACATCCTTTCCTAGCCTCCAGCTCCTATCCCACTTAGGTTTACAAATATCCACCCATTGGTGAGAGCCAATTTTGGAAAGGACATGTGCCGCCACCGGGTTCATAGAATGAGTGTACATAGTAAGCACTAATTTTGCTTGGCTGTATAAGAACAGGAAATCAAGGTATTGACCTCAACTTGACTTGGTCAGTGCTGGTGTAGGCATGGCATTAAAATCATTAACCTTTAATGACACTTTTTAACACCCCAAAGAAAAAGGCTTTTGATAACAAAATGGAAAATGAAGAAATTGCTTGTTACAAGCAATTTCTTCATTAACCACATTGATTTCTACCCTGGAAGTTGAAGAAAAATCATAATGGGTTTATGATCAAGGGGAGGGGAGGGGGGATGAATAAATTTTTTCCCTTGTAATCTCTTGTTAGCTCCACAGGCTGAAATCCAGTTGTGTCCGTCGTATTTTTGTCCCTGCACCCGGTCGTCCGTCCGTAAACTTTTACTTTTAAAATCTTCTCCTCAGAAAGAACTGAACAGATTTCAACCAAATTTCGCTGAAATGAACCTTGGGTGACCCTCTACCAGATTCCTTCAAAGAATTTCGATCCGATGAAAAACATGGCTTTAATGGGCGGGGCTAATTTCCATATATGGAGAAAGCTTTGAAAATCTTCTTCTCAGAAACCAGAGGATGGATTTCAACCAAATTTCACAGAAATGATCCTTGGATGACCCTAAACCAGATTCCTTCAAAGAATTTTGATCGGATGAAAATCATTGCTTTAATGGGTGGAGCTAATTTCCATGTATAGTGAAAGCTTTGAAAATCTTCTCAGATGGATGGATTTCAACCAAATTTGACAGGAATGATCCTAGAGTGACCCTTTTATCAGATTATGAAAAAAAAATGATTGGATGAAAAATATGGCTTAAATGGGCAGGGCTAATTTCCTTATATGGTATATACTGAAGACTTTTTAAATTTCTCAGGAACCTGTCAATAGATTTCAACCGAATTTTATGGGAATGATAACCAGATGACTGTTTGTCGGATTCCTTCATACAATTTTGATTGGTTGAAAAACATGGCTATTAAGGGTGGTTGGTTATGTCCATATATGGTATACAGTGAAAATTTTACATAATGAATTTTAGATATCTTGACTTGACTTTTGTAATAACAATGAAAATTTTGAAATGGTTCTCAAGAACTAATTTAAATATTTCAATGATTTAGATTTATTTTCATTGTATTCAGTTTATCTAAATATATGAAAACAAAATCTTAATCAGTCCATTCATGCCTGTGGAGCGATACAGGTGCTCATTAGTGCCTGTAGTTTTTATAACGGGTAGTATGGGATCAATTTACATAAAAGTTTTGCTGTGACACCATGCTGTCTCCCTTTTTTGCTTAAAATAAATCTTTTATATGAAACAATATAAATATTTACCCTTTCCCCCACAATGACGCTTTACGGCGCCCCATAAGAAAAACAATTAGGAAAACATTATGGAAAATGAAGAATTACTTTAAACAAGCAATTTCATCATTTTCTACCATTTTTTTCTACCAAAAAGGTGGAAAAATCTGAAATTTCATAGACTTTGATTAGTTGTCTGCAACTTCTTTCAAGTTGGACCAGACTTTAATTTTTCAGTCTAGTAATTGGTTAATGGGAGACAACTCTTATCCAAGTATTGCTTTCAGAAAGAAAATATATCACTTTCACTGATAATTCAATTGTTGTATATTCTAAGATATTTTACATGTAATTCAGTTCTCTTGCAATTATTTTGGCAGGCCATTGGAGAGTTTCTACTAACTGAGAAAGACATAAGGATAAAACCGAGGGGAAAAATATACTCACTGAATGAAGGATATGAGGCCTCGTGGGATGACCCAACAATAGAATATGTGAAAAGTAAAAAATATCCAATGGTAAGATATTAACCCTAAAATCCGTCTTCTGCCGAAGGACTGAATGCACTTGAAGCACTAATTGTGTATGCGTTTGGGTCAAACTGCATCCAATTTTCATTGTTGTCTGCAACCTCTTTTGATTTGGACCAGTCTTAAATTTCTAAAAACAGGAAAGGGTTAAATTTTCATATTTTTTAGTGTTTACGCTTTATACATTAATTCTTGATAATTCTTGATAAGTAATTGTAATACTATCATGAGACTATTCATTGTTTCTTCTACTAGAAAGACTTTTTTTTTTTATTCATCTTAAAATTGTGCATTTTTCAGATTTTTTTCAACAGAATGATTGTGATGTTTATTGAATATGATTGAAGAAGGTTCTTATCATACTACCTCTTCAAAGAAGAGAGGGTATAATGGTTTACCTCTTCAAAGAAGAGAGGGTATAAAGGTTTAATTTTTCGAAGAAAAGAGGGTTTAATGGTTTACCTCTTCGAAGAAGAGAGGGTATAATGGTTTACCTCTTGGAAGAAGAGAGGGTATAATGGTTTACCTCTGTCCATCTGTCAGTAATCAATATTTTTTATCTTATTTTTCTAAGCAACTAGTATGGTGTACATGTAATATCATTGACTTGAAACTTGGTATGAAGATTTGTTTTAAGGTCTTACACAACGCTTACCATTATTTAGGTCCACAAGTTTTCCACATTCTATTCTATGAGTTTATTTACCAGCATTACCTGTGATACATTTTTGTCGACTTTTTTTTAGCACCTGTTAACCCATTCCCACACAGTGGCGCTTTTAAACGCCCTTCAATATGAAAGCTTTGGAAAACATTGTGGATAATGATGAAATTGCTTGTTACAAGCAATTTCTTCATTATCCACAATGTTTTCTACCCCAAAAGGCAAAGGTTTTAAAGGTTTCGTCATATTTATATTTTGGTCTGCAACTTTTTTGAATTTGGACTGGTCTAAAATTTTATCATGTGGGAATGGGTTAATAGATTTGACTCAAAACTTGGTATTTAGGTTAAACTGGATGTGCTACTTGGTGCTTACAGAATAAGTTCCATTGAGAGAATTTCATTTACACTGTATTTACTTAGTGATGCAAGATGGTCAAAATCACTAAGTTTTGACTCCCAGATTTCTTGTTTTCATGTGCATAACATAAAAAGGAGATAATTGTGTGTCAATTTATCTTTCTTTTTGTGAAAAACTTAAGCTTTATGTTCACGTATGGCAGGGCAAGAGATTTACACAAGTGACCATAAGTGAAAATATGCTTCAGTTGTTCACGGAATGAAAGATAAATCAATCTTACATGGAGAACAAACCATAATTCTATTTCTTTGATACAAAAAGAGATAATATGATCTTTTTTGACAACGTATCAGAAAGTGGGTTACATGGCAATGTGAAGAACCATGAGTATCTTTGGTCTAGTGTAGATGACTTTCAGTAGTACGCAGTGAATGAAAGAACGGCTAAATCTATCAAACAGCGACTTTATCAATTTGATACTTTCACTGTAACAGTTTTTGTTGAAATTATTGAATGATAATCTAGAGAGAAATCTCGATAATCTACCCAAGAACATGAAAAAAAAGCTATAATTTCATCCTAGGGTCTGCACATATGACATTCTTAACACCATTCAAACAGTTATCCATCAACATCATTTTCAGACTGGTAAAGCATATGGTGCTCGGTATATTGGTTCTATGGTTGCTGATGTTCACAGAACTTTATTATATGGTGGAATATTTATGTATCCTGCTACAAAGGAATCACCCAAAGGAAAGGTGAGTGTTGGCTGGTAAATTCTGGTCACAGAAACTGACTATAAAATAGTAATGAAATTACTTGTGCAATGAACTTCCTTTTAAACTAGAAAAGTAATTTTTTTCAACTCGTTAGTCAAATTTTAGGCTGGTCTGAATTGAAAGAGGTTTCATGCATGAATTCAAAATGTGTTGAAAATGAATAACGAGCGCTATATAGGATAGAAAACATTGTAAGAAAGGAAACATTCTGAGTTGCTGTAAAGCCATATCTTCCCCCCAAAACACAAAAATTAGAAAATCATATTCAAAGCCCAAAGGCATACAGAGATATGACCATTCAAATTCAATATATTCAAATATGACCACCACAAAATAAGATATTTTTACACGAAATTCTGATGTCATAGATGATATTTTCACTTTCAATAGTCATTCAAATACAGTAAAACCCTCCTTACAACCACCCCGGTAATACGGGCACCCTGCTATTACGACCGAATTTTAACAGAACAATTTTTTGTTCTTTATTTCAATGGTCGCGAACCCCTCTAAAACAGGCACCCCGCTATTCCGAATTACGACCACTAAATTCAGTACCAACTATAGCTGATACACTATTTTAAACCCCACTAAACGACCAGTATTTTCACACATTGAGACCGACCACCCGAATTTCACTCTTGATAAGAGCGACACTAGTTGTTAACATATTATTAACACATTATCGGATTTTTAGGTCACCTGACCGAATGGTCATGGTGACCTATTGCAATCATCGTTTGTCCATTGTCGTCCGTTGTCCGTTGTCCGTCGTCCGTTAACTTTTAAACATTTTCATCTTCTTCTCAAGAACTACTTGGCGGATTTCAACCAAACTTGGTAGAAAGCATCATTGGGGGATGCCAATTCAAGTTTGTGAAAATAGGGGTTCTGGGGGTCATAGGGGCCCAAATAGGGGGCAAAAAGGGGTAATTTTTGGTACTTCTTTAAAAATCTTCTTCTAATAAACCGTTAATGCCAGAGCTTAAATATTCTGTGTGCATGACAACTAGGACAGGTATATTATAAATTGTGAAATTCATGTCCCTGGGGTCATGTATGGGGCAACACCCAGAGGTCAATGTTCATCATGTTAAAAAATTCACATTTTCATCTTCTGATGAAGTATTAAGCCAATTTCAAACTAACTTGGTGAAAAGCATCATTGGGTACTGATTATACAGATTTGTGAAAATTAAAAGGCTGGAGGTCAGGGGGGCCTAAAATGGGGACCAAAAGGGGGTCATTTTTATTAACTTTTTAACATTTTCATCTTCTTCTCAAGAACTACTGAGGGGATTTCAACCAAACTTGGTGGGAAGCATCATTGGGGGATGCCAATTCGAGTTTGTGAAAAGAGGTTGGGGGGGGGGCTTTGGGTAAAAGGGGCCCCAGTCGGGGGCAGAAAGGGGTAAATTTTTGTACCTTTTAAAAAATCTTTTTCTAATAAACCCCTAAATGCAAGAGCTTAAATATTTTATGTGCATGACTGGTAGGACAGGTATACTAAAGTTTGTGAAATTTATGTACCTGGGGTCATGTATCGGGCTACGCCCAGGGTTCAAAGTTCATCATGTTAAGAAATTCATATTTTTAGGTCACCACCGAATGGTCATGGTGACCTATTGCAATCATCGTTTGTCAGTTGTCCGTTAACTTTTAAACATTTTTACATTTTCGACTTCTTCTTGAGAACCCTTGGATGTATTTCAACTAAACTTGGCAGGAAGCATCCTTATGGGAAGGCGCTTCAGATTTGTACACATCATGGAGTTATCTCCCCTTGGGGCTCCATGAGGGGCCAAAAAGGGTACATCTTTGAAAATCTTCTTGTCATGAACCGGCAGTCAGATTAGATTCACATTTGGTATTTAGAGTCTTTAGGGCAATAGGGCAAGGACTATCAAGTTTATGCAAGAAAAAAAAATCTGTCAAGAAATGGCCGTGTTAGGGGGGGGGGGAGAGTATATAAGCTTACGTAGTGACAACTTTGAAAATCTTTTTGTACCAAACCAATTTTACCTACAGCTCACAAGTTTAAAATATGCTGATATAGTGAACATTTCAAAAATCTTCTTCACCCAAACTAGAGGGCCTAGAGCTTTTATATTTGGTATGTAGCATCATCTGGTGATTTTCAATCAAGATTGTATAAATCATGGCCCAAGAGACAGAATTAGCCCATTCCCGGATGTCACAAGTTTCACAAAGGGCTTATATAGTGAAATTTGTAAAAATCTTCTTCTCCCAAACCAGACAGCCTAGAACTTTGATATATGGTAAACAGCATCATATGGTGGACTTCTATGAAGATTGTAAAAATTATTGCCTCAGGATTAAAATTAGCCCATTCACAGATGTCACAAATTTAACATAGGCTTATATAGTGGAAATTGTAAAAACCTCCCTCTCCCAAAAAGGAGGGCCTAGAACTTTGATTTTTGGTATACAGCATTGTCTTGTGGACCTCTATCAAGATGGTAAAAATTATTGCCTTAGGATTAAAATCAACCCATTCCTAGGCTTATATAGTGAACACTTTAAAAATCTTCTTCTCTCAAACATATAGGCCTAGAGCTTTGATTTTTGGTATGTAGCATCATCTGGTGGATCTCTATCAATATAGTATGAATTATGTCCCTAGGGTCATAATTAGCTTATTCCCGGACATCACAAATTTTACATATGGCTTATATCATGAAAACTTAAAATCTTTTCTTCTCCCAAACTAAAAGGCTTAGATCTTTGATATATAGTCTGTAGCATAATCTGGTGGACTTTTACTTGTTTTGTGCTCTTTGGACTCAGGTGACCGATAAGGCCCAATCTTGTTGATTATGTGATATCAAACCCCTATTATAATATAGGTGTTATGATTAAAGTGGCCGTAATGTGGCCGATCACTTTAAGAAATTATAGCTTGTATTATTTTTAATTGTTATTTGAATGTGTCACAGGTTTTGACTCGTAATAAATTCGAAAGTGAAAATGTTTCCAAGAAGTTAGATTATTTGTTTACGGCGTTCCGAACAGCTAATTAGCAATTAAATTTTGATTTCAACGTAATTGATGCTTGGTATTTGTATCATAGAAGATATGATATCGACAGTTTGACACTTTGAACCTGTACTTACGAATGAATAATCTGAGGTTTGACTTCTGAATCAGACCCAAATGGAGAATAGAGAAAGTAGAACTTATTATTTACTGTAACTGACATTCAATTCCACTTGGTAAGTGAGATTGTCAAAATTGTCCGTAAAATTTAGTCATCAGTACCCACTCTTGTATCAGTCAATGCCAAAGATAAGCAACCATTTCCATTGAGAAATCAAGTGCATTTGACTTGATCTCAAAGTGTAAAGATAAATGAGTTGAAATTGATCGTAAAAACCACAAAAGACGTATTCCAAAAATTTCACTCATACCCTTCTTTGGCATACTGATAATAAGAAGACTCTTGTTTGCTTTAATAGCCAAATAAAAGATAGATTTTTTTAACAAGTTTTCCATCCACAGAGGTTTTAATCTTTATTATTAATGGCAAGTTTTAAAAGTCTTGTGCACTGCTTTTCTCTTCACAAAGAAGGCCTGCTTTAAAATCATTTTCATGTGTCTTTGATCAATTAAGAACTGAGATGAGCAATCATTGACCATCTTGTTATAAATAAGTAGTGCTTGTAGTTTAACCCTTGTATATTTCGGTTTCAGCAGGAGGTATAGACAAAGATCAGACTGCACATAAGTGATGTCTGATCTTAGTCTACACCTCCTGTCTTTCCTTTTGAAACCAGAATTGTTTATGAAATTAATTTTCAAGATAAGTATTGACAACTGAACAGCGAGTACTGCCAGTGCTTTTAGCCCTTTGAATTTTATACAATTCTTAAAAGGATTTTATTCATCGTGACAAGGGTTAAAATATTGATTATAAGAAATAACTTTCAATATTTTATGGTCTAAACACATATTTTTCAAAAATATACTCTGGCAAAAAAATTAACCCATTACCAGAAGTCAAACTTTTAGACTGGTCCAAATTGAAAGGTGTTGCAGACTACAATTTAAAGCTTATGATTTTATTTATTTTTAGCTCACCTGAGCACATAGTGCTCAAGTGAGCTATTGTGATCCTCTTTTGTCCTGTGTCCGTCCGTCGTGCGTCGTCTGTCGTTCGTCAACAATTTCTTTAAACGACATCTCCTCCCAAACCACTGGGCCAATTTGAACAAAATTTGGCAGAAATGTTCCTTAGGTGGTCCCCTTCAAAAATAGCTAAAAGAATTGAAATCCATTAAAAACTCTGGTTGCTATGGCAACAAAAGTGAAATTTTAAAATAATCTTTAAAAATCCTCTTCTCCTGACCCAGAAGGCATAGAGCCTTGATATTTTGAATGAAGCATCAGTATATTGACCTCTTTCAAAATAGCTAAAATCATGATCCTCAGGTCCCCAGGGGCAGAGCCCCAGGGGATTGGGGGGTTTATATAGAAATAAAGAACGATTTTTTAAATGACATCTCTTCCCAAACCACTGGGCCAATTTGACCCAAATTTGGCAGAAATGTTCCTTAGGTGGTCCTCCTTAAAAATAGCTAAAAGAATTGAAATCCGTTTAAAAGTCTGGTTGCCATGGCAACAAAAGTGAAATTTTAAAATAATCTTTAAAAATCTTCTCCTCCTGACCCAGAAGGCGTAGAGCCTTATTATTTTGCATGAAGCATCAGTATATTGACCTCTTTCAATATAGCTAAAATCATGATCCTCGGGTCCCCAGGGGCAGAGCCCCAGGGGGGGGGGGGGGGAGGGTGTTATTTAGAAATAAAGAACGATTTTTTAAATGACATCTCCTCCCAAACCACTGGGCCAATTTGAATCAAATTTGGCAGAAATGTTCCTTAGGTGGTCCTCCTTAAAAGTAGCTAAAAGAATTGAAATCCGTTAAAAACTCTGGTTGCCATGGCAACAAAAATGAAATTTCAAATTAATCTTTTAGAATCTTCTCCTCCTGACCCAGAAGGCGTAGAGCCTTGATATTTTGCATGAAGCATCAGTATAATGATCTCTTACAAAATAGTTAAAATCATGAACCTCAGGTCTCAAGGGGCGCACCGGTGGGGGGGGGGTATTGGCATGAAGCATCAGTTCACAGACTTTCTTATTTCTGAAATTATAACCCATGGAAAAGTTTTTTCCTTCTTTCAAATCAGCACTAGAGCCTTGGAATTTGTAATTTAGACTTTTGGATCCCCAGGTTCATAGTCTTTATATGTAATTGTGGCCCACTTGTTTCATAATCCTAACCTTAACATGAAATTAGACTGTTGAAAGAAAAAGAGCCTTTATCCCAGGGGAGCGCCCCAGGGCCAACGGCCCTCTTGTTTCAATTATGGTGTACAAAACATTGTGGATAATGAAGAAATTTCTTGTAACAAGCAATTTTTTCATATTTTGATATTTCCAAAATCTT
Source organism: Fragum fragum (assembly GCA_946902895.1). NCBI lineage: Eukaryota > Metazoa > Mollusca > Bivalvia > Cardiida > Cardiidae > Fragum > Fragum fragum. The sequence continues at coordinate 7,919,479 of OX336370.1, read as the reverse complement.
TCCGGGGGGGGGGGGGGGGGGGTTTGTTATAAAAGCATGACTGATAGGGAATGGGTTAACGGATTACTGGCAACATCAGCTTAGCTCCAACGTGCTCTTATATTTAACCCATAACCAGAGGGCTAAATTTTAGACAGGCCTAAATTGAAATAAAATTTTTTAAGAAATTGCAGATGACAATTTAAAGTTATGAATTTTTGGATTTTTCAATTTACTGGGTAGAAACCATTGTGGAAAATGAAGAAATTGCTTGTAACAAACAATTTCTTCATTTTCCACGATGTTTTCCGAAGCTTTTTTCCTTGAGGGTGTTTAAAAGCTTCACTGAGTGGGAATGGATTAACCCATTTCCACACAGCAAAATTGTAAACTGGTCGAAATTCAAAGGAGTTGCAGTCAACAATATAAAGATTATGAAGTTTTGGAATTTTTCAACATTGTGTACAGAAAACATTGTTGAAAATGAAGAAATTACTTGTTTCAATTAATTTCCTCATTTTCAACAATGTTTTCCCAAATTGCCCAATCGTTTTTCTTGAGGGGCGTCAAAAAGTGTCACTGAGTGGGAATAGGTTAACATCATTGTTTTGCATGATCTATGGCCAGTAACTTGAAACGAATAAGTAAATGTGTTGACTGGCAACCTTAACATTGTATCTATAGCTTGAATAAGCTGTAGTTACAATATTAAGTTGTTAAACCAACAAAAAATGCTTCACATTAACATTAGCTAATGTCAGAGTTCAAAGTTTAATCCCAGGCTAAATAAATAATTTGATTGGAAAATTGATTTTTGTCGAGCCTGCTTGTGGTGGGCGAGACATAGTTGTCACCATGACAAGTCAGTGTATATGCATTAGTGTGTTAGTCTGTTAGTCCATATGAATTTGTCCGGACATTACTCCTACATTTAAGGATGGATTTCAAAATAACTAGGCACAATAATTCTCATCATGAGTAGATGTGCCATTTGAAAGAATTTTTGGGATAGTTCTAATATCAAGGTCACAGCTCAAGGTCAAACACTAAAATTGTGATTGTGAAGATCATTTCTCCTACAAATATGGATTGATTTCAAAATAAATTGGCACAATTATTCTCCATCAGGAGTAGAAGTGCCATCCAAAAGAAGTTTTGGATAGATTCAGGTTCAAGGTCATACACTAAAATTGTGCTTGTCCGAAGCATGATGCCTACAAAACTTTGCGGGCTCGACAGCAGTTGTCCTAGGACAACCATCTAGTTTGATTAACAGCTGTGATCTATCAATTCTGTCTTTCTTTTCACAGCTTCGTTTATTATACGAGTGCAATCCAATGGCATATATTGTTGAACAGGCAGGTGGGGCAGCGACTACAGGTGTCATGAGGGTCCTGGATATCGTACCTACGTCTATACATGAGAGATCTCAGATATTCCTGGGCTCAAAAGATGATGTTCAGGATGTCATTGACACATACAAGAAATATGCCAGTAAATAATGACAACATGCCGAAAGACTTCTCTATCAAAGAAATTGTTAATAGCTATAAGACAAACAATTTAACCCATTATTACTAGATTTTTTTTTGGCAGGGTTTAATTGAAAAACAGTTGCAGACAACATTACAAAGTAGGAAAATAGTCGTAAATCAAATTTGAAGAAAACATAGAAGAAAAGGAGATAATGTTTGTGACCTTTTCTTTCTTTACTTTCTGTAACTATTTTTTCTGTGTGTAAAAATGTTGAATTGTGAAACAATAGGCTAAATAAGACTTGTATTTACATTTAAAAAAGTCTGGTAATGACTTAAGTCATTTTAACCTGTAGCATTTGAAAGAAATTAAATGAGATGTTCATAATTTTTACCTAAAAATGAAAAAAAAGAATAGTCTAAACTCAAAGAAGTTAAGGACTGCAATAAATGTGAAAGGTATGAAAATAATAAATTGCTTACCCGGAGCTGTTTCTTTTTTGCCTACAATGTCAGTGTTTGAGACAAAATAAATTTAGACCCACTTTTTGTCTTCCAGTTACAAGAAATATATCGTCTTATTCCAAAATATTTTCATTTATTATTTACCTATAAATATCTGTTGTAAAATATATACATTCCAACAGACAAAATGGAACATGTTAGAAAAAATCTGTATCTGTGTCAAATACAGTTCCATATAAGGCAGTTTAAGTTGACATTATTTTCATTTTATATGACGTCATAATGCAAATAAACATAAAACTAAAAAAATTGTAATGTTGTTAACCTATTACCAGAAAACAAAGTTTTAGACTTATTCAAATTGAAATATGTTGCTGAATACAAATCAAAGTGTGCTAAAATTGATTATTAAATGACAAACAGGATAGAAAACATAGTGAGATAACAAGTCTGAGTGATTGAATGGGGTTTAATGCCACTTTTAAGAGTATTTCAGTCATGTCGGGACAGCTGGGCATCTAACAATAGATTCCTGGTATTTCTCACACCAGTACCACCAGTACATCCTTTCCTAGCCTCCAGCTGCTATCCCACTTAGGTTTACGATTATCCACCCATTGTTGAGAGACAAATATCGGGAATGATAGAGACAAGAAGAAATTGATTTTCACAAAAATGTGATTCATTTGTATTAGGTTAAGCTATTTCATATTGAGAATGAACATGCCTCTCACTGATAGGCAAGGTCAGGGTTATCTGACATTGTCAAGGTCAAATATTTAAATTTTTCCCATTTTTGGGTGCATAGTCTTATTCATATGTATGTACATGTATATATTGTCACTACATCCCACTTCTCCAGAATCTTGCCCCAAATTGGGGCAGTGGTAAATACAGATCCATGACAGGTTATCAGCAACATTATTTGTTAAGGGCTATTAATTACTAATGTCCGACTGAATAGAATGTTGGGACTTGGGACTATAGATGTTATTGTAATATTGACTGATAAGCCAGCCAGAATCCCTTATTTTGTTTCTTCAAATAGCTACCAACTTTGATCTTGTGTAAACATTTAGAACCAAGTTGTGGTCATTTATGAGATTCTTTAAATCACTTGAATGACAGCAGTTTGATGTTATAACTGCAAACCTTCTGATTGGCTTTTGGTGAATTTTCTGAAAATCTCCGGGAGCCAGTTAGATTCTAATTCTAGTTATAATTATTTTGTATTATTAGAAGCCATATTATTTGATAAAGTAGTTTTAGCTCCACTGGCTGAAACCCAGCAGACTATTGTCTTGTCCATCCGTAAACTTTTACTTTAAAAATCTTCTCCTCTGAAATTACTGAGCAGAATTCAATAAGTTTTCGCAGAAACTATTCTTAGGTGACCCTTTATTAGATTCCTTCATAGAATTGTGATTGAAGGAAAATCATGGCTTTAATGGATGGGGCTAATTTCCATATATGGTGAAAGCTTTAAAAATCTTCCATTCAGAAACCATTGAATGGATTTCAACCAAATTTCACTGGAATGATTCTAAGATGACTCTTTGTCAGATTCCTTCATATAATTTTGATTGTTCAAACACATGTTTAGCTCGACTGTTTTTGGAGTTTATTGCTATAGCCTTGGTGTCGTTGTCGTCATGGTGCAAAATCTTGACCATTTGTGATATCTCTGGTTCTACTAAAGGCATTCACTTGAAACTTGGCATACTAGTTCACTATCAAAAGAGCAACCTATACTATCAAGGGGGATAACTCCAAATGCATTTTGTGCTTTTATCCACTATTCAGCACCCAATAGCCGAGGGTAGGCACCCATAGGCTGTGCTCTTGTTTTTGAAAATGGTATACATTGTAAATTTTAAAATTTTGTGATTATCTATTCATCTGACTTAGTAAATGAATTTTACATAACTCTTCTTGACTGTTGTAAAAAAGTGAAAAGTTTTACATGCTTTTCTATAACTATTTCATCAAAGATAACAGTGACTAAATTTGTTTGGAAGATATGGCAAAGATGATTCAGTTTACATTTAATTCCAGAAAATACCGTTTGCTTAATCAGGACATTTAAGCCTGTGGAGCAAAACAGGTGCTCAAGCACCTCTGTTTAATCCATTACCACACAACACAATTTTAGACTGTTCTAAATTCAAAGAAGTTGCAGACAACTTGTGACAAGCAATTTCTTAATTTTACACAATGTTTTCTAAAGCTCTTTTCTTGAGGAGCGTAAAAAAGTTGGTTTGTGTGGGAATGGGTTAAATTAGGATTTGCAGCATTGAAACAGAAAAGTTTCAACTTTTATCATCTTGTCATTTATCAACTCTGTATACCTGACAATCAAAAAATTTCTAGTCTCTTAAGCTATTCCCACACAAGCTTGCTTTTTGTTGCCCCCAAAGAAAAAGCTTCGGACAACATTTTGAAGAATATGAAATCACTTATTGCTTTCAATTTCTTCATTATCTGCAATTTTATTTACCCCAAAAATTAAAGAAAAATCAACAACTATAAATTGATATCTGTGTTTTCTTTGAATTTGGACCAGTTCAAATTTTAGGTTAGGTTTAGAAGTTTCTATGATGAAGGGAGAAAAGTACAGTCACGGCGAAAATCTTAGCAAAGTTGAATTTTAATGTGCTGATGAGATTTAGTTTTAGAAACAATGTTGGAAATATTAATAGCATATTATCATTTCCCCACAGTGTTTTTTACCTTTTCTGATACATATTCACTTAATTGTATGGCATGTGATGTTGTGTTGCAATTTACTTAAAATTGGAACAATCTGAATTTGTTTGTCTTGTGTTAACTTGTTCCCTTGCAACTCTGCTTTTGGATGCCCCTCAAGAAAAAAGCTTTGGAAAACATTGTGGTAAATAAAGAAATTGCTTGTTACAATCAATTTCTTTTTTAATCCAAAATGTTTTCTACTCCAAAAAGACAAATATTTTTTAAATTCCATCAACTGTAAATTGTTGTCTGCAACTTTATAGATTTTGACCAGTGTAAAATTTTAAATGCCAGATGTGTCATGTAGATAGAGTGTTAGGATGGTGTATTGTACATAATGGGGAGAAATTGAAAATATATTTACTTATACATTTATTTGGAAATATTTAATTTTTGCACACATTAACGCCAAAGAATTTTTGAAATAAAATTTAGGAAAAGTATGTGCTCGTTTTGTTGCTTCTATATTTTTCACTAAGCTTGCCAAGAGGCCCATGAGGGCCTGATATGCCTCACTGGCTTTCTGAAAAACTGCAAGTCCCTTTTCCTGTCACAAGCTTAAATTTGAACAACATGACTTTAGTGGGTAAGCAAAATTTCGTATGTACAGCTTTAATAAAGCTGTAGATATGACATTTTGTTTGACTTCTGACAATATACAATAATACCAACAGTGTGAATAGAATCCAATATACATTGAAAATACTTAAAAGTGTTAGCAAGCAAATTTACTAGGATAACTTTCCCATGCTACGTAACAACACTGACCCCATTCCAAAGGAATGATAATAATAATGATAAAAATGTGGTCCACTTTCAACGAAGCTTGCTCTAACAGCTGCTTGTCACAAAAATTGCTTTGCCAATGACTGATGGTCAAGGTCACTGAATAAAACCTATGATCTGATGAAGTTCTGTATGATATATAATTATGAAATATATTAGCTAAATAAATGTGAATGCAATTACTTAAGATTCAAAATCCTCGATTTGATGGTCTGAGTTACTAGAAATAAGGCATGTAAGTAGAAATGGATTTCTTTAAACCCTCACAATCCCTCCTTGTTACGCCCCTTAAGAAAAGGCTTTGAAAAAACATTGTGGAAAATGAAGAAACTGCTTCATTCAAGCAATTTCTTCAATATCCACAATATTTTATATCCAAAAAGACGAAAGAATTTACTTTTACACCAACTTACAATTGTCATCTGCAGCTTCAATCAATTCGGACCAGTCTACAATTCTGTTTGGGAATAGGTTAAATAAGCTAAAAGATCACGGCCACCATACTAGATCTAATCTGATGGATTCGGTATGGTGTATTATCTTGACACTTATAAGTCCACCAAAATCAAAAACTCTTTACAGTGATGTAAGGTCAAGGTAAATAAACAAAAAATGATGAAGTTTTGTATGAAATAGGGATATAAAATGCAGGTCATTTATTTCATTCAACCAATTACCAGACGACAACATTTTAGAATGGTCTGAATTCAAAGATGTTATAGGTGACAGTTTTAATGATTGAAATTTTGGATTTTGCCTCTAGAGTAGAAAACATTGTGGATAATGAAGAGATTGCTTTTAACAAGCAATTCCTTTGTTTTACACAATGTTTTCCCAAGTTTTTTTTCTCTTTTGGCGTCAGAAAGTGTCATTGTGTGGGATTGAGTGTAGTAGGTCAAAATTTAAGGTCACCATACTAGACATAAAGTTGGACCAAAAGTTTTGGGTTCAAAGTACTTGATGCCAGGTGAATGTCAACCATTTTATTTCTGCTATTTTTAGAGAAACCCGAGATATTGCTTTGACCAGATTGTTGTCCTCCTTGCCGACGAAAACCTTGGCATTTTGTAATATCTCCAGTATTACTAAATACATTCACTTGAAACCTGAAATGTATGAGAAATGTATACCAACAAGGGGTATAGCTCTAAATGTATTTTTAAATGAATTAGGTCCCTTTTTTACCCACTAACTTGAACCAAAAAACTTGGAAGGGATGTTCCTATACGGAAGCTCTACCAATGCTTCCAAAAGAATTCCATCAAAAACTAGGTTTGCCGTGGCAACAGAAAGGCTGAAAATGAGTAAATCTTTAAGAATCTTCCTGTGTTAAGCCGGAAGGCCTAGAGGGTCCAAATTTTTCGTATGACATTATCTGATGACGATCTACCATAGTTGATGAAAAATGTCTCAGGGGGTCTCACTTGGGCTTTGCACCGCCACAGCGTATTTTTCATAAAAAAGAAGTGTTTTCTTTCAAAATCTTCTTGTGAGAAAGCGAAAGACTTACGGGCTCCATAAGCTCAAATAATATTCTCTGGTGACTCGATATTAAAGTTGTTCAAAAATGCCCAGCAGTCTCATCTGTGCTTGGCCTGTTCGCACCCTATTGTGCGTAGAAACAAAGAAATCTCTAAAAATCGTTTTTTGAGAAACATTAGGGCTTAGAGGTTCCTAATTTTGCATGAGATATAGTCTGGTGACCCTCTACTACAGTTTTTAACCATTTTCTGTACAATTCCTCGGTTTTACGGCCTTGTGATTTTATACCAGAGATAACATTGTGGGGAAAAAGAAATTGCTTATAACAAGCACTTTCTTTTTTCAAACAATATTTTCTAGCCAGTAGATTATTTACTTTGTAAATTGGACCCACTTTTAATTGTCGTCTGCAACTTCTTTCAAATTGAACCAGTCTCAAATTTTGAAAAACGGGAAAGGGTTGAGATAATCTCTCATGGGGTCTCATTGTGCCTCCACCCAGCTACATCCTCTGACACGTTGACTCTTCTTTTGAGCACAACTTTTCCAACGATTCTCGACGGATTTTTATAATTTTTTTACCAAAATGTTCGTCTTTCTATGACCTACTTCAAATCAGCGTTTGGGATTCATGGATGTGTCGGGTGAAAAAAGTTGAAAGTCTTGTTTGTGCAACTTTTCCTAAAATTCTTGACTGACTTTGTTGAAATTTTTACCAAATGTTTGACTTCACGTGACCTACCCTATATTATCAGTATTTTGTGATCCAATGCGGCTACACTGAAAAGGAAACTTACAGTCAAAATTCTTGCATTTTCTACAATTTGTGATGACTTTTTCACCAAATGTCTGTCTTCATGCGACCTACCCTGCATTGTTAGTATTTTGTGATTCAATGATGCGTCAAGAAAAAAGATGACCTATTGTCAAAATGTTTGTGTGTAATTACTCCCACAGTTTTTGGTGGATTTCGATAAAGCAATTGAAAACAAGGTTTTGTAACAAATCTCAATTTGAAATAATGTCCTTCGGGTCCCGTCTGGGCTACCCCCGCTCATTCTATTTTACATAGAAAACGGCAAAGGATATTTTAAACAAAATCATTTTGAGGCACAGAGGTTGAATGATTTGCATTGCTTGATAACCTTTCCATAAGTTGCTAAAATAATTCCTCATTGCTTCATTTTGGCATTGACATAATGTTGCATTTTATAGATAAATATATGATGAAATCGTAAAAAAATCTTTAGACACATTGTGTTTCAGGACTTTGTGTTGGTGAATGTTTTAGAAGACTCGGGTGAACGATTAAGGACTATCATGGTCCTCGTTTTATAATTGATTGCTTAGGTGTTAGATTTGTTGTGTTATTGAGAATGGTTTGTAAATTGAATTTCCATATGGGATGTCATTAAATGAATTGACCCAACTTTAAAGCGGCTCTCGAACAGGTTATGAAAGAAGAAAATTGACTTTCGAACTTTTATGCTTTTAGACATTTGAGAGAGGTGATTAACCCTTTCCCGTTTACGAAGTGTAAGACTGATCCTAATCGAAAGAGGCTGCAGACGAGAATGAAAGGTGTTTGAAATTAGAAAAGAAAAGATACTATATGGTAGAAGACATTGTGGTAAAGCAATTCCTTCTTTTTCCACAATGTTTTCCTCAATAATATTATAGGAACTTAAAATCCAAGATATGTACAGGAAAAGGTTAAGTTGATTTTGTAATGAAAATGACTGTTCATAACTTTCAAAAATGATAGAAAGGAAGCAAAAATATTTCGCGCCACGAGACGACAGATTATTCATCGAAGCACAGCTCGATTGGAATCGTAATTCATAAATTGAATAAGTCATCTGCCGACTGCACCAAACACGCTAATTTGGAGTTTCCACGACGTATCAATGACGGCATATGCTTCCGCTAGCCGGTCAGTCGTTAACGACATTACCCGACGACTAACGATCTCATCCGATAAATTCCGGTGTTTCAAATCAGGACAAAGGAAATGTATTACATTAAATCAAATTTTTAGTGAATAAAGCAAATTGTTCACAGAGAAAGAACATACATCATAGAAATGACATTAATTACTATTTGAAAAGCAGATAATTTCCTTATATCAAATTTTCTTAGGGAATAATGCTCATACAGGTGAAAAATGTGGACTTCATTGTGTTAACTAGAAATAGAAACATAAAACTGCAATATTGCTAAAAATGTCGATTCATTGAATATGAAACTTGGTGATATTTAATTTGTCAATTCAATTAGTGGTTGTGGTGAGTACGCATGCTCGGGTTTTGTATGCTTAGATGACTTAGAAGGGACTTTTGACCCGAACGGTACACCATATTCTCTGACATCAGCAAATTCCGGTGTTAGTCATTAATGACAATCTAGTCGCACTGCCTTTGAATCGTTGGTGTATTGTGCCAAAACTGTTGCGCCTACGATGTGGTGTAAGCATCGGTCCAATCTGCGGCCCTCGGGCTCGATGTCCAGACGGTTTCTGCACCTAGCCATGACTTCCTGTCTTTTCTCACATAGGCATAAAAACAGCATTCGATTATTGCCACCTGTCGCTCAAGCGGCACTGCTGATTGTTATAGAGAGGTTCATGAGTCACATCCGGTAACTTGCATAAAATGTCAGAAAGACTGTGGACGCAGGTGAGGTTCGCAAGAACGACCCGAGGATAAAGAGAACGGCGCAACACTGACATAGCTAACCGGGCTCGGCCTCTAGCGGAGACATTTCGTCGTTGGGCGTGAAAAATGTCGTTACTTCAGCTTTATTCAGTCTGTAGTTACGACATTTTGCATGCCAAACTACAATATACATAAAATAGTGTAGCCCGTCAGTGAGTGAACCCATGCGAACGATTTTGTCTGATCAATAATCTTAACAAATGAGGACGACCTTGTCAGCAAAGGCTCTACATGTCATCGAATCCTGCGAACACCATGAGTAAATATGGCATTAGAATTCTTTTGTCAAATTAGTCGAATGCCATGATCGTTAAATTTAACCAATTACCAGACGACAAAAATTTAGACTGATCAAAATCAAAATTGCTGCAGACGACAATTATAAAATGATGATTTTTGGTGTGTGTTTCGAGGTAGAAACATTAGGGATGATGAAGAAATTGTCTGTGACAAGCAGTCTCTTTATTTTCAACACTTTTTTCCAAAGCATTGTTTCTTGTTGGTGTAAAAAAAAGCCGTTATACATGAATGGGTTCAGAGATGTCTAGAATAAAATTCCATCCATAGAAATCTGCCATGATTCAATATTTACTAGAATACTTAGAAAGAAAGTGCCACCAAACCGGCTTTTAGCCTACCTAGGCACAACATGTGCGAGGGAAGTGGTTTCCATCGTCCACCTTGCGTCGTCACTCGTCTGCCATATTGTGTGTACTCTAGAGGACAATTCATTTTTGAAATGTTTTAAAACATTGCCCATGTCGTTTTTCTTCATTAACACTCGGTCACATTCAATATTGGCTCACATAACTTCAGGGATCGATACTAACAGTGTTCCAAGAACCAAGAATCCTAGCAATTGACCAATCGCAACTGTCAATCAAATGACCAGACGACCAATGAAATACACCGTATTTCATTCAGAACAGAAATGAATTTTGAATTCCGACATTGTCCATCATTAGTTAATCTTTTTGTTTGGTTTGGTGACTTAAACGCTTATTCGAGCTGCATTTGCGACGTTTAGGCCGTCAACCAACTATACTACTTGTTTTGATACATTCAAGGCCATACATTTGGTAAAATAACGCTTTTTAAATTAGAAGCGGAACTTCTTGTCGGAGTCATTGGGCGTAAAGGATTAAGTGGGCAGGGCCAGCGATTGGTCAATTTTAGGATAGGGATACCGCCAGGATCCTTCAATATTTCTCTAGTACATTCGAACTTATTGTATACTACTCAAAATTTGCTAAGGATCATCCTTTTATTTAATGATTTAAAGTGACATGCTTTACTTGTCCATGAAATCGTCTGCATCATTAATTGAGTCATATTTTTTTAAGTGAATAAGTCCTTTTTATTTAATTCAGGACCATGAATGCCCATTCATACCTGTTAATACTTCAATGGGTGGCAATGTTAGACCTATTCCCTATATGTTATTGGGTGTCAGGTCAAAAAGGCCAAGTGTCAGAATGACCCTGTCAAAGCATTTTCTCCTTTTTCCAAAAACAGTTTTCTGTCCTTATAGTAATGTTTTGAGAAATCAAGTTGTTGTTATTAAAATTTTAATAATTTTTTTCTACGTTGTACAGTATCATATCGTTGTCTGGCAAAGGATTAATTAAGAAAGTGCATGCTAAAATATATGCACTTCTTAATAATTATGTAACTCTTTTAACAGTTGAGTAAAATAAAAACCACATTGGTAAATAGTGGGCCTTTTTGGACTGGGCATTTAAGGTAAGTTGTAAAAGTGGGCTTTAGGACCGGGCTTTTCTGACACTGGGCCTTTTTGACCCTAAATCATAAATTTTACCTTCGTCTCATACCTCCAGTTCGTTATGGCAGGGTCATTTTCTAGAATGATCAGTATGTGTTGATTATGATGATTCCATGCAGTGAGAAAACTGTCAAACAACATGTTCTATGTTTTTGCTAAGTTGTTAGTCTGAACATTTCTTCTACGCGCCTACATTCTGTGTATTCAGTTTTGAGTCGAATACGTGACATTTTGTAAATGGCCGCATTCAAAAGTAAATAAAAGAGGCATACGGAATGCTTTTGTATTTACCGTTGGAGAGGTCATCTATTTTAAGCCAATCACATGTATCCGTGACTATTACACATTGGTGTGGTTTGGTAAATCACTCACGCATGAAATCAGACCGATCAAAATTTTGATCTGAGAACGCATTTTGTAAATGCGTGATAAGGCTATAGAGTTCCGTTGCAGTAGTGTAGCGCTCAAACGCACAGTTACGCAATGTTAAAAACAGAAACCTAACTTTAGAATCTTATTACATTATGGAATCAGTTGTAAATATGCAGTAAGTCAAGATGATAGTCAACGAGATAATCAACTAGAAAAATTTGAGGTCTTGGAATCATTGCGGAGTATCGTGTTGGTCGGAACTTCACAGTACCGCCATTACATAAAATGTTTGGGTATTCTTCGCAATCTTAAGGTAATGGGTACTTTAAGTTAGGAATATTGCATTCGAATTTATTTAACAGATTTAAAGATTACTTCGATTAGATTTTTGTAATATTAAATTGGCGTAGTTTAATGTATGTCGCTGTAACACTGTGCCTTATGTTATTCTAATCTGGTTATAGAATTTAGGCTGTATCAGCGCGCCGGGAGAGGTACGGTAAGCTTGTTCTTACGCGGATGGCCACCGGTTTAAACGTGTGATCGGTTGTTTTTGAGAAATTATGGGAACTTAAAAATGTGGACTATTTTGAAATTTAGAAATCGAACCGGTCTGACTCGGTTTCAATCTAACTACATTGTGCTCGTGAAGGGAATATCCGTTTTCCTTAAAGCGCATCTGCTATAGCGAACAGACGACTTTGCTCGAGCATTTTAGTTTCGTTTTACTAACACTGTGGCATCTTATTCATTTAAACCTGTGTACATTTCGTAGTCTTTCGTGACTGTGAACTCACAAGTAGGCTCTGTGTGATATTTGTAAATATTTGTACGAAGTTATTTAGTGAGAGCGTGCTCGAGAAAGGTGTGGTGTCGGTCAAACAGTTTTGATTAAATCCTTAATTGAGATCAATCTCCTTGTCATTTAATTACCACTATATGGATATAACGTGAATTGATTGTTCACTGACCGCTCGTCAATTAAGTTCACACTTCAGCCCATTAGAATATTCCCCTGTTGCTGTCGGATTGTCGTTTTTCGGTGCACTGGGTCGTTACAGGAGGATAATTCGGTGTCTTCCCGATTCTTCCACATTTGAAAATCCAATAATACCATTTACCTGGTGGGAAGAAGGGTGTGATGGAAAATGTGTGATAACAGCTAGGTTCAAATTGTGTTCCACGTGTATTATATATTAAAGAGTGTTTGTTGCAATCAAAGTAATTTACAAGTGTTTAATTTGTCGAAATAAAGCCACCAAAATTTAACTGATACTTATGTTTAATTCTAGCGTGAAATGAAAAACGAAACCTGAAATAAATCATAAATCAGTCAACATTAGAACCACGGACAAGTCATGGCCAGAGTTATATCTTAATTCTGAACCGCCGACAGAAACTACACAGATTCCTTGTAGGGAAAAGTCAAGTGTTTCCTGATACCGACGTCAAAGCCGACTTATTTCAATGTACACACTATATGGAGAAAGGTACATAGCTTTGGGCCGACTAACCTGTACAGAACAGACGAAGATATCTATAAATTGGTCCGACGCGCTGTCGGGGGACCAAGTATCGCCAGATCGACGAGCGCTTTGCCTCCCTGAAAGAAATAATCCATGAAGAGACTATGGTGCTGGTCCAGTATGGTGATGGAGCTTCGTATCTGTTGCAGAGAGATACATGGATAATTGCCTTATTACAAACTTTGGAAATACATGTGTTCAAAGATTCGGATATTTATAAGGTTTCCTTCTAAACTACTATACTTGAACTTAAAAGATTTAGACGATGAAACCTACAGAAAATATTTTGCATAATAAGATGCCTTTTGGTTCGTGACAAATAAATGAAATTCATTCAAACAAAACTTATCTGGATATTTTCTAAGTTTGATACCCAAGCATCTGTAGAACGGGGGTATTTTGTCCGTCTTTACATTTGTAAAGTTGTTCGTCCGTAAGAAAGAATTCTATTTTGCGACAAAATAAGGTAGAATGACCCAGATACAGAAACAACAATGGAGTCGATATAGGCTAAATTTTTCTGCGATACACAATTCTACACCAATCCTTTTTTTCACTATTCCATTTACCACAAAATTACAAGGGTCGAAACAGTTTGTTGAATATGAAATGGTCATTTCAACTCACTTTATATTTGCTTCTTAATCAACCGCGATAAGTATATACTTGAATTGTTATCATTTTCCAAATATTTTCTTTTTCGTAATAAGTGCTGCATCCATACAACATATCATCGGATGACCATCAAAATCTCGTGTCTTCAATTTGAATAAAAACTGCATTTAAGAGGTTTTAGTCGCGCCTCAAAGATACCATTGTTGATTCATTCTTGAAAATAGATAAAGATGGGTTACTGTCAGGGAGCCTATGAAATGGTGTGAGAAAGAAGCTAATTGCTTGTTATAAGAGACTCTTTTGCGATCAATAAAGGTACATTTTACGACATAGGATTAGGAAATGAATTCCTGGTTCGAAATCCATTATTTCTATTTGATTCGCTCGTGGAATAGGGTTTTAGAACTTAACGGTTATTAAGCCCAAGGCATATCGACTTTTTACCGATATTTTCAAATGTGGAAGAATCGGATTTAAACCGATAATTCTCATTTAGTCGCAGCGGTGGGGTCGCATGTTTCCATTGTCATTTGGTTTCCTAAATTTGAAACCAATATATTGAACTGTAATTTATCTAGGGTATAGAAACTGTTAAGCTAGGATTGACATAATTTCTTCGAGTTTGCTTCACTTTAATCTCAGCAATATTTAAAAAGTCTGATAAAATGCTATGTATCTGAACTTAACTTAAAACATCTTCTGAAAACTTTTTAAAGCCATGTCTGCCCCCCCCCAACTCGTAACAAAATTGAAAAGAAAGCTATACTTGAGTCTGAAAAGCATAAATAAATATGACGATTAGAATTGTAAGATTAAATTAATATTACGTGGTATTCCTTAAACTCGTGAAAGAAGCTTTGATTTTTTTTTTAAATTGTTATCCACAACAATTTAAAGCAATATCTGCCCTCCGAGGAAAAAAAAAGTTGAAATAATCTATCGCTTATTTGGTCACTAAAGAAAACAATGACTTTCTAAATATCGATATGCAAAAACAGGGTTTGAATGATGATCTCTAGACAGAGTATTTTGTGTTTTTTCTTGTCTATTTCAATTTGTGTTTGTTTACGTTTTGAAATTCGAGACGAATGCACCCGAATCTTTACCGTAAATCTTCGCTAATCTTCGGCGTCGGTGACTAAACTTTCCGGACGATTTCGTTAATCTTCGTGACTAGCTAGTTGTTTGATTGACTAGCGAAAGTTAAAACGTAATCACTGACGTCATAATTCGATGTAAACAAACCTTAAAATGTGTTGGGTAACATTTTAAAACAATCGCAACTTCTTTCATGATTTGTAGGCTTACTGCGCAGAATTATGTTGATCTTAAAATTTCAATCGTCATATTTATTTATGCTTTTGAGCATTGAGAATGTTTTTAAAGATATTTTTTAGTGCGTTTTGGGGGGAGATATGGCTTTAAATTGGTGCTTCAATTGAACTTTATTACTTTACACGTTTGGTCGCAGAAAACTCCATTTAAAACATGTCAATTTAAAACTTTATCGGTCAAACCTGTGACGTCATGGATTCTGTAAATTTCACGCATTACCAAGGTGGCAGTCTGTCCTATTCCAATGACAGATTTTTGACAATGTTACCTCTCATGCAGTCATTATTTTCAAAACTTCCGCTTGGAACGTTCATCCAGAGTCGTCTTTCCTCCAGTCTAAGTCAATGAAGCGATTGACAAGTACAGGGTCGGTCAAACATTGGGTGTAATTGTCAGAAAATGACTAGATCGGCTAATTGAGCTCTAATTAAATTTGCAAGGTGCACGTTGAAAATTAAATTATTTCTTGTGGTGATTTGTAACAAAATAATAGTTCTATCAAACTTGTGAGCTTTGTTAAAGAACTCTTCTTTAAATCGAGATAGGTACAACCTAATTTCTATGACATATTGTATAGATGGAACGGGAATTTAACTCCGTCTTTAGGGTCATTTAGCTTTTATCCGAAATGTGATCTTACCAGATGTTCTTTATATTGTAACTTTGGGGCCTACCTTCGTTCATGAAAATGGATTAAGAAGATTTGCCTTTCAGATGAAACCTTCGAAAACAGAGAAAATGAATAGAAAATACACTCCAGAGGCTCTTTTGAACGCTTACTAGCAAGTTAAAGGCAAAAACATCAGTGTTGATAAAGCTGAGAGAATGTTTGGCGTCCCATCCCAGACTTTAAGAGATCGTATTTTGGGACAGATTGATCCCAATAATTTCTGTAAAGGAGGTGAAACTATGTTTACTAATGAAGAGGAACAAACCATTGTAAATCACGTCGAAACTTTGGCAGAGCTTTGGTATGGATACACTAACACTAGGTTGAAACAGGTGGGTGGAGAATTAGCCTTTGAGTTAGGAAAAAAGAGAGAAAATATGGCACTTAGCAACAATTGGCTGACAGGGTTCCTCAGGAGATGGAGTACAAGACTATAATCTGTTAACCCCCGTAAACTGGACAGTTCGCGTGCTAAAAGCACTACACCATAAGTGTTACAAAAATATTTCAATAATTTGAAAGATGTTCTGCTAGAAAATGATCTCCTAGACAAGCCCCATTTGATTTTTAACTTAGACGAAACTGGTCTGCAGCCGGAACACAGACCACCCAATATTATAGCAAGTTGTAAAACAAAGTCCCATGCCATTATATCACCAAGGAGTACCACTACAACACTGATTGCATGTGTAAATGCTATTGGCAATTCTATACCACCCTTTTACATATTCAATGGCAAAAGGTATAATCCAGATCTTATGAAGGGAGCTTCAGTTGGGCGCAAGGCGTTATGTCTGAATCTGGGTTGTCTAATGCCCAAATATTTCAAGAATATCTGGAAACCCACTTCCTACCATTTGTAAGACCTGTGCCATCAACTCAAAAAGTCCTCCTTACATACGACGGCCACAGTTCTCATAAAACTCCCCCAACTGATTAACTGGGCCAAAGAACAGGGCCTGGTCTTGTTTGTTTTACCAGCTCATTCCAGCCACCTTCTTCAACCACTTGATGTATCTTTATTTTGGGCCATTTAAGAACTTCTACTATGCAGAATGTTCTTCATACATGTTTCATATTCTTGGAAATGTTTTCACGAAATTTGAAATATGTTCCTTAGCCTCCAAAGCTTGTCTAAGAGCCATGACACCATCAAATATTCAAGTCGGCTTCAGAAAAACAGGGATTTTCCCTTTTCACATGGATGTAATTTCTACAGAAAAGCTCATCCCCTGTTAACCCTATCCAAAAGGTCAAAGCACAGAAAGCTGGAAAAGAGGCTGTAGAAGAGTTTCTGCGTATCAAAGAAGAACGCCAACAACAAGAGCTCCCGTGTAGTCAATGTTCCTGTGGAAAGAAAAAAACATCCAATCAACGACCAAATGCAGCTGGCGTTGCCATAACTATTGACAGCTATGTCAACGAGATAACTAGATACGAGTCAAACAAAAAAAAATTGTAATAAAAAGCAATCTTCGGAAGGTAAAAAAAAAACTCAATTAGCCCCAAACCATCAACAAGTGGACTGCATTTGGAGGAAACTGCCACTCTGAACGTAGACACAGACTCCGATGATGAAGAGACAGATGAAAGTGAACTTTGCTGTGTTTGCAAAAGGATGTCCCCACCTTGCAAAAATGCATATTCAACATTGAAATTGTTAATTGGGCTCAATGTGATCAATGTCATCATTGGGTGCACCTTGCAATTTGCACTGCAACACGAGTGGTGCGACGTCAAAGCACCTTTCTTTGCCCTCATTGTACATAGTTTTTTTTAAATATTATCAAGCCTCCGTTATTCTTAAAAGAAGTTAGTATTTTCTGAATTTTATGTAATTAATAGTTTTTCAAATCCAATACACACTGTTTTTGGCTGATTCTAACAAAGGGACCAATGGGAACTTGATGTGGGAATAGGCTCGCCCATATTTCCCCCCTTTATAGTTTTGAAAATTTATTTCACCCTAAAACAAACATTCAAAATTTTTGACAAAAACATAAATCAAATTATATAAAATTTACCACAGCCAATATCCAAATATTAAAACTAAACTTTAATCACCAATACATTTGGCAAGTGCCTGTACTTGATGACGTCACAGCCTGTTTTAAAATAGTCTACGAATCGATAAGAGCGTCTGATCGACTGAGAAGTGTCAAGGTCCCCATTTAAAAGGTAAGAATTTTGTTTACATTTGTTAAATAGATAAGTAATGATGTTCTCTTATGCATTTTATATTGAATAATGATTTTTTTTACATAATTAACGTAGGCCAGTGCAACGCCTTCACTGCGCATGCCCGGCTTTCAAAATTAAGATCCACGAATCGACGGTGTAATAGCATATACTAGAGATCATTAGACAGAGAATATCTTTCCCGCGATTTTTACAACGATCGTCCAGGGTTTTCCTTTGCGTTCTTAAGATGGTAGATTTAAGATAGTTTGCCAGAAAAGTTGTGAGATTTTATGACTCTAGTGTATTTATTTGTGTTTTCTGTTTGACAAAGCTTTTCATTAACAGTCTTTTGACCTTCTCCGAAAGTATGGATAAAAGTGTCTGTAAACAAAGATTTGGTGAAAATTTCAGGGGTAATTTTGTCCGTTGAAGAGCTACAGTGCCTTTAAAAGAACGGACTCGTTCCGACGTGAAATTTGGTACACGTATCGCATTGTCTTTTCTTCAGAAAATTGAGGGACACAAATTGTGTGTTCTAAGTCTTGACGGTCATCTTGAATTTCAAAATGGTTCCGTTTAGATACCTGTTGTCTATCACAACACAGCAATTGGCGGAATCATTAAAAGTCAAGTTATTCATTTTGACCGGAATTAAACTTAAAATCCGACGTTGCCCGTTATTTATGTTTTGTATTTGGCGGCTGAAACGTAACAACAACATTTAATTTATGCTGACGTTTCGGGGTTTAGGTCGACAACGAAGTATTTTACCGTTTTAGCTCACCCGAGCACAAAGTGCTTAAATGAGGTATTTGATGTCCGGCGTGCCTTAACAATTTCTTTAAACAACATCTCCCAAACCACTTGGTAAATTTCAGCCAAATTTGTCAAAAATGTTCCTTAGGTGGCCTCCTTCTAAAATGTCTAAAAGAATTAAAATCCGTAGAAAACTGCGTTTGCCATGGCAACATAAGTAAAATTTAAAAAAATACTTTAAGAAGCTTCTCCTCCTAACCTGGAGGCCTAGACGATTAACATTTTACATGAAACATCAGTATATCGACCTCCTAGGGGCGGAGGTGTGCTCTTTATAGAAACAAAGAAGGATTTTTAAACGACACCTCCTCCTAAATTATCTGGCCAATTCGAACCAAATTATGCAGAAACTTTCCTTATATGCCCGCTTCATAGATGGCTAAAAGAATTAAAATCCGTTTAAAACTGGTTGCCGTGGCAACAAAAGTGGCTTTAAAAAAAATTAAAAAATCTTTAAAAGTTTTCTCCTCCTGTCCCAGAAGACCTAAATGCTTTTAATTATTCTTATTCACTCGCATACACTTCTTTAATACAATATTCTGAAAAGTAGTTTTTATTATCCTAATACGGACGTAGCCCGCCAATAGGTTACACATATAGTGTCAAATCAACATACCCTTCCGTCTTTGTGGCGGCCATTTTGTTTTTTTGCCCGATGGAGAAAAGTGTTCGACTGCGTCACAACAACTACTTCGAACTAAACAAATATTGAAGAGAAAGAAGAATTGTGTAAGGCAGTCAATCATGTATAAGTTGAAAACAAATCTGTTTATGCGAACGAAAAGGTGTGTGACTTTTTTCAGTCGAAATAATTACTTAGGCTTGACGAAAGATTATATGATTCGATTTAGGGGTTTTCCACATTCTCAAAAATAAATTATGGCTGAAAGCACATCTGCAGATTCATAACCGAAGTTCTTTTCTTTTTACTGATATCATTGGTAAAGATGACACATGGGAAAAAGATGGGGGAAATCTCAAACTTTATTTACAAAAACATACATGTAATTTCGTGTTTTTTTTTGTAGACTGTTTTCCAATTTCGATGAATTTGTTGCCATTTTCAAGCCCTATTTTGTTGATCTATCAGCAATCTCTATCAAAAATAACACATTTTGATGCCCATCAAGAAAACATTAGGGAAAACATTATGTAAAATGAAGAAATTGTTTCAAACAAGTATTTTTTTCGTTTCTCACAATTTATACCCAGAAAGTCTAAAATTCATTATAGAATTTTTTTACTTTAAAATGTGACCCGATACACTTTACGGTTAGTTAACATCAAATTATGACGTCAGTGATGACGTTTTTATTCAAACAACTAGCTTGGTCACGAAGATTTAGAAATCAGCACCTGTGCCTATAACAGTCAATGCCGAAAATGAGCGAATATTTCTGGTAAAGAATCGGGGGCATTCGTCTCGATTTCAAAATATAATTTCAAAATATAAACAAACACAAATTAAAAATCGACAATAATGAGCGATAGATTATTTCAACTTTTTTTTTCTCGGCTGAAACAAAAGTATTTTGACTTTTTCAAATGACTAAAATCATTACTCTCTGGTCCCCAAGGGGAGCCACGGGTGTTGTTTCTGTATAGAAATAATGAAGGATTTAGCACAAAACTAGGTAAGTGTCTATATTCGTATTAACGCTTATAGTAGTTTGAACTGATCTTTTCAGAATTGAAGACCGGCTAGCGAACATAGCTCCTGGTGACGTATTGATGACGTTGCTTTGATGTAATTCAAACTGAACACGAGATTCAAACGGTAACACGCACCGCTTGAATGACCCAATATTCTTCGCAACTGTCTGGGCTTAATCTCAAAATAGATTAACAGCCTACCTAGGCTATCAGGGAATTACCCCTGGCTTTTCAATTAAACGACCTCTGATTCTAGCAAAACTACTTTTCAGAAAATTGTATTTAAACAAAAGTAAATGAGAGGGAATAAGAAAAATAAAAATCTGTAACATGAAAAAAACATCGATTTAAAGGTAGGTATCGATGGTTTTTTTCATGTAACAAATTTAAATAATTTCTATTTCCTCTCATATACTAATTGAATACAATATGTCGAAAAGTGGTTTTGCAAAAATCTGGGGTCGCTTATCAGAAAAAAGCAGGGTATTTCCCTAATAGTCTACGTAGTCTATTAATCTATTTTTAGGTTAATCAGAGACAGTTGCGAAGAATATAGGATCATTCACGTGGTGCAATTTACCGTTGGAACCTTGCATTTAGTTTCAAATTACATCAAACCAACGTCATCGTTACGTCACCAGAAATTATGTTCGCTAGCCGGTCTTTAATTCTGTAAAGGTCAGCCCAAAACTGCCGTAAGCGTTATTACGAATATAAACACTTACCGCAGTTTTGCGCTGACCATTTGATGTGACATGATTTAGGATGTTGGCTGTTTCGCTAGTAAATTTGTTTCCTCCAGTTGACTTTTGGTCATATGCAAAAGAGGTCATTCGATGTCGACTGCCGAATTCTTTGTTATCTAAATTAACCTTGAATTCAGCTGAACCCTTCCGATATAACCACAAAAAGCCACTTAAGGTATATTAAATTACCACCAAGACAATACCTTACTCAACTTAAAGTATTAAAAGTTCGTTTGAGTGTATTTTTCGGCACTTGGTAATTTTTTATCTAGGTTTTAGAATCATCGATACCGCCCTTTAAGTACACTTAAACTCGTGCATTTTCATTAAAGTTGCACTTAAAACCCTTTCTCATATTTCAACATTTTAGACTGGCCAATCTGAAAGGCGTTGGGAACGACAATGAAAAATGAATGAAAATTGAAATGAAACTATCCTGTTTGGTAGAAAATAGTCTGAGAAAAGAAGAAATTGCTTGATGTTTCAGCTCTGCTTACCTTTTGCCAGTATTCTTGACAATTTCAACACTGTATCATCAAATGTGACTTTTCAGAAAAAACTTTGTAAATTTCTTTTAGCACAACTAGGACAAGTAATCAACAATTACAAAGCTCAAGTTGGACCTATTCAAAATAATTTATACCCAGTTATAACAATACATGTAAATATTTTTTTTTAACAGAGACGAATTGATTTTTCAGCTGCTCATTTTCCTGCAATTCCTGGCAGAAGGGGAAATCTACAGTGAGGGGGGACTTCCCCATTGGATCGAAAAGTTCTGTATGCAGATGTTTGTGGCAGATAATGCATAACTTGCTACATTATCAACAATGAAAGCCATTTGCAACAAATTTATTGTAGAAGAAACCAAAGTAGGCCTATCAAGTTTTACAGCAGAAAAATATTTGATTTGTTATGCTTGATTGCGTATATAATAAATGAAGAGAATACTTTTTGTTTTTATTGATGTAAGAACCTTTAAAAACTGAACCACATTAATATATGGATCCACGTCGCATATCAATACAGTTTGATTTAGTTTTTAGGTTCATATCTCAATGAAAGGAAACAATATACATTTCATTTCTTAAGCGAACCACATGGCATACAATGATAATAGGAAGGTCATTGTCTCTAAAGCCCTCACCTGAGTCGATAACTACAGCAGTAAAATGGCACAATTGACCTTATCTTGTCCTTACAAGACCTGCTACCAAAGTTTTGTCTCAGAAATTGGACTAGCAAGACGTTCTTGTCGTGTTTCAAGATATTATGCCAAAAGTATAGTGACTTCCTAGCAAGGAAGATTATTGTTTGATATCGCATAGTAACCTATTTTAGTAACCATGTGACCATATCAAATATTAAATAGATCATGGAAACAAACATTCTGAACAAATACAAATACTTTTGATACAAACATATGGCGTAAGAGTTCACAGAAGATTTTATAATGTGGGAACTCATAACCTAATTTATAGTCCTATGTGAACCAATTTATTTAACTTGACTGGGAATTACTGGAGACACAATGCACTACAGTGCACACAATGGTTTTCTATTACTCTTATACCCTGTTTAACTACAAACAAGTGCTTTTCATTCAAAAGATTATTTACATCGAGTTAATAACACAAATCTGGAATAAAAAGTCTTGGTCATACTTGACCAAAACATTCAAATGGTACACCTATATAAATAAATAAATAAAGATTATTTATACTATTGATATTTTAGATCTACAAAAAAACTTGTGGTCTTGACAAAAAAAAAGAGGGCCATAGGCCCTAAAATGCTCACACGAGTCCATGACTATAGAAGTAAAATAGCACAAGTGATTTGTTTTAGCAGAAAGTGACCCCTTTATCAAATCATATAAAAAAATCAAGAACAAACACTCTTAACAAGTTTCAAGGTATTTTTGCAAGAAAAGTAGCAAGTATATTGGAAAGAAGATTTCTTTTATCAGACCTTGTGACCTAGTATTTGATCCCATTTGACCTAATATCAAACTTGACAAAATTTTTATTAAGACA
The DNA here is from genome assembly GCA_946902895.1 of Fragum fragum. Lineage (NCBI taxonomy): Eukaryota > Metazoa > Mollusca > Bivalvia > Cardiida > Cardiidae > Fragum > Fragum fragum. The sequence goes on along the minus strand of OX336370.1, from coordinate 7,896,097 downwards.
AACATCTGAATAGATATCCAGTAAATTGAGTAAAAAATGTGGCCTCTAGTGTAAAAACACTAGTGTTTTTAAACAAGGTTTTTCTCAGATCAGTTTTTTACCCGCAAATGACCCAAATTTAATTGATTGATTGTTTGATTGAATTGGGTTTAACGCCACATTAAACAGTATTTCAGTTAGCACCTAACAATGGATTCCTGGAATTTCTCACACCAGTTCTACCACTACATCCTTCCCTAGACTCCAGCTGCTATCCCACTTAGGTTAACGATTATCCACCCTTAGGCAGGAGATAAAAGTGACCTAAATGTTAACATGGTTTAACATGATATTTTGAAAACAGATATTCTGACCAACTAACAAACCAATTAGGCGAAAACTGTGGCCTCTGGAGTGTAAAAGTATATACAAGATTTGGCACAGTGATCTAGTTTTTTACCCTATGCCAACCAAAGTCTGTTTTGGCCAAGATATCATGCACACATTCATTCTGGCGAAATATCAATTCAATTGAGCAAAAATAGGGTCTCCAGATAATAAAAGAAATTTCTAAGATTTAACCTAGTGACCTAGTTTTGACTCCATGTGATCCAAATTTGAACTTTGCCAAAAATCATTGACACTAATATTCTGACCAAATATCAATTCAATTTAAAAATGGGACCTCTATAGTGCGCAAAGTGTATTTCTAAGACTTGATCTAGTGACCTAGGTTTTAACCCCATATGATCCAATAATGAACTTGTTTCATGGAGACAAACATTCTGACCAAGATTCAAGACAATTTAGCAAATAGTGTGGCCTCTATAGAATACACAAGATGTTGACACACGACGGACTCAGGACGCAGCTAGTAAAATGACATAAGGCATAACTGTACAAATTGACATTTGATGACCAAATATTTTTAAATACAGAATAGGAAATAAGTATTTATACGTTTTTTTGTCACCCGTAGTTGAAATGTTTCTAATGAACAATAATGTAAAGCAATTAGGAATGAATTTGATTTTTTTTCAAACATTCATTTCAGGTCATTGATGTCATTGACCGAAGATTAAACAACATTGTTTTCAAAACAGACGAGAACTCGATTGCCACACTTAAGCAAAAGTTTTACAGTATTGCAAATGTTCCAAATTGTGTTGGTGCTATTGATGGGACTCTTATAACCATCATAGTAGCCATAGACAGAGGATTTTTATATGTGTTGAAAAGGGTATCATTCCATCAACGTACAGGCAATAGTAGATTGTGATATGAGGTAAACTTTCAATGTATTCTCTTGACGAAATAAGAACACATATAAATGCAATATAAAAGTTCACTTTTCAACATCACAATACACTGAAAAAGTTCTAATTCTAATTTTAACCCATTACCAGATGACTTATTCATATTCATAGATATCATATTCTTGGCCACATAGAAAGAAGTTGCCGACCGACGACAAATTTGAGTTGCTTTTATTTGTCTTTTGAAAACATAGTGGATATTTACTCTTTCCTGTTTTACAAAAGTTTAGACCTGTCCAAATTCAAAGACGAAAATTTAAGGTAGATTTAATTTGAATAAATAACATTCATAAGGGTAGAAAATATTATGGAAAAAAGAAGAAATTGATACCAGAATTTTTTTATAAGCAATTTCTTCTTTTTCTAAAATGTTCTCTCAATTATAAAAATCATAGGGACGTAAAAAGGGATTGAACGGGAAAGGGTTAAGTAACAGGCAATTACTTCGATTTCCTCAATGATTTCCATAGCTCTTTTCTTTGGGAACTTCAAAAGGGTGGCTGTTTGAGAATGGGTCAAAAGCGTATGTAAGAGGTAAAATGTGATTTATAAAGCGAATTCCTTTAATAGATATTGCGATGAATGAAAAAGTGTTGACACATTTATAATCTTGTTCTTGTTTTGCTTGTATTAATGATTAATAAGACTTGTTTCAATTCCATTTCAGATTCTTGAATGTGGTTGCTAAATGGCCTGGATCGACACATGTCAATGTAATTTTTGAAAATTCAAGAATAAAACAATGGCTTGAAAATAGAAACTATGGCTGGCTGGTTGGAGATTCAGGGTATGCCATGAAAACTTACCTTTTAACACCAAAGGTAATTATGAATATATACATTTTCAAGTAGATCAATATTCTTAAATTTGAAGAGGTTGTAACAGTACACGATTTCGTTTGAATATTATTGCTTGTTTTTAAGCCCATTTTTAACGATGAATCATTTCTTGTGAAACGTATCTGTTATGAATGTGTTATGCTAGATATTTCACCGAAATCAATGGAACGGCCAGAAATTTATACAAATCTTGTCATTCAAAAGAATAAACATTATCTTACCAATTTTAAAATAAATAGAGTTTATCAATCGGAGATCAAGAATGGTATAAAGAAGCAAAAGATATCCATTCTTTAACCAATTTCAAACAACAAAAATTTTGACTGGTTCTACTTTCTTTATAGAAAACATTGTGGAAAATGAAAAAATTGCTTGTTGAAAGTAAATTCTTAATTTCACGCAATGTTTCCCCAATTGTTTTTCTTGGTTGGTGTAAAAAGGTGCCAATGTTTGGGAGTGGGTTTAGATTTTCCGTAAAAAAAATGGCTATTTATTATTGCTTTTGCACATTCCTTACTGAATAAAACAATTTATTGAAAGAATCAATCGTTCCGTTTTAGCCGGTTAATTAACATATATATGTAACATAAATTGTATTTGACAATAACTTACAAAATGTGTCTATTACCTAGCCCTTTTATCATGTTTAGTTGAACCTTATGACAAGACAAGAGGAGTTATTCAACATAGCCCACAGTAGAACAAGAATTGTAGTGGAAAGAGCTGTTGGACGCTTAAAAAGTCGTTTTAAGTAAACAATCAAATTTTGAAATATAATTGAGCCTATGCGTGACATTTCCAACCATTTCGCATGTGTGTGACTCGCACACATTGAGCACCCTGGACAGCCATTCGGGGCAATTAGAATATTCGCTGATTGTTTAAAGAAGCTTTGGGTCAGTATCTACCTATAGAGCGCAGAGTGAAGACTCTGGTCAGACTGTGCGGATGCACAGGCTGATCTGAGTCTTTGCTTTGCGCACATGTGTAATTGTTGGAAATGTCACGTATGGACTCAATTAACATTTTGCCCAACAACAAGTATCGACAATTATTGTAGAGGATGTCAGATAATACAAACATTATCTTTAAGCAGAGCTAGAATATATTAAACCATTGATACAAATTCTGGCTTCTTAAGGCCCTAATAAAGAATGTCTAGAAAAAATTGTGTGAAAGGAGAAACTGCTTGTTTCAAGCCATTTCTCATTTTATCACTATGGTTTCAACCCTGTATGACTCTCTATCCTTCTTCAAGTTTAAGCCTTTTGTAATGTCAACTGCAACTATTATCACTAAAAAATTATATCAATTGTTAAATATTTCTGACTAGTAAATCCTTGAAAACGGAAAAGACATCTATAAATTGTTTATAAATTCAAAATTGTATTTTCTAATTTCAGGTGCCTAGACAAAACTGGTCGATGTCTACAATTCACCCGCAGCAATCTGCCAAAGTATCTGTAGTTTGTGCAAAACTACACAATCTTTATTTGACAGATGGTGGCATTTAGCAGCCAGACTTGGACAACAACAACGAAAATAATAATGACGTCAATATATATGTTGAAGAAAATGCTCTAAAGGTAAGAGAAGCACTGAGGAATTCGTTTTAAAATTTTTTAGTACAGTCGCACTGTCAATATGTTATTTTTTTACATTTACATTGATGACATATTAATCCTTTCCTGCACAATTTCGGGATATTAATTCTCTGGGACTTCATATTTGAGAAAATATTGCGGAAAAAGAAGAAATTGCTTGTTACAAACAATTTCTCCTTTTCCCACAATATTTCTAACATATAGGACGGTTTCATGTCAAATTGCATCCAATTTTTATTGTCGTCTGCAACCTCTTTCAATTTGGTCTAGGTTAAATTTTCAAAAACAGAAAAGGTTTAATTTTCACAATGGATTTTGTGCATACAAAGTAATTTCTTCTTTATGTGAATTGGTTTGCATCCAACAAAATACTCATTGTTAGACTGTCAAAGATTTAATGTATTATACACAACTCCTTAAAATTTTGAATTGATTGAGTGTCTTGTTGTAGTTGTTTCTGAATATCACAAATGGCAATGTAATAACTAACACCATAATTTTATGTAAACAAACCTAAATTTTAGTGGGTCGCAATTTAAAATATCGGAACATATATCATAGGCTAACCACATAGATTTTGATCTTATAGTTTCAAACGTCATATCTATTTATGCCTTTAGGCCTGGAGTATCGGTTTCTAATTAATTTCGACACTATATTTCGGAGAAGATATGGCATCGAGTAGATGAACTGAAATGCTGTGAAAGTAATCTATTAGTTTTTCTCTGTTCCTTCAATTTCTTGATGGGTATTTATTTTACTTAAAGGTTATCATTTTCTGTAAGGATGATAAACATGAAACACATTTTTAAAAGTGATTTACAATATTTTAGGGATAAACAAGATCTACAAGTGGTGCTTGTGGAGATTATTTCGGTAACTAGCACTAGTTATAACATATTTATGTAAGTAGTATTAGTTGTGGAGAACCACATGGTTATTATGTATATGTAATATAAATGCTACTGGCCTTGAAGTTTATGAAAAGAATCATTTTCAAAGACTGACTAAAATTTTCAACTGACACAGCAATGAGAGTTTTTCAAGGAATGAAACACTTTTATCAACTTTTGTAGATCTTAGTCCAGTGAACATTCCTGCAAAGCTTCATATGACTGACCTTCCAAGACTGCTGCAAAGCAGTACATTTTTCAATTTTTGAATTATAACAATAAAGGTACCGTCAGTTATTGCAGTTGTACTTATACTGGATTGCACATCTCAAAAGTGGTTTCTGTAAAACACTCTGAAAAATAAATTATTTTTATTTAAACAGCTTTTTTTAAACATCCACTTCAACTCATTCAAGTACACTTTGTCAAATAAGTGTGTTCTTGCATCATTACAATCAATGACATCACTCACAATTTTGTGTTGTTTTACAAAGTCCATTAATGTTTCAAGTACACAAAATGGCCCGAAATCACCTACCTGGTAATTATCTCTCCAAGTTATTGTCCACAATACCGCTCCTTTTCCAAAAGGAAGTTTTTTATGATCCTACAATAATTCTGTGAAATTTTCGACAAAACCGATAATAACTGTGGACTTTATCACGTAAACAGGATTGTTCTGAGTGAAAATCAATATGGCATTTTTTCCATGATACTTGACTGATCAGACCAACTTTCGAAAGGAACAATCCTTATGGTGGTATAATCATTCTGTGAAAGTTTGAAGAGAATTAGTTGAAGACTGTGAACTCTAAGAGTGTTAACGAGGATTGTTTAGATTAAATTTTTGATAAGGCCTATTTTCCATGATACTTAACCCTTGTTTTGCTGCACCTGGAATATTCCGGTTTTGACATAAAGTGTAGAAAAAGATCAGCCTGCACATAAGTGCAGTCTGATATTGGTCTACACCTCCTGCTTGTACTTTTCCTGCCAGAGTAGAGAAAAATGATTATTAACATCAATCACTTTCGGTGCTCTCAGCCCTTTAATGCAATTTAATAAGAGATTTTGGACAGCATGACAAGGGTTAACGGATCAGACCCACTTTTGAAAGAAAAAAATCCTAAAAAAGTGTATAACTTTCTGTAAAAGTTTTAAGGACATCTGTTGAAAACTGTGTTAATGAGGAATTTTAATAGATTTTTCAATTAAATTAAACGTTTTGCTCAGGTGAGCTAAAAATCCTCTTAATTTGCTGAAGTTATTTAAACTTTATTATCCAAAGTAAATCCACTGATTGGGTATGATTTTAGAAACAAATAACTTAATGCAATATATTTTCAAATGATAAATTATGTTGGGCAAGAAGGGCATTTACCTTATGAACCCAGCTTAAAGATAACACACACACACACAAGAAGGCCAGAATGGCCCCAAATCGCTCACCTGACTAATTTATGATGACTGAAAAACAAAACAAATATGGACTAAGGCACATTCACCGACTTGTCATAGTTACAACTTTGTCTTGCTCACTTGTAGGCTTGACGAAAAGAAAGTAATTATAATTTTAAAAGTCTTCCTGTTTGCTAAACACTGAAGACAGATGTTGTTTCTCACTAGTTGCCCATCTCACTTGCGCAGACCGATTGTTTTTTGCCCATTACTGGTAGAAAAAAGATACTTGTCACAACGATTGTGCCAAATGACCGATGAAAGTTGACCAAGTCGTTTCTAACAATATTTTAGTAATATTACGGATCATTTAACAATGGATTCCTGGTATTTCTCACAGCAGTATAAATTTACATCCTTTCCTAGCCTCCAGCTCCAAGAGCATTAAATTTCAAGAATTTCATAAAAGAAAAGTAGCCATGAGGTTATCGAGGAGATGTTTACAGATTTTCGAAGTCAAATAAGCGAAGCCCTGCCACACTCATATTTTTGGGGTCAATTAAAATTTACGTATAATTTTTGAGAAGTGTCATCGAATGAATTTTCATACCAAGTTTGGTTGAATTTGACCCAGTAGTTACTGAAGAGAAGATGTTATGGGATTTCTAAGTCGAAAAATTCCCCGCACTAACACACCCATATTTGGGGGTCAATCAAATTATCACAGGTGGGGCTGATATAGAAATAAAGAAGCATTTTTTTTAAAAAGCATAATCTCCATAACCACTGGACCAATTTCAACCGAATTTAAAATCCTATTGACAATTACTTTAACATTTGAAATCTGTTGACATCTTTTGTTGTTATGGCAACATAAGTTGACTTTTAGTTTAGAAAGTCTTCGCAAGATCCAGTTAGTATTGAGCCTTTTGGGGAAGAGAACGTTATCTCAGGTGAGCTCCAGCGCAACTGGTCCTCTTGTTTCTATGAAACTTGCCACCTTAGGTTATCGTAAGTGAGAAAGCTTTATTTGTTTACACTTGGCTACGTATTGACAAAATCATTTAAAATCAATAATTGGTATGTAGTCTTATTTACCTTTATTTGAAATAAGTTATATATTAGATGGCAGAGAACAGCGGAAATATTATCGCTGGTTATCTGGTGTACGAGTTGTCGTTGTTTGCTTACCATTCTAATACGAGATCCGCCTTTTTAGCTAGCAAAGCGTCAGCTTTGATAGCTCAAGTTAACAGACAAATTTTGAGGTCGTCTCAAAGTTCAACGAGTGCAAACTGTTACTGGAGGCTTAACCACTAAATCTGTTAAATGCCTACGTCATAAAAAGTAGTTCTTTAATTAATCTTATGTATTTCAGGAATATTGCAAACTCTACATGCAAGTTCATCTCTTATAAATTTAAGCTCTCTTTAACACATCGTGTTCAAATGAATCTAATCAGAGTCTACAAAGAAGATGCAGACGACAATTTTAAATTGTTGAAAATTCTAACATATTTATCCTTACAGGTAGAAAACAATTTCGAAAATGAGAAATTCCTTGTAACAAGCAATTTCTTCATTTTCCCTATTGTTTTCCACAACTATTTTCTTGATGGGTGTAAACAAGAGGAATTTTTGGAATGGGTTGATTACTTGGTTACTTTAATCTCGTTTCTTATTATAATGTTTGACAAAGAAGATTACTAAACAAAACAATGCTTTACTAGCTTACAGTATACTTTGCAGTACTTTGATATTAAATAGGGGACACCTCGGGTAGTTCGACAAGAATGCTGTAAACTAAATTCAGATTACACAGGCCAATCAAGTTCGGAACTCCTGGCTGTTTGCAGAGTGTCTGGTTGTCAAATGATGGGTTTTAATCCTTTGCCACTTTTACTTCCATCAAGAAAAAAGCCTTGGAAAACATTGTTGAAAATGAAGAAACTACCTGTACCAAGCAGTTTCTTCATTATCCACAATAGTTTCTATTCCAAAGATTTCTATTCAAGAATAAAGATGGTTCAGATATTCCTTTATTCATAAGAACTCTAGCGGCGCGGCATGCATTCGAACCTGCTGTATTGAATACACGATTATGAATCATGTTTCTCAGGTAGAGACGTTAATTTGTTTTGCTAACATTATATAGAGGACATTCTTGGATGAGTAGTGCTTGCTCTATGGTGAACAAACGATATTCATTTCAATATTTTTTTTAACAAAACTATGTAAATGATAGTAGTGTGCTCCTGAAGGCTCCTATCGCAGTGTTTGCATCAAAGCATGCAGGTGATCAGGTTTATAAAACAAAACAAAACAAAAAAATATGTAAAGTTAAAGTGCTCCTGGAGATGGCATGCATGACTCATGTGGAAGTTGTGAATTTTGTCATTAGGAACACACAGTGCGTATAAAAGGAGACATTCTGCATTGTAAAGCAATCAGAAAGTTTGAAAAGCTTAGATATTAAAGTATAAGGGTATTAAAAAGTGTGCTATGGAAAGTTGCTCAAAGTGATAATAAAAGATACCCTGAAAAGGTGAAATAATGAACAAATATGAAAAAATATGTTTCGATGTAAAACTTTGTGGGATGATTAAATTAAAAAATGGGTATAATTGTGTTGATCCTCTGGTGTAGTTGTAGTCAACGACACCTGCAATCATCGACATCTCTCGAATTACAAGTCTACTAACCACGGAGCCACGCAGGAGCCCGGGTGTCAATAAATACCCAATCTTAGAGATATGTTAACAAAGATACCCATGTCAAGGAAAAGCAGCCTTTATAATACATTGCCGTTTGGGCGACGAAGGGGACTCATAGCTTAAAGTAGTGAGATAAATTTGACAATTGACGACTCTTTGAGCAATGAGATAATATGCTGAGTATTAGGGGTTTATTTGTTTGTTGAGGGGTTGTTGTAGTTTTGTTTGGCGTTTTTTTTTTTTTTTTTTTTTTTTTTATAAGACAGGGAAGGAAAAAGCTTATCGTTTTGACGAAGAAAGCCGCATAACTTTAAGTAGTGTTTAAGTAGTGTGAAAAATTTGACATTGGATGGTTCTTTAAAAATATATGAAGTTGAAAGAGTGTTTACAAAATGAATTGAGATGTCAAAGCGGACCAATGGGAAAATATGCGAAGTATTGGGGTTGCTTTTTTAAATTGCTTTTTTTTTTTTTTTTTTTTTGAAAAGATACATTTATAGTTTGACTGTTTTCTGGGAAAAAAACCCCAAAAAACCCGAGGAATGGACGAATCGTATATGGCGACCAATCAATCAATCAAATTATCAATTTATACCAGAAGGGACATTTATAGATGGATTTCAAATTTCTCTGACATCGGTTGACATAATTTTGAAGCATATTCGTTAGTTGATGGACTTAAAAGTCGTATTTACAGCTTATTCAATCTATAGTAACGACGTTAAGGCTGCCAACAAACCAGTTTACTTTTGGGTTACATTGCCAAAAATATTGCCAAATAACGCTGTTTGATATCGAGGTGTACTTCCTGTTGGAGCTCAGCGGGCGGGTTCAGCGATCCGACAATTACCATTGCCTTGTCTTCATCGTCGTCGTCGTCGTGCTTTGACTTTTGTTTAAAATCTGGTTTTACTGAAGGCATTTATTTGAAACTTGGCATATAATCGTTTACTATCAAAACAGATACCTTTATTAAATCGAAACGCATCTTTGTAAGAATTATTACCATTTTTCCTATAAGACTTCTTTCTACTATCCAGCACCCAACATCCGGGCGTTAGGCACACAGATTACTCTTGTTTTCTTCCATAATTAGCAAAAAGTTGACTTGAAATGGGAGCTCGTAAAAAATAATTATACGAAAGTATGTTTTCATACATCAATGAATAGAGAAATTCGAAGTCTATGGAACACCATGCCCCGTTTTTTCCAAGATGTGACCTTGATAAGAGATCTTGACCTTTATTGATGACCATGATCTTACAACCAACTGATTTTATAAATGCAAGCAACCTATATCCCAAATATTATTAATGTTTCTGCAACCATGGTTGGATAAGAGCAAATGTTTTTGCGCTAAGTTTACAACTCGCAGGCAAAAGGACATGCAGACGAACAGACGGACATCCATAAAACAATATGAACCCGAATGGAGAAGAGCTATGGAAACACAAACTTATGAATATATCAATTATACAGAGAGACATTATCTTTATTTTCAGAACATTTGAATTAACCCATTCCAACTCAAGCCCTCCTTTTTACGCCCCACAAGAAAAAAGCTTTAGAAAACATTGTGGACAATGAAGAAATTGCTTGTAACAAGCAATTTCTTCATTATCCACAATATTTTCTATCCCAAAAGAAGAAAAAAATTGAATTTCCAGCAACTTGAATTGTCGTCTGCAACTTCTTTCAATTTGGACCAGTCTAAAATTTTCTTGTGTTGGAATGGGTTAAGCTTCTTTTCTAACAAAGTCGAATCATTAGTTTGGTAATTAAAACCGAAAAATAAGAAATCATCTAGTATGTGTATTTAGGAATGTTTGACCATTCTTTGCAATTGAAACAAACAGCCTCACAATCTAGCCATGCAGCACTTGCTGATTTAGACTGTAAAATGTTTGGATATCGAGGTTGTAACAGTATTTCATGTATACTAACATTGCTTTATCAGGTATTTCAGTTGACCAATCGCTGGCCCCGCCGAAATACACTGTTGGACCCCGCAGGAAGTTTCGCTTCGATATTTTTAGGCGTTATTTTGCAAAATTTCTGGCAAGTGGCATGTACCAAAGAATTAGAATGGTTGGTTGGCGAACTAAACCTCGTAAAAATAGGCTGTACTTACCAAACAAATAAAAAAGCTTAGCAAAAATGGCGGCCAATGTCGAAGTTCAAAACTACTTTCTGTTCAAAATGAACGATTTCATTGGTTGACTGATTATTTAATTGACATCCGTGATTGGTCAATTGTTGTCAGCCGGGCGCGTTATCAAAGTAAAATGGGAAAATGATGGCTGAGGCTAGGTTGGAAGAGAGGCATAAAGTATTTTTATTTAGCGTAATCCCAAGTAAAAATAAATAATAATGAAAACAACATTAATGTAGTTTTGACAAGAGATCATTAGTAGTAAGAACATGGCTGCTAACAAAAAAGATCGACAGACCAATCAATTTATACATTCAGACCGGAAGTGAACTCCAAATTCCACCATTTATAATTAGCATTTTTGTTCATTGTAAGACTTAAAAAGCGTAACTACAGCTTATTCAAGCTGTTGTTATTATGTTTAGGTCGCCAACCAACCATTTATCTATAACATTTTACTGATCATAAAGTTTGCATCACAGTTTAATATCTAAGACAAACTTCTTGTCAAAGGAAGGTGGGAGGGGCTAGCAATACGTCAATGAATAATTTGTCTTCTATACATTATTACATATTCCGACTTGTTAAGTCGGTTTCGTACAGAAATGAATGAAATGAAAAATATTGAGTACTTTTGATCCTTTCCAGTTCATTCCCTGGCTTTTACGTCCCAGTGATTTTACAATTGAGACAACATTGTAAAAAAGAAGAAATTGAATGGAACATCCACTTTCTGTTTTTTTCTACAATATTTCTACCCTACTGAATGGTTATTTTTCGAATTAAATCCACTGTAAATGCTCGTCTGTTTGGAGAGGTCTAAAATTTTGTTAAACATGAATGGGTTAAATAAATCACGTCCTATATCTAACATAATGCTATACGCCTTTAGGCGAAAAGACGGAAATGGGGATATGCTCGAGCTATTTTAACTTACTTTTCAGTCTATTTATTATAGTTATAAGTGGTAGCCCAATTTTTGCTGCAGATTTACCCTCTGATAGGGAAAGTAACTCTTAACCTTTATTTTCACCCACTAGAAAACTTATCCCATCTACGCTGGTATCCTCCTATGATATATCGTTAGATCAGGATATAGGCTCGACAGTCAATTATTTTCAAGGGAAAATATCGCATCGCTTCTTTCATTTTACCCACACATGACAATAATATTGACGAATTTTTTCATGAAACAGGACAAAAGAGTCTTTCTTCTTCTTTTCTTCAAACTCACTAGTTCATTAAAGCGTAGCATTTTTCATATCACCTTTTCTCCATGAAAGAGTTAATCTTTACAATAATATTAGACTGTCGTCATTTATAAGCGGCTCTTGCACAGATTACGAAAGAAAATGTTTGGCTCTCAATTTTAATTTTCTGACTGTGATACTTTAAGACAATTGTTAGAAGGTGACCGAAGGTGATTAAGCTGATATTATGATTAAAATGACTGTTTATAACTTTAAACATCTTTTTTTTCTTCAAGGCTAATACGAACTGGGTCGGGAGAAGACCTCTCTTAACATTTAACTAAAATCAACGTATGTTGCCATGCCAACCAATGCTTTCAACAGATTTCAAATCTTTAAGCAGTTATTAAAAGGGTGTAATGTAAATTTCTTTCGAATTTGGTTTAAATTAGCCAAATAGTTTTGAAAAGGTTGTCTTCTTCATTTCTATTTCTGCCCAATCACCCTGAGGGTATGAAATTTTATCAATTTTGAAAGAGGTCAATGTACTGATGCTGCATGCAATATTCAAGATTCTTCGACTTCTAGATAAACAGAATTTTTTCCTTTAATTTTACTTTCGTTGTACATTCAACCATGGTTTTCAACTGATTTAAATTCTTTGCTTGAAATCGGCCCAGTTGTCTTTGAGGAGATGTCGTTTTAAAAATTCTTCTTTTTTCTATATAGCCACGCCCCCCTTGGACTCCGCCCCTGAGGGCCCGAGGGTGATGATTTTAGCGATTATGACAGATGTCAATGTACTGATGCTCCATGCAAAATATCAAGGCTCTATGTTTCCCGGTTCACGAGGAGATTATTTTTAAAGATTATTTTAAATTTTCAGTTGTGTTACCATGGCAACCAGATTTTTTTAACGGATTTCATTTAGCAATTTCGAAAGGGCACCACCAAAAGAACATTTCTACCAAATTTGGTAGAAATCGCTCCTGGAAATGAGGGGAGATAACGTTTTAAAAATCCTTCTTTATTTTTTTATAAGCCCCCCCCCCATGGGGCTCCGCCCCTCGGGAACCGAGGGTTATGATTTAGAAATTCTAAAAAGAGGTCAATGTTCTAATGCTCCACGCCAAATAACAAGGCTCTATGCCTTCTGGGTCACGAGCTGATATTTTAAAAGGTTTATTTAAAATTACACTTATGTTACCATGGCAACTAGAGTTTTTAGCGGTTCTTAATTCTTTAGCAATTTTTAAGGGCACCATCCAAGGAACATTTCTGCCAAATTTGGTTGAAGTCCGCCCAGTACTTTGGGAGGAGATAACATTTCGAAAAATCCTTATTTATTTCTATATCAGCCGCACCGCCCCTGGGGTTCCGAGGGTGATGAATTTAGCAATTCTGATAGAGGTCAATATACTGATGCTTCATGCCAAATATCAAGGCTTCAATTTTCAGTTTTGTTGCCATTGCAACCAGAGTTTTCAACGGATTTCAATTCTTTAAGCAATTTTTAAAGGGTACTACTCGAGGAACATTTCTGCCAATTTTGGTTGAAATCCTCCCCTGGGGACCCGAAGGAGAAAATGTCGTTTGAAATTGTTGACACACGACGGACGACGCACGCCGGACAGAGGATGATAAAATACCTTACTTTAAGCACCTCGTGCTCAGTGAGCTATTAAAAGAAAGAAAAGAAGCAAAAATATTTCGCGTTACTAATCGCCAAAAAGTCAGCGAAGTTCAACGTGAATGGAAGCGGAATTCATCTGGTTAATATGTTATCTGTCCATTTCCCTCTCACTTTCTCCCTCTATGTCATTCTCTCCCCCCTCTATCCCTCCATTTCTTTCTACCCCTCTCTCCAAAGGTCACTCTCTCCCTCTAACCCCCCCCCCCTCTCTCTCTCTCTCTCATCCCCCCTCCTCCCCTCTCTCTGTCATCCTCTCGCACATTGTCTCTCTCCCCAATGTCTGACCCCATCTTTCTCACTCTCTGTTTCTCTCTCACCCCCCCCTCTCTGTCTCTCGCTCTCACTTTCTCTGTGTCTTTCCCTTCTCTGTGTGTCTCTTTCCCCCTCACTCACCCCCCTTTCTCATTCTTTTTTATGTCTCATTGTTTCTCTCTCACCTTACTTTCTTGTTATTTGTTGGATGAAAAGTTCATATTATTGCAAGTTTAAAATATATCGGCTATTATCAGACTGCGAGAACAGTACACTAATCAGAGTCGAACAGCCGCCGTCATAGCGCAGGTGGTAGCGCGTCGGACTGTCTATCTAGAGGTCCCGGGTTCGATCCCCGACGGCGGCACCCATCCTTTCCTACTATTTGTCTCTCACCAATGGGTCGATAATCGTAGACCTATCTGGGATAGTAGCTGGAGGCTAGGAAGGAATGTAATGGTAGTACTGGTGTTAGAAATACGAGGATTCCATTGTTAGGTGCTTTAGCCGCCGCGATATAACTGAAAGATTATTGAAAGCGGCATAAAACCCCATTCAAACAAAAATAAAACCTAATCAGAGTCGAAACTTTTATCCCACCACCCTCCCTCTACAGAATTTGTCGTCATATATATTTCCCGTTTTATGGCAGTTGTTATTTAACTATTACATATACTATGGATGGAGATGAAATGTCATATTACACAATGGCCGCTTTGATGGGTCGTATAGCTAGTGAACCTTGACCTTTGTATGAAAAGTTTTACGCTTCATGCACCGTTTACCGGATAGATGTATTTAGAAACGTATGTTTTTAAAAAAAGTTAGAAAAACTTTTTGGTACCGGATACGCATTTTCTATCGTCCATATTAGATACATTTAAAAACAAAATGGGTATGTAGTCTTATTTACATTCTAGTTTTAGTTTTTTCTTGCCAAATTTCTGATTTTGATAAGTTAAACAGTTTGGTTTATACCTCAATAATAATAGTAAGAAGAAAAAAATCTGATTGTTTTGTATCCTGCAAACAAAGTACATGCGTTAAATCGCCTCTTGAACAAAGTATGGATGAACAGGTTTTGTTCTCAATTTCCAAATTTCTAAATTTAATGCTTCCAGACAGACCACACGAATGAATGTGATAATGCTTATTTTGTAATGAAATTACTTTTCCTAACTTAAAAAAAAGAATGAAAAGAAACAAATACGTTTCGCTTTACGAGACGCCGAATTAGGCAACGAAGTACAACCGGAATTAATTCATCGTATTGTGGCCATAACTACATTCCCGGTCTGTATGAATGATTTGATCGGCCAAAATTAGTATTTGATAGACAGCAGCTGTCCATCAAGTCTGAAATGTCAATTTGACCAATCGCTGGCCCAGCCTACTCACTCCGTTGGCCCCTCCTATTGACTGCTACAGAATTTTAAACGGCGTTATTTTGTAACGTTTTTGGCTAGCAGCATGTTACATCTATTGATACTCTACAAAAATACTTAAAAAAATAACCGTACTCTGAAAACAGCCTTTTTCTGTACAATCCCTGATTTTACATACTAAAAAAGAAGGAAACTTAAAAAACCTTCTTCTCAAAAACCATTAGGCCTAGAGCTTTGATATTTGGTACAAATAATAATCTATTGACCTTCTACCAAAATACTTCACAGAAGTACCGTATTCTGAAAATTAGCCTTTTCTGTGAGATCCCTGATTTTATATAGAAATAAAGAAGGAAAACTTAAAAATCTTCTTCTCAAAAACCATACGGCCTAGAGCTTTGATATTTTGTATAAATCATCATCTATTGACCCTCTACCAAAATTCTTCAAAGAATTACCGTATTCTGAAAATTAGCCCTTTTCTGTGTCATCCCTGAATTTACAAAGAATTAAACAAGGAAATCTTTAAAAAAATTCTTCTCCCAAACCATAAGGCCTAGAGCTTTGATATTGTTGTGTAATGATACCTATTGACCCTGTACTAAAATACTATATAGAATTACTTTATTCTGAAAATAAGCCCTTTTCAGTGCAATCCCAGATAGGAATAAGGAAGGATATCATAGAAAATGTTCTCCTTCTAATCCATTAGGCCTATAGCTTTGATATTTGGTAGGTATTAATGTCTATTGACCCTCTACTCAAGTACTTCAAAGAATTACCGTACTCTTGAAATTAGCTAAGTATAGTTTGGTCTTCACTATACTTGGGATTAAAGGAGAAAATCTTTAAAAAATCTTCTTCTCCAAATTAATTAGGTGTAGGGCTTTGATATTTTGTATATTATGTCATAAAGCCTTGAGCCATCATACTCAGGGGAGCGATATAGTACCATCAAGGTTCTCTTGTTTTGTTATGCTTTATTTCCATTGAGTTGTGAACCGAAAAAGTAACCACACTTATATATGAATCCGCTTCGCGAATTTAAACATAAGTGTAATTACGTTCCAACGCAAAAAAGTTTTATCTGGTCCAGATTCAAAGCAGTTATAGATGGCATTGTTTTGTAAGTGAACTTTAGAAAACCCCAACTTTGGAAAAAACAATGAGAATAAGGGAGAAATTGCTTGTTTCAGCCAACCATTTTTTAGATTTATTCTTAATGGGCGTTAAAAAGCAGGGATTTTGCGGTACTTGGTAAAACCATTAACACACAAAATATTGATACGCAACAGATATACAACGGCGAACAACATCGTTCAAACAGGAGTAAATGTTTCAGTGAAACATTGTCTCCTTTTTAGCTAGCAAAGCGTCAGCTTTGATAGCTTAATTTAACAGACAAAAATTTGAGGTCTTCTCAAAGTTCAACCATTGCAAACTGCCATTGGAGGGTTAACCACCAAATCCACCGAATGTCTCGTGTAGTTCTTGTGTAAACTAGAGCATATTGTGTTCGGAATGGCTGGCTACATGAATTAACTTTATTAAAATTGTAGAGAACACCTTCAAAGCATGCTATACAACCCATTCCCATTCAACCCCGCTTTTTAAGAATCTCCCAAAAAGGGCTTTGGAAAAAATTGTGGACAATGAAGAAATTGCTTTTAACAAGTAATTTCTTCAGTGTCCACAATGTTTTCTCCCCTACAAATGGCAAAGAAGATTACATAACAAAACAATACTTTGCTTACTCCTTTCAATACTTTGATTAAATATTCTTTCAACCAGAATATCATTCTCATCCTCATTGAATTTCATGGGAAAGCGCTTTCAACTAACTTTAATCTAAAGTTCTTTAGCATGATAATGGATTAAACGTTATTTTGTACATTACTCTAATGGTAGTACACTTCAACTGGTAATATATGTCCCTTGTTTAAGAATACAACGACATATTAGAATTTACTTAAAATTGTGGGTATGAGATATTTCCTAAGTGACAATTCTATACCAAGATTTCTTAATGAATAAAAAAATTGGATTCAAAATAATGTTATCTAATCACAAGGAAAATAATAGTCAACCTTATTTGTATGTGTATAGATATACAAGTTAATCTTTTCCCACACGATTCCTCCTTTTAACACCCTCAAGGTAAAAGCTTTGAAATACATTGTGGCGAATGAAGAAATTGCTTGCATCAAGCATTCTTCATTTTCCAAAGTGTTTTCTATGCAAAAAGACAGCGAAATTTAAAATTCAATCCACTTAAAATTGTCGACTTCAGCTCCTTTCATTTTGATACGGTCTAAACTTTTCTTGTGCGAGATTGTGTTAAAGTGGGTAATCGATGGTCAATTTCGTCTATATAAGTACATGTGTACTTTGATCACTCACTATAATTTACACTTCTATAATACGATGGCCCCGGCCATAGCGCAGGTGGTATCGCGTCCGACTCTCTTTCATGAAGTCCAGGGTCGCGGCAAATATCCTATCCGATATTTGTCTCCAACCAATGTGTGGTTAGTAGTAAACCTATGTGGAATGAGCAGCTGAAGGCTCGGAAAGGATGTAGTTGTAGTACTGGTGTAAGAAATACAAGGACTCCATGATCAGGTGCTCCTGCCTCCGCGATATGACTGAAATACTGTCTAAAGTGATGTTAAACCTATTAATCAATCTGTGGTAAGATTTTATTGACCTGACGTGCCGTAACCTCTCTTTACATAATTACATGCTCGAATGATGCCATCGACATTTTTCGTTTTGTTCTACTAGTCGACTATAATATTTTTATATTTATTTCTTGAAAGATATTAAAAAACCGACAAATCTTAACTGACAAATCGCGGCCGTCAATCAAGGAATCAACCGACCAATCAAATAATTTACTCAGCCGGAACCTGAGCTTATCAACTCCGACATTGGCCGCCACTTTGTTTACTTTTATTGTTGGTTTGGCGACTTAAACGTCGTAACTACAGATTAGTCAAGCTGTAGTTACGATGTTTGGGTCATAAACCAGCCATTTTACTTTTTTGTCGCATGCTACTGGCAATAAATTTTGCAAAATTACTCCGTTGAAAATCGAAGCGGAACTTTCTGTCGGAGTTAATGGGCGGGCCGAAGGAGTCAAATGGTGGGGCCAGCGATTGGTCAGTTGTGAAAAAGATAAATCCCGCTGCTCTTAAAGGCGAGAGTTCGAGGCGAGGGTAAATTTGTTTCAAAAGGTAAAAGCAAAAACAACAAAAGCAGAATAAGAATATTCCGTTAGTGTAAAATAACATTTAGATATTTGTTAAATGCACGAATTCATAAACCGAAATGTCTACGAAAGTGATACAGCGAAGTCCAACGAGTGAAGGGTTATCGAGGTCATCTTTTTCTCCAATGAACGTTCTCCGCACTTGGAACATCAAGATGCACTGCACTTAGAGTCGGGAGCTCGAGGCGAGAGCGATCTTCTCTTTTTATATTTGATTTTGTTCGTCTAATTATTTTACCTGAAAACGTCAGAGAATAACATGCTTATAAGTATTCGGCACTGTACATAAAACATCTTCGTCGTCCTTTCATTTCTTCACGTATTCTTGATACTGTTAATACTGTATTATTGGAAGATATGACAATAGCCACTGAATGATACTAATGTAGCTGTTTGTCCGCTGACAGATACATGTTATCACCGTTCAGATGCATTTTCTCTAGAAAAAAGTTGAAAAATCAATCAGTTATGGTTTCTTGGCAGTTTCGGGCCCTTGTTGATTGCTTCAGGCTTTTGCGTACTGTTCCACTCGACTACTTATCTGTTTAGAAATTAGGTTAATAAACAAACATTAGATTTTTAAAATGTGCATCGAATTTCTCCTATTAGGGACGAAATAACTCGTAAACGCACGACTTTCGTCGGGATCAAATTTATTCATAGCTAATTCATTCATTGCATAAAGGTCAAGTCATGTCAATGGTTTCAAACTTTTGAACCGTGACATTGTTCTCGGAGAATGGGATCGGAACCAAATATAAAAACATATGTGCGTTTTTTCTGCAGACAAACCCCCAACATAATATATTTTCAATAAGCTTGCACACGTACACAATGTTGTATTTAAGCCGCCGTCATAGCGCAGTTAGTTTAAACATATTTTATTTCACATAAAACATGAAATGGGGTCGGACCACAAGTTCTAACAACTTAGTATCGGCCCTTCCCCTACATTACAAAGAACATTGACAATGGCAACTATATAGAATAAACATACATGTATACAAGAATAGTGGCAAGTTCGAATTGAGAGAGAGATTAGGAAGGTAATTTGGAAGAAAAATGAAAATAAAACTATAATCAGGGAAGAAAGAAATTAAAAGATGGATAGATAAATTAGATATGATGCTCTGAGACCGTACCAGTTTGGTTTCATTATTATTATTACTCTTAGGTTACTGAAAGCGCTTTGATTATTTAATAAATACGTGAATTGCTTCGATTAAAAGGCAGTTGTCATTATAATTAAATCTTTCGTCTCCAAACATCAACATTTTGATATTAAGAGGTAGAAATGCTCTTGTAGATCTGAACAGTACATTTCTACTTTCAATAAACAGGTTACAATTTAGAAAATAATGTTCAGCATTTTCCACACCATCTCCACAGGCACATGTAGGATCTGATTTTAAGTGATTCAAGTAAAGATCATTATTTAGATTACTACAATTATTCCTTATTCGTGCATGTATGACTGAAAGATATCGGTTTCCAAAATAGAAGAAAATAGGAATGCTAGCCTGCCTATTCATTCTTCTAATTGTCGATTTAAAAATACCAAAAGATGAACTTTCTCTTATATCTTGATTAACATCGTTCCATAGTGATATTGAAGAAGGAATACACGACCTTTGCAATAAGCGTGTTCTCGTTTGAATGTTTTGGTAATCTTGGCTGTTGCGTAAGTCGTAATTAGACCTTTGACCTACAAGCGGGGGGATCAAATCGTCTATGTATTGGGGAACGACCCCAGTTGAAACTTTATACATAAAACACAATTTAGCATTCGTACGCCGTGCCCATAATGTTTCCCATCCGCACTCTTTATATAAATTTGCTAAAGACACTGATCTTGTCAGACCTGTCACGATACGGGCTGCTTCATTTTGAAGTAATTCAATTGAATTCGAAGAAGAGAGGGAGCATCCATCCCAAATTATAGAAGAATATTCTAGAATTGGTCGCACGTAAGACAAAAAGATTTGGTTTAGTGCTGCCCGTGTGAGGGTAAACTGTAGTCTTCGCATTATTTGCAAAACTTTAGTTGCAGATTCTAAAATGCTATTTATGTGATTTATCCATTGTCCATTACTACTTAGAATTACACCTAAATGTTTATGATGATCAACGATATCTATTCGAGTATTGTCGAAGAGTAGAGTTGGATTTATGTAATCTTTTTTATTAGTCAAAATTATTGCCTCGGTCTTATTTGGATTAAAGTCAACTAGCCATTGTTTTGCCCAACTTGATACTGTTGTAAGATCTTGATTAATGATACCCTCTATATCATTTAAAGAAGTCGCTGAGTAGTACAGAGAACTGTCATCTGCATATAGTCGTGTAAGACTTAGTAAAGAGTCTGTAATATCATTAACATATAAAAGAAAAAGTAAAGGTCCTAACACAGAACCCTGTGGTACTCCTGCGTCTAGAGGTAATAGGTTTGATTCAAATGAATGAATCACCACTTTTTGTTTTCTATTTTTCAAATAACTTTTAAACCAAGAAAGAAGGTTATCACTGAATCCATTTTCTCTGAGTTTGAATAAGAGACCCTTATGCCATACTCGGTCAAAGGCTTTGGATATGTCACAGAAAACAATACAAGAAAATTGACAATTATCCATGGTTTGACATATATGGTGGTAAATGTCTATAAGCTGGTAAGTTGTTGAATGTTTTGGCAAGAAGCCAGATTGATATTTATATAAAAGATTATTTGTATATAGGAAGTTGTAGGCGTGTTTGAAAATGATTCTTTCAAGTACTTTTCCACAACAGTTTAAGAGGGACACAGGTCTATAATTAGAAGGAAGGGATTTATCCCCTTTTTTAAATAAAGGTGTTACGGTTGCTGTTTTCCATTCATTAGGAAAAATTCCCTCAGAAAGAGAACGATTAAACAAAATACCCATTGGTTTGCTAATAGTACTGATGCAACCTTTCAGCATTCTATGGCTTATATTGTCAGGGCCACTAGCTTTATTTATGTCAATGATTTTTATAATATCTTCAATTTCAGATCTTGTGACTCTATCAATATCTAGTTTGTTTTCAGTTTTTAGATGAATATCTGGCAATATCGTATTTCTTTTTTATGTCTCATTGTTTCTCTCTCACCTTACTTTCTTGTAATTTGTTTGATGAAAAGTTCATATTATTGCAAGTTTAAAATATATCGGCTATTATCAGACTGCGAGAACTGTACACTAATCAGAGTCGAACAGCCGCCGTCATAGCGCAGTTGGTAGCGCGTCGGACTGTCTATCTAGAGGTCCCGGGTTCGATCCCCGACGGCGGCACCCATCCTTTCCTACTATTTGTCTCTCAACAATGGATCGATAATCGTAGACCTATGAGGGATAGCAGCTGGAGGCTAGGGAGGGATTTAATGGTAGTACTGGTGTGAGAAATACCAGGATTCCATTGTTAGGTGCTCCAGCCGCCGCGACATAACTGAAAGATTGTTGAAAGCGGCGAAAAACTCCATTCAAACAAATGTTGTATTTTGTAATATGAATCTTACTGAAACAATTAAGAAGAAAAAGTTGAGAAAACGAAACAAGGGAGGTATATTGGCTGTTTCGAACCTGTAGTACATGTGTATTTGCCCCAAGCCCAGCCGTATTAGACCACTCGACCACGTGTGTATCAAATTATACTTAACTGAGAATAAAATGTCAAACAAAAACCTAAAAATCGCAACATTATCGTAAGCATTTAGCGTTTTTCAATAATCTAGTGTTTTCGTTTTATAAGCTACATAACTTTAACTTTTTCATTTTTATCACTTGAGCATGGACGCAAGTCGTTCTTCGTCAGGTTACACAGTATCGTCGTCGGAGTATACCACATTGATATAGATGTACAAGTTATAGTCAGTGGTCAAAGGTCAATTTTGATTATACCTATATATAAGACAAAATTGAACTGTGATTACTCACTAACTTGTACATCAATAGTATACAGTAAAACCCCTCCTTACGACCACCCCGGAAATACGGGTATTTTCTTTATGTACTATCTACTTTCCGGGTTTGAACGAGATTGCTTTCCTTGGGAACAAATTTATTCATATGTAATATTTATTCATTGTATTTGGGTCAAGTCATGTCAATATCTTCAAGCTGTAAGATCTAAAGCTCTCGTGAACGTTAAGTAGTCTGACTCCACTATAAAGACCTTACAATAGATTTTGGTGAAAACTGACGGATCACTAGACACGCCCACTGACCTCTGACAAGACGTTCCACTTCCGCAGGGGTCGACACGAACTTTGCTTCAATGGGATCCCACAGGAATCCCTACGTATTACCTCAGGGTTTCATCCAGATATTCAGGAATCCAGCCTTGATATACATTAACTCATTCACATACCATCCTGCCCTTCTAAGCCAAACTTGAAAAAAGCTTCGGAAAACATTGTGGAAAATGAAGAAATTGCTTGTTACAAGCAATTTCTTCATTATCCACAATGTTTTCTACAAAAACAAGCAAACAAAAAAATCAGGAGCATAAGTTGACACACTAAGATCTTTTGTACTGGAGAAATATTGAATGATCCTGACGGAATCCCCAGCCTGAGATTGCTGGGTCCCTTCCAATTTTCAGGGATCCTCGGGACCGGGACACTGTTAGTGTCGACCCCTGCTTCCTTATTAAACGACTTTATGTGCCAATATTATCGCCAATAACATGTAACAAATCAAAGTAATGAAGGTCCTGAAAATCGCCATATGTTTAGACCTCATACAGGTATTGAAGACTTGCATAACATCTATCTTTCGACTCATTAACAAACAGAACATTTTAAGGTTGGTCCAAGGGGTCAAGACAAGATTTTTTTAATGGGAAAATATGTGCCATAAAGGGGAAAAACTGAGAAAAGAATTAATTGCTTGTGACAAGTAAATTCTTCATTTCTGACAATGTTTTTCTTAAGACTTTTTCTCCAAGGAGTAAAAAAGTGGGATTGTGTGGGAAAAGGTTAAGTGTTAAGTCATTTAATTTGTTTGAATTTTAAATATGAGAATACTAAAGCAATAACTATCTTCGTGTTTTTCTATAACTATTTTTTCATCATGAGTTTTGTATGTAGATGCCTGAGCCTCAGCTTTAACGTTCTAAAGGATCGAGCTTAGTAATAAACCTCACGTGGAAAAAACATGAAACTCCAATGAAAAGGAATTTAGAATTACCATCCTTGATTTTAGAGTTTATACTTCCATTTTTAACGCATTACCTGACGGCAAATTTTAGACTCGTCCAAATTGGAAGGAGATGCAGATGACACTTTGAAGTGGGTTTTTTTTGTTTTTTTTTTGTTTTTTGTTTTTTTTACTTTCTGGGTAAAAAAAAAATTGTTGAAATAAAGAAATTGCTTCATTTTACACATTTATCTCCCATATTATTTTTCTGACGGGGCGTCTTTTAGCATCATTTTGTGGGAATATGCTAAGTTATAATCATAAAAATCACATTTGTTACAATCTTAGATTTGATTGATAGGTATAAGGAACTTGAAAGTAAGAATGTTAATAGAGTACATGCATCTTCAATTTCATTTAACCCAAACACACTCAATCCCACTTTTTAACCATCTCAAGAAAAAAGCATTGGAAACCATTGTAACAAGCAATCATTTTCAATGTCTATAATGTTTTCTACCCTAAAAGTCAAATAATTTCTAAATTCGAGCAACTTGAATTATTGTAATCAGCAACTTTTTTTTTTTTTTTTTTTAATGTGAACCACTTTTAGATTGTAAATGGTTAAAGGGTCAATTTTAACTTGTTACAAGCTATTTCTTCATTGTCCACAATGTCTATTATTCGAAATGGGTTAAAATACACAAACATTTCCCCTGGGTTAATAATAAGCGATTATCTTCCTAATCCAAGAGCAGTAAGCAATAGGACAAAATCCTACTTTCTACCACTTTTTACCATCCTTGCATCTCTTTGATCTATTTTTAGATCTACAAAGAGGAATGCCTTTTCTAAATTCATTCATTCATTCATTATTTTATTGCATAAACACAAATGGTTACAGCAACAAACAAATTACAAAATAACACAGGATCATAACAAAGAAAATATTTATCTGAAGAGCACATGATGTTGGTGTGCGTAGATTATTATTTTATTATTATCATTTCATTGTAACGATTGGTTTATTTCATTAATTGATTTATTGTTATAATTACAATATTTCTATTTATTATATACCTATAAAAGATATGGAGTAAAACCTGACTGTCAAATACAACTCGACAGAAAAAAATCGATATTCGGCGTGTAGCAAAAAACCGTATTCGTCGAGTACCGTTAAACACTGACTTCTTTTTTGTGTATTGACGTTCCGGGTTTTTTGGAAAGTTGGTTATTTCTTAGCCATTTAAGAGAATTTTCTTAATGTCATTTCATAAAAGGTATATAATAAAAGGAATATTACAACAGTGTGTTTTTCTATTTGTTGTTATCGAGTTCTCGAATCGTGTGTAGGTATTTTTATTGGATTCGACCTTCGGTCTCATCCAATAAAAAATACCTCCACACGATTCTCGAACACGATAACAACGCATAGAAAAAGACACTGTGGTAATATTCCCTATTTATTACTATTATTATTATGTACTAAAAGTGTTTTCAAACATGTAAATTAGATTTATTTGAAAGAAATTTGCCCTAGAGGAAATCAGATATTTACTTTTGTATTTCATAGGCCGGTCTGTAAGGCTTTATCATGAAGTATACAACGCTCATCAAAATGAAATACAGAGCGTTGTATGTTCATGGATAGCCTGATTCTTTAGAATATCAATTTCATTGAATTGAGAATATTAATATGTATATGAGTAGGTCAATGATTAAGCGCATTGTAAAACTTGTTCGAGTTTTTATCAGTATAAACAACAGAACAGAACAGAACAGAACAGAAATTTTATTCAAGATAACGACTTGAACACGTATGGTTCATCGTCGATATACAAAACATTATACAAAGCATACATGGGTATAAACACACTTAACAGTATAAATTACAAAGTATATGTGGAAATAATGAATAATGTAGGGGTCTTATTAGGATTTAATTTGCATATCGTTTGTTTTCTAAATTAATTCCAAATTTGTGATATGTAAATTATTAATTACCCGTTGTCAATATTCAAGTTTTGTTTTCGCTTTTCGTTTGCTTTTATAGAGTAAATACCAATTCCGTTTAGAATTTTAATGTTTTCTGAATTTAAAAGTTCTATTAATTTTTTAACGCTTGGTCTCTCGTAAAAATATTTTTTGATGTATAAATTTCTCAAATCCCTGTAAGCCGGACAGATTAACAAAAAGTGAAATTCATCTTCAATTTCATTAAGATTACAAAGTGAACAAATTCTTTCGTTTCTAGCAATATTTCTATGTCGTCCGCTTTCAATGTTTAATGTATGAGCTGAAAGGCGCAATTTCGCCACAGCGTTTCTATAAGAAGCAATTTTCATTTTATCTAAATATAAAGAAAAGGAGAAACTATCTTTAAGATTTTTGTATACAAATAAAGAAGAACGATTATTTATATCTTGAAACCACTCATTTATGTAGATATCAATCAATCTATTTCGAAATAATGGAATGAAAATTTTAGAGTTAACAGATGCTGGAAACAACCAAACATCGTAGAACCCGGATTTTTGTAGAAGTTCTTTTACTTTAAACGTCCATAAATTTTTATTGTTTAAATTTTCCATTTCCTTTAATACTGTTTGAAGAATGCAATTAGAAGTTTTCTCTAATGAAAACAAATTTAAAAAGTATTTTATTATTCTAACTTTCATATTAATGTGTAGTGGAAATCTCCCGAATTCTCCGTAAATAGCCGAGTTACAGGTTGAGGGTTTAACATTTAATGTCCTTTTCAGAAATTTTCTGTGAATTCTTTCAATAAGCTCGCTCGTGATAAAACCCCAGACCTCGCTAGAATAACAATAAAGAAAAATATAAACAATATTAATTAGTGAATTAATTCCTGGTAATGTTAGCAAAGTAGATATATTTTGCTAAATTTTTAATTATCGATATAGATGTTGCAGACATGAGATTGATAAATTTTTCTTTTGTTGGCCAAGTAAAATAGTATTTCTTCAGAATTTTTTTTCTTAATTCGCGATATTTCGGACAAATAAGCATGAAATGGTACTCATTTTCAATTTGTTTTAAATTACAATTGGTGCATAGTCTTTCGTTTCTCGGTTTATCATTATGTCTTCCTGATTCAATGTTTAAAGAGTGTGTCGATGTTCGTAATCTAGTTAAAGCTATTTTATATTTCGAATTGTCAATAATATGAAGGTATTTTTCAAGGCAAAATGTGTTTTTGAATAGACTATATGTTTCCAGACGTAATGAATTATTGATCGCTGTATGCCAGTTTTGGTAGAAAATGTCTAATATTCTTTGTTTAATTACACTATAGTTAATTATATGTCTATTTTGGTTTAACCACAGATTTGATAGACCAATTTCGTCGAGGATTTTCTTTACTTGATAGGCCCAGTTATTATCATTATAATAAATTCCATTATCGGTATCATCTCTTAACATTTTGTAAGTTTTAAATAGAATTGATTGTTGATTAAGTTGTAATATCTTTATCCAATATTTCATTATTATCGTTTTGCGATGGATGTACATCGGTATTCTGCCTAATTCTCCATAAAGTACGTGAAGGTTTGTTGAGTTGTTTAAAGAAAGTATCCGTCTACAGAATTTAGAGAAAATGTTTTCTATATCAGGGCAAGGGTGATAACCGAATAATTCTGATGAGTAGCTAAGTATAGGTAATACTAATGAATCAAATAATTGTTGTTGTTCGTTAATCGGAATATCTAATTGGTTTATAACGATAAAAAGTTTGTGTAAAGAATATGACGCATTTTGTGAAATTATTTTTTGGGTACGATTCCATTTACCATTTTTGAATAAATTTAACCCTAGATATTTGAATGATTTAACAATTTCTAATTTCGTGTTATATAAGTAAAAATCGTATACAGAAGGTCTCCCACGTTCGAAAATCATAATTTTTGTTTTATTGACATTTATTTTAAGATTAGACATATTACAATAATTTTCTATGTCGTTCAGAATGGACTGTAGAGATTGTGGATTTGTCGCAAATACTACAGCATCATCTGCGAATAGTAAAAGGAATAAATTCAAGTCGTCGATGCCAACTATTCCATCAATATTACTGTTAATATTTTCAAGGATGTCATTTAAAAAAAGAGACAGAGAATGCTGCTTAGAGGATCTCCTTGTTTAACTCCGACAAATGTATCGAGACATAAAATATGCAATTCCAGTTTACTGTAAATAACTAAATTGTGTAATCAGGGTAACAACAGTATGCTTTGGAAATTGGGTGTTAATCGATCCACCCTTGTATACATACACAAATCAAAGTACTGAAAGTACTGAAGACTGATGTCCGTGTTGGCATAGTGGGGTGATATGTCCAAAATGGTAATTTTCATATAGATAATCTTTTTTTGGAATAACCTCTCGCATAGCCTGGTTTGTTTAATAGGTAAATAAATGTAATACAGGATGTTTCTATTCTAGTGTCTGAGCACGATGACAAGTTCGGGAAAAAAACCCATTGTCAAACGCCTTTTCCGAAGATATTCCACAAATAATCAAGATATCATTTAAGAAACTCGGACAATATTATAGATTAGCAATATTCATTGAGAATTGTTACCTGTAAGAAACAAATGAGATATTTTGTATATCTTTTAAGCCTTTCGTGGCCCGGTAGAAGCTGAACCCATTCCAATACAATCACGCTTTTTTACGATCCTGCTGAAGTGCATTAAAGAAAACTTTATGAGAAAGGATAAAATGGCTTGTTTCACAATGTTTTTTACCTTACCCTGGGCCTTAAATTTCAACATCTGTAACTAGTTCAAAATTTCGTCGTTCGGTACTGGATTTAAAAGGCTAATAAACACCAGTAACTGTAAAGCTTATCACTCCCGCGGTATACAGCTGCTCAAAGTACAGTTCTCAAAGTAGAAAGCAAATTACTCACTACATAATTGAGAGACTCCGCGTTTTTTTTTGTTTTTTTTTTGTTTTGTTTTTGAAACCGCGACCGCATCTACGCTAAGCGGATTTTGGATTGTGTTAACCGTATTTAAGAGGAGTCTTTAAGCATTCTACGAATTATATAGAATCCTCGTATTACCCCATTTTCAAAAAGTATAGGTGTTTGGGGAGACAGGTTTAGAAAAAAAAAAATAAATCGAACCTAACTGGGCACTAATTCTCTTCTAACATAGTAACAACCTACTGGATTTTCCAGCTAGGCAACACTGATGGACACTTATCGAGTCCATCAAAAACCTTGAAGTCTCAGAAACTCACTTTAAACTTTTAAGACTTTAACATGGTTCCCCTTCTAAGACGACTGTAAAAAGAATTTGCTATTCAAGAATGGCGTTTTAACCCATTCCCACACAAGCCCTCATTTTTACGCCCCTCAAGAAAAAAGCTTTGGAAAAATTGTGGAAAATGAAGAAATTGCTTGTATCAAGCAATTTCTTCATTTTCCACAATGTTTTCTATCCAAAAAGACGAAAAAAATCACAATTCCATCACTTTTAATTGTCGTCTGCAGCTTCTCTCAATCTGGACAAGTCTAAAATTGTGTTGTGTGGGAATGGGTTAAAGAGTCAAATGGTTGTAACTTCATCTTGGTCGTAGCTACAGCTTGACCAAAGGTTCCTAGCAACATGCGGTCTCTATACCCTTCCAAATTAATGGAAATTGATGGTATATTTATAATAACATTATAATCATTGTTCGATTCATCTTCACGGAAAAAGGTTTTCAAAAAATAAAACGAGAATCATCTTTTGTAGTATCCATATTTTTTTCTTTACTTGCAAGGTTTTCAAAATTAAGGTTTTCAAAAAAGAAATTAAATGGTAAGAACACACAATTTGTTTTCATAATTTCTATTCCAAATACACTTTAAGGTTATAACTCTAAGAATAGGTACCAACAATATTAACAACAATAATAAAAGACATACGTGTTTTAAAAGGAAAATTATCTTCTTTTTCTACCAACTCTCCTATTCTGGAAAAATTCAACACTTCAATCGGCAGATCGTTGACCGCTCTTACTGAACTCCGACAAAAACCTCAATTTTGATATCAAACTGTGTTATTTCGAAATTTTATGACCAGTAACAAAACTAAAAAGGCTGGTTGGCGACCTAAACGTCGTATGTACAGCTTGAAAATCTGTATGAAAGACGTTTAGGTCGACAAGCAAACAAAGCTGCTTCACCTAACTGTCGACCAATGTTGGAGTTAAAGTTCATTTTCGACGTAAATGAATTGTTTAACTGGTCGATTGGTCCTTTGTTTTACAGCGTCTGTCAACCTAAAATTCGACTAATCAAATTATTCATTCAGCCAAGAAATTTGATTTAATCTCTGCTATTGGCCACAATTTAGATTAATGTAAAGAATATTTGTTGTTGGCGATTTAAACGTCGTAATTGTAGTTCAGGTCACAAAGCAACAATTCAACTTTTAACAAAAGTAATTCTATGTTATTTTGCCTCAGAAGTTGGTGTTCGTTAATTTGTAAAAGCCTGTCTCATACCCTACAGGGGCAAAGAATAATTACCTGTATTCTAAAAGATTTTCCTCTCAAGAATAGACTTTGGAAAACACCTGGGAAAATGTAGAAATTGCATGTTATAAGAAATTTCTTCATTATCAACCATAGACAAAGATTTAAAACATTTCATCCAATAAAACTCTCGTCTGCAATTTCTTATATAAGGACCAGTCAAAAATTTTGTCATGTGGGACTGGCTGAATCCAGCTGTTACAAGCGAACACAATGAACACGGTGAAAAATAACGCCGTTTAAAATCGAAGATGGACTTGTTGTGGGGGTCAATGGACGGGGACAAAGGAGTGAGAGGGTGGGATTAGCGATTGGTAAACTGTATTTTGGTCAGTATAAATGTGTTAAGGTTCTTAGATCCACTTCCATTTCTTGCTGTATTTCACCCATCCAGAGGCGAACAAGTATGAAACCCAGAGGTAGCTTCGAAGATTATGCAGACGACAATTTAATTCGATTTTATTAGAAACAAAAAATAATAGGGTAGAAAATATTGTGGAAAAATAAGAAATTCTTCTTTTTCCACAATATTATATCCTAAAGTATAAAAAAAACAGGGACGTAAACATAAATAATTAAAGTAAAAATGGTTAATCCTATGATTACACAGACCATTTTTGTGTCAGTATTAAACCAAACTGTATATCTTGGTAAATAGGACTAAATGTTGGCCAATGTGAACATTTACGTCCTCTTTTCGGTTGGATTCTGGTCATTCGTTGTCTGTCATGTCAATGGAAATGATTGGTTCTCAAATGAAGTGCTCAAATTCAAACCCCGCTCTTGTATTGTGTGTGTGTGTGTGTGTGTGTGTGTGTGTGTGTGTGTGTTTTCGAGTTTTCGTCGTGGAGGCTGGAGCACTGTCTTTATACAGGCATGAAATTGGCCAATAAAAGCATTACGGTAGGGTGAACATTGGATATTTTTAAATAAAGAAAACGTTTGGTTTAGGTTGATTTAACCCCTTGGCTTTACGACCCTTTGATTTTATACTTGAGAAACATGTTGGAGACTTCAATTTTGGAATAAAAACAAAACCGGAAAGGGGTTGTTTATTCAATCGGAACGGACGAGCTAATATCATAATCAAAGCACTGAAATTACAGATAATGGACGTCCGTGTTTGCATAGTAGAGTGATATGCCCGTTTTGGCGAACACATTGGCAATTTCTATATAGATATTTTTAATCATAATCTCTCGCCTAGCCTGGTTTGTTTTATAGGAACATGTAATACAGGATGTATCTATCTTGAGTCCTGAGCACGATCACAATTTCGGAAAAATCCAATTCGCACGCGTCATTTGTCTTTCACCGATGGAAATATAAGTAATTTGCTTGTAAAGTTAGGGGGGAAACTGTACATGTAATAACACAAATTCGTTGTTGCAGATTTACATGTTACTGGTGTGAAAAATGACAGGAAGCCATGGTTTGGTGCACCTAACAACCGCAGTTTTACTGAAATACTACTGAAAGTCCCTAGTCTAACTAGCTTTCAAGACCAATACTTTATTTTTTCCTTTTCCGAGATAATTCTTTTCCGAAGACGTTCCACAAATGAATAATATATCATTTAAGACCTTGGACAATATCAAATAAGCAATATTACAGTAAGATTTAATTGACCTGGCGGACCGTGGCCTATATTTGCATAAGTACGCGCATGCTGTATTGTCTTAAGTATTTCTCGATTTATTCCGCTAGTCGAAATTAATATCTAAATATTTGTTAAATGCACGAATTCATAAATCGAAATGTCTACGAATGTGATAGAGCGAAGTCACACTGCACTCAAAGTCGGAAGTTCGAGGCGAAAGCGATCTTTTCATGTTTAATTTTCTTCGTCTACATTTTAATCATTTTACTTCAAAACGTCAGGGAATAACTGGCTAATTAGTACTTGGAACTGTTCATGAAACAGCTTCGTCGTTCTATCGTTTCTTCACGTTCTTAATACTGTATCGTTGTTCTACAAATTCGCTTCGGACTTTTTGAAGATATGACAATGGTCACTGTGATACTATGAATGATTCTATTGAAACTGTTTATCCGCTGTAATGTGGAATCGTGCAGATGCACTTTCTCTAGCACGTATCTTATTTAAAAAAGAAAGAAACGTTGAAAATATCAATCAATTATGGTTTCATATTGACTGCTTCATTCCTTGCGTACTATACCACTCTACCGCTTATTTGCTTAAGAGCTAGGTTGATATACAAACATTCTATTTGAAGTTCTCAGGTTATTGACGAAGTAACTCGTAAACGCACGACTTTCATCGAGATCAAATTCATTCATAGCTAATTTATTCATTGCAAAAAGGTCAAGTCATAAAAAAATAAGAAATAAACGAGGGTTTAGTATATCTTTTAAATCTTCCGTGACCCAGTAGCAGCTTAACTCATTCCCCCAGAATCACGCTTTTTAGGCCACTTGAGGATTGCATTAAAGAAAAAATTGAGAGAAAAGGAGAAATTTCTTGTTTAACAATGTTTTCTACCCTATCTGGCCCTTATATTTAAATCCCAAGTTGATTTGAATTGTCGTCTGTAACTAGTCCAAATTTTTTTCGTTTGGTAATGGATTGAAAAGGCTTATTCAAAATGACAATAATCATCTTTGTATATAAGTAATTGTATAGCTTATCACTCCCGCGGTATACAGCTTGTACGCCGAGTGCTCAACGTAGAAGGCAAATTACTCACTACATAATTAAACCTTTACCGCATCTATGGGTAGGTGTTTTCGTATTTAAGAGGAGTCTTTACTCGATCTACGAGTAGATCATGGGTTCGAGCCCTGGGCTGACCATACCAACTAACTAACTAATTGTCTTTCGGATGAGACGTTAAACCGAGGCCCCACGTGACGATGCTGTCCATCGAGCACGTTAAAGAACCAGGCGGAGCTCGCAGTAGTTTCGTCCTGTATCCTTGCACTATCCCCCGTAATAACCAATCGTATTCAGGGGGCGTCGCTTATATCAGCATGTGTTACGATAGCGACGATAAATAATCGGATCTACGAATTATATAGAATCCTCGTATTACGCCATTTTCAAAAGATGGAGATTTTGAAAAAAAATAAACCGAACCTAACTGGGAACTACTCCCCTTCTAACATAGTAACATCCTACTTGGTTTTATAAACTAGGTAACACTGATGGACGCCTACGGAGTCTATCAAAAAGGGATAAAGCTTTTGAATAATGACATAGCTTGTTTCCTTTCTGCAGCTTAGTCTGAAGTTCAAATAAATAAAAGTGATAATTAGCATTAAAGGGAGGTATCGATGTTTCTGAAACCTAAGTAAGCAAAAATTGTCAATCGCCAAAAAAATACGCTAAAACGGACGCTAAAAACTTGAATCTGAGTCAGATATTGTCTTCGCGGTAATCTGATAGACTTAAAGTGACCCTTTTCGGTAATAGAGGAAAGGTTCGGCGGATTTCTAGGTTATTTTTAGAATGTACGGAATTCGCTTGTCGACACCACATGGCTTCATTTGCATATGACACAAAGTCAACGGAAGCTAACATATTGACTAGCGAAACAATTAATGACCAAAATTATGTCACATTAAATGTTTGGCGCAAACCTATAGTAGGTGTCTATATTCGTATAAAGGCTTATGACCGTTTTGGACTGATCTTTAGAGAATTTATGACCGACTAGCGAACATAACTCCTAATGACGTGTTGATGACGTATTGATGACGTTGTTTGATGACTCCAACGTTTAAACGCACCGCGTGAATGACCCAATATTATTCGCAACTGCCTCGGCTGAATCAAGAAATAGATTAACAGCCTACGTAGGCTATTAGGGAAATACCCATGTTTATTCAGATAAACGACCTCTTATTTCAGCAAAACTACTTTTCAGAATATTGTATTAAAATAGTATACGAGAGGGAATAAGAATAACCAAAAAATATGTGACATGAAAAAACATCGATACCTACCTTTAAAAACAATTGAACCAGTCTTAATTGAACGATCGCTAGCCCCGCCTTTGTTTCAGAGAAAAAGTCCCCTTCGATTGTAAACGGCGTTATTTTGCAAAAACTATAGTTAGTAACATGTAACAAAAAAGTAGAATCGCTGCTTGAATAAGCTGTAGTTTCGACGTTTAAGTCGCCAACAACACCAAAGAATCACACACACAACAGCCGATGTAGGAGTTTAGATCTCAATTCCGGAATGAATAATTTGATTGGTCGATATCTGCCCTCCGAGGAAGAAAAAAAAACAGTTACCATTATATATCGCTCATTTGGTCACTAAAGCAAACAAGGGCCTTCTTGATATCAATATGCAAAAGCAGGGTATGAGTGGTGTTCTATAGGAGGAGTATTTTGTGTTTTCCTTGTCGATTTCAATTTGCGTTTGTTTACACTTGAAATCAAGACGAATGCACCCGATTCTTCGACGGAAATCTTCGCGAATCCTCGGCATTTAGTGTTACACGCACTGACGTCATAATTTTATGTAAACAACCCTTAAATTGTGGCGGGTCACAATTTAAATATCGTAGCTTCTTTTTTGAATTGTAGGCTTACTGCATAGAATTATTCTGATATTATAATTTCATCGCCATATCAGTAATTAATCTACCTTTCTGGGTCACTGAGTCAATCTGACTCACTGATCTTGAAACTCTGAGTCAAGTTCAAAAACAGTGAGTCAAAAATATCGAACTAATAGAAATAATGCTTTCAAGTTTAGCTTTTAGTATTTATGCTTAGTTATTGATGTGAATGTAATAAACTAATATAAATTGTTTGTTGTTTTATCTTCATTTAATCTTCAACAATATTCAAACCCTTGAATTCAAAACAGATATTTTTCATTTATGTGGATCATCTCAGGCTGACAGCAAAACAAAATGCAACATACAACAGGCTCAGAGAAAGGTTTGATATTATGGTAGGCTTTGTATTACAATAACTAAAATGTTTACAAACTGCCTATAGTCATATTACTATTAATTACAATATAGATAGCAGTAAGCAACTACTAAGATTTCTAAAGATACAACCCTTCTAATACTGTTCAGCTCACATTCATTCTGTACACAAAGCTTTGACAGATAGAATAGACTGAGAACAGAGTGCACAAATGAACAGTCTGATCTTAGCTTACACTATCTGCAGACAGCTTTCTACTGAACTATTGTGGCATAAACTTGTACAAGACTTGTTGAAATGTAAAAAAATGCCCTTTTTGAGCAAAATTTAAATCTGGCAGGTTAAGAGTTAAGTAATTGTTTTTCATCTAATCACTCTTCACCTCCGACCTCAGCCAGCTGTAACACTTCAACCATTTGTCGTTCCAGTTACGAACAACTTTAACTGGCGTTTTTTCGTTGTCACTGCTAAAGGGCACTTCTGAATTATTGTTTTTATCCATTTCGGCATTTTGATTTTCGTAACCTAGCCCGAGAACCCCGAAAAGCGTTCTTTGTTTCGGGTCGATTAATCGTTTTTTCCTTTCGGACGCCATTTTGAAACTCGCACCGAAAATAATATTAATCGCGATCGATGATTTGATCATGAGATACTTTTCAACCAATCGGTGACCACCAAACAAAATCATTACTGGTTACCAGTCTCCATAGACTGGTACCACTGTCGACTTTAATAAAGTCGGCTTTTTTAAAGTTGACGGCGGTACCCTACTACAGTCCCATAGATACGATCGAAGGCTTGAGACTTATAAACCGGGACCAGAAATACGTGCGTCAGAAATACGCTCGGCAATATTTATCGTGCGTCATGCTGATTTTTTTTTTTTTTTTTTTGCGTGAATTACGCATGACGCAGAGGTAGATAAATCACTGCCATATTTTTCTGTACTTTTGAGCATGGTCTCTTACAGTCGCGACTGGTCAATTAATTTCGTGATTTTATTGGATGATAGTTGCAGCATGTGTTAATTTGTAATCTGTCAGGCTTTAAGTGGATTTGGTTTGTTATATAGATAATGTTCAGCGAAATTCCAGGTTATTGTAAGATATCACGGAATTCGGTTATCAACTTCGCATGACCTCATTTGTATTTGACCCGAAGTCTACTTTAGGTAACAAATTGCCAGGCGAAACAGAAAAAGTCCTAAATCATATTACACAAAAGGTTTAGCGAAAAACTACGGTAAGAGATTTTGTTCGTATTGACGTTTACCGTAGTTTTAGACTGATCTTTACAGAATTGAAGACAGATAACGAACATATCTCCTGCTGATGTAACAATGACATTTTTTTTAACAAGTTCAAACTAAATGCGGATTCCGACGGTTATACGCACCTCGTGAATTACCC
The DNA here is from genome assembly GCA_946902895.1 of Fragum fragum. NCBI lineage: Eukaryota > Metazoa > Mollusca > Bivalvia > Cardiida > Cardiidae > Fragum > Fragum fragum. The sequence goes on along the minus strand of OX336370.1, from coordinate 7,859,390 downwards.
AATTCTTTTTGCGTCTGTCTCGGCTTAATCTAATAATAGATCAACAGCCTACATAGGCTATTAGGGAAATACCCTGGTTTATGGAACAAGCACATTGACAATAAAACATCAAATTCAAATAAAACTTTTGGTTTTCTCCGCAGAAACATCCAGACCAAAAAATAAGGAGATCAGAGAGACAGCGTACAAAACATTGGTCAGACCCCAGGTAGAACACGCATCAGCCCTTAAACAAAAACCTATATCAACAAAGTGGAAAAAGTACAACGAAGAGCAGAAAGATGAGTTCCAAATATTTTTTTCTTTTTATGACAGTGTCACTTGCATGCAGAAGGAGCTTGACTTGCAAACTCTTTAATATAGAGGAGACGTTTCCAGAGTCACCATGTTTTATCAAATCGATAATAGTTTTGTTGCAGTGCCCATACCAGTTTATCTTGAAAGACCAGTTAGGACCACCTAACTGTCTTTCCCTACACAGTGATAGTTCGGAATAGCCTACTAGAAACAATATTACAGCAACCTGACATTGAAGCGTTCAAATAGAGTCTCGATTCTTTTCAGATAGTGAGCCGTCCCTGAATGACCAGAATATGTTTTATTAGATCTTTTAACCTACAGTCACAATACTTTTAGATATGGCACCCTTACCGATGACTAACAGTTTTTATTCTAGCACAGACGCGCACCTGCCAGTAATACCTGAAAGGGGAGCTAGGTAGTATAGATTAGATTAGATTAGATTAGAGAAGATTGATAGATTATTCTAATAAACGACCTCTGATTTTCGCAAAACACTGAATTGAAATAGTATATGAGAGGGATTAAAGATAATCAAAATCTGTGGCACGAAATGGAAAATCGATCCATACCTTTAACCTTTTTATTCCCCGCCGTTTCGGCGATGGGGATATAGTAATGGTCTCCGTCCGTCATTCCGCCCTTCCGTCATTCCGTTCTTCCGTCATTAAAATTGTCCGAAGCATATCCCTGAAAGTATAATTGCTATCAACTTGAAACTTCATAGGTCGATAGATCTCATTGCGGGGAAGTGCAGTGCACAAGAACCACAAATCTTGCTTGCATAATTTTGGAGTTATTGCCCTTTGTTGTTTTAAAGACTAAGATTTTGTCCAGGCATATCTCTGAAAGTATAATAGCTATTAACTTGAAACTTCATAGGTGGATAGATCTTGTTGACAAGAATTGCAGTGCACAAGAACCACAACTCTTGCTTGCATTATTTTGGAGTTATTGCCCTTTGGTGTTTTTAAGACTAAGATTATGTCCGGGACATATCTCTGAAAGTATAATAGCTATTAATTTGAAACTTTATAGGTGGATAGATCTTGTGCACTGCACTTTGAGAAGTGCAGTGCACAAGAATTTTGGAGTTATTGCCCTTTGTTGTTTTAAAGACTTAGATTTTGTCCTGAGCATTTCTCTGAAAATATAATAGCTATTATCGAACTCTTTGAGAAGAAATGCAGTGAACAAGAAGCCTAAATCTAACTGACTTCAGTTTACTATCAAGCTTTTTAGGCGGGGAATGGCCATGTCCGACATGGCTCTTGTTCAACTGGGAAACTTTTGTTTCGATCAAAAGTAAGTCTTGATTGCCATTTTTCTCTAAATGATACGCTTTGTGAAACCTAAAAGGGGACAAATACAATCTTGAATCGACTCGACGAAAAACTTTGTGGAAAAAGTAGAAATAGCTTGTAATAAGCAATTTTTCTTTTTCTTTCTATGTTTTCTACCTTATTTGGTAAATCATGTACTTGTTTTCCAAATTTGGTCCCCTTTAAAGTGTCATCTTCAACTACTTTTTATTTGGACCCGTTTCAAATTTTGTCTTCTGGTTATGTGTTGAATTACAATCGTCTATTGCCGAAATAGACCCAAGGTTTCTATCAACAGAAATATATTTATGTATGTGCAGAGTCAGTCAAGGGCTATATAATACGTGTTATATTAAAATTGTTATTAGTAACAGTGACTTTATCTGAAGAAGCTTAAAAGTTGGGTTTGTTTATTTAAAAAGGGCTTGTAGCGACTTTTTAACATATCGAGGCGATATCGAGGTGGCTTAACACCTAACCGTGAGTTATTGGTATTCATAAGACCAGTATTACCACTACATCGTTTTCAAGCATCAAGATGCTCATCCCACTTAGATTTATGATTATCCAAACCTTGTTTGTAGATTTGTTGGAAGGGATATTTGCCGCGGTCCTACAGATTTGTGTAACCTAGTCTTTCTTGTTGGCTGTTGTGTTAAGTGATTCTAATTTGGTGTGTTAAGTGATTCTAATTTGGTGCCCTAGTTTAAGTATGACGGGTCACACTTTTCGTTTCAGTTCAATTAAAACTTTTTCGACAGACCAGGGTTATCTTACTTTTGGTAGTAACAAGCCTGCTAGTACCTCTGTCACTTTACAAGTTGGCACAGACTCAGAGAATAGTTCAGGCTCAGACAAGACAGGCATTCGATATGTCCAGTCATGGCGACAGCTTTAACTTTGGTGTTGGCAATGGCTGTTCTAATGTACAAAAAGTGAGTATAAAGATGTTTCAGGGGTGATTTACTAGCAAATACATGTAAACAGTATAAAATCATACTATATCTAATCAAGATTGACCAAAACAAAGTTTATTTTCGTGCAACCTATGAGTAGGGCCGAAGAAGTACGGTCATGATATATTTGCCGAGTTTATACATGGATTTACTAATTAAAGCCATATCTTTCCCCAAAAATCTTAACAAAATGAATTAGAATACCGTCTCCCAGGCCAAAAAGCGATGTTTAAGACTGCGAATTATGTTGACTCCTTTTCTATAGAATATTTAATATGACAACCCAAAAACCCATCGACCTATATAAATCTACCTTATTGTTAATGACTTTCAACATTTGGAATCTTTGTAAATGATATGTATAAATCAGGATGATGAGTTTATTTATTTTTACGAGTGCTTATTAATGATTCAGATTTCAATGGGTTGAATTTGACTGTCCATTTATTTACCCAGTCATAAGTAGTATTCATAGCTGCCTGTATTTTTGTTGCACGTGATTTCTAGTGACAAACTAGTGTTATCTGAAAAGAGGTTAATAGTGGATTCCAAATTTTCGACTTTATCGTTAATATAAACTAAAAATAATAATGGACCTAATATAGACCCTCGAGGGACACGTACTTTAAATGATTAGATTTCGGAAAAACTACCATTATGGACGACCCTTTGATTTATTTTTGATAAGTAATCAGTAGACCAATGTAACAGCTGCCCCTTCGCCGCTGCAAGGATAACAACAACAGAATTAGTATCACTGGCTGATCTGGAAAAGGAGTCCGGATGGGAACCTCTCAAAGAAAGAAGGAGGAAACATAAAAATAAGCTCGCTCGTTTCTGAAATAATCGGAAGCACGTCGTCATACAGCCTGCGCGAATCTCGTAGCCATAGAATTCCAATTTGCAGAACAGAACTTCATCGATAATCGTTTCTCCCCAGAGTCGTTCATGCTTGGAATTAATTGCCTATAGAAATTCGAGATCAGGATAAATTATCCTATTGCAAAAAATATCTGAATCTTAACAAACCTAATCCAAATAGGTTGTACTTTATTGGGAAAAGGAAGCTTCTGGTTATTCATACTCGGATAAGAAGCAAATGTAGCTCTCTCAATCACCATTTGTATATGAAAATTATTGTTGAATCCACTCTCTATTCTTGTTGGCGGTTGAGACTAGTGAACATTTCTTCTTTGAATGTATTAAAAACGATACAATAAGGAATAGACTACAAGCAACACTAGCAATTTTTGACAATATTGATATTGAAATGCTTCTGTATGGAAAAAATAATGTAACTTTTTAACAAAATTCAACGATCTTCTCCGAGGTTTAGATTTATAATAGTAAAAAGTGTGCGAATTTCGTTGTGATTAATTCTCAGTAAAGCAATCATTCGTTTTCTTTTACCCTCATGTTGTTGCTTTTGTTTGTCAAACTTATGCACATGAATTGTTGGAGAGTCATTCGGATAAAACCCTTGACCCAATTATCTAATACATTATCTTCTCATTTTAGAAATATACCAACTAAGTTTTTAAAGCCATATCTGCCCTCAGAGGAAGGAAAAATCTGAAATAATCAATCGCTTATTTGGTCACTAAAAGAAAACAAAGGCCTTCTTAATATCATTATGCAAAAGCAGGGTATACTTTAAGCATTCTAGAAAAAGTATTCTGTGTTTGTCTTGTCGATTTTAATTTGTGTTCGTTAACATTTTGAAATCCAGACGAATGTATCCGAATTGTCACCAGCAATGTTTGCTAATCTTCGGCATAGACTGTTGTTGTCACAGGTGCTGATGACTAAACTTTACGGACGATTCCGGTAATCTTCTCGACCAAGCTAGTTGTTTGAACGACTAGCGAAAGTTAAAACGTCATCACTTACGTTATCATTTGATGTAAACAAACCTTAAATTGTGATGGGTCACATTTTAAGATATAGTAACTTCTTTCTCACTGCGTAGAATTATTTTGATCTCATAATGTCAATCGTCGAATTTATTTATGCTTTTGAGCCTGGAGTATGGTTTTCTTCTAAATTTTATGGTGTGTTTTGGGAAGATATGGCTTTAATCATGGAATTAATCTTTTTTTACTTTGAATTCTCTTCCTTTAAATAATTAGTAAATTGTTGATAAAAGTGCTCATCTTGAGACATCAAAAAGAAGAAGAACTTTTATTTAATTTTGCTTTCGTTCTAATCCTTTTTGCATGAAACTGTTAAGTATTTTGAATCGTTATGTACATTTCTGATATAAATACAATTGCAAATAATATGTTTAAACTAATTTATTTCTCAACCATTAATCAATTATAGAGACCATTTTGAAAATCATTTTGAAATACAGATTGTTATATATCATGTTAATGGTCTCTTAGAGAAAAATAAAGCTATTCTTTTAAAATATATAATTACGAAAATAAAAACAAAAGTTATTGTCATTTGAAGATTTTGATTTTGCCAATTCTCTGACGTTTTTCTATTCATGTATACGAGATCAATAAACGTTTTGAACCTTACTTAGCATGGTCATTGGTTTCTCAACAAGTTTGTAATAATAAATGAACAAGTTTGTAAATATAATTCTAAAAGAACCTGGGACCAGGAACGGAATTAAAGGAAGCTGAATTTAAGCATTTGAGACTCTTGAATCCGTTGACGGATAACACTTACAACAACTTAATTGCCATAATATTCTATTTGACCCTTTTTATTCGCTCGGCTGTTTTCGGAGAAAACCCGAGATATTGTCATCAACTGGGCGTCCTGTGCGTCGGTGTCGGTGTTGGCGTTACTAACTTAAACCTTGGTCATATCTCTGTTGTTATTGAAGATATTCTCATGAAACTTGGCATGTGTATTGATCATCAAAAGAGCTATCTAGACTATCAAGCGTTTTCGTAAGAGTAATGCCCCTTTTCTTAATTATCGAGCGCCTGTAGCCGAGTGTTGCACCGTGGGCGGTGCTCTTGTTAATTATTTATTTTCCTTTTTCTGTAGTATAATGCTTACAATTATACAATAATTTGATGATCTGCTGACTCTATATCTTTGCCCAGTCGGTGTTATATGTACACAGCATCATCATTGTCGTAAACGATATTAAACTAGTCACGAAACCCTGATAACTGAAGTTATACATTATACGTGAAATTGCACAAGAAAAATTATTATTTCAAAATTCTTTCAGATTTCTCTTCATTGATAGTTCATGGCTGTTAATTGTCTTGACCTTGATAAATGACTTTACTCTTGTTGTCAATAGATGCGTATGAGTGATTTCTATTATAATGTCAAATATGAGCATTATATCCTGAATAAGCTAAAAAAGAAGGCAATTTTAACTTTTAGGTTTAGTTTTGCCAATAAATGATTTTGATAGATGAATAATATTGACCTTTTCAGATGGCCTTTATATTTGTGTCAGCAGATATGCATTTATGAGAGCTATCACCTTGCGTAATATGAGCTATGTATCTTGTAAAAGCTGAGAGAAACTTCCAATGTTAAGTGAAAAAAAGATATTTTTTCAGTTTCATTCAGGTATGCAACTAAAAGCCTACCCATATTCATACATTTTTACAACAGCATCAAAATGTTCGAATATCGTTCACCTTAATATGTTAGATCAAAGTTTTTAATACTTTCTTCAATTTCTCTATTACATATATGGGATCTAACGTTGAAAAAAGATTGAACGAAAGTTGTTGCTGTTTGAGTGTTAAAAAAAGTCTTTGGGGCACTTTTTTAAATGAAACATTGCCATTTTCGATATGTTTTACCCTCATGACCACCCGCGCATGATAATCAAGTTTTGTGCAGATAAAACCAAAATTATGGCCCTAAGAGCGCTTACAAGGAAATTGTCATTAAGGCCCCTTTTCCCTTGTTTTCCAACGGAACGATCCAATTTTCGTTAGAGTTCGTCTTTTGTACTCAGACAAATATTCTGACAAAGTTAAATGACGTTTTGGCCATAGTTGTGGTCCCTTGAGTGCTAACAAAAATATTAAGGTTTAATTTCCTTAAGCTATGATTAGTAACTAATACAATTAAGCTAAAAGCGTATTACTTATAATATTTACGTCAAGGCCATACATTTACAAATGTGAAATTTCTTTCCATTACATCATTTGTATGTGTTAGGTCCATTCACTTCTTCAAATCCGTGCTTCACACTCTTTCCAACCAATACACGAACCTCTTTATTACTCCCATTGTCCTTTACTACAGTTTGTCTTACACTGCCTGTAAGGTTTTCCTTCAGCTCAGCGAGTTTCATCTTTCTCCTAGCCTTTTTACCCTAAACACTTTTAGACTGAACTGTGATTTTGTCTCTGCAACTTAAATAAGTACCTCCTCTCTGAACTTTAAATGAGCTGTCAGAGCATTATTTTTTTCTTATTCTGTTTCATAGGAAGCCAATATATTTTCAACTTCTTCAGCGGATTGCCATAAACCATGTCTTATAATATTTTCTGTTTACTTTGCTTGCTTTTTTTCGCTCAACCTGTTTTTTTCTTCTTATTTGTTCCTGTTGCTTGATTTTTCGGCTTTCTTTCATTTCATATAACCTATTCTTTCAATTAGCTTTCATTTTCTTTACTTGTTTTGATGCAGTTTCTAGAAGTCACTTTCGTTAGTTTGTTTCTTTTGACTCTAACCACTCAGAATGGTCTTTGTATAACCGACGTGCTATTCACAGATAACATGAATTATATTTCTAAGTAACTCTGATCATTGTAATTAAATTGTCTCAGCTGAAATAAATGTTCTAATATCCAGTCTCTTTCTACCTGCAAAAATAGAAGTAGTTCACAAGCAATGTATTTATGGAGAAAATAATCAAGAAATGTTTTTTCTTCGAGGTATTTGATTTTCATTTCTGTGATAGAAATTGTTTTATCCCCTAAATCAGACCACAGTTGACAAGTTATGAACTTGCTAATATAGTCGAGAGTTTTTTTCCTGCAATAAATTCCGGCACCTGGTCAAATAAAACTTGGATACAGTGCGTATAAGTCGACATGTTCCAGGCTCTTCGTTTTGAAAGTCCTTATATAAGATGTAACTGTACTGTCAAAAATGTTTTCGAGTTCATATATGACCTTCTGTGTAGTTGACCATTGCATGCAATCCTCAGAAAAAATCATCCAAAATTTTCATTGCTGTTTTTTCTTCTAAAGTAATGTTTCATAATTCTGAAAAGGCAGCGGCAAAACTATCTGGTGATACCTCTGTAAAAGGTCATTGGACTTTAAACCATTTGTTGCCGATATAAGTGTGATTATGTTCTTCAAGGCACTATCATCATTTACGCATTATTCTAAATCTGACAAGATTTCTTTAAACAGTTTCAGAGTGTTGCTAGCTAATCTCGGAGACCTAGCATCCACAAGTTTCCTTTGGAATCACTTGCCTCATACCTCATAACTTTAGTTCAGAACTCCAAACATGCGCTTTCTCTGCAAAATCATTACTTAATTGTTTTTGAGAAAAACAAAATCTTCGAAAGTTCAATGTCAAGACAGTAGATTTTGTTTGGAACAAAATTGACGACATTTAAGACTGTTTACTTCTCCCACTTTCGATGCACTCACATTACACTTAAGTAAATCATATACTCAGCTTTTTAACTCCGATGAATACCTTTTAGTGCTCTCGTTTATTCAGGAAACTTTTCTTGCAAGATTTATAATATTATTTGAATCCTTTTGGTATTTCTTTCCTTTACTTGTCTTATTTCGATATCCCTTTGTTTAACACTGTTTTCAAGGAAAAGTAATTTGTTAATTTTCTATCTCTTGTAATTTGTACATCTATATCTTTTTTTCTCTAAGAACGTTTCTATTGAAACTAATTCACTCAATGTAATCGCTGGCTCCGTCCATTTACCCCGAGGGCCACATTACATCGACCCCGACAAGAAATCTCGCTCCTATATTTAACGGCGTTATTTTGTAAAACTCATAGCCAGTCGACCTAATTGCCGTAACCATAGCTTGAATAAGCTGTAAATACGATGTTTTGGTCGCAAATCCAACAAAAAGTTAACGAATATTGCGACCTATGTCGGAGATCAAACTAATTTCTGGTCTAAATGAATGATTTGATTGGTCGACTGGTCATTATATTGAGATCTGCGATTGGTAAATTCAGTTCCTGTAAATAAGAATGAAACAATTATTATTATAATTTTTTTGTTCTGTAGGAATTTATAAGCCAAAAAAAGCAAATATTGAATGCCTACATAAGGTGGTTTAGTTATTTCATTTACACTACACTGACAAAATTTGCCTGGATACTTATAGTTTAGTTTGCAGATTCACTTCTCCTTTTGTCGAACTAACTTTCTAATATATCATTTTGAATTAATTTATGAAAGATACATGTTTTTGCACGTTTTGAAAATTAAGACAAGGTTTCCTTATTATGAAAATTGCACATTTTAAGAACGCGTTTTCCTGGTTTAATGCGCTTTATGATATATTTTCACGATCTCAATTTTGATAGAAATATTTGTACATTATTTCAGTACATTTTAATCACAATTGATATTTTATGGTCAATATTATGGCGATTTTGCATGAAAAAATGAATTTTCATACTACCCCCCATTTTTTTCTCCGTTTAAAAAGTCTGTGACAAGTGGCCAAATGTATCGGTCCATCTTAATCTCGTTTAATCGTTTCTTTTTTTTATATAGTATTAAATAAAAGAAATGATTGGGTTATTTTTATGTTTTCATAATTTCAGGCTGAAATCCAAACTGACCTAAAAGTTCTTCTAGAATTATTGAAAGATCCGAACACTCGACAAACATGCGCATGGATACGTATGAGAGTATCGCAGATGTGGCCTACCTGGATACAAGCTATACGGGGCTTGGAACAGAAACAAGATTTATCAAACAGACGGAAACGAAAGGTAGGATATTAAGCAATTAAAACGTTAAAGAAAAATAAATAAACCGATAAAATCAAGACATGTACGTTCTTAAATGCAGTCAGGACCAAATCTCTGCAATTTTAATGAGAATTTGCAGGTTAAAGCAATTCTCCTATTTGATTGTTAACTTCAACTTTTATGTCACAGTATTCCGCCTTTTCCGTTAAAGTCACGTCGAAAAGACGTTTGAACAATCTCTCGTTTATTTTGACACTAAACAATAGCCTTCTTAATATTCAATATGCAAAAGGAGGAAACGAGATCTCTGGAAAGAGTATTGTAAATCGGGTAATTTTCGCGTCGTCTTATTTTCGCGTCAGAAGGACCCGAAGACTTATTAGCGAGGTCATGAAGTATTGTACTTCAGTAATTTCCGGAAATATACCGGCGAAGAAAAAAATCATATACGATTACAGCCCGAATCGGCACCGACCTTTGAATAGAATGATAACCTATCCTCTATCCTCATGGTATGAAAATTTCTCTCCTGAAATAGTTGTAAGGTCGCAAAGTATGCATTTAAGTTTAAGAAAATATATTTTTGAAAAGAGTTAAAAATCCCTTATCAAAAAGATGTTTCAGGTCGTAAGCATTAACCATTTAAATTATCAATACGATACTATGTTTACCAAACTGAAATAAAATGAAATAATTATATCCCCTAACAAAACAGGTAAAAATATTTGATTTTAATTGATTTTTTTCGCATCATCTGATTTCAATTTTTTAAAAGGCTTTAAGAGTCTATGCAATAAAGAGTCAGTTACAACTTTTTAGTCCTTTGTTGTCTTTTGTTGTCGCCTAGATATTTATTTGTGAACGTTGTTAATAGACTAAGTGGACACATTTGGCAGGTTATAAAATTTTGCCACCTGTTAAAGATTCGTCCTGTTCTCCTAACTGGTTCATTCCATTTTTACGCCGAGAAGTTGGTTATCCTCGTATGAATGAATAATAGAGTTGGGTGACACCGGAACGGGTTAATTAATTTATCTTCGTCGGTCGGCAGCTTACTTCGGACATCTCCGTATTTTTCTTTACATAATAATCCAATTTCAGTGAGTTTCTTGAATTCGCGAGCACTTTGACTCGCGAATAACAGCAAAAAAAAAAAAAACCCTCGCTAATAAAACCCGATTTACAGTATTTTGAGATTTCTCTTATCAATTTTAACTCATGTTTGTTTACATTTTGAAATCGAGTCAAACGAAAACCTTGATTGTGGTGGGTCATAATTTGAAATATCAAATATTCTTTCACGAATTTTAGGCTTGACGTGTAATTTTTCATCTTTTAGTTTCAATCGTCATATCTATTTATACTTATTGGCCTTCTGTATAGTTTTCTTACTAATTTTGTTTTGTCTTTTAGAGAGTGATATGGCTTTAAAGTTTAAAATACTTCGGGAAATTACTCAAGGAAATTGATTTTCGTTTAGGAACATGTACGTTCATTTGCAGACCTCATAAGAAACTAATTTTCTAAAAGAATGGTAATTGTCAACCTTCAGAAGTTAACATATAGAATTATATAAGTTGCAATCAAGTGTCTTTATGTCAGCCTGGGATTCAAGTCGATTTATTTCTAAGAAAACCGAAAAAGCTGAGTTGGATAATGGTGCATGAATTTCTTGTTGATAAAATACTCTACTTTTCCATACAAGCTAGAGATTAATCTAGACAGTTTGACCTAATGCAGAGTTGAACTGTGATTCATTTATGGAATGAAGGGAATATTTATTTTTCATTCAGATAAAGTTTTATCACACTGCGAACAATTAAAATGCCTTTGCTTTCATCAAATGCAGCCCTTATTTATTAGATATTGATCAGATCACACTTTCTTTCTGGCATTCAATATTGTTTTTAAAAGATCCTCAGTCGTTAATGGTTGTGACTATATTGTGACAATATACTCTCGAGAATATTATTATATAGAGGATAAACTAATATGAAATGAAATTCACCTTCAGGTACATAAATGTGTATATTCAAGGAGAACTTACAGAATCGAAAATGTGATAAATATGTCAAAACCTTCCAACATCCACCTGTAATATGTATCTAGAGCATCTAAATTTGCTGGTATGTGACGATATTTGAATGACGCGTAAATTACTTGATAGTAATCTATCTCTAACAATGACTTGAATTCTCGTTAATAGAAGGATTGATATTTTCATTTCCATTTCTGTATCGAAACATCCAAAGGTTGGTGTTTTAATATTTGTATTTGATCAAAGGAATGGAGATTTTCATCCACTTGTAACAGAAAAAGGACGACATTTTATTTTAGATGCCCATGTGTGCCTTTAAGATTCGTCTAATTTCTGAGTATAGTATAACTTTGTTTAGGGTATCTTGAAGCTGGTAGAGAGTAAATTTTCGTCCCAAATGTTATCGTTATATAGAAAATAGCTAGAGGGTATCCTGATTTCTCCAAGAATGAACCAGTCGGTGGTATTTTGGTCTAAAGCTCATTCTCCATGCAAAGATGTATTTGTGTTCAGCATTTTTCGTGTCACAGGTTCTAATTATTCTTATTCCCTCTCATATGCTACTTGAATACAATACTCCGAAAGCAGTTTTGCGAAAATCAGATGTGGCTCATCAGAGAAAAACAGGGTATTTTCCTAAAAGCCTACGTAGGCTATTAATCTATGTATAGATTAACCCAAGACAGCACAAATAAAGGGCCATTCACGTGGTGCGAATAACCGTTTGAATCTCGTATTTAGTTGCAATAAAATCAAACCAACGTCATCGTTTCATCATCAGGAGTTGTGTTCGCTAGCCGGTCATTATTCTGTAAAGGTCAGTCCAAAACTGCCGTAAGCGTCATTACAAATATAGTTTAATGTTATTTAGTACTAATCATTTTATGTGACAAGATTAGGTCGTTTCGCTAGTCAATTTGTTATCTTCTGTTGACTCTTGGTCATATTATCAAATAGTTTGAATGCATCATTTGGATTAAATAGACCGAATTTGTGTTGGTAATTATATATCTCTTTCATGGCCTGTGGTGTTTGTGTATAAGATTAATTCGTTTCCCTTTTTAAGAAAAACTTTTCGTTATTCTTTGTAAACACCATTTCTATAGATGATGTTCTTATTTTTTCTGTTTTGATCAGCATTCTTGTCATGACAGTATTTTGTTTTGTAAGCCTTAAATCGTATCAGAAACATTCGTCACATATACGCCATCTGCGAAAAGAATGATAATATTTCATAAAAATTTCCTTGAATAAAATAACACGGTCCTGACCTTCATAAAAAGCTCAGTGAGATCATTACAAATAATGAAAATATCTTCGGCAAACTTAAACAACCTTGCATGGTACCTAATTGTATTTTGATTTATAAAATTTTATAGTTGAAAGTTATCGTTCATACATTTCATGTTTAACTAATATTAGTATTAATCATTAACAAATTAGAAACAATATCATATTGTATTGTAATCTCAGAGTGTTATATAACAATCTTCCAAAATGTTTCTTATTGTTACTTTTCACTGTATGCCAGAGTTTTAAAACCGATTTCTCGCAATTTATATTTGGAAGTTCTCATCGCTTTTTGACTGTCTAAATTGTCTTAAGAAGACATTCCGAACCTTCTAGTCATCAACAAATCTTTAAAAATCATCTTCCCTGTAGCATTGGAACAATTTCAACCAAACTTGACAAGAATGTTCCTTGGGTGACACTTTTCAAAACTTGTTCGTGAAATTTTGATTCGCCTAAAAAGGGGCATGGCAGGGCCGGGCTGATCAGACTGAGATGATCATGGAATGATTCTTTAAAATCTTCTCCTCCTGATCCACTAGGCAAGTGTGGACCAAACTTCCCAGGAACGTTCCTTTAGTTACTCTTTTCAAATTTTATCCGTGAAAAAATGTGGGTGTGGCAGGGCAAGGTTAATCAGACTAAGAGAAATCTTTTTAATCTTCTCCTCTTTAACCATTCGGTAGATTTAGACCAAATTTGGCAGGAATATTCCTTATGTGACCCCTTTAAATACATTTTTCGTGATATTTTGATTTTTGAGAAAAAGCAGGCGTGGCAGGATAGGCTTATCAGACTTAGAGAAATCAAGAAATAATTCGTTTAAAATCTTCTCCTCTTAGGCTTATCAGACTTAGAGAAATCAAGAAATAATTCGTTAAAAATCTTCTCCACTATTCTCACTATTTGACCGATTAGGACCAAATTTGATAGGAATGTTTCTCGAGAGACCGTTTTCAAAAAACGTTCGTAAAGTTTTGATTTGTGAAAAAATCATGCATCGCAGCGCGGGCTTATAAGACTTAGAGAAAACAAAGAAAAATATTCTTTAAAATCTTCTCCTTATGAACTATTTTGTCGTTTTGACCAAAATTGGCTGTTTCTTGGGTGACCCTTTGAAAAACTTGTTCCTGAAATTTTGATTTCCAAAAATAAGTGGGCGTGGTAGGGCCGGGTTTATCAGAGAAATGAAGAATGATTGTTAAAAAATCTTCTCCCCCTAAACCACTGTGCCAATTTGGTCCAAACTTGTCAAGATTTGTGCTGGGGTTATTCATTTCACAACTTGTTCGTGAAATTTTGATTCGCGAAAAAATGTAGGTGAAACAGGGCCGGGTTTGTCAGACAAGGAGAAATCATAGAGTAAATCTTTCAAAATCTTCTTCTCTCTAACTGTTTGACCAATTTGGACCAAACTTAGCAGGAATGTTTCTTTTGTGACCCTTTTCAAAACTTGTTCGGGAAATTTTGATTTTTTAAAAAATAGGCGTGTCAGGGCCGGGTTTATCAGACTTAGAGCAAACTTGGATCCTTTCTTTTAAAATCATCTGCAAGCTCTAAGAGCTTAGTTCTTATTATTTTCAGGTGAGCGATTTAGGGCCATTTAAGCCCTCTTGTGTATTTTGTGTGGTATATAAATATGACATATATAATATATTTTTGATCATCAGATGATTTTCCTGTGTCAAATTTTCATAAGAATTTGTCTAAGAGCCGCTTTAAAGTTTTTTTTTTATTTCTCTAGTTGAATATTGACAGACGGAATTCAAATTAAACAACAATTCATACAGACGGTAACTGGTGCGAGGGAGGCAGGTTTTAATGGAAGTTAGTCATGAATACTGAGAAATAAGTACAATATACAAACAATCTGCTTGAAAATCGGTGGACCGAGCGTGTTGATTTTTTAGCTAGCAAAGCGTCAGCTTTGATAGCGTAAGTTAAGAGACAAAATTTGAGGTCTTCTCAGAGGTCAGTGAGTGCAAACCGCCAATGGAGGCTTAACCACTAATTCAATGAATGTCTACACAACAAAAAGTAGTTCTTCAAAGGCGTGATATAAAATCTATTCCCATCCAATCCCGATTTTTAAAGAATCCCAAGAAAAGGCTCTAGAAAAGATTTTGGACAATGAAGAAATTTCTTGTATTTCGCTAGAGCCCACAATGTTTTTTACCCTACAAAAGACAACAGACAAAGAAAATTACCAAACAAAACCATGCTTTTCTAGCTTGCGGTTCTTCAAGTACTTTGATTATTTTCTGGTTATGAGACATATCATTATTTAATCGTTTTGCTCAGAATGTATATTATAGTTTAGGTATGTCCATTCACCAATAGGGATTTAATCTGCGATTGCTTTAGCGGTTTCACGGTAATTCAAACCAACGCAGAGTTAAATCTGAAAAGATATAACGGCTTCTACCCCAGGCAAAGTAGACCGAATCGGGTAACAAGACTCCGAACATTTATTTATACGCCCGATTGAAAGTCTGCGCTTAACGCTGGCTTTCAGTCTATATTCTCATGGGAAGTGGCACCCTTTACATAAGGAAAAACGATTTCAGCAATCTATCGTGTATTATCGTCACTTAGGCAAACAAGAGTATTCTAACTACCGTTACACAAAAGAAGGGTAGGATTAAAGGTTTCCGGAAAGAGGATTTCTTAGGATTTTTTTATCGATTTCAGTTCGAGTTTGTTTAATTTTGAGTATGCATTCGATTATCCATCGGAAACGCTTGCTTATTTCGTTATTGACAGTTATATTTTACTTACGGACGATTTCGTTAACTTCCATGACCGAGCTAAATGTTTGAATAGCTAGTGAGAATTAAAACGTCATCACTGACGATATATAGGGAATATTACCACAGTGTCTTTTTCTATGCGTTGTCATCGTGTTCGAGAATCGTGTGTAGGTATTTTTTATTGGATGAGACCGAAGGTCGAATCCAATAAAAATACCTACACACGATTCGAGAACACAATAACAACAAATAGAAAAAGACACTGCTGTAATATTCCTTTTCTTATATACCTTTTAGGAAATGACATTTAGAAAATTGTCTTAAATGGCTAAGAAATAACAAACTTTCCTAGAAACCCGGAACGTCATTACACAAAATAGTAGTCCGTGTTTAACGGTACTCGACGAATACGGTTTTTTGCTACACGCCGAATACTGATTTTTTTCTGTCGAGTTGTATTTGACAGCCTGGTTTTACTCCATATCTTTTATAGGTATATAACAAAATTTTATGTAAACAATCCTTATATTATGGTGGGCCATAATTCTAAAAACCGAAACTTTTCTAATGAATTGTAGTCTTACTGCGTAGAGTTATTTAGATCTTAGCATTTCATTCGTCATATTTACTTATGCTCTTGGGCCTCTAGGAAGTTTTCTTATTTATTGTATTGTGTATTTTGGGGAAAATATGGCTTTAACGAGGCTTTAAATTGCAGCATCAAACCATGTGGATAATATTGTGCTACTGTATGGTAGAAAACTTGTGTCTTGATGGGTGTATGAAATATGATCCAACCCTCTCTCTCTATAAGCGACTATAGAGCGTATTTTCATTAACGAAATAAGTCTGTGTGGTAATGCTTGTAGAAAAACACGACAGCCTCCTAGTGCAAACCTGACTACACGCTTCATCTCTCTTTCTCTCTCTCTCTCTCCCCCCCTCTCTCTCCCCCTCTCTCTCATTCTCTGTCTCTTTCTCTCTCTACCTATCTATCGCTTATTTATACAAACACAACATACTCATTTTCTGTTCTTTTTGTATACTACTTTTACTATCAATTATCAGGCGTTGTCATTGGGCCTCATTTTAAAGAAGAAAATAAGAATTTTGAAAAATATTTCCTGATTTGTGATATCGGGGTAAATGTTTAATTTCGTATTAGATCAACTCTTTTGGCTAATCCAATCTTCATTATTTCCTCCACCGGCTGGAAGCCATTGAGCTGATGTCAAGGCATTGTGTCCAAAGTGCGTCCGACCGCGTGTGCGTCCGTCCGTACACTTGTTTGAAGCGACCTAGCGTAGATTTTAGTGGGAAGTTAAATTACTTGTTGCTCTTAATAATATATCATTTATCGTTTTAGGTATTGATGTACTTGGGATTTCTGTCAAAGAAGGCGAATTGGGGCTTCGCAGAACT
Source organism: Fragum fragum (assembly GCA_946902895.1). Classification (NCBI taxonomy): domain Eukaryota; kingdom Metazoa; phylum Mollusca; class Bivalvia; order Cardiida; family Cardiidae; genus Fragum; species Fragum fragum. The sequence continues at coordinate 7,842,400 of OX336370.1, read as the reverse complement.
TCAGTTTAAAGGTAAAGGACCTTTGTTTCCTTCTCGAGAATCGGAGAGAGAGAGGGAATGAGAGATAGAGTGACAGACAGGAGAGAAACAGTTATTGAGAAAGTGAGGTCTATTCTAGTTCGTAAACACAAATTAAATCACTTATCCCTATCGGTTTATTTGACGGTTCGCCGCTGCAGGACCAAAAATCCATTGAACAGCAAACGGTTCACTTAGGCCTATATGTCGGACGGAAGTGAAATTTAATCCCAAAATTTTGTCAAAAATCATTTCGTTGATAATCGACTTAAATGTTCTAACTATAGCTTACTCAAACTGTAGATTCAAAAACCAGGGCGCTAACCAACACTTTCTTTTTTGTTTTATGTTCACGACCAATATTTATTCAATTAGCCATCTGGTTGGAAATCTCAGTCGAACTGTTGGATGCCAGTTGGCGGGACCAGTGATCTGTCAATTTCTGTCTGATCTGAAACTAAGATAATAAACTAAATCACTAATCTTCTCAAAAAATAAATACGTGTTTTCAGGTGGCCCACTCGGCGAACTAGTGGTATGGTCCGATTTGATAGCTTCTCTCTACATGCTTGGTCACGACGTTAAAGTTACAACCGAGTTTGAGGAATTACAGCAGTGAGTTATATATTTGTTGTTGTAAAGTTTGTAGAATACATATGTAAATGATTTTGTGCAGAAATAGTATCTAATTGCTGAGTTTCCGCAGCTCGATACGCCAACTGACCAATCGCAGCTGTCAATAAAAAAGGGTTCGACCAATAATATCCTTCATTTAGACTTGATGTTAACTTAGAACTCCAATATTGACCTCAATTTATTTGAAGCTTTTTTGATGATTTGGCGAGGTAAAGATCATAACTACAGCTTATTCAAGCTGAAGTAACGACGTTTATGTCGCCAACTAATCATTCTATTTTTTGTTTTTTTGTTACAGGCTACTGGTCGTAATTTGTCAGGATAACGCCCTGAAATATCGTAGCGGAACTCCCCGTTCGACAAAATGGGCTAGACAAACGGAGTAAGTGGGCGGGGCAAGCGATTGGTCAACATCCGATATGGCAGTTTGTCAGAGATTTCCAAAAAATATAAGTTTCAAATTTCTGATAAAGGACACTTGAAGAAAAGACGAAAAGAAATTCCTTCAGATGAAGCTTAATATCGTAACCGCAGCTTGATATTTAAGTAACCAACCAAAGACATATTCGGCATAGTTGTCGGCGACCAATATTTCTGTAGAATCATTTGGCTTGTCTCTTAATCATTTTAGTGACGACCCGCCAATTTTAGCTTCAATATAGATAATGTTTCGGTGGCCTCACAACGATATAGGTCTTTTCTTAATACTGTTATTTTGAACCGGACGCTACCCTCCTTGTAAAACACCATTGTCTGAGGGACAGAAACTTTTAAAATAAAAGAAACTCAGTAACTATCAACGAAGAACCAATATTGGAACAAGTTCTTAAAGGTCATTCGAAAATTACATTTTGTTGACTCGATCTTTATACACTTAAACTCAGAACAATATATAAATTGATCGATCAAGGCTGTCAATCAAATTATTCATTTAAGAGATGAAGAGAATATTTTTTGTTTTCATGGAGGTATGAACCGAAAACCTAATCACACTGTATGAATACGCGAAGCGGATTCATACATTGTGTGATTAGGTTTTTCGGTTCATACCTCCATGAAAACAAAAAAAAATCTCTTCATTTCTTATAATTTAATAGTATCGAGCGACAAAGGCAAAAAACCTACATCTTTTGATACCTTTTTATATGGGACTATTTTGTGCGGAAGCATACAAAATCACTGCGTGCTCAAAATTTTGTTCATGGAGGTATGAATTAAATTTTTCGACCAATCAGAACGCTCGTTTTTGATAGACGAAACTAACAATTAAATTATTTGTATCGGAAGTAAAATTTGAACTCCAACATTGGTCGACATTTATGCAAAGCATTTTTCTTGGTTCGGCGACTTAAGCGTCTTAACTACAAATTATTAAAGCTGTAGTTACGAAGTTTAGTTCACCAACCAACTATTTTACTTTATAGTTATATGTTTCTAGCCACAAATTTTGCAAAATAACACCGTTTAAAATTGAAGTGGGATTTCCTGTTAGAATCAATGGGCGGGGTCAATGGAGTCATTTGTCTTTCTTAATCATGAATGCACAGTTTTATTAGCTCACTTGAGTGCGAGGTGAGCAATTGTGATCGGTGATTTTCCGTCCATCCGTCCGTCTGGCGTCCATCCACTTAAGAACTCTTCTCCTCCTAAACCAGTAAACTGATCAAGCTAAAACTTTTCGGGGATGTTCACTGGGTGAACTTGTTAAAAAAATAAAGTTTATGAAAAACTCTGGTTGCCATGGCATGTGAAAATGGAAATTTTAGTTAACCTTTGAGAATATTTTCCAGAAACTAAATGGCAAAGGGCATTAACATTTCATATACACATAACAACATGGTTCTAAGGCTGCTGGTATTTATATTTGATATGCTGTTTAGCCTAATTGTTTTCCTCACGTTTTGATGAAGTTATGTGCGTAGGTTATAAAACGAGCTTTCCCTAGGTGTCCGATAGTTAGACCATGAAGACCATGTTAAGAAAATCCCCTCCTAATGCACGCCCGGTAATCTCGGGCTCCATCTCTTTTTGGAGAACAGTGCAAAATGGAGACAATGATACTTCCGATATGGAGCCAAGGACCGGAACTGAACAGAAAAGGTAAATAAAGCAGTGCACCTCGCGTACAATTTGATCTCCTATTAACCTATCATACATTTTCCCAAAACGTCCAGAGTTTCATACCACATAGAAATGATCATATTATCCGTTGGCGGTGATAGATTTCAAAAATAATTCCGTTTGTGAATAGAAGCTTGAATCAAAGTTTGGACATCGGACCCGATCAAACACGAACATGCGTGTTGAAATCGTTCAAATCCATGTAATCAACAGTTCTGAAAGATTTAAGCGGCAATGTCTGTGAAATGAATGATAACGTGTTGATATACAATAATGTTACCACAAAGAACTGCGTTTTTCCTACCCCTTTTGCGGATTTTCTTAGATGAGAAGGAGACCAGGATGCGGTGCGGGAGACAAGATTCAGAGGGAGAGGCGATGCATATAAAAGAATACAGTGAATGATTTTCTAGGATTGTAACTTTATGCATATTACAGGACACTTTTTCTTTCCCTTTCACACAGTAAATGTGTCTCTCAGACTCTCTAGAACAGTCATATTTATATCTGGTCTATATTTTTCTCCTTTCTCCAAACTGACTTACCGGGCCACAATGGTGAATATAAAGTGAGCGCGTAATAATTTTTGTAAATCTATTCTAACGAAACATTATAACATTATCAAAGAAAACCAAATAGCTTATTTGAGAATTCAGGTCATCACGAAATTTGAAAAATACGCTAGGTTCTTAGAAATATGTATAGCGGAAGGAGTTTAGATCTGCAATAAACGGACGTTCTGTGCCTTATACGTTGTAAAAGCTCTATAACAACACCGGTGGTTTACTAGAATTTTCACACTTCTTTAAAAAGGGGTGGGTGTTAATTACAGGCTACAGATGTTAAGACGGAAAAAAGGGGGGGCGAAGATTTACTTCGACTGCAAAGAGCAGGTGGTTCATGACTAGAATGAATTTACAATATACATAGTATAAAGTTAGTAACATCGTGAAATTGACATTTACATCGATCAAAACCATTCAAAATCACTCACACAGCGCTCCAATCATTCATTCCAAACACTCACTCAAACCATTAAAAAACGCTCAAAATAGTTCAAAAACATTTAACAACCGTCCAAAATGCGCAGCATTTCATTCAAATCGATTACAATTTTCCACAATTTTTACTGGCAGCTGTGGCTTTTAAAGCGTCTGAGGTAAAAATATCGCAAATTGGACGAAATTAGCGATCTTGGATTACATACTTTTGATTTCATTCAAAACTCGCTCCTCCCACTCATTCAATTTCATTCCGAAATCATTCCAAAATCATCCAAAAATTGTCAATTTCACGGTGTTTTAACTTAAGCAGTGAAGTTTTTTTTTTACCTTTTGACATAATCTAGGATACAGCGCCTTCTAAATAAAAAAAAAAAAAAAAAAAAAAAAAAAAAAAACAATTATCTAAGCATGAACCATCACAAAAGGGGACATTTGGTTAAGAACAGTTACATTCGCCCTCTATTGAATTCAATGTGGCATGATTTATTTGGGATACGGGTTTATTACAGGTTATAAGTTTTCCGAAAATAATACAAAAAGGGTCGGCTTTGACGTCCGAAGAGGGGCTGGGGTTACATAAGAGTATGGGGTTCTATTTGAAGTTTTACAGTACATTTATATATGCATCGCCTCTCCCTCTGAATCTTGTCTCCCGCACCGCATCCTGGTCTCCTTCTCATCTGAGAAAATCTGCAAAAGGAATAGGAAAAACGCAGTTCTTTGTGGTAACATTATTGTATATCAACACGTTATCATTCATTTCACAGTCATTGCCACTTAAATCTTTCAGAACTGATGATTATATGGATTTGAACGATTTCAACACGCATTTTCGTGTTTGATCGGGTCCGATGTCCAAACTTTGATTCAAGTTTCTATTCACAAATGGAATTATTTTTGAAATCTATCACGGCCAACGGATAATATAATCATTTCTATGTGGTATGAAACTCTGGACGTTTTGGGAAAATGTATAATAGGTTAATAGGAGATCAAATTGTACGCGAGGTGCACTGTTTTATTTACCTTTTCTGTTCAGTTCCGGTCCTTGGCTCCATATCGGAAGTATCATTGTCTCCATTTTGCACTGTTCTCCAAAAAGAGATGGAGCCCGAGATTACTGGGCGTGTAATGTATAAAGTCTAAGGCATTCGTGTTTGGTATAAAGCATAAACAGATGGTTTTCTATCGTGTTTGCTAAAATTATAGCTCTTTGATAAAACATGGCCCTTTCACATAGGCCCAAAGTTTGTGAAAACGCCTGGTTAGAGCAAGTTCAAAAGTCTTCTGCTTCAAAAATGCAAGATGAAGGACAATCATATTTGGAATGTAGCATTACTAGATGTTTTTTGTACTATTTTACCTGAAATTGTGTCCCTAGGGTCCAAAACAGATATGTTACGTGAGTCAAAAATTTGGAAAGCTACTCAATTTGCTCAAGCTAGTTTATTTTAACTGTAAGCCCCGAGGCAATTACATTTTGAATGTTACTTAACCCGATGGTTATCTACAATTATTGTTGGAATTATGCCCCATAATCTAAACTAGCCATTGGGTCCAACTTTGGGAAAAAGGCTCATTATATCAAGTTCAAAAGTCTTCTCCTCTTAATCTATGTATAGGGCATTCATATATCGATGGCTTAGAGCAAAAACATAGTATGGCTCTATACAATGTATAGAGCCATACTATGTTTTTGCTCTAAGCCATCGATATGTTATGTACAATTACAAGATTGTACTGACTTACCTTCTAAGAATTCTGCCCATGGGGTCAAAAACAGTTTCAAGTCTTACTGTTAAAATTGTTTGACTCTAGTTGCGTCTTCTTTATATCAAAAAGTACTTGAACTAGCAGATTAAGGACCGTCGTGGTCCTCTTGTAAATAGATTTGATTACAAACACGTACCAATCAGTTGCCTGTAATTCAGGCCAGCCAGTAGACTTGCGAAGTGTTTTGAGCGGTGTGACTGAAATTTTGATCGTTTTGAGTTAGTGATTTAAACGTTATAAATAGAATGGTAAATGAGCCTCTTTGTTTTGAGTTGAATAAGCATCAAATTTTAAAGTTGTTAATTGTATGAATAACTGAAAAACTACAAGCGATTAAGCTCAAGGAAGACAACGGGAGAAGAGAGAAGCTTGTTTATCTTCCCAAATAGCTTATTCTACAAGTAGCATACCGTCGACGCGAGCAAAATGTCGTAACTGCAGTTTTATTTAAAGCTGTAGTTACGATATTTTTCTCGCACAGTGACTATGCGCTTTGTAATATCGTTTGTTCAAATAAATATTTCAATTCTCTTTCCTGAATGTCTAATCGACGAACAGTTATTTGAATTGCTTGCCAGACGTACATGCATACTAAAGGAAAAGAGACAACGAATTCAAACCAGTTATAAAGTTGGCTTGATCGAGGCTGGGTTTGTTAACTGTGCCTGCCCGCCCCCCCCCCCTCCCCCATCCCACCAGCCATAAACGGAACTTCAATTCGAGCAGGGCACTTCCTTGACCAACATATCAGATTTTAATTTCATCCAATAGTTAAGTTCATTTATCCCTTTTAGAAGTCCCATCTGTTTTTCTAAGCTTCAACACCATATATTGTAGATATCAACACTACTTTACTGCTAACCAATCTAGGACGAGTACTCACAAAACATGTCAACAACCGGACAATATTATTTATACAGATATCATTGGACTGAAACATATTTCTGCCGATATACCTGAACCGTATGAACATTACAAGTAGGTATTCTGCTTTTCACAAGCTATATATTTATGCGTACAAATGTGGGATTGTGTGATAATTGGTTAAGGAACCTTTTCACTGTGAAAATCATTGACAAAATATACACTATCAGTGTTAGCGCGTAGGACTCCTACAAATGGGGTCCTGGGTTCGATCCCCAGGCGGTGAATATCCTTTCCGACATTTGACTTCCACCAATGTGGGGATCGTAAACCTAAGTGGGATGAGCAGCTGGAGGCTCGAAAAGGATGTAGTGGTAGTGCTGGTGAGGGAAATACCAGGGATCCACTGTTAGGTGCTCAAAATGACTTAAATACCTGCATTTTAAAGTGGTGTTAATTCCAATTCAATTAATGGAACATTGAATCAACATTACTGTTGATAATATTAACAAGTTATGGACTCCTTTCAATATTCAGTCGGCCAATAAAAATCAAACCTCCGGTTTTTTAAACTTTCATATTGATGCCTCTATGTGTTAAGAAGGCAAATAAAGTAAATTATGTAAACCCCTTTTCGCTTACCTGACCACAAAGTGGTCATGGTGAACAATTGTGATCGGGCTGTGTATGGCGTAACATTGTAATACAAAATGAACTTTAACCTCGTTTATTAGTCCCAGAATGGTTACCGGTTTTGGGACTATAGGTTTGCTCGATTCCGTCCGCCTATCTGTCCGTCCGTCACACTATTCTCCGGAGCATATCTCCTGACCCATAAGTGCTAGGAACTTGAGACTTTTTCACTTATAGATCACAATGTGGAAAAGTGTCATGCTCAAGAACGGTAACTCTAGCCTGCTTTGCATCGCAATACGACATGCACTTGTTTATCACCATTATCTTTAGCAAAGAAGAATACTTTACATAACTATGATTTGCTAGCTAACAGTATTGTCAGTACATAGGTTTTATGTTTTCTCTCGAAATAATTTTATCTAGCAAGTGACCTCAGCTTGATCTAATTTCTTTTTTAAAACATATGTTTCGCAGAGATCCAGGAAGGTCACGTATTACGATTTTCTAAATCGCTGGGCTTGCATCTTACTTCGCATAATCGTTGAGATAATGTAGATATAACGTTAGTGAAGCAGGAGGTTATTTGATTCGCGATTCTCCATTCGCATTTTTGACACCATAAAACACATTTATCCACGGTAAAAATGCTCAGGTACGGCTTTATTAGTTACGGGTACAAGTAACACACACCACTTCACCTTAAACAGATCCATTCGAAAGATACCAGGCTCCTCAAACTCCTCGTTTTACGCCTTAATGAAAGAAAAATAAATCAAGTTGTACTAAAAAGATGTACAGATTTTGTACAGGTGAAACTATATACGATTTCTTATTTTACTGTAGAATGATTTTAACTCAAGTTGACCCAAATTTCAATTATTCATTATTTCTCTCGGAAAGTTTGTGTTAAGCTTTAAATCGACCAATTATAAGTATTTCCTCCATTAAATTCGGTGTAACATATTAAAAAATTCACATTGTCCTCTGTTCATTTTGGTTACAACTTGATTTTTAGTTTCATCTGTCAAAAACTAGCGATCTCTAGCGATTGGCAAAGTAATAATACCTCAATGAACAAAATTTTGAAAACGCAGCTATTTACTATACTTACAAATAAATTAGTTCCTTAGAAAAAGTATCAAAATAAGTAAAAAATGCTTTTATCGTTCGATGTCATTAAATTTTAAGATATGAAGAGAACATTTTTTTTGTTTTCATAGAGGCATGAAACGGAAAAACTAATGACACTTATGTATGTATCCGATTCGATATAAAGGAAATACTGTAAGTGGAAGGGGCGTTAAAACCCATTCAACCAGTTATTTAACTGGACAAGCGCGATTAGTTTTGCGCTTTTAAAGTTTTTTTTTTATTTTATGGTTATATGTGTATTATAGATGCCGACTTCGTATACTTGACTCTTTTGGAGTTCATGCAGCTTTCAACCAAAAGAAATATGCTGAAAGTACTGGTCGTACCACGTTCTGGGGATGTTTAAATCTACGGCTACAACAATTTTATAACATGTTCCGTAAGTACAGGGATACAACACATACATATAACATGTTCCGTAAGTACAGGGATACAACACATACATATAACATGTTCCGTAAGTACAGGGATACATCACATACATATAACATGTTCCGTAAGTACAGGGATACAACACATACATATAACATGTTCCGTAAGTACAGGGATACAACACATACATATAACATGTTCCGTAAGTACAGGGATACAACACATACATATAACATGTTCCGTAAGTACAGGGATACAACACATACATATAACATGTTCCGTAAGTACAGGGATACAACACACACATAACATGTTCCGTAAGTACAGGGATATAGCACATACATATAACATGTTCCGTAAGTACAGGAATACAACACATTAATACAATATGTTCCGTAATTACAGGGAAACAGCACATACATATAGTCATTATTACCATATCGAATAGGCGACTATCCAAAATGTAGAATGGGATTTACTTATACAGTTCCAAGAATGAACTTCCTGTTTCTGAAAGAAAACCGAGCTCCAACAAAGTTCTACTTTGATTTTCACCGTCGTTATTTGAGGCATTTATTGCCAGTAACACGTAACAAACGAATAAATTGATTGGTTTGCGACCTTAACGGTGTAACTACTGCTTGAATAAGCTGTAGTTAAGAAGTGTAGGTCGATATTAAATATAAATGTGGAGTGAATGAATGATTTAAGGTTAATCGACTTTTTTTCTTTTCATCGGCGATCTGTCAATTGACCAATCGCTGGCCAAGCCAACTAACTTTGTTGGCCACGCCCATCGTCTCCAACAGGAAGTCCTGCTGCGTTATTTTGCAAAATATATGACCAGTAGCATGCAACAAAAAGGTAGAATGGCTGGATTACGACTTCAACGTTATATCTACAGTTTAGATGAGCTATTGCTACGACGTTTAAGTCGTCAAACAAACTTAAAGTTTAACAAAAAATGGCCGCTAACGCTCGAGTTCAAAACTCATTTCTGGTCTAAATGAATGATTTTCATTTGTCGACTGGTAATTTGTTCGATAGTTGCGATTGGTCAATCATTGTCATAGTTTTTCTATTGACCACTTTCACTATGTAAGCATTGCTTTGTTAAGTAATATTCTTTGCCTTTGTAGGGTATGAAACATTTAGGACACTGAAGAAAATGGCTTGATTGAAGTAATTTCTTTATTGTCCACAATGTTTTCCAAAACCTATTTTTAGATTCTTAAAAAGTGGTAATGGGTTGTATAGCATGCTTTCAAGGGCAATATACAATTTGAATAAAGTTTATTCATACTGCAAGTCATCATGAACAAAATATGCTTGAGTCAGCTAAAATTACCTAGGAGATGAACTTGCAGGCAGAGTTTGGAATATTCCTGAAATACACAAGAACTACTTTTTGTGGCGTGGATTCTGTGGATTTAGTAGTTAAACCTCTAGTGGCATTTGCACTCAATGATCTCTGAGAAGACTTCAAAGTTTTATCTGTTAACTTAAGCTATCAAATCTTATAATTTGCTAGCTAAAAATCTGTTGCTTTACGATAAAGTGATCCATATGCCATAAAAATCGACCAAATGAACAAAATATTTTTAATAGGAATATGATTCATGCGTTAAACAGATTGAAAAAATGATTGGCCCCCTAAGTATTTCCTGTACTTTGATTTCTCTTTCTTTGAAAAGCACACACCCCTGATGACACGTTTCTTGGCTTTGTGGTGCGTTCTAATTTGTCTAATGGAGATCATCTAGAGAAAGAGAATGTCGTGTTGGTCTACGGTAAAAGCACCGGATATTGGAAGGTAATCGACATATCAATCTCAGATGTATGTAGGGACTAACTTTCTGAGTAAGAAAAAGAAATCGAGGAGATTAAATGAAATGTCATTAAAAACCAAATTCATGAAAGAAGAATCATATACAAACAGATAAAAACTAGGCTATGGCAAGTTTTCTATCTGTTTTAGATGGTGAGTTTAATACTCGGTATTTTGATATTATATCTGAAGTATGACACACGTTTTTGCGATAAAAGCCTAAACTTTATCAATAAAAGATCTTCCCCGCAATATATACCGCCGTTTGCAAAATGACGGCTTTACATGCATAATGTGACGTCTATTAACGAAAAGGCGTTATCACGTGCTTTATCTCATTCACAAAGTCATTTCTCCAGTGTAATATCGACCATGTTATATCAAAAATAGTCAAATGGTTTATTTCACTCCCCTCTGTCGTAGAGTCGTGTTGTAAAGAGCATAAAATGAAAAAGTAGAGCGATAAAGAGTCATGAAACTGCTTAAATTAAATTTATCAAAACGTCAAGGAATCTGTTCAAAGTTGCTGTCTTTGAACAGTTTGGTTTTCAAATGACATACTGTGGCAAATGCTCATTCCTGCTTACTTTTAAAGGGAGGTATCGATGTTTCTGAAACCTAGATAAGAAAAATTACCAAGTGCCGAAAAATAGACTCAAACGAACATTTTATACTTTAAGTAAGGTCAGATATTATCTTGGTGGTTATCTAATAGACCTAAAGTGGCTTTTTCTGGTTATATCGGAAAGGTTCAGCGGAATTCCAGGTTATTTTTAGATATCACGGAGTTCGGCTGTCGACATCGGATGACCTCATTTGCATATCACCCAGTCAAATGAAGGTAAAAATTTTACTAGCGAAACAGCCAACGTCATAAATCATGTCACATGAAAGGACTAATCTTTACAGACCGACTAGCGAACATTACTCCTGATGACGTAACGATGACGTTGGTTTGATGTAATTTGAACTAGATGCAAGGTTCTAACGGTTATTCGCGCCATGTGAATGCCCTATAATCTTCGTAACTGTCTCGGATTAATCAAAAAATAGATTAATAGCCTACGTAGGCTATTAGGGAAATACCCTGCTTTTTTCTGATAAGCGAGCTCATATTTTTGCAAAACTACTTTTCGGCATATTGTTTTCAAATAGTTTATGAGAGGAAATAAAAATAATTAAAATCTGTGAAAAAAACATTGATACCTACCTTTAAATCTCTCAGTACAAACAGTAGTATATGTTGAACCCTAGCAGCCGTTGTGGTTGTTGTCGGAGATAAAAGTACACGTGACCGGGCTTAAACTTTAACACATATATAATTTGATTTTCAAATTTGGCGCGTAAAATGATAATGACTATAAATAGGTTATTTTATTATGATATCTGCTTGGGTGGAAGCTGGTACATTTAAAAATGATTATGATTTTGTTGGGTTATGGGAGCTTATAGCCTGCATGACTGAACAAAAGGCTTCGATCAGCGATAGATGATGTTAATGACACCCCTCCCCCTCGCAACCACAATAACGGCAACTAGAGTCCCACATATACTGCTACAAACGGTCCAATAAAATTCCACAGACTTGGCAGATATCATTATTTTTCCCTTTCAGGGCAAGGAGGCATATATCAGCCATTTCAGCAAAGCCGGTTTTTCAGTCCATGGCACTGTAGAAAAGAAAAGTGAAGAAATACCTTCATTTGTGACAAAACATGAAATTTTGCATGGTGGAGAATTTCAACTATTATTACGTCGGTCAAAGGTCTATATTTTATCTCACTTTTAATGATGTTGTTTGCATATATAATTGTAAATGTTTTTTTTCTGACAAAAGTTTAAAATCGAATTGTTGTTGCCTTGTTTGGCCACAACGTGAGTGTAAGTATTATGGCGTGCCTTTTCATGTCACTTCGAATGCAATTTCTACAGATTTCTATTCCTTGAAAATTTTTATGGTGATGTTATCAATTTTTTTACAGTAAAATTCCCACCTTGGAAAAAAGCGTGTATCTTTTATTCACCTTTTCCTGACATACAGATAATTTATATTAGTCTCTCTACCGATAGAAAATGTTTATATTACAGAAATAATGCTAGATAATATCCAAGTCTTTGATGGTAATACAAACGCCAACCTGGCCGCTGATCACGTCGTTTTATCCTAGGGTAATGGATTTCAGAGCCCAAGCCTTGTATAGGTGATACGAAGAGGACACATCAATAAAAGAAAATCGTAATACAAATAACAAATGTTCATAGAGGCGTTAAACACCATTCATTCAAAACAATCGATGGTTATACAGAATGTAGCCTAAATGAATTCATATGTAGAAACTTTCAGTGTTCAGCTGGGCTGCATTGGTATTATTTGAATAATTTTTATGAATATTTATTCTAAAAAAGTACTTGCACGTTTAATTCATTTTACTGTTGGTAAATTTTCATTTCAAGGATAATGCAGTATTTCAGACGTTCTTTTTCTATTTATAGATATTTTTAGGACTCGGAGAGCCTTATGAAGGGCCTGCTGCTCTTGAAGCTATAGCTAACGGTGCAGTTTTCATCAACCCAAAAATCCAACCACCGCTTGATTATAGAAAAGTAGGAAAACCTACTGAAAGAAAGGTTAAGTGAAAATCATCTTTTGTGATATCAATGTACAATTCACTACATTTTACACTGCTATTTTTGGTATGTAGGCTATATTCATCATATTCATCCGAAGCGGATTCATACATAAGTGTGAAAAATCTAATCAGACTGTATGAATACGCGAAGCATGTGATTAGGTTTTTGTTTCATACCTCCCTGTACACAAATATATTTTCTTTAATTCTTATAATTTAATGACAGTGAGCGAAAATATGCGATTACTTTATAATGTTTTAGCTAACCTGAGCACGAAGTGACCATGGTGATATATTTTGATCGTCCTCTGTCCGGCGTCTGTTGTGCGTCGTCCGTCGTGTGTCAACAATTTTAAAATGACACCTCCTCCCACACGGCTTGGCCAATTTGAACCTAAATTGGCGGAAATGTTGATTGGAAGGTGCCCTTTTAAAATTGCCAAAAGAACTGAAATCCGTTGAAAACTCTGGTTGTCCTGGCAACAAAACTGAACATTTTAAGAGAACCTTTAAAATTTATCTCCTTCTTACACTGAAGGGGTAGAGCCTTGATATTTTGCATGAAGCATCCGTACACCGACCACCTTCAGACTTGCTAAAATCATCACTCTTGGGTCCCCAGGGAGGGAGTCCGAGGGGTGGACGGGACTTATATAGAAATAAAGAAAAAAAAATTAAAACGACATCTCCCCCCAAACCACTGGTCCGATTTCGACCAAATTTGGCAGAAATGTTCCGTAGGTGGTTCCTTTGAAAATTGCTAAAATAATTGAAATCTGTTGACAACTCTGGTTGCCATGGTAACAGAAGTGAACTTGTAATAAGATCCTTAAAAATGATCTCCTCCAGACCCAGAAGGCTTAGAGTCTTGATATTTTGCATGAAGCATTAGTTCATTGACCTCTTTCAGAAATGCTAAAACCATCAACCTCGGATCGCCAGGGAGGGAGTCCGAGGAGTCGATGGGGTTTACATAGAAAAAAGAAGGGTTTTTAAAAACGACATCTCCTCCCAAACCACTGGGCCAATTTCAACCAAAGAATTAAAATCAGTTGAAAACTCTGGTTGCTATGACAATAAGAGTAAAATCAAAAAAAAAAAATCTCCTCCTGACCCAGAGAGTGAAGAATCTTGAATTCCGCATTGAGTATCGGTGCATTGACCTCTTTCAAAATTGCTAAAATTTCAGAGCCACAGGTTGATTGGGCTTAAATAGAAATGAAGAAGGCAACAGTTTCAAAAACGATTTAGCCAATTTTAACCAGATTTGGCAGAAATTTATCTTAGTTTGCCCCTTTTAATAATTACTAAAAGCTTTTAAACCTGTTGAAAGCAATGGTTGGCATGGCAACATAAGTTGATTTTAGTTAAATCTTAAAGGAGCTCTCTCCCGACCCAGTTAGTATTAGGCCTTGAAGAAAAAAGAGCCTTAGCTCAGGTGAGCGCTAGGGCCACAGGCCCTCTTGTTATGGTCTGTTTTGTGCGCAGACATACAAAATTGCTGAGTACTCAAAATTTTGTTCATGGACTTATGAATATTTTTTTCGGCCAACCAGAACGCTCGTTTTTGATAGACGAAACTGAAAATTATTCATCCATGTATTGAATTATCTTCTTCAAAAAATTGAACATTTGGTCCCTTTCACAGATAAAAAGCCAAAATCCGTACATTGAAGACTTCATAGGAGAGCCGTATGCCTATACCGTAGATACTAGAAATGGGAAGGACGTGAACGCTGCTATACAGATGGTAAACAAAAATAACAAGGTACGTAAATTTCTAATTTCTTTCAACACATTTGATCTTCTACTACGACATGAGCTGTTCTTACTACACGATGCAAAGTTGGAAACAAAAGTTGTCTTGATATAAACCCTCTTTCTAATCATAAAGCGGCTGCTAAACAGATAGAATGAAAACTTTTGCTCTCAATGTCCAATTGTCTAACTTGAATGCTTTTGAAAGAAGGGGTAATGCTATGTTTTTAATGAAAACGACTGTTCATAACTTCTAAAATTGAAAGGTAAGAAGCAAAAATATTTGGCGTCCGTAAAGCCAAATTAAACCGAAAGGAACTAGAATTCATCGAATAAATACCTTATATTTCACATTCTAGGTGTCGAAGTAATTTGAATGAAAATTAAAAAAAAAAAAAAAAACGTTTCAAAAAGAGGCGTAAGCATGTGCGCGTCACGTTATTACTCTAGATTAAACCTACCAGATTTGTAAGGGTATAATGATTACATAATTGCTACAAATGTACGATTGCAAAAACTTCATATGCCTGTGAAAGAACTCTCGATTTCATCTATTGAATCATATCTAGGTACAAGCTAGCAATTTGTAGTCAACGTATTCCCCAAAAAATGGCTCTTTTTACGTCATTCAAGAAAAGGGTCAAGAAAACGATATGCGATTTCAACTTTTCCACATTGTTTTCCACCCAGAATAACAGAGAAATTCGAAATTCTAAATAAAAACTGGAAATTATTAATTGCAACATCTTTGATTTCGGACCAGTATTATTTTGGTCGTTAAGAAACGTCTTAAATATCTTTACTCGTTCATTTCATTTGAACTTTCTGTTCACTCATAATGCTGAATGGAAATTCGACTATAGGAAATCTGTTCTCACTTCAGTTTACTGCATTTCGACCGTACGAGTTTACTGAAGAGGGTTACATACAGAGACTCAATAGTTACGTGGAACATCAAAATTTCTGCGACTTTAAGATTCAAAATTGGCCACCAGATAGCGCTGTTACATTGACGATTGGTGAACCGGGGCTGTCGTGTAAGGATACATGTTGGAAGAACAGTTGAGTATAGATTGACGCAGCTGTAATGATTTTAACCTTGTCCTGTACAAACCCGGGATTTTACGACACTGATATTTTATACTTGGGAAAAACATTGTGCAAAAAGAATAAATTGCTTGTAACAAGCAATTTCTCCTTTTCCCACAATATTTTCTACTTCATAGAATGGTTTAACTTCAAATTGAATCCCATTTTTATTGTTGTCTGCTACCTCTTTCAATTTGGACTTATATGAAATTTTAAAAAAAACAGGAAATGGTTAAATAAACGAATATTTCAACGATTTGTGGCGGCTTTTACAAATTTCATCAACGTGGGGCCATGAAAGCATGTGTAAGCCCAAAAGTTGCTCGAAGCTTGATAGATTTGATTATAGCCAGGTAAAAAGGTCAGACCATCACGAATCCTTCTTGAAGTATTATATTGACCCCGTCATTTCTGTTAAATATATCACTGGGAGGCGGCTTAAACGTCATAAATACAGCTTATTCAAGCTGTAGTATCGATGCGCCCCTGACCCCGCATTTTGAAAACCTTTTTCCTTTGATACCACAATCAAACAGTTTTGTCGGAGATCAATGAGCTTAGAGTAATTTCACACAAACATAAAGCTCAAAGCCACTCATTATATCCATTGAAATGACGGGTTAGGGTGGGGGGTTGGGGGGGGGCTCGATCAATCAATGAAACATTTAGACCGGAAGTGAACTTTGGCCGCCATCTTTGCGAAGCAATTCTGTCGAACTGGCGACGTAAACGCCGATCAAATCATTCATTCTGCCCGAAATTGAGCTTTGAACTCCGACATTGGCCGCCATTTTGGTTAAACATATTTTGTTAGGTTGGTGACTTAAACGTCGTTACTACAGCTTATTCAAGTCTAAAACCAACTATTCTATTTTTGCTCTTGTTTTTTCGTGGATTTATGAAAATAAATTTAAGGCCAATGAGAATGCAATAGTTTAAATCAAGCAAATTTTAGTTCATAAGCTGGTTATTTTCTAGAAAAGATATAGCTCGATCTGATTAGCTAGGTGGGTACAACGCTTCAAATTTCAGAGGTCATTGGTTTAACCACCGGTCTGATGTAACTAACAAACATATTGTTGTTATTTTTTTCGAATAAGACCTTAAATTGAGACCCCGATGCTATACATCGATCACATTAATGAGCCAGGCGGAGCTCTCCGCAGGGTCGTCTATCTCCCATAAAAGCTAACCGCCTACTGGGGGGCGTCACTCATATGGTCAAATGCTACGGTAGTGACGATAATTAACGCACACACACATAACAAAGTACGGGAAAATGTCGTTGCCTGCACCTTCTTTACACTTTTAACTTCTTTGGGGTGTCGGAACTTTTAAAATAGATCGATCAAGGAATCGAAAATTTCAATACCGATTGCGTATATTTTTTCTAGGTCTTAACATAATCGGCACGAGAACTGGTAAAAAGAAGTAGAAAGGGAAGTGAAATCTGAGTTGTAGGATATTGTTTTCATGTTGGATTAAATAAAAAATTTTAACACAAACCAATCGTTTGTTTATTTTCAGATATGATATGCGAACCGAGTCATTTTTACCGTGCCAACATCACAAGCGTTTATAAGACACACGGTGTTGCTTGTGCCTCAGAGATGGTCGAAACAGACATTTACTATCCCGCTGTGAATATAGAGACCAATCAATGTATATTACAAGGTGACGAGCTTCTATTCAGCTGTGTCGGAGAAAAAGAAACCCTTAGAAGAATTTGTCCATGTAGAACTTACGTGAAATATCAATCTGCTCTTTGCAAAGGATGTGTATGATGCAGAGGCTGTATATGATACAAAGGCTGTGTATTTAACAACAGCTGTGTATGATACAAAGGCTGTATATCAAACAAAGGCTGTTTATGATACAAATGCTGCGAAAACTGCAAAGGCTGTGTATGATACGAAGGCTGTGTATGATGCAAAGATTGTGTTTGATAAAAAGGCCGTGTATTATACAAAGGCTGTGTAGAATACAAAGGCTATGAATGGTACAATGGCGTATATATGATAATAAGGCTGTTTATGATAAAAAAAAGCTGTATATGATACAAAGGCAGTATATGATACAAAGCCTTGTATATGATACAACGGCTGTGTGTGATGCAAAGGCTGTGTATGAAACTAAAGGCTGTGTATGATACAAAGGCTGAAAATGATACAAAGTCTATATGGCTGTGTAAAATGCAAAGGCTGTATATGACACACAGATTGTGTGTGATGCAAAGGCTGTATATGATACAAAGGCAGTGTCTGATACAAAGGCTGTATATGATAAAAAAGACTCATATATGATTTTAAAAAAAGCCTGTCCATCACAAAAAGACTGTATATGCACAACAGCTTGTATACAAAGGTTTGTAAGATGGAAAGGCTAGATATGATACAAGGGCTGTATATGATGCAAAGGCTGTGTATAATGCAAAAATTGTGTATATTGCAAAATCTGTGTATGATACAAAGGCTGTATATGATACAAAGGGTGTACATGATACAAAGGCTGTGTATGATACAAAGGCTGTGTAAGATACAAAAGGCTGTATATGAAACAAAGTGTGTATATGATACAAAGGCAGTATATGATTCAAAGCCTTATTTATGATTCAAGGCTGTGGCTGATACAAAGGCTTTGTATGATAGAAAGGCTGTGTATGATACAAGAGTTTGTATATGATGCAAAGGCTGTATGTAATACAAAGGCTGTGTATGATGCAAAGGCTGGATATGATGCAAAGTTTGTTTATGTGCAAAGGCAGTGTTCGATACAAAAACTGTGTATGATACAAAGGCTGTGTATGTTGTAAGGGCTGTGTTTGATAGAATGGATTGTTTATGATACACAGGCTGTAGATTATACAAAGGCTGTATATTAAACAAAGGCTGTGTTTGATACAAAGGTTGTTTATAATACAAATGCTGTAAATGATACAAAGTTTGTGTATGATACAAAGGCTGTATATGATACTAAGGCGTGTATATGATAATAAGGCTGTATATTACAAAAAATGGCTGTATATGATACAAAGACTTGTATTATACAAAGGCTTGTCTGATGGAAAGACTGTATATGACACAAAGGCTGTACTTGATATAAAGGCTGTTTATTATACAAAGATTTATATAATGCAAAGGCTGTATATTCAAAGTCTGTATATGATACAACCATATGCAAAGGATTTTATGATACAAAGGCTTGTATTATGCAAATGCTTGTCTGATGGAAAGACTGTATATGACACAAAGACTTATTTGATATGAAGGCTGAATATTATACAAAGCCTTGTATATTTGACAAAGGCTGTATATTATACAAAGGCTGTATATGATTAACTATTTACAAAGGCTTTTGTGATACAAAGGTTTATATGATGCAAAGGCTGTAGGTGATACAAAGGCTTTATATGATACAAAGGCTGTATATTATACAAAGGCTGTATATGACACAAAGGCTATAGGTGATACAAAGGCTTTATATGATACAAAGGCTGTATATTATACAAAGGCTGTATATGACACAAAGGCTTGTATTATACAAAGGCTGTGTATGATACAAAGGCTGTTTATGATACATAGGCTGTGTATGATGCAAAGGCTGTGAATGATGCAAAGGTTGTGTATTATACAAAGGCTGTGTTTGATATTGTTAGCTTTATAATTGAAGGAGCGACCCTGTCAAAGTAAAATAAAATAGATTAACAAGTGAAATCATTCGTTTAGACCGGTTATGAAATGTTGCACCCCAACATTTATCATATTCTCCGATGTTTATTGACAGTTATAACTGTTTTGCACTGACCCTTCGATAAGGTTTCGACTTGTTGGCTGGTTTGTCCGTTTGTCGGTCGGTCTGAAGCTTTTTCTTATCCTCTCATTTTCTCTCTTGTGGTTGGATATAATTCTAATTTCACACCAGTGCTTAGAATCAGACATAGATGTGAACATGCTATCACCATTAACTTCCTTTATTTTTTCTGAGGGTTATAGCTCTTTGTTTGAAATACTTGCCCTCGTATTCTCTTCAACTACCCAATGGATTTAATTACAATTTCTCATGTGCGCTCAATATCAACCACATATGTGAATATTCTTTTTTGCTTGTAGTCCATTCACTTTTACTTTAAGTTTTTGCCCTTTGTTGAAACACAATGTTCTATTCCAGTGACAAAATAATTTTTTGACACATACATCACATTTAGGGATAGTCAATACCGATCTGTTTATAATAAGCTATAGGTTGGCCACCAACGAATTTCTTTTTGGTGTCTCTGACCATATATTGTGCAAGATAATGCCATTTGGTACCTTGGTCAAACTACCTTGGAGGTCAACGAGTTAGGATATCGATCCTTGAAATGGGGAGAGTTCTCTAAGTATAGCTATTGCCGTAAGGTGACTTTGAAACCTGAAAAGGAAGGTTCGAACATTCTACAGATCTTTTATTTTTCTAAAATCGAAAAACATTTTCTTTTTACACAATGTTCTAGGTGGAGATTTTGATTTCTTACTGCCATAGCAAAGCTTCAGAGTTCGATATCTATATGTACAATTGCGTAATTTGTCATTCAAAATTAATTTTGTGGGAATTTATATGTGATACCTCATCAAGAAAGTTGAAAAAGTCAAAACAATTTTGGTATTGAAAAGTACATTTCCATCACTCCATTTATCCCTAGCTTTTATCTAGATCTATGACTTTAGGGAAAATGGTCTCTATAAAAGTCATTGAAATGCAAATATAATCCATAACCTCGTTTTTCTAAGCTATAGTAACAAGGTTTTTGGTTAAAACTGTTGACTTCATATTGTATTACCAGGTAAAAAAACAGAATCAAACGACCACAAGAAAAATATTAGTGGTGATAAAGATGAGAAGAAAATATTGAAATAAGAAAGATATATAAATATTTCAATGTCGAATTATAGTTTTGCGAGTTTCAAAATTATAAAAGAAAAAAAAACTAAAGATGAAACTAATGACTATTACATGCAACCGCATTGAAATCCATGCCCATAACTTTTGCATAATCAAGTCATTACAGGTTTAGACCACTATGCTGCACACCATAATGCTACAATGCTGATGCAAAAAGTACCTTAAAAGTAAGATTCGAATAAGACCCCGCAGAAATCATCGACACATTACGATGGATAATGAAGTGACAGGTCAAATATGTTTGGCAATAACCATTTAACTTCAAACGTATACTTACTAAGTGTTTTCTGTGTATACTGTTTAATCATGCATTAAGTTAACCTATTCCAACTAATTTAGACTGGTCCACATACAAAGAAGTTGTAGACAACAATTTCAAGTTGAGAGAATTTTGAGTATCTCGGTCTTTGGCTAGGAAACAATGTTGAAAACGAAGAAATTGCTTTATACAAGCAATTTCTTCACTTTCAACCTTGTTTTCCTTAAAGTATTTTCTCGGAGGGCATAAAAAGCGAGTTGTTTGGGAATGGGCTAACGTAGACGCAAGTCGGTTTTCAGGTGACACGTTACCGCCGTAGACCGGTTACGCTGTCGACTTTAACAACTGCTTGGCTAAAGTCTACGGCGATACCGGTCTTATTATCGCCGCTGGATTATAGTAGCGACAGCAAATTAGGGGGCTGCCCTTTCGATAAGATAGTTCGAACCTATACCAGTATTGATGTTTTTGTTAGTCAATATTATGTTGGTTGTAGATCGTGTTTAAATTCACATTTAACAGTATTTCAGTAGTATCGCGTTGTCTTGAATATCTAACCATGAATCCCTTGTATTTTCTCAAACCAGCACTACCACTTCAACCTTTCCGAGCCTCCAGTTGCTCAACCTACTTAGGTTTAAGATTACCCACTCATTCCTGAGAGACAGATATCGGAAATCATATTTGCCGCGACCGAGGATCTAACCCTGGACCTTATAATTAAGAGTCCAACGCGCTACCATTGCGCTATAGCCGCGGCTAGTTGATATTTTACAAAACATGTGGACCGTTATCACGTAATCCTGCCTAAATGACAAAATATTAAAAAACTTTTACTTGTTTCCGTTCTTCAGAGTTTAGAATAAAATATCTATCTGGTTCACAAACTAAAGATATCTAAAAAAAACTGACAAGTTGCAATTGTTTTTGTACAAGAAATCGTTATCAGAGGACAGAATTTTCGACCAGTCAAAATTTGAAACACAAGGGTAAGGATCAGGTATCATTTTTTTCAAACTGAAGATTTATTGTAAAACGCGTTTCTGTGTTAACTATCAAGTTCCATTAACTAGTCTTAGTTTTCTTATCAGTGATCATTCGATTTAAAATATTCAGTCTTGCATTTGTGGCTTTCGCCTCATTTAGCCCGATTGACTATGTCCAATATATACAACTTAGTCAAACCAGGTCAGTATTGACGGATAAGATGCCACGCCCACTGATCTACGACAAGATTGGGCCAGAAAAACGACGTTATTTTGTAAAGTATGTCGTCACGGACATAAAACGATAGACAATATATGAATAATTAATATGAACAGTATTCGCCTTTTATGACTTACCGTTTCGATCTGTTATTTGGCATTAATTGGCTCTGTCCACGCATTGATCTTTGATACATTTGTGAAATTTGTTAGACTTTATGTATTAGTTCAAAAGTAAATAAAGAAATGATAGACATATGACGTTATCTTATCTAAACTTTATCACCATGATACAGTATTCTCCAAAGGTCAGAAGATAACACCGAGAGGCAGTTTTTTCCTTTAAAGATGCAGACGTCAGGTTCAGGGTAATAGACTTTCAAATATATCAATCATTCTTGGTACAAAATGTGAAAAATGGAGAAATTGCTTGTTACAAGCAATTTCTGCATTTTTCACATTGTTTCTCTGAACTATTTTCTTTGGGGGTGTAAAAAGGCGGGGTTGTGTGGGAATGGGTAAAAGAATGTTAATACGGATGATAACAGTCAAAAGCCGGAGACATTATTTCTGTTGACGCTTGGAATACATCTTAGAAAACTTAAAATGTTGCTATAGACCTGTAAGAATCAAAGTACTGTAAGTACTATAAGCTAGCAAAGCGCAGTTTTCTTCTTTATCAAAGGTTATCATGACAAATGAACGACCTTAAAGTAACCAAGGAGTAAAACAATTCTCACACGATCCCTCTTTTTAATGCGCCTTAAGGAAACAGTGCTTGAAAACAATGCGGAAAATGAAGAAATTGCTTGTAACAAGCATTTTCTTCATTTTCATCAAAGTTTTATACTCAGAGAGACAATATCTTTAAAATTCCATCAACTATTATTGTTGTCTGCAACTCCTTTGAAGACTCTGATCAGAGTCATTTTGAACACGGTGTGCTCAGGCAGAGTTTGCTATATTCCTGACATACATAAGAACTATTTTTACTGCGTATGGAGTTAGTGGTTAAGCCTCCACTGGCAATTTTCACTCGTTGAACTCTGAGAAGACCTCAAAATTTGTATGTTAACTTAAACTATAAAAGCTGACGCTTTGCTAGCTAAAAAGTAAGCGGTTACCAGTGTTATCAAATATAGGTCAAGACAAAATGGCCTTTCATAACTCTCTCTCTCTCTGTATCTTCATCCTCAATCGACAGATCGCAAATATCAGTAAAACATCGATTGACCAATCTAAATCATTTATTTAGACCGGAAATGAACCTTGAACTCCAATATTTATGTTTAGCATTTTTGGTGGTTTGGCGACTTAAATGTCGTAACAACAGTTTTTTTCAAATAACGATATTATGTCTCTGACAACATTGTGGAACATTGTGTCGATTATTATCTCAGTCGAACTGTCTTGTCGAAGGTCAATGGGCGTGGCCGGCGACCCAACAAAATTTGTAGTAAGAGCTGAAACCTTCATAATAGTCCTTATCAAGACATTTAACGATGGAAATTGTTACTAAAAAACAGTGATTATTTGTCATACAAGCTTACTTACCTTCTTTTCTCATGATATTATCATACATTTCTTTTGATTAAACTTTATTTGAATCGTTAACAATGTTTGGCAACTCTAGACTTTAATGGTTGGTAATGAGTAAAGATTTATCTCTATCATATCAAGGACTTAAGAGATGAAGAGAATATTTTTTGTTTTCATGGAGGTATGAACCGAAAAACCTAATCACACTGTATGAATACGCGAAGCGGATTCATACATTGTGTGATTAGGTTTTTCGGTTCATACCTCCATGAAAACAAAAAATATTCTCTTCATTTCTTATAATTTAATAGCATCGAGCGAAAAATGCAACAATTTAACAAATTTTGATACCTTTTTGTAGTGAACTATTTTGTGCGGAAGCATTCAAAATGCCTGCGTACTCAAAGTTTTGTTCATGGAGGTATGAATTAAATTTTTCGATCAATCAGATCGCTCGTTTTTGATAGACGAAACTAAAAATTAAATAATTTTATTTTGACTGCTTTTTTGGTTTTGTTCTTACATTTACAAGGTTTGACACTTCCAAGAATTTCACTTGTATGTGAAACACAGAGTCTTGGTAATCTGGACAGCCTCGCAGTGCATTAACCTTTTCCTGTTTTAGTAATGTCCGATATGTATGACAAGAAGATGAAATGTTGAAGACAAATTACAAATTGAGGGGAATTTAAAATGATACCATCCTTTGTTGTAGACAATATTGTTAGAAAAGAAGAAATTGCAAAAATATCAACAAAAGCCGCCATGCAAGAAAAATGTCAGCAATATTGTCTATGTAACAAAAAGTCGCCAAGCCAACATAAATATCAACAAAAGGTCGACAAGCCAACAAAAAGGTCGCCACGCCAGCAAAAATGCAAACAAATAGTCGGAAAGTCAACAAAAACGCTTCAGATGAATGTCGAAAAATAATCGGAGTTTAAAGTTTCGTTCCGGTCAAGGCGAATGTTATGATTGGTCTATCGATTTTGGATTGGCAGCGGTGTTCCGTCAATTTTTGCAAATCCAAGAAGGTCTTTTTTCGCGAGTCACATTTATGAAGTTGGATAAATTTCGATTATATACTGACCACAAACCTTTGGAGTGCACTGTATATTAAATCGTAAGATATAGACACCCTTTTCACAGTTTGACATTTAATCTTAATCAAATCACAATTCCTTTAAAGAAGAAGAAGAGAAAAAAAAAAAAAGAAAAAAACATGCAAGAAAATAATCATAATTGATTCGAATTTTGAATAGAGAAAGCAAAAACGATATTCATTTACGTGATTTGCTATTCCAGTGACGCTAATTATAATGTAAAGCTTTCAATTCAAATATTACAGAACAAGTGTGAGTGAAACAATGAATTGTGGAGTTATAAAAGTAATAGGTAAGATTTGTTAACCTTGCGACCTTCCGGTGAAAATATAGCATTTGGTGTAATGACCAATCGCTGGCCCCGCCCACTTACTCCTTTGGCCACTCCCACTGACTCCGATAGGAAGTCCAGTCTCGATTTTAAACGGCGTTATTTAGCAAAAATTATTGCCACTAGCATGTAACAAAAAAGTAGAATTGTTGGTTTGGCGAAATAAACGTCCGACCAATGCCGATGTTTCAAAGTAGGGCATGGCGAGTTTATCACATTAAATTAAATTTGTTTTAAATTTAGAAGCTTTATCTCGGAGAAAAATTGTATCGTGAGAAAGACATTGATTACTACTTGAAAAGCAGATAATTTTCCTATATCAAATTTTCATGAAAATCTGATCAGAGTCGCTCACTGACCAAATCTTATATGACAGTATACTTACAATTTTAATAATATAACTGCTCTATAATCAATCGATTAAATCAGAAAGCATTGCTATTTTATTTAGAAATTGTTGTCACACAGTGTAAGCTCGGGAGTATAGTGTTAAGAATTATATTGTCATTTGAAATTTGAATTGGTGCACAGTGATGATTAGAAACTATTGCCATACACTCGTGCATAAATTATACCAAAGAGTCCAGTAGGTTTGGAAAGGTCATTACAAAATTTGAAAAATACGCTAGGTTCTTTGAAATATGTTACGCGGAAGGAGTTCAGATCTGCAATAAACAGACGTTCTGTGCCTTATACGCTGTATAAAGTCTATTACAACACCGGTGGTTAAGTAGAATTTTCACCCTTCTTTAAAAAGGGGTGGGTGTTAATTACAGGCTACAGATGTTAAGATCGAAAAATGGAGAGGGGGCGAAGATTTACTTCGACTGCAAAAGGCAGATCAAAACCAAAGGCGGTTCATGAATGGAATGAATTTACATTATACATAGTACTGTATACAGTTAGAAACATCGTGAATTTGACATTCACATCGGTCAAAACCATTCAAAATCACTCACACAGCGCTCCAATCATTCAACCCGAAAACACTCACTCAAACCTTTAAATAACGCTCAAAATAGTTCAAAAACATTTAAAAACCGTCCAAAATGAGCAGCATTTCATTCAAATCGATCACAATTTTCAACAATTTTTATTGCCTGCTGTGGGTTTTAAAGCGTCTGATTGGTCCGTGAAGACACACAAACACAAAATAACGTAAATTTTAAGAAAGGAAAGAAATAGATATCGCAAATTTCGTCCAATTAGGACGAAATTAGCGATATTGGATTACCACCCTTTAATATCATTCCCAACTCGCTTCTCCCTCTCATTCAATTTCATTCCGAAATCATTCCCAAATCATCCAAAAAATGTCAATTTCACGGTGTTATTTACTGTAGCAGTAAAGTTTTTGACCTTTTGACATAATCTAGGATACAGCGCCCTCTAAATATAAAGAAAAAAACTTAAAGCAAATCAATTATATAATCATTCAACCGTCACTAAAGGGGAACATTTGGTTGAGAACAGTTACATTCGCCCTCTCTTGAATTCATTGTGGCATTGATTTGTTGGGGATTGAGGTTTATTACAGTCTATACGTTTTCAGAAAATCTCACAAAAGGGGTCAGTTTTGACGTCTGAAGAGGGGGCTAGGGTTTCATAAGAGTATGGGGTTCTATTTGAAGCTTTATTGTACATTTATATATGCATCGCCTCTCCCTCTGAATCTTGTCTCCCGCACCGCATCCTAGTCTCCTTCTCATCTAAGAAAAATCGAAAATGGGTAAGAAAATGCAGTTCTTTGTTGTAACATTATTTTATATCAACACGTTATCATTCATTTCACAGTCATCGCCACTTAAATCTTTTAGAACTGTTGATTACATGGATTTGAACGATTTCAACACGCATTTTAGTGTTTGATCGAGTCCGATGTCCAAACTTTGATTCAAGTTTCTGTTCACAAACGGAATTATTTTTGAAATCTATCACCGCCAACGGTTCATATAATCATTTCTATGTGGTATGAAACCCTGGACATTTTGGGAAAATGCATGATAGGTTAATAGGAGATCAAATTGTTTTCGAGGTGCACTGTTTTTCTTACCTTTTCTGTTCAGTTCCGGTCATTGGCTCCATATCGGAAGTATCATTGTCTCCTTTTTGTACTGTTCTCAAAAAAGAGATGGAGCCCGAGATTACCGGGCGTGGACCGTGACTACTCTACTAATTTCTTCATGAAAGAAATATGAGCTTCGACAATAGGCCCGAATCATGGATTATACAGAAAATCGTAAACCTAAGTGGGGTAGCAGCTGGAGGCTAGGAAAGGATGTAGTGGTAGGACTGAAATACCAGGAACCCATTTGTTTGGTGCTCCAGCCGCCGCGATATGAATGAAATACTGTTAAAAGCGGCGTTAAACTTAACATATTGACTTTAATTCCTTGTGAAATAGAAAATATTGCAGTAGTAATTGATATTTCGAGAGAAAAGAGGTCATTTCAAGTCAAATAATTGATCTACCAATCAAATCATACAATTTTACCGGAAAATGAATTTTGAACTCCGATAACGGCCTAAATTTATTAAAAGCATTTTTTGTTGGTCTGGCGACTTCAATTTCGTAGCTTATTTAAGTTGTATTTACGATGTAAGGTCGCCACTAAAAGATTTTATTAGGTAGCAAAGCGTCAGCTTTGATTGCATTAGTTAACAGACAAATTTTGAGGTCGTCTCAAAGTTCAACGGGTGCAAACTGCCACTGTAGGCTTAACCACTAAATCCATTGAATGCCTACGCCATAAAAAGGAGGTCTTACGTATTTCAGGAATATTGCTAACTCTAATCAAATTGTAGCGAACTCTGTCAAAAGCACGATTATAACCCATTCCTAAGCAATTCCGCTTTTTAAGCATCTTAAGAAAAAGCTTTTGGAAAACATTGTGGACAATGAAGAAATTGCTTGTAACAAGCATCCGGTTTGAATTTGCTAAATGTAACGTCATCGTTACGTCATTAGGAGTTATGTTCGCTAGCCGGTCTTCAATTCTGTAAAGATCAGTCCAAAATTGCCGTAAGCGTCGGTACGAATATAGATATTTACCGTAGTTTCGCGCTAGCAATTTTGTGTGACATGATTCAGGACGTTGGTTTTTTTCGATTGTCAATTTGTTACTTTCCGTTAACTTTGGGTCATATGCAAATGAGGTCATGCGGTGCCATCAACCAAATTGTATGGTATTTAAAAATAACCCGGAATTGCGCTGAACTTTCCCATATAACCCAAAAAAGGCCAATTTAAGACAGTCAGATTACCGCAAAGACAATATCTGTCTCAAATTTAAATGTAACCGTCCGTTTGAGCGTTTGTTAGGCAGTTGGCAAAATTTCTTAACAATGTTTCAGAAACATCGATACCTCCCTTTAAAACGTTGTCGACTATAAGTACATGTAATCTAAATAGCATTTCTTTGAAGGCAATAACCGACCGACACACCATTGATGTTGGCGTAAAATGCGCAAATAAAAACGGGTAAATTTGACGTCGTGCTAGTTACGGGTATATAGAAACGGGTACCTTTCGCGCATTCATTAGCGCAGCACTGAAATTTCGAGATTTATGCGTCAACTGTGAACGATGTTTTCCTCCAAATTTTCACAGGTTTAGACTCACTCTCAATGAATATAAGTGGACGGTTTCCAAATTTGATTAAAAGCAGGGAGTTTTATCTGTGTTTTTTTTTTGGTTTTCTTTGTGTGTGTGTGTGTGTTTTCTTTTTGTTTGTTTGTTGTTGTTTTTTTGCAGGGGGGGGGGTAGTATTTTAGCAACAATTGCATCGCATATCCGACCACATTACGACGTTAGGTCTTTAAATGGTAACGCTTCTTACAGCCTCGAAACGTTAGCCTCATTAGGCACTTTTATTGCTCGTTGGTCAATGCTTTAATTATTAGTATGGAGAAGTGTGAATTATCGATTGTTTTGGTTTTCTTAACTTAATTGATCATTATACAAATGGAATTTTCTTTCTATTTATGACTTAAGATCAACAGATTACTAAAGTGATACAGAGTTTCTCTTTTCGACATAGCCAGCTACGTGATGGCAATTTGCTCTAAAACAAACAAGTTGAACCTTTATTATCTGATTAATTGAACTGCATGACAAAGTAAACGTCTCTATGTTTTTTTTTTTTTTTTAGAAAATTATAGAATGTACTGGTTATGTACAAATGTTTCATTGAGAGAGGTTTAACCCACTCCCCTCCTTCTCCCCTAAAAAGTACGTCTACCCTTAATTCTGGGCCCAACTCAAAATATATTACACTGCTTAAAAGAGAAGTGTTATAATCTAAACTGTTTTAAAACAAAACCTTTTATATGCAGATATTTGTTACATTTGTCCACAAATTATTTCACTTTTTATATTCATTCATGAATATTCACAATTTTAACTGATCCATTATAAAAATGGTAACAAGCAATTTCTCATTTTCTCACAATATTTTCCGCTCTGTAGGTTGGTTACTTTTCGAATTTAACTTTCTTTTAGTTGTAGTGTGCAATTTCTTTGGAATAGGACAAATCTAAAATTTAGAAAAAGAGGAAAGGATTAAATATGAAGCTGCATGATAACCTGTTAGGCTAAAAGTGTCATTTTGTAGTTACCCAGAAAATGGTTAAACGGTATCCTACGTTAATATTTTTTTCATAAATTTCGGTAGTCGACACTGCATGTCCTTATTGTATATGACCTTTAGTAAACTGAAGACAACAATTGTCATGGTGTCTTTGCGTATTCTAAAAATAGATCAACAGCCTACGAAAGCTATTAGGGAAATACCCTGGTAAATATGATAAACGGCTTCTGAATTTCGCAAAATTACTCTACCGAATAATGTATTCAAACAGTAAATTAGAGGGAATAAAAATAATTAAAATCTGTGACGTGAAAAAAACATCGATACCTTTATCATAGAAGATTTTAGAAGACAAATATTTTTGTCATGCCAAACTTAGTGACTGTAACTAAGGATCAAAGACCTGATTAAAAAAGGCACAGAGTTAACAATCAACATGGCAATATCATAACTCGAGTCTAACAAGTTTTCGGAAATGCATGTATACGCAAAAGCTTTGGGGACTTATTCGTACGAGATAAAGTTTTAAAAAATAATAATACTCCTCACAAAAGCTTAAATGGTAATAATGATAGTAATAACAATAATAATATACACTACGGTAAAACAAGAAGGTGGGAGAAAGAAAATATAATGAGCATAATATCATTATATATCGTTTTCCGCCACTACCACATACATCTGAATCGTTTATCATTTGATCTAGTGGTAGAATTTTCAATACCTTCAGGAACGATGCAGACTTTCTGTAATCGAGTAATCTTTTCAGTTGCACTAGGTTGCCTTATTCCTAATGTTCGAGACTCCGTGGACGGAGCAACAATAGGACCTGGCGCTACAGATGTGTGTAAACTCTCTGACAATCAGCGTGTTACTATCCAGGGTGGCTGTAACTTTAACAATGGAGACTGTGGATGGACATTTCCTAATTATTTGTGGTCGATGCATAATGAAACAACCGGTATGGTCATCTTTGGGCCGACAGATAATGACGTCGGTATGTAGCTAGTTCTATTTAATTCGTCACTATCGGTTATTCACTTATGTTTTTTAATCAAAACTCTCTTTGGAGTTTGATAGTTGTATGTATAGATAGTTTTTACAATGAACTAATCACCATAGAACAAAAAGACATTTTACTTTGATCAGATAATCAATATTAAACATCGATCAACATGATCACAATTTCAGATACTGTTGGGATTTAATTGTAACGTTTATAAAATCACCAAAGTTCAGATTCCCCTTTTCGAATCGAATCGATTCTTTCTAAAGATAATGAATCATACATTCTGCCAGAACTACATTTTCAGGGCTTCTGCAGAGTTTTGCTGTTTTCCAATCGAATGATCCCAACGTAAACATGTCGACGGTAGCGGCTATCACCTCACCTACAATATACAACACAGGTGATATTTGTCTGAAGTTCTGGATTCTAATGCCAAATCAAAACTCGAGACTGGAGATTTACATGTTGTCACAAGGAGGAAACAGTCGACTTATTTATGATTATAAACAGACTCTGACATCACAATGGAAGAAGATCGAGCTACCAATATATGCTATGAGTTCGTTCTCGGTAAGTAGTATTCTTATAGATTCCTTTTTCGCTATGAATACCGTAGAGTAAATACCACCCTCGATTGGTTGTTACTACAAGAAACAAGTCTATTGTTTAAACACATGTCTATTAGCCTTATGAAATTGCCAGTGGTAAAAACCAGTGAAAATTGATTATATAGATTTTACCGACACTTTTCAACAATATTTTAGTTATATCGCGACGATTTGTTCACTTAACCTTGGTTTCCTATAGTGCACCCCAACAGACCTTCCGAACCACCAGATACACGTAGGCGAAATATTCATTCGCCAGTTGGTGAGAGATAGATGATTCCTGTCGCAATGACTTTTCTCAAAAGTTGGAAAAAATGTTGGTCGAGCTGAGTTTCGAGCTTACGACCTCAGGGTTGAGAACACTGTGTGCTACCGACTGAACAAACAGGGCTCAGCAAATACTCGGGTTTTTTGATAATACATATCACGTGATCTCTTAGATATGAATACACCTCGGGTTACTTCTCATCTCAAGTTGCCACGGACAATCAGTTAGTTGTAGCCGAAGACAATAATATGGCACATGTAAAGGATGATATAAAAACTCGTTTAGAGACTTCTAAACATGCTTTAGTCCGCTTTAAATTATTGAAAGATAAGGTAATAATCGGCGCAGTTATTCGGTTTTTTTTTGTGATTCGCCGTCCCGTGTTTGGTAATCACGTGATCTCAAGCGACATATGGTAGTCATGTTACCATAGACAAATATGGCTCAGGTCGCAAATGCATTTTTACAATAATCACGCCACCCAGTGCTTGAAAACATTCTAGAGCGATTAATGGGGATCGTAAGCAAACGCGATTATTGTGGGATTTACAACTTTTACTCAATAAAAATCAAATAGATGCAAACGAGCAATTTCTTCATTTTCCACAATGTTTTCCAATGTTTTAATAATGAGGATCATTTAAAAGCGTCACTGTCTGGTAAAGGGCCAAGGCAATGCTATTTCTAGCTAGCAAAGCGTCAGCTTTGATAGCTTAAGCTAACAGAGGAAATTCTTGGGTGTTCTCAAAGTTCAACGAGTGCAAACTGCCACTGGAGGCTTAACCACTAAATACCTACACCATAAAAAGTAGTTCTTATTTATTTAAGGAATATTGCAAACCCTATTCAAATTGTAGAGAACATTTTCATAAGCATACAATTTAACCCATTCCATCTAAATTCCGCTTTTTAAGCATCTCAGGAAAAAAGCTTTAGAAAACATTCTTGTCAATGAAGAAATTGTTTTTACCCAACAAGGTAGGAATTTTCTAATTTCGACCAACTTGAAATTGTCGTCTGCAACTTCTTTCAATTTGAACCAGTCTAAGATTTTGCCTTGTTCATTTCGGGTAGTACTTTATTGACCATTTTGGTGTCTCTTAACGCAAAATACTTTATGAACGGTCATTTTCAAAAAAAAATCGGCTTAATCACCATTTTTCAAAAGTCTGTCAGTTAGATATTTGAAAAATTGAGAGCCAAAATGTTTCTTTCATAATCTATGCAAGAACCGCTTTAACAAATAAAGATCATCGTAAAAATGTTGCAGGCGATAATATCTGTTGTGTCTTTGATCGTAGGGTCAATTAAGATTAAGAGGAACCGAGTTCGATTGTGGTGAGTGACTTCGATCTCCGTTCTTTTTTCATTGGTCATCACATTCAGCACGAATACTGGGCTGCACTCATGACGACTAACGAATCTCTCGTGAAATTTGCTTTTCATTGGGTGCCTATTCGAAGCGGGGAATTATTCTTAAATGCTGACGAGTAGTTCGCTATCCTGAACTCAGGGCTGGTGTATCATCCAGGAAACTGAAACGAGAAGGTTAACCTAAGTCGCTGGAATATGTTTTCTTGTCGATGTAATATAAAAAGGTTTAAAGAAGATTACTTGGAAGACACTATTTACAATCTGTTTCAGGTAATGTTTCGATCAGAAAAGGAGAATAATTATGGATATATTGGTATTGATAGCATACAACTCTACATGGGTAAGTCAAGCAGTTGTCTATATAGTTTGTTAGACTTCATATAAATACCAATTAAACATCAAAGTTGACATGAACACATCCTCACTGTAGATATATTTAACCCTTTTCTGCTTGATCAAGATCCCACATCTGCCCAAAATAAAGGGTTTTCAGACGAAAAATCTACAGCGGATTTAATTTGGAAAACAGCCATTCAGTAGGATAGAAATGTCGTAGAAAAAGAAGAAAATGCTTGTTACAAGCAATTTCTTCTTTTTCTTCATTGTTTTCTCAATTATAAACTCACATTGACGTAAAAATCAGAGATTGACAAGGAAAGAATGATAGTATATAGTTGATCCCTTAACCCGTGCCTAGATTAAATAGTCAATCATTCATTTAACATCTAGAAAAAAATGGCGAAATCTGAATATCGTAAAAACATACCTCTATGCAAACTTTTTTCTACCCAACTATTTTGTTAGTGAAAACAGTTTTTATACAGACATAAACCGCTGTGAAAACATTTTTAGTACAGAGATATTTTGTTTCTTTTGGCACAAAGTAGTTTTATAAAACTGTCATGACAAACTGGTAACATATGTGTTTGACATTTCGTCATGTTTCAATGGTATTGAATTGTAATTGATGAGGTTTTATTGATTAAATGGGGTTTATAGCCGCTTTTAACAGAATTTCAGTCATATCGCGGCGGCTGGGGCACCTAACAATGGATTCCTGGTATTTCTCACACCAGCACTACCACTACTTCCTTTCCTAGCCTCCAGTTGCTATCCCACTTAGGTTCACGATTATCCATCCATTAGGGGTATTTGCTGAGGAGTTTCAAATATGACCTCTAGCGTGGAAGTAAAATAAGGCTTTTGAATATTTGTATGTTACACGAGTTATTACTTTAGCGTAAAAACTCTCGATGAGCTGAAACATTTAATTATTTATTTTTATAACCACGCAAGTGACATCATATATTTTTTATTAAATGACATCGTGTTACAAACGGCGTTATACATTTCGCGAAATATCATGTCGTTAAAGGGAATATCGGTTTTTTTTAATGTCACCGATTTTAATTATTCTTATTCCCTTTAATATATATTGTTTGAACACAATGTTCGGAAAAGTATATTTGCGAAAATCAAGACCGTTATCTAAATATACTAGGGTTTTTCTTTATCGCCTACGTAGACTGTTAATCTTTTTAAAGATTTCAACAGAACATTTGCAATGAATGTTCGGACAATCAAGAGGTGCAGTTAACTGTTTAAATCGGGCTTAAAATTTGAAATCGCTCAAACCAACGTCATCGTGACGTCACTGGGAGTGCTATTCGCTAGCCGAATTTCGATTCTGTAAAGATCATTTAAAAACTATTTTTAGAGTTTTTTTTATGAATATGGACACTTACTAAAGTTTTCGCTAACCCCTTTATGTGACATAATTCAGGACATTTATTGTTTCAATTATCTCTTTGTTTTCTCTTGTTGAGTTTGGGTCATATGCCAATGAGGTCATGTGGTGTCGATAACCGAATGCAGTGAATTCTGAAAATAACTCGTGATTCTGCTGAATCATTAATAGATAACAACATCAAGTCATTTTTAACTCATCAGATACCATGAAGACGCTATTTGGATCATGTTTTAGTATAAGATGCCCATTTTAGCGTATTTTAGGGCATTTGGATTTTGTTCTTATCTTAGATTGAGAAACATATAAACCTCCCTTTGATTTGTATCGAGTGATTGTACAAATTTATACTATGTTATCGTTAGAATACCAAATATATGTACGGGTTCATAACATACCGAATCCAATTTACTCTTACTCTAAAAAGATGAAAATTCGATAAAGTCTCGTTTTGATCTCTTGATTAATGACCCGTACAATAAAATGCTAACGTCTTTGTACGTCAGTCTGACGTGGTTGTTTTTGTTGAACGTCAAGCACTCAGGACGACAATTTTCGCCTAATTGGTTCCTTACTTTTATTTAGCTTTGGGAATTCATATAATGGGATTTAGGGTTTTATTTTTGAACTTCTTGAAAGCAAACGCATTCTCTCTCCATCTCTTTGATATTCTTTTAAACATTCCTAAATAACAAATATTTAGACAGGTCAAAATTGAAAGACGTTACAGACGACATTGTTAAGTGTGTGTAATTTTAAAAATAATGCCTGGATACTTTAGACAAATTATGAGAAAAGGAGAAATGGCTTCTGCTTCTCCCAAAATAATTTCTTCAGTATTATTGTAAATGGGCGTCGAAAGGCATTGTTGAGGTGTAATGGGTTAAGAATTCGTAAGATTCTCGCGTGGTCTAAGATTGTATATACCAGCCAAAGAAAGATGGAATTTCATTGCCATTTAATCCACGTCACGATTGTTTAGAGGTAGGTAGCGTTGTTTTTTCACCTCACAGATTTTGATTCTTCTTATACCCTCTCATATACTGATCAATACAATATTCTGAAAACTAGGTCCTTTGTCAAAATAATCCAGGAAATTTCCCTAATACCCTACGTAGGCTGTTATTTAATCCGAGACAGTTGCAAAGAGTATGGGTTAATTCATGCGGTGCGTATAACCGTTGGAATCCCGTATTCACTTTGAATTTGCTCAAACCAACGTCATCGTTCCGTCATCAGGGGTTATGTTCGCTAGCCGAACTTAAATTCTGTATGGGTAAGTCCAAAACTGCCTTTACCATCAATACAAATATTAACACTTATTGTAGTTTTGCGCTAACCTTTTGGTGTGACATAATTTAGGACGTTGGTTGGTTGGTTCGCTTGTAAACTTGTTACCTTTCGACAACTATTGGTCATTCGCAAATGAGGTCATGCGATGTCGCCAACCGAATTTCGTGATATTTAAGAATAACAATGAACCTTTCATATAACAAAAAAAGCAAATTTAAGCCTACTAGATTACCAATAAGACTCAAATTTAAGCGTCCGTTTGAGCGTATTTTTGGCATTTTTTTTCTTATCTAGATTTCAGAAGCATCGACACCTGCCTTTAAGATTTTTGAGGAGAAACTAACATATTACCACACAACCCCACTTACGCACCTCAAAGTAAAGCTTTTGGAAACGTTTTGGAAAATAAAGCAATTGTTTGTTATAAGGATAACGATTTCTAATGTTAGATCAAATAAAATCGTCGTCTATAACATTTTCTATTTGAACTATTCTTAAATTTTGTTGTATTGCAATGGGTTGATATTCTCCCAAACAGTCCTATTATTCGATTGAGGTTTTACAATGTACCAGCTGAAGACAAATGAATCAACCCATGTCACTATTATTTCAGATTTTCAAAGACAGACAAAACTTGACATAACCCATTCCCATACAACCCCGCTTTTTACGCACTTCAAAATTATCATTTGTAAAACATAGCTTGTTATAAGCAATTATTTCATTATCAACTACATGTATTTTTTTAACCAATAGGATGCTAGCTTTTAAATTTCAATCAACTAAAATCGTTATTTAAGTTTGAATCTGTCTATTATTTTGTCGTCTGGTATTTGGTGAATCATTTGAAAAAAAATAAAATGAATATGAGTAATATATGTAATAGAAAATAATGCTACCTTATTACAATAAGATTCTAAAAGGTTCGAGGCCACGTGAGTGTATTGACTTTTCTTTTCTGAAGTCCCTTCGCAATTTGTTTCAGAAAAACTACCTACAACAACAACTACGACAACAACAGAACCTACAAATACCCCAACTACAACAGAAACAACGTCTATGACGACAAAACCCCCAACAACAACAACCACAACACTAACAACAACAACAACAACTGATACTACATCGACAAGAACGACAACAATTCCAACGAAAACATCTTCAACATTACTAACTTTTCCCACAACGAAAATGTCCACCATCAAAACAACAGCAACGCCTACTCCGACAACAAGTGTTGCTACATCTCCTCCTTTAACATCGAGTACATTAACGACAACTCTGTCCACGTCAACAACAATCACATCGACATTCGCTAAAACAGGTTGAAACATAAAATAATTCTTGAAAAAAGACCTACAACTGAACTATCGCTGGTCGCGCATATTGAGCTCAGAACAGAAAGTTCCACTTCGATATCAAGCGACTTTATTTTGCAAAAACTATGGCCAGTAAGCATGTAGCTAAACGTAAAATGGGTGGTTGGCGACCTAAATAGCGCAACTACAGATTATTTAAGCCCTCCCCCCCCCAAAAAAAAAGCCTCATCTAAAAGGCGGCCAATGTAGGTTCAAAGTTCAGTTCCGGTCTTATTGAATGATTTGATTGGTCAATCGATGATTTGGTTGACAATCGCGATACGTCAAATATATATCGAAGATGATATTCGGGCAAATTCATTTACATAATCAAATATTCCAATTTCTTCATGTTGTCAACTATTGTGGTTGCTTTAATTGTTTTTGTTTTGTTTTACATAAGTCTCAGATGATCCCTTTTCGTGCCGGGTCATATTACAAAAATCAATGTAATGAAAGTACTGTAAGTGAGCAAAGCGTTGTTTTATTAAATAATCTTCTTTGTCAAAATTTATTACGAACAACATTACACCATGATAAAATCTTTGACTAGTTCAATTTAAAGAAGATGCAGACGACAATTTCAAGTTGGTTGAATTTAGGACATCTTTCCCTTGTTAGGAAGAAAACATTTTCCTTGAAATGCTTTAAAAGAGGAATTGGGCTGAAATGGGTTTAATACCATGCCATTGAAAGATTTCTCTACAGTTTGAATACAGTTTGCAATATTCCTGAAATACATAAGAACTACTTTTATGGCGCAGGCATTTAACTGATTTAGTGGTCAATCCTCCAGTGGCAGTTTGCAACTCGTTGAACTTTGAGAAGACCTCACAAATTTGTTAACTTAAGCTATCATGGCTGACGCTTTGCTAGCTAAAAATCACACAGAGCACGACAAAGTCAACATTGTAAAATCTGCATTATGTAAAGTTCATTTTAATAGAGACAGGGATAATTGTGTATATGTTATATTTATCAATTAACCATTTCCCACAAAACAAAATTTTAGACAAGTAAAAGTTGAAAGAAGTTGCAGATGAAGTTCTATTTGACGAAATTTTAGAAAAAAAATTCTTCTTTTTGTCTTTTGGGGTAGAAATCATAGATGATGAAGATTTCGGTTCGCTATTTCATACCTGTGGTCCCTAAACCAAATAACACCAAAGAAAAGAGAAATCGCCAGCATGCGATATCTTGGAAAATTGATTAATCACGAAACAACAATAAAAAACAATGAGGTAAAAATAAATAAATAAAGCAATGGTCCCTTTGGTTGTTAAAGACTTTCTCTTGGTATTTGTTTTCGCCCTCGAAAAAAGTTGCTTTATAAGCAGAGTACCTTTTTGCTCAAAATTACAACAATAACCTAGTCCTTCTCAACGCCTTACTTCGACCATCCGAAGAAGGGTGTGGGGGGGGGGGATATTACGGTCATCCGAGCGTCGGCGTAACCGTTTGGTTAAACATAACGTACAAGTGATATATTTCAGTTTCTACTGATGCTATTGCTCTGAAAATTTTGCACATGCTTTTGTGGCAATAATACCAGCCTTGAGACACAGATTAAATGCTCTGACATTAATTTTACATGAATTTTAAATGAATGTTAATCCTTTTCGGACATAGAAATTCTTGATTAAACCGTACGTGCATCTGTCATAGATATTTAATAGACCTCTTTCTACCAATGCTATATCTTTGAAACTCTGCACATGTTTTTTGACCATCATA
This sequence comes from Fragum fragum, assembly GCA_946902895.1. Classification (NCBI taxonomy): domain Eukaryota; kingdom Metazoa; phylum Mollusca; class Bivalvia; order Cardiida; family Cardiidae; genus Fragum; species Fragum fragum. The sequence goes on along the minus strand of OX336370.1, from coordinate 7,803,161 downwards.
TCATCTTCTAGCAAAGATTAATTACATATTCATTTATTGCAGTGGAGTTTTAACTCTTTTCGGACTCAGAAAATTCTTTTTATCTTTAATAACTCTCTTTCTACCAATGTTATTGCTTTGAAACTTTACACGTGTTTGTGTAAATGATGTCATCCTCTAGACATAGATTCGTTACAATGACATTCATTTCAGAGGAGTTTTTAAAATCTTTTCAGACTTTCTCTTTCTACCAATTTGAATGCTATTGCTTTGAATCTTTGCACAATTCTTTTTGACCAGCAAATCATCTTCTTAGACATTCAATTTTGTGGAATTTTAACCCATATTGAACTCATGAATTCTTGGTTAAACTTTACATACATCAAAGGATTTCATTATAGTTTGCGATATTTGTCTTTCAATTTTTTGTAGTATTCAGTACTAAGAATGGTCGAACCATGTTGGCCTCTGACAGCTCTTGCTAATGGTAGCTAGTCTTGAAATGAAAGTGACTGTCTTATTTCGATCAAGTCAGATATCTCCTTTTTGGGTAATTTGTATCATTTACACACTTTTTTTTTCAACAGCGCCAAAAATCTCGAGTTGTAAATGTGACTGTCCTACATATCAATCGAAATGTCTTCTGACCACAACAACTCCAGGTAAGAACTCAATGCAAATATTTCTAACAATAAACCGCATAATTAATAATCATATAATGTGAGTAGGTAATGCAGGGCTGCATTTTAGTCCAATACCTAACGACAAAATTTTAGCTTATACAAATCAAAAGAAGTTGTAGACGAGAAATTAAAGTCGATTAAAGTAGCAATTCAAGCAATGTATTCATTGCCAAAAGGCTTTTACTGACTTAAATGTTAGTAAAAAGCTGGAGTGTGAGGAAATGGATTAAATAGAAAGTATCACTCCCCGAGAAATATGCTGTGACCAGCGAGAGGTACTTCCCTCTTACAGATTTCATATTGATATGTTTGTGTTTCGGTTTGACGCCACTTTTAGTGATATTTCTGTTAAATCGCGGGGCTAGAGCACCTAACCATGGATTCCTGTTATTTCTCCTACCAGCACTACCACTACATACATTCCAAGCTTCCTAATGCCCATCCCACTATAGCTTACAACTATCCACACACTGATGGGCGTCATATGTCGGAACCGAACCCTGGACCTAATGATTGAGAATCTGACGCGCTATCAACTACGCTGTGGCCGCGGCAGACTTCATGGCATCAATTATAATCCCTTTATGTTCATTTGTTTCCTATATAGGCGATTTAACGTGTACATGTTTTATTGACAGTTTTCCAAAACTAAATGTTAATCTTAGAACACCGTGAAAAAATAAGATGTTTGTTTATAGTAAATTGTATATAAATATTAGTACAAACAACAACCGCAACAATAAACAAACAAAGTTGCCTAATTGTGAATTCTCTTTTTTCCCACAGTAACTCCAATTCCTAAAATGTGCGCTATGCCAGAAACAAACAAAATGAAGAAGCTATCGTTAAGTTGTAATTTCGATAAAAACACCTGTCAATATACTATACCTGTTTATCCGCATTTATGGGAGAGAACCTTGAATAGGTTTGGAAATGAACGGATTGGAGAAATAGCCGGAGACAAGTCCGCTGGTAAGTGAGATAACATTTCTATTAGCATTTCTATTAGCTTAAAGCCAATAGTTGAATTTATTTCAGATTAGTTGTGTCCATTTCCTGATCAGGTGTGATAATACTGTTTTTGATATAATCATTTATCCCTAAATTTTAGGCTAGTCCAAACGCACAGATGCTGCAGACGACATTTTTTAGTTGACGAGATCTTAAAAATCTTTGCGATTTATAAATAAATTACAGATCACGAAAAAAACGCATGTTCCAAATGTCTCCACACTTTTCCCAATTCTATTACTTTGGAGGCGTCAAAGAGCTTGTATTGATTGTATGGCACTGGATAACGTCTGTCATACTTAATTGACAGATCGCCAACTGACCTCCGCTAAGGCACTTAGACGTCGAAACTACATGTGATTAAAGTTATGACGTTAGGTCGTCGACCCACCATTTTACTTTTATATTCTAAATTGTGGATTACTCGTCCTGAAATTAACGTCGTTACGTAACTATTACGTAACGTAGTTTGCAGATATAGTGGTTAGAACTTTTTATTGTCGTAGATCAGTGGGCGGGGAGTGCGATTCGTTAATTGCTAAAAAGTAAACATTTCGATCCCGTCCAGCCTTTCCTAAGATTGCTGTCTGTTCAGCCACAAAAATTAACACATTCCAGAGATCGTTCTTAAACTCATTACAAGACGGCAAAAATTTAGACTGGTCCAAATTGAAAGGAGCTGTAGATGAAAATTAAAAAGTTATGAAATTTTGGGTTTCTTTAACCTTTGGTGTAGAAAATATTGTGGATAATGAAGAAATTGCTTATAACAAGCAATTTCTTCATTTTCCGCAAGGTTTCAAAGCTATTTTGCTTAGGGTTGTCTTAAAATGTCCTTGAGTAGGAATCTGTTAATAAAGTTTAAGCGTTTTGCAGACCAAAATGGAGGCTACATGTTGTTCAGTACCTACAACAATCATGTACAAAACAACCAAACCCACTACATACAGACTCCTGTACTGACAGCAGATACAACCTACTGCCTGTCCTTTTGGTATATCATGCCAACTAACCATTCAAACCTTGCTGTCTATGTTAAGTATACGGACGGGAGCTCCTCCAAACTTGTATGGAAGATACAGAATGAATACCATTATAGCTGGACACACCAATATCTAGAACTGTCAGAAAGCAAGCCGTACTTCGTAAGTATAAATGTACAATCAAATAAACTGCTCAAAATTGCTACAGCATTGATGGATCGCGACTGACTTTCAAAAGATGGATAGACAAATCAAATGATACATTTAGACCGAAAACGAACTTTTAATTCAAGTTTCGCCGACATTTATGTTGGTTTGGCAACTTAAACGTCGTAATTACATCTTATTCAAGCTTTAGTTTCGACGCTTGGTTAGAAAACCAGCCATTGTAATTTTCATTACATCTTACTTGTCATAGAATTAGAAATACAAATATGGTATTTGAACTTTCCGTTTGCACTCGGTGGACCTTGCTAACGATCTGTCATTTCACACAACATATATTTTCATAGTAAACTTCTGATCTGATTCTTTAATTGTATCTTTTCACTTTTTTAATCAGAACGTTTACCCATTTCAAACAATCCCTCCTTTTTACACCCCTTAAGAAAAAAGCTTTGGAAAGCATTGTGGAAAATGAAGAGATTGCTTATATCAAGCAATTTCTTCATTATCCACACTTTTTTAAAAATCTAAATAAACGGATTGAATAAAATTCCGTTCAATTGAAATTGCCGTCTGCAGCTTCTTTCAATTCGGTCCAGTCTAAATCTTGTTGCGTGGGATTGGGTTAACAATTACTTTTTGAAGAATGTGTATCGGGTACCCTATTTTCCAAGCCACATGGAAAAAAAAGATAAGTATTTGCTCAGGCATGACCGTGTTTGGGACGATTGAACTATATCTTTTTTGTTCCAAGCAAAAATACCTAGGAATAATACCATTATTATTTTTTCCTAAAAATAGATCATTGGCTCTTAACTCAATCGTGCACAATCCCTCCCTTTTACGCCCCTCAACAAAAAAGCTTTGGAAAACATTATTCACATATAAGGCACTGTTTGATTCAAGCAATATCTTCAATGTCCACAATGTTTTCTTTTCTAAAAGATACAGAATGTTAGAATTTCACAAACCTAAAATTGTCGTCTGTATCTTCTTTCAATTTGGACAGGTCTAAAATTTCCTGTGGAAATGGGTTAAAAGAAGTAAATATTAAGAATCGTGTGTGTTTTCTTTTGGTAAGATATATATGAATGCGAATTTCAAAAACCTTAAAGCTTAACGAAATTATATAAATGTAAACGCTCTTTACAATTAAAACGTATTTGAGCTCGTTTGTGCAGTGTTTTTTCATTAACTCGATCCCAGACAAACCCTCTTTTTTACGCCCCTGTGGAAAATGAAAAAAATGCTTGTATCAAGTAATCTCTTCATTATCCGCTATGTTTTCTATCCCTGTTTCATGTACTGCCATTTGACTTGCGCAAATATATGTTTACCTGTTTCAGGTCGTATTCGAGAGCATTAAAGAAAATTTCTTCGGTTTCCTGGGATTGGATAATGTGGAGATATCGGAAGGTATGTAATCCTCAACCGTCAAACTAAAGGGGATCTTTGTGAATATCGAAAATACAATTGACAAAACTTAAGAGGGGCTTATAAATAAGGTATCGTACATTCTACCAATCACCACATACCCGCGTTTTACACGCAGTATAGTTGTAGAAATACTTTGAGAAAAGGAGAAATTGCTTGTAACAGGCAATTTATCCTTTTCTCACGATTTCTTTACTCTATCTGTCGCTTAATTTATAATTCTTACAAGCTTTGAACGCCCTCTGCAACTTCTTTCAATTTGGCTTGGTGCAAAAACTGGTCGTCTGGTAATAGGTAAACACTTATTATATGATAAACCCGAAAAATCCCTGTCTTGGCAAAAAGTATAGACAAAGATCAGCCTGCATATTCAAAGGTTCGTACACCTGTATTTCTACGCACGTTTTAACCCTTGTCATACTTAACAAACATATATGCAGTCTGATCTGTGTCTACACCATTCGTCTGTCCCTATTAAGTAAGAATGTTTGACAATTCCAACAACAACAACAACAACAAAAAGAAATATTAATCTATAGTCAGGCCTTTTAGAACTCTCAGACCTTTGATTTTAATCGAATGCTTAAATTACAGGTTTATTCTTGGCAAGGGTTAAAACGAACGTAAAAAAAGAGGACCATGATGGTCCTATATCGCTCCCCGTAGTATGATGGCTCAAGGCTTTGTGATATATACAAAATATCATAGCCCTACATCAATTCATTTTGGAGAAGAGGATTTTCTCCTTTCATCCTATACATATATCGCTAATTCCCAGAGTATGGTAATTCTTTGAAGTATTTTGGAAGAGGGCCAAGAGATGATGATTTTTACCATGTAAACACCTCCAGAAAAAAAACTTCAGAAAAAATTGTGGAAAATTAAGAGGTTGCGTGTTAGCATTTTCTTTATCAACCACAATTGACCAATCGCTGGCCCCGCCAACTGACTCATTTTGTCCCATCCACTGACTCAGACAGGAAATTCCATTTCGATTTTTAACGGCAAAATTTATAGCCTGTAGCATATTAACAAATAAGTAGACTGGTTGGTTGGCGACCTAAACGTCGTAGCTACAGCTTGAATAAGCTTTCGTTACGACGTTCAAGTCGCCAAACCAACAAAAACGATTCACAAAAATGGCTACCAATGTCGGAGTTCCAGTCTTAATGAATGATTTCATCGATCGACAGATTATTTGAATGACATCCGGGATTTGTCAATTGTTTTCTATCCCAGAAGGTGAAGATTTTTGAAATTTCACCAACTTATATTTTCGCCTGCAACTTCTTTGAAATTGGACTCGTCTATTTTTTATCAGTTGCTAATGGGATAAAATCTCTTAACAGCAAAGATCAATTTGTCGCCCTCTTATTGAATTTGCGTTCTCACCATCTTCAGATATCAGACCTAGAACCACTGTATCGGCAGTAGCGTCACTCACCACGCATCGCCCGAGCAGTACGGATCCTACGTGCCAATGTACCTGCCCGGATATAGACTGTGATGCTACTAGTCCGCCACCATACGGTAAGTTTGTTAGAAATAGAAAAAGTGCAAGCATGATGCGCTGTGATTTCCTTTTAATTATTTTTTCTTTGAAGATATAGTATAAACATATTGATCTAGTCGTATCATAAATAAAGATTTGTTCTTCAGAGTAAGTATAAATTCATATATGAATACATATTTTTACATAAACAAACACGATTCTATGTAAAAAATAAAAGTAACAAAAGTTTAACCCATTGCCATTCAATAAGGCCTTTTGACGTTTCTGTAAAATATCATCAAAGATAACATTGCGGGAACAGGAGAAATGGCTTTTCACACGCCATTTCTCCTTTTTTCTTTATATTTTCTGCCATATTCAGTTGATTTTTTTCAAATTAGATTAACACTTTGAAATGCCGTTTGCAACTTCTTTCAAGTTTGACCAGTCCAAAAATTTGTCGTTCGAGAACAGGACGAAATAATACAACAGAGGTAACTTTCCGATCAAGCCTCTACGAGTCTTTATTCCTGGATATATTTTAGGACATAAATGTATTCATAAAATAAAAAGAAAGTCGATAAAAGATACTCTCTATTGTCCGTCAATTGACGGATCGCTGGCCCAACCGACTGACCTCCGACCTCCGACATGGTAGTTCGACTAAAGTATCTACCATGTTCAATTTGTCAAATATATAGTAAGGGGTATAAATAAAAATCAAATAGTTGGTTGGCTTCCTAAACAACATAACATGGATTGAAAAGTTGTAGTAACAACGTAAAGGTCGTCAAGCCAACATGAATGTTCGACATAACTTTTGGGGATCAACATTTCGCTTCCGGTATAAGTTACAATTTTATTGGTCCATCATTTTTGAAAGACAGCGGCGATCTGTCTTGATTATTAACCCTTTCCTGTTTAAACCCAGGTTTTGCGTTGCTGTGATTTTATACTTGAGAAAATATTGCAAAAAAAGGAGAAATTGCTTGTTACAAGCAATTTCTCCTTTTGCCACAATATTTTCTACCAAAAAGGATTGTTTTTTTTTTTTTTTTGAAATTGCAGCTAATTTTCATCGTCGTCTGTAACTTGTTACAATTTGGACCAGTCTAAGATTTGGAAAAATAGGAAAGGGTTAAAGTATAGTCGATCTTATTCAAGCGACCAGTTCAATTAAGCGAACACAATCGAATTCCCCTTTCAAAGTCTCATAAAATAGAAGATATTTACATAAAGCATATAAGCTCAAGGTCAAAATATACACGAACACAATCGAATTCCCCTTTCAAAGTCTCATAACACAGAAGATATTTACATAAAGCATATAAGCTCAAGGTCAAAATATACACGAACACAATCGAATTCCCCTTTCAAAGTCTCATAAAATAGAAGATATTTACATAAAGCATATAAGCTCAAGGTCAAAATATACATATAACTAAAATACAATGGGAAAAACAACCAACTGAACTAACTATTAATACTTAGTACTGTGTAGTAATGAGGGTATCTTAGTAAACCAAATTAACAAACATCGTGATATATACATAGAATTACCATGTATTAGTTTTCTATGTAAAGAAATTCTTTCTTTTCTTTCTTTTTTTTTTGTAAAGAGGTAGTCCTATTTGTTGCGTAAATTTCATAGCCAAATCCAATATTGTTGGAACTCCTTAGACGCCAAGTCCCAACAACATAGGACACAGCGAGTTGTCTGAACCTATGTGCAAACGATCCAATCCTTCATATATTTCACATAAATGTGTGCTAAGCGACCATTCTCTCATGCGACCACTTTTGGCTTGTCCAATGAGTAGTCGCTTATTACAAGATTAATGTATGTTAACTCGTTCTGTAGAAGTGTCCTCTTTTTCTCGACGCAGAACGTGACTCTTCTTTCAGTTATGCCTCCTTGCGGAGATCTGTCGTTGGCGACAAAAATCAGGTATTTAAGCTGTGACTTTGACGACAGCGATTTCTGTGGCTATAAAGTACCGACTTACCCACATCTATGGGAGAGACACATGTTTGAGTATGGCAGTTCATCGAGTGGCATAATATACGGAGACTACACCAAAGGTGGGTGCATTTAAATTGTGATCGCAAGATTAACCCATTCCCTTTTGACAAAATTTTAGGCTGGTCTAATTTCAAAGAAGTTGCAGTCGACAATAACCCTTTTCACCTTTTCACGCAAAGCGTCAGATGACTAAAAAGTCTGTATCCGTTAGACGCTTTCAAAGAAAAACAACAACAATTTTCCACTGCGGGGAGGATTTACTTCCGGTTTTGTTTTTCGAAAGCCTTAAGCTGGCGACATGCCTTCCAAATGGAATATTTTGCATAATCATCTTATTCGTGGAAATCTGGTGTATGGCTTTACTTTTTGACATCGAACATACATTGTCCAGATTATATACAATATAAATAAAGTTTCTCTTGCGTCAGAAGAGAAAAACACTTGTTGATGCGCTTGGTTGAGCGCTAATTGATCAATCGCGGCTGTCAATCAAGGAATTAATCGACCGATCAAATCATTTATTCAGCCCAAATATTAGCAGCCATTTTTCATCACCTTTATTTGTTGGTTTTGCGACTTGAATGTCGTAACTTCAGCTTATTCAATCTATAGTTACGACGTTTAAGTCGCAAACCAACCATTTTATTTTTTTAAAATCCATGCTACTAGCAATACTTATTTTGCGAAATAACGTCGTTTAAAATCGAAGCAGAACTTCCTGTTAGAGTTAAAGGACGGGGCCTTGGGAGTAAGAATTCGGGATAAGCGCTTGGTCAATTTGCGAAGTTTTAAAGCTCTTTCATGGCGATGTTTACTGATTCATCTACTAGCTGGGTACCACATGAATTCAACAATCGCTGGCCCCGCCCACTTACTTCTTTGGCCCAGCCCATTGACTCCGATAGGAAATTCCGCTTCGATTTTTGACGGCGTCAGAATTTATGACGAGTGGCATGAATCGAAAAAGCAAAACGGTCGATTCGCGACTTAGACGTCATAACTACAAAGAAAATAACAAAAATGTTGAGTTTTAAACGCATATCAGGTCTGAATAAATGATTTGATTGGTCGACTGGTTGTTTGATTGTTCAATTAGGTTGGGGCTCTGGAAACATTGCAGAAGAATATATCATCTGGTCTACCAACACCTCGTAACTACAGCTTATCCCAAGCTATAGTTGCGAGGTTTTGGTAGAACACGGTCGATATACCAACGTTACCAGTGCTTATTTTAACCCATTCCAGCTCAATCCCTCCTTTTTACGCCCCTCAAGAATAAAACTTTTGAAAACATTGTTGAAAATGAAGAAATTGCTTGTATCAAGCAATTTCTTCATTATCCACAATGTTTTCTATCCAAAAAGAAGAAAAAATTCAAAATTCCATCAACTTGAAATTGTCGTCTGCAGCTTCTTTCAATTTGGACCAGTCACAAATTTTGCTGTGTGGTAATGGGTTAATTTCGTAGAACTGTGCATGATGAGAAAATATTATCATAGTCATAATTATTATCTTCAAGTAATTTATTCGCAAATATTTGTTGCATTGTTTTCAATATCTAACATATATTCATTTGGATATAAATTCAGCCACACTTTAATTGACGTAAATGGCGGATAGCCGGCCACGCCCACTGACCTCCGATATTGGAGTTAGATCTTAGTTTGCGTACTTCACAGTCGAGAACATATAACAAAAAAGCTTTTCTTTGGTCGGTGACCTAAACGTTGTAAACGTTGTAACTAAATCAATTTTCTACTTCAGGTGGTGATGGGGGATACCTACTGTTCAACACAGACAATCACCATGTACAATCCGGACAGACGGACGAAGTTACGTCACTAGAGATATTTATAGCTCGAGATATGTGCCTATCATTCGTCTATAATAAGCCAACAACAAACTCTTCCTTGCTGATCTATCAAGACATCAACGGTCAAATATCTCTGGTGTGGGAGCGAACTAATACAACAACAACTGGCTGGGCGGAGGTCAATGTATTTCTGCCCTATTCAACAGCGCCGTATACTGTATGTATCATTGTATCAGTTAAAATCTTAACCGCGACACAGAATTCCGACTAACTTTAAATTGTGGGATCACGATTTCAGTAAAAACAATTATATCATTCATTTGGACTGGAATTGAACTGTTAACTTCGATATTGGACGACGTTTCTGTTCAGAATCTTTTGTTGGTTTGACGACTTCAACGTCGTACCTACCGCTTGTTCAAGATGTAGATAAGACGTTCAGGTCGACTACCACTTTCTTGTATCGTGTTACTTGCCATGATTTTTTAAAAATACCACTGTTTAATATTCAAGAGTATAACCTTCTGTAGGAGTCAGTGGGCAGGACCAGTGATCTGCCTATCGAAAGAAAACAATGCGAACAAACAAACAAACAAATTTTAACAAAGGAATGTGAAGCTTTCATGAGGCGTTCTATCTTAAACAAATGCATGTCGTATTGCGATGCAATACTGGAATCCCCCATCGAATTAAAAAAAAATAGTTTTTTCACAGTTATATTTTTTCCAAAACGATACCTGGTTTTGACGTCCCTAAGATTAAGAAAACACTGAAAGACAAAAAAAGAAAGGGCAGTAACTCAAAGAATAGGCATGTAAGAGTAATGGGCGTGTAAGAGTAATGGGTGTGTAAGAGTAAAAGTTCTTGTATAGATCACATTGTGATCTTTAAGTATACAAAATTGAAGTTGCTAGCATTTATGGTTTAGGAGATATGTTCCATAAATGTAAATGAAAAAATAACAAACGGCAATTACTAAAAAAGTGGACATGACAGAGTAACGGTTCTTGTACATGTCACTTCTCCTTATTGTCTTCTATAAGTGTATAAAGCTTGAAGTTGTTAGCACTTATGATTTAGAAGATATCGTTCTGACAAAAGTGTGACGGATGGACGGACAGACGGAAGGAATCGAGCAAGACTATAGTCCCAAACCAGTGACAGGTGGAGAACTAATAAAAATCTGAAAACGACATAAAAGTAAATTTTATTTAAAAACAAGAGCACCACCTACGGGTGCCTACGCTTGGCTAATGGGTGCTGGATAAAATGTATCTAGAGTTACCCCCCTTGATAGTATAGGTTGCTCTTTTGATAGTGAACAAGTGTGCAAAGTTTCAAGTTTATACCTTTAGTAGAACCAGAGGTATCACAAAATGTCAAAGTTTTCGCACGACGATGACAACAACAATGACACAAAGGCTATAGCAATACCTCGGGTTTTCTCCGAAAAGCCAGGCTAAAAAATCTAATAGGGATAGGAAAATATCTATGATTATGCAAAATGTGATCCATGTGAGTTTTTCTGATTATAGACCCCAATGGCATTAACATATATGTGCATGGGCCCAATTTAAAAGGACGAAATCGGTGAAAACATTCTATTAAACACATTATTTAAGTTTCAACTACATATCACTAGCCCCTGTCATTTGAAGCTTACCTTCTTCTAGAAGAGTAGTTCATGGAAGTACAGACCATCGATAAAAAATTTACACATTTGACTGATAGAAAATACTATCTTGAAAATCATACACATTGACCCTAGTAGACTGAGAGCACTCCACAGCCTGATCAGCGTCTGAACATTCTACTGTACAAATATTTCTTAACCCAAAATCTTAACCCTATCATGTATATATTTTTCAACTTCTACAGATTGGCCTATAAGACATTAAATCTGTTTACAAAGATTGTTCTACGTAGTTGTCAAAAAGTTCATGTAGTTGTCAAAAAGTTCTTTAACGTGATGGTCACATGTTTAACATTTATCTCGTTGAGATTGGCCTGAAATTATTTAGCAGTAAAATTTGCATTAAGAGACCACTCGAAAGACAGCCAAAAAGTGATCGCTTGAGAGAACAGTTGCATAACACATGCCAGGGTTGAAAATTCCTAAAGGTTTTGCTTGTTCTGCTCAATGAGATTTTATTGTCTTACATTAATTTCGGTATTCAGATCTTTCAAAATCAACCTATCCTGAAGACAAAGACGGAAATTTTGTGCAGAACGAGCAAAGTACATGTAGTAGTGCCTTCAAGCCCTGCATGCTTTGGGACATACATGAAGGATCGATTCATTTGCATTCAGACCTATTGCAGAAATCTTTACCTAATTCTATGTTGAGACAACGCTAAAGAATTCCAACCAATTAGGATTTACTTAGCAGTTAGGAAACTTCTTCTTTCCAAATATTTCCAATTCTCTAAAGAGATATTAGTATTGGAAAGGAAAGTTCAATGTTGGTCGCTTAATGAAAGGGGTCGCATTTTTGAGGTGATCCCTAGAGCAAGGATGGTGGCATATAACAATATCTATATTGTCTATTTCAGATTATATTTTCCTCTCAGAAGTCAGGGTTGGACAGCTACCTTGGTATTGATAATATTGAAGTGTACTCTAACTTAGCTGTGTAATATTGTAATAAAAACTGAATTTTGTTCGATAAAATAAATAGAAATACTTAAAAACTAAATATATGTCCTTCTTCTTATTGGAAGGAAGTAAAGAACTATGTTCTGTCAAAAATGAGTGTGATTTTCTTAACCCTTGTCATGCTGATTAAATTATCTGACTGAATTAGTGTAAAATCAAAGGACTGAAAGCACTGATAGAACCTGTCGTTCAAAAATCAATATTTCTTTTAGAAATCAATTTCATAAACAACTCTAACAAGAAAAGTACAAGTATTTTGTCTTTTTTGCATTAACCAATTACCACACGAGAAAATTTTACACTGGTCCAAATTGAAAGAAGTTGCAGACAACGACTTTGAAGTCAATGAAATTTAAAAATCTTTATCATTTGTGGGAGATTGTTTTTGTTTGTTTTGAAATGGGTTTTACGCCGCTTTTAACAATCTTTCAGTCATATCGCGGCGGCTGGAGCACCTAACAATGGATTCCTGGTATTTCTCACACCAGTACTACCATTACATCCTTTCCTAGCCTCCAGCTGCTATCCCACATAGGTCTACGATTATCGACCCATTGGTGAGAGACAAGTAGTCGGAAAGGATGAGTGCCGCCATCGGGAATTTGGGGGAGATAACATTGTGGATGATGAAGAAATTGCTTGTTACAGAATCGGGTGCATTTGCCTCGATTTCAAAACGTAACCAAACACAAACTGAATTCGATAAGAAAAATACAAAATACTCTTTCTAGAGAACATCACTCATACCCTACTTTTGCATATTGATATTAAGAAGGCCGTTCTTCACTTAAGTGACCAAATAAGCAATACATTATTTCAAGTATATTTTTCTTCCTCAGAGGGCTTTAAGATTTACCCAGCAAATACCTCACGATATCCACTTCAAGATATCCACTTAACCCAATACCACACAACAACATTATAGACCTGTCTAAATTGAATAATTTCAATCTTTTAGGATTTTTATTTTTTCATTACTTTTTTGGGTAGAAAACATAATGGAAAAATGAAGAAATTGCTAGAAACAATGTTTTCCAAAGCTTTTTTTTTCTTTGGGGCATCTAAAAGCGTCATTGAGTGGAAATGAGTTAAGTCTTTGATTCCTTTTCCTGGAAGGCACAATCTTCCCGGGACAATAAATTTTAGTCACTTAATTGGTTGATTGGTAAAACAACTATTTTGGGTTAAATATTTTACAGACACATATTATATATAAACATAGAATTTCTTTTGTTAATCCTAAATCTACAACGAGAAATCACCGGAGGGCAACAGTTCAGATTGACCATTAACCCTTCCCTGTCTTGCAAAATCTTAGACCTGTCCAAAGTCAAAGTTTTTGCAGACAATAAAAAGTGGAATGCACTTGAAAAACAAGGTGGCATTGTCACAAAATACGCCCGTAACACTACTGGTTGTTGACTGGGGAAGGGGATTAAAATTTCAGTCTAATTTCAAGAAAGAGTAACAATTCACAATGATAACTTATGGTTCTGGTGTTTTTCTTGTTATCATGAGGTTTTGAAAACCATAGGCTGTTACACTATAAGTGATTTGAAACAAAATCAAAGTGTGAAAAACAACAAAGGGGAATAACTCAGCTAGGTACAGTTATGGTTCTTGTGACCTGCACTTCCCCTTAGTGATATCTTCCCACTCATGAAGTTTCATGATCATGTGTATTACACTTTCAAAGATATAATCCAGACAAAATCCAAGTTTGAACAAAGTCTGAAAAACAACAAAGGGCAATAACTCTCAAAATATGCTAGGAAGAGTTATAGTTCTTGTACACTGCACTTCTCATTTGTGAGATTTATCTACCTATTACTTTCAAGATCATAGCTATTATACATTCAGAGATATGCTCTGGATAAGAACCAAGTATGAAAAGTAACAAAGGGCAATAACTCAAAAAATAAGCCAGGTAGAGTAATGGTTTAAATGCACTTCCCCTTGATGAGATCTATCTACCCATGAAGTTTCATGATCATAGCTTGAATACTTTTAGGGATTGGCTCCAGACAAGAACCTAGTATGGAAAAACAACAAAGGGCAATAGCTCAGAAAATAAGCCTACTGCACTTCCCTTGATGAGATCTATCTACCCATAAAGATTCATGATCATAGCTTGAATACTTTTAGAGATATGCTCTGGACAAGATCCAATTATGAAAAAAAAGGGCAATAACTCAAAAAGTAAGCCAGGTAGAGTTATGTTTCTTGTGCACTGCACTTTCCCTTGATAAGATCAACCTCCCCATGAAGTTTCATGATTATAGCTTATATACTATTAGAGATATGCTCCAGACAAGATCCAAGTATGAGAAATAACAAAGGGAAATAACCTAAAAAAATAAGCCAGGAAGAGTTATGGTTCTTATGCACTGCACTTCCCCTTGAAGAGGTCTATCTACCCATGAAGTTTCATGATCATAGCTTATATACTTTTAGAGATATGCTCAGGACAAGATCCAAGTATGAAAAAAACAAAGGGTAATAACTCATAAATAAGCCAGGTAGAGTTATGTTCCCCTTGAAGAGATCAATCTACCCATGAAATTTCATGATCATAGCCTTTTTACTTTTGGAGTTATATTCTGGACAAGATTCACTGCACGGTGCCCACCCGCTGGACATCCAGACACCCAGACGCCAAGGGTGATCCCATAATACGTCTCGTCTTCAACGGGGGTATAATAACCATTCAGTAGGGTAGAAAACATTGTGTAAAAAGAAGAAATTGCTTGTGACAAGCAATTTCTTTTTTTTCTACAATGTTTTCTTGATTATAAAATCAAAGGGACGTAAAAATCAGTGATTAAACAGGAAAGGGTTAATAATTGAGTGATATTTGCTATTACGAGGGTGAGTCAATAAGTAACCAGCCTGACCTACTTTCGGTCGAGATCGATCTCTTCTTTTTTGATGTAGTTGCCCTCCAGAATGAGACATTTAGACCAACGGTGTTCCAGTGCCATCAGTCCAGAACTAAAGAAGTCAGGCTCCTTTCCATTGACCAACTCCTCAACTGCCGCCACGACTTCTTCATCGGACCGGAAATGACGTCCACGGATATCTTTTTTCAAGTTTGGGAAAAGGAAGAAGTCACTAGGAGCAAAGTCTGGAGAATAGGCAGGATGTGGTATTAACTCATTCCCATTTCGCTCAACAGCATCCATTGCAACTTTGCAAGTGTGGACTCTTGTGTTATCCTGTTGGAGCAGAACCCCTTTAGAGAGTTTACCTCGGCGTTTTTCACGAATTGCAGTTCTCAGTTGGTCGAGCAAGTTAGCATAGTACGCACCAGTTATTGTACTGTTCTTCGGTAGAAAGTCTAACATGATAACGCCTTTTGTGTCCCAGGATACAGTGGCCATCACCTTGCCAGCAGAAGGTTGCATCTTGAACTTTTTTGGCCTTGGAGACCCAGGCCCTACCCATTGATGACTGTGAGATTTATTCTCTGGTTCATAATAATGGACCCAAGTCTCATCTACAGTTACAAGACTCAAAAGAAAATCTTCTTCCTTCGACTTAAAATGCTTTAACAAGGTGCTAGATACTGATGCCCTGGTTGCCATTTGCTCATCGGTAATGGATTTGGGGACCCAACGAGCTGTTAGCTTGCGCATACCTAAGCGATCGTGCAAGATGGTTGAAACGCTACCATGTGATATGCCTAATGCCTTCGCTATTTCTTCCACCTGAATTCGCCTATCAGAGTATACTAGGTCCTGCACCTTTTTACTCATTTCTTTATCAGTGGCATCTAGTGGGTGTCCTGACCTTGTATCATCTTCTAAAGACGTTCTACCACGTTTAAATTCACCGACCCAGAATTTAACCTGAGCATACGATGGTGCAGAAGACCCATATACATCGACCAACTCGCCAAGGATTTCCTGACCCCTTTTCCCTTTCAAATAAAAGTACCGAATTACTGTACAGTACTCCAATCTAGACGAAAGACGCCGTTGCATTACTAGCCATGTTTGACATTCAGTATCTTATCGATAAATGAGCCGATACGGGTGTAATTCTGCCCTGAGGCCTAAAACATGTATTGCAACAAAGCGGGGAAATTGTGGCTGTTTCGGTCAATCGGAAATGGGATAGGCTGGTTATTTATTGACTCACCCCCGTAATTCCTTTTGAATGAAAGAACATCACTTTTAAAACAAGTCACATGATTTGAACGAGCCATTAATTTTTTTCACATTATTTAAAAATCTTATCTCATAAGATTGCAAAAAAACGTATTTGTGTGAGAAAGGGTTTTTCCTATTTCATAAAAATAAATAATTATGAAAACGGTGTGCTCTGTATGTCTGTCCAAATTTTCACTTGATTTGTTGCTGAAGTAGAGGTTGATGTTAGGGTCTTATTGATTCTTTCGTCGTATAATCCAAAAACACCTCCTGGAGAGAAATATGTATAAATGATGTGTTGCAGTATAGCTGAAATTTTCAAATAATTAGGAGAACATTGCATCTTTAACAAATAATTTCCAAAAAAGAGGATATCTAAGTTTAAAAACAACAATTTTTTCATCAAATGAATCTAAAACAGGATTGAAATTTGTAATACAGAAAAGATACATCTTTTTTAATGTAAAAGACATTTAAAACTAAATATACAACAAATGAATTTAAAACAATTTACTTTTATTACTTCAATTGTGCCTTGAAGGAATTTCTGTTTGATCTAGTCTTAGAAAACAGTATGTAAGACAGACTGTGGTCAGTCAAATAAAATTAGACTACTACAAACTGGTAAATGTAACAAGAGCACAATATGAGGGTGTCAGGGCTCAGCTGCACAGGCTGAGCTCTGGCACCCACATAAAGTGCCTTTTTTAATGTTCACATCCACGTATTTTACAAAGTAATGACGTTTATCACCAAAGTCCAACTGTCATCTCAGATATCAGTGGGTATGGTCAGCATTCTGTTTATTGTTCTACAATGTTCCTTTAATGTTTCTACAATATTATTTCTTTTTTGAAACTCAAATCACATAAATACGAATTTGACTACCTGTGTGTAGATACAATATTCTCTTTCCTTTAAACATATCTGCATTATTATTTAACTCATATACAAGTCCTTTAACCCCTTTCCCTGTGTATACCGGGTCAAGTATAATACCGGTTGAAAGACTGACATTCACGATGAAATCTGAAACAAACATGTACATGACAAGTCCTTAACCCTTTCCTGTACAATCACTTGCTTTTGCATCCCTTTGATCATATACTTGAGTAAAATTGTGGAAAAATAAGAAACTGTTGACAATTGTGACAAGCAATGTATTCTTTTCCCACAATATTTTCCAACTAGTAGGTTGGTTACTTTTCAAATTGCACAAACTTTAAAAAGTCCTCTGCATTTTCAGTCATTTTGGACCTGTCTAAAAATGTTAAAACAGCAATGGGTTAAACAGCTAAATTGACGGATGGCTTGCCCTGCCATGTGGGCTCCAATACGAAGTTCCACTTTGATATGGTATGGCATTTTTTTTGCAAAATTTATGGGCAATAACATTTGATGAACAAGATGTGTTTGTGAAACACTATGCCCCCGAAACAGGAATTCTTTAGAAACAGGTGATTTTTATTGTTTTTTTTTTCTTTGTTTTAGGGAAAAGGGTTAAATTTTGACCTTGACCTTGATGAAATGACCTTCCCTAGTTGCGCCTTGTTGAGACCTATCTAAATACTAAATATTAGCATTGTAACTTAATAAGGGTTGAAGTTATAGGAAAATGTTTAGTTGGAAGGTTAAGTTTTGCAGACAGACAAACAGATGGACAGACAGACAGACGGACACCGGTAAAACAATATGCCCCCTGATCTATTGATGCGGGGCCACAAAAAGTAAAATGGTTAGTTGGGGACCTATACGTCTTAACTACAGATTGAATAAGCTATAGTTATGAAGCTTAAGTCATCCCACCAACAAAAAAAGCTCATTACAGATGTAGGCTAAAGTCTGGATTCAAAGTTCACTTCCAGTCTAAATGAATGATTTTCTTGGTTGATTGGTTCTTTGATTGAAAGCTATGATCTGTCAGTTACAAGATGAAACGCAACATTTGCTCAAACACTATCATTAAAGAAGAAAACTGGGTAGTACCAAATGTATGTTCAGTGATTACCTTGAAAGTTTGAATGCATAACAAAAATATACATGTATATGCTAAAAGTGATCAGTGAAGTCGAATTGAGATTAATATTATTAACCATACAGCCCCCTTTTTATATCCTGACACCATGAAGAACAAGAGGCCCATGGACCCGTGCCTGAAATATGTTGGACACTGGACACAGGGTGTAGTTCATTTTGAATGATGTTCTTTACCCATTAAGATTGGTTGAATGGGGTTTAAAATTAAGAGCACTCTTGCTAAGTTTGAGCACCTCTATCACTCCACAGGCATGAATGTACTGATTCAGCAAATTTTTCATGAATTCAATATATACTGATATAAGGAAAATAAATCTCAGTCACTGAAATCTTTGAAAAAGTTCTAGGGAAGAATTTCAACTTTTCATTGTTCTTACAAAAGTCAAGTTAAGTTATGTATACTTCATTCACTGGCGGAGATGAACAGGTATTAACAAAATTTTAAAAATTTCACTGTATACCATATATATGGACATAAGCCTCAACCGTAATAGCCAAGCTTTTCAACCAAGCAAAATCATATGAAGGAAACCGATAAACAGTCATCTTTTTTGATAATCTGATAAAGAGTCACTAAACAATCAATTTGGTTAAAATCTATCCAACTGGTTTCTAATAAAAAGAATTTCAAAGCTATTACCAAATATGGAAATTAGCCCAACCCATTTTAGCCATGCTTTTCATCTGATCAGAATTCTATGAAAGAATCTGATAAAGGGTCATCCAAGGAAGATTTCTGTGAAATTTGGTTGAAATCCATCAACTGGTTTATGAGAAAACATTTTCAAAGCTTTCCCCATATATGGAAATAGGACCTGCCCATTAAGGCCATATTTTTCATCCTTTCAAAAGTCTTTGAAGGATTCTTTTAAAATTTTGTTGAATTCAATTAAAAGGTTTCTGAGAAGAAAGTTTTTAAAGTTTTACAAAATATGGAAATTAGCCCCGCCCAATGAAGCAATGTCTTTCATCAATCAAAATTATTTGAAGGAATCTGATAAAGGGTCAGCCAAGGATCATTTCTATGAAATTTGGTTGAAATCCATCCACTGGTTTCTGAGAAGAAGATTCTCAAAGCTTCTACCATATATGGAAATTTGCTCCGCCCAATAAAGCCATGTTTTTCATCCTATCAAATTTCTTTGAAGGAATCTGCTTAAGGTTCACCATAGGATCATT
This sequence comes from Fragum fragum, assembly GCA_946902895.1. NCBI lineage: Eukaryota > Metazoa > Mollusca > Bivalvia > Cardiida > Cardiidae > Fragum > Fragum fragum. The sequence continues at coordinate 7,783,556 of OX336370.1, read as the reverse complement.
TCTGTGAAATTTGGATGAAATCCAACCTTTGGTTTAAGAAAAAAAAATTTCAAAGCTTTCACCATATATGGTAATTAGCCCCGCCCATAAAAGCCATGTTTTTCATCCGATCAAAATTCTTTGTAGGAATCTTATAGAGGGTCACCCAAGTGCGATTTTTGTAAAATTTGGTTGAAATCTGTTCAGGTTTTTCTGAGGAGAAGATTTTTAGAGGAAAAGTTAACAAACGAATGGACGACCGGAAGGACGGACAGACGCATGCACGACGGTCACCACGTTATGAAAAAAGCTCTCTGGCTTTCAGCCATTGGAGCTAAAAATCAAATGAACAGTTTAAGAGAACATGATTTTCAAAGAATTTCTAATTTGGTTGCAGTGGCAACCAAAGCTCTACAAAGAACATAACTGTATAAGGATCTTAAAAAGGATCATCTAGTGAGCATTCCTTTGAAGTTCTGTTTTGAAAAGGGTCACTTGAGATCAAATTGGTCATGAGTTTTTGGAAGAGAAGAATTTTAAAGAATTATTTCATAAATTCTCTAACTCTAATAAGCACCAACCTACCACGCCCAAAGTTTTTAGTGACCATCCTAAGATGAAATATGATCAAGAAAGAAAAAGGTTTTGGGTTAAAATTTTTCATAACATACTAAAGGTCAGGCTTCCAGGGTCAAGGTCATTATCTCCAATGAAAGCCCATTTCTTGATGTTGCATGTGTAAAGTATGTTCCCATCAGATTGAAAAATGACGAAAATAGAAATTATGAAATTTTTAGTTAAAGTTTTTAATAACTGCACAAAGATTAAGTTCACAAGGTCCTATGATTAGGTGATTGTCTCAAATGGAAGCCAGTCTCCTAAGTTCATGAGTGATGTAGGAGCCATGAAAATGACTTAGATATAAAAGGTTTAAGTTTCATTAATAAAGGGTTGACAGTCAAGACCATTTGTTTGAATTGGGTTTAATGCTGCTTTTAACAATTTATATGCTGGAGCACCTATTGATGGATTCCTATAATATCTCGCACCAGTACCACCAATACATCCTTTCTAGCCTTCAGCTGCTATCCCACTTAGATTACGATTATCCATAGGTGAAAGACAAATGTCGAAAAGGATATGTACTGCTGCCGGAGATCAAACCCACAAAATCCAATGATTGAAGATTGGGAGTATGATGCACCACCAACTGCGCTAAGGTAGTTGTCTCAAATAAAAGCATATCTCCTGATCAGTTCATCTATACAATATGAGCCTGCTAAGTTGAAAAATGATGAAGTTAAACCAACTAAGTTATTGTTTAAGTTTTTGGTTAAACTTTTTATGAAAGGTTAAATGTCAAGGTAACATGGACTAAGGGTCAAGATCTTTGTCTCCAATAGAAGCCCATCTCCTGATGATTGATCAAGTAAAATATTAGCCCCCTAGAACAAGTTATAAAAGAGATAAATAACAAACTTTGTGGGGCGCCAAGATTCAAACTTAAGTCGAGGCGCAACAATAGCTCTTCTGAGACATTTGTCACATGCCAGCTACAAAGGGTCAACCTGGAATATTTTTGCTAAGTTTGGTCCAAATTGGTATTGTGGTTTAGGAGGAGTTGTTTAAAAAATATTGATGATGAACAACGGACATCTGACACTGGATGATACTAAAAACACCCTTGAGCATGTTGTGTTCAGGTTAGCTAAAAATAATTTGTCATATACCAAGAACATTGACTACCTAAAGTGGTTCCTGTATTTAAATTTTCCAGTGTTTCTCTTAAAGTGTGTGTAGTGGGCGTGACCAGCAAGCCGTTAATTGAAATTATGTTACATGTTTACATAGGATCATGTAGTTAGAAGAGTATGTTTGTAGTCGTTTATTATAGGAAATGGAACACCTTTAACTCTAAAAATTATTCATGTTGTAAAAATGTTAAATACTTTACCAAGTTCTTCCTGAGTTGAGACACCATAACCTTGACCTTTATGACCATCGATTATGTCCAGTATATCTTCTGACCTGGCCTTGACCCCTGACATTTGCAACATTTCATTGACATGATGGTGAAAGTACTTGGCATCATCACTGACTGCTATACCATGGATTCTACAGTAACAAAATAAATGAACAGAGCTAAAAACTAGAACGGAGGTGACTTAAGCCATTACCAGAGGACAACATTTTAGACTGGTCGAAATTGAAAAAAGTTGCAGACGACTATTCAAAGTTTATGAAATTTCAGATTTTTCATCTTTCTGTGTAGAAAACATTGTGGAAAATGAAGAAACTGCTTGATATAAGCATTTTTTCTTTTTCCACAATGTTTTCCGAATTGTTTTTCTTTAGGGGCGTCCCAAAGCCTCACTATGTGGGAATGGATTAATAACCCCGTTAGAGCCTTTTTTATGAAAATGTGTCTATGTTTAAGGGGAGATAGTTCTTCTGCTGGTGGGGAGAGTTGAGACTTGATAGAAGCTGTGAAGTTGCAAAACTTTAACAGATGATCACTCAATGCCTCCATAAAGTCTGATAATTTTTGAATCACAATTGTAGGATTTTGCGACACAAACCTACGGTACTCGAATAAGCCTCTTTCATGAAAAAGTATCTAAGTTATAGGAGAGATAATTCTTTGGCCAGGGGTAGTTGAGAGTTAAAAATTTCATCTCACACAACTTCAATATGTAATCAATGAACATATAAAGTTTTTTACTTTTCAAATTTCAATCAGAATTGTAGAAGTTTACAATACATGAATTACTTGAATTTTTGTACACAGACACACAGATGGGTAGACAGTTGAACAGATAGACAGACGGTCAAATAAGCCGATTCCAGTTTTCCCAAGAAATCATTCTTTATCATTCTTTATGTGGGTGTATAATAGATCAGGTAAACACTGGACAAATCCTAGCTCATCAGACTCAAAAACTGTTATTACTCTTGATTACCTCTCATTTCAACATTTTGAAGCACTATAGAAAAAATAGATCCTAAAAATATTGTGAGAATAGGAGAGATTCCAGTAACAAGCAATTTACTTTCAGATTAAAGCCATCCATAAGTAAAAGCAGAGATATGAGACTTGCAAGCAAAATGGGTTATAATCCCACAAAATAAATGTCACAGTAAGTTATTTTTGCCAAGGGGATGACATGTTGGTCACAAAGGCTACTGAAAATTTTCGGAGCAATAGCATTAGTAGAAGATATATGAGATATTTAACAAAGGGATAACATTGATGCCCAGGTGACCCCTATTCGAGCTAAAAAGGGCCAATTTTTCTCCATAGCTTTTCAACCAGAATCATTGCCTTTATCAACTTTCAGATACTGATCTGATTCAACAGTTTATCAAATCATTCGGTAGTAAGTTGTTTTCAAATGACCTACAATAAATATTGAAAAGTTCTAATCTCGGGTAACAAATAATAGCCACAACCTTATAAGTGCTGCTTTATTAAATTTTGAGTAGTATATTGAAACTTGAATGCAACATTTGAAGTTGTTTGCTATTTCTTTAAAGATGTTGCAGAAGATTATATATAGTTAACTAAATTACGATTTGTTTTGTCTTTGAGCTATAAAACATTGAGTATAACGAAGAATTTTGACTGGTAAAAAGCTGTTTCTTCATTTTTCCACAGTTTTTTTTCTTTAGGGCTTCCTGGGAATTCTCACCCAAGTACTAGCACAACATCCTTTCCCGGCCTCTAGCTGCTCATTCCACAAAGGTTTTTGTTTATCCACCCAATGATTGCTGCCAAACATTGGTGGTGTTGATCAAACCTGGTACCCTATGATTAGGAGTCCAACAATGCTATGGCCACGACCCTGGCCCATAAGGATTTAGTGGGTATAGACTTTTATACCTTAGTTTAGATCCAGTTAGATGATTGGCTATGGCCAGACCTGCAGCAGTTCCCCCACTACCACAGGCAAACACAAGGTCATCATACTGGTCAAGGGCACCCTGTGAATAAACATTGAGCTTCAAGTGTGGTATACAGCCATAAGGAATAATCCTGTATGTCACAAAAACCTGCACATATTATGTAACATCATAACTCATAACAAGAGCACCGCCTACGGGTGCTGGATAGTGGATAAAAGCACAAAATGCATCTAGAGTTATCCCCCTTGATAGTATAGGTTGCTCTTTTGATAGTGAACAAGTCTGCCAAGTTTCAAGTGAATGCCTTTAGTAGAACCAGAGATATCAATAAATGTCACAGTTTTCATACAACAAAAACAATGACAACGACGAATGCACCAAGGCTTTAGCAATACCTCAGGTTTTCTCCGAAAACAGCTGAGCTAAAAATGGCAGTAACTTATAAGAGCCAAACTTTGATTGCAAAACAAACTACAACATGAGAGTTATTTCATTCCACAAATGAACATTAAAATACACGAAAATTAGAAGGTCTATGTCTTAGTTCTAAAATAATTACATTTGCCTATAAGGCGGTACAAGATTATAATTGTTACAACCAAGAATTTATTTTTCTATTGGAATTTATCTACCTAATTAAACTCCTTTCCAATGGATAACATGGTACGTTAAAACACCTGTTTGCTGTTAGCCTTGTTGTTTTTTTTAAGAAAATTTTATACATGTAAACTGATTTACAACAAAACATAAACAAGATAATCACTGAATTTTTCGAAGTTTTGAATTTTAAGACAGTTTCTATGGTTTTCAAATTCAACCAACTAAGCATAAATAAGATCATTGAATTGCAAGTTGGCTGTGAATACACTAGGCATGCCACCTTGCTGCCACAGAACATTGGCTTACAACCCTCACAGGTTCCAAATTATACCACGGAAGGAGTTTGTAATTTACTCAAAAAAATTATCAACAGTCCTGACAGTATTTGCTCCCCATACCTCAGGAATTACTACACGTCCAATCTAGAACTCTAGCTGCTCATCCCACTAAAGTGAATGTTACAACTGACTAACCTGTGACCCTTACATGAAAACAAATGTGCTATGGCTGCAGCCAACCAAACTCTTTGATAAAGCATTCATAGTTGCCTACCTAAATAGTCTTAGTAATAGTAATAATAAGACGTTTGTGAAACCCCATCCCCATACAATTCTTTTTAGGGAAATGTGACCTTGATAATTGACCTTGTCACATAACCTTGATATTTACAGATGCATATCTGTGTGATCTATCATCATGGCAAATATGAGCATTATATATTGTATTGCTCAAAGTGATTGTAACTGTTAAATTTTGTGTCAAGTTTTGACGACAGACAGAAAGACAGACCATTAGACCGATAAACAGGCATAGGTTTACAATATGCCACCAATACAGAAAATGGTTTACAATATGTCACCAATACAGACAATTGTTTACAATATGCCATCAATACATTTAAAGTATGAGTTACCAATATTAGCTAAATCAACCTAACGCAAATACATTTTCAATGGGCAACCAAAACATAGTTAAAAACAGCTTTTTTTGAGGTGTATTTACTATATTTTGGTAGCTAACAAACAATTTAAAGATAAATATAAAGATGCCTTAGCATTCGACATGACTGAGCTGATGAAAATTACTCTAAAATTTGACTAAATAAAGCTAAACTAAAGAAGAGTTTCAGTTCATAGAATACCAATATATAAGTTAAATTTTACCTTTTCAATTAGTTCGAGGAATATTCATGCATATTTGAGTTTATCTAAACAATCAATTCATGGTATACTGATATATAAGCTTGTGTTACCTGTTCAATTAGTTCTTGGAATACTGATATATAACCAAATAAACCAACACTGTCAGAACCTCCTACAGGGATGTGGTAACTGTCTTCTCCATGAGTATCTCTGCAATAAAATTGCGGAGTTAAAGATTAATGAATTACTCATCAAATAACCCACTGAAATCTAATTAAGTAATTTTTTTCATAAATTCTAAAATAAACTGAATATAATGAAAATAAATCTAAATCATTGAAATCTATATAATAGTTCTAGAGAACCATTTCAAACTTTTCATTTTTTTACAAAAGTCAAGTCAACTTATGTAAAATTCATTATGTAAAATTTTCACTGTATACCATATATGGCCATAACCCACCACCATAATAGCCATGTTTTTCAACCAATCAAAATTATATGAAGGAATCTGACAAACAGTCATCTGGTTATCATTCACATGAAATTTGGTTGAAATCCATCAACAGGTTTCTGAGAAGTTTTCAGAATATACCATATATGGCAATTAGCCCTGCCCATTAAAGCCATATTTTTCATCAAATCAAAATTCTTTTTTATAATCTGATGAAGGAATCTGACAAACAGTCATCTGGTTATCATTCACGTGAAATTCGGTTGAAATCCATCAACAGTTTTCTGAGAAGTTTTCAGAATATACCATATATGGCAATTAGCCCTGCCCATTAAAGCCATATTTTTCATCAAATCAAAATTCTTTTTTATAATCTGATGAAAGGTCACCAAGGGTCGATCCGGTCAAATTTGGTTGAAATCCATCCACTGATTTCTAAGAAGAAGCATTTCAAAGGTTTTACCATATATGGAAATTAGCCTCGCCCATTAAACCAATGTTTTCATCTGATCATTTCTGTGAAATTTGGTTGAAACCCATCCACTGGTTTCCAAGAAGAAGAATTTCAAAGGTTTTACCATATATGGAAATTGGCCCCACCCATTAAAGCCATGTTTTTCATCCAATCAAAATTCTTTGAAGGAATCTGATAGAGTTTCACCATAAAATCATTTCTTTGAAATCTAATTGAAATTTATCCACTGGTTTCTGAGAAGAAGATTTTAAAAGCTTTCACCATATATGGAAATTGGCCCTGCCAATTAAAGCCATGTTTTTCATCCAATCAAAATTCTTTGAAGGAATCTGATAGAGGTTCACCATAGGATCATTTCTCTGAAATTTGGTTGAAACCCATCCATCAGTTTCTGTGAAGAAGATTTTAAAAGCTTTCCCCATATATAGAAATTAGCCCCTCCCATTAAAGTCATGTTTTTCATCCGATCAAAATTCTTTCAAGGAATCTGATAGAGGTTCATCCGAGATCATAACTGTGAAGTTTGGTTGAAATCCATCCACCGGTTTCTGAGAAGAAGAATTTCAAAGCTTTCACCATATATGGAAGTTAGCCCCGCCCATTAAAGCCATGTTTTACATCTGATCAAATTTCTTAGAGGGTCACCCAAGGATCATTTCTGTGAAATTTAGTTGAAATCTGTTCAGCACTTTCTGAGGAGAAGATTTCAAAGTAAATATTTATGGATGGAGGGACTGAGGGAGAGACGGATGGACGCACCAAGTACACAATGCCATGACAATAGCCTTCTGGCTTTCAGCTAGTTGAGCTAAAAATTATTTCCATGAAAAAAAGTGTTGTTTGCACCTTTTGTCAATTAAGACAAGTCTAAAATTTTATTGTGTTGTAATGGTTAAAATGTTTATTCAAATACTAAGCATACCAATATTTTAATCCTTCTTTTTTCTCTGTTGATAATCAGGCTCAAAAGCAAAAGTCTCTGCCATTGACTTACTGGGTAAAATGGCAATGATATTGACAGCCTATTGCAGCTAAATCATCAGTATTTCAGAATAGGATAAATAATTAATAATTTATGAATAGGTCATGGAATACTGAACTTCCTTAATAAGTCATCTTTAACAGATATAAATGAAGCTTTGAATTTTATGAGCACTAGTTTAAAACCCTTTTCATAATTCTTTTATAAAATCTATTTTTTGTGAGTTATGGGGAAAAATTATTCATCAAATTATATATTCCTGATTGTAAAGAGGTATCATGTAAAGCTTGTACACTTCTGCAAATAAAAGATATAAAAGGGAAAAAAGACAGAAATTACTAATCACATGTAGTAATTGACAAATGGCGGCTGTCAATCAAATAGCCAGTCAACCAATGAAATAATTTATTGAGACCAGGCATGAGTTTTGGTCTCCAAGATTGGCCGCCATTTTTGTTAACCTTTTTTGTTGGTTCAGCTACTTAAACCTATTCAAGCTGTAGGTACAACGTTTAGATTGCCAAACAACTATACTACTTTTATTGTAACATGCTACTGGCCATAAATTTTTTGAAATAATGATGTTTAGATTCAAAACAGGATTTCCTGTCGGAGTATTGGGCAGCGCCAACAAAGTAAGTGGGCAGGGCCAGCAATTGGTCAATAACAACACACTAAAAAGAAGACTTACTTGATATGTTGTGCTATTTGTTCCATTCTAGGTTTAAGGTGAGTAAGGTAAGGTGATTTCCTAGGGACTAGATACATTTTTGCACCACAGAGACGATCTAATAATAAATTACCTGCACAACCTACATCTTCTTCTGCCTGAAAAGTTTCAAAACTATGTCATTAGAAATGTCTTAAATCAGATTTGGATAACAGTCATTGTTCTTAAATTCATATCTTGTTTCATCATTTAAACTAGAGGCACTTGAGTGCCTGTATGGCTCCACAGGCCTGATTGTATTGATTTAGCAAATTGTGTTTTCAGGAATCATATTCATTATGTGTGGCAAATAAATCATGTCAATGAAATCTTTATTTGGTTGAAATCCATCTGAGGAAAAAAAAATTTTAAGCTTTCATCAAATATGGAAATTATCCCCACCAATCTAAGCCTTGTTTATCACCCCATCAAATTTCTTTGGATAAAGAGTCATCCAAGAATCATTCCTGTAAAATTTTGTTGAAAACCATCCACTGGTTTCTGAGAGGCAGATTTTTCAAGTTTTCACCATACATCAAACCTGGTCATAGGGTCACCTCCATTCAGCGTGCACCTGTCTTAAGTTGCCAATTCAATGTCCCCCGATCTTATTTACATTTTATGTTGCCTGTATTCAACAAGCACCTCTTAAATGCGGGTCAACGGCCATCAAAATCGTGTCCCATTCTTTGAAAAAAACCTGACTTTGCTGTCATTTAATGGGCAAAGGGCAATTTTCACAGATAAGTAATTATTGCAACGCAGCATTGTTTTCGGATTATCTAATCAAGTGTCATAATCAGATAAACATTCACATGCATCGCCAATTAAAAGGTGTTTTGTAGAAAACTATGTTTTCATCAAAGTGCTTAGTTTTGTTACAAACACTGCTTTAATTTAGTAATCAAACTTTACAATTTTAGATGAAAACTTTAACAATAAAGTTTAATCAAGTATGATGATTGAAAATGCTGTTCTCGGAAAGTTAACTAGTTTCGTTTTATTACAGAGTTAAATTTGTTTACAGTTTTAGAAGTGAGATATGAATAAATAAACTCTCCCAAGGACTTATTCTGTCTAAATTCTAATTGGTATTTGATTGCAATCTAGTGTTACAACACAACAATCAAAATTATAGGGCAGACTGATCCTTAATTGACCGGCCGATGTTATGTCAAATCTTCGATCTTTGCAAAAAATGATTACAAGCATTAGTGATTTTATCAGATATAAACCTTTTGAATTTTAACTGATAATCTCGTTAGCTTGTGAACTGTGAGCATTTAATCTGCGAGTATTCTTACAAAAACTTTTTTTCTTTAATGAACTGTTTTCTTGTTTATTATTTACTAATGAATAGGAATGATACTTACTAGCCATACAAAAATCAAGCCATCACCTTGACAGGCTGACCTGTGTTAAACAAGCACCTCTCTTAAGCAAGCGATTTTGGTAAATCCCTTGACCTCTTGCTTAAGACAGGCTCGACTCTATATGGAAATTAACCCCGCTCATTAAAGCCATGTTTTTCATCTACCAAAATCTTTTGAAGGAATCTGATAAAGGGCCACCCAAGGATCATTCCTGTGTAATTTGGTTAAATTCTGTTCATTACGTTCTGATAAGAAGATTTTTAAAGTAAGAATTTACAGATAGAGGACGCATGACAGACACAATGCCACAACAATAGCTTGCTGGCTTTCAGCCAGTGGAGCTAAAAAGGACATAAGTTTGAATTGAAACTAGAAATGAGTCACCTATATGGATGCCCCAGCGTAAGTGCTTATCAAATGACCTTCAGTTGTGTTCTTGAATCAAGATTATTCAACAAACCTTACCTCACTAGTACTTATCAAGGGGAGTAATTGTGCCAAGTTATTTTGAAACCCTTAGGTTAAGATATTCTCCAGACAAGAATTGGAGACATACACTAACACACACATGGATGCAAAAATCCCAACGCACACACACACAGAAAGAGGAAACAATATAGGCCTATCACCATTACATGAGCAAAAGAAACTAGAAATGTGTCTAAGGGGAAGAATTGTTATTTTGAAATCAATAAATAAATGAACAATATATGCTCTGGACAAGATCAGTTTTGTCACATGAGTTTCATTTGTGACCTTGAACTGAGTATCTTCACTCACACAGCTAGTAGTCATGAAGAAGAACAACTTTGCTAAGTTTTTTTAATCCATCCATAAATGTAGAAGATATGCTCTGTACAAGATCAATTTTATCACATGACCTTCAGATGTGACCTTGAACTTGGGAGTATCTAACCCAGACACTAGCACTCATCAAAGAGAACAACTGTACCAATTTATTTTGAAATAATCCATAAATGATTGATTGAATGGGATTTAACGCCACTTTTAACAGTATTTCAGTCATATTGCGGCGGCTGGAGCTCCTAACAATGGATTCCTGGTATTTCTCACACCAGTACTACCACTACATCCTTTCCTAGCCTCCAGCTGCTATCCCACTTTGGTTTAAGATTATCCAACCATTGGTGAGAGACAAGTGTCGGAAAGGACATGTGCCGCCGCCAGGGATAGAACCAATGCCATCCCATAATTAAGATTCGATAAATGTAGAAAATTTGCTGTAGACAAGGTCAATTTTGTCCAGAGTCACAATGCTTTATATTGCCAAAGACCTTTTCTCATGTTTCACCATGCAATGTTTATTGCCTTCAACTTCTTTGAATTTGGACCAATCTAAATGTTGTTGCTTGGTAATATATTAAACCAGTGTAAAATTTATAAAATATGTCATCTGTTATAAAAAAACCAAAAGAACAAGTGCATGAATCCTTACCTGTATATCAGTTCGCAAGACTAAATGTGGTGTAAGTCCAAGTTGTCTGGCACAGATAGCTACAGCTCTACAATGATTGGACTGTATCCCCCCACATGTGATCACATGTTTACAGTTTCTTGATATAGCATCTGCCATCAAAAACTCAAGTTTTCTCACCTGGAAACAGAAAAGTTTCTGCATTGTTTTCCAATATGTCAGGATAGTACTTGATAATAAAGACAAGAGTTGTATAGTCACAATATGCACTGCTACATTTAGGCCCCTTTTTCTGTTGAGCAGCATAAAATGGTCAAAACTTGACAATAAACACAAGGTTAGTTGACTAGGAACATTACGAACAATTTTCATGCAAATCTGTCCAGCAATGGAGGGGGAGTTGCATTTACAAGAAATTTAGAACTAAGCCCTATTTTTCTGTGACACCATCTAAAATGGCACCCCTCTCCCCCCCATTCCCCCCCAAAAAATATGAGCAAGGTCAGGTGACGAGAAAAATTCAGTCAAATTTGTCCTTGAATGTAGGAGATGTTTTACACAGTTTTTGGACACCCCTCAAGACAATCAATTTGGAAAACATCGTGTAAAATGAGGAAATTGCTTGTTACAAGCAATTTCTTCATTTTCATACAAAGTTTTTTACCCAGAAGGATGAAAAAGTTTAAAATTTCATAAACTTAAAATTGTTGTCTGCTAGACTGCTTTGTGGTCTGGTAATGGTTCACAAGATGTTGATGGATTGACAAACAGACTGGTGGACAGCAGGACTGACAAAGACAAGACGATGATATAAATATACCTCCATTTCAGATGGTGTTTAATCCATTACCAGACAGCAACATCTAAGACCAATCCAAATTCAAAGGAGCTGAAGACCATTTCAAGCTCATGAAATTTTGGATAGTTTTTACCTTTTCCGTAGAAAACATTGTGGATAATGAAGAAGTTGCTTGTAACAAGCTTTAACTTTAAATAAATGAAGTTTTTAAAATCAATGTCTTTTGGGTAGAAAACATTGTTGATAAGTGACAAGCAATTTCTTCATTGTCCACAATATTTTCAAAAGCTCTTATATTACAAGGCGGTTAAAAGCATCATTGTGTGGGAATGGGTTAAGGAACCAACTCTTAACCCATTACCAAACAATCCTGCCTTCTCCCGGGCTCAAGATTAACCATCCCCTGTATCCTCTAGCCATCTTCTAAAGGTATCGCTCACCCTTGTCATGCTGAGCCTAGAATATTCCTGCTTTAGGAGGAGGTATAGACAGAGATCAGCCTGTACATATGTTAGTCTACACCACCTGTTTGTCTGATCTAAGCCTGAACTGTTTGTAAGGTTAATTTTCAAAATTTCAAAATTTTCAACTCACAATTAGCACCTCAAGTGTTTCCAGCTCTTTAATTTCAGTGCAATTCTGTAGATAATTTATAATTCAAGATTAACCCTTTCCTGTTCAAATACGGGATTTTACGTTCCTGTGATTTTATACTCGAGAAAACATTGTGGAAAAAGAAGAAATTGCTTGTAACAAGCAATTTCTCCTTTTTCCACAATATTTTCTACCATATAGGATGGTTTCATATCATACGGCATCCAGTTTTCATTGTTGTCTGCAACCTCTTTCTATTTGGACTAGTCTAAAATTTCCAAAAACGGGAAAGGGTTAATATGGGCAATGCTTAGATAGCCATGATAAATAGTAAATACACACAGCTTCTTTTTCTTGATGTATACATGTCAGCTGGGATATAGAACAAAGGTTTTCTGCAAACAAAACAGCGTACTCTAACAGCTGCCCGTCACAAAAACTCTTAACCCATTCCAACTCAATCCCTCCTTTTTACGCCCCTCAAGAAAAAAACTTTGGAAAACATTGTGGAAAATGAAGAAATTGCTTGTATCAAGCAATTTCTTCATTATCCACAATGTTTTCTATCCAAAAAGATGAAAAAAATAAAAATTCCATCAACTTGAAATTGTCGTCTGCAGCTTCTTTCAATTTGGACCAGTCTAAAATTTTGCTGTGTTGGAATGGGTAAGAATAAGTAAAGGTCAAGGTCACTCAGCTAAAGCCTGTGACCTGGTGAGGTTCTGTGCCAGATATAGATATGAATTAATTAAGGTATGTCAAACTACACTATTTTACTTAAGTAAGCTGAAAATCTGGGTGATAGTTTGAAAAGAAAGCCTATTCCCCTGACTTGTGTGTCTTTAAAGTTGATAGTACCAGGTGAAAAGAGGCCCCTTTTCCCGTGTTTCTTGACGGATCATACCCATTTCAAAAGGAACGATCCCTATGATAAAGCAATCATTCTGTGAATGTTTGAAGAGAATTTTTTGACAACTGTTGACTCTAGAGCATAAATGACAATTTTTTAGTCAAATTTTCTACGGCCCCATTTCCCTTGTTTCTTGAGGGATCATACCTAATTTCAAAAGGAACGATCCTTATTATGGTACAATCATTCTGAGAAAGTTTGAAGGATATCTGAAGAAAATTTTGGACTCTAGAGTGTTAACAAGGAAAGTTAATGGACAGATGACATACCCATCATCGGCAGACGGGAAAAAGCCAAATTAAGTACAGGCATCTGCAATTTCATTTTACCCATTCCCACTTAATACTGCTTTTTAACCCATTTCCACACAAGCCCTCCTTTTTAAGCCCCTCAAGAAAACGGCTTTAGAAAACATTGTTGAAAATGAAGAAATTGCTTGTCACAAGCAATTTCTTCATTTTCCACAATGCTTTCTATGCAAAAAGACCCAAAAATTTAAAATTCCATCAACTTGAAATTGTCATCTGCAGCTTCTTTCAATTTGGACCGGTCTAAAAATTTGTTGTGTTGGAATGGGTTAAGCATCTCAAGAAAAAAGCTTTGGAAAACATGGTGGACAATGAAGAAATTTCCCATAATGTTTTCTACCCTACAAGGCAAAGATTTTCTAAATTCCTTTACTTTGAAATGATTGTCTGCAACTTCTTTAAATTTTAACCAGTTTAAGATTTTGTCGATTTGTAATAGGTTAAAGGATCAATTTTTATTTGTTACAAGTAATTTCTTCAGTTTTCATAATGTCTTTTTTATCCTAAAAGGCAAAGATTTTCTTAATTCCACAAACTTGAGATTGTTACCTGCAACTGCTTTCAATTTGAACAATTCTATAATTAAGTCGTCTGGTAATTCCCCATGATAATAATTCATGCTATAAGCCCTTACATTCCATATCCAAGAGCAAAAACCAGTAAGTCAAAAAACTATTTTCTACCACTTTTATAACATCCTTGCATCTCCTTGAACTATTTTAGAACTGCAAAGAGGTATACTTTTCCTAAGTGTAAAATGACATAAAGTTTACTTTAAATAACTAAATGGTGTAACCTGAGTTAAAACAGTATTCTTTAGAAATTGGGTGTTGATCAGTCCATGCACATATACATACGCAAACACCTTGAAGTCTCAGAAACTCACTATAAATTTTTAACCTTTTAACTCAATTCACACTAATCAGATGATTGTGAAACATCTACCATTCAAGAATGGCAATTTAAAAATGGAGAAATAAAAACAAGGGAATCAATAGGAAAGGATTAAAGTAGGGCAGACTGTGGCAAGCGTAGGATGTAAAATATTAAATTACCTTATTTCCAGACATCGTACTACCAGTCATATCGTCCCTCTTAATTGATACAGAAAAGGATTCTGGGATTCCAGGAAGGTTCCAATTGTGTATCGGGGTTCCTGCATTGGCTAGCTAAAGAAAAGAATAACATGTCATGATAACCAACGCAGATATGATTTTATAGCATGCAGCCACAATATGATATACCTTTACAATGAAATTATCAATATCTTAAAGGTAGGTATCGATGTTTTTTTCATGTCACAGATTTTAATTATTTTTATTTTCTGTCATATACTATTTAAATACAATATGCTGCAAAGTAGTTTTGCAATAATTCTTTGAAGTATTTTGGTAGAGGGTCAATTGATAATGATACATACCAAATATAAAAGCTCTAGGCCTTATGGTTTAGGTGAAGATTTTCAAAGATTTCCTTCTTTATTCCTTTGTAAAATCAGAGATCGCATAGAAAAGGGCTTATTTTCAGAATACATTAATTCTTTGAATCATTTTGGAAGAGGGTCCATAGGTCATGATACATACCAAATATAAAAGCTCTAGTCCTTATGGTTTAGGAGGAGAAGAAGATTTTCAAAGATTTCCTTCCTTATTCCTTTGTCAAATCAGGAATTGCACAGAAATGGGCTTACTTTCAGAGTATGATAATTCTTTGAAGAATTTTGGTAGAGGGTCAATAGATGATGATACGTACCAAATATAAAAGCTCTAGGCCTTATGGTTTAGGAGAAGAAGATTTTCAAAGATTTCCTTCTGTATTCCTTTGTAAAATCAGAGATCGCATAGAAAAGGGCTTATTTTCAGAATATAGTAATTCTTTGAAGTATTTTGGAAGAGGGTCCATAGGTCATGATACATACCAAATATAAAAGCTCTAGTCCTTATGGTTTAGGAGGAGAAGAAGATTTTCAGAGATTTCCTTCCTTATTCCTTTGTGAAATCTTGAATTGCACAGAAATGGGCTTACTTTCAGAGTATGATAATTCTTTGAAGTATTTTGGTAGAGGGTCAATAGGTGATGACATGAACCAAATATCAAAGCTCTTGGCCTTATGGTTTAGGAGTAGAAGATTTTTAAATGTTTCCCTTGTAAAATCAGGAATCGCACAGAAAAGGGTTAATTTTAAGAGTTTGGTAATTCTTTGAAGTATTTTGGTAGAGGGTCAATAGATGATGATATATACCAAATATCAAAGCTCTAGGCCTTATGGTTTAGGAGGAGAAGATTTTTTTAATTATTGTTTATGGATGGACAGACGGATACCGGACAATTACTGATCACAATAGCTCACCTTGAGCACATTGTGCTCAGGTGAGCTAAAAAGAGGCCCATAGGGCCTTATCGGTCACCTGAGTCCAAAGAGCACAAAAACAAATAAAAGTCCACCAGATTATGCTACAAAAAAAATATCAAAGCTCTAAGCCTTTTAGTTTGGGAGAAGAAGATTTTTAAAAGTTTTCACTAAACAAGCCTATGATAACTTGAGACATCTTGGAACAGGCTTATTCTGACCCTGGGGCAATAATTTATACAATCTTGATGAAGGTCCAACAGGTGATGCTACATGCTACAAACAAAATATTAAAGCTCTAGGACCTCCTGTTTGGGAGAAGAAGAGTTTTAAATTTTCACGATATAAGCCCTATGTAAAATTTGTGACGTCAGGGAGTGGGCTAATTATGACCCTAGGGCCATAATTCATAAAATATTGATAGAGAAGCACAAGATGATGCTACATAAAAAATGTCAAAGCTCTAAACTATTCTGTTTGAGCAAAGAAAATTTTTAAGGTTTTCAATATATAAGTCTACATTAAATTTGTGACATCCAGGAATGTGCTAATTTTAATCCTGAGGCAATAATTTTTACAATCTTGATAGAAGTCCACAAGAGGATGCTGTATACCAAATATCAAAGTTCTAGGCCCTCCTGTTTGGGAAAAGAAGATTTTTGAAAATTTCACTATATAAGCCTATGTTAAATTTGAGACATCTGGGAATAGGCTAATTTTAATCCTGAGGCAATAATTTGTACAATCTTAATAGAGGTCCACCAGATGATGCTGGATACCAAATACATGTATAAAAGCTCTAGCCCCTCCTGTTTGGGAGAAGACGCTTTTTAAAATTTCACAATATAAGCCCTTTGTAAAACTTGTGACTTCAGGGAATGGGCTATTTTTGTCTCTGGGGCCGTGGGGTAATACAATGTTGATAGAAATTCACCAGATGATGCTACATACCAAATATAAAAGTTCTAAGCCCTCTAGTTTGGGAGAAGAAGATTTTTGAAATTTTCACTATATAAGCCCTTTGTAAAACTTGTGAAGTCTGGGAACGGGCTAATTCTGTCTCTGAGGCCATGATTTAAACAATATTGATAGAAATTCACCAGATGATGCTATGTACCAAATATAAAAGCTCTAGGCCCTCTAGTTTGGGAGAATAAGATTTCTGAAATTTTCACTATATAAGCCTATGTTAAACTTGTGACGTCCGGGAACGGGCTAATTCTGACCCTGGGGTTATAATTTATACAATATTGATAGAAGTCCACTAGATGATGCCACATACCAAATACCAGAGCTGTAGGTCTTTTGGTTTGGTAGAAAAAGATTTTCAAAGTTGTCATTATGTAAGCTTATGTACCCCACCCCTTTTGCCCCCCCCCCCCCCAGCACGTCAATTTCTTGACAGATTTTTTTTTCTTGTATAAATTTGATAGTCCTTGCCCTAAAGACTCTAAATACCAAATGTGAATCTAATCTGACATCCGGTTCATGACAAGAAGATTTTTAAAGATGTACCGTTTTTGTCCCCTTATGGAGCCCCAAGGGGAGATAACTCCATGACGTGTACAAATCTGAAGCGCCTTCCCATAAGGATGCTTCCTGCCAAGTTTGGTTGAAATCCATTCAAGGGTTCTTAAGAAGAAGTCGAAAATGTTAAAAGTTGACGCACAACGCACGACGTCGGACAAAACACATTCACAATAGGTCATCAAATGTAAACTTAAAAGCAACAAGAGGGCTGTTGGCCCTTGGGCGGTCACCTGAGTCTGTGAACTGATGCTTCATGCCTATACCCCCCCCCCCTTGGGACCCGAGGGGGGGGGGCGATGTCGTTTAAAAATCATTCTTTATTTCTAAATAAACCCCATCTCCTGGGGCTCAGCCCCTAGGAACCTGAGGATCATGATTATAGCTAATTGAAAGAGGTCAATATACTGATGCTTCATGCAAAATATCAAGGCTCTACGCCTTCTGGGTCAGGAGAAGAATTTTTTAAAGATTATTTTGAAATTTCACTTTTGTTGACATAGCAACCAGAGTTTTTAAAGGAATTCATTTCTCCTAGCTATTTTCAAAGGGAACCACCTTAGGAATATTTCTGCCAAATTTGGTTCAAGTTGGCCCAGTGGTCTTGGAGGGGATGTCGTTTAAAGAAATTGTTGAAGGACAATGCACGACAGACGGACAAAAGGTGATCACAATAGCTCACTTGAGCACTTCATGCTCAGGTGAGCTAACAAACGGCAATAACTGGGCAGGATAGATTAACCTTTGTCATGTTGTATAAATTACCTTACGGAATGCTGTAATATCAAAGGGCTGAAAGCACTGATAGATCTTGTTGTTAAAAAAATCAATATTTCTTTTAGAAATCAATTTTATAAACAACTCTGGCAGGAAAAGTACAAGCAGGTGGTGTAGACCAAGATCAGACTGCACTTATGTGCAGACTGATCTTGGTCTACACCTCCTGCCAAAACCAGAATATTCCGTGTTTAGCATGACAAGGGTTAACTGTTCCTGAGCATGACACTCCTTCACACTGTGATTTTTCGGTGTAGAAAATTTGCAACTGCTAGCACTTATGGTTTAGGAGATATGTTCCAGAAAAAAATGTAAATGTAAAAACAACAAAGGGCAATAACTCAAAAAATGGGCAGGATAGAGTAACGGTTCTTGCACATGACACTTCTCTACATTGTGATCTTTAAGTGCATAAAGTTTGAAGCTGCTAACACTTATGGTTTAGGACATATGGTCCGGACAAAAGTGTGACGGATGGATCGATGGACAGACAGACAGACAGAAATATGGAATCAAGCTAACCTGTAGTCCCCCAGCCAGTAACCTTTGGTAGACTAATAAGTGGCTCTTGAACAGATTTTCATGAAAATTTGATAAAGAAAAATTATCTGCTCTTCCAGTAGTTATTAATGTCATTTTGTCATTAAAAATGTCTTTCTTCATGTTAAATCTACTAAATTCCCAATAAATTTAATTCAATATATTTACTATGCCCTACTTTGAAACATCGGAAATTATTGGATGAGTTCATTAGCCTTGGGTAATGTTGCTTTAAAAAGAAAGGGTTTTGACAATATACTGACTTTTGGATGTGAATTTTTTTCAGATCCATTGCACACTTACCTTAGATAAAGCAAAAGATGATTTTGGTACGAGAATTGGCCTAGGTAAAGAGAACTTGTATGTTTGTTCAGATGTCTTCAGAACACTCATTGTGACAAATTGCACCAATAGCTGTCAGGCGCTTCATGACACAAACTATACAGACCCCTAACATTTAACCCAAATTAGACCTACCATAAAAATTATATTAAAGGCCAAAGCTCTCATAAACGCCCACCCCCACTTTGGGCGTCAAAATCAACAATTTTTCATTTGATTTTTGGAAATCTTGAAGCCACTAATAAACGCCCAGTCACCAAATTGTGTTTTTGAAATTGGGAGACACAATCTTTAAGAGTTGATTTACCGTACAAAGATTTCCTTTCACTATTTGTCAAGCACCGCTATAGCTTAGGTAAGTTGATCACAGAAAAAAAAAAAAAAAAAATTATGTGTACAAAGATTTCTTGATATATTTGTTTATTGCCATTAAAACGGAAAACATAGTCAAAAATCATTAGTCATGATGCTTGGTAAAAACTTCAGCCCGAAGGGCTACCACCAGAAACGCCAATCACATTCATCATTTTCTTACATTGTTATTACATAATTAATGCCGCTAGGTGTTCAAACCAAAACAAATTGTAAGAAACATGACATTAAAACAGGGATGTGGAAATACGGATTTTCTCTACTTGTCCATGGACAAGTAAAATGTGATTTTCTACTTGTCCAGGATCAAAATGGACTTGCCCGTGAAAAGATGAAGAACAGATAAATTTTGAAAAAACATTATTTTTAAAGAAGAAATGCTGGAACTCAACATTTTCTTCATTAAAAACAATGTTTTCTAGCCTTAGATACAAACATTACACTAATAAATCTCTTCTATCTATTTAGTACCATTCCAAGATTTGCCCTGATATTTACTAGTCCACGGACAAGTAGCCTCCAAAAATGTACTTGCCCGCAGGTAGAAAAGCTGTGTCTGACAAGTAGAGCATGGAAATTCCACACCCCTGATTAAAATCAAAATATTTTCTAATAAATGTGATTTCTCACTTGTTCCAATTTTTGACAATTGAAAATTTGTTGTCATACTAGAAATAATATGCGACATCCACAAATACCAACAAATTAACATTGCTCTACATGATTTGTGCAAAATGGAGAATAATGCCACACTTGATGGCAAACTTCCTATATAGACGCAATGCAGGTTTGTATTTTACTTTTAAAGTGCAGCTTACCTGTTGCATGAAAAATTCTCATAAGTTTTTGCACTAAATCCCAGAGAGTATTTCCTGTAAAATTATACGCACAATGACAAGGGTCTAGCTTCTCACGAGACATGTGTGTCAACGCCAGAAAAGCTGAACACCTGGTGTCGGCCCCTTTGATTCACCCCTTGCAGTAAAATATTGCTACCAAATTATCACATTAACATGATTGCCTCAAAGTGTAAATTTATGGCTCATGTTTAGACTTAAGATTGGATCATTGCGATTGCAAAAAAAGGATAGTTAGGTAGAATATCATCTCTTCTTTTAGATGTTTAACTGAAAATGAACACTTCTGAGCGTAAACCTCGCAAGCTCATTGGTGTTGTAGACCAATGTTGCTGTTGTATAATTAATGTTGATGCTTTATTTGTTTGGACGGATCTAATTTTTACAAGTTAGTCACCATAATTTATATTGACAGGACTTAACTTTTTTGCCTGTATTCCAATGAGATTGTACATATTTTGAATTTTTACCGCTTTTTTATCATCTCACAAGCCTTTAGCCTCTAATGAACGCCCATCCCTTTCTTTTGTAAAATAATGATTCTAATAAACACCCGGGTGTCTATTAAAAACATTTTTGGTACATTTTGTTGCAAGAGATTTTCTTTCTCCCATATCATGACATAAGCTTCTCTTTATTTCATTTTACATGCGTACATAAATGCCCGTTATGGTGATATTTTGGGCATTTAAAAAGTTTTAGAAATAATTAGATACCCTCCGTCTGTCATGGGCTGAATACCCTGAGTACTTTTATTATTTACCTCTACTTTCATTTTGGGAACTGTATTGAGGGAGGAAGCCCACTCGGGAGGATTGTAATGCTCTATAAAATGTGACATAGTTTTTGACCTCTTTTGTAAATGCTTCAGTCTTCTAAATATTGAATCGGCCGTAAGGTTTGATATGTTGAACCTAGATGGAATGAACTTTGACATTGTTTTGATGTGTTTGATTAGAAACTAAATTTTTTTTCATTAAGTTCGATCAATTTTATCTGCAAGCAGATTTCAAATATTTATCTTATAATCACAAGATGTTTTTTTTTTTTTTTTTTTTTGTAAAACCTTGTAACTTTGAAAAGTAATTAATAACTATCGTAATTGAAAATTCGAAAGTCTGATATATTTAATATGGTTACATCTTTAATCGAGCATAACCAAAATAATCGTGGTATTCGGCTTTGGAATATGATTGAATGCTGGCACGCAGAGAAGCCGGGGTCAAAATTATTTCAAAATGGCTTACAATGACCAAAAAATAGAAAATGATTTAACAAAAATTCAGTTTGTCTGTGCAGAATTGGAAAAACTTCACCAACAATGCGTTGACTCTGATCTTGACCCCTTTCAGACCTTTAATGTTGCAAAACCCTTTTTAAAGTGGCACAGAAAAACACGTAATTATGGATGGCGTGTCTTAGTTACGGTTGCAGTAATTATTGTTTGTACTGGTATTATCTTAGAGAGTGATCATAACATAAAAAGATATGTGTCTTCGGTCATTAGAAGTTGTAATATAAAGGTAACATTTATTTTATCTCCTCGTTGTTTCCAAGACTGTTTGAATTAAGTCTCTTCAATCATAATATGAAATTAGGCAAAGCAACAAGAAATTACACTATATCGTTTTCAGTTTTAGGATTTAATTTTGTGACTTTACTTTACAAAATTTATATCCTACTTCAGGTGATTCTTTATCCCATAGTTTCATGCTAATAAGTGCTCATACCAGATGTATCCTCTTTATTGCAAAGGTAACAATATCTAAGTAAAACAATAAACATGATTTCAGCCTGTTGGAAGAGACAGGTTTGACAGTAAAGCTGACATTATTATATTAAACAAGACTTCTGTACTGTATTATTATATGATCAATGGAAAGGTCTCTCCAATTACAGTCACGAAGCTCCAGTGATCATTCAGACGGCCTTGAGAGAGTCCAAAGGGGGAGGAATCCATAGGTGTTATCCCAACATGTAAACCAACATATCAATACTTTTTCTTATTCAAATCCTTTAACAATTTCATTTTGCTTAACTAAAACAGAGGTCTAGGTAATAGGGTGCAACAGCATTCTAAAACCCTGATTTCTCAATGAAATTTAATGTTGTGGGCACTTATTTGAATAATCATGATGTAACGATTCAAATGGGCTTCTACAACATAGCAATGATAGCATTAATGTTGAAATATTCAAAATCCGAATTACACCCTGTATCTATGTAAAGACTTGGAATGAAGATCACAGAAATAATTTGATCACAAATAATCCCTTTTTTAATAAATGATTGTATTGAAAAAAAATACAATATTGTAGAAACAATAAACTGGTCATTAATTGATCAGAGTTGGAGATATTAATAAATATTATTTATATAGATTATCAGTACCACAGACTCCAGATGATTATACATGTATAATATAATCATATATAATTACATGTACACTGCAGCTCCACTGTAATGCTGTTGGAGGGGTCCAAGAAATGAAACAGCGGAAGAAGTTGAGTTATGCTATAACGCTGTCCCCCCCTCCGTAACTGAAATTTTCAACAGTCGGAATCAGAACTAAACACCCGATAATTCTTGATAAAATTCCTGCTACAAGTTTAATTATATACAAGTTAGTCGGGAAATGAAAAACAACAACTGTAGTTACATGATTTTAGCAGAAACCAACGAAATTCAGCTAGCGGAGAATTAAATTCTAATCTTACCTTCCCAGTCTATCAGGATTGCATAATCCATAAAATTCTACAGGTCTACAAATTGTGGTTCTTTTTCTCCTAATATCAAGAAGCTAGAACTTTTACCCGAGACATGTTTTATTATTATGATAGTCGTCGGCATTAATCTAATTGAATTTAGTTTTACACAGACGTAAATATTTCCATCCTTAGACAAAAGGGATAAAATCTAAGTATCTTGCATAGCGACGTGGAGACCGGCGAGTTGTTGAACACCTGGGGTTACTGAAGCGTTGAGAAAATGTCGCTTGGATCGACCTTCGATCCTCTTTTGCTGTAATGGACTTGGTCTAATTTCTTTACAATTGTTAAAAATACGGTAACAATAAATCGACAAATAACTCTATCTGAACCTAGTCATTTACAAATCGGGAATTTAAACCGACCGATTGCATGTATACAAAACTGGATTAAACTTTGTAGCGGCTAACTTTTAATCTTAAAAATGAAGGTCATAGTAATCGAAAAATATCCGAGACGGCGGAATGTCTGGTTTCATAACGACAAGAGTGAAAAAAATTCAGTCAGCAAGAATTCTCACGGGGTACGCGTCTGGCACATGTCAACTCCGGAAACTCTCCCATAAATAGCTGAACATCAGCGGCGCCTTTGATCACCTTTCCTCCCTCAGAATAAATTAAACTGTACCCGAAAAACCTTTACTTCAAATTTGTCGACGAGCTTTTTGCTGTTTGTTTGATCATACAGAATGGCATTAAATTTTCGGATTATTGAAAGAAATTTGGAAAATTACGGTATTTTATTTTAATCTACTTATATTATCTATCCGGTTTTTTATGAGAATCTTCCGATATTGTGACATTAACAATTAAAATTCACGTATTTTCTGTATTTAGCGAAAACATCGCAACTACGACTGATTGTTTTCAAAGCACATTGTTACGTTTTTATCTTGAAGCCACCATCCTCTAAGAGCTCCGGATACCAGCAAACTATGAAGTGAAATAAAAAGTAGGCTCAAGTCAATTTGTCTAATTTCACGGTTGCGTATTACTTTAAGATCATGTCCTACCGGGGACTGAAGAAAATTAAGAAGGCAGAGAGTGAAACAATGTGATATTTTAATCGCACCACCTTCAAGGTTTGTAACTGAAGGATACCGAGGTTCGTGCCTATTCTCTATTGATTTAAAAAATATCAATGACCTAAGGCATTGATCATCTCAATGTCAAGACCATACATTCAAAACGATTTTGTAAATTGAAACACAACACATGTCATCAATCAAACTAAGCAATTACATCTGAACTAATGCATTAATGGCCAGGACCGTCCACGTAAGGTGTTAACTACTTACCTGGCTTCGGGTAATTATCGGTTTTTATGTGTAACCCTTTTTCTTCGAGCGGGCTAAAGGCGGGATAAAAAATCGCTGCCAAATCAGCATTAACGTCGTATCTAAGGATCTGCAACCCAAAATGCCCCCCTCTCCAAAATTTTGGGAGCCATGGGGACCCGCGTTATAATGGAGTCAGCGCTGCGCCCTGTAGCGTTATAGAGGAGTTGCAGTGTAATTATTAATAAAAAGTTGTCCCCTCAGAGTCATACGTTTTGGCAGTGCTATCTATCTTAGTCCATTTTTCCTTGAGTCATTCTATTTTTATTTTCAAACAAATTCCGAAAAACGATTTTGATGAAAGTTCACATACTTGTCAATCTTAGTTATGCAAGAAACAAATATTATTTGTTTGCCCAAAGTACAGGGTGAAAATCCATTAAGCTGACTTGTTAGGACAATTTCTAATTTACGGTGATTCTACCGTAGTGTTAAGGCAATTTTTGTTTTGTTTTCAACTTGTAATTGGTGTAGAGACATGTACCCAAATATACATTTGAGTGAATTTCAGTACAGAGAGAGAATATTATGTAATATTAAATAAGCGTGAGTGTAATTCTATGTTATTTTGTGTAAGAAGTTGGTGCTTGTTAATTTTATAAAAGCCTTTCATATAGCCTACAGGGTCAAAGAATAACCATCTATATTTAAAAAAGATTTTTCTCTCAAAAAACATGCTTTGGAAAACATCAGGTGAAATTCTTCATTATTCACAATATTGTCTACCACAAAAGACAAAGATTTGTAATATTTCATCACCTGAAAATTCTTGCATGCAATTTCTTTGAATTTTGACCAGTCAAAAATTTTCTCATGTGGGAATTGGTTAATTTAGCTGTTCTGGTCAATTCCTTCAATTGATTTGCTGAGAACTACACATACAAATTAAATTTGTGTACATTATGTTCATATCACTTAAAATTATCACCAGGAAACATGACTTAACCCATTCCCCCACAACCAGGCATTTTCATACTCTCCTTAAGATAAAGACAGTGTTTGCAAATATTGTGGAAAAATAAAAAATCCTTGTTTCAAACAATTTTTTCATTGTCCAAAATATTTTCTACCGCAAAATGACAAATTACCAAATAAATGATCAAGAATGAAATGAATAATTAACTTTTTAAGAATTTGTCTTCTGCCACATCTTTGAATTTGACCCAATTTTAAATAAATTTTGTCTGGTAATGGGAGATAGGGTATTCCAGAAAGCAAAAATATTGTGTTGTTACCATGATAATCTTATTATCTAATCTTTTGTTAAATACAATAGAATAAAAAAATCTCATATTTTTTGTCAAACTACTTAGGAATGCAAAGGAAAACCCTGGATGATCTTTGTAAAAATCGTGGGCAAGATATTCTCCGTCTAATGATCTCTAGGATATAAGTCATTGGAATAAGACAGACTGCCACCTAGGTAATGCATGACATTTACACACGAATCAATGACGTTTGACCGATAAAGTTTTATGTTGACATTATTTTAACTGGAATTTTCTGCAACCAAACATGTAAAGGAATAAAGTTCAATTTAAGCACCAATGCTTAAAATAACTGCCACGTTTTTTTTTAATTTATTCATTAGATTTACTTGAAAAAAAAGGTTTGCTGTATTTTGGAATACAATTTTTCTACATATTTTTTCCTTTTAGAAAGTAGTTGTTGAGAACCAGACATCGTGTGGGAATGGGTTAAGTAATTGTGGTGCATACTGACATCCTAGTACCAAGAAGTCTCAATGCTATCATTTTAAACTTGGAGAAGATTCATTACTTTGACATTTGTTCTAGAGGAATTGTTATTGAAATCATCATAAGTTGAACTTGTAATTTGTGCTTAATACTTTTAACACTTAACCCATTCCCACCCAATGATGCTTTTGGATGCCCCTCAAGATTAACAATTTTGAAAACATTGTGTAAAATGAAGAAATTACTTAAAACAAGCAATTTCTTCATTTTACACTATGTTTTCTACCCAGAAAAGTGAAAAACATTACACTTTCATAAATGTAAAATTGTTGTCTGCAACTCCTTTCAATTGGAACAGTTGAAAATTCTGTTGTTTGGTAATGGGTTAATTCTTCTAACTCTGAATTTTTTTACTTAAATAATGAATTTTACCTATAAATTTTCTTAGTATAAATCTTTAACTACTTTCATTTTTAAATTTCTTTTTTCTGAAATTTTAAAAGCAGGTGAAATGACTGCTTCTTCATTTTATAAACAGTGCTCTCAATAAGTGAATGTCAATGTATTTTTATGCCCCTGCATCTATAAATCGGGGGCATATTGTTTTACCGGTGTTCGTCTGTCTGTTTGTCTGTCTGTCTGCAAAAATTAAGCTGCAAACTAAACATTTTCCTATAACTTCAACCCTGATTAAGTTACAATGCTAATGTTTGGTATGTAGATAGGTCTCAACAAGGCGCAACTGGGGAAGGTCATTTCATCAAGGTCAAGGTAAAAATTTTAACCCTTTTCCCTAAAACAAAGAAAAAAAACAATTAAAATCACCAGTTTCTAAAGAATTCCTGTTTCGTGGGCATGGTGTTTCACAAACAGATCTTGTTCATTTAGGAAATCTGAAAAATGTCCAGAATATTGAACCTGACATAAATTAACATCCCAGGATAGAGAAAATTGTCCGATTTCAGCACTCAGACATTTTCAAAAGTCACAAGATAAAAGGTTTGATAGATAAAAGTATTTATGCTTTTTCAAAAAGTGGACAAAATACCCTCAGGGTTAAACTGAATACTGAAGCAGTTTAACCCATTCCCACTCAGTGACGCTTTTTGATGCTCCCAAGGAAAAAGGGTTTGGAAAACATTGTGGAAAATGAAGAAATTGCTTATTACAAGCAATTTCTTCATGTTCCACATTGTTTTCTACACAGAAAGTTGAAATAATCAAAAATTTCATAAACTTTGAATTGTTTTCTGCAACTTATTTCAGTTTGGCTAGGTCTAAGATTTTGTTGTGTGGGAATGGGTTAATGAAACGTATTCAATACAATCTATGCAGATGCACAGTTTACATATGACATTATCAAATGACTAGCCAGTTTGCTAACTGAGCTATCTCTCAATCTTTAAATGATGTGTGTGTAAGTCACTAAGTTGGGAATGTTCTAGGCCAACATTAAGTAGGCACATGGACATAAGACTAGACTTTGTCAAATATGGCAGTCTGGTCAAGTTTTGTTAACTACTTTTGGTTCCATATTCATTCGTCTGCGATGGTAAGTCCACGATATCTGTTTTGCATTTTATGCATATATGATACAAAGAATGCTATGTTGTCAATATTTGACATGAGGCCTGTTATAGTTAACCAAATAATCTCTCTAGTTTTCAAGACTTCCTCCCCTTTTCAATGACATCTGTAAACATCAACTTGTAGAAATGAAACGAGGATTTTTTTTTATGAAAATACAACTCTGTCAAAAGTTTTGTTACTTTCTATACTTTTACAAGCTTGTTCTGGACAAAAGTCTTGGAGGAGCTATTTTCATATCCTCAGATGTCTGCATCTGCGTCCCCATTTGGTTATTTTTTTTTTAATTTTTATCAATATTTATCTTAGAGGGTGTGTATTTGGCAGAAATGCTCATCAGCCTATTAGCTTCTAGTTGAGACAAACACCCATGCTCAAAGAATGACCTTGTGACCTTGATGTAGTTTAAAAAACTTAAACCTAAAACTTTTACCAAAAACTTGCTCATATTTTCTGAATGATTATACCTTGGGCCGTCATACTTCATAATTACCAGTACACTCAAAAGGTGATAGGCTTTCACCTGTGAAAAAGTCCATGTCACTGTGACCTTGAGCTTTGACATATTTTGAAGCCACTCTTGCTCAGATTATGAAAGAAAAAAATTGGCTCTTAACCCTTTCCCGTTTTTGGAAATTTTAGACTGGTCCAAATATAAAGAGGTTGCAGACGACAATAAAAACTGGATGCAATTTGAAATGAAACCACCTTATGTGGTAGAAAATATTGTGGAAAAAGGAGAAATTGCTTGTTACAAGCAATTTCTTCTTTTTCCACAATGTTTTCTCAAGTATAAAATCACAGGAACGTAAAATTCCGTATTTGAACGGGAAGGGGTTAATCTTTAAATTTCGTAATGATTTCAAATACAGTAAAACCCCTTCCGAATTATGACCACTAAATTCAGTACCATCTATAACTGATAGACAATTATGAACCCCATAAAACGACCAGTAACTTCACACCTTGAGACCGACCTTCCAAATCTCACACTTGATAAGAGCGACACTAAGTGGGAACGAATGCATCGTCAATAAAATATCGGATTTTTGATTATGTGATATTGAACACCTATCATGATTAGCGTTATTTCTATTTAACAGATTAAAGTGGCCGATCTCTTTTAGAAATTATAGATTGTATTATTTTTAATTGTAATCTGAATATGTGTCACAGGTTTTGATTCAAGTAATAAAGTGAAAAGGTATCCGAGAAGATACAATTGGTTTGTTTACAGCGTTCAGCAATTAAACTTTGATTTCAAGTTAATAGTCCTTTTCACTCAAAGCGTCAGATGACTAAAAAGTCTGTATCCATTAGACGCTTTCGAAGAAATACAACAACAACAAATTTCCACTGTGGGGAGGATTTACTTCCGGTTTTGTTTTTCGAAAGCTGTATAATTGCGTCCAGTTATTTAACTTTTTTTTTCAAATTTTTACAATGAAAAGTATTTGGCTAAATGATGTAGATAATTTTGTTGGAAATGTAACATCTGTTTGTTCAATAATTTTCTCTGTTGCCCCAGTAATGCTCTTTCGAAGCATTAAAAGTACCCCCATTTAATTTAAGGAATAAATGACAGGTGTTTTGTTTCATGGTCTATTTTCACTATATACCGGTACAATAAATTGTGTTATAACCCAGTATATTGTATAAGTTTGAACAAATGCCTGAATGCACTGTGGAAAGGTCATTAACTCATTTTGTATCCTTCAACAATCAGAATCACCAAATTTCATGTTCTTCACCTCTAGAAATATTGAAGTCCCAATAGTTAGTGCGAGGAAAGATGAAATTAAAGATCAATATAAATCAGACATTATATCGATGTTGGGTGACCAAAATGTCGTACTACATACCATCTCAAATTGTATTTAAGACTTTATATTGATGACATTCTGGTTGTAATGTACATATTAGCCCCTTGATCTAGTAAGGCTAGATTTTCAAATACTAAAGCTAGATATTTTTAAATGAAAGCCTACCTTGCAATATATCCTTCTCAAGCGAAAAAAAACATTTAAAATCCATTCAATAAAAATAACCGTATTCACTTTAATTGATTGTGGAAAAATGCTTAAAGATAAACACCATGTCATAAAACCCTGCCGACTGAAACAACGCCCGGTTGCACCCTTTGATCAATCGACAAGGAATATAGTATTTGGCGGCATATTGGTTGAAACATGAAAAGATAAAATTTGTCTCATCAAATCTTAAATTTGACCAATTAAATGTAAGAGTGTTTATCGTATACTCTGTGGCATGTTGCCGGTTACATAATAACCACAATGTGTATCGTGAATTACCGAAGGGAACCCTTTGCAAAAAGGCTGTCAATCAATATTCTGATCAACTCTCTCTTATCATTATCTTTACATTTAATCATCTTTATTTTTCATACTTTCTAAGCACTATTAACATCATCATCATCAATACAATCTTTGTCATTCATTCATCGTCAAAATGATGCTCCCTGTTTTCGCATTACAATATATATTCTTTTTAATTTATTGTATGGCACCTTTTTTACGAAAGTGGATTATTTCTTGATTAATATCAAGAAATGTTTCCTCCTTTTCTTACGCATTCCTATTGTTACATTGATACAAATGTTGAAAAAAAAACCCACTGACATGCTGTAGTGCGGGCGTGTTTCTTAATAAGAAATGAAAAGAAGAGAGAGAGAGAGATCTACATTGGTGGACACACAGACAAAAACAAATATTACCAAAAACAGCATACCTGCTTTGTCGTTATTTTCATAATGTTTAAGGTTATACGCTAAATTTTGTTACACTCAAACTTTTTAAAGAAAAGAAATATATGCATTTGGTGAAGACTTTAGGAGATTGATATAAACATGTCACATCTAAAGCAACATTCTATCTGTATCATCCAAAATGTGGTCAATAGTATCTAAATGCTTTAAAAACAAACAAATTAGTCAATCATGTCAATCAGGATTATTGTTACTTGTGATCAGGCCTACTGTGTGAAGGGCAGGGTTTGCAATGAATGGTGTGCCTATGATTGACGCATGTTCGCAATTTTAAGCAATCAATGTACTGGAAATATTCGAATGGCTTACGTCATTTGTGTAGTGTTGATAGTTGTAAATATAAAAAAAAACAAAAAAAAAACATTGATTTCCGACACAATGACTTATAGTAATTGTTGTATATTATAATTCATCAGAGTGATCATTCAGTGTTTGTACCAGGATTTTAAATGTAACTCTATATTTTATCCTTTCTTGAATGTGCGCATATGTGTGTGTGTGTGGGGGGGGGGGGTGTTAAAATATTTTTAAAAAATCTTATTATATGGGAAATATTATTGCTATTGCCAGATTCGAGATACACTTAATTTCATATTGCCTAGATACCAGGCCAATTTAACCCTTTCCTGTTTTTGGAAATTTTAGACTAGTCTAAATTGAAAGAGGTTGCAGACGACAATGAAAACTGGATGCAATTTGAAATGAAACCATCCTATGTGGTAGGAAATATTGTGGAAAAAGGAGAAATTGCTTGTTACAAGCAATTTCTTCTTTTTCCACAATGTTTTCTCAAGTGTAAAATCACAGGAATGTAAACTCCCGTGTTTGAACAGGAAAGGGATAAACTCAATTTTGTTACTTATACACAATAATATCACCAATATTAGTCGCTACAACTAGTCTGTATATATCTGCTCATAGGTTGAGACTTTTTCCAACAAGATTTTGATTTTTAACCTTTATCTTTGCTCGTTCAAAATAGCCAATTTATAAAGGATTATATAGTGATAATTTATCGACTCCCCGCAACCGATCACATGACTTGGTCTCGGGTAAATATTGCATTTAACGAGATTTGACTCTATGAGAGCGTGAAAAGGTCTATAGTTGTTTGGTATTCACATTATAGAAAATATGTGTGACACTTTGAACCTGTACTTACGTATGAATTATCTGAGGTCAGACTTTTGAATCAGATCAAAATGAAGAGAGAATTAATGTAGAAAATACCAAAGATTGTAAATTTGAAAATGACATTAGATTCCGGCGCTGTAATGCATGTTTTTATATTTCTATTTTTTTGTATGTATAGTATGAATATATTCAAATAACTAAGATGAAATAAATGTGAATAACTTAACAACACACAACCAAACCTCCTTATTACGACCACCCCGCTATTACGACCACTTTCAAAAAGTACCGCAAGTGGTCTTATTAGAGGGGTTTTACTGTATTTGAAAGAAGGTGAAAATGACTGTTCATAACTTTGAAAAAAGAAAGTAAAGAAGCAAAAATATTTTGTGTAACAAGGTCAAATAAGTCCATGCAGTATAACCCAAATGGAACTGGAATTCACGAGGTAAATACATTATCTGTCAACTACACCAAAAAATGCTTTATCTGTTGTTTCTATGACAAATCAATTACATTGTTGGCTTCCACTAGCATTTTAGTTGTTATCAGCATTACTGGAAGACTAATGACCTCATTCAATTAATTTCGATGTTTCAAAGACAGGTATAGGGATTTATAACATTGATTTGAACATATAGTGAATTTATTAGATTTAACAATAGGAGTCAGACTCCTTATCTTCAATCATGGGTTGTCATGGGTTCGATTTGAAATTTTTAGAAGTAAATCTTCAGAAAGCATCATTGTGTGGGAATGAGTTAACCCGGAATATTCCTGTCTCTGCAGGAGGTAAATACAAAGATCAGCCTGCACATATGTGCAGTCTGATCTTAGTCTACACCACCTGCTTGTCTCTTTTAATCCAGGATTTTTTATAAAAACAGTTTTCAAATGAAATTTTGACCTTTAGATAATGCTTCCAGTCCTTTGATTTTAGTGCAATTTTAACCCTTGTCATGCTGAATATAATCCTTATCTGAATTGACATTTTAATCAAAGACCTGAAAGCACTTGAAACACTGGCTAAGAGTCAAAAAATGTATTTTGAAATATTAGATTTGTAAACAACTCTGGGTTGAAGGAGTCAATCAGGAGGTGTAGACTAAGATCAGACTGCACTTATGTGCAGGCTGATCTTTGTCTATACCTTCTGCCAAAGCAGGATTATTCTGGGTTCAGCATGACAAGGGTTAAACAGGATTTTATTCAGACTGACTTGCTCTCATAAACTATTTGAATACAATATTCTGAAAAGTAATTTTGCAAAAATCAGAGGCTGTTTATCAAAATCAACAAGGGTATTTTCCTTAAAAGCTATGTCTATTTTAAGACACAAAGACAGTTGCCATGAATATTGGGACATTCAAGCGGTGTGTTTAACCCATTCCCGAACAGTGCACTTTTGGATGCCCCTCAAGAAAAACAATTGTCACAAGCAATTTCTTCATTTTCCACAATATTTTCAACCCAGAGAGGTAAAAAAAATCTACATTTTCATCAACTTTAAATTGTCGTCTGCAACTCCTTTGAATTTGGACTAGTCTAAAATTTTGTCACGTGGGAATGGGTTAATTATTGAAATCAGGCATTCAGTTTAAATTTGCTCAACTCAGTGCTAATGTCACATCATCAGGAGTTATGTTTGCTAGTCTGTCTTTAGTTTTATGAAGATCAGTCCAAAACTGTCAAAAGAGTTATTATGAATTTAGGCATTATCAAAGTTTTGCACTAACCGCTTGATGTGATATAATTGACACATTGGTTATTTCCCATTGGTTATGTAACTTTGTAAAATCTGTTGAAGTTTGGTCATATGCAAATGAGGTCATGCAGTGTTGACAACAGTATCCTGTGATTTCTAAAGATAACATGGATTTCCGCTTAACTTTTCTTAAATAACCACAAAAAGCCACTTCTAAGTCTATGAGATCACTGTGAAGACAATGTCTGACTCATATTTAAGTATAAAATGTTCCTTTGAACATTCTTTGGGGGCAATATGGATTTTTTTCTTATCTAGAATTATTGATACCTACCTTCAAGGTGCAACAAACATTTAACATACAGAAATGCAAATGAAAATCCTTGGTTATTTTGGGGAATAATCATACACTTTGACTAGAGTCATTTAGTCATTATTTTAATATTTCTTCTATGGTTCCTTTTCGCAGTGCAGGTCTCATTTCATCTTTGAGCAACCAAAATGTCATAACTTAAGCTGAAATAATCTACAGTTATGACTTTTTGTCCTCAAGCATGATTTATTTCTTCATTTTGCAGCTGATACCTTGGATAAACTGGACCGGAATAAGCAGGACACGATGTTTGATTCCAAATCCATTTGATGACAGTGACTTGATGGAACCAGACATAGAGGACTGTCCGGTATTTTTTATAGTAAATCTTTAACCCATTTCCACTCATTCCAGTTTTTGGAGGCCCTTGAGAAGTAAAGCTCTTAAAAACATCATGGAATATGAAGAAATTGGTTGTAACGAGCAATTGCGTTGTTTTCCAAAATGTTTTTACGGAAAGAAGCATTTCAATCCTTGTCATGCCAAACCTGGAATTTCCTGTTTTGCCAGGAGGTATAGACAAAGTTCAGTCTGCACATAAGTGCAGTCTGATCTTAGTCTACAGACCCTGTTTTCCCTTTTAAGTCAGAATTGATTTTGACATTAAATTTTCCAAAAAAAAAATTGACCCAAAACTAGTACTTTGAGTGCCTGAACCTTTGATTTTCATGCAGTTTTGAAAAAGATTTTATTCAGCATGACAAGGGTTAAGAATTTAATCAGCTATAAATTGTCAGCTGGTAATCAGTCAACCCATTCTCTAAAATGGCATGTTTTTGAGGTAAAAGAAGCTTTGTACAACACAGTTGAAAATGAAGAAATGGCTTGTTGCTAGCAAATTCTTCATTTTCCACAATGTTTTCTATTGAAATACAATTATTTTTCAAATATTAACTTAAAATTGTTGTCTGCAACTTCTTTGTTTGATATCAGAATGGGTAAGCAGGTATAAATAATATGATAAAAGTCTATGTTCAAAAACCAGGAGCTTCCAATTTTGTTCCAAAACTAATGATTTTCAGCTCTACTGGCTTAACTTTTCTTGTTAAATCACTAGTTTTTACGTCTCTTGCGATTTTATCTCACCTGAGCACAAAGTGTGAGATGAACTAGTGTGATAAGTCATTAACCGATGTCCGTCCACACTTTCTTAAAAAAATCTCTTCCTCCTAAACCAATTAGTTGATCAAGCTGAAACTTTGCAGGAATCTTCACTGGATGAAGTTCTACAAAATATGTTAAAAGAATTTAATTCCATGTATAATCTGGTTGCCATGGCATTTGAAAATAGGCTATTTTAGTTATAAGCAGTTTTTCCATTTTCAACAACGTTTTCTAAATTTTTAGCTCACCTTAGCACAATGTGCTCAAGGTGAGCTTTTGTGATCACCCTGTGTTGGTTGTGTGTTGTCCGTCATGTGGAAGTCTTCAACAATTCTTAAGAATCTTATGCTCTGTAATTATTGGGCCAATTTCAACCAAACTTGGCAGAAATGTTCCTCAGGTGATTCTATTTATATTTGCCAATAAATGGGAGCAACTCAGATTTTTGCTTGTTAGACTTAAAGAAATCATGACATAGTTCTTTAAAAATCTTCAAATTTTTCGGGAATGTTCCTTTTGTGGCCCTTTTCATAACTTGTTTATGATTTTTTGATCAGTGAAAAATCGGGATGTGGCAGGCAGAGCTTGGTTTATATGGGCATTGCTTAAATTCATAAAAGTACTTGATTAAAAATGGATAGAAAGAAAAGGTATATCAGGCATTTTTAGTACATTTATTGACTTCTAGAACCGGGAAGTGATTTTAATTTAAAAATGGAAAATTTCACTCCTTGTGTTGTGAGTACTCATGAGGTTCATCTTGACGGTACCCATTAATATCATCTTGACAGTACTCATTAAAATCATTTTGACAGGATGGTACTCAATAAGATTATGATGGCAAGAGGGTACAATTAAGATCATTTTGACAAGACAACCCTAATGAGTATTCACAATATAGGGTTTAATTCCATACCAATACCCCTTTTTGACACCCCTCGAAAAGCGTTTAAAAAAAATGGGGAAAGGGAATTATTGTTTGAAACAAACAATTGCTGCATTATTCATATTGATTTCTACCCCAAAAGACATTTTTTTTTTAATTTCATCAACTAAGAATTGGTGTTTTTTAACTTCTTTCTAAAATGTTGTTGTCTGGTAATCGGTTAACCCTTTCCTGTTTTTGGCAATTTTAGACTAGTTCAAATTGAAAGAGTTTGCAGACGACAATGGAAATTGGATGCAATTTGACATGAAACCATCCTATGTGGTAGAAAATATTGTGGGAAAAGAAGAAATTGCTTGTTACAAGCAATTTCTTCTTTTTCCGCAATGATTTCCCAATAAAATCACAGCAACATAAAATCCCGTGTTTTTACAGGAGAGGGTTAAAGGAGAAATAACAGATTTAGATAGTCTACACACCTTCTTATGTGAAGGATTAAAGTTTATCCGTAGGCAGACAATTGCGGTAAAGAGTTACTTAGTCTGACATGAATCAACATGTTTAACCCATTACCAGATGAGATGACACAAAATTGGACTCTTCTAATTTAAAAGAAGTTGCAGAAGACAATTAAAAACATGCAATTCAAAATATAGGTGCCAGAATAACGATGAGAGAAATCATGAAAAAAGAAATTGCTTTTGAAAAGCAATTTCTTCTTTTATCACAGTGTTTCAAGAAGCATGTGCATCAAAATGTAGGATTGTAAGGTAATGGGTTAAATTCCTTGATGGTTCTCTATTACAAGGTAGATTGAAATGACAAACTAATGGGCGTATTTATTTTCAGACATGTGCTAATATCACCAATATAAGACAAGTCCAGCAAATTGAACTAGAGAAACTATGTGATAAATATCTTCATAATGATATACCCATTGTGTTAACTCAACAGAATGTACACAGAAAGGGAAAGAAAACTATCAAGGATATTATAGAGGTACATTTATAAACAATAGAACAGCACCAGCTATAGTAATATTAAATACTAACTTATGTTAGTTCCATTGTGACAAAAGCTGCAAGATTATAGAATCACTCTCAAACACTTGCAATCCAGATGTCCCTAAAAAAAGAGGCATTGGTTTAAACCCACTGCTACTCAATTTTACTGACGGGTAGACTAAGGCTGGCTTTTAAATCTTTTGCCCATGTAAGTATCCGGGCGATGATGGGTCTTGAAACTGTGACTTTCAGGTCACGAGTCAAGCACATATACCACTTGGCCATCAAAGCAGTCATTTATTTTAATTATTCATTTGGTAAGAGGAATATACATGTAAATATAGAAGGTTAAATGTGCCACTACATCAAGTTTAAATGTCAGGAAATTATTTTTTTATTTATATCTTGCTTTCTGTGACTCTGCCATAGAGGAAGAGTTTTGACTTTTAAGCCATTAAAGGTATAGAAATAAAGGTTTTTTGGCTACTTTTATGATAGGCAATTATGTCAGCTTTGACTATTAAACCCTTTTCTTGCAGAACCCGGAAAATTAATGTTTGTGAAGTAGGTGTAGACAAAGATCAGCCTGCACATAAGTACAGTTAGATCTTAGTCTTTACCACCTGTTTGATCCTTTCAAGCCAAAATTATCTAAGAATTTTAACTTTTTGAAAAGATATCAGAGACTTTCAGCCCTTTCATTTCATTCACTTTTGAAAAAGGATCTTTATTCAGTATGAAAAGGGTTGATTTCCATTCTAATACATACCTACTTTTTACCCTTCTTGAATGCAAGGTCATATGATTTATAATGTTGTTTAAAGTCTTTGCCAAATTTGGCTTGTCTCATTTCCACACAATTCGATTTGAGAAAACATTGTGGAAAATGAAGAATGAGTATATTTTAAGAATTCGGTGAATTTTGAAGAGATGACTGTATTTTTTTCTGATGGACCATTTTTCTATTCCCCGCCATTTTAGCGAAGGGGATATAGTAATGGTCTCCGTCCGTTATTCCTTCATTCGGTCATTCCGTCCTTCCATCTTCTGTCTTCCGTCACTAAACTTGTCCAGATCATATCTCTGAAAGTATAATTGCTATCAACTTGAAACTTTATAGGTTGATAGATCTCATTGAGGAGAAGTGCAGTGCACAAGAACCACAACTATTGCTTGCATAATTTTGGAGTTATTGCCCTTTGTTGTTTTAAAGACTAAGATTTTGTCTGGGGCATATCTCTGAAAGTATAATAGCTATTAACTTGAAACTTCATAGGTGGATAGATCTCGTTAAGGAGAAGTGCAGTGCACTAGAACCTCAACTCTTGCTTGCATGATTTTGGAGTTATTGCTCTTTGTTGTTTTAAAGACTTACATTTTGTCCTGAGCATATCTCTGAAAGTATAATAGCTATTATCGAACTCATTGAGAAGAAATGCAGTGCACAAGAAGCCTAAATCTAACTGGCTTCAGTTTACTATCAAGCTTTTATTGCGGTGGATGGCCATGTCCGACGTGGCTCTTGTTTGTAATTTGCAATGGGTCAAATGTTATCATCTGTGAATTGGTAAACCCACAAGCAGACGAAAATATTCAAATTTTTCAAAACTCAAAAAAAAGGTGCAGATGACATTTCAAAAGATAAAGTAAATGCCAGTAAGAGTATAAAATATTGTAGGACAGGATATTGCTTGTAACAAGCAATTTCTACATTTCTCACAGTGTTCTCTATAACTTTAAACTATGTTAAGGGTGTCAAAAAGGTTCATACATATGTTTGCAGATGTACCTGGAAGATGAAATATTGAATCTATACAAATGTTGTGACTTCTCAAGTAACAAAGACAAAGTGCAGAGAGATCATAGAATTTTTCTTAGCAAGCTCAAAAATGGTCAAATTTCCCAGTTTTACGCGCACTGGTGAGTAATTCTTTGGACATATTGATGGTTTAGCACCAAAACAGTTGTAACTGCCTATATGTGTATAGGCAGTTACAACTGTTTTGCACTGAACCATCGAATTATATGTCAAAATCTGAAATTTCCTATTGAATAATTACTGATTTCTTCAACTCACAGTTAGAATACATGTTTTTTTTTTTTTTGTTATTTTAGCTCACCTTAGCACAACACACTTATAGTGAGCTTTTGTAATAAATGAATTTCCATTGTGTAGGGTGTGGTGTCAAAAATTTAAGTGTTTGCACTCTAGGGGCCACAGTTTTGACCCAATCTTCATGAAATTTAGTAAGAGATATTGTTAGGTCATAAGGATAACCCTTCAAGAAAGATAAACAATTACTTAGTGATTGCTTTTTCATTTGGCACCATGTTTTTGATCTTGAATATTTAACCACTTTTTAGAATTTTGAATATTTTATCTAGGACAGTTTAATTCAAAAGCTTTTGTTGAAAGGCAACACTTTTTCAACTTGCGTCTTTTTGATCTCTTTATTTCAAGCTTGACCTTTAGTTTAATACTTTAAATTTTGAAAACATTTTAATATTTGACTACATTTAAAATAATTGATAAAAGGATATTGACTTTCCTCTAGCATTAAGTTGCAGTATGAATCCAGTGTCAGGGTTCCCTAGTTCTATTCCCTGCTCCTTCAGACCTTCAGATGAGACAGTAAACTAAGGCCCTTTCTTCATATGACCTTAGTTGTTGAGTTGTTCTTCATTTCTGAATCAAAAGTGGTGGCTTTTGACTGTGTCAGACAAGTGAAGTAATTTGTAATGGAATCTGTTACAGCGGCTCACTTTGGCAGGTTGAGCTCTTATACATGTTTATAATATAGTGAACTGTTATGTGTTATAGTGCCTCACTTGGGCTGGTAGAGCTCTTATAAAAGCAGCTGATCAAGTAGGCCAGACTGTATCAGTATTGTTTTGAAAATAGATATTTTTTGAGTGAACTAAATTTTTGTATTGCCAGTTTAACCCTCGTTGTGCTTAATTAAATCCTTTTTTTCTAAACAGCATGAACATCAAAGGGCTGGAAGTACTGAAATTTCTATATCTAGGTCTATATTAATCTTTAGAATTAAATTTCATAAACAACCCTGACTTAAAAGGGACAAACAGGTGGTGAAGACAAGGATCAGACTGCACTTATGTTCAGGCTGATCTTTTTCTCTGCCTCCTGCAAAAACAGGAATATTCCGGGATCAGCATGGCAAGGGTTAAGAGCAGAGTTGTACATTTGACAATGATAAGGTTAGTCTTATTTGAATCTGTAATTCAGATATATATGAGTGAATATGTAGATGCAATAAATGTCAACATTTTCCTTTTGGTTTTAACCCTTTCCTGTTCAATTCCTAGTTTTTACGACCCTGTGTTTTTGTGCTTGATTAAAGATTGTGGAAAAAGAAGAAATTGCTTGCAACAAGCAATTTCCTCTTTTTCCACAATTTTTTCTACCCTACAGAATGATAATTTTCAAATAAATTGACTTTGAATTGGCGTTTGCAAAACCTTTGTCTTTTGAAATGTTTAAAATTTTGAAATACAAGAAAGAGGAAAGGTAAGAAAGATAAATAAAGGGAACTGTTTCAATATTTGTAAGATCAATTTATCTTTCACTGAAAATATGACTTTTTAGCTAAACTTGCTGAAAGCCAGAGAGCTATTGTCATGGGGTTGTGTCTGTCGTGCATGCATCTGTCTGTTCATCAGGTCGTTCGTCCATAAACTTTTATTTCAAAAAACTTCTTCTCAGAAAGCACCAAACAGATTTCAACTAAATTTCACAGAAATGATCCTTCTGTGAACCTTTATCAGATTCCTTCAAAGAATTTCCTCCATATATGATATATACTGAAAACTTTGTAATTTTCTCAGAAATTGGTGGATGGATTTCAACCAAATTTCACAGGTATGATAACCAGATGAAGGTTTGTCAGATTCCTTCTTATAATTTTGATTGGTTTAAAAACATGGCTGTTATGGTGGTGGGTTATGTCCATTTGTGATATAAAGTGAAAATTTTACATAATGAATTTTACATAACTTGACTTGACTTTTGTAAAAAATATGAAAAGTTTGAAATGGTTCTCTAGAACTATTTCAAAGATTTCAATGATTTAGATTTATTTTCATTATATTCAGTTTATTTTAAATTCATAAAAATATTTGCTTAATCAG
Source organism: Fragum fragum (assembly GCA_946902895.1). Taxonomy (NCBI): domain Eukaryota; kingdom Metazoa; phylum Mollusca; class Bivalvia; order Cardiida; family Cardiidae; genus Fragum; species Fragum fragum. The sequence continues at coordinate 7,742,600 of OX336370.1, read as the reverse complement.
TACATTCATGACTGTGGAGCGATACATGTTCATGAAATAAAGATACATGTATATCAATCTTACTCTTAAAACAAACCATTTTTCTATTTCTTAAATGTGTCATTCATTTGCATGTGATTTCAGTATTGGGGGGATTAAACGAAAGTAGCACTACATCAACCAGAACAGTGAGATTATCATTTTGATAATTTCACTGTTTTACCAAATAACTATCCACTGAGTAAATTATCGAAAGATTATCAGAAAACATTAGAGAAACACAGACATTAACTTTGTCATGCTGAACCCGGAATATTCCGGTTTGGGTAGGAGGTGTAGACTAAGATCAGTCTGCGCGTATGTGCAGGCTGATCTTAGTCTATACCTCCTGCTTGTACTTTTCCTGTCAGAGTTACTTTTAAAGTTGATTTCTAGAAAAAATATTGATTTTTGAGCAACAAGTGCTATCAGTGCTTTCAGCCCTTTGATTTAACAGCAATTCAGTTAAGTAATTTATACAGCATGACAAGGGTTAAATTAGTCTAGGGTTGCCTAATACTGCCAGGGTGATATTATATACATGTTTTAGCCATGTTTAGGCATATTATATACTGTTAATTTACTCTCTTTTCTCTAGGCAGAATTGTTTTACAGAGGCAGCAAAGTTGTTTAGAAAAGTCTATAATAGACCAACCCTATTACCAAGTACTGTAGAGATATCTGCTGGTAACTGGGTATTTTTGTCATCAGATTATGTGGAAGATCAACATATAAAAGTAAGTTTATTTAAAAATTTTGCACCATAAAAACATTTTATGGCTTATTCATATTTGAACAGTTTGTAGAGCTCTATTTAATATGGAAGCACTAGATCATTGCCAAATGCTGCTGCCATTCAATTAATTGATTTGCCAATTAAAAACCGCTTCCTCTCACGGCCACCATATTCATCTTTTACAATTATTAAATGCTTTTAATTTGTAGGGGGGAAGTATGTCTGAAATACAACTTATTCAAGCTGTGGCTTCAATTATTTTGTAAGTTCATAGTGAGCTTCTGCCTGTCTTATTTTACTATTATAATGTTGCATTTAATGACCTCAAAGTAAAGTTATTCTTAAGACAGAATAACCAATATTGGTATATCGCCACAGTAATAGTGCAGTAAGTAGTGCATCAGACTCCTAATCTTCAACCATGGGATGTCATGGGTTTGATCCCCAACATTTGTCTCTCACCAATGGGTGGATAATCATAAACCTAAGTGGGATAGCAGCATGAGGCTAGGAAAGGATGTAGTGGTAATACAGATGTGAGAAAGCCAGGATTCCATTGTTAGCTTCTCCAGCCACAACAATATGACTGAAACTCTGTTAAAAGTGGTATTAAACCCCATTCAATCATCAAGCAAATGAAAATGCCACTCTATATCATTATTAGTATTGATGCCACAGAAAGATAATATATAAACAAACTGAGGGTAAAGAAAAAGTCCTGGTAACAAGCATTTGATCTTTTATTCCTATGTTTACCCAATTTAGAAGTATTAATCATTTACTTTTTCTTCTTTCAATTTGGAGCTCTCTGAAATTTAGTTAACTAATAAAGGAATGAAAATTTGAATTTTTTTGCAAAACTGGTGTATTTCAGTTTATTTTTATTGTACTTATAATGTAGGTACTATAACTCATTTCTTTTGCAGGTGCCCATAAATTCAAGTGTAATAATCCTCATCCAGATATCAGGAAATCTTGATATTTTAGCAGAACCTAAACCTCTCTGTGAAAACCAGTGCTCTCTCTTGAATGTTAGCCTGCAGCCCCAGTCAATTTGTAAGTACAGTAAAACCCTTCCTTAGAACCGGCCTGGAAATATTGGCACCCGCTATTAAGACCGAATTTGACAGAACGGAATTTTTTGTTCTTTATTTCAATGGTCGCAAACCCCTCTAAAACTGGCACCCAGTTTTTCCAAATTACGACCACTTAATTCAGTACCAAATGCGAGATTTATATTATAGCTTGTTCAATTCATAATTTTTGCTTGTGTATAAAGTTGTTTTAAAGTTGAAAGTGAAGAAGTATCCGAGAAGTTACAATTGGTTTGTTTTCAGTGTTCTGAACAGTTTTAAATTTGATTTCAACTTAATTGATGTTTGCTATTTGCATTATAGAAGATATGTTATCAACAGTTTGACACTAAACCTGTACTTATGTATAAAAAATCTGAGGTCGGACTTCTGAATCGGACCAAAATGGAAAAGAGAGAAAGTGGAAAATATCGAAGATCGTAATTTTGAAAATGACATTAGATTGTCTGTCATACATGTTTTTATAGTTTTATGTTTTGTGTGTATAGTATAAATATATTCAAATAACGTCAATAAAATAAACATGAATTACTTGACAACAGTCAAACAAACAATCAAACCTCAGTATTACGACCAACCAACTATTAAGACCACTATAAAAAAGTACCGCAGGTGGTCGTATTAGAGGGGGGTTACTGTACATGCCTCGTATTCACTAACAAGTCTTTCAAACAAAAACCCTTTCACTTCACTTAATAGGATTTTATGCTGTTTTGAACAATAATTCAATTATATAATGGAGAAGTTAACTTATTCAAGAGGTTTTTTGGTATAGGCTGGGCTCTGAAATGTTTTGACTAAAGACATAACTTTTTGACAAATTGTACAGCCAGTATTCAAACCCTTTAACCTTTGACTTCTCTCATAATACAAATCCACTGCCCTTTCTGTCAATTTCCCTTTTGTGCTAAATACAAGTACAAAACTTTAATTCTAGAGCAAAAAACCCACAGGATTTTGTAGTAATAGGTTTGATTTGTAAAGAATCTTTTCCTTATAAAGCTTTATTACAAGACACTTGTGCATTTTGACACAATGCCCAATAAGGAAAAAAGTTTTGGCAAATATTCAAAGAAAAGATTTAATCTATCCCTTCTTTGCTCATGATACTTATTAGCTCTGCTGTTTTCGGAGTAAACCCTAGGTATTGTCATCACCTGAGCGCTGGCGTAGGCGTTAGCGTGACAAACTTTAACCTTGGTCATATCTCTGTTGTTATTGAAGATATCCTCATGAAAGTTGGCATGTGTATTGACCATCACAAGACCTATCTAGACTATTGAGGGGGATAACTCTAAAAGCCTTTTTGTAAGAGTTATGCCCCTTTTTCGACTTAGAATTTTTGCATTATCAAGCACCTGCAGCCGTGCGTTTGTACCCGTGGGCGGTGCTCTTGTTTTTCAATTTCCACCCAATCAAAATTTTCATCTGCACTTTCTTTAACTTTGGAGCAGTCATAAATCCATTGTTAGTTTATTGTTTTCTTTTTTCAGTAATAGCTCCAACATACCTGTATACTTACAAGTATATACCAAGTAAAGTGGGACCATCCATAACTGTAGGGTTAGAAGGAACAATCGACTTATACTGACAAAATAATGGAAAAACTTCTTGATGTCCATTAACCCTTTCCTGTTTTATGAAGTTTTTGACTGATCCAATTTGAAAGGGGTTGCAGACGACAATGAAAAATGCATGCAATTTGAAATCTGACCATCCTATGTGGTAGAAAATATTGTGGAAAAAGGAGAAATTGCTTGTTACAAGCAATTTCTACTTTTTCCACAATGTTTTCTCAAGTATAAAATCACGGTGACGTAAAATCCCGGGTTTGTCCAGGAAAGGGTTAAAGTTCACTGAACAATTTACCATTACAAGATAATAGAAGAATAGACTGGTAAAATATCAAAGTAGATGAAGACAACAGTTTCATGTTGATAGAATTTCAAATATCTGTGACATTTTGTGTAGAAAATAATATGGAAAATGTAGAAATTGCTTGTAACAAGCTACATGTATTTCTACATTTACAACATTTCTTTCCATAACCCTTTTCATTAGGTGTGTCAAAAAGCTTCCCAATTTTAGAAAGAACAAGCTTACAATTTTTGTGAGAGGGTAATTTTTTTTAACGAATTAACATTGAAAGAGGGAAGACTGTATATTGCAGTTGGTTTACGAATAGAAAACAATTTCAAGTTGATAGAATTTCAGATATCTCTGCTTTTCTGGGTAGAAGATGATGTGGAAAATGTAGATTTTGCTTGTAACAAGCACCTTCTACATGCTTCACATTTTTTTCTCAAAACCTTTATCTTTAGGTGTGTCAAAAAGCCAGACTGGGTGTTGATGGGTTAAAGCTTCCACATATTAGAAAGTATAAGCTAAGTATAAGCTAAGAATTTTGGTGAAAGAACAATTTATCATTTAGCTCACCTTAGCTATTGTGATTTGTAGCTGTGTCTAGGGTCCATTGTCCGTCCTTCATCATCTGTCTTGGGTCAACATCTTGTGTGCACACTAGAGGCCATATGTTTAGCTCAAATGTCTTGAAACTTGGTCAGACTGTTTTTCTCCATGTTACCTCAGACAAGTTTTATATTGGGTCACATGGGGTCTAAAACTAAGTCACTCGGTCAAATCTTAGAAAAGCCTTGTGTGCACTCTATAGGTCAAATTTTTGCTTCAAATGTTGTGATAAGTGGTCAGAAAGTTTGTTATCATTAGATAAGTTGGATATTGGGCCTCAAGGGGACAAAATCTAGGTTGCTAGATTACACCTTGAAAATCACATTGTTTGTGCTCTAGAAGCCACATTATTGGCTAAATTGTTGGAAACTCGGTCAAAATGTTTAGAAAGTTTGATATTGGGTCATGTGGGATCTAAAACAAGGTCACAGGATCAAATCCTAGAAAAACAAATGTATTGTTTTGGTCAGAAAATTTGGCTGCATTATATCTTGGTCTAGTGTGATCATGGATCAAATGGGATCAAATCTCTGAATAACCTTATGTGCACTCTAGAGAGCACATTTAGGCCCAAGTAACTTGATATTTGGTCAGAATATTTGCATCATATCTAGGTAAAGTTCGATATTTGGTCATGTGGGGTCAAAAACTAGGCCACTAGGTCAAATCTTAAAATAACCTTATGTGTATTCTAGATGCCAAAATTTTAGCTCAAATGTCTTAAAACTTGATCAGAATATTTTTACCCATGAAAGATCAGACAAGTACAATATTGGGTCAAATGGGGATAAAAACTAGGTCATTAGGTCAACTTTTACAAAAACCTGGTGTGCGATTTATATATCATTTTTTTTGCCTAAAGTGTATTGGTATTTAGTAAAAAGATTGTCTGCATTATGTCTTTGTTGATTATACCGTGTTTAAAACTAGGTCACTGGGTCAAATCTTAGAAATAAACTAGTGTGCACTCTACAGGACACATTTTAGGCTTAAACAACTTTGATATTTGGTCAGATTGTATGACCCCATTATATCTTGGGAAGATAAGAATTTGAGTCATTTTGGGTCACTTGGTCAAATTTTAGAAAATCGTCTAGGCACTCGATATGCAGCATTTTTGGCTTAGATGACTGGATATTTGTTTAGAGTGTTGTTTCCATTAAAATCTCTGTCAAGGTTGATATTGGTTCACATTTATTAAGGAAACTAGGTCACAAGATCTTATCTGAAGAAATCTTCTTTGCAATTTACAAGCTTCTTTTCTGGCACAAATACCTTGAAACTTTGTAAGAATCTTAGTTTTTGATTTCTCAGACAAGATAGTGACCCAGCTGAGCACTTTCTCATTGAAAGAGGAAAGCCTGTATATTGCAGTTGAATTTGAAAAAGACAATGATTTGTTCGGATGTCTTAACCCTTTCCCGTTCAATTACGGGATTTTATGTTCCTGTGATTCTATACTCTATAAAACATTGTGGAAAAAGAAGAAATTGCTTGTAACAAGCAATTTCTCCTTTTTCAACAATGTTTTCTACCACATAGGATGGTTTCATTTGAAATAGCATCCAGTTTTCATTGTCGTCTGCAACCTCTTTCAATTTGGACTAGTCTAAAATTTCCTAAAGCGGGAAAGGGTTAAAGTACGAATGAGATATATACTGTGTCAAAAGTTTGACTTTTCCCATGTTTGTTTATTATCTTATTTTGCTATTATAAGGGTAGGGAATTTGAATTAGTCTCTGTTCTGCACTACAATGGAGTTATATACATATCTTTTGCTCAAGTGATTTTTATCTGATGAAACTATTTATGCATTCATTTTTTATGTTTTTCTATGTTTTATTTATTAATTAGATCAAATTAAAGATAACGTGCCTTATATCTTGTAATTTGTCTTATTACCAACAGTTTCGTTATCTCTCTTTGGCATACCCATATGAATGTTTAAATCATAAGCCAAAAAAGATGGTGCCAGTAGAAATGTGGTAATAAATTAAAAACAAAAATGTGTCTTGACTGTGTAATGGTAACATTCACATGATTGTAGGTCAAAAAGCTGAAATTCAAACAAAACACCTTGAAATGCCGGGCGTTTTCTACCCTAGTACCATAGTGTTTCCTCTTTGGATTGTTATAGGAAGCAAGTAAAATCAGCAACAAACTACAGCTTTCCTCATAACGCCTGGATTGCAGCAAGTTGGTGGTTTTTATCTCTACTGGCCAAAGGCCAGGAGAGCTATAGCGATGGCATTTTCCAATCTGTTTGTCCATCCATTAACTGTTCCTTGTAAACACTCTAGAGACAACAGTTTTCATCCGATTCTCTTCAAACTTTCACAGAATGACTGTACCATCATATGGATTGATTCTTTCGAAATTCGGTATGATTTCATTTAAAAATCCTTATTACCAAGTCCAGAGCCCTTATCAGTTGATTGAATGGGGTTTAACGCCACTTTTAACAGTATTTCAGTCATATCACGGCAGCTGGTCCAACCTAACAATGGATTTCTGGTATTTCTAACACCAGTAGTACCACTTCATCCTTTCCTAGCCTCCCACTTAGGTTTATGATTATTCACTATTGGTGAGAGACAAATGTCGGAAAGTATATGTGGGGTGGGTGGAACCCATTACATCCCTTGATTGGGAGCCTGACGCTCTACTGACTGCGCTGTGACAGCAGCCTAGAGCTTTCATCGGATTTTCTTCAAATTTTCACAAAATGATTGTACAATTACAATTGATGATGTTGACATAAGACCTGATCCGTCAAGTATCACAGAAAACAAATCCTCATTAACACAAGAATGTCCTTAATCTTTATCAGATTCTCTTCAAACTTTAAAAAAATGATTTTACTATCATTTGGATTGTTTCTTTGTATATTGGTCTGATCTGTTAAGTTTCACCTGAAAAGGGGCCCTACAAAAATTCTATAACAAAAAAATTATCACAAGAAAGTCCTCATTCTTTATCATTTTCTTTAAACTATCATTAGGATTATTCCTTTATAAATTGGGTCTGATTTGTTAAGATTTTTGGGAAAAGGAGCCTTATGAAAAAAAATACTACAAACAATTCTTAGCACAATTCAGTCCACTGTCTTTAAACTTTTAGAGAACGATTGTACCTTCATTAGAATGGTCCCTTTTGAAATTTGGTATGTTCTGTAAAGTATCACAGGAAAAAGGTCCTATGAAAATTTCGCCATTAAATCTTCATTAACAATATAAAGTCCACATATTACACTGATTGATTGTACCATCATTATGATTGTTGATTTTGACAGTGGATGTGATCCATCAAATATCACATGAAAAGGGGCCTTAAGAAAGGCTTAAGAAAAACTTATTTGAATGATCTAGTTAACACAATGATTTTCCTAAATTATTCTTGATTCACTTCAAACTACCACAGAATGATTGTAGAAACATAAGGATGGTCTTTACACAATCGGGTACAATCCGTCAAGTATCATGTAAAAAGGGGCCCTATTAAAATTTCATTAAAATATTCTAGTTAACATAATGAAGTCCCCATATTCCATTGGATTCACTTTAAACTTTCACAGAATGATTAAACCATCATAAGGATGGTTCTTTTTGCAATTTGATCTGATCGGTCTTGAACCTTGGGAAAAGGGACCTTATTGAAATTCTTTTACAAAACAAAATCCATATTTTTCATTTAAACTTTCACAGATTGTATAATCCTAAAGAATGATTCTTTTTAAAATCGGTAAGGTCAATAGATTATCACAGGAAATGGGGCCTTATGAGAACCTGATTAAAATATCCCTGTTGTCGGATCCTCTTCAAAGATGTATGGAATAATTGTGGCATTGGAGACACAGGTAAAGGGGCCTTACAGATTATGATTCGAAACATTCTTGTTTATTTGATGAAGTTCACATTTATTATCAGATTGTTGTTAAAAATTCACAGGATGATTGTAGGGTCATAAGGAAAGTTCCTTTCGGAAATGAAGGGGATCGATCAGAAAACACACGAAAAGGGGCCTTTTGGAATTTCACTCAAATCAATTCTGTTTATGTGATTAAGTCCACAATTACTTTTGGATTCTATTGACAATATCATGTGATGATTGTAGGATCACAAAGACACTTCCTTTTGGAAACCTACGTGGAATAGCAGCCGGAGGCTAAGCAGGATTTAATGGTTGCAAATATGTGCAATCTGATCTTAGTCTACACCACCTGCTTGTCCCTTTTAAGCCAGATTTTTTTCATAAAATCAGTTTTTAAATGAATTATTGACCTCCAACTAGTGATTCCAGTGATTTCAGTCCTTTGATTTTGGTCCATTGCTAAACAGAACTTTTTTCAGCATAACAAGAGTTGATTTTTTTGCACAGATGTGGATGCAATGTAAAAAACAAGCCAATATAAAGCCAAAAAAGCGAAAAAAATTTATCGGATATCAATAGATTTTAATCGGTCAGAACAATATAACAACAAAATTTGTAGTTTCAAAGGTTTTTATTTGTGACATTTCATCTTCGGTGTAATATAGTTTTACTTGCATGGGTTGCAAGTTTGATCAGCTGCATCTCAAGATTAAACCCTTTCTTGAATATCCAGGTTTTGACGCCCCTATGTCTTGATACTTAAGAAACTAGTAATTTCTTTCTCCACAATATTTTCTAGCTTTTATGTTGTTTATTTCTAAATGGCTACCACTTTTAAAGTGTCGTCTGCAACTTTTTTCAAGTTGGATCGATCTAACCTTTAATAAAATGGGAAAGGATGAAGGGTTATCCTTTAATTAAGACCTCTCTACAAAGACCCATTCAGCTGGGTGTATTAGGAATAATGAATAGTGTATCATGTGATTTGATCTACATATGTATCTAATGAAGTTTGAATACACTTCCCTGATAAGGACCTGAGAATTTTGTACATGTGTACGGAAATGACTAGCTTCGATAACGTAGCCCTCTTTCTAATTGCCAACAGATTATCAGAAAGAGGGCGACGTTAACGCAACTAGGAAATGGCCTCTTAAACTATGTTAGTCCTTCTATATCACAAATGTTAAAGTAATGAAGTGCGCCTGCTAGCTGGTACGTAACTTGGTACGTAACTCTTAATGAATACTCACGGAATCTATTGTCTAGTGGTTTGACAGAGAACTTGGAATAAGAGGGTACCGGGTTGGAATCCTCGGACCTTGGGAATTCTCTGGGCAAAAAGAAATAACTCCGTGTTACTCCTCTCCACCAAGGCGTATAAATGGGTACTTCTGTGGGTTGAAAGCTAAGTGCTTCGGCTACCAGGTGTGCCGTATGTTAGCAGCCGACTGGCAATTAGAATATCGGAGGGTAAAGATGTAAAAACCGGTTGCCTAGCATAAAAACAGACTATTAGCCCAAATTAAAGCCGGATGCAAAGCGTAAAAGCAGACTGTTAACCCAACTTGAGCTGTTTAGAAGAAACAAGTTCTTCTGTTCCATACACCTAATTTTAGCTCCTGGGTGCAATTATCTCGGCCGAAATATTGTCATACCTTTAGCGTCAGCCTCAACGTCCCACTTATAATATCTATGCTGCTATACCCCGCTTCAAAGAAGTGGAAGTTAAACCCATTCCCACACAACAAATTTTTAGACTGGTCCAAATTGAAAGAAGTTGCAGACGACAATTGCAAGTTGATGGAATTTTGATTTTTTCGCCTTTTTAGGAAGAAAACATTGTGGACAATGAAGAAATTGCTTGATACAAGCAATTTCTTCATTTTCCACAATGTTATCTCAAAGCTCTATAATTTAGGCGCGTAAAAAGGAGGGCTTGGGAATGGGTTAACCTATGTCTTAACTTCTGTCAACTTAAATTATACTTTCGTCATATTTATCTCAGCAGCCATAAATGGTACACTTGAAACTTGGTATGTAGGTTCAACTAGGGATCCTACTAGGCGCTTTCCCAATTTAGGCCTACACGATATCTACTTACTGTTGTATGACATTCTATTATGGACACTGCTTGGTATAGTGATATATTTTCATCTCATTTTCACTAGCAACTCTATAGCATCCATTTGAAACTTGGTATTTTGGTTTAACTACGTGCCTCATATGGTGCTAATCCACGCAGTTTTACAACTTTTTTTACTTTCGACATTGCTTGGAGGGTATATTCAATGAGTTTTGCCTCATAAATTTCATGTCAATCATGCAAGGGTACTCATATTTCACACTGGCACTTATCAGGTGATGATCCTGCATCTAGAACTAAGTCTCGTGACCTTGATGTCTTAATACCTTGACCCATTTTTTTTCAAAAAAGGTAATACATTGACAAAAAGTTGAAATCAATAACTTTCACCTAATATTCTTTGAATGCTTCTACTTATAACCGAACTGGAATACTATGTTATAATGAGCTTATCGTCGTTTGATGAGCAAAATGTCATAAAACAGCTTTATTCAATTTGTAGTTACGACATTTTGACGATCCGACGACGCTATGATCACGGATCTGACCTTAGGTCTGACCTTAGACCTACTTAGTTATCATAGTCTTAAATTTTACTTAAATTTTCAAACTCCTATAACCTGGAACGATTAGATTTCCCATGCAACTGGAACACGCTAAACACTCTGTCTTGACATTGAGTGCAGTGACTTTGACCATTTACTTATAAGAGATTTTTTTCAATATAATCTATGAATGTATGATCATATTCACTGCAGAACTTGCAGATGGTTGTAGCGTTTAACGTAATGGCTTTGACCAACTGAAAGATTTGTTTTGATTTTGAAATACCTGATAAATCTCGTGATTAGAGCTCGTAGGAAGCACTATAATGTGACTGGCCTTTAATTAATGAACATGGCCTTGATAATCAAAAAAAGGCATCTTCTATGACTTGCAGTGATTAGGACGAACTATGTTGTCCGAGGACAACTCTTGTTGATCCTCCGGTAGTGAGCTCTGAGTTTATTTTAAACTAGTAAAGATTGGTTTATTTTGGGATATTACATGGTATAGTGGTATATTTTAAACGTATTCTGTATCAACCACTTAACCCTTTCCTGTTTCTCAAAATTATGGACTGGCCCAATTAGAAACATGTTGCAGAAGACAATGAAAAGTTAGTGCAATTTGAAACGAAACCATTCTATGTGGTAGAAAATATTGTGATAAAAGAAGAAATTGCTTGTATCAAGCAATTTCTTCTTTTATCACAATATTTTCATAAGTATAAAATTGCATGGACGTAAAAACCAGTGATTATACAGGAAAGAGTTAAAACTTGTTGTGGAGGTTTTGCTAGGGGTCCTACATGGCGCTTATCAAATGTAGGTGGACAAGTATTTCAATTCTAGTTTTACGACCAAGTTTATTTTCAGACAATGCCTGGTACATTTGAATATTTTCGTCGCAATTTTCTCAAAAACTCGCAGCTCTGTTTCCCTACACCGTTCTTGACTGCCTCGATGGCCGAGTGGTAAAGGTGCTTGACTTGTGATCTGAAGGTCACGGGTTCGAGCGCCACCGTCACCGTTCATGGGCATGACACTTAATAGCCAACACCAGTCTACCCAGCTGTAAAAGCAGGTAGCAGTGGGGTTAAGCCACTGCCTCTCTTTCAGGGACGTGAAAACATCTAATGTATGTGTTCGAATCAGAGAGCGACTCTTTAAGCTTAAAGATTTCGTCGAAATCGAACTAAAATAAATTGGTATAAACTAAACTATATTTTCCTTATATAATTTTTGTCGGCAAGTTATCTTCTTCCTGTTTAGAACTTGTTTTTTCAGGCAATTGCCTAGTATAGTGAGATATTTTTGTCTCATTTTTCTCAGCAATTAGCATCAACTTGAAACTAGGTGTGGAGGTTCAGCTAAGGGTCCTGCATATTTGCATCGCTTTTTTCTCGGCAATTGTGTTTACATTGAAGGAGATCCTCTTAAATAGCTCTTTATGAAAAGTTAAATAAGGGTATTATCTTATACTAGTGATACAAAACCTTGTATTGCATTAGAGGCGCGTAGGAAAATATTGCTCGGCCTCGCGAAATATCATTTTTTCTTTCGCTGGTCGCTGGTAAAATCAAAAATTAAAAGAAGCTAACAACATTTTCATTTCGTAAATAAACTTACCTGACAGTACTATATGGATTTCCTTTTTGTTAGTTTCTCTAATTCGCTCCCATTAAACCGGAAGTAAACTTTTTACCTCCCCTGAATATTTCCGGCACGTGCCAACCACTTCAGTTTCTTTTTTTCAGCGACCGAGTCGGTCGTGTTTTTCTATTTGCTCCCGTGGATATTAGGAGTTATGACCGAACAAGAGGTTCAGCTAGCTAAGAACCGTGAGGGTTCAGATAGTTCGTCACCTGAGATTAGGTTAGAGACGCTTGAAAAAAAAATGGAATGAAAAATTTTCCAGTTTGGATAATAAAACGGACACTTTACTCAATCGACTTATGAATCGATCTCGTTCAAGTTCGCCACACAGGCGTTCGTTATCACCCTCCTTGACACAAAGTCAAAGGAAGAAATCTCGTAGACTTTCTGACTCGGAATCCTCTGATGCACAAGAGGACGCGGTGTCCTTACAGGCTCGGGGTAGAATATCAGACTCGAGTGAATTTGATTCTGACGAGAATAACAATTTTACAAAAGCTGTTTCTGGCATAGAACCTGGACAGAAGGAAATTCAGAATCTACTCAAAAGTGCCTCTTTGACATTTTTGGTGAGGATGCTAGGGTAAAAAAGTCTGTAAAGAAGGATGGCATTTGTCTTGATAACTCCCAATTACTTGTCATAGAGAATAGCTTCAGGTGTAAAAATCCAAATGAGCTGACAGCTTTTGCAGAAGATTATTTTGACTCCTTTCCAGTCAGTGAAGAGACAGAGAAATGCCTTGAGGTTCCTCCTTTAGACCCTTTTGTAGAAACCTGTCTTGTCAACCGTCATGGGGAAAAGGCATCTTTCAAGAAAAATAAAGGAAAATCTTTATTCACACAGCCGTCCAAAATGGTAGAGAAAATTGCTTATAAGGGTCAACAGGCTTCAAGACTTGGCATTGTAATACAGCTTTATATGCAGCAAGGCCTGGGAAATCTTGTAGAATTTGTTGATTCGGGTGATTTCGACAAGAAGAAAGCAGTGCAGCATATCAAAGACATATTTGCCATGTCCACTAAGGGCCTGGACCAGATAAGTAGATCTGGGGCCTTCCACCACATTATTCGTCGTACTGTTGCCATGACAGATACAGCTTTATGCGATCTAACTGACTCTAAGGATTTTTCTAATTTACCCCTCACAGGGAAGGGTGTGTTTGGTTCTGGTGTTGAGACTTTGCTCAAATCCCGAAAAGAGAAGAAGAAGCAGCTAGATGAAATGCTTCAAGAGCTCAAGAAAAAAGACCGAAAACGAAAATTTTCACCAGACAGACCATTGGATCCAAAACGGCTGTATAATTCAGGGGCTTCTACCAGTCAATCTAACTCATGGAACAATTTTCGAATCCCCAAATTGCCCAGGGACAATGAACGCTTCAGAACAAACCAATCGGGTTGGAACAGATTTTCTAGATCAAAGTCCACTTCCGATTACTCCTCAGGAAGAAGAAACAGTACTTCCAGGGGAAAGTTGGGAAAGCCAACTAGCCAATGACAAGGTAATCATTGCGAAATTTCCTCAGATACCAGTTGGAGGCCGCCTTTCTTATTTTCTAGACAAATGGAAACAAATAACTTCCGACACTTGGGTATTGGACCTGATTCGAGAGGGTTACAAATTGGAATTCGAAAACATGCCATGTTTTTTGGGGTTCAAAGAAACAAGGGTTCCCTCACATCAGGTGCCAATTTTAGAAAAAGAAATAAACAGTCTTTTAGAAAAAAAAAAGCTATAGAGGTAGTCAAGCCGTCGAAATGTCTAGAAGGTTTTTACAGTACATTGTTCTTGGTTCCCAAAAAGAACGGGGAAATGCGGCCTGTGATCAATTTAAAGCCTCTCAACGGGTATCTGAGAAAAGTTCACTTCAAGATGGATACAATGGCAAGGGTATTAAACCTAGTTCAAAGAGGAGACTATGGAATAAAGTTAGACCTGAAAGACGGATACTTCCATCTCAAAATTTTCAAAAAGCATCGGAAGTATCTTCGCTTTTGCTTTTAAAAGAAAACCTATCAGTTCCGAGCAATGTGTTTTGGTCCCACAGTAGCTCCAAGAATTTTCACAAAAGTAATGTCAGTAGTAGCAGCATTTCTGAGAAAACAAGGTCTGCGAATGTCAGTGTACTTAGACGACTGGCTATCACTAAATCAGTTGAGGATAAATCTTTATACGGATCGCAAAATAATACTGAATCTCCTCTTTCAACGGGGATTTATCTTAAACAAATCAAAGTCAACTCTGGTCCCCTCGCAGAACTTCACATACATAGGGGGAATTTTCAATATGAAGAAAGGTCTAGTCTTTCCCACTTCAGAGAGAATACAAAAATTAAAAACGGCAGCTCAAAATTTACTGCAAGGTCATGTGACAGCCAAAGATTATCTGATTTTTCTAGGGATGATAGCATCATGCATAGATCTGATTCCAAATGCAAGGTTATTTATGAGACCAGTCCAGCTTCATTTGCTTCGCAATTGGAGTCCAGTCAGAATGCCTTTAAGCCAAAAGGTTACTTTGACAGCATCGCTAAAACCGCATGTGAAATGGTGGTTACAAGATCAAAATATTCAGAAGGGAAGATCTGTTGCTCAAAGGCACTTTATGATCACAGTAACCACAGATGCGAGTGGGACATGGGGCTGGGGTGGTCACATGAATTCCCTTACCGTGCAAGGCCGGTGGTCAGTAATAGAGAAATTATTGCATATCAATATTCTGGAAATGAAAGCGGTTATTCTCACAGTCCAACACTTTCTGCCAGCTCTCAGGGGTCAAAATGTACTGATTCGGTCAGACAATGCAACTGTGTGTCAATACATCAATCACCAGGGCGGAACACGATCAGAAGATCTGTGCCGTTTGGCCTGGGATCTTTGGCATCTAGCCTTAAACAACAAAATGTCCCTCAAGGCAGCTCACATTATGGGCAAATTGAATGTTTTGGCAAATACTTTGAGCAGACAGATTGTGCGGGACACAGAGTGGTCACTGAACAAAACAGTGGTATCCAAAATTTTCAATCTTTGGGGTTGTCCCCTGATCGATCTATTTGCAACCAAAGAAAACAAACAGACACCTCTGTTCTGCTCATGGCATCCACATCCCCAAGCTTTAGCATTGGATGCCCTGTCAATTGCATGGCAGAACATGTATGCATTTGTGTTTCCACCAATTCAGTTAATTCCCAAGGTACTGAGCCACATGAAACTTTTTCATTGCAAAATTGTTCTCATAGCCCCAAATTGACCAAGACAACATTGGTTTCCTCATATCTTAGAGATGCTGGTGGATTACCCAGTCAGTCTGCCGATTCTGGACAATCTTTTGACTCAAGGGAGAATGAAGATTGTCCACCCAAATCCCAAGTGTCTGAGCTTAACTGCATGGCTTCTATCGACAGAAATTTCGGCTCAGAGGGCTTTTCAAATGAAACTAGAAGACTGTTGTCTGCCTCTTGGAGACTGGGGACTCAAAAAGACTATAACTGTAAGTTCAGAAAATTCCGTGGTTGGTGTAGTGAACAGAACATTGATCCCTATATGGCATCTTTAAAAGACTGTACCAATTTCTTGACATACTTGTTCAACAAAGGTCTCAAATATAAAACTATTACAGGTTATAGATCTATGCTTTCTTCTGTCCTAGCTCCAATAGGTTCAACATCAGTTGGACAGTACCCTGTTATGATACGTCTTCTTAGAGGGGTATTCAACAAAAGACTTCCAATTAAAAAAATGATTCCTGAATGGGATTTACCTCTCGTTTTAGGTTGCTTAGAAGAGACACCCTTTGAACCTATGAGAGATGCTTCTTTGAAATACATCACATGGAAGACTTGTTTTTTTTATTGCAATAACCTGTTTTCGGCGATGCAGTGACTTACAGGCCCTTCGTTTGGGTGAAGGGAATGTAACAGTACAGAAAAAGGGAATTACATTTATGAGAGCGGGATTGGCAAAACAGGATAGACCCAGACATCATTCAGTTAGAATTTTCGTTCCTTCTTTGCCTAAAAATAGGAAACTTGACCCTAAAAGAGCCTTGGCATATTACTTAAAAAAGACTGAATCTTTCAGGCTAAGGGGTTCAGAGGATATTATTGAACTTTTTCTAGCAGTGAACAAGCCACATAATCCTGTTTCAAGTCAAACTATATCTAAATGGATAGTGAATGTTATTAAATTTGCATATAAGTCTCAGAATAAGACGGTTGGTAAAATTAAGGGACATTCAACGCGAAGTTTAGGTCCTTCATGGGCGTTATTCAAAGGAGCATCTATGGAACAAGTTCTGGAGTCGGCTGATTGGTCAAGAGAGACCACTTTTATCAAACATCTGAAACCAGTGTGTACAGATTTCTTGGGTAAAAAAAACTAGATGAAGGTGTGGAGGAACACACATTGTTCAGTATGAGGGAACTATTTTTTTTTCCGGCGAATTCCGGGGAGTATAGATATTGCCAATTAAGACAATTTATGTAGATATTCATTTATATGTGAATGCTGTTGTACATACTTGTATGATGAGTGGTGTACATAATTTGAGGTATTTGTGAGAGGTGATAGGAAACACCATTAAAATATGTTTAATACCTGTACAGATTGGTATATGAGGTCTTGAGGACAGAGACTCTTCCTTTCGAAGAAGGTAAGAGTACTTTAAGTTCATTCTTTATATGAATTCAACAATATATATATAGGAAATGGGGGTTCTACGATATATAATCTATTTTTCAAGCTCAAACGGTGTTTAGACCGCAAAAAATGAATATCCCCCGACAATACTACAATAAAAGTATATCGCAGTATCTAGGTTTGTTTATTACATAGAAAAAAAATAACTATTTTATTTGTATTTTATTCATTCTTGCAATCTCTTGCCTCCACGGTTTAATCACGTTTATATAATTATGTTTCAACCTAAATTCTTGTCCACCACATTGAATGCAGATTTGATGTTTTGATGATGTGCCTTTACCACATCTTTGACATGGGACTGTTTTGCTTTTGTTATGGCAAATCAACTTTGAAAACTATAAACACTCACTATTCAACAAACAAAAGTACACACACTCAATGAACATGCTACGCTCCATGCTACACAACATCTATGGATTAAAAATAAACAAAACAACACTCTCCCCACTTGACACAAAAAGATATATAACACCAAATGGAATTAAGACATACGCGTATGGGTATCAGCCGGAACAATAAGCAATTCCTCTTTGACAAACCCTCTCTGTGGTGCAGGTGGTTTCAAATAATACACTCTTATGCCTTGTGTAATTATATGGTAATCAATCGTGTGTATATCAACACTCCATATCGGGTCTGTCGCTCGTCTCCTACTACCACCTTCTTGTTCACCTGGTTGATACAAATACCTCACACTAGCACAAATTGGGGCATCAACTTTTCTTGTTTTAACAGGGGGAGGTTTTTTCGTCTCCTTATTTAACGCCTTAACAACATCTGGTAACCTCTTTACCCATTCTCTATTTCTTTTTTGTGTATCAATCTCTTTTGCATACTGATAACCAAACAGCCTTTCTGCTAAAGTTCTATTGAACCTTTCAACCACAGCTTGATCTCTGTGTATATCCCTTATACCTCTCCTTATTCGCACTTTATGTTTCTCCAACAACTGTGTGACTGCACCCATGAATTCTCTTCCAGGGTCTACTTGTAATAGCTTTGGATATTTTAAATGTCTCCTGTAAATCTTCTCAAATGCTTTAGCTACTTCTTTACTATCTTTAGATGTTAATGGTTCTGCTTCTTTATACCTAGACCCAACATCAACTAAAGTCAGAGCATATTTATATGTTTTGTTTCCAACTCTGTCATGTGGTAGAAACAGCAAATCTGCTTGATGTACTTCATTCTTTGCAGTGACATCGAATCTCGGTCTAATAATCTTCTTTGGTGCAGGCAAGTAAATTTGCCACACTGCTTGTTTCTTTAAAAATTCTAATGCCTGTTTCTTACTAACTTTTGCTTCCTTTGCCAACTTATTAACAGCAGAATGTCCTCTCCAGAAACCTTTAGGATTGTAGTATATCTTCTCCATTCTTTATATTTAAGAATATTTTATATCATAAAAAAAACAACAATGTCACAACAAGCAAAGTATGATACAATCACAGAAGCTGAATTCGAAGAACTGCTTAAAGCGCATATTCAATATGATACAAAGAAATGGACAGATTTAGAAATCAGGAAAATTTATACAATCACTGAATACAGAACAGTCGACACGAGCAATGGTGAAAGTTTAATTTTAACACTCAAGGACAATGGTGAAGTATGGTGTCCTGATCACCTCTCTAAAAAGATTGAGGGTAAAGAACCACCTTTTTACATTAGACCTCTTGGTCTTAAACCGTGCAAGAATAACAAAAAAAAATAAGTATCACGCATATGATTTGGTATTTCCAAAGAATGCATCATGATTATGTTAAAAACTGATTATTTTTTTTTTGCCTACATCAACTTATAAGCCACATATCCAGTTATTGTCATTCCCATCACCACAAAAACAATCTCTCTATTCTGTTGGTCTGGTGAGGGTGTATAAAAATCACTTAACTTTGGTTCAGGAGGTAGAGCTTCCAACTGTTTTCCAGTCACATAATAATACTGCTTCATTGCTTGGTCAACATCATCAAATGTCTGTTCTGCGTGATGCTCTTTTTGCATCTGTTCATTTATGAAATCCAACCTCTCTGTTCTTTTTTTATTCCATGCAACTTGTGCTGCTTCTAACTGTTCAACTGCTTTATCATGTCTTTTTCGTTCTTCATCGCTATGACTCCCCATCTTGGAGAATAAATAATTGCTTCCCGAGAATGCTAATGCATTTACTAATGCACCACCTATCATCATTGCAACTGCACTTGCCATTTTTTATAAGAAGACAAAAAAAAATAATTACTTCATAATATCTGCAGGAATAATACCCTGCTTAATTAACATATCTCGAGTTGCCATTGCAAGTAAAATATCTAATGACAACATTCCAATATCCCCCATATTAAAATCAACTTTAGGTGCTGGTCTTTTAAATACCTTTCTACCAAGTTCTGAATAACCAACAGTTAACATTGTTTCCACTCCAGCATGATATAGCATGTTAGCAATTTGTTTTCCGTCTATTGATGTCATTTTTATTATGTATTAATAAAAAAATATTATTTTTTTTAAAATTCAAAAGGGTCATACTGTTTTGTATTAGTTTCTATAGGTTCATTGATTGGTTCATTGACCTGTTGAACAGGTTTGTTTCTATACATATATAGTACTGCAATACCTATTATGACTGCACAAGCTGGTAAATATGCTTTGTAAGCATTAATAGTATTTTCTACTATTTTTTCTGGTTGTGTACTTTCAGGTTTTGTTATTTCCATGACATGTTGATTCATCTTTTTTAACCTTCTTGCTTCTGCACCTTTTTTTCCTGCTTCAACACGTTTTGGGTTTTTTGTTTTAATTGGTGTTTCAGATTGAATGTCTCCAGTTTCACTCATCATCTTTTATAATATTGTCAAAATTTTCTTTTTTATTAAAATCAATATGTCTTGCTGTTGTCAGCATTGCAGTAAAAGGAGCCAAATACATACCATATTTATAATACATCTCACAACAAACATTAGTTAAAGCATGGTTGATAAAAGGGTCTTCCTCTAAATCTTCTATTAACTTTGGTGGGTTAATTACATTAAAGTACTTTGATACACCCATCACATACAAACTGATGAAAGAATTTCCCAATGTCTTTGTCATACTTGCACCTAATCGTGCTTCATACCTACAATAGAGTTTATTGATTTGCTCAGCAGACATATCATCTATATCTGAGATTTGCAATTCACGACCTAAATATTGCTTGCTGCAACCTCCAGTAACAATTGCAGATAATCTTTCTCGTTTAGTGTCTTGTTCTACATGATTTAATTCTTCAGTGTTCAATAATTCTTCAGCGTTCATTTTTATAATATGGAATATTTTTTTTAATCTAAAATAATAAAAGAATATCAAACATCCAACTGATATGTTTACACATGCGGATATAATTGATAATAGTTCAATTAACATGTTTTTTCTATAAGCATTATTAAAGTTTTATAAGAATTGCTAATAGCATTGCTGATTTTTGCTGATAGCATTGCTAATTTTGCTAATAGCATTGCTAATTTTATTGATATTTATCACAGATTTTACTAACAGCATTGCTAATTTGCTCAAAGCATTTGCTGTCATTTCTATTAACAATGCTAAAAAAATAAGCATTACTAATCAACAAGCCAATACCCAGTAGGCTGGTCTGTTCTCAATATCAACTTACGATGCTTTGCCTTCGATAATTCATCTTTTATTCTCTGTCTTTCTTTCAGTGTCGGAATGACATCATTCTCTCGAAGACAGTTTTCAAAACTATCTCTGTCTTTAGTGTAGAACATACACAACCACTTGGTCTGTTCTCTCAAATCCTACAACACTGAATTATATCTCTGTGAAATAACCCACACTGATTGTTCCGCATGTCTGCCAGAGAATGCCAACTCTGACAGCATGTCTTTTTTCTTTGTTAATTCTTTTGTAGCACTGCAATCATCAATGATGTATAGTGTAGGAGAACCAGCATATTTATTGAAAAGCATTCTTAATAGTTCTTGTAATTTCTCTTCACCATTGATAACCGGATTTACAATTATAACATTCTTGTTCTTTGGTTTCCTAACATCACCAATCCACTCACGATTTTTATATGCTCTATTCCATTGTATAGTGGGACAAAGAATAACAATATGTTCAAACACACCTCTGTATTCGTCTTCAAGCAAATCTAAAACAAATTCAGTTTTACCACAACCGGTTTGCCCACAAATTATTGCACAATGAGGATATTTTGGTAGTTTCATTTTTATTAATGGTAAAAAAAATTAATAGAAAACTTCTTTAAATCTACCATCTTCAAAATTAATCTGTGCATCTTGTATGACAAACAAATACACATTTATTGCTTCATCTGATCCTTGTTCCTTGGTTATTTGAATCGTGATGCCCTCTGATGCATTCTCTACTCTTCTTCCAGAACCGTGTAGTGTGTTATCGTCTGTCGTTCGTAAATCAAGCCACAATGCGTAGTTGTTAGTTAGATACTTTTCCAAGGTTGTATTAGTGAAATATAAATCTTTTGCAATCTTATCTGTTTCTTTGCTTCTCTTTGAAGTCAAAGCAAAGAATTTGTTAATCTCATCCCATTGTTGATATGCTCTCATTCCTTGACTGTAGAGTTGATTTGGAACACCTTCTATTGTCATTTCCACTTTTTCTATTTTCGGATTGTAATACGTTTCAGTGCTTGTTCTTTCTGGGTCTTCGAATAACATCAGGATACCTTTCATACTTCTTGCAGGAACATTCAAGTTGATGTTCCATAGTGTATCACCTTTATTTTTGGTTATCTTTCTGTGTCGTAATATGCGGTCGTAGAAGAATGTCATTTTCCCATCATATTGTTGTCTTATTTGTCTGACAAGTTCTGCATCGGAAACCATATCGAATTCCAAACATATATTCTTAATGATGTATGAAGCTGACGCGTCACTTGTTTTAATTACTTTGTCATAATCATTGAAAGTAAGTTCATATTCCAGTCTGTCACCAAGACCTGCTTGGTAGAATGGCATATGTGTTTCTAATAGTTCAAAATCAAGTGGTATGCAAAATCTGTTTTTGTATGCATTTGCTATGGCTTGGTCTTCTTTGTCTGAGGAGGCATTACCAGCACCAAATCTGTGTTTTAACATGTTATCGTTACCAATACCTTGATATGCCATATTTATACGTTCAGAAGGGCACTTCCACAAATCAACATAGCAATGGTAAATATCACTATCATCGATTGACATCACTTCATTACCTGATATTCGTATTGTTGTTTTTTTAATGATGGCTCTTCCAATGTTTTGATACACAGTTGCATTAGCATCTGTGCTTTTTAATTCAATTTCAAAAGCAAGACGTGCAGACCTTGGTACGATAACATCGTTATTACTTAGATTGGGAAATCTGACTAGTAATTGTTGGTTCTGATCTATAGTGCTGGGGTTATTTGTTATTACTACACTCTGACGAATTCCTTTTACTCCTCGTGGTTCTCTTAGTTTTCTGTAAGGGTTGAGTTTATCTCCGTATGATGACATTTTTTTTAGGCAGAAATATTTTTTTTCATATATAAATAAATAATGGCTGAAGGTGGAATGGAATTTCACAACCCTGAATATGACAGAGACGATATAGACGAAGCAGAAACATCTTTTACAGATGAAGAACAGTTTCAAAGTACACTCAATACTCAATATAAAGCATTAGATACTCTTACAGGCTCTGATAAGAAAAATGCAGAAAATTCTTTACTGAAACAGATGACAAAAAGATTTTATGAAAGAAATCAAGAACCATTGCCGGATGATGCTGATGAGTTTATTTGGATTTTTAAAGAAGATAAACTTGGTAGACCTTTGTTTGGTGTGGAAAGTGTATTTGACTTGAATAAAGATTACATTCTTTCGTATTACAAGTCAAACAAATTGCAATTTTATTCAATTGACACTCTTCAAAAAAAATATGGTGTTGATTTTGTTAGAGAAAATTTAGGAATAACTGATTATCAATCTCCTGCAACTAGGGTGAATCAAGGTAGAAAGGAATTTCAACAATTCATTGAGACAGGAAACAAAATTGCAACAGAGGAAATTCCTATGCAAGACATTTCTTCACCACAAGAAATACAAGATTTAACAAACACAGTTGACGAAGTTGAAACTGCAGTTAAAACTCTGGAAACAGAGTTCTGGGATGTAGGGGAAAGTAGTGATGGACAAACCCAAACAGACATGACAAAGCGAGAAATGGATGGCATTATGAAAGCAATGACTACTGTGAAAGGGGAAATCGCTAATGAGTTGGTAAAACTTAATGAAACAAATAAAGAAATAGCACAGGAAAAGGAAAAACTTGCTAATACAAAGGATGAAAATACAAAGAAACAGATTCAATCAAGAATATCTGATTTAGAATCAGAAAGAAGTGCAAGGTTGGAAGTGATAAATGTTAACAAAGAAAAACTGAGGAGTCAGGTTAATAGGATTAAGGAGACCATAAATAAGATTTTGAAAGAAGACAGAACACTTGGTCAGAGGTTGAGAACATTATTCAGAGAACAAGGTATAACCATTGTCAGTATTTTGACTGCTATTGGTATGATTATTGGGGTTATTGTTGAAGCTGTTCTTCCTTCTGGTGGTGCAACAACTCCAAGCAAACAACTAACTTCAAATGCAAAGGACTTGTTTAAAAAAACAACTTTCCAATCTTGGAAAACTATTAGCCAGTCTTGCTGGAAAAGCTGCAACCGCTTTACCAGGTGTGATTGGTTCTATTGTGTCGTGGTTGTTATCAACAACTGGAAAGGTTGTCAACTGGTTTGGTGAACATTTATGGGCATTGGTTGTTCTTGTTGTTGGATTGTTATATGCTGCTGCTAAAGAGTATTTTCATAAATAAATAAAGTGACAAGACCAACTGCTATGCTACCAACGATTAATGCTGTTTTGTTATCTTCATGTTGAATTGCTATTTTTTTTTCTGGTGACATAACTACAGGAGTAGTATGGTGTATAATTATACTAGATGGTTTTGTATTAACGGTAATATGAGGTTGCATAGCAACAGCATCAAGTAGATATGCGTGTTGTTTCACATATGAATTAAAAAATCCTGGTGTATTGGCAGCTTTTGTAACCCAATCATTTGGTAAATAATGCTCTTTTGCATAGGTTGTAATTTTTTTATAATCCTCAGAACTGACTTGTACTGGTTGTGTTTGCTTTGTTGGAGTTCCTTTTAATTCTGTAGTTTGTTTTGGTGGAATTGGTTTTATATTTACATTATTATTCAAACCAAGTTCTTGGTCTTTTGTTGCTACTACAATTTTATTATTATAATCTTGAATTGTACCAATTCTTAATTCCATATCACTTGGTGACATATATAGTCCTATTCCATAGACATAATCAACTTTACTACGAGCATATTTTAAAGTTTCTTGGTATCTTGAAATTTGGCTTGGTAAATCTATAGGACCATTAATAGCATTTTCAACATTTGCAAGAAATTGTTTTTGTGCATCAAATGCAGTTCCAGTACCTAAAATATCTGTTCTTGTTTGTGATTGTGAGCCAAGTATAGCCCAGCAAAATGTTCTTATTGATTCGTTTATTCTTTCAACTCCAGCTCTTGTGAAGCCTAATGAGGAATCTAGTATAAATGTGGTCCAAACATTTTTAACACCATCTACTTGTTGTAAATAGTCAATGTGAATTTTTTTTGGTGGAAGATATTCGCATGATGATACTCCACATTTTCTTCCTCCTGATACTTCTGGTCCAAATGTCATTTTTGTCAAGTCTAAATTCGATGATGTGCTGCTTTGGATGTGTTGGGATGAATTGTCATGTCTAAAATCTGTTCTTTTCCAAGCAGTGTGGCTAGTTGTGTGGATTACTCCAAGACTGTCACCACTTGGGAATAATTTTTGTCTCCAGTCTGAATTTGGATCGACGTTAAATTCTTTACATATTCTTTCATAAGCACCACGGTCATAGCTATTGTTAAATGCATTCCAACTTTTATCTTGTGGTAGTGCAATTCCTAGTTCAAATAATATTCTTCTTGTTTGGTAGTAGATGTGAAATAGGAATAGTGAGCCAGTCATTCCACCAGCTCTTATGTGGTTATTATAATCTACACCACAACCTGTAGTTGCACACCATATTGCAAAGTTTAATTGATTTTGCCAGAATAATAACCATTTTGTATTCCATCTATCTACTATTTCTTCTGTTACTACTTGTGGTAGTAGGTAGTTTTCAAATATGTTTGGAAAATCTACTTGAAAACTTTTCTTTGCATCAGATGATATTATTATTTTTTGTTTTATTATATTAATTGATTTGTTGTTAAAAACACCAGCGTGTTGATAGTGAGCTGCATCGCTATATTTGAATTCTTTTTGTACTGACATTTTTTATTTTATCATTTATAAAAAAAAATGTATCACACAATATCAAACATTGATAACACTATCAATTTGCAACAGTATATTGATAACAAAGATGGGAACAAACGGGTTGGATTGAAAAGTTTCAAATATACCCTGGGTTGGTATAATGTTGTTAATGAATATGTGCAAAAGGGTAAAGAGAGACCTCATCGCATTCAGGATGGTTATTACAGCTTTCAACACATTGTAGATTTTTTTCACAATTTAAACATTTCATTGTCTGTGAATGAAACTAATGGTATTACATCATTAATTGCTGATAATGAAATAAAGATAAGTAAAGGACTCAAGTTGATGCTGGGGTTAGGTAAAAGAATATTTGAAGCAAATACTACTCATTTTGGTAATAAATGTCTTGATTTTGCAACAGTAAAGTCTCTATACATCCATCTAGAGCAATTAAACACATCACAGAACTATTTCAATGGGATGCCAAGCACAATATTAGCAGTTGTACCAATTGAAAATAAAGCGTATGGTGATATTGTGTCTGTAAGATTTGAGCATCCAGAATATAAATATTTGTCCAACGGAGCAATTACAGAACTTGAAATATCTGTTAGAGATAAATACAACAAAAAAATAGATAACCATGGCTTGCCAATGAGTGCTGTTTTAGAAATTATTTAATTTTCACACTATAAAAAATGAGTATCTTTGGTATCAAATCACATAGAAGAAACGACGACTTTGAAGTCCTTAAGCAGCATATTCATGATTTGCATAAGCGAGTGAGACCAATTACAGATTTAGAGAAGAGAATTTCAGACTTTCAGCAAAGTGTTCATGATAGAAGAAGCGTTTTGTTTCAAGAAATAAATACACAGATAGATAGGCATAATGAACTTCGAGAAAATGTAAAGGAAATGGCCATTAACAATAGTTTATTACGAAATAGCATTAATAATATCAAAGACAAGTTGGTAATTTCAATATTTGCAGAAAGTAAAGGGGCTCTTGTAGAGAATGAAGTGTTTTCTTTTGGGAATGGTGGTAGAGAAGACGGTGCTGGTTATGTGATGATGCGTCGTGGTCAAATTTTAGGTATAGGTATTTCATGTAAGAAAAGGAGTGGTGAAGTGTCGGTGGGTATTTCTGTAAATGAAAAAATATTACCAGGTTGTGAAATAACACTTCAAACTACTCCAAGAAAACATGAAAATTTTGATACGCCTTTTATTGTTCAGGCTGGGAGTGTAATTAATTTTGTATGTAAGAAGGGAAACGCAACAACAGAAAATACAGTTGCTTCGTTGTTAATTGAATTGTTTTAATTTTTTTTGTCTGTAATAATAAAATATGAAACAACCGATGGCACCGAGTTTGTATCCAGAGTTGCAAGATGGGCAGAATTATAGATTACAGAAAATATCAGAAATCGAGCAGACATTAATCAAGGAAAGGGATAATAGGCAGTCATTGTATAAGAAATATAAAAGGAGTATAAATGCCACAGATGGAATTGATACAACTCTCATTTCTGGGAGTGTGATTTTGGGTGGCATTGGAATTGCGATGCCTTTAATGTTGCCATTAGAAATTGCTTCAATAGTTTGTGGTGTAGCGGGGGTATGTGTCAAGTTTATTCGAAGACGATTGCATTCAAAGGCTCAAAAACATTATGAGATTAAAACTTTAGCAGAGAGTAAGTTGAATAGTGTCAAAGATTTGATTTCTAAAGCATTGAACGACGGACAAATATCAGAGCAAGAATTTAAGACAGTTTTTGATGAACTTGAGAGATAAAATAATCTCAAAGATAAGACTCGATCAAAACAGTCAGATGTGAGTGAAGTAGAAAGAAAAAAGTTGATAGAAGAGGGGAAGGCACAGGCATTAAGTGTCATTCAAAAAAAGATAAAAGACACATAATGTTGTTTAATAAGTTTATATTTATAAACGATCCGCCTCCAAACTATCATTAATTTTGCGCAGGTAGCGTTTATTACAATAAATACGGTAATCACAATTTCACTAGTCAAACCATTTGTGTGTCACTGATAAGTTTTATCAACTCGAAATTTATCAGGTAAACAGGTATTTCAGCTTAAAAGTTTAACCCTTGTCTTAGCTAGCCAACATTCTTGACATTCCTTTGTCGACCTATACCGACAATGGAATGTATTTTTGCTACATTCTATATTCTGAGATTGGGGAAGACAACTCATACTTGAAAGCAATGTGTGAGTTACTTCCCTTTGCACATATGAATACAAATAAGTTTGATAAGAAGTTAGATAAGGTATTATCATCCATAATGTATGACATTATTTGTTATTCAACGTTCAGCTAAACACCTCGTAGTTACAAAATGTCTTCACTTAAGAAAATCTCTGGTTATCCAGAAAGTGCTGTTTTGTGGGCGTTGAAGAAGCTACCGAAGGAAGAACAAGACAAATTTAATCAAACTCTCGGTACATTAGAATCGTTTTTAGGTGAAAAAACTGAGAAGTCAAGTAGTGAAAAAAGAAAGTTACCATCTGCATCGGAAGTTTTTGAAAAACACATTATACCAATTATAAAAGATGGTGTAAGAAAATTGGAGATGTTAGATGATTGTGGAAAAATCAAAAACTTAGATGTGAGCTGCGATGGATTGAGGACAAACTTAGAAGCGATGTCTTTGGATGATCTTGCTGGGTTACATAAGAGAATCACTTCAATCGAAAAGAGTTTACAAACAATGGATATTTTTTTTAAGTATTACAAAGGCTTGGTTTACACGGCAGTCCACAACAGGTGTGAGATGGAGGCCTTTACGAAATGGATGAAAAACTGCCAAGTTCACAAAAGCACCGTGTACAAATACATAGCGTATACAACGCTTATTATGCGCTTTCCGAGACTTATCTTGTGTGACTTGAACTTTAGTCAGGTCGTCAAACATAAAGAGCGAATTTTATCCTTTATGAAGATGGAGGAAAACAGTAAGCTATCGCATCAACTTTCTGACTCTGTCGAGTTTCAATTTGGAACATCAAAAGTTTTGATAGAATACATGGAGTCTGATGTTCCTCACATAAAAGGCGTGTCATTTACAGTGGATGGGAAGATACTGGATCAATATGAAGATGTCGACCTATCACAGATCAAACCAGTCCAAACTGAAGGAGCTATGTCAATAGTTTCAATGGAGGATGAACTACTGTAAGTAAATCTTAATTAATACTTTTTTTTCAATAATACATTAGATGAAGGGGGCACTCAATTTCATTCTTGACGATCATTGATAAATAATGTACAAAAACTAATGATCTTTCTAAAACCTTAGTTTATCTATTGTGATATACGATACAAACATCATAAGCAATAATGTTTTGCTTTTTTTCAGGAGAAGTTGCAGTATTGAAGATGACATAAAATAAGGAATTTTCATCACATTACGTATCTCAGACAAACAGATAATGACTCAACCCACGACAGAAAAGTCTACGAATGTAAAGATGTAACAAAAAACAAAGGTTTACTGTACTCTATAACACTCACATGATGGGGTTTTATCAAAAGTGATTATAAATGATAGGTGGTAGTGATAAATGTTATCTTGGTAAAGCAAGATAATGAGTGTTAGTGAACAAGACTTTATCTTTAATCAGAGTGTGTACATAGCTGTCATTTACATATATATTCATATATGATAAATGCCGGATTTCTGGACCAATAATATTTTTTCTTTTATATATATGTGTTTAAATAAACCCTGGATACTACAATATACATATATCACAGTATTGTCTGGGGGATATCATTTTTTGTTGTCCTGAACCCTGTTTGGAGGCGAAAAATTGAATTTATATCGCAGAACCCCCATTTCCTATATATATCAACAAACCCACCACCTGACAGTACTGCTTGGTAATCTGATTTAATCCATATAGTACTGTCAGGTAAGTTTATTTACGAAATGAAAATTATAAATTTGTACTCAAATTAAAGTTTTATGAGTAAATAATACTTACCTGACAGTACAGGTAAACCCACCCAACCTACCCCACTTTGTTTCTTGCGACTCGGTCGCCTCAATATGAAACTGAAGTGGTCGGCACGTGCCGGAAGTATTCAAGGGAGGTAAAAAGTTTACTTCCGGTTTAATGGGAGCGAATTAGAGAAACTAACAAAAAGGAAATCCATATAGTACTGTCAGGTAAGTATTATTTACTCATAAAACTTTAATTTGAGTACAAATTTATAATTTTTGTTTAAATTCAATCCTTATGAAATGATAATAACGTTGTTCGTGATGAGACGTCGTTTAATCGGGAAAATTGCGTCATCGATCAAGACTGCATCAGTTCAGTGCATGTATGATACGGATTGTTTCCGACGAGGCCAATTTTGTCCGCGAGCAATAAGGAAATTCAGTTACTATGTAATGAATTGACCATATTTTTGCGTACTTGCAGGGTTCATATTGGTGTCTTTTTATTCGTAATGTATTTTTCAGAAACTAAAATCAGTCAAATGTCCCGATTAAGTTTCCGGAAAGCGTGCATTGTTCCCATTAGTCCATGGCTTGGTTTGGTCTGTATTCAATCTGCTAGCTTTAGTAAGAGACGGACGGATATCCTCTTCAAATAATCCAAACATCCCGCCTTATCCAATATGAAAAGAGAACATTGTACATTCATAAGACTTTAACAGCAAAGCCGAAATCGAGGCTATGACGCACGTAAAGAAACTTTCTTGTTTCTCAAAATTTTAGACCTGTCAAAGGTTTAGCAGAGGACGATTTGAGGTGGATTTAATTTGAAAAAAAATCATTGAGTAGTGTAGAAAATATGTGGAAAAAGAGGAAATTGCTTGTTACAAGCAAATTTCTACTTTTTCTACGATATTTTCTTGAGTATAAAAACGCAGAAACGTAAAAACCAGGGATTGGACAGGAACGAGTTAATTAAATATTCATATTGATTAATTTAGTGTCGTTTCTTTTTCTTAAAAACTATAACTACAGCTTTAATCAAGCTACAGTTTCAAGGTTTAAGAAGAAAACCGATGACATCGTTAATGGGCAACTAAATTATTTTTACTATAGCCTATTCAAGCGGTAGTTACGATGATTTGGTCGCCAATAGCTGAATTAGCATAAATTATAAATAAAACACTTTTTTTTACCAAGTTCATATTTTTATCCTTAATTGTAAAAATTCAAAGCATTTATATCAAGTAAATACTTAAGTTGAAATAGATTGATTGGTTTAATTGGATTAAACCCAACTTTTATAAGTATTTCAGTCATTTCGCGGAGGCCGGAGCACCTAACCATTGATTTCTGGAATATCTCGCACCAGTACTACCACTACATGCTTTTCGAGACCGCGGCTGCTCATCCCGCTAAGGTTTGTGTTATCCACACATTGGTGGGAGAAAAAATGTCGGAAAGGAGATCTGACCCGGGACCCATGTTGAACTAGACGAAGCGAGCTGCACAGCGTATTACCTGTATGTAAATAAAGTATTCTGTTGCCTTTAAACATCTTTTGATTGTTATTTAACTCGTATACAAGTCCTTTTACAGCTTTTCCTGTATAAACGGGGTCTAGTAGAATACCGGTGCTTGAACTTATATTAGTGATAAATTCTGAAATTTAAGAACAAATTCAAGTCAAACATCCAAAAATATCTTATGTTGGTTTATCATTATCTCATTTCTTTATATAGCTATTTCTGAAATGAGTAAATGTTAGAATAATTATATAAAAAACTTAACCCACAAAAAGGTGTAGTTTTTAGCTAGCAAAGCGTCAGCTTTGATAGCTTAAGTAAACAGACGAAATTTTGAGGTCGTCTCAAAGTTCAACGAGTGCAAACTACCACTGGAGGCTTAACCACTAAATCCGTTAAATGCCTACGCCATTATAAGTAGTTCTTAATGTATTTTAGGAATATCGCAAACTCTATTCAAATTGTAGTGAACTGTGTCAAACGCACGCTATTTAACCCATTCCCAGTCAATTCCGCTTTTTAAGCATTTTGAAAAAAAAAAGCTTTAGAAAACATTGTGGACAATGAAGAAATTGCTTATATAAGCAATATCTTCAATTTCCATAATGATTTCTACACAACAAGGGAAAGCTTTCTAAATTCAACCATGCTTTGCTAGCTTACAGTGCTTTCAGCACTTTTTATTTTAGAAAGATGAGAAGACATGCACGAAGTAGTCATCAGTTTTTAGTGTATTTATCATTTCAAAGAATAATGACAAAACCGTTTATAAGAATTTGCTCGTTCGCTGCCGAATCATTATGTTTTGTTAACCTTATAGGAAGAAATAGCCGTTCACAATCAGTCGCTCATCCTTTTTTTTAAATCGACATACTATACGCATTATAATGAGAATGTATTATTGAAATTAATGCTTTATAAGTTAATATACTTTCTTTTACATTATATTACATTTGATACTGACATATTCATATTTATGACGATCCAAGATATATAGATAAAACTAGAAAATATTGAAAAAATAGGGACACGGACCGATTGGAGCCATACATTTTCTCTATGCAGAAGCAATTCTGTAGGATCAAGTAAGCTACCTATCCCTCTTCTATAACTTTAGCAGATACAGTAATTGAAACCTTCCGTTCTAAAAAGTCCTTAGCACCCTCCCTTAACTAAATCCGCTGGTTACGTGCATGGATTATCAGCAGTTGTAGCTGAAATACCAGGTATACAATTGCCAATTCATTTTTTTCTGTCTTACTCTCTGCCACTTTTAACACTTTTCAGTCATATCGCAGCGGCTGTAGCACCTAACAATGGATTCCTGGTATTTCTCACACCAGTACTTTCATTACATCCTTTCCTAGCCTCCAGCTGCTATCCCACCCAGGCTTACGATTATCAACCAATTGGTGAGAGACAATGTCAAAGGATATGTGCCGCCGCCGGGGGTCGAACCGATGGCATCCCATTATTGAAGATTAGAAGTCTGACGCGCTACCGACTGCGATATTACGGCGGCGCCAATTCAGTACCTCTAAATTAGGCTATATTTTCTTCTGTAAGAAATTTACCAATCGCGGCTGTCAATTAAGGATTGTATCAACCAATGAAATAATTCATTCAGCCCGGAATTGATATAAACTTCGATATTTGTAGCCATGTGTGTGAAACATTTTGTTGGTGTGGTGACTTATTCAAGCTGTAGTTATGACGTTTAAGTTGCAAACCAATTCTAGTTTTTTGTTACATGCTACTGGTCATAAACTAGCAAAATAACGCCGTTATAATCGAAGCGGAACTTCCTGTGGAAGTCAGTGGGCGTGGCCAAAGGAGTAAGTTGGTGTGGCCAGCGATTGTTCAATTATCAGCCAAAAACAGGAAACGCTACATGCCTTCATTAAGGTGTTAGGGAAATCAAAAAATATCTTCTGAAATTCAAGCAACCTATTGCATTATTTGGCTTTGACGTATCACTTTTCAATTGTGTTTTAGAAAACCCGATTCAATCATATATCATCCTGTGTGAAAACGAGTCTTGATTACGACAAGTAACATCATTTTATACAATCTTTCACTGATAAACGTCAGGAAAATGTAAAATCACTGACGTATCGTATACCAGTCAAGGGCAGATAATTCTGACCCCAAAACTAGTATGGAAAGGTAGCTTGAAAATATGTCAATCTCTACGACATAAATCCACAATATACAGTGAAAAGCAAAAATCATTGGACGGAAACAATGGGCAAGTTACATGTAACATAAAACCTTTAGTGATTGCTTCGCGATCTAATCGTTGTCACTACAGCTTGAATAAGCTGTAGTGACAACGTTTAGGTCGCAAAAAAGAACAAAAAAGCCTAACATACATATTGGTAAATGTTGGAGCTCAACATCCCTGTCTAAATGATTTATTTGATTGGTCGATAGATCCTTTGATTGACAGTCGCGATCCATGATTTCTACCAATACCTATTTCATCTTGCGTTGATACAGCATAACCCTGACCTATATGGTCATCGATTATATTCAATATGTCTTCAGATTTGGCTTCTAGTCCGCAATTTATCAACCATGCATTGATTCTACGGTGAAGAAATTTAGCTTCGTTGGCCACAGAAAAACCATGAACTCTGAAAATGTCAAAATGATAAAAATACAAGAAAGTTATTTTATAATGTAATAATCTCAATTATCCATACGTCTTGTTTTAACAGCTTTTTTTTTGCATTGCATTCATACAAATATGATAAAACCTCTCGCGTTTGAGAATTTAGTAATTTTTATATCATGGTAGTCTAATTCACTTAATAACCTTATTTTATGAAAAGGGATTTTTGCGGCTTCAATGATGCGGCAATGAAAACTGAAAAGAATATGTCTGATAAGGTTTAACATATTGATGAGGCATGTATCGAAGGCGTGACCGGTTTTTCTAAAAGTTTGACGAAGTATCAAGCCCGCTTATCAATTTGGCTTATGCCTATATATCCTTTACTCGTTCACTGTTGGTAGTTTCGTTGACAAGAGGTCCACGAGGACCTGAGACGCTCTACTAGCTGTCAAGTTTTCCCTTGAAGTAATCTTATATTTAAGAAAGTAAATTGTTTAAAGAAGAATGCATAATATGAAAACAACAAAATTGCCCATTTTCCCTTGTTTTATGATTGATCCATACCATTGCCTACAGGAAAGTACGTTTGATTATAGATGACCTGAAGGAAATACGAATAGATTGCTTAAGAATTAAGCATAGTCATGCAGAAACATGAATATTTCTGTTTAAGCAGGTTTTATAGACAAAGATCAGCCTGCACATAAGTGCAGTCTGATCTTAGTCTATACTACCTGTTTTTGCCTCTTAGTCTACACCACCTGTTTGTTCTTTTTAAGTAAGATTTTTTTTGGATTTTTTTATATATATATAGAGAGAGAATTTATTTTTTTAAAATATTGATCCATAATTAGTACTTTCGGTGCTTTTAGTCCTTTGATTGTCACTCGTATTTGAAAACGGTTTTATTCAGCATGACAAGAGTAACGCATAAAAACTTGTAATCCTTTTCAACTATAGGCGGAATGAGAGGTTATAAAAGTAAGAATCGATGGCCTTTTATTGGATATATTTACCGTGCGTTATCAAATAGACATGCAGTTTTCCATAAACCGCAGGATTTTTAAATTAGAATCATAATAGTATTAAAGTTCTAACCCATTTCCTCACAAACTCTCATTTAACCTTCCCTCAAAAAAAAAAAGAGAAAAAAAAAAAAAAAACTTTACAAAACATTGTGCAAAATTAAGAAATTGCTTCTTTTAAGCAACTTCTTCATTCTCCAAAATATTTTCTATCCCCCCCTCCCAAACTATTCAAGCTGTAGTTATGACGTTTAGGCCGCCAACCAACTATTCTCGTTTTTGTTGTAAGTAACTGTCCATAAATTTTGAAAAATAACTTCTTTAGAAATTGAAGCTGGACTCCCTGTCGGAGTCAGTGGGCGTGGCCAATAGAGTAAGTGGGCGGTGCCAGCGACTGATCAAATGAAACTTTCATCCTTATGTAGGAAGATTTTGAAACACACTAGGAAGAAGACCCACAGACATACACGATTCGATGTATAATTTGCTACAAATAATTATATGCAATCATTCATATTCATTTTGAACCAAGTAATTTCTTCTTTTCCAAGAAAACTTCTACCCTACCGAATAGTTAGTTTTCAAATTATATCTTACTTAAATTTTCGTGTGCAAATCTTTGACTTTTGACAGATCTAAAAGGTTTAAAACGGGAAAGGGTTAAACAGTAAACTATAAAATACAATGTTATTGCTGCTCACTTTAACTTTGACCCTGTGAGTAGATTAGCAACGGCTAGGCCGGCTACCGTCCCTCCTGTACTGCTTGCACACACTAGGTCATCAAATTGATCTAGAACACCCTAAATGTATGAAAATACTATGGTTATTCCAAAGGATTTCGTAAAACAATCATCCTATGATATCTTAACCCATTCCCACACGACCCTCTAGAAAACAGAATGTGAAAACATTTTGTAAAATGAATAAATTGCTTTCAGAAATCAGTTTCTTCATTTTTACACAATGGTTTCTTACAAAAAAATCTAAAATTCATAAACTTTAAATTGTCGTCTGCGACTCCTTTCAATTTGGACCAGCCTAAAATCTATCGTCTGGTAATTAGTTTGACAGACCACATTACAAGTGAATATGATTATTTAGTATAACAAAATAAAACTTGTAACAAATGACGTAAGTTGGTTTTGCAAATTAAAATTATGATTGAGATATGGCTTATTCAAGCTGTACTTACGACTTTCAAGTCACCACCAAACCATTTTACTTTCTTGTTACATGAGACTGGCTGTAAGATTCGCAAAATATATAACGCCGTTTAATTTCAGGGAGGAACTACTTGGGCCGGGCTTTTTGGACGTGGTCCGTCGGTCGACCAACCACTCGCCCCACGTTATGGCTTCGTTGGTCCATTGACTCAAATAGAACGTTCCGCTTCGATATATATAGTGCGTTATTTTGAAAAATAATATGGACAGTGGCATGTAACAGAAAATTAGAATGGTTGATTGGCGTCCTAAACGGCGTGACTTGTATAAGCTGTAGTAACTACATTTAAGTCGCCAAACCGACAAAAACCTTTACCTTAAACCGGCTCTTGAACAAAATGTCATAAAAAATTGATATAGCCCTTTCCCGTTCAAATACGGGATTTTACGTTCCTGTGATTTTATACTCAGAAAAACATTGTGGAAAAAGAAGAAATTGCTTGTAACAAGCAATTTCTCCATTTTCTACAATATTTTCTACCACATAGGATGGTTTCTTTTCAAGTGGCATCCAGTTTCAATTGTCGTCTGCAACCTCTTTCAATTTGGACTAGTCTGAAACTTCCAAAAACGGGAAAGGGATAGACATTCAAATATAATGCTGAAAGTTACCTACCAATGCTAAGCGCATTTTATAGGTATCTTGTCGTTTTGGAGCAACTACAGCCTTATTTTAGGTAAAGTTACGTTTTGTTCAACAATCAACAATCCTTCAACGCGTTTGACTGAGTTCTTACAGCTTTACACATCTCTCTACTCGTACCTACATGTATATAGCATTGCTTGAGTTTATGGACTGATTTCGTTGGATTTTCCCTTAACAGCAATATATTTATAGGCAAGTCTTACCTGGTAAGCAGACGGAATTTAACTTTATTGAAACTTTTATTTCCTTAATTCATGGCACTCATATTAATCCATCTTCTGGTTAGGTAAAGGACCGCAGAAAATGTTTCGCAGAAATTCAACTCCCCCCCCCCCCCTGGTTTTTGAAAACTCCGAAGAATTTGGACCCCGCAGAAATAAAGTGCTATAAGGTATTTTGCTCACGTACGTGATTTGATATCTCAGTCTTGTTTCTTCCTTGTCGTAGGTTAGTGATAGCGGTCAGAGATCCGTCGACTGATGTTGCTTGTAGAGTTTTTCTGAGCCAAGTCAATTTTTATCAAATGTAGGTATCTTGAATTTCCTTACAAGACTTCTAGAATACTACTTGCGGACAAGTACATTCTTCAAAGCCACTTGTCCGGAGAAAAGTAAAAAAGATCAAGACAACTCTTGAAATAGTACAAATTTGATCTCAAAGATAAGTCATCATACAATGAGAAACTGTGACAATGTTTAAATTGAATGGAAGAAAATGTTGTTGATTAAGAAACTGCTTGATGCAAGCAATACTTTCTCAAAATTAACCCTTCAGCTTTTAGAGGAATTTTTTTTATTGATTGGAAACCATGGATTACTTGTCCAGGAACACTTGGATTATATATTCATTTCTACAATAATGAAATTGACAAACATATTTATCGTCAGATCCCAAGCTGTCCCATAGACAGACATATCAATAATATGTTTGAAATTTAAACCAAACTACCTGTTCTATAAGTTCAGTAAATAAAGATATATCTCCAAACATTCCAAGTCGATTTGAACCGCCTCTTGGTATCTGATAGCTTTCTTCACCGCAGGATTCCCTAGTAAAATAAAATATGTGATGGGTCTTGTTAAAGGGACCATCAGCACAGACGGACATTGTATAATCACTTCGAACAGTATCGTAATTAACTCTCGATGTATCATTAGGAAATATAAAAGATGTACAAAATGATTCAGCAATAGCAAACACCATAACGTGCCATAAGTTATCATGGTCAAGCGAACAATTTCATTTGATATCCGTGATACTTTTTAGTCGATGTTTTACGACAGAACTAGTCTGATTTCGCAAGTGATTCTTACATGTAGCTATTTGAACGACGAAAACAATCTGGTTAAGCTATATATTGACTTTGGTTTGTGAAAGAGACAAACTTTTTTCAGAATGAAAGGAGTCGCAATAAAAAGTGAATTAAAAGCAATATTAAAAATGTTTAGAATCATACCAACGGACAGAACCAGGGAAAAAAGTACTGAAAGTGCTGTATGTTATTAAAACATGGTTTTGTTTAGTAGTATTTTTTTTCAAAGGTTATCATTATGATTAAACGACGTTTAAATAACCCAGGAGTTAAATAGCATGCTTTTGGAGAAGTTCTATACAACTGCAATAAAAATCATTCATGCAAAGGAGTGCGCGCAGTGAAAACCCTGATCAGACTGAGTCGTTACTTGTCACATATGTGAAATTTTTGGAAATGTAAATTCTAAATTGTGAAAATAAGATTTTCCACGTAACAAATATTTTTTCTTTGCGTTTTCTACATTACAGAATAAGACCATAATGGTCCTAAATCACTCACCTACCGGATTATTGAGGACAAATAGGGGCCCCTTTCAGTGTTCACAAAGAAATCGTCATTTTATATGAAATGTACCCAACTTCTACAAAATTCAATCTTTTAACCTGATAAACATTAGAATAAAGTTTTCATTAAATTTCAGTCAAAGATATACCCCGAAGAGAAAACAAAAAAGTTGTCACCAATTTCCCTTTTCCTGTCTTTTCCATTCATTTGTTCCCATATTCCAATGGGATCTATGTCTATGATTCGAAACTCATTCTGATAGAGTTTCATCATGTTTGAGCATATTTTATGGTCCCTTGAACGAAAACAAAGAAATTGACATTAATGTCTGTGTTCCACTAGAATATTCTTAACTTCAAGCGGTTGGATCCTTATGTCCGACAAACAATTACCAAGTTTTATTAAAACACGAGGTAAATTTGTGGCCACTTGAGATGTTTTACGCCCCTTTCCCGAGTTTCCAACAAACATTTTTACCAAGTTTTATCACGATTGGACCAAAAATGTAGTCACTAGAGTGCTCATCTATTCCATTAGAAATGTTATCTTATTCAATAAAGTCCATCTAATGCCAAGACAAATATTCTGACCAAGTTTCATTAAAATGGGACCGGATTTGTAGCCCTTACATAGTGTTCAAAGGAATTGTCATTCAAGTCGATTTTTACACTGTTTACATTTTGAATATTATTATTTAGATAGGGGTTGTCTTTATGTCTGGAGAAACATTATCACCAAGTTTCATACAAATTAAGACATATTTGAAGACCCTAGAGTGTACACAAAGAAGTTGTCATTAAGACCCCTTCTCCCGTGTTTTGCAATGGAATTTTCTTGCCTTCAATAGGCATCATCATTGTGACCTGACAAGTATTGAAACCAAAGTTTCACCAAATTGAGTTGAATTTATCGTTGTTGCAGGCATAATTTGCAATATTCTCTAAATACACAAAAACTACTTTTTATGTACGTGGGCATTGAATGGATTTATTAATTAAGCCGCCAGTAGCAGTTTGCACTTGTTGAACTCTGAGAAGATCTCAAAATTATGTCTGTTTTGCTGGCTATAAAGCGAACATAGCGATTTCACATTAGATATTGTAGTATTCGCCAAATCATGATTGAGTAGGAAGAAACTCCAAAGTAGAGGCAACCTAGGTCGGTACTAAACCTGTTTTCATATTTGGCAGCATTTCGTTATACAGTCTAGTCAAAGGGAGGTATGGACTTTTTCTTGTCAATGATTTAATTATTTTTATCCCCTCTCATATACTATTTGAATGCAGTATTCTGAAAAAAGGTTTCCCGAAATATAGAGGTCGTTTATACTCCCCAAACCCAAAGGTATTTCCCTAATAGCCTACGTAGACTGTTAGCCTATTTTGATGGACTCCGTTGGCGTCCATCAGTGTTACCCAGTTTAGCAAATCCAGTGGGATGTTACTTTGTTAGAAGAGAAGTAGTGCCAAGTTAGGTTCGATTTATTATTTTCAAAACGTGTCTCCCCCAAACAACTGTACATTTTGAAAATGGTGTAATACGAGGATTACATAATTCGTAGAACGCGTAAAGATTCCTCTTAAATACGAAAGCACCTACCAATAAATCGCTTAGCGTAGATGCGGTGCGATGCGAAAACACAAGACAGTGAAAAGGATTGAACAGGTAAGGTTTAAGACCGATATCGATAATATTGTAAGGCACTGAACGCCAAAGCTCTTACAGAAAATTCCAAGAATGTCAGATATCACATAGAACTATGAGCTGGAATGAAAATCTGATAGTGTCAAATACGGTTCGATAAGATGATATCGTTTTCAACCTGTACTCACTCCCCCCATTCTTATTGTTTTATCGATATATCAACTAAAATTGTAGGTATATGATAAATGGAATACTTAGTTACGATAGCAACACAACTTACCATATTTTCTTCGAGCCGATGAGGAAACTTTTTACATCCCACACGACCTTCGGTCTTAAAAATTTCCCCCGCAGCTAAAGCGAATACAAGCTGTTGTGTCGCTATCGTAACACAATAGTCCCTGTTTAACCCTTTCCTGTTTTTTTTTTATATCATAGACTAGTCAAAATCAAAAGAGGTTGCACTCGACAGTGAAAAATGGATACGATTTGAAATTACACCATCCTATGTGGTAAAAATATTGTGGAAAAGGAAGTTTCTTCTTTTTCCACAATGTTTTCTCAATCATAAAATCACAGTGACGTAAAATCCCGGCCTTGTACAGGAAAGGGGTAAGCACATATTATCAGTTAGTACGCATTCTGTGATCGATGAACATGCTTGATTTTTTTGTAAGCTCTTTGATCAATTTATACCGCGACGTAGTTCACCTGTTCATGTGCTGCACACAAACCTGAAATAGACTTCTAATTCTTTCATAGAAGATCGAAGAAGTTTAGTGACCTGCATCTCAAATGAATAACTCCAACCCATTTCAAGACGACTAATGCTTCGACTGGTCTAAATTGAAAGACGGTGCAGATAATAATTAGGAATGCATTTAAAAAAAAAGAAATATCTATCATAAAGGATAGAAAACATTGTGCAAAAGTACATTCTAAAGAAATTTCTCCTTTTCAAAATTTTTTCCTTAAGATATTAAATAGGAAAGTGACAATTGGACTATAATTATTATTTAGTGCAATGAATATGCTCATTTCTTTTTCCCCGTGTTTATGTTTAGAACTCACTGCACTGTTATCCTTGTCATGCTGATCCTGGAATTTTCTGTATTGGCAGGAAGTATAGACAAAAATCAGCCTGCACATAAGTGCATTCTGATCGTAGTCTACACCACATTCTCATACCTTTAAGTAGAACTTATTTGTGAAATTCATTTCTAAAAGAAATAAAAGCCCTTTATAAAAAAATCTAATACTTTCAGTCTTTTGGTTTAAAAGCATTCTATAAAATCGATTTTATTCAGCATGGCGAGGGTAAAATGGAGAATTCTAAAGAATAATACGGAATGTTCTAGGGTCTTGATGTAAATGATGTAGACATTAGAACGTTCTACCTAAGAGAAAGGTCTAGAATATTCTATGACCATATATAAAAGGAATCCTACAGCGTTCTTGGCTCTTTGGTTAACCCATTACAACTCAATCCCTCCTTTTTACGCCCCTCAAGAAAAAGCTTATGAAAACATTGTGGAAAATGAAGAAATTGCTTGTATCAAGCAATTTCTTCATTATCCACAATGTTTTCTACCCAAAATGACGAAAAAATTCAAAATATTTCAAACTTGAAATTGTTGTCTGCAGCTTCTTTCAATTTGGACCAGTCTAAAATTCAAATGTGTTGGAATGGGTTAAAACACTTTAGTTTAGTTATTAGTTTTAATTCAGTTGCCAGTTTACGGGGAGAGTATAGTGTCTGTGTTTCATCTATCTTTGGATTATCTTGGATCAGGAAATAGCGTAGAAAGTTTAAACAGAAATTATTCTCTGCGAGATTTAACATCTAAGATATAATTTTGTACTATTGTAATCACTGTCAATTATTATTGGAAATAATTGTCAATATTTCATTATTCTTTATTGTAAAGTTTGTTGTTGGCTTCTTATGTATAAATACACTTAGTTTAGAACATGATAAAAACGCTTGCGTACCTAATTCTTATCTCAATTTCCTTCATCCTTTCTTCAAGTTCCGTGAAATTTTGGTAGCTTCCGGGTGTAGGATAAATCAAAGAACCACAGAGTCTTTGAAGTAACAGATTTCCGTCGCATCCAAGGTTTTCCGAAGCCTGCAAAAGAAGAGTTCATAAATTAATTGACGGACCGCGGCTACCAATAAGCAATCATCTGACAGATAAAGTCGTTTGGTGATAGCTGAATTGACGTATCGTAAGGAGAGCAACAATTTTTTTTGTACGATTCATTTAAACCGGAATTAAACTTTTGCCTCTAACATTGGCCAATATTTATGTACAGTCGACCAATGAATCATTATTCATACTAGAAAAGAGTTCTGAACTCCAACAATTGGTGCCATTTTTGTTAAACTTGGGGGGGGGGGGTTTGGTGTGACGACTTAAACGTCCATTTTACCTTTTATACATGTTACCAGCCTTTGGTCATAGATTTTGTTAAGTAACATCACTGGATATTAAAGTTAAACTTCCTAGCGAAGGTCAGTGGGCTGGGCCGGCGATCCGTTATTTTGATAATGAACTCCGATAGTTGTACTTACGACGTTTAGGTCGCCGCTCAATCATATAACCTTTGTGTCATATTCCCAACCGTATAATTTACAAAAAAAAATAATATCGTTGATACACTTAGTCAAACGGCTATGTTGGTAGTCAGGAAACGTGACAAGCGACCAGTCAGTTAAACATACTTTCATTTGCTTAATGTCAAAATATTTCAAATTTAAACCATCTTTCTATAAAAACAATAAAGTTAAAGTATCTTTTGATGATACGTTTGAACACCCAAAAAATATCAAAGGAAACATTGATTGAAACAATTTAGGAATAAGATAGTATTTATCATGAGTAAACATGACGAAAAAGACGCGGGGAAAGCAATGACGGCGGGAAAAGGTACTGCTTTTTCAATACTAAATATCCAAACTTTCGATGTCAGATTTCGCCTGACTATATTGTTACATACCTGTGTTATAAATATTTTGTTCATATAATTTAGATGAGAATAACGAATAAACTTGTAACAAGTGATCATAGATTGTTTGACAGTAAAATGACAGGCCTGTATGTACAGTGCGCTCATTTCCCCCATCTTCCAGGCAATAAAAACACACTATTCTGATTTTACGGTTTAAAAGTATAACCATTTAAGACAGTGAAGCAATATTTCATCATTTACTATTTTGTACATTTGCAGTTTTTTCTTTCAATTAAGAAAGCAAATCTTGAAATGTTTGACCTGTTAGATACTTTACAAATAATAACTTAATTGTTATTTGAAACATGAATACTAGGGAATGAAATAAGACCAATAGAGTAATAGATCGCTAGCCTAATTGACCAATCGCTGGCCTCGCCCACTTACTGCGTTAGCCACGCCTATTGACTCCGATAGGAAGTCTTGCGTTATTTTGCAAAATTTATGGCTAGTAGCATGTAACAAAAAAGTAAATCATTTGGTTGGCGACTAAAACGTCGTAACTGCAGCTTAAATAAGCTGCAGTTACGACGTTTAAGTCCCCAAACCAACAAAAAATCTTAACAAAAAATGGCGGCCAATGTTGGAGTTCAAAGCTCATTTCTGCTATAATATTCAATATATATACTTTAATAGCTTTCAGACCCCTAACCGGGGTATACAAGCATAAACATAAAACGATGGTAACAATCACAATCATGATACAGTACTAAGAATTGACCAATAGCTGGCACCGCCCACTTACCCCTTTGACAACTCACATTCACTCCGACAGCAAGTCCCGCTTCGATTTTAAACGGCATTTTTTTGCAAAACATATGGTCGGTAGCAGATAACTAAAAGAACGATTCATTGGTCGACTGGTTATTTGATTGACAGGCGCGATTGGTCAATCAATTAACTGAACGAAGAAAATTGAAACTGCAACTTCAAAAAG
This sequence comes from Fragum fragum, assembly GCA_946902895.1. Lineage (NCBI taxonomy): Eukaryota > Metazoa > Mollusca > Bivalvia > Cardiida > Cardiidae > Fragum > Fragum fragum. Next base: position 7,698,621 of record OX336370.1, on the reverse strand, counting down.
GGTCTTATTGTTAGAGTCGCAAACAGAATATAAACTTTTATAATAGGGTTCACCCGTTAGACATTTTATGACCACGTTAAGTTTCAATAATTTTTTCTTGGCTTGGGGACCTAAACGTCGTAACAACAGCTTGGATATATTTTAGTTATGACATTTCAGTCGCCAAACTAACAATATGTCTTACATCAATATTGGCTGATCTCTGACGTCAAAGCTCACCTCTGGTCAAATGAATAATTTGACTGGTCGATTGATTCTTTGATTGACAGCTTTAGTGATGACATAACAGTTCGCCAACCAATTAATTTCTTGTTTTGTAACAATTTACAGGCCAAATCTTGCGTCGTTTAACCCATTCCAACTCAAGCCCTCTTTTTTACGCCCCACAAGAAAAAAGCTTTGGAAAACATTGTGGACAATGAAGAAATTGCTTGTAACAATCAATTTCTTCATTATCCACAATGTTTTCTAACCCAAAAGACGAACAAAATTAAAATTACATCAACTTGAAATTGTCGTCTGCAGTTTCTTTCAATTTGGACCAGTCTATTTTGTTGTGTTGGAATGGGTTAATATACAAGGGGAACTTCAAATCGGAGATCAGTGGGCGTGGCAAACGATCCATCAGTTTGAAATTTACATTCGTTAACTCTTTCCTGGTTTTCAAAATTTTAGAATTGTCCAATTTCAAAGAAGTTGCAGACGACAATTTAAAGTGAGTGCAATTTGAAAAGTAACCAACCTATAGGGTAGAAAATATTGTAGTATAAGAAGAAATTGCTTGTTACAAGCAATGTCTTCTTATCCCACAATATTTTCTGAAGTATAAATATTCAGGGACGTAAAATCCAGGGATTAACCAGGAAAGGGTTAATAATAGTGAATGTAACATGTCTAAAACACCAAACTTAACCTTTTCCTATTTTTTTAACTTTAGACTGGTCCAAATTGAAAAAGGTTGCACACGACAAATGAAAATTGAATGCTATTTAAAATGGAACCATCCTGTGTGGTAGAAAACATTGTAGGAAAAGGATAAATTGCTTGTTACAAGTATTTTTTTCTTATTCCACAATGTTTCTAAAGTATAAAACAACAGCGGCGTAAAATCCCTGGTTCGTACAGGAAAGGATTATGGTGTGAATTTTTTTAAAGTAAGTTTTCCGAGATGGCAACATACATCGTATCAAGTACTTTCATCTTTTTCTACAATGATATCTTTCCAATGGCGACTCTTTTCAATATTCACATATTCTAGTCATTTCTTTCATTGGATCATCATCGTGCCTTAATATTTGACCAAAGGTTAAAATCATTTCGAAGGGGGCGACCCCATATTTGAGTATATCATTTAATAAAGATCATAATTTTCAGTAACAAAACATCACATTAATCCTTTCCTTTTTTAATGTTAGACTGGTCCATAATTGAAAGAGGTTGAAGCCGACAATAAATGGGGTGCAATTTAAGATCGAATCATCCTGTGTGGTAGGAAATATTGCGGGAAAAGGAGAAATATTTTGAAACATGTGCATTCTTTTTCTTTTTGCACAATGTTTTTTTAGTATAAAATCCGTGGTTCGTACAGGAGAGGGTTAAGGTGTGAATTGTTTTAAAGTTAAAGTTTTTAAAATTGGATAATCATTGTGTCTTAATATTTGACTTAGAGTTCAAATCATTTCGAAGGGAGCGATCCCATATTACTTTAGTATGTCGTTAAAAAGATCGTAATTTTCAGCAACTTTATTACTAAAAGGCCATAAAGAATGTAAAACAACCTGTAGACCACCTTACATTCGGAGGAGAACGTATATCGTTTTCTCGGGATTCATATAAAAGGGGTATAGTTTTGTTTGCTGTAGTTGTTTTCAGTTACGAATAAAAATGTCAATCGAACTAGATAATCAGCCATTCAATGTTGGAAGTTGACAGTCGCGTGTGTTTTCATTTTGATATCTTCTTTTGACACCAGTGCATGTGCAAAGCTGTGCACAATTTTGCAAACATTACAGAGGTTGAGTCCACGAGTTCATGATGTAGACCCCAAAGACCTGATACAAACGTTCGTATAATCGTTGTTGCGAATTTTGATTCCAAGTACCAAGCTGGGCACTATTTTGAAAACGTTACCGAGTGTTTTTACGACCGATTTCGGCTGATAGTAACGTTCCTACTATTCAATCGGATCACCTAGTTTAATTCTACGAACCAGATTAGAGATTAGAAGGGATAAAAGATTAAATGACGTCATTTTGGTAGGTAATATACTTCTTCGAATGAAACATAAATGGTAGAAATTTTCGTCCAAGTCGAAAAAAACCTACATCATGACAGGTCATTCATTTACACGTGTATATTCTAAACAACACTACACAGGAATCACCTGAATGGTAATTATCTTGATCTCAACAGTTTTCTGCACATGTATTACGCAGATATGAGAAGATGACAAATCTTGATATAGTGGTGTTTCTAAAATGAGCTCGTTGCGAACGCGAGAAGGTGTCCTATGTACCTGCGATTTAGAGTACATCACTAGATGTGGTGTTAATCCAAGCCTTCTTGCACTTATAGCTACCGCCCGACAGTGATTAGACTGGACACCACCACACGTTATCACATGTTTACAGTTGTGTTTTAAAGCGTCGGCCATCAGGAACTCTAGCTTCCGTATCTAGAAAAAGAAAAGAAGGGTCCATTTGAAAGAATTTAAGAACATCTTCCAGAACGATTCATCATTAGGAAGCAAACAACAACAACAATAACAAAGGACTAGCAGCACGGACATCTTAGAAATAGAGAATACTTAACGAGTTTCATAAATACAGGTTTTTTAAAGGAGTCATCGGCTTTGCCGATTTTTGGATTGTTTTAGGTGAAAAGATTGATAATTTGGACAAGTTCGCAAGTTCGATATTCTATTTATATTGTGGCTCTTGCACGGAATACGAGACAAATCTTTGCTCTCAATTTACTATATTCGCCGAAATCTAAAGATAACATTTACCCGATGGATGTCGCTTTCATTTGGCCTTACGGACGCCAGACATTTTCACAAACTCATAGAGCCCAAACTTTTTATTTATGACCTGTTAAATTAGGGGATTGATTAATGAATGGCCCCGCCAAATTTCGACCTTGGCCCTCGCCATTTAGCTCCAACAGTTAGTCCCACATCGATTTTAATTGGCATTATTTTGCAAAATTTATGGCCAGTGCATGTAGCAAAAAGTTAAATGGTTGGTTGGAGACCTAAACATCGTAGCTACAGCTTGAATAAGCTATAGTTACGACGTTCAAGTCGCCAACCCGACAAAATATTTCATAAAAATTGCGGCCAAAGTCAGAGTTCAAAGCTCAATTCCAGGCTGAAAGAATGATTTGATTGGTAAATTGACAGCCGCGATTGGTTAACTGCATATTGTTCCTTTCGTTAAAACCTCAGTCATTCCCCCTATACCATTTCGGACTCATTCGTTTATCAATTTTACGATGTTTAAAAAGGAGATTTACAGGATTGATTGATTGATTGAATGGGGTTTAACGCCTCTTTTAACAGTATTTCGGTCATATCGCTGCGGCTGGAGCACCTACAATAGATTCATGGTATTTCTCACACCATTGCTACCACTACATCCTTTCCTAGCCTCCAGCTGCTATCCCACTTAGGTTTACGATTATCCACCCATTGGTGAGGGATACATGTCGGATACGTGCCGCCGCCGGGGATCGAACCCATGACATCCTATGATTGAAGATTGGAGATATAATGGAGTATTTGATTCTAATTCTTACCTTAGTTCCTGTTACCGCACTCCCAGTCATATCATCCCTCTTTATTGACACAGAAACGCCATCCGGAATGCCCGGTAGGTTCCAATGTTGTAATGGAGTGTTTCGATTTGCCAGCTGATAGAGACAAAAAATGGATATATTTAGTTCTTGGTTCCAATCAGTCTTATTTAAAGTCCTTTCACGAAAATACAAGAAGGGCTTCGATTGGACGAGATACAGCCAAATAGTCCTCCTTATGAAAATTAAGAATAAATAACGAATTATATGTTTGCCTATGATTAATAGATACTCATTAATTCTGAGGATTAACAATCTATCTCTGTTAGAACGGCACAATCTTCAGCGAATTTTCTTAACCCTTTCCTGTACAATTCCTTGTTTTTACGTCCCTGAGATTTCACACTTAAAATATATTGTGGGAAAATAAGAAATTGCTTGTAACAAGCAATTTCTTCCCTTTCCATGATATTTTCTAACCAGTAGGTAGGTTAGTCTTTAAACTGCCGTTATTTTTTACTGTATTCTGCAACTTCTTTCAACTCGGACCAGTTTAAATCTTTGAAAAACGGGACAAAGGTTACATAAAAGTCGCAGCTAAAGCTTGAATTAGCTCTAGTTCCCAATTTCGTCTTGAGGTTTCATGTTTGTCCACTTACCTGAATCTTGACAGAAGGGGGATTCTTCAATAGTTTAGCCCATTCTGGTGGTGTATATTCTTCTAGCAGCTTACTCATACTCCTGTTGAAGTTTGAAAACGATATCCGTTATCAAACTGATACATGTTTTATAAGTGAAATTAAGGTATTATGAAAACAAATTTAGGTCGTTTTCAATGTGATGAGTATCAAGAACCCAAAAGCTGCTGTGTGATTTTATACTGCACGGGGTCTTTGGCTCATAAGTGATGCGCTTACATTATAAATGCCAATATCATTTAGGCTAAAAATATTGTCAATTATCATAATTTTATAACAGTAATATTCTCTACCATGTGCCACGAAACAAATTAATATCAATAACAATAACTCTTTCCGACTTTGTATTAATTAAACAAATAGTAGAATGAAAAAAAACGGCAATATATTGCAGTAACGGTTTGTGATTTAAAATATTTCATGAAAAGATCACTATCTCGTTTTTTACGTCCATAAGGAAGAATAGTTAGAATCGTGGTAAATGAACGAATCCCTTGTAACACAAGTCTTTTTTTCAATTTGATTAACTTGAAACTGTCATTTGCACTTCTCTGAAATTGAACTGGTCGATAACTTTGCCGTCTTGTACACGTAATAGATTAAAACATTCATTCTAAAAAAATCATAGTTATTATTATCATCTTTATATTGTAAATAGATCTGGGACACAAACTGCTCTTTTCATAACCAATGCTGACAACTGTACCGGGATCACTTTATGTATGCTTGTTAGTGATATTTCAAATGATATTTTACACTCGCCTAGTAAAAGTCCCAGAACAGCCACCCGGCCTGATCTTGATTACTATCAACTCATAATTCCTTAAGTCGGTCCGGAAATTTTTAACCCATTCCCACACAACAAAGATTTAGACGGGTCCAAATTGAAAGAATCTGCAATCGACAATTTCAAATTGATGGAATTTAAATCTTTCTTGGCTTTTTGGATAGAAACATTGTGGATAATGAAGAAATTGCTTGATACAACGTTTTCCAAAGCGTTTTTCTTGCGGGGCGTAAAAAGGAGGGATTGTGGGGGAATGGGTTAAATGTATTGTGTGGATGACCACAATGTCAAATGTTTGTGTTTCATGCATACGGGAAGTTACGGATCGCTAGACACGCCCACTGCCCTCAAACCGGAACACATGAACACATTTACTGGGATCTTTACAAAATTTGTCGTCAGTAACACACATGTAAAAAAATAAAACGGTTGGTTGTCGACGGTGTAACTATAGCTTGAATAAGCTAAAGTTACGATGTTTAAGTCGCCAAAAACCAACACAAATGTTTCACATAAATGTAGGCCGATGTTAGTATTCAAGGTTTTACCGATCTATATTAATGACTTGTAGGTCCGATGTTAGTATTCAAGGTTTTACCGATCTATATTAATGACTTGTAGGTCCGATGTTAGTATTCAAGGTTTTAGCGATCTATATTAATGACTTGTAGGTCCGATGCTAGTATTCAAGGTTTTACCGATCTATATTAATGACTTGTAGGTCCGATGTTAGTATTCAAGGTTTTACCGATCTATATTAATGACTTGTAGGTCCGATGTTAGTATTCAAGGTTTTACCGATCTATATTAATGACTTGTAGGTCCGATGTTAGTATTCAGGGTTTTACCGATCTAAATTAATGACTTGTAGGCCGATGTTAGTATTCAAGGTTTTACCGATCTATATTAATGACTTGTAGGTCCGATGTTAGTATTCAGGGTTTTACCGATCTATATTAATGACTTGTAGGTCCGATGTTAGTATTCAAGGTTTTACCGATCTATATTAATGACTTGTAGGTCCGATGATTCTTTGACTGAGAATCGCGATCCGATATTTGATGTAACTGTTACAGGCTCAATTGATTGGTCAATTCACTTCATGTGTGATCTCAAAGTTAACACAAGTCAGCAGAAAATAGACCAGTGTGTAGCAGAGTTGTGACTGAAACTAATGAGCTCAAAGCGCGGGTTCTGTAATAATTTATTGGTGAGTTTTGTAACTCGATTCTTTCGACTTTGATTTAAATATGGCTGTTCTAGAGAGTCTGAGAGACCCATTTACTGTGTTCAAGGGAAAGAAAAAGTGTCCTGTAATATTCATAAAGTTACATTCCGCTAGAAATTAATTCACTGTATTCTTTTATATGCATCGCCTCTCCCTCTGAATCTTGTCTCCCGCACCGCATCCTGGTCTCCTTCTCATCTTACAAAATCCGTAAAAGGGGTGGGAAAACGCAGTTCTTTGTGGTAACTTTATCTTATATATCAACACGTTATCGTTCATTTCACTGTCATCGCAACTTAAATCTTTCAGAACTGTTGATAACGTTGATTTAAACGATTTCAACACGCTTTTGATCGGGTCCGATGTCCAACTTTTGATTCAAGTTTCTATTCATAAACGAAATTATTTTTGAAATCTACCACTACCAACGGATAATATAATCATTCTATGTGGTATGAAACTCTGGACTTTTTTGGAAAATGCATAATAGGTTAACAGATCAAAATGTACGCGAGGTGCACTGTTTTTCTTACTTTTTCTGTACAGTTCCGGTCCTTGGCTCCATATCGGAAGTATCATTGTCTCCTTTTTGTACTGTTCTCCAAACAGAGATGGAGCCTGAGATTACCGGGCGTGATTACAGCGACTCATGAATAGATTTCAATGAAAAAGAATTTTTTTTTTCAAATAGGTTTACATATCATGTTCGAAAAAATGTCTTTCTTCGTATTAAATCTAATCAATTCGCTTTAAATAATGTAGTATATTCCTTATGCTCTTCTTGGAAGCATCGGAATTTATCGGGTGAGGTCGTTACTCTTCGGATGATGTCGATAACGATTGAATTGATAGCGGAAGCTATTCGTATAATTGATACGTCATGGAAACCACAAATAAGGCAATTTTGGATGAAATCGAAAGATAATGAATTTACCCAATGACTTCCGCTTCCATTTGGGTTTTACCCGACTATTTTGACTAATTTAGCCTCTCGAAACGCAAAAGAGTTTTGCTTTTTTTTTTCTTTTTTTTTTCTTTCTTTTTTTTAGCTTAGCGGTTTGGTTAATACAAAACCGCTATTTAAAACCGATCCAAACACCGGATGTAAATTTCACGAATTTCTACGCGTGCTGATAAAACTTGCCGTGATCGCCTCCATCTTGTTTCCTGTCTGATTTAGAAAATAACCTACTTGCCGTATGCTCACAGCCTGTTCTGTTGTCATTAATAACAAGGAAAGTGGTTTAAACTTCAATAATCTTGTATCTACAGATACTCACAACGAGTTATCTAATTAATTGGCTAAATGAGAGAAATATTGTACTCGCGTTTTAATGTAGAATCTAGTTCAGTTGACTCAAGCGAATACACGTAAACTCTCCATGTACTACAGCAGATATACAGAGTATTGTAATAGCTCTGCATTGACCTTACCGAATCAAACGGTCTTTCGCCTTTCTAATTCGAACAGTATCTGTGTAATAATGATGAAACACTCATTGCAAAAAAAAAGTGTTTGTGAAACACAATGCCCCCGTAACAGGACTTAACTATGAAAAGTGTTGTTGACTTGTACACGAGGCTTTTTGCGTTCGACCTTGGTATGTGACCTTGACCGTATCACATGACCTTGACCTTGACACGAGGAGATGCGTATTATGGAGATGTGTCATCATGCAAAATATGAGCATTGTATACTGAATAGGCTGGTAGTTATTGTCAATGTTAAGTTTTTTGGTTAAGTTTTGCAGATAGACAGACAGATCGACAGACGGACAACGGTAAAACAATATGCCCCCGATCTTTCGATGCAGGGGCATATAAAAACTCAATATGTTTGATTAGATTTCCTTGTCCTTTTTACATTTAACCTATTATCACATAATCCCTAAATATCACACCTTGAGGAAATAAAGTAGATAAAAATATCGTAATAAAATCAAAATAGCGGATTCGGGTTAAACGTTAAACTTGGCTTACAATATAAACCCATTACCAGACGGTAAAATTTAAGACTGATTCAAATTGAAAGGAGTTGCAGACAACAATATTTAGTCGATGAATTCTTTTCAACTTTCTGATTAGAAATCATTGTAAAAAATGAAGAAATTGCTTATTGCACAATGTTTTCCCAATACCTGCCTTGAGGGGCGTCAAAAAGCGTCATTTTTCAGCGAGCCATTTCAATATTTTTAATATTCTTTTAAGTAGTCATAAAGAGATGACATTTCGACGTTTTAGATTCAGTTAATATGATTTGTTTCTCATGTCGTCTTAGCTACATGGAATACATTTTCACAGTTTTTGTCGTCGTTGGCGCCGGGGTCCAAAGTCTTCTACATCAAGTATTACTTAATGGGTTCATTTGTTATTTTGGATAAACATGTATGTTCGGTACAAAAGGAGAAGCATGCAATATGAACTGTGGTGATGTTTGTGATCTTGTCTGTGTTTCAATACTCTGTAAATATGTCTTCATCTTTGATAATTTGAGCCCAACTAATTATGACTCTTTTTTGGCACATTGATGATTCGTTATGCAGGAAATATATCTTCATTTAAAAATAATGGTGAAAAATGCACTCTGTGTATGTGTGTGCCTTTACTGGCTCTTATCATGGTGATATATAGGTGGCATGTTTATATCATTACTTAACACGGCTTCTGATAAGCCAACAAAACCGTGCTCAGGACTTTCAGTCCTTTGTTTTAAAGTTATGAACAGTCGTATTCATTGCCAAATCAGCCTCTCCCCCATTTTTTCATTGTCTGAATGCATTAAAGTTTGAATTTGAGAGCAAACCATTTTCATCCATAATCTTCATTTTAGGATATGCGTTCTTTCATCGCATTAGGTATATCGAATACCCTACGAATTTAATCAATGTAGTATATTCCTCGTAACCTACTTCAGTTCATGTCGATAACGAAAGAATTGTAGCAAAAATAATTGACATAACTGTACGGCTTGGTAACTCTAAACAGTATATGGTGAATTCAAAAGATAACGTAACAAGAGGTGAATTCCGGTTCGATTCAGCTTATCGTCGATGTTCTACGAAAACCTCGTAACTACAGCTTTGAATAAGCTGTAGTTACGAGGTTTTCGTAGAACAACGTCGTTATACTTCGTTGACTTATTTGGCGTCTCGTGACGCAAAATATTTTCAGGGAAGACCGGGGCTATCCGTTACATTTTCTCTATTTTTTTTTTATAAACAAATCAAATACCTGTATACTCAAACCATTTATATTTTCTGACAAACCCAACAACAGGCAAACTGTGAGCAAATATATTCGAACAGTTTTTTTTAATTTCTAATGAAATCGATTCTTTCCGTCACAATTTTCTGTAATAGTTTGCCTCGTACTTTGGGCAATGTGTCACAAAGAGCGGAATTAAATATTTTACATGAACTACTTTGAAGAAGGCAACTAAAAGTCGATATAAATCTCGAGATTAAAAAAACAAACAAAAAAACTTAAAGATGTGAAACTCAGTTCGCTTATGTCCTCAGAAACAGCATTATTCAACCCTGATAGATAGCCTTGGCTGATGACCTTGACATCAGCCGATGCCTATAGTTTGAGGGAACATATCTACATTATATTATCGTCGTTACTTATATATTAATCAAGATACAGCGTTAAGTTTTAGTTCACTTTTTCAGAGGGTCGATCGTATGGACAGACAGATAAAGATATAACAATATGACCCCTTTGATGCAGCTACCTTGAGCAAATTCAGACATGTTTCTACCCTTTTGTGGTATGTGGCAAACTATTTTATTTAATTTAAACAGGTGTAAACACCATTTTGAGGAACGTCGGCAAATTCTTGACGGGCCTAGGCCTCACTTGCACGACACTTTACCCTCTTTTCTCTAGTTCTGCTATTACCATACGTATCGGCATACACCAGACACATCATTCTTCTTCAGAAGAATCGCAGTCATACCCTCCCTTCTTTTGGCACTTCTTTCTTCGGCTCACAGTTTTCTCTTGCACTTTTCTCGGTAGGTTATTTTCCATTGCTTTCATTACTTGTTTTAGAATTGGTAAGTATGACTTTCCTGCGTTTCTTTGGTCTGTTTTCTTGGCGGTGTTTATGCGGGGATCTAATTTTCCCAGGCGTAAACGATGTTGTCACTACAACATTTGGGATATTAGCTTTGTCTTTAGGCTGTAATAGTTTGTTATAAAAAATCTAGTGTACCTTTCTTGCTCATCGGCCCCATTACAACATGCCTCATTAAAGATTGACAGCTTGTCTTGGTGGTCCTTGTACAATCGTATTTACTCTGCCTGCTTTACATATGGAAGCCGGGGTCTTAATTACCAAGTGTTACATTCACAAGTGGTAATATCGAACTCGATAGTCACAGTGTAGGCCCGAAAGTTCATTTATGTTTGTGATCGACCGCCCTCGAGTATTCGAATCACTTTTGAGCTTTCAAGCGACCCTGTGCAATTGGAAATGGCTGTTTGTTTGAATGGGGTTTAACGTCGCTTTTAACAAATTCCCAGTCATATCGCGGCGACAAAAGCACGTAACAATTGATTCCTGGTATATCTAGCACAGTACCGCCATAACATCCTTCCCTAGCCTTCTGCAGATATCCCGATTAGGTTTACGATTATCTACCCATTGGTGAGAGACAATTGTAGGAAAGGATATGTGTCACCGCCGAGGATCGAACCCATGATTGAATATTAGGAGACTGATGCGCTGCTAACTGCGCTGTGACGGCGATGGAATGGCTGTCCAAATAGATTTCTGGTCCTACTTTTCCAACATATTGAGGTGGACTTTGGTAATGAAGATAAATTTTTTTAGACGGTATATCTATTATTTTGTAGTACCAGGGTTCTGTAGGGCGACAACGACGGTGGCAACGCTAGAACAATTTTTGCCTAATAAAAGACGAACTTAAAAAATGTACAATGTGAAATAATTGATGGTACAAACTGTCTCAGTGCAACAATATGCCCCATCGCTTTGTAACATTTTGGCCAAAACGACTATTAGGAGATTGTTTAAATCCCCAATCTATAACGTTAAAGCAGCGAATCAAAATTTAACATTAGATAAACTACAAATGATTCCATGTAGAGAAATGTAAAAGTTTCCAAAATATCTTAAAGGGTTACGCTACCAGAAGATTTTTTCATAAATATGTCAAAATTTTTTTTTAGATGCAGAAATTTGTGCCTTTTTACTGTAGAATGACTTTTCCTTTAAATCCTCCAAAGGGTATGTTGAAATATTGTCTTTTATCACGCCATAAACGTTTAGACGTCATCAATGATACCACCATCCAGTTGTCTCTATTTAAACATATTGTCCCGCTTATTTTTCAGTCACGGTCTCCCCTGCTTATTCCGTTTCTTTTTTAATGTAGCTCTTGCATAGATTTTAAAAGAAAGGTTTTAGTTCTCCTAAAATAATTCATTGTATTTCTTTGAGATATTTGAAAGAAGATATATTTGAAAGAAGAGAATTAAGCTTATTATGTGTTTAAAATGACTGCTTATAATTCTTTAGAGGTAGATATCGATGTGTTTTTCATGTCACAGGTTTTGATTGTTCTTATTCCCTCTCAACTACTATTTTAATACAATATTTGCGAAATCAGAGATCGTTTATCAGCATAAACCAGGGCATCTCTTAATAGCCTACGTAAGCTGTTTAATTACAAATAACTCCTGATGACGTACGATGACGTTGGTTTGAACAAATTCAAAATGATTGCGGATTCCAACTCGTGAATGACCCAATATTCATTGCAACTGTCTCGGCCTAATCTAAAAATAGATTAATAGCCCATGTAGGCTATAAGAGAAATATCCCGGTTTATTCTGATAAACGACTTAAACTACTTTTCAGAATATTTCATTAAGATAGTGTATGAAGAGGAATAAGAATAATTAAAATATGTGACATGAACCCCCCCAAAAAACAAACAAACAAAACAAACAAACAAACAAACAAACAAACAAAAAATCAAACAGAAACATCGATGCCTACCTTTAAATTGTGGTGGGTCACAATTTAGAATATCAAAACCTCTTTTACGGGTGTTAAGCTTACCGCGTAGAATTATTTTTATCTTACAGTTTAAATCGTAATATTTAGCTCGAGATCGCGTAGAAATCTGAGGCAAAAGTTACTACGAAAAATTTCAACCCACGCAGAGTTAAATGTTAAAACATCTTTCGCAATAGAAATAATATTCTGCCATATGGTAGATCGGTTCGAATTACTTGACTGCGAGTATAAATTAATACGCCCGATTGAGGGGAGAAGGACTAAGGCGAGATATGACTCATTAAAAGCTGTCGCTTGATGTACAATACTTTCGTGTGAGTCTTCTGAATTTGGCAAAATTATCAAAACTAGATGAAAGAATGGACAGACAGAAAGGTGATATATAATGTATTGGAAATTATTGATCATATATTGATAAGAAAAAAATAATGTGTTCGTTTAATACCAAAATAATATTACTTATTCTAGAGTAAACGGTCCGGTTAGACGAAGTTGCTGAATAAAGCTGATAAGCGAAGCTGTCGGTTTTACGCACGATCGGAATGTTTTAAAGCCATATAAACTACCCTCCGATGAAGAAAAAAAAGTTGAAATAATCTATCGCTTATTTGGCCACTAAAGCAAACAATGACCTTCTTAATATCGATATGCAAAAGCAGGGTATCGGTGATGTTCTCATAAAAGAGTATATTGTGTTTTTCTTGTCGATGCACAGGTGATGATGACTAAACTTTACGGACGATTTCGTTAATCTTCGTGACCTAGCAAAGTGTTTGAATGACTAGCGAAAGTTAAAACGTCATCACTGACGTCTTAATTTGATGTAAACAAACCTTAAATTATGGTAGGTCACAATTTAAAATACAGAATATTCTATTGTGAATTGCAGGCTTACTGCGAAGAATTATGTTGATCTTATAATTTCAATCATCACATTTATTAATGCTTTTGAGCCTGGAGTACGGTTTTCTTAATAATTTTTGGTGTGTTTTTCTTGTCGATTTCAATTGGTGTTTGTCTACATTTTGAAATCGAGAAGAATTCACCCGATTCTTCACCGAAAGTCTTGGGTACTGACTGCAATATGCACTGTTGCTGATGACTAAACTTTATCGGAAGATTTCTTTAATCTTCGTGATCTAGCTATTTGTTTGAACGAATAGCGAAAATTAAGTCGTCATCACTGACGTTATAGTTTTATGTAAACGAACCTTTAAACGGAAGGATAAGAAAAAAATACCAAGTGCCGAAAAAATGACTCAAACGAACATTTAATTGAGTCAGGTATTGTCTTGGTGGTAATCTTAAAGGCCTACAGTGGCTTTTTGTGGTTATATTGGAGAGGTTTAGCGGAATTCCAGGTTATTTTAGGATATCACGGAATTCGGCTGTCGACATCGAATGACCTCATTTGCATATGTCCCAGTCAATTGAATGTAACAAATTTACTAGCGAAACAGCCAACGTCCTAAATCATGTCTCATGAAAGGGTTAGCGCAAACTACGGTAAGTGTTTATATTCGTAATAACGCTTACGACAGTTTTGGACTGATCTCTACAGAATTAAAGGCCGGCTTGCGAACATAACTCCTGATGACGTTGATGTGATGTAATTTAAACTAAACTCAAGGTTTGAACGGTTATTCGCACCACGTGAATGATCATATATTCTTCGCAACTGCCTCGGAATGATCTAAAGATAGACTAATAGCCTACGTTGTCTATTAAGAAAATACTCCGCTTTTTTCTGATTAGCGACCTCAGATTTTTTGCAAAACTTCTTATGGGCATATTGTATTCAAATAGTATATGAGCGGAAATAAAAAAGATAAAAACTGACATGAAAAAAACATCGATACCTACCTTTAATTGTGGTGGGTCAAAGTTTATGCTTCGTAGGCTTACTGCCTAGAATTTAGTTGATCTCATATTTTAAATCGTCATATTTATTTATGCTTTTGGGCCTAGGGTATGGTGTTCTTATTAATTTTATAGTCTGTTTTTTTTTTGGGGGGGGAGATATGGATTTAATCACATTCTTTAGAGTACCTGAAAGTATTACAGATAGAAAAATTGTGGCCAAAATATCATTTTCATCTGCGCAAAGCTGATTTACATTTATCTCATCTTTCCATAATATGTATTTGAGAACGAAACCATTTAGTTTAAATGCGCAAAAAGTAGACCCATACAAAGATACCCAAACTTGTTAAATATTTCCTTTGTTCTGCTTAATGACATTTGATTAAACGGACTTTTTCACCAGGCATGAAGTTTAAAAGTTCTCACGATATGTATGAATCCGTTCCGCGTATTAATATAGTGTCATTAATGTTTTTATTTTCATAACCCAATGAACACAAAAATATTCTCTTCATTTCTCGAATCAGTTTTCAAACGTTGGATAAAAAAGCAATTTTTGTCGACTGGTGTTAGTATCATTTACCGTTTGCCTCACCTGAGAGAAAACTATTTAAGTCCGAACACTAGTCTATGATCTATAAATGTGTCGTGGTTATAGAAAGGGAGACTTGAAGACTATCTCACTTACTAGTCATTTATTGGATAAAATCCAATATAATATAATGAGTGTGTTTTATCGTATATACATGTACATAATGAAAGATGCAATGTCAAAATGCTATTAATACTAAAATATCGATTCACTAAATGGCTCGACTATCAAATTCATCAACCGACAGGTGTATTTTAAAATCAGTAGACCATTCGAATATGGTTTAATAATCGTCATAAACCCCTTTACTGCACCATAAAAGTTGATTTTATACAACTTGAGCTTAACGCCACTTTTAAAAGTATTTCAGTCATATTGCGGCGGATAGAGCACCTAACCATGTTTTCCTGGTATTTCTCAAAACAGTATGGCCTCTACATCCACTCCGATTTCCCAGCTGCTCTTCCCACATAAGTTTGCGATTATCCACCGATTGGTGGGAGACAAATGTCGGAAAGGATATCTGCTGCAACCGGAAATAGAACACGAGACCTCATGAATAAGAGTCCGACACGCTTCTAACTACACTTTGGACGTGTCCCTCTTGAAGAGAAAATGGATGAAAAAGTTTTGGCTCTCAATCAACATTTCTATCTATAATGCATCCGGACATTTGAAATAAGTTGAATAAGCTGGTATAGAAATTTAAATAACCGCGTCTATAGCGCAGTGGTAGCTCGTAGGACTCCAAAACACGAGGTCTCGGGTTCGATACCCGGTCGCGGGGAAAATTCTTTTCCTGCGGCGTCTGTCTAGTCAGTCTAATTGTCCGTCGACATTGTTTTGCCCTGGCTAATGCTAAGTAACCAAAGGACCTATTTTTATGTAACTTCACAGACTTGTTCCGTATCACGTCTAATTGTGCGTCTCCTTAATCAAAATGGGAATCATGCTTCATCTTATTTGATAAAACATTTTTTTCACAATAACCGCCAGCTTCAAAATAGCTGTCTTTTTACTCCGTTAATTGAAATAACAATACATGATTATTATCTGAAAAAATGATCTGTATCCGTACGTCCGAAACTGCATAAAAATTCATGAAACTTCACACACTTGTTTCATATGTTAGTATCACCTGTACTTGTGCATTTTTTTTCCTTTCCAAATAGTCATTGGTTTTAAAATGGCTGCCATTTCCTTCGTAAATCATTTTTCTCTTGTCCAGGCAAATGCACATTTATCGATTGACCGATTTTGATTAAAGAAATGTTCAATTTCACCTTAGAAATGCATTACAGGTTTTATGCTCCCAAAAGGGGTAGCATATCGCCACCCTTTCATCTGTCCGTCCGTCCGCCTCGATACTTCAACAACCCTTGGGCCAACTTGGATGAAACATGTGAATTCCCTATTATATTTCGCCAATGCGTTTTCCGGTTTTTGGATAGCTTGAAGGTCACAGATCAGTCACATTATAACTGGTCTTGCCTAGAGCATAGCTCCTTCAATTAAAGATTGATTTCAAAATAACTTGGCACAATTGTCAACTATCATGAGAAGATTTACCATTTGAAAAACAACACAACAACAACAAAAAAAGGCAATCAGATAGCACGGAGGTTAAAGTCACAGTTCAAGGTCAAATATTAAAGCGGCTCTTGAAAAGATTTTCGGAAAATTTTGATAAAGGGGAAATCGTCTGATTTTTCATTAATTATTACTGTCATTTTCACGACAAATATATTTTGCTTTCTGTTAAAGGTAGGTATCGATGTTTTTTTGTTTTTTTTTTTCATGTGACAAATTTTGATTTTTCATATTCCCTTTCATACACCATTCTAATGAAATAATCTAACTCGCGAAAATCAGAGTCATTTATCAGAATAAACCGGGTATTTCCCTAATAGCCTACGTAGGCTGTTAATCTATTTCTAGATTAAGCCAAGACAGTTATATATTGAATATTGGGGTCATTGGCATGCTGCTTATTGACGATTGAATTCCGCATTCAGTTTGAATTTGTTCGAGTCAATCGTTACATCATAAGGACTTATGTGCGCTAGCAGATGTTCAATTCTTTAAATATCCTTCCATAATGTATCGTAAGCGTTTATACGAATATAGACACTTGCCCTAATTTTGCGCTAACCATTTCATGCGATTTAATTTAGGACGTTGGTCAGTTTGTTACTTTTCGTTGACTTTGGATCATATGCAAATGAGGTCATGCGGGGTCGACAATTGTGATATCAAAAAAAAAAAAAAAAAAAAAAAACCCACTTGAATTTTGCTGAACCTTTCCTATCACAAAAGAGTCACTTTAAGCTTATCAGATTACTACGAAGACAATATCTGAATTATATTTAATGTAAAGCGTCCGTTTGAGCGTATTTTTAGGTAAATGACAAATTTTTCTTCTCTAGGTTTTAGAATCTTTAAAATTTACTAAATTCACTTGAACTTAAATAATATGTGATGTACTCCATTTGTCCTTCTTTGAAATGTTGATTGATTGAATAGGATTTGACGCCACTTTTAACAGTATTTCAGTAATATCGCGGCGGCTGGAGCACCTAACAACTGGTTCTTGGTATTTCTCACAACTGTACTACAACTACATCCTTTCCTAGCCTCCAGCTGCTATTCCACATTTACAATTACCTGCCCATTGGTGAGAGAAAAATGTCGGAAAGGGTATGTGCCTTTGCCGGCGATCGAATTTATGACTTTCAAACGCGTCGGTAATGACTGTATTGCTACGCCATGGAAACTACAAATGAGCCAATTTTCGGTGCGATCAACAGATTACGTATTTACCCGATAAACTTCCGTAACCCGAAATATTTCCCTCTTTTTCAGCGGAACCGGTATTACAAATCGATCAACTGGAAACAAGTTTCCACGCATTTCCGCAAATTTCCACGTATGCTCATTAACTTAGAGTTAAAACAACTTGATCGCCTCCATCTTGTTTCATCATTGATAAAGAAAATAACTTACTTGCTAAATGTCCACAGCTTCCTTTTAGTTGTGTATAATAAGGAAAGTGGTTTGAAACTTCGGCTGAATATATTCATGATGGATTGTCAGATGAACCGTCGAAATGAGAGAAATAACTTACTCGCATTTCAAGATAGAATCTAGGTCAGTGGTCAGCGGAGTTGAGCAAATGCACGTTAACAAACACCGAATCTTTCCTGTTAGTTTTGACTTGGCAGGACTGAGTTATTTACACCCCGTATACACAGTATTGACTATCGGTAACAGCCTTCTTATATTCGCAATTCAAGCTCTTATGTAACAGTGATCAGCTGGATCAAAAGGAACACCCTTTTACCTCTCGAATTCCACTATATGTTGAAACGGGCATGTAGTACTTTATTTGTAAAAATAATGATGTACTCAACGCAAAAAGAATCTAATGTTAGTTTCGATTTCCATTTATATCTTTGAACCCAATACCACACAACCGTAAATTTTCACGCACTGATGAAATAATACTAAAGAAAGCATTTTGATCAGCGATTTTTAGCTAAACAGTAGAAGTTTAAAAAAAGAGCCACCCTTTTATGTAAAAAGGCTGTATCAGAGGGCGGCGTAGAATATTTCCCCAGGTCGGTGTTTGATTTGCCTCTTAATGACATCTTGATGTTTCAAATACAATTTATTTGACTTAAATCTCATGTTGTCCTTGTTTATACCTTTACGCCATTGGTCTTGCTTTTCGTACCGTGGTGCAAAGCCGTCCACATCTTATAATATAACAAGTAGTGCTAAAGTTTATCATTTGTGAGTTTGAATAAACACGCATGTTCCAGAGTAAAAGACAAGAAGACACCAATATAAACGGTTGTAACCGAATTCGAATATTTATTGCCCTGCTTCTGTTTCGATTCTCTGTTGATACGGCTTCATGGTTTGATTTGGTTGATTGGGGTTTATCGCCTCCGTTAACAGGATTACAGTCATATCGGGGCGGCTGTAGCACCTAGCAAGGGATTCAGGGTATTTCTCACACTAGTACTACCACTACATCTTTTCCTAGCCTCAAGCTGCTAATCCACTTAGGTTTATGATTACGATTATCTACCACAAATTCGGACGGACGGACTAACAGATTAACGCACACTCACAGACTTGTCAAAGTGACAACAATGTCCCGCTTACCGCAAACGTGCTCGACTAAAAGCATCTGAAGATAACAAATTTACTAGCGAAATAGCCAACGTCCTAAATCATGTAACCGCTAAACTACGGTAAGTTTTTGTATTCGTAATAACGCTTACGACTGTTTTGGACTGATCTTTACACTTAATTAAAGACCGGCTAGCGAACATAACTCCTAATGACGTAAGGATGACGTTGGTTTGACGTATTTTAATTTAAATGCACGGTTCCGACGGTTATTCGCACCACGTGAATGATTCAATTTTCTTTGCAACTGTCTCGCATTAATCCAAAAATACATTAATAGCCTTCGTAGCCTCCTAGGGAAATACCCTGCTTTATTTTGATAAGCGACTTCAGGGCCCGAGTTTATAAAACTTTTTTAAGAACGACTCAGCTGAGAATCGTTCTAATTCTCAAATCCTCAAGAATTTACTCTCTTGAGAATGACGGCGGAATCTAGATTATAAACGTCGTTGAGAACGTACTCAACAGAGAATGATTTTCGCATGATTAAACCAGTCTAAATATTTTTTTTACCGGGTGTAAGCGGCAAAGCTAAGTTTCACTTAGTTAAGATCAAATGTAAAACCTCAAATACAACTATACTGACGGAGGCGGTCGAAAATATGGCAGGTATTTTGGGTAGGTGTTATCGATTATCCTCGATTATGTATTAATCGCGCACCTAACTCGCAATGTTCTTCAAACTTGAAGTTTGTTACAGATAATTTCTCCTTTTTCTACAAAGCTTTTGGTGATCAAATTTCTTCATGACATCAAGTGCCCATCACAGTACATATTCTTGAATTTGTGTAAATACTGATCAGCTGTTAACACTTACCAGATTTGATGAAGGCAAAATTTAGACTGGATGAAATAAAGCAAAGCGCAGATAATAAGTGCAAAATTGAATGTAGTTTGGAATAAAGAGAGGTGAAATTTGTGTTGGAGGAATCTAATTTATGAAAATGATAAGAATTAAATTTTCCTCAAGCTCTTTTGATTCTGCATGTTCAAAGTATCCATTTTCAAAATGTTAATTCCATTGGTGATTTCATATCTACTTTAAATTCCATCTACAATTTCTTTTAATTTGGAGCAGTCTAATACTTTGTCTAGTAAAGGATTTTACTTTAAGAAATTGTTGATTGACTGTAAATGACAACATTGTTACACATTCCAGACAAAGAGTGATCACATGATTCAGTTGAACACATACTAACCCATTACCACACAATGGTATTTTCCGACACCCTGAAAAATATGATCATAGAAAACTTTGTGGGGAAAGGAGAAAATGCTTTTAAATAGTGATGAGTAATGACTTGTAACAAGCATTTTCTCCTTTTCTCACAATGTTTTCCATCCTTTAAGTACTTTTACCCCAATTTTAGTACAAATTGAAATGCTTTCTCCAACTTCTCTCAAATTAGACCAGTCTAAAATTTATTGTCTGGTAATGAGTTGATTAGCTTTATTTTGGTCTGTTTTTGAGCAATGTCTGATCAGTAATTTTGGGGTTGTAATTTCTAACTGCAGCCTGGCCAATATTTTCAAAAAGTCGTGGCAACAAATGTCCATTTAACTAAATGGATAATTGTAACTAGTATTCCAAAGCAAGATTGGCTGATAAATTATCATTGAGCCTTGCTGCTGAGACAGCTAGAATCTAATTATGATTAGGTTCAAAAATAATTTTATGCAACTGTAAAAAGTTTTGTTAACGCATTACCTCCAAATCGCGAATTTTTAAACCCATTGGGGGAAACATTGCAAGAAAATTATAAATTGTTTGTTAAAAGCAATTTCTACTTTTCTCACAAAGATTCCAACACTAATTTGTAGTTATTTTTCAATTTATGTACACTTGGAGATGTTTTCTTCAACTCTTTTTGAAATTGGACCAGTCTAAATAATTTTCATGAGATAAATGGATTGAATCCCATAACATTAATTCAACTACTAGTAGGTTTCTCTGACTTTTGAACTTGGAAGATAATTCCTTTTACAAATGTATTCTTATGTATGTTGACTCTAGCAAGTAATTCAATGTGTCTTTACATATCGCAGTCCAAAACAGAAGCTTGAAATCAAAACAGCTCTCAAGTGGATGCATTTGACAAATTAATCGGTAGGCAGGGCTACATTTCCAGTGCATTTCTTCATGTAGTCTCACTTATGCCTCCTGTGGTGAGTATTTACATAAAAAGTATTAGAATAAAAGTGAAATAAAGGATTTAAACCAAAATGTTCTTCTAAGATGATAAACTTTTTTTAAACATTGATAGGGTAAAAAAACACACATTTTTGAGTTTATGTTACAGTTACACCATTTCATATTTGCAGACTAAAAAGAAGAAAAGCTTCCAAAAATATGAATCAATCTTCTTTAACCAATATGCTACAAGTTACAGCTAAAAATATCATATGTGTAATATAATCTCAGCCTTTTCTCCTGTTTCGACCATGTTTCTTCTCAGTGATCGTATAGTGGATAAATTAACAACAACTCCAAACTTCGGTTTACATCATACAATATTTATTACTTCTAAACTACTCTCGGAGCATAAGCCCCAACATTCATATACGTGATCTATCCCATTTCCAACTCCCTGCTCTCCCCCGTCTTGCCCTTTGCTTCCCTATTTATATGGGACCAAAATATTATGTCAACAAATCAAATATCTTGTTTCGCATCTTCCTCTCAAAAATGTTCACTCAAGAAAGTATTGGCAGCAGATGGGCGTGTTTATCTTCGACCCATCACCATAATATTTAGTATTGATTTCATGGATTTGGACCGTGGCTACTCTACTAATTTCTTCACGAAAGAAATAATTGAGCTTCCACAATAGGCTCGAATCATGGATTATGTTACATACGCCCCTGTCTTTTGAGATATATCATTGTTAAATATATATCTTAGGTAAGAAAGCGACTTTAAATCCCCTGTGCGAGCTTCCTTCAGAATTAACATACATATATTAGTACATATAATTAATTATTAAAACATATCAGCTAGCTATCGTTTTGATATCGTGTTGTCTGGGTTAGCCCAATAGAGTCCAAGCATCATTAACTTTATGAAACAACTCTATAAACGATTACTATTTAACACCCATGATAACATTAATATTACAACGTTTTCTATAGTCACTACACTACTCTGCTGTAGAAGCAACAGTCAATTGCATTCTGAGTCGGGACTAGGCATAATGTCCTTGCCTATAGACGAGTCATTTCTATGACATCTATACATTTGAGTATATCCCGATCTCATACTAGTACTTTGCTAACTTTTGAACATCGTTTAAGTCAAGAACCAGCCATCTTTTGTATTTCAATTTCCAGTGTTTATTTCGGGGACAAAATTATTTGGAGAAGGGTTCATTCAGGATAAGTTCTCATGATGCATTTATTCATTTGCTTGATTGTCCGGCAAAACTCATTGTCCGTTACATATTAAAGTATCCTCGTTGTTTGATTCCTTAGCTCCGCCTCCCTTTTGGATTTCAAGAGTAATCGTTCTTTTATCTCAAATAATGGAATGTTTTCTGAATCCGTAGATGATTGCCTCTCGAGTCGATATTGGTTATTTTGTCTGTTCCGCGGTATATCGTAGGTATCGGTACCCCTTGATTCTGATTCAGATTCCGAGCTAGAAATTTCACTTTCGTCTGGCATCGCCAACTGCGTTTTTCGGATCGGACGCCCCGTTGGATTATATAATTTTGCTTCCTTAAGTTTGCCCCAATCCAAATGAGCTAACCTTAACTGATCTGCCGTGGCCTTTGTTACAGTCCCGTCTAATTGATTTCGAATTACGAAAGAAACGGGCCCTTTTTGTTCTATAATTCTATAATAAGAAAGAAATCGCGGTGAAAATTTAGAAGTCCGTCTAAAATTTCGATAGTAGACTGGCGAGCCTACTTGCAATTCTTCCGAAACGGCATTTTTATCGGAATACCTTTGTTGTCTCGCTCTTGCTTTTTGTAAATTTCGATGCACAATTGTAAAAGCTTGATGTTGTAGTTGCAATAATTGTTCCAGTTTGTTTTCACCTTGGTACTTTCGTCTCGGTTGAAGAATTTTGTCTATAGGGAATACGGGATCAACGTGATATACGAGAAAACGAGGCGACATTTGCGTTGACAAATTTACCGAAAATCTAACAGACTGAAGGGCAGCTGGAATCAATAATTCCAAAGATTCATTTTCATTCATGAGCTTTCCTATAACTGAGAGTAATGAACTATGCGACTTTTCAACTAACCCGTTTGCTTTCGGGTTATAGAATGATGTTCTGACACTATGAATCTTATAATATTGGAGAATATCTTGAACTTGTTTTGCGACATTTTCCATTCCATTATCATGAACTAATTCTAGGCCATAACCGTAACTCGGAATTATTTGTTCCACGAGAAAATGAGCTATTGTTTATGCGGATTTGTCATGCGACGGGAAACATTCTACATAACCCGAATACATACAAATAAATGTAACCAAGTATTTATTTCCCGATAGTGTTTCTGGGTATGGCCCCGATACGTCCAGCGCCATTCGTGAAAACGGATAAGCACTTAAACTAGTTGTTTGCAATGGAGCCTTGATTGGTCTTAAATTTCGAGCTTGGCATGGAACGCATCCGTGTATATGCTCATTTATGTCTTTGAATAAATTTGGCCAGAAATACATGGGTTTGATGGTATAAAAACATTTGTCTACCCCGATATGACCGTTTGAATCATGGTATTGCAATAGGACGTATTTTCGTAAATGTTCTGGTATATAAAGTCTCAATGTCGGATCGGAGTCGGCACTTGACAGGTAATACAAAATATCGTCTAAACAAATGTAGTTATTTTGTATGGTTTTAGTTCCCGTATTCTGTTCCAAATGAGTTTTAATTTCTAAAATTTCTTTATCTTTCTTTTGTTCAGCGACCATGTCATAGTCCTCAAACGTAGGTAAAGGTTCCTCTAGTAAATCTACATTCGGAATTTTAACTTTCACAAATTGCTTTGGATCGAACTTGGTAGAATCTATGACATTTATCTCTGGATAGAGATCATTAATGCAAATATCATCTTCCTGTAATTTGTCTTCAGTTTTCTCGTTTTCTTGCAATGTTTCATTTTCACTCTTTGTGGGAGTTCTAGTGAGAAAATCAGAAACAAAATTTTCCTTTCCTTTTAAATGTTTTATTTCTGTGTCATACCAGAGGATATTCAACGTCCATTGTTGTATCCTTCTATTTCTAATATCAACTTTCAACAAGTATTGTAACGGCGCGTGGTCAGAGTAGATCGTGAATTTACTATTGTATAAATAGTGATGCAATTTGTGAAGAGCGAATACAATAGCCCACGCTTCTTTTTCAATAACTGAATATCTTTGCTGAGTAGGACTTAATTTTTGAGACAAGAAATATATCGGCTTTTCATTTTTAAAACCTTTTATTGGGTACGGCTCATTATCCTCCGACATAGGCAGTGTCAGTGCAGCAGCTACTGCGCCGAAACTTGCATCGACATAAAGATTATATGGTTTGTTTACATCTGGGTAAGCGAGTACAGGGATAGTTTCTAGACTTTTCTTTAAATATTCAAATGCCTCTTGTTCTTTTTCTCCCCATTGAAACTTTTTGAACTTGCGCGTAAGAGCAATAAGTGGTTCTGCAATTTGAGAAAAGTTAGGTACGAACCTCCTATAAAACCCAATACAACCTAGGAACGATCTGACCTGTCGTACGGTTTATGGTGAGCCAATATCTTTAATGGCCTTAACCTTTTCCTGATCTGGCGCTATTCCATTTTTACTTACTATGAAACCTAAATAACGCATTTCGTCCCTAAAGAAATTACACTTCTTCAATTTCATTTTTAGTTTATGTTGACGTAACCTGTCAAATACTTGTTTTATATGATCGAAATGTTGTTCGGGCGTTTCGGAAACTATGGCGATGTCGTCTGTTTAGGGAAATGCAAATGGTAACCCTTCCAAAACGGTGTCCATCAGCTCTTGGAACAGAGAAGGGGCATTAACTAAACCAAAACAAAGAGCGTTAAAAGTGTAATTTCCGAGATGAGTAGTAAATGTTGCCTTCTCTTTGGTTTTAGGATCTAATTTTACATTGTAATACCCTGAAAATAAGTCTAAACTTGAAAAGATTTTCCCTTCACTCAAACGCGACAGTATATCATCAATTGAGGGTAACGGGTACGTTATTTTCCTAGTTATTTTATTCAATTTCCTAAAGTCAACACAAAATCTCGTAGTCTTATCTGGTTTGAGAAGAATTAGTACGGGAAAACACCAACTTGTTCTGGATTTTTCTATCAATTTAGCATCCAGCATTTCTCGTACAGCATCCTCGATTCTTTTTCTGTCGGTTAATGGTGCCCTATATGGCATACATTTAATAGGCGGATGATCTCCAGTATCGATAGTCATTTGAACGGTATCGGTTCCAGTCAAATCTCGAAAACTAGTCGCGAATAAATCTCTGTTCTCAATGATTAATTGCGACATTTTTTTCCGATAACTTTCCGAACAGCGTAAATCAGACAGATCCATGTCCGACTTAGTTTCCTGATTAGCTGCAATCTCTTTCGTTAAAGAGACATAATTTTGCTCAATAACCCGTGTAGCTAAGGCTACCACGCTGCCCCGTTTTAGCTTGACTGATTTCCCGGTACTGTTTGTAAACATTATTTCTAACTTTTTACCTTTACACGTGTTTACCGAATTCACGAGAGAAATGCCCGGCTCATTGTAAAGAAACGTTTTTTCCATACCTTGTATTTCACAAAGTACATTTTTCTCGATCCCAAGATTTCTTTGTAAGCGACAATCAACGACGCAACAAGTAGAGGGTTTGATTACTAATTTTTCTTTGAGACGTACAAAAGATGACACATGCACATCCTCTTGCATTTTAACGTAAGTCTCATCAATGCGTAACATTCCTAAATCAAAGTAAATCCTGACGCCGTTTTCTTTTAACCAATCATGACCTAAAATTACATTTCTGTTCATATCTTTTACGACTACAAATGTATGCGTCAGCGTTAAATCATTGACTTTAAATGAAATCTTCGCGCAGCCATCAATACTTAGAGATTGACCATTTACGGATTGTAAACAAATAGCCTTCTTGAATAATTTTGGTTTATTTTTAAAACTCTGATAAACTCTTCTATGCATTAAAGATAATTCTGCGCCGGTATCTACTAATGCGCGATATTTTTGTTTTCCTTAATTTACTAAAATCGAATTTGGATTTCCTGAAAGATAGATTTTACATTTTTGTACTCTATTTTTCGTCCGTACGGCGGCTTCAGTACGCACAGACTTGACTAGTTTTTTCTCTTTGATTTACCATCGTTATCAAAACGACAATCTCTCCTAATGTGTCCATAACGGTGACACTTAAAACATTGTTTTGGCCTGGAAAGAGCGACTTCCATCGGCTCTTCGCCACGCGTATTTTGTGAATTTTGTATTCGCAATTGAAATTTATTCAATAAATTTTGTTCAAAAGTTGCGATTTTCACAGCATCCTGAAATGTTGATGGATTTTCACGCAGGACCCGCATTTTAACTGCATTTTCTTTTATTCCATCAATGAAATATCCGATCAATTGTTGCTCCATAACCGGACCTCCTTGCTCCCCAAACGCTTGCGTGGCAAGATTCAACAAACGTTCAGCGAATATTTGCACCTTTTCCCTATGGCTCTGTTTAACCCTAGATAGGAGGGCAAGCGCGTGCATGGGGTCCGTCACGAACGCGAACCTCGACTTTAATTCCAATTTTAAATTTTCCAATTTACAAATAGGACGCGATTGCAAATACCTTTGTAAAAAGTCGGCTACTATACCGGCTGAAGTTTGTAAAGCAATCAAACATTTTTGGTCTTCCGGAATTCGAGCCAATAAAGCGTACCTATCTATGGCTTTAATCCAATTTTGAAATTCTAGTGAATCTCCCTTAAAGGTTGGAACAAGCTGAGATACACCCTGAGCCTTAAATGCATCTTTTAAACCCCCGAGTTGTTCTGAAAAGTTTGCAAAATGACCCCAAAATCTGGCTGGTTTTGATTAGAAGTCATGTTCAAAATATTAACAAAATACTCACGGTAAAATTGAATATCATGAAATTGTCTTTTCCGTTGTCGTTTGTAACTGTCGAATTTTCTTCACCAAGGCCCGTCGCTCTTAATGGTTCCGCTCCAAACGTCTCCAAAAGTATCAGAATGACGTCGAAATTATAGCAATATTTTCCTCGATTTAATTGTCCAAGTGATTCCCAAAATAACGATTAAATATGGACGTTCTTTTTTTCACAAATGTTTTTTGATGTGGTTTATGATAGCGTTGAAGTACGTAAAATCTCCTTCTGATCTTGATCTTCTAACTTATTATCCCAAGGCCGTAACACGACTGTTAGTCGATCCTGGTTACTCTGCACCAAATTGTACATGTAATATAATCTCAGCCTTTTCTCCTGTATCGACCATGTTTCTTCTCAGTGATCGTATAGTGGATAAATTAACAACAACTCCAAACTTCGGTTTACATCATACAATATTTATTACTTCTAAACTACTCTCGGAGCATAAGCCCCAACATTCATATACGTGATCTATCCCATTTCCAACTCCCTGCTCTCCCCCGTCTTGCCCTTTGCTTCCCTATTTATATGGGACCAAAATATTATGTCAACAAATCAAATATCTTGTTTCGCATCTTCCTCTCAAAAATGTTCATTCAAGAAAGTATTGGCAGCAGATGGGCGTGTTTATCTTCGACCCATCACCATGATATTTAGTATTGATTTCATGGATTTGGACCGTGGCTACTCTACTAATTTCTTCACGAAAGAAATAATTGAGCTTCCACAATAGGCTCGAATCATGGATTATGTTACATATGTTTTGAATGCTAGTCTGCAACTTCTTTCAATTCGGATATGTCTAAGATTATGTCCTGTCAGTAAAATGTTTACTGAAATTATTTCAAATCACAAATGATAATTTTAAATCTGACATGCCTTGTGAAGTATCAAACATGATCATATTGCAGAAATAGCTCAACTCTGTCTTTTTTCAGATTTTTGTATGTAGAACGGTCATTCTACCCTAACAGAGTATAGCAGAACACAGATACCAGTCCTGATACACCTTTAGTAGATGCCAATTCAGTTTCTTTACAGAATTCTTAGATGGCCTCCTTTTTGATTGGTTTTATTATACTTTTTTTTTCAAGATAAAGAAAGAGGTTATAGGATTATTTGTAGTTGATTGATAATCAATTGAAATTTGAGTACTAGAGAAATTACATGGTTCTTTTATCGTTCCTACTTTACGTTGGCTACTGCATGTTGCATTTATCATTATTTCTTCTCAATTGCTGGCGAAGCAAAACGCATCTTGATCAATTCAGTATTTTCTTTTATTTTCACAGATTGGTGCTGGGAGGAAAATACATTTAAAGACAACACATATCTGAAAATGTCATCTTACAAGAAAATCTAAAATAAGTGGTCATCTTGTGGTCATTAAAAAATGCAGAAATTTTAATTCTAGCAAACTAAATTAACACAGAATTTATTTTTGATTGACACCTCCCCCCGGACATTTGTTATTTACTTATTACCATCCAATCCAGATCACTAGCCTGGCCCCTAACTTCTGACATGGCAGTTCAACTGAGACTATTAGTTTGCCTAATGTCTGGTCAGTAAGAGCCATAAAACAGCAAATTGTTGATTCGCAACCTAAACACCATGTCTACAGCTTATTTGAACTGCAGTTACACTGTTTAAGCTGCCAAATCAAAAAAAAAAAAAAAAAAAAAAAAACAACTCAAAATAAATGTAGAAGTTTTAAATTCACTTCCGGTCTGAATGAAGATATGATTTGTCAATCATTTTTTTATTGACAGTGAAAATTCCTTCCAAATAAGGTTTCAAGGACTGATTATGCTAAGATATACTTAATTCTTATATTATATGAAGTATTATTCAGGAAGAACTTTAAAAAAATATGTCGGTGTCACACAAAAGGGACCATCGCTGATAGTGCAAAAAGTACTCTGCACAGACTGACCTGAGTAAAAACTTCCCCATTTGAGCAGATTTTCTGAATAAAGAATGATCATTATGACAATTAAAATTCTTTTTCAACCCTTATTTATGGAACGCCACAGCTGTATGATGTTATGAGCAATAATGTTGAGTTGTCCACCTCCTATCTTAATTTGTCAAAATACAGCGTCACAATGTCCAATTATGGTGTTGACTTGCCTAAACATCGTGTTATTTTGTAAAAAAAAAGTAGCGTTATGGAATTAAAATGTGGTGTTGACTTGTATATTCATCATGCTATTTTGTCACAAAGCATCGTTTTTATGTTCAAATGTGGTCTTGACTTGTATAGTTTCTGTCTTGTAAAGTAAAAAAGTAGTGATATGTGGAGACGAGCAATCGTGTCTTATCTTGTCAATAAGTATTATTGATATTTCTGGGTTTGGCGTTGACAAAAATTATCTTAACATAATTATGTCCAATAGGTGTGTTATTATTTCCGCCGTCAGTTTCGCCTTGTTTCAATTCTGCCTTATCATGCATAAAGAAGTTTTATTTTGTAAATATTTGAAGCTGGTTTATCTATACATCGTGTTATTATATTAAAAAGTAGAGTTACAATGTCTTAATGTCGATTTTGATTCAATGAAAGATAGTCCTATTATAATAAAAAAGGTGTCGAAATGTCTAAGATATGTCTTATTATGTTCAAAAGTAACGTTATCCTGTTTAGATGTAAGGTTGACTTGTCTTATTATGTCAAAAAGTATTGTTAAAGTTTTCATATTTCATGTAGACTTGTCTGCACATTGTCTTGTTTTGTCAAGAAACAGTTTTGTAAGTATGGATGCGATGTCTAAACAAAGTCATAATATGTCGAAAGAAGAATTTTCATGTTTAAACGAGCCATTTAATTGACAAAACATTACATTATTATGCAAAAAGAGGTTTTATAAATCTTAAATATAATGTTGACATGTAACACCTTAATCCTATTATGTGAAAAGATGGTCTTATCATGTTCAAATACCGACATGACTTGCTGAAACACTGCTGAACATGTTCCAAAGTATCGACATTATGTTTACTTGTCTACACATTATTTTATAATATCAAAAGTGGCATTGTTTTGTCGAAATGCGACGTTGATCTGTCTAGACGCTGTCTTATCATGCCAAAAAGGTAGCTTTATGATATATTATATGATAGTATTTTAACAAGTTAACATACCTGGGAACATGATAAAACTGCCTTTTTACAAACAAATACAATGCTTTGGACAAGTCATCACCTTTTTCAGACATGATAACACCACTGAATTCAAATAATAACTCTATATAAAGACAGGTCAACCTTGATTTTGAAAATGGTAATATGACTCTTCGACATAATACAGTCCAGTTTTGTATGGC
This sequence comes from Fragum fragum, assembly GCA_946902895.1. NCBI lineage: Eukaryota > Metazoa > Mollusca > Bivalvia > Cardiida > Cardiidae > Fragum > Fragum fragum. Next base: position 7,667,935 of record OX336370.1, on the reverse strand, counting down.
CAATATCATACTTGGACAAAACCAAACTACCGTTCGACAAATAAGGCAAATGTTTATACAAGTCACCACCGCATTAGGCCATAACCACTTTATCTTCTGACATGATAAGGCAAGGTTTAGTCAAGTCTACACTACATTTGAACAGAGCCACAATACTTTTTTATATAACTATGCAAAGTTTAGACACCTAAACAGCATATTTGAAGATGATAACATATTTTTGGAAATAGTGATTAAATACTTGCACAAGTCTATATATTATAAAAACATGCCAGCACTACTTTTTGACGTAATTAAAGTGCGTTGAAGTAAGACAACATACAAACAGACAAAATGGAACTGCTTTTGACACGAAAAGACAATCTTTTGACAAGTCAACAAGGTATTTGGACATGATGACCTAACTGTTTCAGTTTCACACAATAAGACTACTTTTAGACAAGTCAACACCACATTAGAACATGATAGCATACCTTTTTGACATAACAAAGAAACGCTTTATTAATCGAACCCAACATGTCGACATTTCACAACTTTCTGATATAACAATACACTGTTTAAACACGCCAACGCCACATTTGGACACCAACACACTACACTTGGACATGGTAAGGCTTATTACGGCAAGACATCAACACTTTTTAGCAGAACAACAGCATTGTTAGATATGTTAAAGCACATTATGGATAAGTCAGCAACCCGTTTAAGCATGGTAACATTTTTTTTACTCATATAAGACGAATATTAGGAATGTCCACATTATTGCTCATAACATCAGACAGCTGTGGCGTTCCATACTTATTGACCTGTTCTGCATCCTGTCTTTCTTTTCAAAATATTTGTTCTACTGATTCCTGGGTGATCCGTTATGTGTGATAGGCCACTTTTTTCATTAGTTTAATTTTGGAAACAGTCATTGTTAATAGAACTAAGAAAAAAAATCTTTTTAATTCACATATATTACTCAGAAATAATGATTCTGAACATGATTAGATAAATTAGGGAATGAAAGCTTGCCTGCATTTTTTTATAATTGTATGTATGATTACATATGTTTATATAAATATCTAAACCATAGCAATAGAATAAAGATCTTTGACTTTCACTGGGGAAAATCAAATCTTGTGAAAAAAGAAATTGTATTTCCTATGGCTTTCAGGTTCGGTCAAATTAAAATCAAACTGATAACTTCAACTTGTGTCAGTCATACTATTCTGAAAAGTAAGCCTTATATATTGTTCAGACTGATCCACTACAGGTGACAGGGGTCTTTCATGGGTCAGCAGTTAAATCCTAAGGTCTCATGATCTGAGAAAAATCAAATGTTCTGCAAAGGGTTTGAATACCACTGCTCTACTGTTCTACAACTACAACTGTTCTACTGTTTAGCTTGGATTTTTTACTGAGTATCCTGCTTGAGTTTCCAAAAAAAAAAAAAAAAAAAACCAAAAAAAAAACCTAGGCATTCTTCCCAAATCCCAGGAGGAAAAGCACATGGATAGATGATCCTTGCTGTGACATAATTGAAAAGTCATTCAAAGCTTCATCAAAACAAAATGTTAAAATTTCAAACTGGTTCAATATGATAAGGGCCACTTTTCAAAGAGAATTAATATGGATAACCAAGTGTCATTTAGGGTTGAAAACATTTAGATGGAAAGGAGAAATTGCTTGATACAGTCAATTTCTCCTTTTCGCAAAATGATTTCCATGGTCATCATTCTTCAGTGCCGAAAATGAAGGATTGTGTGGTCATTGGAAATTTGATAATTTGAAATACAAAAAGTCTGTGCTGCTGAATCTTGCATGAAAACTCTTTCTTCAACATTACCATTGTAAAATATCTGGCTATTGTACAGCAGTTCAAAAGGGCTTGAAATCATTTTGTAAGAATATAATTTTGCTATAAATATGATTCAAAGCCCTTTGAAATTCATTATTAAATAACTCTCTTCTTAATTAGTATAGGATGAAGAGTTGTGGAATTCCTCTTGGACAAATGTACATGTAAAAACAAGCCAAATTAACTGGCTCTCACTTTACAAAGTGTCAACACTTGCTATCACTTGGTTGAATCACTCCTATCAGTTGAGCTGAGGACAGGTGTGTTATTTTTTGTCGGTTGTTGAATGGATCTGCGTCAACAAACAGAGAAGATGATGACATTCCTTGCACTTTTACTTCCCCTCTGTTGGATACTGAAAATTTAGTTTTTGCATGAGCACACTGATGGTCATCGGAAGGCATTTCAATGTTTGATATGATTTTTGAATTTGAAAGTTTCACCGTCAAGTAAGTGATGCCGCCGATAGTGCAAGTCAGATTTAATAGTGGCAAATACCATTATGGGGAGTAGCGAGGCAAATACTGCAACAGAAAATGTCCTCATAGTAAAACACCCGAAACTAAAAATATAGATTAAGCCAGATATTTTTGCGTGAACAATTTTGATTGGTTGGAAGCAACACAAGATTTGTATATCTTTCAAATATTGTTTACTTTACTGTATACACACAGGATAGTTGACCACACTCGCTGACAACAGACATGGTAGGTCAATGTTTTGTAAAATATGTGTTCAGGAACATAAGATAAAGGCAACTCATTGGTTTTGGACATCAGTGTCATAACTGTAACTTGAATTAACCATAGATAACAACTTTTAAGTCTACAAACCTTAAAAACTTCTTTATATAAATGTCAGACTTCAAAATTTCTCGACCGGAGAGCAGCATGGATGGAATAGGTTCACCAGTCTAGAAAAGTTCTTGTGAAATGGTTTCAATTCTGGCATGTATCACTTATGGTCTGTCAAACAAATGTTCCCTTCAACATTTAATTAGCTGGCCAATCCTGATTAATGTAACAAATGGATAGATTTATCCGACTTGTGCCTTCGTATATTAGCATAGTGAGAAGTCAAGTGTTTCCATTTCAAATTTCTAGTTATTACAACCAATGAGATGATGGTCCAGAGTTCAATGATGTATTTCTACCACACCTCCTGAAACATCAAGTATTTTTTTTGATACAATCAGTATGAGCCGAAAAATGACATCTGAAAAAAGAAACCATCATGAGTTGAGAAAGCATCTTTGTAGCGGAGAGATATATAGATCTACTAACATGAATTGATTTTAAATGTTCTTCCGGGTTGTAAGCTAAAGGACGGCTTGATTAAATGATCATTTTGGACATTTAGTAGACTGTCGACTGTAAATTTAGGCGTTTAAACAATCGTTTTGCAATCAGTCAGAAGTCGTTTATGTATCAATCCAGACAAAATCACAATGTTTAAGCTTGAGAAAGTTTTAAAGCCTCGGGGCCAGATTTTTGCATAACTACTTCTCGGAATATTTTATTCAAATATTGTAAGAGAGGAAATAAAAAAATAATTAAAATTTGTGACGTGAAAAAAACATCGTTACCTACCTTTCAGCCATCTGCCCTCCGATGAAGAAAAAGAATAGTGGAAATAATTTATCGCTTTTTTGTCACCAACAAGGGACTTTTTAATATCGATATACAAAAGCAGGGTATGATTGATTTTCTCTGGAAAAAGTAGTTTGTGTTTTTCTTGTCGATTTGTTTGTTTACATTTTGAAATCGAGACGTTTGCACCCGAGTCTTCACCGAAATCTTTCGCTAATCTTCGGCATTGACTGTTCGTTGATTCGCGGACATTTTCAACCCCACGTTCTCCTCGCGATATTTTCCGTGCACCTGCAGGGCAGTTTAGTTATATTTTCTACGGAAGTTACTTAAGCGTATCGTCTGTCGTACTTGCGAAAAAATGAGATTTAAACAGGTATTTGACTAATTATGCTTCCGACCAAGTTTGGTTGAAATCCCCTCAGTAGTTCTTGAGAAGAAGATGAAAATGTTTAAAAGTTACCAAAAATGACCCCCGTTTGGTCCCAATTTTAGGCCCCCCTGACCTCCAGCCTTTTAATTTTCACAAATCTGTATAATCAGTACCCAATGATGCTTTTCACCAAGTTAGTTTGAAATTGGCTTAGTACTTCATCAGAAGAAGATGAAAATGTGAATTTTTTAACATGATGAACTTTGACCTCTGGGTGTGGCCCCATACATGACCCCAGGGACATGAATTTCACAATTTATAATATACCTGTCCTAGTTGTCATGCACACAGAATATTTAAGCTCTGGCATTAACGGTTTATTAGAAGAAGATTTTTAAAGAAGTACAAAAAATTACCCCCTTTTGCCCCCTATTCGGGCCCCTTTGACCCCCAGAACCCCTATTATCACAAACTTTAATTGGCATCCCCAAATGATGCTTTCTACCAAGTTTGGTTGAAATCCGCCCAGTAGTTCTTGAGAAGAAGATGAAAATGTTTAAAAGTTAACGGACGACGGACGACGCACGACGACGGACAAACGATGATTGCAATAGGTCACCACGACCATTCGGTCAGGTGACCTAAAAATATGAGGTAGCTTATCAGAAAAAAGGTGGGTTATTTCCTTAATAGCCTACGTAGGCTATTAATCTATTTTTAGATTAATCCGAGACAGTTACGAAGATTATAGGGCATTCACGTGGCGCAAATAACCGTTGGAACCTTGTATTTAGTTCAAATTACATGAAACCAAAGTCAGCGTTACGTCATCAGGTGTTATGTTCGCTAGCCGGTCTGTAAAGATCAGTGCTTTCTTTTAACATGATATAGGACTTTGGTTGTTTCGCTAGTAGATTTGTTATCTTCATTTGACTTTGGGTCATGTGCAAATGAGGTCATTCGATGTCGGCAGCCGAATTCCGTGATATCTGAAAAGATCCTGGAATTCCGCTGAAACTTTCCGCTATAACCACAAAAAACCACTTTGGGTCTATTAGATTACCACCAAGACAATACCGGACCCAATTTAAAGTATCAAATGTTCGTTGAGTCTATTTTTCGGCACATGGTTATTTTTTTCATATCTGGGTTTCAGAAACATCGATACCTCCCTATAAAACAGAAATTGTAAAATTTGTTTTTCCGTCTTGTTTCTTCTATGAATGGAGGTCATGTGACATCTATCAAGACCAAGAAATTTAGTTGAGTGTTTTCCTGAACCCTATTTCGTAAAAAAGAAAAACCTAAACTTCTCCCTTTTCTATTTTAGGCAGCCCCACAACCTATCAGACAGAAATACAGGCTTTATACACCATCTGCTCTAACTTCTGCCTGAACATATTTTCAGAGACAGGGTTTTAGGAAAAGTGGATCACAAAACTGTCATGATGAGCAAACTTCCTCTTTTGGACCAGTTGGGTTTGCGCTCTTCTGATAGACCTTTATCAATGATGTAGATGAAAGGCTTTCTTGGACGTTTGCCATAAAGAGGGTAATTAAGCCTGGAGCTTTGGAACATGTAAGAGCTAAGTTACCTAAGTTACCTAAAGAAAGTGTGGAAATGTCACATTTTGACAACCTTAAGTGTCTAAGTAAACATGCATTTCTAAATAACCCTCACCTAATTTACAACATGGATGAAAAAGGCTTGTTCATAGTACACAAACCACCCTTTATTGTAGCCGGTTCCGGTAATCTCTCAGGCTGTAACCTATGGAAAGGGCAAGACTGTGACTATTATAGGTTCTAGTAGTGCCAGTGGATCTGCAATGCCTCCATACTTTGTATTTCCAGGGAAAATGATGAATTTTCAATCGATACAAAGAGCAACACCTTTGGCAAGTGAGACTGTATCGGATAATGGATGGTCAAACCTTTCACTTTAACCTTACAGAACACTTCATTTTACTCCCCAAAACTATGTTTGGAGGGTATATAGGAGTCAACTTGTCGGTTCGTCGATCGGTCGGTTTCTCTGTCGCTTTTTCGTGGCCGCTCAATTTCTTGGCAACAATTGGACGGATTTGATTCAAACTTCACCGATATAAGCAGTATCAAGCAGAGGTGTGCATATTTCAATTTTGTTACGGTCTACTGATTTTGACAGAGTTATGGCCCTTTGGTAAAACATCGTGTCCAGTCAAGTTCTCAACAACCATTGGACAGATTTGATTAAAATTTCACAGAAAGACTCAGTGTAAGTCAGACATGTGCATATCCTATTTTGAATATGGTCCATTATTTTTGACTTATTTAAGGCCCCTTAAAAAGTCCATTTTTTGTTACGGCCCTTTGGCGGATAGCACTTGTATATAGACAAGCGCTGTTGGGGTTATTAGTCCGCTTTGCGACAATGTCTAGTCCAGCTTGTACCTGGTGGATGCAGTTCATTGCTCTTTTTGTTGAATGGTCATAAGTCACATGTTTCCTTAACTCTTTCTGACGTTGCAAAGAAAAATAACATAGTAATGTTCATACTTCCAGCACACAAAAGCCATATTCCTCTTTGTCTTGATTTTGCCTGCTAGGGACCATTTCAGAGGATGCATTATTCTCAGTACCATAAAGTCATGCGTCAGGTGTCGGCTACTACCACTAAGTATAACATTTGTGAGATAGCATATAAGGTATATGCCAAAGCTCTATTAGCTTTGGCATATACCTTATATGCTATCTCATTTAGCTTTGGCATATACCATATATGCTATCTCACAAATGTTATACTTAGTGGTAGTAGCCGACAGTCTAAGTTCAGAGAATTTGCTCTCTGTTTTTAAGAGAACCGGATCTTTCCTACTGACAGAAATGCAGTTCCTTAACAGTACGATTCCTTCTCAGGTCTGAGGTGTTTGAAACAGATGACATAACATGCAGTTAGTCTAGTGAGTCTACTGTAGAAGGTGGTGTTTATTGAAAAAATAGACGATAACTCAGATATTTTGCAGAGAGATAAAACGGTCTCAGATCAGTGAATGTTGTAGGTTAAAAAACAGAGAAATACAGTCAGCAAACATATGTCTTGAAAGGAGTTCACTAGTGAAGAAGTAACGAGCAAAGTAAAACATAATGAGAGGCAAACAAAGAAGATTGAGTCATTTGTAAAGGGCAAACAAACATCCAGAGGTAATGTTTAATCTACTGTTAAAATTCAAAGGTAATGGTAAAGAAACTGTTTTAAGTTATACTAAAACTTTGAAATCAAGTCCTGTACCTTGTCCTTCCCATATCAATTTATCTGTTGACAGTTCTAGCAGCAGTGATGGAACAGGACTAGAGAATAGTGAATTATATTGTGTCTGTGGACTCTTTCAGCACAAGGAGCTTGCCAACTGTATATCCCTTACATTTGTTAAGTGGCCGGCTTGTGATGATCAGAAAAATGGAGTGCCTTGTTAGCATTGGACCCACTTGCAGCTCTGCTTACCAGGAAGATTTTTAAGGAGAGGAGTAACATTCCTCTGTTCTCACTGATAGATCAACAAAAAATATATGAACTAGATAATAACAACCTGTAAATAAGTTTCATAGTTTAATTTTTAAAATTTGGTTGTTTAAGTTTTTTCATCGAACAAAAATTACCAGAACCGACTATATCAACTAATTTGGCCTCAATACAAGACAGATTTACTGAAATTATATTCATCCACGAATCAACACATACTTTTAAAATGGCTGAGTCACTTTGACAGGCTGCAGTTTGTGACCTAGGTTTAGCTAGGAATTGCTTTGGATGTGAGATTTATCAAATAATAGATTGAACTATTGATAAAAAAGTGAATTAAAGACCTTTACTTTGTTTTTATTGCCTTGCGCCTCAAAGGCAGCTTAATATCGCGAGTCTACAAACATCAAGGATATGTACAGATGCTGCTGACTAAAATTTACGGACGGTTTCGTTTATCTTCGTGGCCTAGTTAGTTGTTTGAATGACTAGCCAAAGTTAAAACGTCATCATTGACGTCATAAATTGAATAGACTAAGTGTGTGGATTTATGTAGATGGTCTAATTTTATTCGTCATTTTTATTTATGCTTTATATGGTTTTCTTGTTATTTTTATGGTGAGTTTTCGGGGCAGACATGGTTTTAACGGTATTTCAGTCTTATAGCGGCGGCTTGAGCACCTAAGAATCGATTCCTGGTATTTCTCACACACTTACTTCAACTACATCCTTTCCTAGCCTCCAGCTGCTATCCCACTTAGGTATACGATTATCAACCCATTGGTGAGAGACAAATGTCGGAAAGTATATGTATATGTGCCGCCGACGGGGGTCGAACCCATGACATTTCAAACCTGGATACAAACACAACTTTGTGAGTAGGATTATTACGATTCGATTTAAGTTGTAAATAATATATCATTGAGAGCTTCTTGCTACGTAGATTTAAAGATGATTCATTTGCTTCTGCATAAAGACTGTTTACTGGGTATGTTCTAAAGGCACCCAATGCTAGGCGCAATCCTTGATTATGAATAGAATCAAGTTTGCGACGGTATGAAGGGCAGGCTGGGACATAAACTGCACAGCCACAATCTAACTTCGATCTAACAAGCGACTTGTGAAGTCGCAACAAAACTTTTTTTATCGTCTCCCCAGTGTCGTCATAACGCAGTCGGTAACGCGCCAGATTCCTAATCTTCATTCATGGGAAGTTATGGGTTTTATTCCCAGCGGCGGGAAATACCCTTTCCGACATTTGTGTCTCACAAATGGGCGGATAATCGTAAACCTATGTGGAATAGCAGCTGAAGGCTAGGAAAGGATGTCATGGTATTACTGATGTGAAAAATACTAGGAATCCATTGTTAGGTGCTCTAGCCGCCGCGATATGACTTAAATACTGTTACAAGTGGCATGACTGTCATGCTAACTGTCATGTCCAACTATTCCAAGGGACGCGCTCCGGCTTATTTGACCGAGTTGATTACAGAACAACTGCCGCCAAATCGAAATTTGAGATCCTCTTGCTCATATCGCGGGCTTAGTGCAAAACGGTTGTAACTCACTTTAGAACTACTTTACAGGAGAAGCAAAAAGCTGAATATTAGGAAAAAATAGTATTAGGCAAGTTTAGATATAATTTTTAATATTATCTGAATATATGCTTTAGTAAAGCTGAAAAATATTTTCTGAAATTAGATATTTGCAAATGTTTTAGTTGCAACCCTTTTGCATAAAAAATCTGTTTAATTCGGAAAAAAGCTTAATGCAAAGCAGTTGTTACTCATTTAATATCTCCTAAAACATACATATTTTTGTTCACTAGTCTTAAATTAGTTTTTATATTTTTCATCCTTTTTCTTTTATTAATATTGTCAGGGTTTTGAATGATATATGAGTGGATGTAAAAGTTTTCTATTCGAAAACTCTATACCATTGCTAGAAAATACTGAATAAGGCAATTTAAACATTATAGTGATGAAACGTTTTTGATATAGACAAACAAAAGGAATGCAAACAATTAAACTTTATTTTACATAATTGATAAAAGACAAAAAGGAACGAAGGAACTTTGATTTTAACAAATTTGAATCAGAACGATAGAGTTTGAAGTAACTTTCATCCAAGACATTGACACTAACAGTTTCTTGTAAGAAAGGTTTCACTAATTAATCCCATAATTATCTTTTATATGATCACAATTTCCTGATTTTGTATTTGCTTTATCAAAAAGACCTCATAAACTAAATAAAATTTTAAACAAGAGCACCAAATGCCAAGGCTACTAGCAGTTGAAGGTGTTGGATAGTGAAAATGTCCTTATATGAAAAGGGACATAAATCTTACAAAATCGCATTTACAGTTATTTCCCTTTCTAGTATGGATCACCCTTTTGATACTGAATATATATATACCAAGCTTCAAGTAAATATCCTTATGAACAAAGATAATAAAAGTTATATAACAAAGGTTAAGGTTTGTCATACATCCTACACCCACAACTATACCAATAATTTCAGGATGATGACAATGCCTAAATTTTTGTTTAAGATAAGAAAGTTTTTACAAGCTGATAATCTCATTATTTATCATTCACATTGTAATCATTGCATTTGGAAACTGACAAATTTATTTCATTCAGAAGAAATTGTACCTACAAATGTATAACATAAACTATTCGTAAGGCAGGAGATACTAAAAAGCATGATGTGCTTTTAGAATTATGTTGTTCTTGCAAAGATCAAGCAAATCCAAATACTTAGCTTTAGGTATTGGTACAAAATCATCTCTTAACTGACTTAAAATTAATTAATTTGGGATTGGATTGCTGGACCGAGACCTATGGAAAAGATTGACCGAGAAACATGGGCCATCATGGTCATTTTTATACTGGAAATGGTCTGGGAATGATGCACTTAATTTAAGGGCTTTAATTCCGTTCCAGTACAACTTTTCATTTTCAGAGTTAAGGTCAAAATTACTAATTTGACTTGCTAATGATTAAAAGTCAGGGAAATCCCGTATTATTGACCTGATAGGGATTACTGCTCCCCATTGTTCAGTGGTGTAAATTGGAATGTGCCTAGATGCATTTTCTATACAGGAATGAATTGAATCTCTCTCATTCTGTGTGTGACCCTTCTCTAAGTATCGATGAACAATTGAATTAAGATTGAATTTGTTCAGACAAAACCACAACATGCTAACATAAAAGCGGTTTTTGTTCTGGGCAATGCAGTTATCACTATAGAAGATAAAATCTTTGACCCCCTCCTTTGCTTTAAGCTCAATAAATTTATATAAGCATGAAGCTATTTCACAAGCCCCTCTTTTGGCAACAGATTCATTCCACAAATAACAATGGCCTGTAGACAATGCCATGTCATAAATTGTAAAATTGAAAGAATCAAGTCGTCTCTTATAGTACAGGCTTTACTGAAATGCATGAGGCGTTAAAAGGATCTGTTCCAAATCAAAACAGCAAACACATATTGTGCATCCATTAGAACTAGCTTTAACCTTAGATTTGTCCTTCTCTTTTTGGGACCTTGCTACATCTTTATTTTTAATATGTTTACAAAACTCTTCTTTAAGAAGTTTCTTTTGATCAGGGGATGAATTTTGGAGTTTATAACTCGGATCACATTGATCTTTTTGGGGGTCGATAAAAAGATAAATTGAATTCATTTTTGAAAATTGTACTTGCTAACTGTAACAGGCTGTTTGCCTTCTACAGAACATTTTTGTGCATACATCCTGTACATTTTCAATAAAGACAAACCAGATGGAAGATAAAGTTTAGTACTCTCTTTACGGCAATAATGAGACTCTAAAACTTTAAAAGAAGATATGTGTAGACGGGCACTTTCTAATGCTTCTTCGTGTATTTGGTTAGGCCTGCTTGCATGTTTTCCCCTTCGGTCATCAGAACAAACACCTATTTTATTTTGTTTGTTATGAGTGGTTGAGACCATTTTATCTGATATAGCAAGTGTATTTAAAAAAAGGTTTTGCAAAACTTAACTTTATGAAGTAAATTGTCAACTGTTTTGGGTATAAACCAGTCAATGGATGAACTTCTTCTGGAATAATTCTTTGCATTTGACTTCTTATTTTTTTTAACAGTGTTATTTGATAAGAATTGCCTTTGTTTATCAATTGAAGACATACTCCAAAAACATATGAAAAATGTTGTCTCGCTCATTTTCTGAGAAATGACTGTTACACTTATAACGACAGTTCTGTCCACAAGATAATTTCATTTTTTTTTAGATCTTAGCTTATGTCCCTTGCCTATGTAGCTTTTACCTGAATTCTTTCTATATTTTTGCACATTTCTGTGCCATGTTTTAGGTTTTGATTTCCTACTTCGTTAACGTGGGACATGCTTTTCTGAGACTACTTCAGAGGAAGTGAACTCTGGGCTAAAACTTGGACACTGGTTATTAAATTGACTAGTTTTAAACATGTCTGTTATCATTATCATGAACATTGATAGGACTATCTTGGGACTTATTTTGATAAACATTTGCTTCTTTTGGATTGAGTACTTTTCTTTTTACAAAAGTTGATAGTTGTAAGTTGTCATCTGAACTAAAATCACTGCTTTCAGGTAAATAGTTTTCATCATTAGAATCTGAATAGTCAGTATCAGAAGTATTGTACATCGTTTGAACAACATCAAATTTTGATGGATGCTGATCATTGTCATATTCTGCAAGTACATTATCAAATAAACTACAATTAATTTCATTTATCATTGAAGTACTATCATCCAAGTTATTAAGACATTCATCTATTTGGTGATCTTTTGACTCTCGATTAATACTTTCAGCATTTGTATCACTATCAGAAAAATCTGAAAGATTTGCTTTATTCATAAATTGCTTGACATGATCTTGATTTAGTACACATCTGCATGAATACTCTCCTTCAGAAACCTCATCGAAACCACCGAAAGAGCTTTCTGATTCACAACTTGATATATGATTAGTATCCAAGGGTACTTTTGACATTGTAACTTTAGCAAGTTCAAAAGGGGCGTTGTCAATATTCAGAGATTTTGCCAATCTTTATATGATTCACAAAGTTCGTATTTATTGCTATGGCGTGAAACACAAGCTTTTCCCTCTGCACACATCATACCAAACTTATTTCTACTATGGGAGTCAAAGAAGTAAAAATAATCAATATTTTTCAAGATAGTACTAGCATAGCTTGGAGTTGACTGAAACATAATAATTACAGATTTTTCAACATGTAGTTGAGACGTTTAGGTGGCTAACCAACTATTCAACTTATTTGTTAAATGCCACTAGCCATAAATTCTACAAAAGAACGCTCTTTAAAATCAACCTCAGATTTCCTTTATTGTTGGTTTGGGGACAAACTTAAAAAAGCTGTAGTTATGATGTTTAGGCTGCCAGCAATCAATTCCATTTTTTTTTACATGCTACTGGCGATGAATGGCGCAAGTGGGCGGGCCAACGATTAGTCAAATATTGCCTAGGTTGACAGCTTTCACACATTTGCTGATTGTATGATGGCCATTCTACCTCACTATACAATGGAAAAATAAATCCTGACATATCATACTAAATCAAATCTCATTGAAAAATTATGTCTAAAAATTGAGATCCAAAGTGAAGATTGGCAGGGGGGGGGGGGGCTAAATATTATCAACAACAGGCACAATCAATGGAAAATTTTCAATAACGTGATGTTTTTACTTTTAATTTTTTTAAGATCATGAAATTTAGGCTTATTGAATAATCATTTAGTCTTTCCACAACATTCAATGTTTTAAGGTGGAAAAAATGTAAATATTTTTGTTCTATAATCTTAAATGCTTCTTATTTTGTGACTGCTTAACCCATTCCAACATTATCCCTCCTTTTTACGCCCCTTAAGAAAAAAACGTTGGAAAACATTGTGGAAAATGAAGAAATTGCTTGTTTCGAGCAATTTCTTCATTTTTCACCATGTTTTCTATCACAAAAGACGAAAAAAAAAAAAAAAAAAAAAAAAAAAAATAAAATTGCATTAACTTGAAATTCTCGTCTGCAGCTTCTATCAAATTGGACCAGTTTAAAATTTTGTGTTGGAATAGGTTAAGATTGAGAAAATTCTATCTAGCTTTATACAGCCTGAAGTTCAGAATGAACATTATGTGACCAAAATGTCTTAACTACAGCTTGAATGACCTTTGGTTATGACATTTAGGCAACGCAATAAGGATACTTTACCCTAATTAGGTAGCAATGTTGTGAGAAATGGAGAAGTTGCATCTTACAAACATTTTCTACTTTTCACACACAATTTTCTAAAACTGTTTTTCTTAAGGGCATCAAAAGGAAGTAGTGTGTGATATAGGTTAAACTCGGATAAATACAGTGTAGTCAGCACGTTTGCTCAAATCAGTTCTCCTTTATCAAAATTGTTTTATACAACCTGATAAGTCATTTTTTTTTTAAATTTTAGGATAGAGTAGATAATTAAAAGCTTGGATAGATTTTTTTCTCTTTTTATCGGCATTTAATCTTCATTTCAATAGGAAAAAATAACCACTGGCTATAAAGAATATTTAGATTAATACTATTATAATGAACAAAATAGTTTCGAATACATGTAATAGAAATGTAATCATACCACAAAATTCAAATGACTTGGAAATACCTTACCTATTTATCAGGTTTTCTTGTTCACCAAAAAATCAAGAATGATATGGTAACTTTGTTCAGCAACTCTATAATACTGATGTCATCACTGATGACATCATCATTATGGTAGTAACTCAGTGTTACTTCCCTTCTTGTGAAAATTTTTCATGCAAAACGGTTGTAACTCAATAACAACCGTTTTGCATGGAAAAATAAAAAGAATTTGAGAAACAACTTTTTTTACAAAGTTCAATATCTCTGTTAATTTAGGGAATTTTTAGATAAATATTATAGGACTGATGTATTGATAAATTCTGTGTAGGAATATGCAAAAAAGTGTTTTTTGATTAAAAAAAAGAGAGTTACAACTGTTTTGCGCTAAGCCCGCGATCTGCAGGTTATTACTGTATACCATTCAACAAACGCATTTGGTGACAGGGGTTTTAAAACAGTAGGCCCAAAACTATGGAACAGGCTCTTTTAAGAAGGGCTTGAATAGTTCTTCAAAGACTTCGATGCTCTGTTCAACTGAAAAAAGCGTATTATTTCAGTCGTATCTGCGTATATTTAAAAATTTGTTTTAGCACACTTTACGCCAGTGAATATGCTTTGCGTAAAATTAGGCGTTTAAGTAAATCAAACAGTTTCAGTTTCATGAAAGAGAAGAACTTGTTTCCGAAACCTAGATAAGAAAAAAATGCAAAGTGACGAAAAATACACTCAAACGAACATTGAATACTTTAAGTTGAGTCAGATATTGTCTTGTTGGTAATCAAATAGGCCTAAAGTGGCTTTTTGTGGCTATATCGGAAAAGTTCAGCGGAATTCCGAAATGAATTTAGGTATCACGGAGTTCTGCTGTCGACATCGAATGACCTCATTTGCATATGACCCTAAGTCAACTTAAGGTAACAAATTTACTAGCGAAACAGCCAACGTCCTAATTCATGTCACATGAAAGGGTTAGTGCAAAACTACGGTGGGTGTTTATATTCGTATTAACGCTTACGACAGTTTTGGACTAATTTTTACAGAATTAAAGATCAGCTAGCGTACATAACTCATCATGACGTAACGATGACGTTTGTGTGATGTAATTTAAACTTTATTCAAGGTTCCAACGGTTATTTGCACCACGCGAATGATCATATACTCTTCACAACAGTGTCGGAATAATCCAAAAATAGTTTAATAGCCGACATAAGCGTTTAAGGAAATACCCTGCTTTTTTCTGATAAGCGACCTCAGATTTTTATCAAACTATTTTTTCGACATATTGTATTCAAATAGTTTACGAGAGAAAATAAAGATGATTAAAATCTGTGACATGAAAGAAAACATGGATACCTAAGTTTAAAGGGAGGTATCGATGTTTCTGAAACCTAGATAAAAAATAACCAAGTTGTCGCCTTAATATTAGAGTGTTCTATCGCAAATTTTGTCAAATTTGAGATTTTGGTACTGTTGGATTCGTCTCAAAGTGTTCTATCTGATGATGCTCACATATTTTTGAAATGATGTCTGATTTCAGAATTTCCAATAACAGAATGTTCTATCTGCCCCCTTTTCACATAACGTTTAAGCATTATAATGTTCTAAGAATGCCAACCAATAAGGCAGCTGTTTAGGTCACATTTTTCGAAACTGTTGATTATTAAATTATTCCATGTGAAAGTGGAGAAATTATTACAATGTTCTATCTGATTTATAGCCAATGAAATTGATGTAATTCACTCCATGTCCATGATTGTCCGCCATGAATGTTTACCAAGAAAACGCACACATGAATCTGCTTTTAAATCATGTAAGTACCAGAAAATTTGTCATAGAAGTTCCATGTCTTCAATGAAAGCACAATACCTTTAGCTGACATAAATAGAAAATGAAAATTATCATTAAATTTGATTAAACTTTGCGATATAGTTACCAGGCCAAAAGGAACAATATTCGGATGGTAAAGAAGATGAATTAATTTAAGAGCCATTGAATATTGTTCTATATTCCAATATCCCATTTATAGATATTGTTTCCATTGTTTCAGAAAGGGAAATAAAATAATTTTTTATCCCCTACGTTCATTACAAACAGTTTTCTAGACACTGTTACTTATTTTTACTGGTAACTGGTGAATTATATTCTTGTATATTGCATACTACAAGAAAGTACTCAAATATTTACATCACGGCTGAGTTCATCATTTTCTCTACGGATTTTATATCTTGGTTGGCTGTTGGCGACAGTGAACAGAACGTGTAAGCGGTTTCACCAACTTATAAAGTCAAGTTCATTGCTCTGGGAAGATTTTGAGTTTAATCATAGCCTTACATAACGCCTTGAAGATCTACACACGATTATTAAGCGTTCAAAAAGTTCAGAGAGTTTCACATTCCACCTGGATCAACTATTCTTTGTAGTGCCTCAGACTTTGACTTTGTAATTTTGAGAGAGTTTAAATTTACAATTTCTTTGCTTTGGTTAACATTAGACAGTGTGTTGTTGTCTACACTAGGATTTTCAAGACCGATACCAAATTTGCAAGTTTTAAATTTGAGTGGATGTAAAAATCTAATTGACAATGACTTTCTTGCAATAGCGGATTGCTATAGACTAGATCATCTATACCTGTCATTCACAAACATTTCACCAAGAGTACTGTGTAATATAATCAGTGAGAAAAGGCTTCTAACTATTGACGTGTGCGGTGTTAAATTGAGTATAAATGACATAAAAATGTGTTGTTGCAAATTGTCTTGATACACTATTACACCTTCACCTTTCGCTTGAAGATGGTATTTCTAGGGGTGATTTTTATAACAGTATAGAACGTGTTTGCATTGACTGTTCATTCAGTATGTACAAATATGGATAAATTTGATCTTGCGACCGCTTTGAGAATGTTGGACAGTGTTTCTTATGAAGATATTGATATAGATGTAGAATCTGAAATAGATAAAACTGAATATGAAACAGATGAAAACAACAATATGGGTTCATTTCTTGAAATTGGATTTGAATCGATTTTTGAATCAAATACAGTGGATTTTCAAGATTACCAAAATATTATGCCAAGTTGCCAAGAAAGTGACAAGGATAACCTAAACTTTATATCTTTAGATTCGTCAGAACTACCAGGCTCCTCTAGAGAAATTGAACGTGTCATTACGCCGGAAAGAGGAAACGTATGAAAAACGAAGAAGAATGGAAACAAAATGTAAGAAAGCGTAGGAGACAAATGAGCCAGGAGTATGAGCCAACCGCTGGAAAGAAAGTGTCAGAAAGAGCTGTTAAGGTGAAAAAGGATTGTCAGGGAAGGTGTTAATTCAGATGTTCCCATTACTTTTCCAAGAAAGATAGGCAATGTATTTTCATCCACTTTTTGGGGTTAAAAGACAACGAAAAGTCCACATTCTGTGCAAACACAACAGAGAATGATATTAAAAATAGTTTTCAGTTATAAATGTTTCCTCAGACAGGAAACTGAAATAATTCGAGTGTGTAAAGAGTTTTACTTAACAACTTTGATATTAGTCAGAGGCGTATAGAATGGTTTCATGGTAAAATGAGTGAAAAGGCTAATTTTGGAGGACCTGAGAGGAAAACACAGCAAAAGGAAGGTTCCATTTGAAGAAATCAAGTATATCAAAAAACATATTGATTCCTTTAACCGAATGCCCTCTCATTATTATAGAGCTTTGTCAGGAAAAGAATTCTTGGAACAAGGCTTAAATGTTTTAAAAATGCATGCTTTGTATAGGGAAAATGTAGAAATGACGGAAAAAAGGTTCAGCCAGTCCACGTGTACAGAAATGTTTTCAATTCAGAATTCAACATTAGATTTTACTCCCCAAAGAGAGATCGCTGCGACACATGCGAAGAATGGATAATTTTACCACCAAAAAGCGAAATACCTCCCGTATTGAAAACAAAATATGACGACCATATAAGGGATAAAATTGCTACAAAAGCCGAACGTGACAATGATAGAAAAAGTGATCATTTGGTCATATGTTTTGATTTGGAAAATGTAATCACTTGTTCCAGAAGCAATGTTTCCAATTTCTTATTATAAAAGAAAGCTCAATGTATTCAATTTGGCCGCCCATTGTTCTAGGAATTAAAAAAGGCTACAATTTTGAGTGGAATGAAATGGTTTCTGGACGAGGGCCATTGGAATTGCTAGTGCCTTGTATCTCATTCTTGAAAGAGAATTAAAAGAGTATCCAGACACAACAGAAATTACTTTATGGTCCGTTTCATGTGTCGCACAAAACAGGAATTCTATTATGTGTTTTTTCATTGAAAGAGTTTATGAACAACAACTCGTCTGTTAAAAAAATCGTACAGAAATTTTGTACACTAGGGCATTCCTCCATACAAGAGGTTTATAAGATACACTCACATATTGAAACAAGGTGTCAAATTGTCACAAGATACGCCCGTCACACTGCTTAATATTAACTGGGGGTTTGAATAGAACTGATGTTATTTTAAATGAATATTTTTTGACAAACAAAGTATGAAAAACAACAAAGGGCAATAACTCAAAATATACGCTAGGTAGAGTTATGGTTCTTGTACACTGCACTCCCACTTGGTGAGCTCTATCAATCCATGAAGTTTCATGATTCTAGCTATTATACTTTTAGAGATATACTCCGGACAAGATTCAAGTATGAAAAACAACAAAGGGCAATAACTTAAAATATATGCTAGGTAGAGTTATGGTTCTTGTACACTGCACTCCCACTTGGTGAGCTCTATCCATCCATGAAGTTTCATGATCCTAGCTATTATACTTTTAGAGATATACTCCGGACAAGATTCAAGTATGATAAACAACAAAGGGCAATAACTCAAAAATAGGCTAGGTAGAGTTATGGTTCTCGTGCACTGCACAACCCCTTGGTGAGACCTATACACCCATGAAGTTTCATGATCCTAGCTATAATACTTTTAGAGATATACTCCGTACAAGATTCAAGAATGAAAAACAACAAAGGACACTAACTCAAAAAATAGGCTAGGTAAAGTTATGGTTCTTGTACACTGCACTCCCACTTGATGATCTCTATCCATCCAAATTTCATGATTCTAGCTATTATACTTTTAGAGATATACTCCGGACAAGATTCAAGTATGAAAAATAACAAAGGGCAATAACTCAAAATATAGGCAAGGTAGAGTTATGGTTCTGGTGCACTGCACTCCTCCTTGATGAGATCTATACATCTATGAAGTTTCATAATTTTAGCTATTATACTTTTAGAGATATACTCCGGACAAGATTCAAGTATGAAATACAACAAAGGGCAATAACTAAAAAAATAGGCCAGGTAGAGTTATGGTTCTTGTACACTGCACCCTACCTTGTGAGCTCTATCAATCCATGAAATTTCATGATTCTAGCTATTATACTTTTAGAGGTATACTCCATACAAGATTCAAGTATGAAAAAAAAACAAAGGGCAATAACTCAAAAAATAGATCAGGTAGAGTTATGGCTTTTGTGCACTGCACTCCCCCTTGGTGAGATCTATACACCCGTGAAGTTTCATGATCCTAGCTATAATACTTTGAGAGATAATACTCCGGACAATACTTTTAGAGATATACTCCGGACAAGATTCAAGTATGAAAAACAACAAAGGGCAATAACTCAAAAAATAGGCCAGGTAGAGTTATGGTTCTTGAGGACTGCACTCCCCCTTGGTGAGATCTATACACCCAAAAAGTTTTATGATCCTTGCTATAATACTTTTGGAGATATACTCCGGACAATATTCAAGTATGAAAAACAACAAAGCGCAATAACTCAAAAAATAGGCCAGGTAGAGTTATGGTTCTTATGCATTGCACTCCCTCTTGGTGATATCTATACACCCATAAAGTTATATGATCCTAGCTATAATACCTTTAGAGATATACTCCGGACAAGATTCAAGTATGAAATACAACAAAGGGCAATAACTCAAAAAAATAGGCCAGGTAGTGTTATGGTTCTTGTACACTACACTCCTACCTTGTGAGCTCTATCAATCCATGAAATTTCATGATTCTAGCTATTATACTTTTAGAGATATACTCCATACAAGATTCAAGTATGAAAAAAAAAAAAAACAAAGGGCAAAAACTCAAAAAATAGATCAGGTAGAGTTATGGCTTTTGTGCACTGCACTCCCCCTTGGTGAGATCTATACAACCATGAAGTTTCATGATCCTAGCTATAATACTTTTAGAGATATACTCCGGACAAGATTCAAGTGTGAAAAACAACAAAGGGCGTTAACTCAAAAAATATGCCAGGTAGAGTTATGGTTCTTGAGCACTGCACTCCCCCTTGGTAAGATCTATACACCCATAAAGTTTCATGATCCTAGCTATTATACTCTTAGAGATATACTCAGGACAAGATTCAAGTATGAAAAACAACAAAGGGCAATAACTCAAAAAATAGGCCAGGTAGAGTTATGGTTCTTGTGCACTGCAATCCCTCTTGGTGAGCTATATACACCCATAAAGTTATATGATCCTAGCTATAATACTTTAAGAGATATACTCCGGACAAGATTCAAGTATGAAAAACAACAAAGGGCAAAAACTCAAAAAATAGGCCAGGTAGAGTTATGGTTCTTGTGCACTGCACTCCCCCTTGGTGAGATCTATACACCCATAAAGTTTCATGATCCTAGCTATAATACTTTTAGAGATATACTCCGGACAAGATTCAAGTATGAAAAACAACAAATGGCAATAACTCAAAAAATAGGCCAGGTAGAGTTATGGTTCTTGTGCACTGCACTCCCTCTTGGTGAGCTATATACACCCATAAAGTTATATGATCCTAGCTATAATACTTTTAGAGATATACTCCGGACAAGATTCAAGTATGAAAAACAACAAAGGGCAAAAACTCAAAAAATAGGCCAGGTAGAGTTATGGTTCTTGTGCACTGCACTCCCCCTTGGTGAGATCTATACACCCATAAAGTTTCATGATCCTAGCTATAATACTTTTAGAGATATACTCCGGACAAGATTCAAGTATGAAAAACAACAAATGGCAATAACTCAAAAAATAGGCCAGGTAGAGTTATGGTTCTTGTGCACTGCACTCCGTATTGATGAGAAGAATATAACTGCCAAGTTTAAAGTCAATCGGACGTACGGTGACAGAGTTATGCTCCGGACAAAGAAGTGGACACCGCCCGGACACCCGGACATCACGGGTGATCCCATAATACGTCCCGTCTTCGACGGGCGTATAAAAAGATTGAACGTGTCGGAAACATACAGCCCCCTTAGTTTTATTAGGGTATTAAAAACTGTGAGAACAGGGTTCATGGAAGTAATACAAATGGATGAAACGCATATCTTTGACTTTCAAGCAGCAGCAGGAGGGCTTAACTGTAAAACAGTTCCCTTAACAAGAGTAAAATCTGTTACACTTTATTCAGATTTGAAAAACCATGTGGGATATAAGGATTCTTTCGAAGAAGGGTCGTCTTTCCAAGAAACTGCTATAGAAAAAGAAACGAGAACAGTGATTTCGAATAAAAGAGTGTTTCCTAAAGTGTTTGTCCTGAAAAAAGAGCCCTCCCTGACAAAGGACAAAATGAAAGACTTATAGAGCATGCTTATGTTCATGCCAGTAAGCGATGCTTCTTTTATGGAACATCTATGCAAAATTGGTAGTCAAAGGGGAGACCCAAAACAAAAATCTTAAGAACCTAGGTAGTTGTGTCAAACATAGTGTTTTAAAGTCTGTCCACTGAAAGAGATTTATTTGATATTTTAAAGTTGTACAATGTTGCCGTTGTCAATCGAATTCGATTGACTACAAGATCCGTTTAAACAGAATGTGTTTACTTAACAATCGACAATAAGAAATAATACCAAGTGCCGAAAAATGGACTAAAAAGAACATTTAATACTTTAAATTAGGTCAGGTATTGTCTTGGTGGTAATCTAATAGACCTTAAGTGTCTTTTTGTTGTTATATCGGAAAGGTTCAGCGGAACTCCAGTTGATTTTTAGATATCACGGAATTTCGCTGTCGACATCGTAAGACCTCATTTGCATATGACCCAAAGTCAAATTTACTAGCGAAACAGACAACGTCCTAAATCATTTCATATGAAAGGCTAAGCGCAAAACTGCGGTAAGTGTTTATATTCGTAAAAGCGCTTACGACAGTTTTGGACTGATCTTTACAGACCGGCTAGCGAACATAACTTCTGATGACGTTGGTTTGATGTAATTTAAACTAAATGCAAGGTTCCAACGGTTATTCGCGCCACGTGAATGCCCTATAATCTTCGCAACTGCCTCGGATTAATCTAAAATTAAATTAATAGCCTACGTAGGCTATTAGGGAAATACCCTGCTTTTTTCTGATAAGTGACCTCGGATTTTTTCAAAACTACTTTGCGGCATATTGTATTCAAAAAGTTTATGAGAGGAAAAAAAATCAGAATCTGTGACATGAAAAAAAACATCGATACCTACCTTTAATGCAAGGTTCCAATGGTTATTCGCACCCATGAATGTTTTTTTACAATCTTCGCAACTGTCTCGGATTAATTTAAAAAAAAGATTAATAGCCTACGTAGGCTATTAGGGAAAAACCCTGCTTTTTCTGTGAAGCGACCTCAAATTTTTGCAGAACTACTTTGTGGCATATTGTATTCAAATGGTATTTGAGAGGAAATAAAATTAATTAAAATCTTTTGACATGAAAATAACATCGATTCCTACCTTTAAACCCCATTCAATCAATCAAACCGTACTGGATACGACATGTAAAAGAGTTGGAGCTTTTTGACACATGTTGCTCAAGTTATCAATGTGTGGACGAAACGAGAGTTTAGAGCCAAAGAGAAGTCCTAAAAACTTAAATTCTGGATCGACTTCTATTGGCACTCCGTCTAGCTTTAGATCAGGATAAGGGTGCAATTTTCTTGATTTACAAAAGTGCAAACATTTGTTTTTCGTCTATAAAAACTTAAAGGGAGATATCGATGTTCTGAAACCTGTATGAGAAAATTTGCAAAGTGCGGAAAAATACTCCCAAATAAACTTTTAGTGCCTTGAGTCAGTTTATGTCGTGGCGGTAATCTAAAAGCCTTTTTGTGGTTATGCATGAAAGGTTCAGCGGAATTCTAGGTCATTTTTGCATATCACGGAATTCCATCGTCGACAACGCATGACCCCATTTGCATATAACCCAGTCATCGAAAGGTAACAAATTGACAAGCGAAACAACCGACGTCCTAAATCATGACACATTAAATTGTAATTGAAAACTACGTTAAGTGTTTAAATTCGTAATAACGCTTACGATTGTTGTGGACTAATGTTTACTGAATTATAGATCGGCTAGCGAACATAACTCCTGATGACGTAACGATGACATTGGTTAAATGTAATTCAAACTAAATGCAAGATTCCAACGGTTATGCGCACCACTCGAATGACCCTATATGGTTTGCAACTGTCTCGGCCTAATCTAAAATAGATTAATAGCTTACGTAGGCTTTTAGGGGAATACCCTGTTTTCTCAACCCTGTTTTCTCTGATAAACGAGCTCTGATTCTAACAAAAATACTTTTCAGAGTTTTGTTTGCAATAAGTAAATGAGAGGGAATAGAAATAATTAAATTCTGTGACATGGAAAATACATCGATACCAACCTTTTATACTAAAATAATAATAATAATAAACATTTTAAGAAAAGGGAAATTACATTTCATTAGTCTCTTCTTGCAACTTTTTATATAAAAAAAGGAAAATGGACAACTGAAAGAGGGAAAGGATAGTAATGGGTTAATATTACTTCTAAAAGGTATAAACTAAAAGATTTAATCTATTAAGAACCCTTTATGCAAAATCAGGATTCAAATCAGGATTTTTGACCTGTGCTTGAGCCAATATCAAATATTGAACATACCCCTTGTATTACAAGCTTTAGTCCTTCCCCCATTTTAATGCCCCCGCATCGATAGATCGAGGGCATATTGTTTTATCGGTGTCCGTCTGTCTGTCTGCAAAACTTAACCTGCCAACTAAACATTTTCCTATAACTTCAACCCTAGTTAAGTTACAATGCTAATACTTGGTACGTAGATAGGTCTCAACAAGTCGCAACTGGGGAAGGTCATTTCATCAAAGTCAAGGTCAAAATTTTAATTCTTTCCCCTAAAACAAAGAGCAAAAAAATCACCTGTTTTTAAAGAATTCCTGTTTCGGGGGCATAGTGTTTCACAAACTTATCTTGTTTAGACTTTAGACTGGTCCAAAATTAAAGTCGTTGTAGCTGACAAATGAAAATTGGACGCACTTTGAAATTTAATCATCCATTGTGGTAAAAAAAACTTTGAGGGAAAAGTAAAATTTGCTTGTTTCGTGATTTCTTCTTTTCAACAATTCTTTCTCAGTATAAAATCACAGTGACATAAGTTCTGGGTTTATACAGGAAATGCTTAAATGGAGATATAGATGTTTCTGCAAGCTTGACAAGAAAAAATTGCCAATCGCCTAAATATACGTTAAAACAAACGCTTTGTGCTTAACTTTGAGTCAGGTATTGTCTTCGCAGTAAACTGGTATGCTTAAAGTGGCATTTTGTCGTTATTCAGAAAAAATTTCAGCGGAATTCCAGGTTAATTATATATATCACGGAATTCGGTATTCAACACTGCATGACTTCATTTGCATTCGACCCCGAAGTAAACGGTAGGTAATGACAAGCGATACAACCATCGTCCTAAATTTTAATATTAATTAGTTAACCCATGACTACGGTAAGTGTCTATATTCGATTTATCAGGCTATAAGGGAAATACCATGGTTTATTCTGATAAACGACCTCTGATTTTCTGTTTGTGCTAAGTAGTTACCGGAAAATATTTATCTTTTGATTTTCGGACTTCTGTTTTGTATTGGTATTGTTAAGGTTAGAGGGCCTTTTCCCCCATTTGTAGCACATAGTAATTGCTCTGAATTTACATTTTGTTCTGTTCGAGACTCGTATAGAATTTGATTTTCACTCTTTCGGGAGATCTGAATTGTACTCGGCGCTTAAGCACTCGTTTAATTCTTGCTTCTATTCTGGTAAAGATTTGACCAGGAATTTCATTGAATTTACCTTAGTCATGTAATTATTTTTCAAATCATTTTCCAGCACCAGCATTTTTTTCCTTTAGATTCATTCAATTGTCTAGAATGATATTCGTTCACTAACCTTATAAGTTCCAATGAAAATTTCTGTAAGGCCCTGTCCATAGTTTCCTACTGGTTGGCGTTCTCTCTAGCCATAAATTTCTTCTCCTCAAGTAGTCCTTTTAGTACAATCTCTGCTTCCAAACGATTCTCCAGGAAACGAACATGCGTCACCTTCCTCATATGAATTTGAAAGTCTGCAATTTTTCAATTTTATTTAAAAAAAATCAAGGTCATTTGAAGGATCATATGATGATTCCCATATCTGATGAATAATAAGAATGAAAAATAGAGATCAAACTTCAAGTTAAATTGTTTAAATGTTAATTTCCCGACTAGTTTCGGTATAAAAACCTTTTCAAGGGACACCATTTTAAACAATAACAGAGGTGCAGTATTGAAAAATGCCACCTATCGGAAGATAATGACACAAGTACTGATGATGAAACTTTATGGACGATTTCGTTAACATTCGTGACCTAGCTCTTTGTTTGAATGACTAGCGAGAGTTAAAACGTTGTCACTGACGTCATAGTTTAATGTAAACAAACCTTAAACTACGGTGTGTCATAATTTAAAATATAGAAACTTCAGTCGTGCATTGAAGGCTTACTGCGTAGAATTATGTTGATCTTTAAAATTCAATCGTCATATATATTTTTGAGCCTGGGATATGGTTTTATCATTTAATTTAAAGTGTGTTGTAGGGGAAGATGTGGCTTTAAGAAAAGAACACATAATAATTTATAAATAGTTTCTTCTTCTTGCGCTTCTTATACTTCCAGCGGTGTAAACCAACAGAATAGATTTGGTCTATTATTTACCTTTATGCAAAATGGAAATAATAAAAAATGCGAAAAATATAGACCCTTATAAGACTGCATGTTCTGCAAATGCTGGTCGGGGTTCAAATCAGGATTATTGATCTGTATTTGTCGTAGGGCGAATTTTAAATCAAAGTACCGTTTCAATATTTATTCGCTTCCGTATTGATATTAGCCTTATCCTGAGTTATTTCTAATCGCCGTTTACTTATCTTTGCTCCTTAAACTATTCTCCGTCCAGTAGTTCTTATCTTGTCCTGATGTAGTTATGTAGTTACGAACATTCCTTAGATTTATTCGATAAACATCCTAACAAATTCACCGACAATATATTCAATCAATTTGCACCATTCATTGTTTATCCGCCATTTATTCACGCTTGCACACAATTGCTGATTGTTATTTCATTCTCCACCAGTTATATTGCGTATTTACGCCTTACCGTAAATGCATAAACCTACGGGTACCAAATATAACACATCAGTAGAAATGGTCTTTTTCAATTCTTCGCCCCCCTACTGCTAATACTGACAACCAACTGGCCGGCGACATATTGGAGCCTATTTGATTTTCAAATATTGAATATACCCCTTGTATTACCAGTTTCAACCCTTCCAAATGTTTTAAAATTTAAAGCTGGTCCAAATTCAAAGAGGTAGCTGACAATGAAAATTGGATGCAATCTGATAAATCATCTCATGCGAAAGAAAACTTTGAGGGAAAGTAGAAATTGCTTGTTTCAAGCAATTTCTTCTTCACAACAATGTTAACTAAAGTTAAAAAAAAAACAGTGACATAAATTCAGGGTGTATACGGGAAACGGTTAAACAGGAAAAAGTTTAGAATAAATCTTTATATTCATTCCGGAGCTTTGGTAGCAATAATATGCTCCCATCTTTTCTTTAAGAAGTGTTCTCGAATTAATTGAAAAATTTTCAATCGACATGAAAGAAAAATCATGAATGCTGTGTCCTGGAGAATTGAAAAGTGCAGAGAGATGTTAAAACTCCAGGAAAATGCATGATATAAAATTTGTGGCTATTCATACGATTGGCTCATTTTTGTTGAGACTGACCAACATGCCGAGCTTTACATTTATTATATGTTATTTGGTTAATAACATCAGTTTTAGTGCAGTTAAGATCTTGATTGATTTTATATCTTTTTGATGTAGATTCCAGATTCTTGAATCGTAGAACAATGTGAACAACGACTGCTTTCACATTAAGTTATTTTAAAAGAAAAAAAGTTCAATTTTGAATGAACAAGTCTTTCATGAATATTTGGTGGTCATGTGTATGCTACAATTGATTGAGATTTATATACTTTACGCAAACTTTCGCTACCTGATATCTCAAGTAAGCCCCAGTACTGGTTTGTGATTTTTCCAGTGTTGGGAAGAAAAGGGTAATATTTTGTCTTTCACAAGAACAAAGTTTGAGAGCTTCATCCAACGTCAATGTGGATTGTTTTTTTTGAATAGTCTCGAACAATATATTTCAGTTTGGTATTTTATGTTCTGAAAATAAGACTGAAGTTTTACTAGATCGTGTTTAAAGCCATTTCTGCCCTCCGAGGAAGTTAAAATAGTTGAAATAATCTATCGCTTATTTGGTCACTTAGCAAACCAGGGGCTACTTAATATCGATATGCAAAAGCAGTGTATGTAGAAAGAGTATATCTTGTAAATTTCAATTTGAGTTTGTTTATTTTTTGACAACGAGGCTATTGCACCCGATTCTTCACCGGAAATCTTCGCTAATATTCGGCATTGAATGTTATATGAACAGGTATTGATGACTAAACTTTACGGACGATTTTGTTAATCTTTGTGAACT
This sequence comes from Fragum fragum, assembly GCA_946902895.1. Taxonomy (NCBI): domain Eukaryota; kingdom Metazoa; phylum Mollusca; class Bivalvia; order Cardiida; family Cardiidae; genus Fragum; species Fragum fragum. Next base: position 7,640,088 of record OX336370.1, on the reverse strand, counting down.
AGCTAATTGTTTGAATGACTAGCGAAAGTTAAAACGTCATCACGAACCTCATAATTTGATGTAAACAAACCTGAAATTGTGGTGGGTCACAATTCATAAAACATAAACTTCTTTCGTCAATTGTATGCTTACTGCGTAGAATTATGCTGATCTTTTAATTTCAGTCGTCACATTTATTTCTGCCTTTAAGCCTGGATTATGGTTTTCTTATTAATTGCATAGTGAATATTTGGGGAAGATGTGGCTTTAAAACAAATGTTTTTTGAAGTGATACGTCGGTAGCGTTTAGCTTGGCTGGAAGGGATAACAATTTAGATGGTAAAGGATGACGAGAAGAGAATTCGACATGCTGATGAACATTTGTATATTTTTCACAAACACTAGTTTGTAAAATCCCTTCAGTAGTTTTGTCAAGTTAAACATTCAGAAAAATACCATGGGTTTCAGAGTAGATGTAGGTGCATTTAATAGTTTATGAAAATTATTTAGTTTTGTCAAGAAGTCTTAATAGTTGCTCCTCGCTATAATCAAAGATCATTAATATATATAGAAAACGGAACCATAAAAAGGCTGTAATTCACATGTCCCTCAAGTTTCCCATAAACTGTAGATCTTTATGTGTGAAAGATCTATAATGATTTTACCTTGCTTGTTCTTTTTGGAATCTGCATCATCTTGGTCTTGGTCATCCGTCTTCAGCACGGTCCCGGTTATATTGATTTATAGGACCCTCGGATCATTGGCGATCTGAAGTGACCGATCTAGGAGAGTTACATCCTCTCCTAAGAGGTCTAACAAAATTGCCACTATGACATAAACAACTGTTACTTTGAGGTCGTAGCGCTATCGTAGGTTTGTCTTCGTCGGAAAACGTAAGATTCTCTGTCACTGTGCCTATTGAGTTGGAGTAGAAGACTCCTTAAAGTTAAAGTTAAATTTGTTGACTTTAATTTCGGCTGAACATCAGAAGACTAACCCCTTGAAATGGGTGGCTTTTCAGAACTAGGTACTGGAAGAGATGGCACTTTCTAAGACGGTTATGACTTGGCTATTTCAGAAGTTTTCTAAAGAAAGAGCAGTCGCAGCTTTGCAAAAACATCTTTACATCTGTAATATTCGCCGTTGCCTCTACTCTCGCCGAAATTCACCTTCAATAAACTGTTGAAGTGTTTCGGTTCTAAAAATTGAAGTCCCTCCCTATATTTAACCGTTTCTTTTTCTTTCTCTTTAATCCAGCGTGAGCAATTGCAGGAAGTTGCTAAGTTTGCTTCACCGTAGTTTAAACATTCATCGCAATCATCGACATCATGTGACTCTGAAAGTCCGCCTCAACGACGGTAGAGTTCTTTTTTACAATTGTTCTCATGTTGACCAAATTTGATGCAATGGTTGCACTGAAGAGGTTGTGGGATGTACATATCCACGTTAAACCCAAGATAGATCCTTTATAGACTTGAAATTTAAACGTAAAATGAGGGAGAAATGTTACGCACTACATATAGAAGTGTAACCTTTTACAAGACGAACAAGGTGGAAAATTGTCACAAGATAAGCCCATCTCACTGCTTGACAACGACTAGGGGAGTGGATTTAAATAGTGGTTTGATAAACAATAAAGAGCATTAACTCACAAGGTATGGTTCTTTTGTATATTATTGCGATCATGAAGTTTTATGATCCTAGCTATTGGAGATCTATCAGCACATGAAGTAACGTTATTACACCTATTATACTCTCAGATATATCCGAGCAAACGTTCATGTCTGATAAACAACAAAGGGCAATAACTCAAAAATAATTATGGTAGAGTTATTGTTCTTGTGTACTGCACTTCTCCTTGGTGAGCTCTTTTCACACATACAGATTGTACCTTTTATACTTTCAGAGATATGTCCCAGAAAAAATTTAAGTCTTAAAAAAAAGTCAAAAAAGGTATGGTAGAGTTATGGTCCCTGTGCACTGTTTTTCCCTTGATGAGATCTATACTCACATACATTTTCATGATTATACCTTTAACTTTCAGAGATTTTTTAACGACTTTTAACAAATTTTCAGTTGTATTGCGGCGACTGGAGCACCTGACAACCAATTCCATGAATATCTCGTACCAGTACCACCATTACACCCTTTCCTAGCCCCCAGCTGATATTCCACTTAGGTTTACGATTATCCACCCATCTGTACCGCCGCTAGAGTCGGGATCAAGCGAAGATTAGGGTAATGTAATTTGGTTGAGATTCATTATTTTATAACAGAGTAATGGTCTTGTGATGAAAAAATCTTTACATGTGCACTCTCACAATCAAAGATGTGTCCGTTTCATTTTAGGTAGGGTCCATTGACTTTTCTGCAGTTGTGGCCCTTTGTTCTAAAAGGCTCTATCCGCAGACTAATAATCTTTTCTGTAGCCTAGTCCTTTATGTGTATTTATCATATTCAGTGATTTTTAAGCTCAATACGGATTGTTTTGGAATAGGCTGAAGAATACAGCTTTTGTTACAGGCAACCTGATGGTGTAATCAGTGTTGAGTTCAGTAAATCACATTAATGATTTATTGTTAAGGTAGTGTAGATCTACATCCTAGCAGCTAAATGTTGGTGAAAGAGTACATCATATTTTTTGCAGAAGTATTCATTTTCTTGAGGGCTTATCCACTTTGCTTTTGTTGCCTTATTTAAGTCCTGCAATCTAAACATTCCAGTATCCCTTGCATTTTTTTCAAAGTCTGTCTTCATTTATTAGAACTGATGGATGCCATGCAAAATCAGGCAGTTGCTCATGTTTTCTAGTAGATTTGGCACGAGAAAGAGTAACATTGCACTGGGGCAACGTGATTTAAAAGCTTAAGAACCTGGTTGGATAACAATATATCCATTTACCTCCCTTTGCCAACTGTCATGCTTTTGCGTTTATGGATTGTTGTTCCCCATCCAAGGGTAAGCAAAAGCTATTTTTGCTTGCAAAGGTGACAAGGCAATTCTATTTTTCTCTCAACCGGGATAGTTGGTACTAATTTCGAATGGACCGAAGTATGATAGAAAATTGACTATGACGACATTGAGAAAATACGAGTCTGTGTCAATTATGTCAATACTTGTCCCAATTGAATAAAACAATCAATATTAAGGTTAACTGTGACCATTACTTTTGCAAATTTGAAAACAAAAAGGGTTTTGAGAAAGACCTAGTAATATTGTTGACATGAAAACCCTTAGAGACACTGAGCTTTTGCAACAGGGTAATTCTAATTCATATTGACAATTGTTGCCATACAGTGCTCATTCTCCAAGAATGGGTTAAAGAAACAAAGCGTGTTCATTTATGGTGTCCATCAATTCTTTGTCAAAATTGTTTGACAAGTTGTCCCACTGAAATTGTTAAAGCCATTTGGCCTGCGACTCAGTTACCGTGTTCTGTGTCTCAGACAAGAATCTTTTCTTGAATTTTATTTCGGAAGCACAATAGTATTTTAATTGACAAGATCTCTGAATTCTTTCATAGAAATAACGACTTAAATTGGTGAAGATTTTTTGTGCAAAAGTTTTATTTTTACAAGCCTCCATCGGACTCCCAATATTCTATCATGGGATGTCAATGGTTCGATCACCGGCGGCGGCACACATATGGGCTTAAAATCGTTAACCTAAGTGGGCTAGCAGCTGGAAGCTAGGAAAGGATGTAGCGGTAGTACTGGTATTAGAAATACCAGAAATCCATTGTTAGGTGCTCCAGCCGTCGCGATATGACTGATGTACTGTGAAAAGAGGAGTTACAACCCATTCAATAAATTAATCTTTTTACTTTTACAAGAGCACACTGGGGAACAGATAAAACAGGTACTTTGCCTTACCCACAAACAAAGGAATAAAATGACCTAGTATCACCCTTATTTCTTTGCAAATATTAATCATAAGGAGTGCTTTTTGTTAACGTTGAACAACCTCTTTCTAAAATTATTAATCAGGAAGACTTGTGCTTTGAAAAGTGTGTGTACGTCTACAGCTGAAAATGACTCAGATACTGAATCGCTTTTGCAATCAATACCAGATATGTACCTCCCTGAAGCAATTATATCTTGTACAGACAGATTTTTTGTGCAATTTTCTGACAGGATAATGGAGATATCTCTATTGGATCGACATCCTTCAGTGTGGTATTGGGAATGTTGCACTAGCACGGAATGGTCCCTAGCCATTTAAAGAACTGTTTGTATCTGTAAATATTTGAAATTATGAAGAAATTATGTTTAGATTCTGAAAACAATAGCTATGCATATTAAACCTTTTTATAAGAAGATAATGTTCCAAGACAGTTTTTTGAGTTTGGGAATCATCCATTAATAACTTAGTTAAATAGTTAATGCTCTCTTCATGTTTTCGCCCTGTTCCTCCAGGTGGTGGCCAAAGATATTTTGTAGAATCCCCATTTGTATGTGCTGGATGGTTTGCAGATAAATTGTTGCAGAAGATTGTGAATGTCTTAATCCTTTCTCCAGCAAGGTCCATGCCAGTATACCAATCTCCTAAATTTTGCAAATTCTTGTCTTTACCAGTAAGTAATTACGCTAAAGACAGATCTCATGACAATTTGGAAGTTTGATTATGTTCACGACTCGAAATATTAAGCTACAATATATGTATTTCTTGGAGAGCTTTAAATAACTTAGGATAATCATTTAAGTCAGCATAAGAGCCAATAGTTTGTTGAGCGTACGTGGTCAAGAATCTTCTTAGACGTTTGAAATGAAATTCAGCACAGCTTCCTGTGGTGAAAAATGATTGACGGTCATCAACCCTCATTAATTTGATACTGAATACGAATTTGAAATATTGGTGTTTTGCATATCTTTCATGCTAATACCATAGGAGATGATCAGCCCGTCTGAGAGTGAATTACAAATGTGCTTCCGATTGATATGAAAGTCACCATCTGCATTTGGGAAAAGGCAGGGAAAAGCCTTTGTAAAAAAAAGAGAGTTGAAAACTCTGTCCCCCTTACATTTTGTTTTTAAATTTTGTTCCTCCCTAATACATCATGTACGAAATTTCTTCAACTTTTTCTTTCAAACTTGTTGAAATATCGGAGAGAAGAACTCCGAAACTTGTCTATCAATCCCCTGAATCGGTTTCTATTTGAAAAGGTCGCCTTGTTCAAACTGTAAACACCAATATTAAACATGCATATTTTTGTAAATACACAACCGTATATAGAAGATGTCCATATAAAAGAATGCATTATATTTCCAGCGACCCAATTTCTTTGGATATCTTCTTCTGAAAAGCCCTGAATTGCCGCATAGGTCGCTGCTCCAATTCGGAACGAGTGTGACTAATACTTACGGGAGTCATAGCCGAGAAATGAAACCACTTTATGCAGTTGCGACTTAAAGAAAGAATTAGGTATGGTTTATAATCCCACCAACCACGTGATACTGAAACAATGGCCCCGAATCCCCAACCACAACGGTTTTGTAGAGCCTAATGGCACGCGCAGGACAGACTGCAGAATCCTGTATACAATCAGACAGAAGGATAGTTACTGGCCGAGAACTGTGATGAACTTCGACAACTTCAATTAAATTTCTTGTGTTTACCCATTGTGATAAATTATACGAGCATCCTGTTGTTGTAAGACATGAGAACTGTCTTCTTTTTACAACAAACCCCTCCGATGCGCAGTCTAAGATCTGTTGTCTTGTAATTGGTTATTTCGGAATTTATTTAGGCTAAAATAAATAAACTGAAACTGCAACTAATCTCCCGAAAATTAATCCACCTCTTCAGATAAATTCCCCATATTCATCGGGCTTGAATTACACAAAGAGTCATAAAACTTGAATACATATATTTATATCCGCGTATCACCAGGAAACATGATTTAACCATTTCACACACGCTTTTTTACGACCCCCAGTAAAAGACTTGGAAAACCACTATATTTTCTTCACCAATAAAACGTGAATAAACATCATAAGCCTGAAATTGTCGTCTACAACTTTCTCGAATTTGGACTATTCTAAAATCGGGTTGTGTTAGTTTAATTAAATCACCAATGCGTTAAATAACTGCTACTGTTTGTTTACTTATTTGTTAGATTTACTTGAAAAAAAAAGTTGACTAGCTTCGAATACGAGATTTTTCTGCATATTTTTTTTCTTTTGGGAAAGTAGTTGTTGAGAACCAGACTGAAACGGTTGACTGTTTTTTCGTAAACGAGTTTTTCTACATTTTTTTTCTTCATAGGAATTACTTGTAGAGAACAAGACTGACATAGGCGCCATTTTTGTTGCAAAAAATGGCCGAATTTTGTTTAATGGGTATATAACTTGTACATAGTGTAACCTATAGGCGGTCGATAGACTTCAGGCTCTTGTTTACTTCAGTGAAAAAAAAATAATTCTTTTAAACTGTTTTTTCACCCTGAATTCGAAATCTTCTAAAGGCTTAAAATTCTTCTCTGATACAAAATGGCATAGAGCCTTGATATTTGGTATGTAGCATCATCTGGTGGGCCTCTATCAAAATTTTACAAAATATGGCCCTGGGTTCATAATTAGCCCTCCCTCGGTCGTCACAAGTTTTACATGGGCTTAAATAGTGAAAACTTTAAAATCTCTCTCAAGCAGAAAGGCTCAAGGCTTTGATATTTGATATGTAGCATAATCTGGTTGATCTCTATCAAGACAGTATGAATTATTGCCCAAAGGTCATAATAATCCCATCCCCGGACGTCACAGGTCTTGCATAGGGCTTGTCAAGTGAAAACTTTAAAAGTCTTCTTCGAAACAGTAGGGCCTAGAGCTTTGATATTAGGTATACTGCATCATATAGTAGACTTTAACTATTTTGTGGTCTTTCGACTCGGATGACCGATAAGGCCTCTTGTTTGTTTCAATTTGTGTTTTGATGTTCGATTTTCGTTTTATATTAATAAAATTCACCTTACTAATATAGATCATCGTTTGTATTTCTAACAAAATATGAAAAGAAATCTACCGATTTATTCTTTTCTTAGCTAATTTTCCTTTATTTGGCTAGATTTTCAAACCTTGTTTGTTCACATTATATTATTCCCGATTTTGAAGCGGAACGGGACAAACACGGAAAACACTTGCCTTCAAACACCCGTTCACCATTGTCCAGTAAAATAGCAAACCCGTTTTTGACTCGTTACGGAAGGTCACATTTTTATTTGCTACCCTGCCCTATTCTATTTATATAACAGGTAAATACTAAGATAAACATCACATTCAACCGTCTGTTGTTTCACTTATTCCACCTATCAAATTCTTAAGGTCGCTGATTGGTTTAGCCGTACCCCCAGCTGGCGGGGGGATAGAAATCGCCGGCTGCCGTCCTGCAGAGTGGTAAGACCCCACCGAACGGGCCCACCTGTTTGCCGTGGGTGGTTGCTCGTGTCGTTTGATGAAGGGATCCTGGTGGTTGAGTGGTTTCGGGGTCAGGGATTAGTACCTCGTCTCTGCAACACACCACTTTGGCCTGGAGTTGAACTAGACGAGCGGTCAGATAGGCCCTGTCTGATCAATCGGCTGGTCACGCCTTGCACTGGAATAGAACGTATAGGTAACGAAACCGTACACTCTTGTTTGTATCTTAAGTTTTATTTCATTGTATTCATACTCTCTGTTCCAGACAGCGGTGGCTTAAGGGTTAATCGGGTAAACGTGGTGTTTGATCGACAATTTTGCGTTCCGATGTTTATTTCGTGCTTGGTTGATTTACTCATCGGGTAATAATTGCTTGATCTAGCCCATTTGCACCGAGTATATCAGTGATACAGCTTTGGCACCGCTCCCGAGATGGAATATATCCCCGGTGATGTGCCCCCTTGTTGGACTCCAGGGTGGGTGAAGAGTATCTCTGATGAAATATCACTACTTAATCATGGCCCAACAAAAAAAAAAAGCCAAGCGTTATCTATCAGATTCGGAAGATGAGAATATAAGCCTGCCGCCTTTTCCAAAATTCATAGTGGTCGAAAGTGAAGACCCAGATCAGCCTGTTGCAGAACTTTCTCCATTCGTAATTGAAAAACAAATCAGAGCAATCATTGGAACACCAAAGTCTGTTAAAAGCTTAAAAAATGGTACTTTATTGATTGAAGTTTGTAAAAGGGCTCAGTCAGATAATTTATTAAAAACCACAAAATTCTTTAGTCAGAGGGTAAAAGTATACGGTCATGTAAAATTAAATCAATCAAAAGGTGTAATTCGTTGCAAGGAACTGTCTTCATGTTTAATCAGTGAAATTAAAACTAATCTTAGGTCGCAAGGTGTCACTGAAGTGAAAAGAATTGAATTTAAAAAGAATGACAAGATCGTAGAAACTAACACTTATATTTTGACATTTGATGAACCGACATTGCCAACAGAAATTAAAGTAGGATTCCAAATCGTAAAAGTTGACGTTTATGTGCCAAATCCTTTGCGTTGCTACAGCTGTCAGAGGTTTGGGCATCATGAAAATAATTGCAGAGCCAATAAGGTTTGCAGGAAATGTGCATTTTCTGGAGATTTGGATGAACATGATGAAGATACCTGTCAGAATGACTTTAAATGTTTTAACTGTGGAATGGATCATCCGGCAAGCTCAAAATTCTGTCCAAAATTTAAAAGAGAAAAAGAAATTTTGACCGTTAAATGTAGACAATCAGTTCCTTACTTCGAAGCCAGAAAAATAGTAGAATCAAGAGAAGACTCAAACACCTATGCTAATAAAACTAGATCTGTACCTGAGCCAACACATAATTCTAAGCCAAAAGAATGCACTACATGCGAACGCATGCTAAAAATACTCTCTGAAATGTTTCCCGAAGTTCGTGATAAGGTCAATGAAGTATTATCTGGAGAAAAACCATCGGTTAAGGAATCAAATGTGAAAGTTTGCGACAGTAAGGCCTCAGCAGCAGAGGCTTAAACTCAAAAGCAAAGTATTCAGAAGGATGTAACTAAAACACAAAAATCGTCTAGTAATGGTAAAAGTTCTGCAACTAATTCGGAGCCAAACACTCAAAGGCGAGCTCGTCTTCGCCTTCAATTGGAGAAGGTAAATCCTTCTCCAATACCGACGTCCAATCGCTTTAGCGATTTGGATGATGGGGATGATGAGGGCATGGAGGATGAGCCTGAAGATTCGATTTCAGGTCCTCCTTCTTCCACAAATCACAATCATGCACAACCCGATCCAATTAGGCACGGTGCAAACAGAATTAATTTAAGTGGTTTTAAAAAATAATCACTTATTTCCATTCTTACGTGGTATACACTTTATAATAATCTTTTTAATGGCGAATAATATTATCCAATGGAATTGTCGTAGCATCAAAGCCAATTTTGAGGAGCTTAATCTTTTAGTTTCTAGGAATAAACCAGTGGCAGTATGTTTGCAGGAAACATTTCTAAAAGACACAGATAATTTTTCACTGAAATATCATTCTTGCTATCTAAAAAATTTTACATGCAACGAAAAGGCATCTGGTGGCGTTGGTATACTTGTGAATAACAACATTCCACATCGAAATGTCTGTATAGACACCTTTTTGCAGGCAGTAGCTGTCAGCATGTCTCTTCATAAAACTGTTACATTATGTTCAATCTATCTTCCACCAAGTTCTCCAATAGACATAAGAAAACTAGACGATCTTGTAAAGAAATTACCCAAACCTTTCATATTGATGGGAGATTTTAATGCTCATCATACCTTATGGGGGTGTAGCCACACTGACGTCAAAGGCCGTACTGTTGAAGATTTCATTACCAATCATGATCTTGTTTTATTGAATAATAAGTCTTCTACCTATCTTCATCCTGCCACTGGAAATTATTCTTCACTGGATTTGACTATTTGCAGCCCTGATATCTTTCCACATTTTACGTGGAAAGTTTACGTGGAAAGTTGATTCTGATCTCCATGGGAGCGACCACTTTCCGATTAATGTTTCTGAATCGGGACCATCAGTCCAGGAACAACCTAGACGATGGAAACTCCATAAAGCTAACTGGGGTCTTTTTAAAACTACCTGCGAGCAGTCAATAAATCCTGAAGCCTTCGATGACTGCGAAAACACTGCAGATCTTTTTACATCTTTACTTTATTCGGCTGCAGAAAAAGCAATTCCACGAACATCGCCTGATCCTAAAAATCCAAACAAGCCATGGTTCAATGACGACTGTAAAAAGGCTATAGCCGAGAGAAAATCTGCTCTCAGAGCATTTGGCCTTAGGCCTACGAAGGAAAATATGTACAAGTTTAAAATTGCACGTGCGAAGGCTCGTAGAACTATCAAACAAAGTAAACGTTCGTCTTGGAGGCAGTATGTTTCTAGATTGAATTCAAGATCATCTGTCAAAAAGACTTGGGATATGGTACGGAAAATCAGTGGGAAGAACACGTCACTTAGTGTTGGTCACCTTAAAACAGATGATGATAGTACAGTGTCTTCAAAACATGATATTGCCAATGTATTGGCAGATACATTTGCCAAGAAATCTTCCTCTTCTAATTATTCATCCACCATCCACCTTTCAAGGTGAAAAAGAAAAGTCCAAGCTTAATTTTAGTTCCAGGAACCTGGAGCACTACAATAGAGACTTTTCTGTAAAAGAGTTGAAGAAAGCTTTAAAGAAGTGTCATGACACTGCTGTCGGATCTGATAATATTCATTATCAGTCCCTTAAACGTTTACCATCTCGCTCCCTTCATTGTTTACTTGACATTTATAATCAGGTTTGGCAAACGGGAATAATTCCAGCCTCTTGGCGAGAAGCTATCGTTATTCCAATACCTAAACCAGGTAAAGATTCTACGAATCCTTCAAATTACCGCCCCATTGCTTTAACTAGTTGCATCTGCAAAACCATGGAAAGAATGGTTAATGATCGTCTTGTTTGGTTTTTAGAAAGAAATAAACTGATTACGTCAGTCCAAAGTGGCTTTCGTAAACAGAGAAGCACTCTTGATCATCTTGTCCGCTTCGAGACTTTTATTCGAGAAGCTTTCATAAAGAAAGAACATGTTGTTTCTGTCTTTTTCGATCTTGAAAGTGCTTATGATACCACTTGGAAGATTGGAATCATGAATGACCTCTTTGATTTCGGTATTCGAGGTCGCCTTGCTTATTTCATTTCTGCTTTTTTTGACGAACGTCAGTTTAGAGTCAGGGTGGGAGATACTTTTTCAGATCCCCATGAACAAGAAATGGGAGTTCCCCAGGGAAGTATTTTGTCCGTGACATTATTTAGTGTCAAAATTAATAACATTGTCAAAACTGTTTGTCCTGGCGTGGAATGTTTTCTTTACGTTGATGACTTTTGTATATGTTACAGATCAAAACATATGTATACTATTGAAAGGCAGTTGCAGCAAGTCTTGAATAACCTTACAAAATGGTCAAACGAAAACGGCTTTAAGTTTTCCAAGACTAAAACCAAATGTATGCACTTTTGTCAGTCAAGAAAACTGCACCCTGATCCCGAACTTAAACTTGACGGAGTTCCCATTGAAGTTGTTCCAGAGTTCAAATTTTTAGGGCTTCTCTTTGACTCTAAACTCTCGTTTCGTCCACATATTGATTATTTGAGCAATAAGTGCCAAAAAGCTCTAAATCTTTTACGTGTTGTGTCCCATATGGACTGGGGAGCCGATAAAAAAGTTCTATTGCGACTTTACAGGTCGCTTGTCAGATCTAAGTTAGATTATGGCTGTGCTGTTTACGGCTCAGCGCGCCCTTCATACCTTCGCAAACTTGATTCTATTCATAATCAAGGCTTGCGCTTAGCGTTAGGCGCTTTTAGAACATCACCAGTTAATAGTCTGTACACTGAAGCCAATGAACCATCTTTAAATTTACGTCGAAAGAAACTCTCCATGCAATATTATCTTAAGTTAAAGTCTAATCCTGACAACCCAACCTACAAAGTTGTATTTGAACCTAAATACAGGGTGGAATTTGAAAAGAAGTCAAGGTCTATACCACCTTTTAGTTTACGTTGCGAAACAGATATAAATTCTCTAGATTTCGATCTAGAGGATGTTGCCGAATATACAGTTTCCGATGTTCCTCTATGGACATGCAAAAGTCCCACTTATCTTTATGACCTGGCTTCAAGCAAAAAGGGTACTACAGACCCTGTTGTCTTTAAAACAAAATTTTTAGAGATTAAAGAAAGGTATATATTGCATGAAGAGATTTATACAGATGGTTCGAAGGACGGAGAGAAAGTTGCTTCAGCCACTGTTCTAGATGGCGAAAAATATCAGTTTCGTCTAGCAAACAACTCCTCCGTATTTGCAGCAGAACTTAAGGCGATTGATCTTGCGCTCGATCACATGATCGAAGATGGTTATTGGCGCTATATTGTTTTCACTGATTCAATGTCTAGTATGTAAGCACTCGAACACGAGAAAACAGACAATCCTCTTGTAGTTAAATTACTGAATAAGATTTCAAATCTTGATAGTGATGTTGATCTTGTTTTCTGTTGGCTCCCTAGCCACATTGGTATCCGTGGTAATGAGGAGGCAGATAAGGCTGCCAAGGAGGCATTATCACTAGACATTTTACCTTTCGATGTTCCTTTTACTGATTTTAAACCTTTAATACATCATTTTATTCAGGATGTCTGGCAGAATTGTTGGGACGATCCCGCAAACCAAGATAACAAACTTTATACTATTAAACAGAGTCTTGGTGAATGGCTACCTGGCTATAGATCAAATCGCCGAGAAGAAATCATTTTGGCCCGTTTACGCATTGGTCACACTTACTTTACGCATTCATTTCTTCTTAAAGGAGACGAACCTCCAATGTGTATTCCATGCGACGCTCCTCTTACTGTCAAACATATTTTTATAGATTGTATTGATTTTTCTATGTACAGAGATCAATATTTCAAAGCTGACAGTTTGAGGCAACTATTTGAAAGCGTCAGAATCGAACTTATTTTTGATTTCCTGAAAGCCATCAATTTGTATAGCAAAATATGATTTTAGGTTCTTGTAAGCAATTGATAGACCTGTTCTTGATTGTCTAGATTTTTATTGTTCGTATAGATCGGTTATAGTAATTGATTGTTAGTTATATCTACCATTGTTATTTGATTCTTCATTTTACTGTGTAAGTCCATCTCCGTTTTTACTCAAAGGCACCTTTCCATTTACTTATTATGCGCCCAACATGACCTTAGTTGTCGACGGGCCATAAAACTCTATTCATTCATTCATTGGTTTAGCCGTTTTATGCAAGTTGATCTAACGCAATATAGATGAATGTTGAAGAAAGGAACTTTGAAATTTGTTGGACACTCCATTTCCTAAATAAATTACGATTTTACAGAAATTGTTTAAAAGGACTAATTATTCTAATTAAAAACATTCATTTTCAATGTACTTTTTTATTAGAATCAATTGATATAAGCTAACCTTACGACTTTATGGTCACCCGATATCTCTTTTTCACTCTCGATCTCTGTTTCTCTTCTCACTGGATTTCAACCAAGTTTTACAGGAATGATAATTGGTTGACCCTTTATCAGATTCCTTCAAAGATTTTTTAATCTTATGAAAACATGTCTTTAATGGGCGGTGCTAATTTCCATATATGGTGAAACCTTAAAAAATCTTCTCAGAAACCAATTGATGGATTTCAACTAAATTTTACAGGAATGATAATTTGGTGACCATTTATCAGATTCCTTTTGTTTTTTTAGCCGCCATCATAGCGCAGTTTATAGCGCGTCGGACTATCAATCTAAAGGTCCCGGGTTCGATCCCCGACGGCGGCACTCATCCTTTCCGACTATTTGTCTCTCACCAATGGGTCGATAATCGTAGACCTATGTGGGATAGCAGCTGGAGGCTAGAAAAGGATGTAATGGTAGTACTGGTGTGATAAATACCAGGATTCCATTGTTAAGTGCTCCAGCCGCGATATAACTGAAAGATTGTTGAAAGCGGCGTAAAACCCCATTCAATCAAATTCAAAGATTTTTAATCGTATGAAAACATGTCTTTAATTGGCGGTGCTAGTTTCTTTATATGGTGAAATCTTAAAAAAATCTTTTCCTCAGAAACCAATTGATGGATTTCAACCAAATTTTTACATGAATAATAATTGGGTGACCTTTTATCAGATTTCTTCATGGAATTACGATCGGGTGAAAAATGTGGCTTTAATGGGCGGAGCTAATTTCTATATTTATGATGAAAGCTTTTAAAAATCTTTTCTTAGAAACAAAAGAAGTGGATTTCATCCAAATTTTACAGGAATGCTCAATGGATGACCCTTTGCCAGATTCCTACAAAGAATTTTGATCAGCTTTAATTGGATGGGCTAGTTCCAATATACGTTTAAAGCTTTGAAATCTTTTTCTAAGAAACCAGTTTATGGATCTCAACCAAATTTCACTGGAATGATCTTCTGGTGGCTTTACTTCAGATTCCATCAATTTTAATTTTATTCGTTGAAAATATGGCTTTTGTGGTTGTGGCCATATTTCGTATCCATTGAATTTATTAAACCGCCATTCTTGATTGGCAGATTTTTTACAATCATCTTACTAGGATGAACTGTGTTAAAGGGTAAAATTTCTATAGTGAGTTTCTGAGACTTCAAGGTTTCAGTGTATGTATACATGGATTGACTGATTAACACCCAATTTTCAAGGAGACAGTTGTATCTCAGATTAAACCGGTTAGTTTGTTGTATCTCAGATTACACAAGTTAGTTAATTACAGTAAACTGGATTTCATATTTAAGGTCAGCACACACTTAGAAAGGGTATTTTCTCTTTGCAGTTCTAAAAATAGATCAAGGAGATGCAAGGTTGTTTGAAAGTGGTGTAAAGTAGGCTTTTGTGGTATTGGTTACTGCTCTTGGATATGGAAGATAAAGTTTACCAGACAACATAATATTAGACTGGTGGAGATTGAAAGCAGTCTCAAATTGTTTGAACAAAGAAACCTTTGCCTTTTAGGATAAAAATATTTTGGCAATGAAGAAATTGCTTGTTGCAAATTAAAATTGACCCTTTAATCAATTACATCACCACAAATAATATGAAAAAGGCAAAGCCTCAGAACGATCGCAGTTTCTAATTATCGACAGTTAAAACTTCCAAAATGTATGCGAACTCCATCATGTCATATCATTGGGAATGGAAATTGTTGCTATCTTAAGTACAATAAGAAATACACTGTATTTATTATCAAAATTTCTATTACTTCGAATTTACAAGTGTACTTCTTTTATAGCCAAAATTTGTTCAGAGTTTTACAAAATGGCAAAGGATTAGGCAATTGGTACCCAAATTTGACTGAGGAACCAAGAGATCATATGAAATGGTGTTTTTGTTGTTTTGTTTTCTCAGTCATTGATATGTACATGTATTAAAAATCAAAGTACTGAAAAGTACTGTAAGCTAGCAAAGTATTGTTTTGTTCAGTTATCTTCTTTGCCAAACGTTATCATGATAAAGAAACAAGGTAAAAGTAACCAAGGACCTAATCTTCAATCATAGGATGTCATGGGTTCGATCCCCAGCGGCGGCACATGTCCTTCGGGCATTTGTCTCTCACCAAAAGTTGACAATCTTAAAACTAAGTGGGATAGCAGCTGGAGGCTGAGTTAAAGAATGTAATGGTAGTACTGGTGAGAGAAATACCAGGAATCCGTTGCTAGGTCTCCAGCTGTTGACTGAAATACTGTTAAAAGTGGCGTTAAACTTCATTCAATCAATCAATTTAACAGTGTTCTAGTTATATCGCGGCGGCTGGAGCGGTTACAGACTGCATTATGATGGCGGTCCGGGAATTTATGACAATAAATATTCTGACCAAATATCAAGACATTAAAATTTTGAGTTAAAAATGTGGCCTCTAGAGTGAACACAAGGTATTTTCTAAGATTTGACCTAATGTATTACCCCAAGGGTCCAAAACTTGACCGGGAATTTATGGAGACAAATATTCTTACAAAAATCACATTTGACCCAAAAATTTGGCCTCTAGAGTACACATAGGTTGTTTACAGACTAAACATGTCGCACACTGGACAAGGCATGATCACAAAAGCTCACCTAGAGCATGTTGTGTTCAGTTGAGCTAAAACTGTTCGGTAAAAAAGGCAAATCGATGATATACATATTATGAAAATTGCATCTAAATCCATCATCATATCAGGATAAGTAAAATCGATTGATTGATTGCATGAAAATTAACACCAATTAACCCATTACCAAATGGCAAAATTTTAGACAAGTCCAATTTCAAAGGAGTTGCAGACAACGATTTGAAGCTAATAGAATTTTAGAATGATCTACTTTCTGGACAGAAAACATTGTTTTAAATGAAGAATACAATTTCTTCATTTCATACAATGTTTTCTCAATTGTTTTTCGGGGGGTTCAAAAGGCTTCACTGTGTGGAAATGGGTCAAACAATATTTCAGTTATATCACAGTCACGGGTGCATTATGAGCATAGGGTGTTATCATCTGAGTTAACTGGATTCAGCAGGACAAGTAGAAGAAGTTAACAAGCTTGTTTTCTGTGATCCAGTAAAAAATGTATAACCCAATAATTTTGATGACACATATTCTGTGAAATTTTGCCACCAAAACGATCTTAAAGAATTTAAGTTAAAAAAAATAAACATACCGGTACATACAGATGGGCAGACACAATTTTGGCCAAGATAAGCCTCACCCTGCCTACAGCAGGGTATGTAAATGAATAAATTGAATAGTTTTAACCCTTGTCATGCTGAATCCGGAATAATTCAGTTTTGGCAGGAGGTGTAGACCAAGAACAACCTACACATAAGTTTTTATGAGATTGATTTCTAAAAGAAATATTGGTTTTTGAACTAGTTCTATCAGTGTTTTCAGCCCTTTGGTTTTACAGCAATGCAGTAAGATTATTTATACAGCATGACAAAGCATTTAAAAAAGAACTTTCTCATTAACCCATTTTAATCATCGTGCCAAATATGAGAAATGAATCTTAGATAGGCTTGAAGTAATTTTAAATGTTAAGTTTTTTAAGCAAGTTTTTGAAGTTGTTTGACCTTGACAAATGACCTTGACCTTGTTGAATGACCTAGACCTTGGTATCTGCGGATTCATCAATAAGAGTAAAACTAGAAAATATGCAATCCTGGTGCAAAATCATGGCAACTAAGACATTAATCAAACACTTTTCTTCAGTCAATATTAACCACCAAATATATCATCCTGGTGACAATCATTTTTCATTGCAATTAGGCCAGCGGCAGTCACTTTTGTTCATTATCTTGATTTCCAAATGGTTTATTTCATTCAATAAGGTATCTGTTGTTTTTGTTGTTGTTGTTGTTGTTTTAATTCAAAATCATGAGGGACCACCAGACAATTTGTCCCTTTATGCACCAGCTATTTATAACGTCTGGGGAGGGAATCGAACCCCCATACATGATTTTGAATAAGGAGACACATTTTATATGGTCCTGATTGATTGAATTTCTAGCAACATCAGTTTAATCCATTTTGAACCAACCAAAAGTAATTGATTAATGTCAATTTAAACAATCTTCTATTCATAATATGAAATTCAAAATTTCTGAATTTTAACCCTTGTCATTCTGAACCCGGAATATTCTGGTTTAGGCAGGAGCTGTAGAGAAAGATCAGCCTGCAAGTAAGTGCAGTCTGATCTTAGTCTACACCTCCTGCTTGTACTTTCCCTGCCAGAGTTGTTTATGAAGTTGATTTCTAAAAGAAATATTGAATTTTGAACAACAAGTTCTATCAGTGCTTTCATCCCTTTGATTTTACAGTAAGGTAATGTATCCAGCATGACAAGGGTTAAAATGTTGATGACAACTCAAAACCATTGCATGACATCATTGATAGCTGGGTGACCCATCCTTTAGGAAAATGGTAAATAGAAATAGATTAACAATTACTAGATCAGTATGAAGAGTACTCCAGTCACAGGACATCCACATTCAACAGCAAGATCTAAATAGATATTCACTTGTTAAAGGGTTAAGTTACAAAAATGACAAAGAGGCATGAGAGGACATCAGGGGAAAAGACTAGCAGGGGACCAGTCGCCCATGCCCCGTAGATTTTGGGCTGGGCCCCTAAACCTTTTGATATACCTCTAATATAAAATATTGAATTTTGGCAGGCTGGGCCCCTAGGTTGGAATTGATAGTCTTTTTCCCTGGACATGATAAGCAGCTTTTTAAGTCAATTTTGGCAGGATTTTAATCTTCCCCCCAGGGACTCAAGTGTTTGTAACTTTGCATTATAAGGGTCATTGCATAACTCATTAATGCACAATTCTGATTTTTGAAGCTGTGAAATATCAAAGTTTTTAGTGGTAAAAAGAGAAATTGCTGATGTGGTAATGTGTCTGAAGAGGTTGCAGATGAAATTCGAAGATTCTAAAATTTAAAAAAATAAGTGCAAGATAATGTAAAAAACATTATGATAAAAGTTCAAAGAATTTGCTTATTACAAACAATTTCTTCTTTTTTCACAATGTTTTTAACTGTTCATTTTCTACATAGCATGTGTGAGATTGTGTGGTAATGGCTAAAAACATTGTTTGATGGACTGAATGATTTTAACTCGAACTGTATTTCAGTCATATTGTTACAGCTGGGGCACCTTACCAAGGATTCTTGGTACACCAGTAATATCACTTTATCCTTTCTAAGCCTCCAGCTGCTCATCCAACTAAGGTTTACCATAATTCACCTATTGGTGGTAGATTAATATTAGAGAGAATAATTTTTGTAGTCAGGAATCAAACCTGTGACCCCATGATTAGGAGTCCTACACCCTACCAACTGTGGTACGGCACAGCCTGAATCTGAAACATTCAATTCAAAGCCCTGAGGTTAAATGTTGAAAACCAATTAAAAACCAATTGCTTGTGGCACAGCCTGAATCTGAAACATTCAATTCGAAGCCCGGAGGTTAAATGTTGAAAACAAATTGACCGCTATGGCCATAAAAACCTTATATAGTTCCTTCCTGAAGTTGAGGGTGAGTCTAAGAGGATTCACTGGACTTACATCAGAAAAGATTGAGAGCCCTGGCAAATTTGTTAGTTTCAGGCTTACAAAACCTGTGTCCTTAACTTCTTCTAATCCCTGCCATCAGTGTCCCACTTCGATTTTTGATTGGGATTTTGTACCCTCTGCTTTGCAAAAATGGGGGTTAAAAGACAAAAAATTGGGATAAATATTAAAACCCTAGTCACCAATTAAGCTTTAACTCATTACCAGATGGCAAAATTCTAGACTGACCTAATTTGAAAGAAGTTGCAGATGCAGGGAAAAAGACTATTAATTTAAACCAATGGGCCCAGTCTGCAAAATTCAATATTTAATATTAGAGGTATAGGCATCTTCTAAAAAGGTCTAGGGGCCCAGCCCAAAATCTAGGGGCCATGGGCGACTGGGCCCCTGCTAGTCTTTTTCCCTGAGATGACAATCTAAAGTTAATGAAGTTTTTGATTTTTCAACTTTCTTGATAGAAAACAAATAGGAAAATGAAGGAATTGCTTGTCATAAGCAATTTCTTCATTTTCAACAATGTTTTCCAAAGCTTTTTTCCTTGGGGGCCTCTAAAAGCGTCACTGAGTGGAAATGGGTTAAAACGATTGATAATAAAGAAATTATTTATTTCTTGATTATCCATCTCTTTCATGAACAATGACACAACAATGTATTCATTCACAGTAATGGACCTTCACAAAAAAAACTAGCAGTCTTAATAGGTTTCAAATATTAGCAACTATGTAAACAAATTAACCTGTTACCAGACCATAAAAGTTGGACAGTTTCAAATTAAAACCTTTCCTGTTTTTAAAATCTCGGACTGGTTCAAAATGAAAGAGGTTGCAGATGGCATTGAAAATTGGATGCAATTTGAAATGAAAGCATCCAATGAGGTAGAAAATATTGTGTGAAAAAGAGAATTTGCTTGTGGGAAAAGGGTTCAAGAAGCCGCTGACTGTAATATTTGGTCAATAAAATCTCTAAATTCCTGATCTTTTTGGGAAGAAAACATTTATGATGAAGGAAATTGCTTGAAACAAGCCTTTTCTTTATTATTTCATTATGACTTACAAAGTCTTTTTTGTGCGGGGTGTGTGTGTGTACAAAAGCAGCATTGTGTGGGATTGATTATGGGATAACTCATTACCACATAATGATCCTGTCCGACGCCCTAAAGAAGTATGTAATCATGGAGAACTTTCCTGGCAAAGTAGAAATTGATTATGAAAAACAACTTCTCTTTATCTCAATTATATTTCTATCTTGACTTCTGAGAGTCGTAAGCGCCAAAGCCAATGTTGGTTAAAAGTCAGGTCTGAAACTGATAATGGCTGAGAAAGGGCTTACCGTAAACTTATTCCCAAGTCCAGTGGAGGTCACCCCACCCACCCGTACAGCCTGCCCTATGCCAATTGCGGTTAAGGAACAAGTACAAATTAATGCAGTGTTTATTCAATCTGTTAAGAATAAAAAAAAAATGTTTAATTTAAATGGACAAAAATTCATTCAAATTATCTCCAGCTTCGGGTTAAACAGTAGATTTAAATTTGACTTACCAAAACGCGCGAAACGGACAATGACAGATAGTTCCGTCGGAGTGAATAACCTTCAGTAAAAATACAAAGATTTTTTTCAAAGCCGCTACCGTTTCGGTGTGATCTTGTTTCAGAACTAGTTATTCTGTATCCAGAATTTAATTTAGATTTTATTTCTTCTTCTTGACCTTTGACCCTGGCAATTTTGACCAATCAAATCATTTGCTGCGGCGCCCCTACGCCGAAAAGTTACACAAAAAAATTTCTCATAGTAAAAATGCGGGTCTGGTCTAATTCACTTATATTCACAATCGTCTTTAAAAAAAATAACAAAAGACGGTACTACCGCGAAACGATCTTCGATCGTGTCTTGCTTCGCAAGACACGATCTGCGATCGTTATTAGTCTAGTTCAAATTGAAAGAGGTTGCATATCACAAATTCAAGTTGTTAGAATTTAGAAAATCTTTACCTTGTAGGATAGAAAACATAAAAAAAACATTGATAAAATTGCTTGTTACAAGCAATTTCTTCATTGTCCAATGTTTTCCTAAGCTTTCTTCAAGAGATGCTTAACAAGCGGGATGGATCGGGAATGGGTTAAATGCAAATGCAGATACTTTTACTTAACCTTTCAATCAAACCTGACATTGAAACAAAATTAATGTTTGCTTTTGAGCTATAGCTTAGCACAATCCCAGAACAGTGACAATTTTTGACGCCCCTTCAGAAAAACAATATGGGAAACAATTGTGAATCAAAGGACTGAAAGTCCTGAGAGCGGTTTTGCTGGCTTATCAGTAACCGCGTTCAATGCCAATATGTATCATCAAGATGAGTAAATAAATCGTACAACTAAGTGGGATGAGATGCTTGAGGCTCGATCAGAATGAAGTGGTAGTACTGGTGTGTGAACTACCAGGAATCCATGGTTAGGAGCCTCAGCCGCCCTGATATAACTGAAATACTATTAGAAGTTGCGTAAAACCCCCATTCAATAAATCATGATCCTTTTACTGTTTACCGAAATCGCTATTTTGACTTAATAACAACGTTTTCTTTCATATTATTTCATCAGTGCTCGAAACTTTGTCCTTGTGTGGTAAAAGGTTAAATGATAAAAGATAAAGCAATCAAAGCTAACACTCAATTCTCTTTGCTCTGAGCATATTATTATTACAATTGAAGTACAGTACTACATGTTCGTTTCAAAGATAAAGTCGAATTTGAGAGGTAAAGGGCGTTTAATTCGGTGGGGTTAAAGAGGCGCTTGAATCGCGACAATAACAGGGTTGTAACTTTTAACATATACTGTGTATACGGGGTGTAAATTTGCGCGTCCTGCTAGGTCAAAACTAACAGACTAGGTTTGGAGATTTTAGCCTGAGATTGCGTAAGCAATCCTAGGCTAAAGTTACAAAGCTAAAAATTCAAACCCATGCAGAGTTAAATGTGAAAATATAATGTAAAAACATCTACCGCAATCATTGTGATCTTCTGACGCATGAAAAGTAGATCGGATCTGACCATAAATTAATACGACCGATTGAGGCGAGAAGGACGAAAGCGAGATATGACTCACTGAAAGCTGTCAGCTTGATGTACAGTACTTTCGTGTGAGTGTTCTGAATTTCGCAAAATTATCACAACTTGACGAGTGAATGGAAAGAAAGGAGATATATAATATATTGGAAATAATTAAACATATATAATCATATCATATTGTTAAGAAAAAAAAGGTGTTTGTTTCATACCGAAATAATATTACTTACAATTATAAAACGGTCCAGTTAGACGAAGTTGCTGTATAAAGCTGATAAGCGAATCTGTCGGTTTGACGCACGATTGGAATGTTTTGTTTAACAAATTAATTGGTCATTTATAGGATCACATTCGCACTGTCTGAAAACAGTTTGGTCGTGCTCGGACTTTGTGTCTATATATTTTACCGCCGAATTCTTCCCAAAGGATGCAACGTTGAGGGGTGTACATAATCACCTTAACCTGGTAAACGACCGCCCGCTCTCTCTCGCTTTCTCTATCAGGAGATTATAAAGCGCATATTTACATAACGAAATTGGTCTGTGTGGTAGAATACTCACATCGCACGCAAGAGCCTCCGAGTTCGAACATGGCTACACGCTCCATTCCCCCAACTCTCTAGCTCTCTCTCGCTAGCTCCACTGGCTGAAAGCCAACGAGCTTTTGTCATGATGTGTCGTCCGTCCGTCCGTCAACTTTTACTTTAAAAATCTTCTTCTAAGAAAGTACTGAACACAATTCAACCATAAATCACAGGAAGGATCCTTGGGTGGCCTTTATCAGATCCCTTCAAAGCATTTCGATCGGGTGAAAAATATGTAACGATATATACATGTAGATAAATCGTTACAATACCTCAACGGGATGAAAATTATTGCGGACAGGTTGTGTCCCCTAAGGCACAAATTGGCAGATCTGCGCATAATCGACAGTAGATTTGGGTAGAAAGTGGCATCTCCGATAATCGGACCATCAAACTTTTTCTGCCCGGAATATATATCTCCTGTATACATATCTTAGGCTTTCAGCGCTTTAATTTTTATATCTATTCGCCTACTCCTCTAACCACTGACCTAGACGCGAGGATTTAGACAGTTCATTAAACAATTTACTATGGATATATTAAGTCGAAGTTTTAAACCATTTTCCTTGATATTCATGACTAAGAGGAGGCTGTTGGAATTCAGCAAGTAAGCTATTTTCTTCATAAGCGATGAAACAATATGGAGGCGATCACATAGATTTTCACTTCTAGTTTATGAGCATGTGTGGAAAATTCGCGAAAACTTTTTTTTTTTTTGATCAATTTTTCCTACAAGACGACTAAAAATGAAGCAATTTCCTCATTCTCCACAGTGTTTCTTTACCCATAAAGTTGAAAAATAAGTTTTGAATTATCATCTGTGACTCCTTTGAATTTAGACCATTTTGCCATCAGGTAATAGGTTAAAAAGTCCAAAATCAATGATGGTAACTCTTAATTCAATTTCATTGGAATTTTGTGACTTTTTCATCTGAGGTTGATTACTAACCTCGATCCATTTAAACATACAGCGCAGGTTTAGGTATCTGCATACAAAATAAGTTTTAGGAAAACCAAAAGATGGTTATTGCAATAGTACTCTCAAATTTACATTTCAAACAACTAAATTAACTCAACCCTTAACATTAAACCCTTTCCCACACAACAAAATTTTAGACCTGTCAAAATTGAAAAAAAGTATTGCATATGGTGAATTTGATCCGGTTTATAATGAAAACCTGAAAACATAATTAGCTTAAACTGAAAAATCAGGCCTGTGAAGCGATACAGGCGCTCCAGCGCCTCTAGCTTAATTTAGTAACGAATTCGAGTTTCACTGTGTACTAAATATCACGCGAGCATCGGACTCCCAACCTTCAATCATGGGGTCTCATTGGTTCGATCCCGAACTGCGGCACATATCCGTTTCCGACAATTGTCTCTCGCCAATGGTTTGGTAATCGTGAACCTAAGTGGGATAGCAGCTGAGGCTAGGATAGGATGTAGTGGTGTAAATGGTGTGAGAAATACCAGGAATCCATTGTTAGGTGCTCCAGCCGCAGCGATATGACTGAAAAATTGCCAAATGCGGCGTTATACCAAATTCAAACAAACTTGATATCACGTATCGCTTTAGGGGTGAAAACAACATGAAAAGGCACAATCGAATGGCACGAAATACGGCAACATTGTGCATCATGTAAGATGGAAATAAATTTCGTTTAAAAATATTGGTTTATTTTTAGCATTTAAATACTCGTTACCGCACAGTTCAGTTTTGAGATTTAAAAGAAAATAATTGAAAGGGAAATTTGGTATTTATCCTTCTTTAGTAGTCTCCTCGCAGAAATAGAATTCATTCCGTATTTATATATCAAACTTACTTTGAATTGTCACCTGCAAACTCTATAAAATTCGATCAGTCTGAACTAATGTATTAAACCAGGTAATATTCTTGGGACGAACGTTCGTTATTCCAGTTGAAAACAGCTTGGGAAAAGGAAAACGTGTTTATTCTAATTTTTAAATATTTAAATCCCTCCCTGTTACTTGATTTTAGCTAGCAAAGCGTCGGCTTTGATAGCTTTAGTTAACAGACAAAATTTTGAGGTCGTCTCAAAGTTCAACGGGTGCAAACCGCCACTGGAGGCTTAACCACTAAATGCCTACGCTGCAAAAAGTAGTTCTTATGTATTTCAGGAATATTGCAAAATTTGTATGGAAGTTTATCTACTAGGTGTTTTAGCTCACTTGAGCACATCGTGTTCGAAATGACTCTGGCCAGAGTCTTCAAAGAAGTTGCAGACGACAGTTGCAATTATTCTAAAACATTCATTTCTTTAGGTAGAGAAGAATGTGGAAAATGAAGAAACTGTTTGTAACAAGCAATTTCTTCATTTTCCACATTGTTTTCCAAAACTATTTTCTTGATGGGCGTAAAAAGGAGGGATTGTGTGGAAATGGGCTCAAAGGAGGGATTGTTTGGAAATGCGCTCACTCCTTGGTTACTTTAACCTCGCTTCTTTATCATGAAACGTTTGATAAAAAAGATTACTGAACAAAACAATGCTTTGCTAGCTTGGGGGAATTTTTCAGTGCTTTGATTAATCCTAATTTTGGTACAGCCGACAGACAAGTTGTAGAAAGAAGAAATGGTTGAATCATCGAATCATAATCCCGAAGTTATTTGTCGATGTTTGCATTTAATAGGGTCCGCGGTTAGACAATACGAATATTTTGCAAATCGTTGAAACACATAGCTCCCTCTTTATCTTTCCCAACACATTATTGTGACTAATACTTTTAAAGCATACCGTCTTGACATCCGCGTGCTCGAAACTAGAGAGTTGCTCTCATCTTCTGTCCGTGCTTTTTTACGACTTTACTGATTTTGTCTTGAAGTAAAGAGGAAGCAAATAACCCTCAAGCTGTCTAAATTTCTAAAACCGATTTAACCGTAACCACTGAAGTAAAGAGGAAGCAAATAACCCTCAAGCTGTCTAAATTTCTAAAACCGATTTAACCGTAACCACACACACGGCCGCACTAAAATAAAAGAATCTAAAAATTATTGTGAAAAGGGAAATATATTGCAGGATCAAATCCATAGTCACTTGTTTTCAAATATTTGAGAATGAATTGATTTATAAACGCATCAGGATCAATTTCAATACCAAATCCTTCGTCTCACTACTTTGTGTACAATAACGATAAATGATTTGTTCATACACTAAACTTCGAAATTCACATCATACTTTACACTTCAAGCCAAAAATTCAAACTTCAACAAACATGCTCAAAACTTTCCGCACCCGAATTCATGCTTTAAACACGCGTAAAACTTCCTCCAGAGTTAATCATGTTCAGACGTCAAACTTCTTACTTCACAAAACAAAGTAAATTTAGAGTTTCGAAAGAGAAGGCACCTTGTCGTTCGGTGTCATAAACGAATTATAGCTCGGTAGGGATCAATACATTTTTTTTTTACATATGTTGGACTAAGTTCATTATTAATTTTATTTAATGAAATATTTTCTCATTTGCCCGACTTTGATTCATAGGAATGGATCAGGAGAGGTTATTCGTCTTCGGGTAATGTCACTAACGGCTGAATAGCAAGGGGAAGCTTATGGCGTAATAGATACGACTAAAATTTACTTGGGCTAATTACGATGCGTTGGTACAGATTATTTATTTGACCGACGAATTCCGGTTCCATTTAGGTAGTATTTCGTTGACTTATTTGACGTTTCGTAACGCGAAATATCTTTCCTTCTTTTCATAACGTATTTAACAGTTTTATAACATTATTAACTGTCAATTTCATCACAAAATTAGCTTAATCATTTTCTTTCAAATAACTGAAAGCATCATAGTTAGAAATTTGAAAATTCGGAGCCAAACAATTTCTTCCACAATCTTTTGCAAGAGCTGCTTTAACCCATTCCCTCACAACAAAATATAAATTCGGTCAGAATTGAAGAAGCTGCAGACGATTTCAAGATGATCGATTTTGTTTTTCTGAAAGAAAATATTGTGGATAATGAAGAGATTGCCTGTAACAAGCAATTCCTTTGTTTTCCATAAACATTTACAACATAGTTACTTTTTGAGGGGCGTTTAAAAGTGCCAATTCGTGTGAATAGGTAAATTGATAAACTATAAAATAATTGTATTATCTCCGCTAGAACCACAGCCCTCATATCGCCCCTAGTCTTAAATTATTTTTTTTTCCGAAGGAAAATATACATAAAGAGAATCCTTTTACAAATGAGCAACAGGTAGTATGATTAAAATAGCAAATAATCATAATAATAATCATAATAATATGCGACAAACGAATGTCTAGCTAGCAAAGCGTCAGCTTTGATAGCTTAAGTTAACACACAAAATTTGAGGTCGTCTCAAAGTTCAACGAGTGCAAACTGGCCTTGGGGGCTTAACCAGTAAATCCGTTAAATAAATACGCCATAAAAAATAGTTTTTATGTATTTGAGGAATATTGCAAACTCTTTTCAAATTATAGAGAGCTCTGTATGGTATTTAACACATTCCCACTTAATTTTGCTTTCTAAGCATCTCAAAAAAATAAAAAAAAAAGCTTTTGAAAGCATTGCGGACAATAAAGAAAGTGCTTGTAACAAGCAATTTCTTCAATGTCCACAATGTTTTCTACCCAACATGGGAAAGTTTTTCTAAATTCAACCAGGCTTTGCTAGCTAACAGTACTTTCAGTGCTTTGATTTTAATATATGACGCCGTAAATCAATACAAAGAGTGCCATACGTTTACTTCTGGTTAGTCGATCTAGAATATTCGACATGTTTCCAAAATGTACTAAAAATGGCACTGCAATTTACATTACTATACTCTAACAGTTGTTTACATAAATGAAAGCTCCAACGCTTTATCATTTTAAGAGTTTTTATATCGTTATCGAAAAGAACCCTGCGCCGTTGGAATATGTACATGTAATATATTAACTGTCACACTAGAACGGACATAAAAGAATTGCTATTTGATATTTGAAATCGATTCAAGCAAATTTAGATCAATACTATCTGAAAC
Organism: Fragum fragum; assembly: GCA_946902895.1. Taxonomy (NCBI): domain Eukaryota; kingdom Metazoa; phylum Mollusca; class Bivalvia; order Cardiida; family Cardiidae; genus Fragum; species Fragum fragum. The sequence continues at coordinate 7,612,354 of OX336370.1, read as the reverse complement.
TAAATAGCTCCTTCACCAAATATTTGATTACACAAAAGTTAATCAAGCAAAAACGTTTAATAGTTTCCTAGTCTGCATTAGAAGGGCTCTTGTCATCTAATCATACGGGTAAGTATGTGCCTTCGTGGTCATCAAGGTCTGCTGATGGGTTGCTTGTGGACGTACATCCGAATCGAGCAAAATGCGAGTGGACGTTCTCCTCATAAAGTCCAAACATCCCACCTAATGTAACAGACAAGTAAATTCTGTTAGTGTATGGATCGTATTAGTGTATTGGTTGAAGTTGTAGTTACGAGGTTTTAGAAAGAAAACGACAAAATAATTCATAATGGTTTTATAGAGTGGTATTGATTTGATTGTTTTCGTTATCAATGAAACTTTGATGGACCAATCAAACCATTCATTTAAACCAAATAACTTTCACCTACCACATTTATATAAAGCATTTTTGATGCGTTTGAGAAATCGTAGATAAACTAAAAAAAAGTCTAAAAACTACGTTCACATTTTCATTTTTTATAACAATATGCCAAAGCCGCAGAGAAAGAAGGAGAAAGGGAGAACAAATATTTCTTTTGTAGAACACTTGAAGTAAATACGAAAATCCATTAGTTACAACCAGCTGTTAATAAAACCTGAATTCAGTCATGTCGGCAACACAGTTTGTAATGGTCTACATTTAAAAGCATTCATGCATGAAAAAAGGGTCATCCAACAAAGATCGCGAAGTAGATAGAAGGACAATACAAACGGGTTCATCTATCAAGTAGGATTTGCTGTTGACAAAAATAGTTACAGCCTTGTATTGGAATTGAGTCGCGTAGAAAAGTTGAATATTTCAAAAGCCCGAAGTTAGGCTGAAACTGTGTTAAATTATAATTTTCTTATGCGGCTAGGAGATGAATCACTGCTACATCATTTACAAGCAAACTCTGACTAGAACATCTGGAAATTCGTCTCAAATCAACGTTATTTTTGGCGTGAATTTTTGCCAGGATAAAAACGTCATCTTATCCTAACCGTATCAGTTCTGTACATGGCTAATTATTTTCCGAATGTGAATTTGCACGCTTCAATGAATGTATCGTTTAACCCATTCCCACACAACAAAATTTTAGACTGGTCCTAATTGAAAGAAGCTACAGACGACAATTTTAAGTTGATGGAATTTTATATTTTTTCTTCTTTTTTTGATAGAAAACATTGTGGATAATGAAGAAATTGCTTGATACAAGCACTTTCTTCATTTTCCACCATGTTTTCAAAAGCCTTTGTCTTGAGGGGCGTAAAAAGGAGGGCTTGAGTGGGAACGGGTTAAAGAAAATCGGAAGGTATACAATAACAAGGTGCTATTTGAACAGGAATCAGTTGATCATAGAGTCAATCCCTTAGGAATACGCGGTAGCGCGTTAGACTCCTAATCTTCCATCATGGGATGTCATGGGCTCGATCCCCGTCGACGGCACATATTCTTTCCGACATTTGTCTCTCATCAATGGATGGATACTCGTTAACCTAAGTGGGATAGCAGCTGGAGGCTAGGAAAGGATGCAGTGGTAGTGCTGGTGTGAGAAATACCAGGAATCCATTGTTAGGTGCTCCAGCCGTCGCGACATGACTGAAACACTGTTGAAAGCGGCGTTAAACCCCATTCAATCAATCAATGTACCATGAGCGCCCTAGGATGAAAGATGACCAAGATACATAAAGTCAAAGTTTTTGGTTAAAGTTTTTAGATCTGATGCTCAAGGTCGTTGTCTGAAATTAAAGCCTATCTGCATGGTAATATGAGCATCTTCGGATGAAAAATGACTGAGAAAGAAAAAAAGTAAAGTTTTTGATTGAAGTTTTTAAAAACGGATCAAAGGTCAAAGTCTCGGGATAAAGGTCATTGTCCTAAATGAAAGCCCACCACCTGATAAGTGTATGTGAGAAATATGAACCTCCTAAATAGAAGTTTGCTTTAAGATTTTTATAACGGGGTTAAAGGTCAATGTCAAAGTTCTGTCTAAAATGAAAGCCCATCACCTGATGAGTGTATGTTTGAAACATAAGTCTAGTTTTCGAACTCTACTCAAGCCCGTCTGGGGAAAAACTTTGATAGCAGGTTCTGTGAAAGTTGAGTTTGATCAAGATAGCCTCAGGCTGACATCGCGTGTATTACTAATGCTTGACTCCGTAATCTTGACACGAAATCTGATTGTCTTGTAACTATAAATGGATTGTCACAAGTCACAATATTCGTGAGGTCCAGGGTTCTATCCCCGGTCTCGGCAAATATGCTTTTCGACATATGTCTCCCACCAATGGACGGATATTCGTAAACGTAAGTGTGATGAGCAGCTTGAGGCTCGGAAAGGATGAAGTGGACGGACAGAGGTAGACTAGAACACCCCTTTCCTTCTTTCAAGTAGGTTTATATTAAACTTGTTGGTTGCTTAAAGTAAAACAACGTGTTAAGTGTTAGTATGAACGTCAAAACTACAGAGTGTTCGACAATGTAACAGGAATACGGCACCTTGTTGTCTTAGTCGAGTCGTCTTGTTATCTGTGTTGTGATCCAGTATACTCTCGTATTGATGATGCCGTATTACCTTTCTCGTGTGATGTCACTCTCGTAGTCTTGTATTCTCACATTCGAAACAAACCACAGACTAACTTTTATTTTCTAGAAACATTTTATTTGTGCTCATTCTTTCGGTAGTAAGTTGTCATGGCGGACAAAGAGCGACTATTAGTTTTGAGAAAAATTCCATGATTTAGTTTATAAGGAAACGAAGAACGGTGAATAGCAAAGAGAAGTTACACATTGTGAAGCTGCAGGGGCGACAGCTGTAAGTCAAACTTAACTTATATATTTAAGTCAACTATTTAATTGTTTTTCGTGATTTTGATGAACTTTAATTCATACTTAAAAAACAGTTACGAAAATGAACCACATCTTACCTGTATGTAGATACAGAATTCTCTTGCCTTTAAAAATATCGGGGTTGTTATTTAACTCATGAACCAGTCCTTTTACAGCTTTCCCTGTGTATACGGGATCTAGTATTATACCAGTTGATACACCGACATTCACAATGAAATCTGAAATGCATAGATATAATTTCTTAGAGAACGATTGATATAAGGTGGCTAACCAGCTTTGCTTGATTTCACAATGAGACCAAGGCTTTTTTTTGAAGGTGTTTTTTCGATGTTCGACAAAACTCTTTATTATCCTATTCCCAAATTTCTGTTTGTTTAAATAAACTTACATAAAAGTAGGCAAAAACATAGATTTGCATATTCCGATCTCTCTCTGTTTCTCTTTTTAAATATTTTACTACATTCTCAGATGACTAACATTTTCTATCATGAAACATATATAAACACCAGACATTTATACATGACTATAGTAAATTTCAAAGGAACTACTTTGACAAGTTATTTTAATTTTCTCAACTAATGTAAAAGGTTACGGACAAGAAAGGGGCAAACAAACGCACATACGCGCAAACACCGACAGGCGTGACTATATGTGCCCGTCGCCATTTCATGGCGGAGTCATGGAAACAATGAATTTATACAGTATTTCATCAAACGATTAAACAACAGAAAAATAATTTTGAGGACAGATCGTTTCTTTAAATATTGCACAGGACGTAAGGTAGTTCAAATTACAGAACATTTCCACTTCATCCCCGTTAAATATTACCTAGATCCTCCTGTGAGTAACGAGCATAACCCTGTCGTTTATGACAGTCAATTATGTTCAAAATGTCTTCGGAATCGACTTCTAAACCACAGCTTTTGATCAATTTATTTATTCTAGAATGGAGACACTTGGCGTCCTTCGATATTGATATTCCATGGACTCTGAAACAAAAATAAGTTTAAAACATTTCACACTATTCCGCTTTTTTTAAGGGAAAAGGGGTTTTGAAACATTGTGGAAGATTCAGACTGGTTGTTCAAAACACCTTTTTATCCACGATTTCTTCTACTCAAGATTACGGACATTCCTAAAATTTCATTTTTTAGAATTCGGACAAGTACATTTTTTATCGTCTATATATGAGTTGAATGGTATCTGTTCAGCGAAAAGGGGTCTATATGGAGAGTTGGAAAATATAAATAACGACGAAGCTGCACATGAAAAATGGGGTCCAATCATTTCTCTTTTGGCAGGTTTTCGGAATCTAGAGTTAATTTTACCTTCCTTCATATCTATATTAGACCACTATTTTATATATGATGGATGCGATCTCCATATGTTGTGTTTAATGAAGTTTCTAAGAGGTCATTTTTATTCGAGAACGCATGAATATCGTTGGTTGAAGTGGTTAGGACGGCGGACTATCAATCTGAAATCGGTATAATCTGGGATCGATTCTCGGTCGCCCTGCTGGTTACACGGGCATGTCTTTGGGAAAGATATTTGAGAGCCAAAGTCCTGCTGTAATGCAGGTAGTATATAAATATGTCACCTACGCCGTAATATAACTTACAGATTTTTCAAAGCAGCGTCAAACTCCAAACAAACTGAGAGGACAGTGGGACAAATTGAAAAGAAATAGTCGAAAAACGTTTTCATACTCTTCATAGATTAAAATATTTATTTATGATAAATTATTGAAAAAAGGCTTGATATAAACAAAAAATGTGAATAGTTAAAAAATGTGAATAGTTTTACAAAATATATAAATCAAATGACATCAAATTATCACGTAATTATAGATAAGGTAGATGCTTTATTTAATTTCTAAACAAAGTCTGCTACGTCGAGTACTACGATTCGTTCTTTAAGACTTCAAACATACTTGATAAAAAGGAAATGGCCGTTGAATATTGATATCCTTAACAAGTTTCAGCTGAAAGTTTCGTATTTATAGTAAAATGAAATTATGTACTATTAAAAAATATTAAATGACTTCACCTTAGTAACACCTCTTTAAACGGTACAATCCATTATCGTTTACAAATCTCATAATCAGTTTTATAGATTGATCATTTTTGTTTCGTCTATGTAGGCTCAAACATTTTACTTAGCTAATTTAATTTTTCAAACTTCCACGAACAAAATTATGAGCACGTAGCTTTTTCGTATCCTCACGCAAAAAGTATATCCATAAATTACTCAAAACTAGAAAATATATTTGTTTTGTTTTACTAGACAGCATTTTTGAGGATATGGACCTAAAAACTTGAATGCACACAGTGTAAAAAAGTTTATTTATTTAAGGCTCATACCTGAATATAAATGTAAATCAAATTCTCTTTTCTTCATTTCTAAATCATTTTGCCAAACTTTAGCTGCAAGACATTGCGTCTCATGTAACCTATCAGTAAGCTGTCCTATATGCGTCATTTTAGTATAAATGGTCTTCAAACTTGGTCAGACTTTTTGTGATCATAATTGACCCGTTGCTGGTCACGCCCACTTATTTCAGATAGGAAATACTACTTAAAGACCCCGTCAAACTCAGGCAAAGACCACAAAGACCGTACTGCGTTCTTAAAACTAAACAAACGCAGGGAGAACGGAATGAAGTGCAGAAAAACACAGTTTTAAAGTTTGTTTTAGGTCTTTACTACACCCTTGCCAGAATGTCACTGCGTCTAACACTTCCAATCTGAATTTTGTCGCGCGCTTGATAAAGTACGCAACACGCCCTTTGCGTTTTTATTGCGTTCTTTCAAAGACCTTTCAGATCGCACCACGCGCTTACTGCGCGTTTACTACGTTCACTGCGCCCTTCGTGATCTTATCATAAATTTAAGTTCACGAACTCTCGTTCTCTTTCGTTCTGCAAGTTTCCTTGAGAACAACTATGCCTCCAGGTCTATGGAAAAGGCTAAAAGACCAGAAAATGGACAACACTTCACAATCTGGCACTAGTGCTGATGGCAGTGCTGCGCATCAAGCAGAGTTTGGTTGCCTTGGAACATTGCAAAAGAACGTTCTGATTTTGTGTCTTCATGATAAAAGTTGAAACATAAGGGGAAATATGAAAAATTCCGCGAAGTATTTTTACTAAATTGCTGGACGTCACATGGACGTTATGAGAACAATTTGAACAACAACGACAAAAAAAGGAGATTTTTCTATTCAACGACAAAAAGGGAGATATCTATATTTTCAAAATTGTTGTCTATTAAGAACAAGTAATACTCATTTCTTATGAAGAAATTTAAAATTGAATAACCTTTTTCGTCAAGTTTTCTGAATGATAATTTTCTGAATTTTAATTCTGCATGATGTTTGTAATTACATAAAATAACTGTTTTCCAAAATACGTATCGTTGCCTTAAACTTACCCTTACACGTATATAAAGAGAAACCCTACGACACATCTTATCCTATATGTACCATGTACATTCATAGAAATTGGACGTATAACGGCAAGTCCCTTGAAGTAGCCACAGTTTTAATTATCTCGGTACAGTTCTTAGTTGCAACGGCAAATTTAACTTGAATAACGAATCTCTTTTAGGTAAGGCATTAAAGACAATGTCTGTTCTCTTTATAAAGAGTAAAAAGTTACCAAAACTCTTTGTCAACTTTTTGATGCTTTTGTTGGATCAATCTTGAATTATTCGTGTGAAATTTTTGGTTTCAGAAAAGATAAAGTAGTAGAGCGGATACATATGAAGTTTTGCAAACGAATATTAAAGGTGCCAATAAATACGAGTACTCAAGGAGTTTATGGTGAATTAGCGCGTTATCCATTATATCTCTCAATATTGCAGGGTCATAAAATATTAGTGTAATTTAATGCAATCAGACAATATTATCTTGCGCGAGTTATATGATTTAGCAGTGCTTGACTGTAATCACGGAAAAGTTAATTGGGTTTCTAAAGTTAAAAAACTGTTAGATTCCTATGGATTTTCTGATGTTTTCTACAAAATTAACCAATCATTTGCAAAGTCATTTATCGATATTTTGAAGCAACGTGTTATAGACTGCTTTGTACAAGAGTGGTTTGGTTTGTTAGATAAAAATGAAACTCTCGGAGAATATAAGTATTTAAAAATAATAATAATAACTATGAATCCTATCTCATGATGTAAGATTTTACTTAACGAAAATGAGATTATCTGCCCAATGTCTCCGAATTCAATCCGGGCGTTATGGTCAGGATAAAATACCGAGAAATGAGAGATTCTGCGTTTTTTGTGAATTAAATGAAGTAGAAGATATGTACCATTTCATTTGTGTATGTCCTCTTTATTAAAGATTAGTATAAAATTTTTGAACAGGAGTCTATACGTCAGGCCATCTATGTTTAAATTATTTCAACTTCTTCAGTCAAATTTTAATAAACTTTTTTTCTGTTATGTTCTGTTCATGTACATTCAGGCTATGAACTGCGTTTGCTTTCTCAATCATATGTTCTCTAATTGCATGATTCGTCGCTTAATTGGAGTAACAATTATTACTCGAGGATTAAATTACTTCCTCATTTAAATTTCTCTTAATTATATTCAAAATTGAATTTAATCACTGTCATATTTCTATAATCTGATTATCAATAATTATATCATTTCCTTGCTAACCCGAGGGCTCTTGCCAAAATCATTGATAAGGAAAGGGCGTGTAGTGAAATTAACTTTCTCTTCATGTCTCCGTTTTCTTTAACACACCTTTGCCTCCATCTAATGACAAGTAGATACGTATTTTAGAAAACAGCTATTTCATATAACTAGAAAGCATCATGCAGAATTAAGTTATAGAAAATTATTATTCAGAGAACTTATCAAAAAAGGTTAGTTAATTTTAAATTTCTTAAAAAATTCAAATGTTACAATTTTAGCATTTTCTGCAATAACTATTCAATGTTTCAACATAAAACTCCAGTTACTAAGTTCTCATGTTGTCTGTTTAGATGTACATGCGTTTGTATTTTTTTTTAAAGTTAAAATTTATTTTATTCATAACAATTCAATGTTTCAATTCCAATATTTCTATTTCAGGACGGGAATTAGCTATTTATTCTGTCACAAGATTAATAAACGACCAAGATCGGTCTATTATCTGTCGATACAGAATAAGTTACCATCTTGAAAATGTAAGCAAGATAGACTAAGAAAGATATTAAAGCTATTTTTTCCTTTGAGTACCTTAGCATTTCAACCAATATTTCTATAGGAAGATTATTCTAACCGAATTATTTGTTATTACTTGCGTATTATTTGCTAGTTCACTTTTTACATTTATCTGCATTGTTTGCTATTTGACTGTGCATACGATTTATTTGCGCATGCGTACAACGGATGTTTAAAGCACCGAACGAACGTGTTACAAGCGTGATGTTGTCTTTCACAACGTGGTATGAACGTACCTTTGCAGAAACGTAGAGCGGTTGTGGTGGGTACGCAATTGACATGATATGAACACAACGTCAGTAAAAACGCAGACCATACCAGGTTTGTACTTTGTCATTGAAGACCACATTAGGTTCATGCCCCGTTAGCACCACGTCAATGCCGTTGTTCCCACGACCTTACTGAGTCCCTGCTGCGTCCGAATTCGATCAGGTCTTCTCTACGTTTTTTTTAACATGCTAAAAATTCACCCACGTCAGCCAAGACCATAAAGATCGCATCACGTCCTTATCGGTTTCTACTGCGTTCCTTTTACGTTGTACAAATTTTAAATTTTGAAATTTTAAGTTAACTTTTCAAATGCTTCAGTTCAAAATACCACAAATTGACACTATTTCTGCTGTTTTTGGTTAAAAAGAAGATTGACTTATTCGATGTATCGATGGAAGCCAATTATGGACGCCCCTAAGAAAAACAATTGGGAAAACGTGTAATTATAAAATTGCTTATAACAATCGGATGAATTTCTCCTTTACACTGTACAACGTAAAGTTGTGGTTCCCTGTTCTTATTGACGGATTAACTGGCCCAATCACCATGTGGCTCTGAAATTTTAGCGATTTTTGAAAGAGGTCAATTTACTAATGATTGGTGAAAAATTCAAGATTCTTCATCTTCTGGATTTTGTAAATTTAACTTTACTTTTGTTGTCATAGAAACCAGAGTTTTCATTTGATTTTAATTCTTTGGTTGAACTTGAGCCAGAGATTTGGGAGGAAATTTCGTTTTAACGTAAGCAACATTTCTGCCAAATTTGGTTAAGATTGGCCTATTGGTTAAGGAAGACATGCCGTTTAAAAAAATATTCTTTAATTCTATGTAAGCCCCCACCCCATGTGGCTACAACACTGGGGACCCTAGCTGGTGATTTTAGCAAATCTGAAAAACGTCGATGCACTGATTCTCCATGAAAAATATCTAGACTTTACGTCTTCTGGGTCAGGAGGAGACAATTTCTAAAGATTTTATTCACATTTCAGTTTGTTACACTGGCAACCATAGTTTTCAACGGATTTGATTCTTTAAGCAAGTAACTCTTTGCCAAATTTGGTTGATTCCCTCACAACAAAATATAAGATCGGTCAGAATTGAAGAAGCTGCAGACGATTTCAAGATGATCGATTTTGTTTTTCTGAAAGAAAATATTGTGGATAATGAAGAGATTGCCTGTAACAAGCAATTTCTTTATTTTCCATAAACATTTACAACATATGTACTTTTTGAGGGGCGTTTAAAAGTGCCAATTCGTGTGAATTGGTAAATTGATAAATTACAAAATAATTGTATGATCTCCGCTAGAACCACAGCCCTCATATCGCCCCTAGTCTTAAATTATTTTTTTCCGAAGGAAAATATACATAAAGTGAATCCTTTTACAAATAAGCAACAGGTAGTATGATTAAAATAGCAAATAATCATAATAATAATCATAATAATATGCGACAAACGAATGTCTAGCTAGCAAAGCGTCAGCTTTGATAGCTTAAGTTAACACACAAAATTTGAGGTCGTCTCAAAGTTCAACGAGTGCAAACTGGCCTTGGGGGCTTAACCAGTAATTCCGTTAAATAAATACGCCATAAAAAATAGTTTTTATGTATTTGAGGAATATTGCAAACTCTTTTCAAATTATAGAGAGCTCTGTATGGTATTTAACACATTCCCACTTAATTTTGCTTTCTAAGCATCTCAAAAAAATAAAAAAAAGCTTTTGAAAGCATTACGGACAATAAAGAAAGTGCTTGTAACAAGCAATTTCTTCAATGTCCACAATGTTTTCTACCCAACATGGGAAAGTTTTTCTGAATTCAACCAGGCTTTGCTAGCTAACAGTACTTTCAGTGCTTTGATTTTAATATATGACGCCGTAAATCAATACAAAGAGTGCCATACGTTTACTTCTGGTTAGTCGATCTAGAATATTCGACATGTTTCCAAAATGTACTAAAAATGGCACTGCAATTTACATTACTATACTCTAACAGTTGTTTACATAAATGAAAGCTCCAAAGCTTTATCATTTTTAAGAGTTTTTATATCGATATCGAAAAGAACCCTGCGCCGTTGGAATATGTACATGTAATATATTAACTGTCACACTAGAACGGACATAAAAGAATTGCTATTTGATATTTGAAATCGATTCAAGCAACTGTCACACTAGAACGGACATAAAAGAATTGCTAAACTTGATATTTGAAATCGATTCAAGCAAATTTAGATCAATACTATCTGAAACTAAATAGCTCCTTCACCAAATATTTGATTACACAAAAGTTAATCAAGCAAAAACGTTTAATAGTTTCCTAGTCTGCATTAGAAGGGCTCTTGTCATCTAATCATACGGGTAAGTATGTGCCTTCGTGGTCATCAAGGTCTGCTGATGGGTTGCTTGTGGACGTACATCCGAATCGAGCAAAATGCGAGTGGACGTTCTCCTCATAAAGTCCAAACATCCCACCTAATGTAACAGACAAGTAAATTCTGTTAGTGTATGGATCGTATTAGTGTATTGGTTGAAGTTGTAGTTACGAGGTTTTAGAAAGAAAACGACAAAATAATTCATAATGGTTTTATAGAGTGGTATTGATTTGATTGTTTTCGTTATCAATGAAACTTTGATGGACCAATCAAACCATTCATTTAAACCAAATAACTTTCACCTACCACATTTATATAAAGCATTTTTGATGCGTTTGAGAAATCGCAGATAAACTAAAAAAAAGTCTAAAAACTACGTTCACATTTTCATTTTTTATAACAATATGCCAAAGCCGCAGAGAAAGGGGGAGAAAGGGAGAACAAATATTTCTTTTGTAGAACACTTGAAGTAAATACGAAAATCCATTAGTTACAACCAGCTGTTAATAAAACCTGAATTCAGTCATGTCGGCAACACAGTTTGTAATGGTCTACATTTAAAAGCATTCATGCATGAAAAAAGGGTCATCCAACAAAGATCGCGAAGTAGATAGAAGGACAATACAAACGGGTTCATCTATCAAGTAGGATTTGCTGTTGACAAAAATAGTTACAGCCTTGTATTGGAATTGAGTCGCGTAGAAAAGTTGAATATTTCAAAAGTCCGAAGTTAGGCTGAAACTGTGTTAAATTATAATTTTCTTATGCGGCTAGGAGATGAATCACTGCTACATCATTTACAAGCAAACTCTGACTAGAACATCTGGAAATTCGTCTCAAATCAACGTTATTTTTGGCGTAAATTTTTGCCAGGATAAAAACGTCATCTTATCCTAACCGTATCAGTTCTGTACATGGCTAATTATTTTCCGAATGTGAATTTGCACGCTTCAATGAATGTATCGTTTAACCCATTCCCACACAACAAAATTTTAGACTGGTCCTAATTGAAAGAAGCTACAGACGACAATTTTAAGTTGATGGAATTTTATATTTTTACTTCTTTTTTGATAGAAAACATTGTGGATAATGAAGAAATTGCTTGATACAAGCAAGTTCTTCATTTTCCACCATGTTTTCAAAAGCCTTTGTCTTTGTCTTTGGGGCGTAAAAAGGAGGGCTTGAGTGGGAACGGGTTAAAGAAAATCGGAAGGTATACAATAACAAGGTGCTATTTGAACAGGAATCAGATGATCATAGAGTCAATCCCTTAGGAATACGCGGTAGCGCGTTAGACTCCTAATCTTCCATCATGGGATGTCATGGGCTCGATCCCCGTCGACGGCACATATTCTTTCCGACATTTGTCTCTCATCAATGGATGGATACTCGTTAACCTAAGTGGGATAGCAGCTGGAGGCTAGGAAAGGATGCAGTGGTAGTGCTGGTGTGAGAAATACCAGGAATCCATTGTTAGGTGCTCCAGCCGTCGCGACATGACTGAAACACTGTTACACCCCATTCAATCAATCAATGTACCATGAGCGCCCTAGGATGAAAGATGACCAAGATACATAAAGTCAAAGTTTTTGGTTAAAGTTTTTAGATCTGATGCTCAAGGTCGTTGTCTGAAATTAAAGCCTATCTGCATGGTAATATGAGCATCTTCGGATGAAAAATGACTGAGAAAGAAAAAAAGTAAAGTTTTTGATTGAAGTTTTTAAAAACGGATCAAAGGTCAAAGTCTCGGGATAAAGGTCATTGTCCTAAATGAAAGCCCACCACCTGATAAGTGTATGTGAGAAATATGAACCTCCTAAATAGAAGTTTGCTTTAAGATTTTTATAACGGGGTTAAAGGTCAATGTCAAAGTTACTGTCTAAAATGAAAGCCCATCACCTGATGAGTGTATGTTTGAAACATAAGTCTAGTTTTCGAACTCTACTCAAGCCCGTCTGGGGAAAAACTTTGATAGCAGGCTCTGTGAAAGTTTAGTTTGATCAAGATAGTCTCAGGCTGACTTCGCGTGTATTACTAATGCTTGACTCCGTAATCTTGACACGAAATCTGATTGTCTTGTAACTATAAATGGATTGTCACAAGTCACAATATTCGTGAGGTCCAGGGTTCTATCCCCGGTCTCGGCAAATATACTTTTCGACATATGTCTCCCACCAATGGACGGATATTCGTAAACGTAAGTGTGATGAGCAGCTTGAGGCTCGGAAAGGATGAAGTGGACGGACAGAGGTAGACCAGAACATCCCTTTCTTTCTTTCAAGTCGGTTTATATTAAACTTGTTGGTTGCTAAAAGTAAAACAACGTGTTAAGTGTTAGTATGAACGTCAAAACTACAGAGTGTTCGACAATGTAGACGCAATGGTTATGTAACAGGAATACGGCACCTTGTTGTCTTAGTCGATTCGTCTTGTTATCTGTGTTGTGATCCAGTATACTCTCGTATTGATGATGCCGTATTACCTTTCTCGTGTGATGTCACTCCCGTAGTCTTGTATTCTCACATTCGAAACAAACCACAGACTAACCTTTATTTTCTAGAAAAATTTTATTTGTGCTCATTCTTTCGGTAGTAAGTTGTCATGGCGGACAAAGAGCGACTATTAGTTTTGAGAAAAATTCCATGATTTAGTTTATAAGGAAACGAAGAACGGTGAATAGCAAAGAGAAGTTACACATTGTGAAGCTGCAGGGGCGACAGCTGTAAGTCAAACTTAACTTATATATTTAAGTCAACTATTTAATTGTTTTTTCGTGATTTTGATGAACTTTAATTCATACTTAAAAAACAGTTACGAAAATGAACCACATCGTACCTGTATGTAGATACAGAATTCTCTTGCCTTTAAAAATATCGGGGTTGTTATTTAACTCATGAACCAGTCCTTTTACAGCTTTCCCTGTGTATACGGGATCTAGTATTATACCAGTTGATACACCGACATTCACAATGAAATCTGAAATGCATAGATATAATTTCTTAGAGAACGATAGATATAAGGTGGCTAACCAGCTTTGCTTGATTTCACAATGATACCAAGGCTTTTTTTTGAAGGTGTTTTTTCGATGTTCGACAAAACTCTTTATTATCCTATTCCTAAATTTCTGTTTGTTTAAATAAACTTACATAAAAGTAGGCAAAAACATAGATTTGCATATTCCGATCTCTCTCTGTTTCTCTTTTAAATATTTTACTACATTCTCAGATGACTAACATTTTTTATCATGAAACATATATAAACACCAGACATTTATACATGACTATAGTAAATTTCAAAGGAACTACTTTGACATTTTAATTTTCTCAACTAATGTAAAAGGTTACGGACAAGAAAGGGACAAACAAACGCACATACGCGCAAACACCGACAGGCGTGACTATACATGCCCGTCGCCATTTCATGGCGGAGTCACGAAAACACAATGAATTCACACAGTATTTCATCAAACGATTATACAACAGAAAAATGATTTGAGGACATATCGTTTCTTTAAATATTGCTCAGGATGTAAGAGAGTTCAAATTACAGAACATTTCCACTTCATCCCCGTTAAATATTACCTAGATCCTCCTGTGAGTAACGGGCATAACCCTGTCGTTTATGCCAGTCAATTATGTTCAAAATGTCTTCGGAATCGACTTCTAAACCACAGCTTTTGATCAATTTATTTATTCTAGAATGGAGACACTTGGCATCCTTCGATATTGATATTCCATGGACTCTGAAACAAAATAAGTTTAAAACATTCCACACTGTTCCGCCGCTTTTGTAAGGGAAAATGGGTTTTGAAACATTACGGAAGATTCAGACAAATTGTTCCAAACACCTTTTTATCCACGATTTCTTTTACTCAAGATTACGAACATTCCTTAAATTTCATTTGCATTTTTTAGAATTCGGACCAGTACATTTTTATCGTCTATATATGAGTTGAATGGTATCTGTTCAGCGAAAGGGGTCTATATGGAGAGTTGGAAGATATAAATAACGACGAAGCTGCACATGATAAATGGGGTTGAAACTTTTCTCTTTTGACAGGTTTTCGGAATCTAGAGTTAATTTTACCTTCCTACGTATCTAGATTGGACCACTATTATATCTCTGATGGATGCGATCTCCATTTTTTGTGTTTAATGAAGTTTCTAAGAGGTCATTTTTATTCGAGAACGCTTGAATATCGTTGGTTGAAGTGGTTAGGACGGCGGACTATCAATCTGAAATCGGTATAATCTGGGATCGATTCTCGGTCGCCCTGCTGGTTACACGGGCATGTCTTTGGGAAAGATATTTGAGAGCCAAAGTCCTGCTGATATGCAGGTAGTATATGAATATGTCACCTACGCCGTAATATAACTTACAGATTTTTCAAAGCAGCGTCAAACTCCAAACAAACTGAGAGGACAGTGGGATGAATTGAAAAGAAATAGTCGAAAACGTTTTCATACTCTTCATAGATTAAAATATTTATGATAAATTATTGAAAAAGGCTTGATATATAAACAAAAAATGTGAATAGTTAACAAAAAATGTGAGTAGTTTTACAAAATATATAAATCAAATGACATCAAATTATCACGTAATTCTAGATAAAGTAGATGCTTTATTTAATTTCTAAACAAAGCCTGCTACGCCGAGTACTACGATTCGTTCTTTAAGACTTCAAACTTACTTGATTAAAAGGAAATGACCGTTGAATATTGATTTCCTTAACAAGTTTCAGCTGAACGTTTCGTATTTATAGTAAAATGAAATTATGTACTATTAAAAAAAAATAAAATGACTTCCCCTTAGTAACACCTCTTTAAACGGTGCAATCCATTATCGTTTACAAATCAACAAATCCGTTTTATAGAATGATCATTTTAGTTTCGTCTATGTATGCTCAAAAATTTTACTTAACTAATTTAATTTTTCAAACTTCTACGAACAAAATAATGAGCACGTAGCTTTTTCGTATCACGCAAAAAGTATATCCATAAATTACTCAAAACTAGAAAAAATATTTGTTTTGTTTTACTAGACAGCATTTTTGAGGATATGGACCTAAAAACTTGAATGCACACAGTGTAAAAAAGTTTATTTATTTAAGGCTCATACCTGAATATAAATGTAAATCAAATTCTCTTTTCTTCATTTCTAAATCATTTTGCCAAACTTTAGCTGCAAGACATTGCGTCTCATGTAACCTATCAGTAAGCTGTCCTATATGCGTCATTTTAGTATAAATGGTCTTCAAACTTGGTCAGACTTTTTGTGATCATAATTGACCCGTTGCTGGTCACGCCCACTTATTTCAGATAGGAAATACTACTTAAAGACCCCGTCAAACTCAGGCAAAGACCACAAAGACCGTACTGCGTTCTTAAAACTAAACAAACGCAGGGAGAACGGAATGAAGTGCAGAAAAACACAGTTTTAAAGTTTGTTTTAGGTCTTTACTACACCCTTGCCAGAATGTCACTGCGTCTAACACTTCCAATCTGAATTTTGTCGCGCGCTTGATAAAGTACGCAACACGCCCTTTGCGTTTTTATTGCGTTCTTTCAAAGACCTTTCAGATCGCACCACGCGCTTACTGCGCGTTTACTACGTTCACTGCGCCCTTCGTGATCTTATCATAAATTTAAGTTCACGAACTCTCGTTCTCTTTCGTTCTGCAAGTTTCCTTGAGAACAACTATGCCTCCAGGTCTATGGAAAAGGCTAAAAGACCAGAAAATGGACAACACTTCACAATCTGGCACTAGTGCTGATGGCAGTGCTGCGCATCAAGCAGAGTTTGGTTGCCTTGGAACATTGCAAAAGAACGTTCTGATTTTGTGTCTTCATGATAAAAGTTGAAACATAAGGGGAAATATGAAAAATTCCGCGAAGTATTTTTACTAAATTGCTGGACGTCACATGGACGTTATGAGAACAATTTGAACAACAACGACAAAAAAAGGAGATTTTTCTATTCAACGACAAAAAGGGAGATATCTATATTTTCAAAATTGTTGTCTATTAAGAACAAGTAATACTCATTTCTTATGAAGAAATTTAAAATTGAATAACCTTTTTCGTCAAGTTTTCTGAATGATAATTTTCTGAATTTTAATTCTGCATGATGTTTGTAATTACATAAAATAACTGTTTTCCAAAATACGTATCGTTGCCTTAAACTTACCCTTACACGTATATAAAGAGAAACCCTACGACACATCTTATCCTATATGTACCATGTACATTCATAGAAATTGGACGTATAACGGCAAGTCCCTTGAAGTAGCCACAGTTTTAATTATCTCGGTACAGTTCTTAGTTGCAACGGCAAATTTAACTTGAATAACGAATCTCTTTTAGGTAAGGCATTAAAGACAATGTCTGTTCTCTTTATAAAGAGTAAAAAGTTACCAAAACTCTTTGTCAACTTTTTGATGCTTTTGTTGGATCAATCTTGAATTATTCGTGTGAAATTTTTGGTTTCAGAAAAGATAAAGTAGTAGAGCGGATACATATGAAGTTTTGCAAACGAATATTAAAGGTGCCAATAAATACGAGTACTCAAGGAGTTTATGGTGAATTAGCGCGTTATCCATTATATCTCTCAATATTGCAGGGTCATAAAATATTAGTGTAATTTAATGCAATCAGACAATATTATCTTGCGCGAGTTATATGATTTAGCAGTGCTTGACTGTAATCACGGAAAAGTTAATTGGGTTTCTAAAGTTAAAAAACTGTTAGATTCCTATGGATTTTCTGATGTTTTCTACAAAATTAACCAATCATTTGCAAAGTCATTTATCGATATTTTGAAGCAACGTGTTATAGACTGCTTTGTACAAGAGTGGTTTGGTTTGTTAGATAAAAATGAAACTCTCGGAGAATATAAGTATTTAAAAATAATAATAATAACTATGAATCCTATCTCATGATGTAAGATTTTACTTAACGAAAATGAGATTATCTGCCCAATGTCTCCGAATTCAATCCGGGCGTTATGGTCAGGATAAAATACCGAGAAATGAGAGATTCTGCGTTTTTTGTGAATTAAATGAAGTAGAAGATATGTACCATTTCATTTGTGTATGTCCTCTTTATTAAAGATTAGTATAAAATTTTTGAACAGGAGTCTATACGTCAGGCCATCTATGTTTAAATTATTTCAACTTCTTCAGTCAAATTTTAATAAACTTTTTTTCTGTTATGTTCTGTTCATGTACATTCAGGCTATGAACTGCGTTTGCTTTCTCAATCATATGTTCTCTAATTGCATGATTCGTCGCTTAATTGGAGTAACAATTATTACTCGAGGATTAAATTACTTCCTCATTTAAATTTCTCTTAATTATATTCAAAATTGAATTTAATCACTGTCATATTTCTATAATCTGATTATCAATAATTATATCATTTCCTTGCTAACCCGAGGGCTCTTGCCAAAATCATTGATAAGGAAAGGGCGTGTAGTGAAATTAACTTTCTCTTCATGTCTCCGTTTTCTTTAACACACCTTTGCCTCCATCTAATGACAAGTAGATACGTATTTTAGAAAACAGCTATTTCATATAACTAGAAAGCATCATGCAGAATTAAGTTATAGAAAATTATTATTCAGAGAACTTATCAAAAAAGGTTAGTTAATTTTAAATTTCTTAAAAAATTCAAATGTTACAATTTTAGCATTTTCTGCAATAACTATTCAATGTTTCAACATAAAACTCCAGTTACTAAGTTCTCATGTTGTCTGTTTAGATGTACATGCGTTTGTATTTTTTTTTAAAGTTAAAATTTATTTTATTCATAACAATTCAATGTTTCAATTCCAATATTTCTATTTCAGGACGGGAATTAGCTATTTATTCTGTCACAAGATTAATAAACGACCAAGATCGGTCTATTATCTGTCGATACAGAATAAGTTACCATCTTGAAAATGTAAGCAAGATAGACTAAGAAAGATATTAAAGCTATTTTTTCCTTTGAGTACCTTAGCATTTCAACCAATATTTCTATAGGAAGATTATTCTAACCGAATTATTTGTTATTACTTGCGTATTATTTGCTAGTTCACTTTTTACATTTATCTGCATTGTTTGCTATTTGACTGTGCATACGATTTATTTGCGCATGCGTACAACGGATGTTTAAAGCACCGAACGAACGTGTTACAAGCGTGATGTTGTCTTTCACAACGTGGTATGAACGTACCTTTGCAGAAACGTAGAGCGGTTGTGGTGGGTACGCAATTGACATGATATGAACACAACGTCAGTAAAAACGCAGACCATACCAGGTTTGTACTTTGTCATTGAAGACCACATTAGGTTCATGCCCCGTTAGCACCACGTCAATGCCGTTGTTCCCACGACCTTACTGAGTCCCTGCTGCGTCCGAATTCGATCAGGTCTTCTCTACGTTTTTTTTAACATGCTAAAAATTCACCCACGTCAGCCAAGACCATAAAGATCGCATCACGTCCTTATCGGTTTCTACTGCGTTCCTTTTACGTTGTACAAATTTTAAATTTTGAAATTTTAAGTTAACTTTTCAAATGCTTCAGTTCAAAATACCACAAATTGACACTATTTCTGCTGTTTTTGGTTAAAAAGAAGATTGACTTATTCGATGTATCGATGGAAGCCAATTATGGACGCCCCTAAGAAAAACAATTGGGAAAACGTGTAATTATAAAATTGCTTATAACAATCGGATGAATTTCTCCTTTACACTGTACAACGTAAAGTTGTGGTTCCCTGTTCTTATTGACGGATTAACTGGCCCAATCACCATGTGGCTCTGAAATTTTAGCGATTTTTGAAAGAGGTCAATTTACTAATGATTGGTGAAAAATTCAAGATTCTTCATCTTCTGGATTTTGTAAATTTAACTTTACTTTTGTTGTCATAGAAACCAGAGTTTTCATTTGATTTTAATTCTTTGGTTGAACTTGAGCCAGAGATTTGGGAGGAAATTTCGTTTTAACGTAAGCAACATTTCTGCCAAATTTGGTTAAGATTGGCCTATTGGTTAAGGAAGACATGCCGTTTAAAAAAATATTCTTTAATTCTATGTAAGCCCCCACCCCATGTGGCTACAACACTGGGGACCCTAGCTGGTGATTTTAGCAAATCTGAAAAACGTCGATGCACTGATTCTCCATGAAAAATATCTAGACTTTACGTCTTCTGGGTCAGGAGGAGACAATTTCTAAAGATTTTATTCACATTTCAGTTTGTTACACTGGCAACCATAGTTTTCAACGGATTTGATTCTTTAAGCAAGTAACTCTTTGCCAAATTTGGTTGAAAACGGCCTAGTGGTGTTTGAGGAGATATCGTTTCAAATGTCCTTATTTATTTCTATATAAGTCCGTCCACCCTTCAGTCAGTCCGGAGCGATTTCTCCATAACCCTTTGACCAAATAAAATGAAACTTACCATGTGACTTCCTTATGATATAATGCCGATGCATCTTCCCGGTTTTTGGATTTGAGGCCTTGTCACGGAAAAGGGGGACTTAGGGTAAAATATTGTTTTTCTCAAAATCTCATAGTCTAATGATCAGAATTTAATTAAATTTCATAGCAGATGCCCTTGACCTGAGTGTATTGATTTTCGTAATTCTGAAAGAGGTCGATGTACTGGTGTTTCATGCAAAATATGAAGATACTACGCTTTCCGAGACATTTCAGTTTTGTTATCATGGCAACCAGATTTTTCAACGGATTTAATTTCTTTTAGCAATTATAAAAGGGCACAACAAAAGGAACATTTCTTCTAAATTTAGATGAAATCGGCCGAATGTTTTGGGAAGGCAATGCGGGGATTCACGTGACCGACATTGATGTTGATCATGAAATTAATGGCTTCATTTAGACCGCTTGACCAGCAAATTCTAAACTTCCTGAATGTATGTATTCAAGCTACGTTCTTTTTCAGTCTAGCCATCTAGCCTACCATATGTGCTATTGTCTTAAGTTTCCATTGATACCCAAATTTTCTCTTTCTGTTCGCTGTATATAGAGAACATTTCGATAATATTTTCGAAATGAAGAAAATTTCATTTAGGTGTTAAGCACGTCGTATCAAATTTACGGCTATATTTCTTAGTCAAAGAACTCTCTGTTCATACGGTATATTTCTGGGCTTCTTCTTATCGGTGTCTTTTCGTTCCAGCCCATTTAAAACATTCAACATTGTTTGGCTAATTATATTGACAAAAATGATGTTAAACACACGTGGTATCTTACATGCCAAATCGCACTGCAGATGATTTTAAACACGGACAGAGTTGCTCGAACACTAGGGAAACCACAGTTATAGGTTATTGAAGACAAACCTATCGTGGTCTATTCACGAATTATCAAAAAAAGTTCAACGACTGCCCGAATTTATTAAACCAATTTAATTGCATTTGGTTAATATAATCGACTTTCATCTTGTTTTAGGTGAATCGTTAGAGGTTAAGGCTGACCCTACAGGGTCGAAAGTAAAAATCATCATAGAGACAAACGGTTTTGGGGACCAAGAGTAAATGATAATAGATATTCTGAGAAGATCATATACATCCCACCCCATATGTGCAGAGCTTCATCTGTTGAGCATTGAAAAACACAATAAAGCTTGAATGGTACTGCCTGAAAAAATGTCAGATCTCGAAGGTATACAAGATTTTTATGCTCTCCAAAGGGAGAGCATATAGCCGCCGCTTCGTCTGTCTGTCCGTCCGTCCGTCCTTCCGGAGCGATTTCTCCATAACCCTTTGACCAAATAAAATGAAACTTACCATGTGAATTCCCTATGATATAATGCCGCTGCATTTTCCCGGTGTTTGGATTTGAGGCCTTGTCACGGAAAAGGGGGTAAAATATTGTTTTTCTAAAAATCTCATAGTCTAGTGATCACAATTTAATTAAATTTCATATCAGATGCCCTTGACCAGAAGCTATTTGAAATCTAGCGGAAATAAGATGCGTAATGGAAGAAGGGGGCTTAATGTTTGTTAGCTTTACGTTAGCTCTCCATTTCTCCGCAACAAACTTACATTAGCCATAACTTTTGATAAATAAGAGACGTTGCCTTCTTATTTCACATGTATATTGTTTAAGACAAAACCTTTCTGTTTGTACTAACGTCAAGGTCATCTGTTAAGGTCAATATTGTTTCTCAAGGTCAAAATTTCCAAAAATTAACTTCTACATTGTCAGTTAGTTAACAATGATAAGTGATATAGCCTTCATTTTTTACATGTAAATCGCTTATGACCTGACCTTTCTGTTCGTGCTCAGACCAAGGTCATTAGTCAAGGTAATCATTCTCAAGGTAAAATTCTCGAAAATTTAACTTTAACATTGTCCATAATTCTACAATGGTAAGTAATACAGCCTTTATATTTCCAATGTTTATTATTTGTTATAAGACTTTTCAGCAGAAACCAAAATCAAGGTCGTTGGTCGAGGTCAAAATTTCGAAAAATCTAGCTTTAATATCGCCAATAAGTATACAATGGTAAGTGATATAACTTCATATTCTACATGTGCATGCTTATGACATGACCTTTCTGTTGGTACTAAGTTCAAGGTCATTGGTCAAGATCATTTCTCAAGGTCAGAATTACGAAAATTTAACTTTAACATTATCCATAATTTTAAAATGGTAAGTGATACAGCCTTCATATTTCTATGTTTATAACTTGAGACAAGACTTTTCAGCAGATAACAAAATCAAGGTCATTGGTCAAGATCAAGTTATCAAGGTTATTAATTTTCAAATATACCTCCTTTACCAATTGTAAATATTGTTGTTACTTTATATAAATGTTGTTTATTAAGTGCTCTAGGTAATGTTAATTTCATTTTTTTTTTATTTTATAAGCCTTATCATACTAAATTGGGGCTTAATGCCATGTAGCTTTGTATTTTATATATTTCCTACTCTAAAATAAATCAGTCAACTGTTTCTATAAGACTACTCAAGTTAGATTCTCCAATTTTTGTATGTAGACATTTTTGATACCTTTTATGGTCAAGGTAAAATATTTAAGCCTTAACCATATAATAATATTGAATTTTACTAGAATCAGGCCTGTGAAGCCAAACAGATTCCTCTCATGTTTGTCAAACTTCCAAATTTCTTGTAGATTAAACTCTCAAACTATTGTTGCATTCAATAAGAAGTTTTTTGTCCAATAATGGCATACAGTTTTGTGACAAAGGCTTATTCGGGGAGAATAATCCGTCTAAGACGGCTCTTGTTATCATAGATTCATTATTCTATTTGATTTAGAAAGCGAAAAACTTGGATTTAAATGTAAACCTTAGACAGTAGCGCATATCATAGGACAGGTGGCTTGGTTGAAAAACTACGTACCTTGAATAATTAGCGTGTTTAGGCTTGAAATTTGCCGATGAAGCGATAAAAATGACACCATTCTTTCGTGTTCAACATCAATGTCGGTCACGTGATTAGAGATGTTGTTTTTTTTAACCTTCTTTATTGCTTTATAACCCTACCCCTTGGGGCTCGGACCCTGGAGACCAGAGGGTGATGATTTAAGAGGGCACAAAAGGAACATTTCCGCAATTTTTATTGCAGTCAGGATACTGACTGTAATCTTTGAATCGCCCGAATTCGCTCTTTGCTTCTAGGAACCTTACAACGACCTGAATTTTTTCCCTTGCTCGTGAATTGATTCATAATTTCTTGTAGTATACTATCTGAAAATGTAAGCCCATTCATAAAGAATGACCGCGAAGAGCCGAATCACTGAATTTGCGCAGTGATTAAGGTCGCGACCTCTACAAGTACTTCTATTTATACCATCTTAAACAGTGTTGCATCCAGGCAACTCGATAGAGGGAATCCTCCGGGTTTGTCTTTATGTCAAAAGTCAACATCATCAGAGACATAGAATAATATTTATTTATGTCTCTGACATTATTTAATCGACTGCCAGAACTTACCATTATTACAGATTTCATTTAACAAATCAAAGGACTGAAAGTCCTGAGAGCGGTTTTGCTGGTTTATCAGTAACCGCGCTCAATAATGCGAGCATGTTTCATCAATATGAGTGAGTAAATCGTACACATTAGTGGGATGAGCAGCTAGAGGCTCGATAAGGATGTAGTGGTAGTACTGGTGTGTGAACTACCAGGAATCCATGGTTAGGAGCTCCAGCCGCACCGATATAACTGAAATAATATTAAACGTTGCGTTAAACTCGATTCAATCAATCATGACCCCTTACTGTTTACCGAAATAGCTATTTTGAATTTATCGCAAGGTTTTCTTCTTAAGTGCGTGAAAATGTGTGGTTGTGTGGTAAAGGTTGAATGATAAAAGGTAAAGAAATCAAAGCTAATATTCAATTCTTTTTTCGTTGAGAATGTAGTTATCACAATTGAAGTACTACATGTCCGTTTCAAAGATTTAGTCGAATTCGAGAGGTAAAAGGTGTTTTATTCGATGGGGTTAATAGGCGCTTGAATCGCGTCTATAACAGGGTTGTAACGTTTTATCTTGAAATGTCTCTCATTTTGATAATTCATTAGACAATTTACCGTGGATCTATTAAGTCAAAGTTTTAAACCATTTTCCTGGATATTGATGACTAAAAGGAGGCTGTTGGCATTCAGCAAGTAAGTTATTTTCTTCATCAGCGATGAAACAAGATGGAGGCGATCACATAGATTTTCACTTCAAGATTATGAGCATGCGTGGAAATGAGCGGAAACGCGTGAGAACTTGTTTCCGGTCGATCGATATGAAATACGCTAAAAATGGGTATGGTAGGCCTCGGTCTCCACGATTCGTCGATCTTGGATAAAGTCGAAAGAGAAACTAGACATTCCGCCGGCTCGGATTTTTTCGATTATTATAACCTTCATTCTTACGATTTAAAATTTGCCAGCTACAAAGTTTAATGCAGTTTTGTACACGTTCTTTGTTGATTTATTGTTACCATATTTTTAACATTGGTAAAGAAATCAGACCAAGTCCATTGCCGCGAAAGAGGTTCGAAGGTCGATCTACGTGACATTTTCTCAACGCGTCAGCTACCCCAGGTGTTCAACAACTCGTCGGTCTCCAAGGTGACGTCGCTATGCGGGATACTTAGATTTTATCCCTTTTGTCTAAGGATGGAAATATTTACGTTAGTATAGAGCTAAATTCAATCAGACTAATTTCGACAGATATCAATTATAAAAAACATGTCTCGGGTGAAAATTCTAGCTTTTAAATATTGGCGCGGACCGAATAGAACTACAATTTGTAGACCGGTAGAAATTTACGGATTATTCAATTCCGATAGACCGGGATGGTAAGGGTATATTTCTTTATAAGCCCTACCTCCTGGGGCTGCGACCATGGAGACCCGAGGTTAATGATTTAGGCATTTCTGAAAGAGGTCAATGTACTGATGCTTTAGGAAAATATCAAGGCTCTACGCCTTCTGGGTCAGGAGGAAACTATTTGAAAAGATTTCATTCAAATCTCAGCATTGTTACCATTGAAATTTGAGTTTTCAACTGATTCAAATTATCTTAGCAAGTTTTAAAGAGCACCTAGCAAGTAACATTTCTGCCTGATTTGGTTGAGGTTTGGGTGGTAAGGTTGTTTTAAAAACTTTCTTTATTTCTATAAAAGCCCCCCCCCTTTTTGGGCTCCGCCCCTGGGGACCCGAGGGTGATGATTTAAGCCATTCTGAAAGAGATCAATGCACTGATGCTTCATGCAAAATACCAAAGTTGTACGCCTTCTGGATCAGGAGGAGATAATTTTTGAAAGATTTTATTAAAATTACAGTTTTGTTGCCATTGCAACTAGATCTTTCAATCAACGGATTTAAATCTTTTGGCAATTTCTTAAGGAACATTTCTGCCCAATTTGGTTGAAATTGGCCCAACGGTTTGGGAGGAGAACTTTTTAAATTGTTGACACACCACGGACGTCGCACTGCGGACAGAGGACGATCAAGATACCTCACCATGAGCACTTGGTGCTCAGGTTGGCTAAAAATGAAAACAATGCAACAAATTGTCAAAAGGTTCGCCTGTCACACTGCTTGATGTCAACTAAGGATGGGAATTTAAATAAAAGTAAAAAACAACAAAGGGCAATTACCCACAATGTATAGTTATGGTTCTTTTCTATGCTGTTGTGATCATAAAGTTTCATGAGCATAGCTTTTATACTTTCAGAGATATGCTATAGTCAAAAGTCTGACACAAACAAAGGACAATTACTTTAAAAATAAGAGCGATAAAGATATGTTTCTGGCGCATTGCATTTTTCCGTGGAGAGATCTATCAACACATAAAGTTTCATGATCATACCTATTTTACTTTTAGAGATATGCTTCGGACAGAATTTGAATCTTAAAAAAAGGCAATAACTCAAAAAATAAGACAGGTATGGTTTGTGTGCATTTCACTTCTCCTTGGTGATTTATATCCATACATAAAGTTTCTTGACCACACTTGTTATACTTTCAGAGATAAACCCCGGACAAAATTCAATTTGAAAAACAACAAAGGTCAATAACTAAAAAATTAGAACAGCAGTTATGTTTATTTATGTACACCACTCCGTACTCATGCAATGAATACAACTGCCGAGTTTCATGTAATTGAGACATAAGTTTCAAGAGATGTGCCCCGGACAAAGAACTAGATGTCGCCCGCACGCCAAGGGTGATCCAATAATGCGTTGTTGGATCATATTTGTAACAAATCATATATGTAACACATTTGTTACGTACATGATCACATTCGTAACAGATAAAGTGTGTTACAAATGTGTTTGTCCGAAATGGGGGTTGACATGAGAAGCATATATGTAACAGGTTTAGTTGTCTATTTGTATTCAAACAATTAACAGCAATAGCAACATCATTATATTCTTTACACTATTGATTTTATTCTCGATTGCAAAACAATAGTTAGCACATTAAGCTAATCGCTCTCGAGACTCACTCCAACTTGAATCAACCTCAGAGAGAGAGAAAGAGAGAGAGAGAGAGAGAGAGAGAGAGAGAGAGAGAGAGAGAGGACGTGTGGAATAATGATTTTTTGCCCAAGGTACCAGTGCATCTCGAGCGCGCACGTGAGTGTGTCCAGCAACATCCAAACAGCAAGAAAATTGATCTGCAGATTGGAACTCAAGGCAAAACACACATCATACAGTTTAACTTCCAACAATCTGCGCCTCGTACTGACTGTCGATCAATTGTTGAATAAAAGATA
Source organism: Fragum fragum (assembly GCA_946902895.1). NCBI lineage: Eukaryota > Metazoa > Mollusca > Bivalvia > Cardiida > Cardiidae > Fragum > Fragum fragum. The sequence goes on along the minus strand of OX336370.1, from coordinate 7,585,372 downwards.
ACAAGACAGATTTCTTATCTCAGTCGGCGTTCAACATCATTTGATGACAGGAAATCCCGGGTCTTGGTGCCATATACACATGTACATGTATAAGACTACTTTCGTTGCATATTCCATTTGTAACGTGTTATGCGATCTTATATGTAACATGTGTTACATATATGATCACAAATGTAACATGTGTTACATATATGATCACATATGTAACACATATATGATCACATATGTAACACATGTGTGTAATCACACACACACACACACACACACAAACGCATGAATCTCAACGTGACAAAATGTACCTTCGGACATTATGTCATCACTAGTAGAAAGCTGCAAAAAGAGGAAAAATCATGTAATATAAATGTTTTAAAAATATCACTGTAATTGTAATCTTTCAACTGAATGAGTTTTAAAACATATTTATTTCAATACTTGGAGTTATCTGCCCTTGTCTCAGCCCATTTTATATATTTTCCTATATCTATCGTTAAAAGGTAACCATAGCAACCACATCGCAATAAAATACACAAAATAATTTCAACATATTGCCGTAACAATACGGGGTTTGATAAGTGCTTAAACAGTTTTAAGCAAATGCATCGAGTTTTGTAGGTTCTGCTAACACGCAGAAATGCATTACGCAACTTTGACTTCATTTTTCAGGTAAATGACGTTTGTAGGGTTCATATAGTAAATTGGTCATAACTCACAAAATAACCTGAATAATCTGTTCAAATAAAGACTAACATACTCCAGAAATATTATTCATTCAAAATAACGTTGTTTATCAAATACTCACCAATTGTCCGAAGGTACTTTTTCTCACGTTGTGGCCCATATATATATGTTTATATATATAAACAGAGAGCAGCCACGATACCGGACATTATATTCATGAATATCCTTTAAAGAGTTGAGGAAATATGGAGCGGACGCGAAAGAGTGACGTCGACGTCACCGCCGATGACGACGATGGACAAAGTGACACAACAAATCAGTATCAAGATATTGGCCCATCTGGTGAATAAAAACCTGCTACAAATGTGTTTCAGATGTAAATATGCATTCTTTTGTACTGTTTTTAAATCAAAATTGACCTGTGACATATGTGATTTCATGTCACATCAAAAACCGGCATCGATCATATTCGTCACAAAATATGTTACATTTATGCTTGATTTCCGAGTCATATATGTAACACATGTTACATATGTGATCATATATGTAACAGGTGTTACATATATGATTTGTTACAAATATGATCCAACAATGCGTCCTGTCTTTCGACGGGCGTATAAAAAACGTCAAAAGAAATAGGTAATGTTTTCATTTGAGACAAACCACGTTTCTCTAAGATAATAATTAATTGGTTTATACGGTAACAAGTCAAAAGGTTTTTTATTCAATGCTCGTCCATATTCAAACCAAATGTACCTTGAAATATTCGATCAAAAGTTTAGAAAATCGATTACAATTCACCATTTTATAAGAAAGTATCTCTGATCCGGATGATATCAATCTTTTAGATTTCTCGCCAAAGACAAAGATTTCGGACGGTTTCAATGCGATCCCGTTAAGTGTTATTTCTATGGATTTTTTAGTCTATATTGGCATGCGCAACGATAACCACAAAAAATATCTATTACATTATGAAGGGCACTTTGTGATAAAGGTAGAAAGGCGGCGTCTGCTAATGACGAGGACCATATTAGGCAAGTGGTTTTGAAATAGATGTTTTTTGAAAAATTGTTTCATGATTTCTCTTCAGAAAGATAAGTCCGTGCTATGGACATTTTTTAGCAAATCCATATTTAACGAACAAATTTTGAAGAGGTCCAACAAAAGATCATTTCAGTGACGTTAAGTCCAAATTAGCCACGTGGTTAGGGAGAAGATTTTCCAAATATTTCATGATTTTTCTAACTTAGTTACCCTCATCCTACCAGGCCACTATTTTTTTGCGAATGGGAATTTCTCAACAATCATGAACAAAGTCCTTAAAGCCTTAACTTTCCCTAAAATATACAACAAAATTAATAAGAAAACTATACTTGAGGCCCAAACGCATAGATAAATATGACAAATTAAATTATAAATATTTAAAACATTTCTTCGAAGTTGATGAAAGAAGTTTCGATTTTTAACGCCATATTGTATCTCTGAGAAAGAAAAAACCGTGTCAACAATCTATCACGTATTTGGTCACTAATGCATGCATGAGCCTTCTTATTATCGATATATAAACACTCTGGAAGAGTATTTTTAGTTTTAGGATCGATTTCAACGCGTGTTTGTTCACATTTGAGATTTAGCCGATTGTACCCGATTCTACACCGAAAACGCTCGCTAATCAGATGTGTTGATTACTAAATTTTACGGACGATTTCGTTAATGTCCATGATCGAGCCAATTGGTTGAATAGCTAGTGAAAGTTAAAATGTCATCATTGACGTAATAATTGTTTGTAAAGTTTCCTGCAAATATGTCTAGTTGTTTAGGCGGAAACATTTCTTAAAGAACCATTTCCATGACTTCTTTAAACCTGATAAGCAAATTCTGCGAAGCCAGTTTTTTACAAATCAAATTACAACAAACAAGGTTTGAAAAAGGGTCACACAGCCTGACAAGAAACATTTTTGCCATGTTTGTCCAAATTGCCCAAGTGGCTTATTAGGAGAAGATTTTTAAATAATTTTCATGATATCTCTCAGTCTGATATGTTACGCCCGTGCCCCCGTTTTCTCCGTAAAGGGGCACCCAAGAAATATTCCTGCAATGTTTGATCTAAATTTGTCAAGTGGTTGATGAAGAGAATTTGCTTCTTCCGATTGGGCGAGAGTCTTACATCTTTATTCACAACACCCAATCATGATTTATTATGTCATACTTGAAAGCACGAATATAGAATGATTGGTTGAATTTGGTTTAACACCACTTTTGACAGTTTTTCAGTCAGCTGGACACCTATCAATGGATTCCTTGTATTTCTCACATCAGTACTACCACTACATCTTTTCTTAGCCTCCAGCTGCTAATCCCACCCCCCATTGGTGAGAGACAAAACTAGGAGAAGATATGTGCTGCCGCCGGTGATTGATCAAATTAGCAACGTGTGTGTATTTCCGTTTATTTATCGTCGCTACCGTAGCAATGCCATATGAGCGACACCCCGGAAGAGGGTTAGTTGTTACGGGGGATAGTGCAAGGATACAGGACGAAACTACTGAGAGCTCCGCCTGGTTGTTTAACGTGCTCGATGGATAGCATCGTCACACGTGGCCTCGGTTTAACGTCTCATCCGAAAGACAATTAGTTAGTTAGTTGATATGGTCAGCCCAGGGCTCGAACCCGTGATCTTGAGGTTTGAAATCAAGTGCTCTACCAACTGAGCTAATCGGGCTGAAAATTAGCAAGAATATAGAACAGTCATATATAAATGACAAAAGAAACGGTAATTTAGGCCAATGTTGAATTTTGAGGTAGTGGTAATTAAAACTTGAAATGAACTAACATTAACGTGAACTTTGTTGAAAACAATCATTTCTGTAAAGTAATCTATTTAAAAATGAGAGAAAAATTAAAATGAATTATTTGATTTTGGCATGTGGACAGAGTCTTGCATAATGAGATACTTTGGCTTCGGGGTAATTTTACGCAGAGTTCTTAAATTGTTGTCTAGAAAAAAAGCTGCAACCTTAATATGACTTTATACTGTGCTCAAATATGCTGTACAGTCGAACTGGTTCAGGAAGGTATTTAGATCGAATTTCAAAATACTGTCACTCCAGACATACTTTCCAGAAATATGTCGTTACTGTTGTTTCAAGTTACCACAACATAGGGTATTGAAACAAACGGACATAAAAACACCAAATCTGTGTTAGGAACAAATTTTGATAATAAAAGCAAGACAGTGAAATCCTACCTTAGTTTAGATCCCGTAAGAAAATTCGCAATCGCTAAACCAGCAACAGTCCCTCCGGTACCGCAAGCACACACAAGATCATCGTAATTAAGAAGAACATCCTGAATAACATTTTAACGTTTAATCATATCTCTTGTTGTAATTTTTTGAGATTGAATTGAATGTGAATATATCAACTTTAACTACGAAAACAAGGCACTGTCCGAAAACCCTTTTTTCAAACTCGTCGCCAATTGAGATAAAAAATTACATTTGAAATTAAATTTGAGGATAACTTAATAACTATAACTCGGGAACATTAATAATTCATTTAAACGTTAAAGCGGCTCTTTCACAGAAATGAAAGAAAAAATTTGGCTCGAATTTTTAAATTTCTTGCTATAATGCTTTCAAACTTTAAAATAATTAAAAGAACATAAGTAAGCTGATTTTGTAATGAAACAAATGAAAAAGATAAAAAATATTTCGATTTACGAGTTTCCGAGACGAGGAACAACCCAAATGGAACAAATTCATCGGTTAAATACGTTTTCTGTCGGTTACACAGAAGCTTGTTTGATTTGTGGTTTCCATAAAGTATCAATTGCGTTATTTACTTCCACTTGCAATTCAGCCGTTATCGACATTCTCCGAAAACTAACGACATCGTCTCATAATTTCAATGTTTGGCTTAGAATATATCACATAGAAATAAATTTATAGTGAACTTAGTTGTTTTTCCAATATCACATCTGTTTAATAGTCCCTTTAAAGGTAGGTATCGATGTTTTTTTCATGTCAGAGATAAATAATTTTCATTCCGCCTCATATACTATTTGAATAGAATATTTTAAAAAGTAGTTGTGCGAGAAATCAGAGGTCGCTTATCTTAGAAAAAAAGGTATTTCCATAATAGCCTACGTATGCTGTTAACCTATTTTTAGATTAAGCCGAGGCAGTTGTAAACAACAATGGATCATTCACGTTGTGCGAATAACCGTTGGAATCTCGCATTTAGTTTAAATTTCATCAAACAATGTCATCGTTACGTCATCAGGAGTTATGTTCGCTAGCCGGTCTTTGAACCTGCAAAAGTTACAGATGCTGGATTCATAAAGTACTGTTTCGTCTTTACCATTTCCAAAGAGGGTATTGCACGCCTTCGGTCATAATCAAGCTTCTGCTGTTGGACTAGTACAACAATTAGAACAATTAATTATCTCGTTCTTTCACTTTCAAAATTTTTTAATCTCGGATTCTCCCAGCCGGAAGCTTAGGTTCGTAGTCTTGTGATCGTTGGTCCCTCACATTTCCGTTGTTGTTTGTTTTATTACTTTGAGAAAAGGTGACAGCACGAAAGGGTATTTCATATGGCTTAAGTAATAAGATCACCAAAAGCTACCGGGAAAAACACACACTTTAAGGTGGGGAAAAAATAAAAAATCAGTGGATTTCATAAAATTAATCAGAACTTTGACTGTAATTTGTTGTTTTTGTACTCGATACATTCCTTTGTGTTTTTTTTTCAAACTTTGAATAAGGAAACGGGTAATGAATTGTTGGTACTTCTCAAAATGTTAAAAATACAGATAAGAGATAATCTTTGATTTTTTGTCATAATGTAATCAAAGCAAACTGTAATTACCCGTTCCACTAGCTCATCAAACAGAGATAAATCACCGAACATTCCAAGATGATTCGATCCTCCGAGTGGTATCTGGTAGCTTTCCTCTCCATGTGTTTCCCTGAGTATATAATTTTGACCGGTCATTCAAAGGGAAATCATTTTCAAATTTCGAAAACAAACGATCATTGTCAGAGTCCTTAAATGCTTAGAGACGAAGCGAGTATTTTTTTCATTGGGGTGTGAATCATGCTACGTGAAGCCGCAAATTGGATTCATATAGTTGTGATATGGCTTTGAAATTAATTCATCACCGCGAACAAAAAAATAAATATCGTCTCAATTTCTTGTTATTAGACATTTTCTTGACTCATGCCGATTATCAGAGCGTTCATGTGAAAATTTAACAAAAAAGAAAAATGTTTTGCACAAGCATAATTTCATACGATAATTGGTATTCTTTTCATTATTAGCTCCGGAGGGGAAAAAAGCAAACATTTTCAGACAATCACAATGCAGGAATTTCATAGAATCAACTAAAAATATTGCATTTGCGGTCTGTCGCTTTCTGCATTTAGGGTCACGTCATATATAGGTTTTGAAAAAAGTGAGAATGGATAGTTCCTAAGAGGTAAAGTACCTTATGAATGCAGCAAGTTTCTCCATCTTAATATAAAGCTCGTTGAAATTACGCTCATTTCTAGGCTCAATATACATTAAAGATCCGCATACGTGATGAAGTAATAGGTTTCCACTACAACTAGATTTGTCTGTTTTCTGAAAAAAAGACCGGTATATATTAAGCAACAATGATAACTATGCATTATACTTTTTCAAACTCTTTTCAATTTCGGCTACAATGTTGTTATACTATCCAAGAGCATCAGAGCATTGGTATAAATCAAAGAAATTTTCAAGTCGGAATATCCTCAGAATGTGTGATAGTTAAAAGTGTGCGAATTTGATGTATTCGCCAGTAAGCACAGAATGTTAACCACCATATGTCTCCGCTTGTGAATCGTTGCAAGATGGCAAAACGAAACATCGACTGTCATAGCGCAGTCGGTAGCGCGTCGGATTCCTTATCTTCAATCATGGGATGACATGGGTTCGATTCCGGGCGGCGGCACATATTTTTCCGACATTTGTGTCTCACCAATGGGTGGATAATCGTTAATCAAAGTGGGATAGCAGCTGGAGGCTAGGAAAGGATGTTGTGGTAGACCTGGTGTAAGAAATACAAGGAATCCATTGTTAGGTGCTCCAGCCGCCGCTGTTTGACTGAAATAATTTTAAAAGTGGCGTTAATCCTCATTTATTCATTAATTCTTTTGTACTTGATACCGCCATCTAAACAAAATATTAACCCCAATGCATCAAGGTTATATGCCTACAGGTATCAACGAGTTTGTAAATAAAGTAAGAAAAAGAGTTGCGTAAACCATAACCTAGTACCAACTGGTGTGTAAAGAAATAAATGAAGAGAATTAAAAAAAAAAAAAAAAAAAAACAAAACACACACACAAAAATGAAAAAATAAGAAAACTAGTTGCGTAAGCCATACACCAGGTATCAACGAGTGTTTAGAGAGGGTAACAAGAGAGAGAAAAATAAGAAAAAAGAGTTGCGTAATCATACACCCTTGGCCTACTCATTTCTCTCGCTGACTTCTTCAATCAACTATCATTTGATTAAAGGTTGGTATAGGATTTAACACCACTTGTAACAGTATTTCATTCATACCGCGGCTCCTGGGACACCGAACGCTTGGCATACTTATTCCTCTCGCTTATTACCTCCCTCATATATCATCGATCACAGCTTTGTAAGGTCACCCGACCAAAGGTCATGGTGACCTATTGCGATCGTGTTTTGTCCGTCGTCGTGCGTTAACTTTTTACATTTTCGACTTCTTATTAAGAACCTTTGGATGGATTTCAACAAAACTTGGCAGGCAGCATCATTATGGGTGCTTCAGATTTGTACACGTCATGGAGTTATCCCCCCTTGGGGGCCCAAAAAAGTACATCTTTAAAAATCTTCTTGCCATGAACCGGCTGCCAGATAAGATGCACATTTGGTATTTAGAGTCTTTAGGGCAAGGACTATCAAGTTTGTACAAGAAAAAAATCTGTCAAGAAATGGCCGAGCTGGGGGGGGGGGAGGTGTGTGTGCGCTAGGGAGGTACATAAGCTTACATAGTGACAACTTCTAAAATCTTTTCCTACCAAACCAAAAGACCTACAGCTCTTATATTTGGTATGAAGCATCATCTTGTGGACCTCTATCAATATGGTATGAATTATAACCCCAGGGTCAAAACTAGCTCGTTCCCGGAAGTCACAAGTTTAACATAGTCTTAAATAGTGAAAATTTCAAAAATCTTGTTCTCCGAATCTAGAGGTCCTTATATATATATATTTTTATATTTGGTATGTAGCATCATCTGGTGAATTTCTATCAAAATTTTATAAATCATGGTCCTAGGGATAGAATAAGCACTTTCCCGGACATCACAAGTTTTACAAAGGGCTTATATAGTGAAATTTTTTAAAAATCTTCTTCTCCCAAACAGGAGGGCATAGAACTTTGATATTTGGTATACAGCATCATCTGCCGGAGCTCTATAAAGATTGTACAAATTATTGCCTCAGGATCAAAATTAGCCCTTTTTCCGGATGTCACAAATTTAACATAGGCATATATGGTGAAAACTTTAAAAATCTTCTTCTCCAAAATAGATAGGCATAGAGATTTGATATTTGGTATATAGCATCATCTGGTGGATCTTTACCAATATTGTGGTTCGATTCCCGACGGCGGCATTCATTCTTTCCGACTATTTGTCTCTCACCAATGGGTCGATAATCGTAGACCTAATTGTACTGGTGTGAGAAATACCAGGATTCCATTGTTAGGTGCTCCAGCCGCCGCGATATAACTGAAAGATTGTTGAAAGCGGCGTAAAACCCCATTCAAACAAACAATTTACCAATTTTGTATGAATTATGGTCCTAATCTGGAAAAACCTCGGAAAGGACATCTGTCGCAACCGGGGACCGAATCTTTGACCTTGTGATTGAGAGTTCAACGCGCTACCAACTGCACTATAACCGCGACATTCGATTAAAGGCGCATTCATAATTAGAACCCATTGTTAGAAAAGCTGCTTCAACTTATCTAAATAACTAAATATGCACAGATACATATCAAAAACACGGTTAACGTCTCGTCTGTACATATAGCTAAACAAGATAAAACCAGACTTATCATCAGATGACGATATTTCAGGCATGAAATGGAACTGTTTCATTTACCTTTGGTCAATTCATGTTTTGCAATTGAACGCTAGTACAGCTGAGCAAGGTCATGTTCCTGCGACCGTTGTACTTTAGCCCTCAGGGGTGATCGGAATATTCCATCTGATATATGCAGATAATACAGGAGGCAAGTAGAGAATAATCGTAAAATTAACTAAATAAATAGTTATGGTTATCGAAAACCGCCGTCATAGGGCAGGTCGTCGCGCATCGGACTCCGAATCATCATTTATGATGTGTCATGGGTTCGATCCCGGCGGCACATATCCTTTCAGACATTTGCCTCTCATTAATAGAAAACCTAATTTGGATCGTAGCTAGACTCTAGAAAGGGAAAAATGATAGGAATCCATTGTTAGGTGCTCCAGCCGCCACAATATGTTAAATTTTTGAAAAGCGGCGTTTCACCTTTTTAATCCGATTGGCAAAAAAATTATCCATTCGGTCAAAACTTTAAGCACGCAGCAATTTTATTATTTCCATAAAAATTTATCGGCATTTGCAAAGCATCTTTCTTTTGTTATCGCTTGGTAACACTGAATTAAGTAATGAAGAGTAAATATTAAGTTTTCATGGAGATATGAATCGAAAAAACTAAGCAAACGAATGTATGAATCCGCTTCACGTATTAACACAGTGTAATTAGTTTTTTCGTTTCATACCCAAATGATAACATAAATGTTCTCTTCATTTCTTTAATGACGAGGCATTTTATGGAGATAAATACGAAGAGCTGAATGAAATTTCCCGAGAGGACAGAGACCTAGGGAAATTCGATAAAATTGCGCTGGACCTTTGAAACAATTTAAATATCAATTTCGTGTTGTGAGATTGGTTTTTAAATTGCTGCATCATCCAGTATGTATTGTGGTAATGAGTCAATCGAAAAGCGGTTGGAGATTTTTTTACGCTAGTAACTATGGAAAACAGACTCCATATTGGAAGGTATTTTTGTGAAAGAATCTAAATTAGAGAATATTTCTTTTAAATTTGGTCAAAAACAAATAAAATTTCCTCGAATGATATTAGAAAAAAGGTTTAAACCAACACTCAATGGACACTCGATGGACAAAAAGCCTTCACAAAGGCTCTGTTCAATTACAGACTATGAATCTAGCACAACAGGCCCACATTGATTTATCGGTCGACTGAATCCAAAGAGCACAAAACAGCTTAAGTCCACCGGATAATGTTACATACCAATTATCAAAGCTCTAAGTCTTTTTGTTTTGGAGAAGATTTTTTTTAAACTTTTTCACTATTAAAGCACTATGAAAAATTTGTGATATCTTCGAAAGGGCTAATGTTGAGGTTCACCAGATGATGATGTATATCATATACCAAAAGTCTAGGCCCTCCTGTTTGGGTAAAGAGTTCTGAATTGTTCACTATCCAAACCCTGTTGAAAAACTTGTGACGGGTGGGATGGTTTAATTATGAACCTAGGGCCATAATTTATACAACCTTGATAGAGGTCCACCAGATGATTCTACATACCAAATACCAATGTTAAAGGGAGGTATCGAAGTTTTTGAAACCTAGGTGAGAAAAATTTATCAATCGCCAAAAATGCGCTAAAACGGACGCTTAAAGGGGGGTATCGATGTTTCTGAAACCTAGATTAGAAAAAATTATCAAGTGCCGAAAAATACACTCAAACAAACAATTAATACTTTAAGTTGAGTCGGGTACTGGGTAATCTAATAGGCCCAGAGTGGCTTTTTGTGGTTATATCGGAAAGGTCCAGCGAAATTCCATGTTATTTTTAGATATCACGGAAATCGGCTGACGACATCGAATGACCTCATTTGCATATGACCCAAAATCAACTTAAGTTAACAAATTTACTAGCGAAAGAGAACGTCCTAATTCAGGTCAAATGAAAGGGTTAGCGCAAAACTATGGTAAGTGTAAAGATTCGTAATAAAACTTAGGACAGTTTTCGACTTATCTTTACAGATTTAAAGACCGGCTAGCGAACATAACTCCTCATGACGTAACGTTGACGTTTGTGTGATGTAATTTAAACTAAATTCAAGGTTTCAACGGTTATTCGCACCACGTAAATGATCATATACTCTTCGCAACTGTCTCGGATTAATCTAAAAATAGATTTATAGCCTACGTAGGCTATTAAGGAAATACCCTTCTTTTTTCTGATAAGCGACCTCAGATTTTAGCAAAACTTCTTTTCGGCATATTGTATTCAAATAGTGTACGAGAGGAAACAAAAATAATTAAAATCCGTGACATGAAAAAAACATCGATACCTACCTTTAATACTTAAATTTGAGTCATATATTGTCTTCCCGGTAATCTGATAGGCTTGATGGTGACCCTTTTCGGTAATATAAGAAAGGTTCAGCGGAATTCCAGGTTATTTTTAGATATCATGGAATTCGCTTGTCGACACCGCATGACTTCATTTGCATATGGCCCTTAGTCAACGGAAGATAGCAAATTGACAAGCGAACAATCGTTGTCCTAAATTACGTCACATCAAATGGTTGGTGCAATACTATGGTAAGTGTCTATATTCGTATAAACGCTTACGGCAGTTTTGGACTGATCTTTACAGAATTAAGACCGGACAGCGATCATAACTCCTGTTGACGTGTTGATGACGTTATAATGACATCTTATTGAGCAAATTCAAACGGAACATGGGATTCCAACGGTTTTACGCACCGCGTGAATGACCAATAATCTACGGAACTGTCTCGGCTAAATCTGAAAATAGATTAACAGCCTACGTAGGCTATTAGGGAAACACCCTTGTTTATTTAGATAAACTACCTCTAATTTAAGCAAAACTACTTTTCAGAATATTGTATTAAAATAGTATACTAGAGGGAATAAGAAGAATAAAAATCTGTGACATGAAATAAAACATTGATATCTACCATAAAACTTTACTAAACTTCTGATGTCCGGAAACGGGCTACTATTGACCATAATTTATACAATTCTGACAAAGGTCTACCAGATGATTCTGTGTATCATATATCAAAGTATTAGGCCCTCTTATTGGGGGGGGGGGCTTATTGAAAAAGTTGTTGTAAACAAATGTGGCTAAATATTTGTGTCGAATTTCGATGAATTTTCCAAAAACTGTGTCGACATATTACCCTATATTGTGAGATTTGTGCTACCTTTTAGAGTATCATAGGGGGGTTTGTGAACCATTTGTTGTTACATCAATTCGTGTGACATGTATAAAATTATCACAGACGATTATAAATCAGCATGTAACCTTTGTGATTAAAATATGTATTATAACTGCTCGGTCACTATTCTGTTTCACGCATATGGGGTCTAGTAGAAACAGTAATAGAACTAGTGCTTTATTTTCGCTGTATTATTAATGTGTTTTTAAGAAAGCTAGTTGAAATTGTATCCATATGGCAAAGCTTTTATGGCGGACGATACTGTTGAAACAAAGCAGGAAGCCATTCCAAAAAAAGCATCTGATGACGCCCCCCCCCCCCCTCAGTACTTTCAGTGTTTGAAATCTTTGTTATTGACCACCGCTGATCCATATTCTCATTAGTTAAGGTAGACAACGAAATGTTTTAAATACTCTTGATGTATCGTATCCACTATCTTACTTCCTTTTTCCAATGGTCCTTTTTTCCATTGGTCATTTTAAATATCAATCTCGATTAGAAGACTTTAAAGGCTTATCGTGTTTGATCAGTCTTGAACCCATCTTTAGCAGAATCGAAAATCGTTTCATATTTCTTTTTAGATCTTGACACAATACTTCACTCTAAATCTACCTTTATTCGATCTAATCTGGACAAACAAAAACAGTTCAAAAATTTATTTTAGAGTTATACGTATTTCATGTACATAAGATATAGCGCAAGTGACCTTATCTTGTCCTAACAAGACTTGTTACTAATGTCTGGTCTCGGAAACTAGACTAGAAAGACATTCTTATTATGTTTAAGATATTTACGCTATAAGTAAGTGACTTCATTAAAAAGAAGGTAATTATAAGATCTGACCTTGTGACCTACTTTATTAACCCTTTTCTGTTTTGCAAAATTTTAGATCTGTCCAAATTCAAAGATTTTGCAAACGAAATTTTCGAATTAAATTAATGTTTGAAAAATAACCATTCAATAAGGAAGAAAATATTGTTGAAAAGGAAGAAATAGCTTGTTTTCTCAACTATGAAATCACAGAAACATAAAAACCAGGGATTAAACAGAAAGAGATCACTATAATCCCAATACAGAATATGAAAGAGTTCGTTGAAACAAACATTCTGAAAAATAAAAAGACATTTGAACAAAAATAAGGGACTTTACAGTGACCAACTTTTGAATTCATCCAAGTTATCATCAGGAAAAACATACTGACCCAGTTTCAAGTCATTTGTGCCAAAAATGTGACCTTTAGGGTGCAAATAAGGTTTTCTAAGATTTGACCTGGTGATCTAGTTTTTGACCTCACGTGATCGATTTTCGAACTCCATCACGATATCATATAGACAAACATTCTGACTTTTTTAAAGTCATTTGTGCAAATAAGGTTTTTCTAAGATTTGAATTGGTGAACTAGTTTTTGACCCACATGACCCATTTTCGAACTAATTCATGAAATCATATAGACAAACATTCTGACTAAAATTCAAGGCATTTGAGCTAAAAATGTGACCTCTAGAGTGCAACTAAGGTGTCTCTAATATTTGACCTGATGAACTAGTTTCTTTACCCACATGAGCCAATTTCAAACTAAATCGTGAAATTATACAGACGAAAATTCTGACCAAAAGTCGGGTATTTGAGCCAAACAATTGACCTCCAGAAGGCACACTAGGTTTTTGTAAATTTATTCCGATGAACTAGAGTTTGACACAGTACGGCAAATTTTCAAACTCAACCATGATTTGATATTAACTCAAGGCATTTCAGCCAGAAATTTAAACTCTAAAATGCACACAGGGTTTTTATAAGATTTGACCTGCTGACCTAGTTTTAGACTCCACAGGGTTCATTTCGAACTCATTATTGTATCACGTAGACAAACAGACTGACCAAACTCAAAGATATTTCAGCCAAAAATATGACATCAAGAGTGCACGCAAGGTTTTTCTAAGATTTGACCTGGTGACCTAGTTTTTGGCCCCACATGACCTATTTTCGAACTCGTCCGAGCTATCACATAGACAAACATTCTAACCAAAATACACACACATTTTATCCAAAATCGTGACCCCTAGGTTGCACACAAGGTTTTTCAAAAAGTTGACCTGGTGACCTATGGTTTGACCCCACATGACCCTTTTCGAACTCGTCCGGCCTACCTTGTAGGCAAACAATTTGACAAATTTCTAATCATTTGAGCCAAAATATGACCTCTAGAATGCACCAATGTTTTTAAGATTTGACCTTGTGACCTAGCTTTTGACCCCACATGACCCATTTTCGAATTCGTTCAGTGTATGAAGTATACAAACAATCTGACCAAATTCAAGACATTTGAGCAAAAAATATGACTTCAAGAAATCACACAACGTTTTTCTAAGATTTGACCCGATGACTTAGTTTTTTGCCCCACATGACCTACTTTCGAACTCGTCCGAGCTATCATGTAGACAAACATTCTGATCGAGTTTCAAGACATTTGAGCCAAATATTTTACCTCTATAGTGGACAAAAGGTAAAAGTTGACGACGGACACAGCCGAATCATAATAGCTCATCATGACCACTACGTGGTAAGGTGAGCTAAACACGACCCCCGAAGCGTAGGCGGAGGTTGATACGCTTTTTTTTAAATCGACAAAGAATGATATTATACCTTAGCAAGATATTGCAAATAAATTCTTTATACTGCGAAGTTCATAACTCAAAAGTAAGTCTTTTTGTAAAGGAATATTCGTTTTAATACTGCCTCAAACTACATAAAAAGTCAATGAATTATGGATTATTAATTTTTCTCGATAAAATGGGACATCATGTTAGTAAATGGAAACACTAAGGTCAGATATCATTTTATTTATGAAAGAGATTAAGCCTTACCAAAAATATTGGGAGTTTCGAGTCGCCTAACAAGTCATTGAAATACAACTCGTTTGAAGCAAGAATTCATTGGCTAACAAGGTTATCTGTCGATTGTACCGATAATTGCCTTATTAGTAGTTTCCATGACGTTTCAATTACGTCATATGCTTCAGCTAGCAATACAGTCGTTATCGTCATATTCCGAAAACAAGGATCTCACCCGATTAGTTCCGTGGTTTAAATTAAAGCATTAGGAATGCAACTAACCAATTCAATTTATATCGAATTTAGTTGATCTAACACGAAGAAAAAATACACACCATGAAAATAACAATAACAGCTATTGGAAAACTGATGATTTTTGTCGAGCCCGCTTGCGGTGAGCGAGACATAGTTGTCACTATGACAAGTCGGAGTATGTGCGATAGTCCGTCAGTAAGTCCGATTTTAAACCATTAAAATATAATACTCCTAAACGGGAATGTTTTACCATAATCTTGCAGACACCTGCCATACCTTCTTGTCTGAAAACACGATAATATGAGGTATGAGCCCAAGTCTCCTAGCACTCACGGCAACAGCTCGACAGTGGTTAGACTGGGTAACGCCGATTGTGATCACATGTTTACAGTTTCGGGCCAAAGCATCGGCCATCAGAAACTCGAGCTTTCGTATCTAGAAAGTAAAGATATAATATTCCTATTCAGCATTCCCTAAAAATTGTCAAAAACCGGGTTAAAAAACATATGAACGTTCGGTGTGTGTGTTTCTCTTTTTGAACTTGCGACGCTTGAGTGCCGGCATTAAAGTACTGTTTAAGTTTTTTTTTCAATATAAGGAATCAAATCTTAATCAATGCAAAGCCGCCGTCATAGCGCAGCTGGTAGCGCGTCGGACTGTCAATCTAGAGGTTCCGGGTTCGATCCCCGACGGCGGCACTCATCCTTTCCGACTACATGTCTCTCACCAATGGGTCGATAATCGTAGACCTATGTGGGATAGCAGCTGGAGGCTAGGAAGGGGTGTAATGGTAGTACTGGTGTGAGAAATACCAGGATTCCATTGTTAGGTGCTCCAGCCGCCGCGATATAACTGAAAGATTGTTGAAAGCGGCGTAAAACCCCATTCAAACAAACAAATAATCAATGCAATTTTGAAATAGTTCTAGAGAATCATTTCTAACTTTTCTCTGTTTTTACATAAGTCAAGCTATGTAAAATTTCCCCTGTATACTATATATGGACATAACCTTCCGATATTGGGAATTCACTTCCAAGAAATACCAAACTTGTTTTGTAACTATTTATCACCTTTTGAATTTCGATTTCCTCGAATTCCTTTATACTTCCATGGATTTTCAATAAATAGATAAACAAATAGTGTCCTTATAACAATTATAATGTTCGTTTTAAACATGAAGATTTCGAAAAACTCACATTTATTAGCCGTAAATCCGAGATGTCGAATCGGCTTCGCCACATCAGCATGCATCGTGTCCATGTCGTAGGTTTATATTTCTTGTCTAATACAAAGCATCTATTCATAATTCTAACTGTTATCGACCCAGATATCATAATTTACAGAGTTTAAAGTTAGTATTTCCTCATAATAATTCCAAATAAATCCAACGAATGTTCGAATTTCCATTTCAAAAAACCCAAGCGACGAAATAAAATGTCCGCCGTTACAACGACTCGAGCGATAAACTGTGTCAATGTATCCATACGCCTGTCAAAGAAAAGTAACTCCGCCCACAGTTCGTTTATTTGTTTTTATTTTCATCTCTCTATCCGTTTCGGATTTGAAAATAGACGTATTGCAATTATATGGGCCGAGTGTATTTTTCACTGCGTTTATTGGAGTATAAAGTGCAATTGCCTTAGCACATGGCCTAAACATAACGCCTTACGGGCGTTATTTGCCATGTGCTAAGGCAATTGCACTTTATACTCCAATAAACGCAGTGAAAAATACACTCATCCCTATAATGAAGGAAACTGACAAATAGTCATCTGAGTATCATTCCTGTGATATGTGGTTGAAATTCATCAACAGGTTTATGAGAAATAGTTTTCGGTATATACCATATATGGAAACTGGCCTGCCCATTAAAGCCATATTTATCATCAAATCTTTTTTTTTTTTTTTTTTTGATAATCTAATCATCCAAGAATAGATCCGGTCAAATATGGTTGAAATCCATCGACTGGTTTATAAGAAGAATTCCAAATAATTTGAAGCAATTCAATAAATGTTCACCAAAGGATCATTTCTGTGAAACAATATTCTTTAAAGGAACCTGATAGAGTGTCACCCATTGATCAAAGCTGCAACCCCCATCAATTGGGTCAAATATCACCGATACTTACAAAACTTTTCCTTGGGAAATTCTGAAAATGCTGGTGATTTACTAATACGTTTTGGCTTTCTGCGAGAGATTAGACGTTTTCAGTCATCAATTATTTAATTCAATGTTGGCGGATTTACCGAATCGTCACTTATAAATGAGATGTTATACTTTCATACGCTTATTTCGAGTCAAGTCATCGAGTTATAGATTAGATTGGTCCTATCGATTGTCAAACATAACAGCGCCTGTCTTACCTTTGATCCTGTTATCGCGCATCCGGTCATATCATCTCTCTTTATTGATACAGACACATCTTTCGGAAGTCCCGGCAGTTTCCAAGGCTGTAGTGGAGTGTTGGCATTTACAAGCTTTAGATAAATATATGTAATATTTCATTTCTTTTAAAAAAGATTAATTAATGATTTTCAAAGAACTATAGAAGTGTTGAGCTACATGAAGGCACAACAATTTTACTACTAGATATTAGTTCTAAAATAAACATATCGGAATTGTTTCAACTTATTTGTATGAATGAAGTTAGGATTTGGATTGCTTATTTTTCTATTTAATTTGTTACGAATCACCCTGACTATATAGCGTACAAAGTTTAAATGCAATGCCTTACTACCTAGTAAGGAAGAGTTCCCTATAGGTAAGTGAGGTAAGCACTATACTGTTATATAAACAATAGGGCAAGTGGCCCTGGCTCTTTACTGAGATAAGGTACTTTGTTTTCAAGGCCTAATACTAACTATGTCTGGAGATGACCTTTAAAACTTAAATAAATCAATTTATGTTACCATGGCAACCAATGCTTTCAACAGATTTCATGCACAATATCAAGATTCTACAACTTCTGGATCGGGAGATAATATTTTAATGTTTTTGAGGGGTTTTTTTCAAATTAATCTTGTTGTCATTGCAACCAAATCTTTCAATGGATTACAATTCTCTAGTTGAAATTGGCCCGGTGGTTTGGCAAGAAATGTCATCGTAAAAAAAAAAATTCTGAACGAAGTCAATGAACTGATATTTCATGCAAATATCGAGGATATACGCCTCCTTTGTCAGGAGGAGATAATTTTAAATATTTTTTTAATATTTCAGTCTTGTTGCCATGGCTTGGATGAGAAGTCTTTTTAAAAATAATCCTTTAATTCTAAATAAGCCCTCAACCCTACCCTGAGCCCCGCCCCTGGATACCCTAGGATGATGATTCTAGCAGTTCTGAAAGAGTCGTCTTCTTTGTCAGGAGGATTTTAATTTGACAGACTTTTAATATTTCAGTTTTGTTGCCATGGAAAATGTAGTTTTAATCAGATTTCAATTCTTTGAGCAATTTCGAAGGGCATCGCCCAAGGAACACTTCTGCTAAATTTAGATGAAATTAGGTAAGGGGTTTGGGAGCACATTTAAAATTGTTGACGTCACAGAGGGTGATCAAAATTTCTCACCATGAGCACTTCGTGCTTAGGTGAGATGACACAAAGGGGTTCTGGTCTGCGTCGCTCGTTTTCAGCTGAGCATCTGTACGAACTTATTCGTTTCAGAATTAAAAAGACAATGAAATCATCGCTTAAGGAATTGATGCTGTCGTTCTTATTTTCAAAGAACTATATATTTTTTAAGGCGGGTGTATAACAGATTTCTATTTTTTTTTTACAAAGGGTAAATACGTGCTTTTTCAAATGGTTACAAAATCAATCTTTATTTGCGTTTAATCGGAATTTATTGGATCAGGTCTTAAGTTTTCGACTGCAACCAATACCGAAGCTTATGCCATTTTTTTAAAAGTCATGGTAAACACATATTACACAATGGTCTGTGAAATCGCAAGATAACGTTTTTATGTAATGTTTTAGGTTTTCACTCCGTTGACTTTGAGTTTATTACTAAGGCATTACGGACACAGACTATTTTTTCTTCTTACCTTACATTTTACTTCACCTGACCACGTGGTGGTCATGATGAGATATTGTGATTGGTCGGCGTCCTTCATCCGATTTCCATCGTCAATTTTTACCTTGTTTGCACTGCAGAGAGAGGTCACATGTTTGGCTCGAATGTCTTGAGACTTGGTCAGAAGGGGTTTTAGCTCTACTGCCTTAAGGCCAGCGAGCTACTGTCATGGCGTGCGTCCGTAAACTTTTACTTTAAAAATCTTCTCCTCAGAAAGAACAGAACAGGATTCTACCAACTTTCACAGAAAAGATCCTTTGGTAACCCTCTATTTGATATCCCCGAAAGTATTTTGATAGGATGAAATGGACGGGCTTAATTTCATATATGGTGAAACCTTTAAAAAATCTTCTTCCCAGAATGAACTGAACAGAATTCAAACAAATTACACAAATGATCCGTGGGTGACCCTTTATCAGATTCCTCTAAAGTATTTTGATTGAATGAAAAAAAAGGCTTTAACAGGCGTGGTGAAACCTTTAAAATTCACCTTCTCTGAAAGTAATTGATGGATTTAAACCAAATTTTACAGGAACAATCCGTCGTTGACCCTTAATCAATTCTTTCAAAGAATATTGATCAGGTGAAAATAATGCCTTTAATGGGCGGAGCTCATTTATATATATGGTGAAATCTGTAAAAATCTTTCTCTCGGAAATTCAATCGAATTATACAGGAATGATCCTTGGGTGACACTTTTCAAAGCATTTTGATCGGATGAAAAACATGGCTTTAATGGGCGGGGCTAATTTCCATATATGTTGACAGCTTTGAAATTATTCTTCTCAGAAACCAATAGATGGATTTTAACCAAATGTTACAGGTACGCTCGGATTTCTTAAAACAATTTTGATCGGATGAAAATCATGGCTTCAATTGGCGGGGCTTTTTGCAAATATGGTGAAAGCTATAGGTTTTAATTCAAAGAAACCAATAGTAACTCTATTTCAGATTCCATAATTAGTCATGAATAATTGAAAATATGGCTTTTATGGCTTTTATGGTTGTGGCTTATGTCGAAAAATGACTTCCAGTGATTTTCTTTTTAAATTGTGAATACCTTTTTCATCTGAATTGGTAAATGAATTGGCTTT
Organism: Fragum fragum; assembly: GCA_946902895.1. NCBI lineage: Eukaryota > Metazoa > Mollusca > Bivalvia > Cardiida > Cardiidae > Fragum > Fragum fragum. The sequence continues at coordinate 7,565,108 of OX336370.1, read as the reverse complement.
TGTGAAACAATGAAAAGATTGAAATATAAAAAGATTTCATTGACAAACAAGATTTATTTGACATACATGGTGAATATGATTCCTGAAAACACTATTTTCTTAATCAATACAATCAGGCCTATGGAGCGGTACAGTCACTCAAGCGCCTCTAGTTTACATGATATCTTGGATGAGTTCGAAAATGGGTAATTTGAGGTAAAAAACTAGGTAACGAGGTCAAGTATCTGAATAACCTAGTTAGCACTCTAGCGGTCTTTGTTTCGCTCATATGTTTTTTAAAACGTAGCTAGAATTGTTTTCTACATAAAACCTGGGACGAGTTGGAAAATGGGTCACGAGAGGTCAAAAATAAGTTCACTTGGTAAAATCTTAGAAAAACATTGTGTGCCCTGTAGAGGTTAAATTTTTGGATCAAATGTCTTGAAATTTTGTCAGAATGTATGTATGCATGATATTTCGGAAAAGTTCGAAAAAGGCCAAGTTGGGACATTTTTGGGTCATAAACAATGTCACCAGGTAACATCTTTATGATATGTGGTCAAAACAATTTCTACATAAGAGCCCAATCGATTTCGAAAAGGGGCCATTAAAGGTCTAAAAATAGGTCAATAGGTCAATCTTAGAATAGCCTTATGTGCACTGAAGAGGTCACATATTGGGATCAAATATCTTGGTATCTGGTCACAATATTTCTCTGCATAAGATCTCGGATGAGTTCGAAACGGGTCATGTTTGGAAAACCTTGGGTGCGCTCTAGAGGTAACAGATTAGGCTCAAGTATCTTGATATTTTGTCGTATTGTTGTGTACATGATATCTCGGGCGAGTTCGAAAATGTGTATTGTGGGGTAAAAAACTAGGTCACAAGGTCAAATCCTAAACAATTCTTGTAGAGGCCCCAGATCGGCCTAAATGTTGTTCGGCACGATATCTTGAATAAGTTAGACTCCATGTCACATGGGATAAAAACAAGGTTACTAGATCAAATTTGAGAAAAAACCTTGTGTGTAATCTATTTTCGGCTCGGATAAATTTAAAGGATGCTTTTCCCATTGTCCAAATGTTTCAAATTTGAATCACAAATTACAGTTTACCCATTTAATTCTCTTATACAAATAAAATGACGAATTAGAAAATGGAAATTTAGTTTGTTATTGAAATTATACAGTAAAATACCAACGCAAGCCAAACGGGGTATGAATGAAGTATACCTTTTCATCCCTTCACTTCCCAACCTATGAATGAAATTTCATTTAACCAATTACCATACAACAAAATGGCAGAATCGTATAACTTTTATCTTTAATGGTAGAAACATTATGGACAATGAGGAAATTGCTTGTTCCACTTTTTTTTTCAGTGGGTTTAAAAAAGCGGGATAAGTGGGAAGTTTGATATTTTTTTTACAAAGTCTTAAGAGTCTAAACATGTCTGCAATGGCTAAGAATCTGGCCACAGTTCAGCATAATTGGCTAAAGAATTTTCAAATTGGCTAAAGAAAATTTATGCCCAGAGTATGCTCTGACAAGGTAAGGTCACTTGTGGCATCTTATTTCTCTACTCATCAACCGTAATCTTAACCAATTCACACGCTTTTAGACTCCCCCAAGAATCAAAGCTTTGGAAAACATTGCGGGAAATGAAGAAATTGCCTCTTCATTATCAACCATGTTTTCTACCCAGAAAGTTGAAAATATCAAAATATGATAAATTTTAAATTGTCATCTGCAACTCCTTTCAATTTGGACCAGTCTAAAACTTTGCCATCTGGGTATTGGTTAAGTAGCTGCATTAACATTTATTTGTTAGAAAGAGAATATCTACAAACTTTATCATAAGAATACCATGAGAGTATATTATTCATAATTGAATAGTTGGTATAAATTATTGAAAATACATAACGTATAAAATGAAAGGCTTTGATCTAATTGCTCGAAGGAGTAAAAAAACGTTCTTATCATCCCCACAGGTTAGAATTTATTTGATCACATTGTTGCGTGAAAAGCTTTAATGACGGTAGCAATCAGTTTAATTTACAAATGGGATATAAGATATTTTTCAAACAAATATTCACACAAACATCTGTCGATATCTAATTAACAGGAGATGCTTTATTGACATTCATCCGTTGGTAGGTTTGTTGTTGTTTTTTTGATTTCGTACCCCCACACCCCCTCTGCTATTTGTCAATCGCGACTGTCAATCAAAGAATCGCACCAATCAATGAGTGATGTTGTGTTTAGTATACAACTAACCCCACCCCAACTTTCCCGTTTCCCTACTATTTCAAGAACTCACAAAGAACGCGTAGCGTCCTGTAGGAGTCGATGGCGTGTCCGGCGGTGTCCGTGGGCGTAATCCTTCAATTTGCAACCGTCTCTTCTCAGGGATTCTGTGTTATTTAGCGATAACGTATCTAAGTGATTTAGTACTATAATGATTTGCACTGCCAGTTTGATACTTCATAGTATGTAATGCTATTGTTATAATTATATAAGCGAATGCTTACCTTTACCTTGACTTTTGGAATATCCTTTAGTTGTTTAGCCCATCCGGGAGGGGAATATTGTTCTAACAGTTGCGACATATTTCTCCTTTACATTGAGTATAACTGAAGAGGCTCCAATTTTATCACACCTTCTCAAATAGTATACTTCTTACCTCTACAATGGAGTAAATTTTAAGACAATCGAACGAATTCCCCTGTTCCTGTGTTTCGGAAACGATCCTCTCAAAATCTAAATGTAACAATTCAACTGGCATTATAGAAATAGTGTGAAAGTTTCAAAGATAATCAAATGATACTTTTCATTAGTATTTTGAGTGACATTATTCAAGAATTAAATACAATGTAGCATCTTAATTTAAAAGAAAGTCATCCCTTACACCTTACAAACATCAAATTTGTAAAGAATTTCAGAGGAATCTCATTTAACAAAAAGTTGCCTGTATCGTACCCATGCATATCTCCACGATTGCGTATAGATTGATCCTAAATATACGCTTTATTGACATTTAAAGCCATATCTTCTCACAAAACACGCAACAAAGTAAATCATACTCAAGGCCCAAAAGCTTACATAAATATGACGTTTGGAATTAACAAATGAAAATTTTCGCAGTAAGCCAACAATTTATAAATGTTTCAATAATTTAAATTGTGACCCACCACACTTTAACGTTTGTTTACGAAGATAAGATATTAGTTATGACGGTTTAAATTTCGCTAGTTATTCAAACAACTCGCTAGGCAACAACCCGTTAAGCCATGAAAAATAACGAATTGTTTGTGTCATCAGCACAATTGCATATCAAATTCAATGCTGAAGATTGGCGAAGATTTCTGGTAAAGAACCGGGTTCTTTCGGCTCGATCTCTAAATGTAAACAAACATAAGTTGAAATCGACAAGAAAAACACATAGTAGTCTTTTGCAGAGAACTTTACTCATACTCTCCTTTCGCTTAATGAGATTATGAAGGCTCTTATTTTCTTTAGTGACCTAAATAAATGATAGATTTTTCAGACTTTTTTCCTTCAACACTATAAAGCAACCCTATATAGTTGTGAGCTAGTGAAGAACTTAGGTCTGCACAACAATTTTTTCTACCGTGGTTTCAAACTGACTCCACAATTTCAAATGAACCTATCCATATGACACTACACTATGTCTTTCGGATGAGAAGTTAAACCGAGGCCCCGTGTGACGATGCTATCCATCGAGCACGTTAAAGAACCAGGCGGGACTCTCAGTAGTTTCGTCCTGTATCCTTGCACTATCCCCCGTAACAACTAACCTTCTTCTGGGGGCGTCGCTCATATGGGCATGTGCTACGGTAGCGACGATAAATAAACGGAAATACACACACACACACTACACCAAGAATATGAATCATTTGTGTATTGCTTAGGCTTAAAGAAAATTGACGGATCATTTCCGTCAACAAATCAATCAATCAATCAAATCATTTATTTAGACCGAAAGCGAACTTTAATCTCAAAATATTTGCCGAAATATAAGTGAAGCATAATTATTGGTATGGCGATGTACACGTCATAACTACAGCTTGTTTAAATCTTAGTTACGACGTTAAGGTCGCCAAACAACCAATTTATTTTTTGTTACATGTCACTGACATAACATTTTGCAAAAAACTTCGTTTTAAATCGAATTGGTCAAAAAAATCCTGACGGATTTCAGTGAGCTTGGCCAGCGATCTATCAATTTGACGAGAGATCTGAGACTTTAAAACGTCTTACAAAATGTTTAAAGATGGATACATTTATAGGCGGACGGGAACTTAGCCATCACGATTGCACTTCGGTCGTTCGAAGCTAAAATGATGTAAACTCTTTTATCTATTTTCCCGGACAGAGAAGTCATACTTAGCTGTCGAATATATCACATTATCTCCAGTTTACCGGTTAAAGCTCCATTTATTTGTACTGACACCTTAAGTTCTTAACAGTTGTTACAAATAATGCGTACTGTATGTTATGTCTTCATCTACATAATACCTCTTATCCATTTAATAGTTTCAACACCATTAAATACTAAAGTTTTAGTATCATTCGTATGGTTTCCTTTATTACATTCACACATTACCCTTCACACAAAAATAGATAGGTATCTCATATTTTTCAAGCGGCAGTATAAAATATAGATAAATTTATGAAAATATGGTTATTTGTACTAAACGGCTGATTTAACAGGTGTAATGATTCCTCAACTCGTTTATGTTCAAAGACATTCCATCTCGCCATCTTTTCCATTTATTCTCTCCGATCACGTAAAAAATTTACTTCTTGCTCTATATTTGTTATAAATGCGTTTATAAAGGGAGTTATCGATGTTTCTGAAACTTATCGACGTTTCTGAAACCAAGATAGGAAAAGAATTTCCGATTGCATAAAAGTAGGCTCAAACGAATATTTGATTTTTTAGTAGGAGTCGGGTATTGTCTTCATGGTAATCCGATGTGATTTATGTCGCATATAGTGGTTAGCACAAAATTAAGGTAATTGCCTATATAATAAATGATTACGGTAGTCAAGTATGTATTGTAATTTTAATAAAAATACATATCCTTTTGAGTTTTTATTCACATTGTTTCTGTAAAGTAAGAACCTGAGCACTTATAAACTTACGTTAGACAATTTGAATAAAAATCAAAGCGCTGTAAGCCTGAGATATCGCGCACGATGCGAGTATTCTACTACACAGACCAATTGCGCGCTTAATAATCTCCAGGTTGAGAGAGGGCAGGCGGTCGTACTAGATTTGCATGATTATGTACACCTCTCAAAAGCGATATGTAGACGTTGCCGTTTTATATCCTATGGATAGAATTCGGAGCTCAATAGACATAGACACAAAATCCGAGCACGAAGGAATTGTCTGCATAAATCATATTTGTGCTCAAATGAGTAAGTGTGATCACCTTTTTTCCGGCGTTCGTCCGTCGTGCGTCAACTATTAAACGACGTCTCCTCCCAAACCATTAAGCCAATTTGAACCAAATTTGGCAAAAATGTTTCTTAAGCGGTCCCCCCTAAAGAAATAGCTAAAATAATCGAAATTCGTTAAAACTCTTGTTGTCATGGAAACAAAAGTGAAATTTTAGAATAATCTCTTTAAAATCTTCTGCCCCTGAACCAGAAGGTGTAGAGCCTTGATATTTTGCATGACCTCTCTCAAAATGTTTAAATAATTATCCTCGGAACTCTAGGGGCAGAGCCCAAGGGGGTGGGGTTTTTATAGAAATAAAAAAAACCCACACAAATAACCCCGATTTTTAAACGACATCTTCTCTCAAACCACTGGGCAAGTTTGAAGCAAATTTGACAGAAATGCCCCCCCCCCCCCGATAAAATGCCCCAGATATTGTAGAGCCTTATTTTTTTTTGCATGAAGCATCAGTATATTGACCTTTCTAAAAATTGCTTAATTCATGTTCCTCGGGTCCCCAGGGGCGGAGCCCAAAGGGGCAGAGACCCAAAGGGAGGAGTTTTTATAGAAATAAATAACAATTTTAAAACCGACATCTTCTCCCAAACAACTGGACCAGTTTGAACAAAATTTAACAGCAATGTTCCCCTGGTTATCCACCTTAAAAATAGCTAATAGAATAGAAATCTGTTAAAAACTTTGGTTGCCATGGCAACAAATGTGACATTTCAAAATAATCTTTAAAAAACTTCTCTTCCTGACTCTGATTGTGTAGAGCCTTGATTTTTTGCATGAAGCATCAGTATATTGACCTCTTTCATAATAGCTAAACTCATGATCATCGGGTCCCCTGGGGCAGAGTCTTATAGAAATAAAGAAAAAAATTAAAACTACATCTTCTCCCAAACACTTGACCAGTTTTGAACAAAATTTGACAGAAATGTTCCTCTGGTGGTCCCCTCTAAAAATGGCTTAAAGAATTGAAATTTATTTAAAAATCTACACTTCTTGACCCAGAAGGTATATAGACTTGATAATTTGCTTTAAGGATCAGTATATTGACATATTGCAAACTAGCTAAAATAAACCAGTCTTGATATTTTGCATGAAGCATAAGTATATTGACTTCTTTCAATATACCTAAAATCATGATCCTCGGCTCCAAGGGGCGGAGACCCAGGGGGAGGGATTTATATAGAAATAAAGAACGATCTTTTTTAAAAGACATCTTCTCCAAAATCAATGGGTAATTTGAAGCAAATTTGGTAGAAATGTTACTTAGGTGGTCTCCTTTAAAAAAAAGGCTAAAAGAATTGAAATCTGTGATAAAAACTCTGGTTGCCATTGCAACAAAAGAGAATTTTAGAATAATCTTTAAAAATCTTCTCCTCCTGATCCAGAAGGCATAGAGCATCAGTAAACAGTATATTAACCTCTTTCACAAAAGCTAAAATCATGATCCTTGACTGCCCAGGGGCAAAGCCCCTGGCTGGGATTTACCCAGATTTTAAGGAAGTTTATAAACGACATATCCTCTCAAACCATCAGCCAGTTTTAATTAAATTTGGCAGAAATGTTCGCAAGGTGGTCCCATTTAAAAAAGCTTAAAGAATTGAAATCCATTACAAACTCTGGTTGCCATGGAAACAAAATTGAAATAATATATTTTTTTAAATCTTCTTATCCTGACCCAGAAAGCGTAGAGCCTTGATCAGTATACTGACCTCTTTCAGAATAGCTAAAATCATAATCCTCGGGTCCCAAAGCTTATATAGAAATAAAGAACAATTTTTCAACGACATCTCCTCCAAAACCCTTTGGACCAATTTGAAGCAAATTTGGCAGAAATGAGGTAGTCCCCTTTGGAACAGTAAAAAGAATTGGAATCCTTGAAATGGAGGTATCGTTGTTTCTGAAATCTGGAGAAGAAAAATTTGCAAAGTGCGGAAAAAACGCCCAAACGAACATTTATTACTTTAATTTGGGTCAGTTAATGTCGTGGCAGTAATGTTATATGCTTACAGTGGCTATTTATGGTTATAAATTAAAGGTCCAGCGGAATTCCATGTTATTTTTTAATTTCACGGAATTCGGTTGTCGACATCGCATGACCTCATTTGCATATGACCCAAAGTCAACAAATTGACAAGCGAAACAACCAACGTCCTTAAATATCTCACATCAAAGGGCTAACGAAAAACTACGGTAAGTTATTATATTCGTAATAACACTTTCTGCAGTTTTGGACTGACGTTTACAGAATTAAACTAGCGAACATAACTCCTGATGACGCAATGATGACGTTGGTTAAATGAAATTCAAACAAATTTCGAGATTCCAAAGGTTATTCGCACCAAATGACTGGCTCTATATTATTTGCAACTGTCTCGGCAAATCTAAAAATAGATTAATAGCCTAGGTAGGCTTTTAGGGGAATACTCTGTTTTTCTCTGATAAGCGAGCTCTGCTTCTTACAAAACTACTTTTCAGAATTTTGTTTTCCATTAGTAAAATCTTTGACATGAAAAAAGAACGTCGATTCCTACCTTTAATAACTCTGGTTGCCGACGGCCCTCTTAAAATTCGGGTAATTAATCGAAAAGGTTCCAGTAGTTATCGCCGAAATTTTACTGTAAATTGCCGCACCTCAATTAATATCAGAGGTATCGGACGTTTAGATATTCCAACCATTTTATTTCAATCTGCAGTTGCTCTCTTCATAATCATCGGCCCATAATTTCACGATTTAATGATATAATACTTTGAGGGATTTAATCCAACTGTAAAGGGAAATCGCTCTGATGGAGGTAGATATATGTTACAAGCTCTGTGTTAAAAAACTCGGAGATAACATAAAAGAAAGTGATGAGTTATTCTTATGCCCCGCATCGAAAGAAGGGGGGGGGGGGCAAATTGTTTTACCATTTTTCGTCTGTCTGTCCGTCTTTCTGCAAAACGTAATCAAAAAACTTAACATTGCCAGTAACTACTCGCCTATGCAAGATACAATGCTCATAATTGGCATTATGATACATTTTCATATACGCATCTCCTCATGTCAAGGTCATGTGATAAGGTCAAGGTCACATACCACGGTCAAATGTTTAGCCTGTTGCGAGGGTGTTGTGTTTTCACCAATAACCAAGCTAGAATCAATCCCTAAATTGGGGAGGGAACGTGTCCGATTCCGAATATCTCAAACACCCGACTACTTGCAGCCCTATTTGTGCGTTCTACGCTTAGTTCGTATAAATTTTCTAGGTCTCTTGCGCTACGAAATATCGAAGTTTTGCTATATCACCTTTCTTTTTGTCCATTAAATCATCAATTTTTGATAATTTTGAAATTCAGAACACTCACACGAAACTACTGTATATCAAGCACCATGTAGTTTAGCAACTCATTTCAGAGCTCCTGCCTAGTTAGTACTTGGTATACCCAGGCAGCACACGATTAAACAAATTCTGTTGTGATATAACCGAAAGATTGTTGAAAGCGGCGTTAGACCCCCTAAAATCAAACAAATGATCCTATCTACCTATACCTTTTCTAACATCAGATTTAATCTCTTTACAGCAGCAGTAAGCGGATGACAAAAGAACAAGAACAGTATTGAAATAATCACTTTGATGACATTAAAAACATACTCTATACTACAGATATAAGCAATGTATCAAGACGTTATTTATAATAAATTAAAGACTATATTTCTAATAAAGGTAAAAGTAGTTGCTCTCGTTTTCTTTCATAAGATTATTAGAGGTTCAGAGACACATAGTACACATTTGCACAAGAAACAGCAGATATTAATTTGATTGAACTCTTATTTTGAGACAGGAGAAAAATAATATTCGAATAATGTTTTTATAGTTTGTTTGTATAATTAACTTTGAACATCCCGCAAGTTACTGGTATATCACTTCAAAGTTCAATTTTGGGCATACGTTTCCCAACTATAAGCCAGTGTTCTGCTAAGTAACTGACATGTTTTATCCAATGAAAAAACAAAGAATAGCAACATAGCATGAATGTAAACCGAAGGTCACAGCTGGTATTAGAGCTTGACTAGAGATGGATATTTTAGTTCTGTAGTTTTCGAATAGCTTTTCCAATTAAAGACAGCAAATGAAATTGAAATATATGCATTTTGATTTTATAGGTGCATTTTGAATAATATGAAATGAATATCAAAAAGGGTAAAAAACACTATATAGCAAAAGTTGAAGTTACTTCTAAGAAGTAAATTCTCCTTTAAACACAATGCTTAACGTACATTTTTTTAAAAAGGATATTACCGTTTTCATAAGGATAGTACATATAAAAGAGGGATAGTACCAATACAAGCAAACTTCATCTAAACAAATGTTCAGGTCTTTTAATATTCACATCCAACTATTAATAAGTAAAAAGAAAAGAATATTAAAGTAGGTTCAAAGCTATCATGGTTTATTTCAATTCTTGCCATTAGCCCCATTCAACCCCATTGTCACGACAAGCATCTGCCTTTTAATAGTTGGTATATCATCTTCAACTATTCCTTATCTTAAAAGGCAGTTATTTGGAATGAGGAAGTGCTTGGATGAAACCATGATCAGTAAATATCAGTTATGGTAATAATATATCTTTTTATCCGCCCTTCTCCAGTAAGTACCAAGAATCCATTTTGAAAACATTAAGGTCGTGAATTTTTGAGAATCCTACGATCACCATGGAGCTAGGCAGGTATTCTAACATTGGTCGAACCGGAGGTCACCGAGATACGATGGACTGCCTCCATAGTAGCGCGTGACTTCATGACGCCACAGTTTTGACTGCAAAATTTTTATGTTGACATTTTTTCAATTTGAATTTTCTGCCATCTAAATGAAGATAGAGTTAACTTCAAAGGTAGGTATCGATTTTTTTCTCATGTCACAGATTTTGATTACTCTTGTTCCTTCTCAAACTTTTTTAATACAATATTCTGAAAACTAATTTTTCTAAAATCAGAGGTCGTTTATCTGAATGAACAAGGGTACTTCCCTAATAGCCTACGTAGGTCGTTAATCTATTTTTAGATTTAACCGAGACAGTTGCGAAGAATATTTGGTCATTCACGCAGTGCGTATAATCGTTGGATCCCGTATTCAGTTTGAATTTGCAAAGGAGTAATGTTCGCTAGCCGTTCTTTAATTCTGAAAAGATCAGTCCAAAACAGCCATAAGCGTTAATACGAATATGTACACTTACCTAAGTTTAACGGTTACCATTCGGTGTAACTTATTTTAGGACAATGGTGGTTTCGCTTGTCAATTTTCTACCTTCCGTTGACCTTGAGTCAAATGCAAATGAAGTCAGGCGGTGTCGACAAGTGAATTCCTAGATATCTAAAAATTACCTGAAAAGTCGCTGAACCTTTTTCAATATAAACAAAAAAGCCACTCTAAGCCTATCAAGTTACAGCGAAGACAATATCTAACTCAAACTTATGTGATATGTATCTGTTTTAGCGTATTATGAGGCGATTTGCAAATTTTTCATAACTAGATTTCAGAAACATCGATGCCTCCCTTTAAGTACAATTTTAATGAAAAGGTATTACGGAATTCTAATTGCTTATTTTTTATTATCCGGGTAAGTTGACTCTTTTCTTAAATCGAGATTCCATGTATGTTTAAGCTTTAGAGAAAGTAGATGTTGACCAGACGCAATCTCAAGCTAAAAATTAGTCGCCGAAAAGTCTTATGGTAGTCTGAGTCTGTTATATGGCTAACCTATTTGCGAAGGCGCAGTCTTTTACCCGTATTAAACTCTTCGTGGGTTGACATTTTACAGTGGTAATTTTAGCTAAAAAAATGATTGCCAGAAAATGACAAATTTCAGCACGAGCACCTGCTAGCAATCGTAGATCATCGGAATCTCCGGATACGTTCCGCAGATAACCGTTTCAAATAAGGGGAAACCCTAAAATCGTCGCGAAGCAGTGAAGATTTGTGAATTAAAATGACTGCTTGAATAACACAGTTCTTAGCTAAAATGACGCCGAACTCGTGCATTTGACATTTCTGTTCACATATCTGTTGTTTTGTCATGTAAACAAAGGAAATAACAAAGAAAATATATGACGTCATCGACCTTCATGACCTTCATGTTCACGCGAACAAAAGAAAAAAAAGGAATGTGTCACTTTTCTTCCAATCAAGTTTCATACAATACAAATTTGTACCAAGATCTGAAAGCCCAAAATTCTGTGAGAACAATGAAACTTACTAAATTTATGTTTTTTGTTCTTGTTTATTTCTGCCTGTGTTTACACAATATTTAACAAATTGGCTTTGAATGTGAATTTATGTCCAATTTCTTTATTCATTCTCCTCTTACATGATTGTTCACATTAAAATATAACCATGGCTTGCACTGAATAAATGTTTCTCTTTTGAACAGCTCTTCTGTCACTGAAGAATGATTTAATTGTATATCTGCAGTCTTAAAAATGAGTTGTGGCTGGATACACATCTGCATGGTCATCCCCTCGCATTCTTTTTCTTTTTAGTGATATCATTTTCAAGATAGGATATGCAGTAAGCTATTTGGGAAAAGTCTTTCTATGCAAACACACAATTTAGTGATTTTTTAGACTATTTCACCTTGCCATGAACGTTTGGCTTTTCTAATACCCTGTTGTGTTGATCTACTAGCAATCTCTGTTAACTTCAGTATTTATTAATGTGTAACAAACTCTCGTAAATAATAAATAAATAAAAACTCATACAATGTGTCATAAGATAGACTTTAACATGTGGGAATTATTGGGGAATGGTTAGACTAAAGTATACCACTGGATTTTTAATTTTGCACAATTAATGATTACTGGTCAATTAGTGATTACAATTACCGTAGTTTTAATCGTACATTCATACTGGTCAATTAGTGATTACAATTACCGTAGTTTTAATCGTACATTCAATATACTTTTTATAGTTTTAATTTGTACATCTTCAAGTTTGTTTTCCATGTTTCTTCTTAAATATTCTGATACTTCAAACTGCTTAGTTTATGTGAAAAACATAATTTATTTGATCATAACTATGCTGTCTAAATAAAAAGATCAAATTACTGAAAGTACAATAAGCTATCAAAGCATGATTCTATTGAGTAATCTTCGTTGTCAAAGGTTAACATGATGAGAGGAATTTAGAAAACCTTTGCTTAGTAGGTTAGAAAACAGTGTGGACAATGACGACATTGCTTTTTACAAGCAATTTCTTCATTGTCCACAATGTTTTCCAATGCTATTTTCTTGAGATGATTCACAAACGCGATTGGATGGGACTGTGTTAAAAACATGCTTTCGAAATAGTTGCTTACAATTTGAATAAAGTTAATTTATGAGGACATAAAAAGAAATGGCAGAGATTGCAATATTCCTGAAATAAGACCTACTTTTTGGCGTAGGCATTAGGGGTTAATCCTCCAGTGGCAGTGTGCACTCGTTTAACTCTGAGAAGACCTCAGAATTGTGTCTGTAAACTTTAGCTATCAAAGCTGATGCTTTGCTAGCTAAAAACATTCTGGCTGCAAATTAATGGCTACAATAAACAAGAGGACCATGACGGTCCTAGATCGCTCACCTGAATTGTCTGCTGTTAAAAAAATACAACTACAGACAAATAACTATAACCAGTTTCATGAAGACTGAGTCAAAACTGAAACTTCTATGTTGTAAACAAAGAAATTGTCATTATGGCCCTTTTTCCTGTGTTTTCCAAAAGAACCTTCCCATAGCAATAGGGTTCATCCTTATGCCCTAATAATTATTCTGGCCTAGTTTCATGAAGATTGAGCCAAAATTATGGCCTCTAAAGTGTAAACTAAGAAATTGTCACTGTGGTCCCTGTGTTTGAGGAAAGATTCCTTCAAAAATCAATAGGGTTCATCCTTTTGACCAAACAATTATTCTGGCCAATTTTCACGAAGATGAAGCCTAAATTGTCGACTCTTGAGTGTAAACAAAGAAATCGATATTAAGGCCTCTTTTCTTATGATTTCCAAAAGAATCTTCCCATAATCAATAGGGTTCATCCTTATGCCCTAATTATTATTCTGGCCTAGTTTCATGAAGATTGAGCCTAAATTGTGGCCTCTAAAAATTAAACTAAGAAATTTTCATTATGGCCCTTTTCCTGTGTTTTCGGAAAGATCCTTCCAATAGCCAATATGGTTCGTCCTTATGACCAAACAATTATTCTGGCCAAGTTTCATGGAGATTGAGCCAAAATTAAGGCCTCTAGAGTGTTAACAAAGAAATTGCCATTGAAATACCTTTCCTGTGTTTACAATAGAACTTTCCTATAATCAATAGGGTTCATCCGTGTGACCTAACAATTATTCTTGTCAATTTTCATGAAGATGGAGCCTAAATTGTGGCCTCTAGAATAATGAAGTGTAATGAAAGTGTAATGAAAGAAATCATTATTAAGGCCCCTCTTCCCGTGTTTTCAAATAAAACCATCCCATTATCAATAGGGTTCATCCTAATGACCTAACAATTATTCTGACCAAGTTTCATGCAGATTGGGTCAAAACTGTGGCATCTATAGAGTGTAAACACTTCAATTGTTGACGCCGAACGACGGAGAACAGACATCAACGATCACAAAAGCTCACCATGAGCAATTCGCGCTCAGGAGCCAAAAATCTGTCCACAAGATCAATAATCCATCGCTTTTTTACTTGTTTTTACCAGAAATGTTTGCTTTTCGTGCTATGAAGGTGTACCAAAAGGGGACATGTAAGTTACTAACTTTGCTTTGGATTGATTGTTTTTTTTAATATAAAGCTTCACTGTTTTGACAAAAAGTCATTTTTTAAGCTATCACTCTATAGTGATCAGGTTAGTTTAATTGGTACTAAGTAGGTTAAGATAGTGTGAAAAACCTTAACACTGTCTAATTGGGGATACCTGCGTATATGTCGTGCCCGTTCTTGAGATTGCTCATCCTTAAGAATGGGCAAATTGTAAAATCAAGCTATTTAAAGGTCGATTTAAATACGAAAACAGGCATATTCGTTGGTAATACTGTAAGAAATATTAATTTTAGAACATCTAATTTGTATGTGAATCGTAATATTTACCATAAGAAAACGTTATACTTTACTACAGTCGTTCGACATAACTTCCGGTAAACGAATTATCTTTTTAAAAGGTCGCTCCATTGCTTAGGCGATATAAAATATCAAGATCATATTGTTTTTGTAAGATCAATAAGATCTAATAGTACGTAATATTATTCTGGATGATACATCCATCTTCCATCTTAGAAAAGACGGTGACGGAACGCAGTCAGTCCTTAAGAAATGACGATGTCACTATGACTGTTTCTACCGCATTCTGTCAGCGTTGGCAAAACCGTCTTTTCAGTGGAGAAGGCGTATGTGACATTATTAAGTGTGTGTAATGTTATTCAACTAATTGTAGCCGTGACAATTAGAGGTTTGCGCCTCAATGAAAACGGTAGCACCTTAATAAAGGAAAACACCTTTAAACCCATTCCCACATAATGACGCATTTTGACACCGTTAAAAACATTTTGGAAACATTGTGTAAAATAAAGAAATTCCTAGTTACAAGCAATTTCTTCATTTTTCACAATGTTTTATACCCAGTAATATGAAAAAATCTAAAATTTCATTGAGTTTAAATTATCATCTGCAATTTCTTTCAATTTGGACCATTGTAAAATTTTCTTGTGTGGGAATGGTATAACAAATTACCAGACAAATGATAGATAATGTAAAAACTGAAAGAATTAAGCTGCAGAAAATTTTGCAAAGTCTACTATTGGAAATAAGTGCAAAATTAAGTAGAAAATATTTGACGAAAAGGCGAAATTGCTTGTCGTAAGCCATTTGCTCCTTTTCCCTCAAAATTTTCCTTAATCATATTTCTTCAGGGCGGTTAGTGAAATTACGTGGTAATCAGTTACAAACAAGAGTAACAATGTGATGCTAAATCACTTACAAACTCGTGTCAACTAATCTACTAAAGTAACCATCCCTTTATAAATGGGCCATTTTGGTGACTGCACAAACATTTAAGCATGTATCATAAGTAAAATGAACAAAAAAGGTGATTAGATGAGTAGTTACAATTACATTGCCTCTAAGACAGCACAATAGTTCATATTTGAAGGAATGTCACCATTTCCTCAAGGAATCCTCTCATATCATATATATCTTGAGTAAAATCAGGAGATATTTTCCTTCATTTAAGACCTGCAGAGTAGTCAGAAATTGTCGTTAAAGCCTCTTTTCCTGTAAATCTTCACAGAATGCAAAAATATTTAATAATTATGATAATAGTTATTTTATTCGTTTTTATTAGAGATACCAATTAAATGATTTATAACATTTTTATATTGATTGGTATATTGCATTGAGTAACATTTTTTTATTTATTTAAAGACAACCGGACATGTGTTCTTTAATGCAATGACATCGTAATTTAGAACTTGCACATATCACTTCGTCTTCAACCACTTCCTGCCACCTTTCTTGGAAGTGTCCTACAGCTGAAAATATGACATGACTATGTTATAATTTTTCATATGTCTGAGATAAATGTCGCCTTCCGCAGAAGAAACACCTGCAAAATCCCTAAAATTCAAGTGTGAAAAAATATACATAGCAGAGGTCTATCGGAGGTCTCTTTTTTATTAAAATAAAAGGAGACGGTAATTTATCTTATATATATATATATATATATCTTTATCGTTATTTTTTATTCATCATAACAGTACTTTTTCTGTATATACAATAACTTTCACTAATGAATTTACTCGACCAATCAACCTCTGAACAGACTAAACGATCCTGGTCCAGATCATCCTGTAGGGTACATACTTTCCTGCCCCCCTCTTGTAACTGGTTGATTTCTTCAGCTGAAGCGGACTATTGTGGCTGTATGAGATGTATGAACTTATTTCATGGTTTTGAAAAACTATAAACAGTATTTCCATATTCTTAAAGGTAGGTATCGATGTTTTTTTTTCCTGTCACAGATTTTAATCATTTTTCCCCTCTCAAATACCATTTAAATGCAATATGCCGAAAAGTAGTTTTGCAAAAATCTGAGGTCGCTTATCAGAAAAATCAGGGTATTTCCCTAATAGCCTACGTAGGCTATAAATCTATTTTTAGATTAATCCGAGACAGTTGCGAAGATTGTAGGGCATTCACGGGGCGCGAATATTCGTTTGAACCTTGCCTTTATTTAAATTACATCAAACCAACGTCATCGTTACGTCATCAAGAGTTATGTTCGCTAGCCGGTCTGTAAAGATCAGTCCAAAAACGTCGTAAGCGTTATTACGAATAAAGACACTTACCGTAGTTTAGCGCCTAGCCTTTCATGTGACATGATTTAGGACGTTGGCTGTCTCGCTAGTAAATTGGTTACCTTCATTTGACTTTGGGTCATATGCAAATGAGGTCATTTGCTGTCGACAGCCGAATTCCGTGATATCTAAAATAACCTTGAATTCCGCTGAACCTTTCCGATATAACCACAAAAGCCACTTTAAGTCTATTAGATGACCACCAAGACAACACCTGACCTAACTTAAAGTATTAAATGTTCGTTTGAGTCTATTTTTCGGCACTTGGTAATTTTTTTCTTATCTAGGTTTCAGAAACACCGATACGTCCTTTTAAGGAATGTAGAAGAAATGTTTATGCAAGTGTTTACTCTGCATGCCATTGCAGTTTGATGATATTGCCATGTTTTTTTTTTAATTTAGTATTTTACCTGACGAATAGGACAGAGAATGTTTGTGAATTAAAATTTCCAATTTATATTTTATGTTGTACTTCAGTGCCTTGGTTTGAAAGACCATCAAGTACCATGGCTGTGTTCTCACCTTGGTCACACAGAAAATATACACATGACACATTACCGATTTGCCTTAGATGGAATAGAGAGTATGCAGCTTGGTAAATTACTGCTTATCCAAGATAATAATTTGCTGAGTAAATTCCGAGATACTAGACTTGAAGACATAAATTTGAAGGTGAGTTTGTTGTGGGAAATTACACATGAATCAATAAGACACGACTTTTCCCCAATACTATTTTGTGAATCTCAGCCATTTAATTCTATATTGAGTAATGTGGACATATTTGATCTTTTGTACACTTGCCAGAGATATATCTACAATATTGATTCTTATGGAAGTATATTTGTCAGAAACTTAAGATTTACATTCTCGACATCATAAACTCTCCATTAGCTGAAAAATTCACAGGAACTCAAAACCTGTAAGGACAAGCCATTAATATTTCAGAATTGCCATTTGAAAGTAGATTAGTATATGAAATCATTGAGCCAAAAGCATAAATGCTGAATATTAGCATTTTCTGCTTTTGCCTCAATATTTTACAAAGTCGTCTGCTGCAGATGACATTAATGCGTCTTCAGGCATTGAAGAGTTAAAGAAAACATCCAGTAAAAGTCATGGTGTTATTGGATGATTGCACTAGTCTTATGAAAAACAACCAGTTAAATTTAAACAGAGGTTTCAATGGCAATCAGAATGAAATCACCTGGATTCACAAATTGTTGCATTTTAGCACACCAGACAACGAGTAAGCTCATGTCTAGGTCATGCTGTATTCATCACCCAGAACACTTGATCAGTATGATTTGTATGACGAAAGCTCTGAAAAGTTTGAATATGGGTCAAATTTGGGGAAAAAATCAATTAGCCATTTCTTTTTATTATTTGTTAATAAATATTTTTATCTTTATCTTTATTTTGTTAATAAAGACTGACTGTTTAAAGCAAAGTATCTAGGAACACATTTTGTGCATTTTCTTACTTACTCTTCGAAAATCACTGATTCTGATATTTGCATGTATTTCTTGTTAAAGACGTAGTGTCCATGGAGGCTGAGACTCCTGCTTGTGCCAATTCTAAACAAACTGGAACAGAAATGGATGTAGATGCTGAAATCACAGTACCAGACTTCGAATTAGGTAAGAATTACTTAAGTTTATGCCTTCCATTCTGCGATTAGATTTGTCTTGATTCATTTCACTGCTACAAGAGAAAATATCCATATAGCAAGACTAAGAGTGACAAAATAAAAAATTAGTCTAACGGATAACATTACAGATAGCCATGACCCTCTAATACACATTGTCCTTTCGTATGATGTAGGCTACAGTTAGGATAATTGTTGGTAAGTTGCAAAGGGCCATTGTTGCCTTTTACTGATACTTTTTAGCTAGACTATTCGAAGAATAAGGTGAGCTATTACATTCACCCTTGGGTCCGCGTTGCCGGCTGTGTTGTAGGTTTAGTTTTTTTATCAACCTAGAATATGGCTTATACCAATGTAACTTTGCCTTATATTGGTTTATAACTTTATCCAAACCTTTTTACTGGTCCCAACTATCAAGGTAGATATATCTGCATTGCATTGTGCTTGAGTTATGGCCCTTTTTAACTCAGATTCCTAGATTAAGTATTTTGGATAGAATATGGTCTGTATCTAAAACTATGCCTTATGGGGTATTATAACATTACCCAAACCTTATTTCTGATCTCAGCTATCAAGGCAGATAACTCTGCAATGCATTTTGCTTGAAATGGACACCCTTTTTGACAGGGGCTAAGGTTTTTTTTTTATATCAACCTACAACTTGACTTACATATGTGCAACTCTACCTTCTATGGAATTGTAAATTTACCCCAAACTCCTTCCTGGTATAAGCTTTAAAGGCAGATAACCCTGAATTGCATTTTGCTTGAACTATGGCACCTTTTCAACTTAGCATCATTGGTTAAGATTCTTGGATCAACCTAGAACATAACTTATACCAATGCACCTCTGCCTTTAATTGGAAATCTTATAATTTACCCAAACCTCCCATCTGGTCTCAACTATATAGGCAGATAACTCTGCATTACATTATCATCGTCATTTTGCTTGAATTATTGCCCCCTTTTTAATAAGCTTCCCATATAAGGTTTTTTGGATCAACCTCGAAGATGACTTACATCTGTGTAATTTTGTCCTTTATGGGATTTTAACCTCGTAGGTCTATAATGTAATGGTAGGTAAATATGCATTGCATTTTGCTTGACTTATGGCACCTTTTGGACTAGGTTAAGTTTTTTAGATTAAGCCAATTGAAGGCTTATTTTTCTGCAAGTATGGCTTATATTAGATTAAAACTTTCAGGTTTTGTGTACACATGTACTGAAGGTAACCAATCAGAACTAAGCGCCAGAATAGTCGAGCATGCTGTCATATGTTGGTCTTGTTTTCATTTGCAATGTAGATTATTATGCAATTAAATGTTAAAAATATTTTAAAAAAAAACAGCTTATAATTAAAATTCTTGCAAAGGCATATTTCTTTTAATTTCTTAGTCCTACTTAGTAAATTTTAGACTGTCCCAAATTCAAAGTGTCTGCAGACGATAAATGACGTAGAAAACAGTAGGGGGGGGGAGAAATTGCCAAACCTGAGTAATTTCTCATTTTCCAACTATTTTTTTTATTAGATTTTCTTTCCAGGGTTGTTAAAACTCGGGATTGAATCGTAGTGCCGTGCATAGTAAAAATGACTTTAAATTTGATAAGAAGAGTATTATTTACTTAAATAGGCTTAGAAATTCATAATGAAAAAGTAAACTTTACCTTATACAAAATACCGAAATGCATAAAAGATAGTTGAGGGGAAAAGGCTAAACAAAATTTATACCTGATAAGTGATATGGCCATGCATAGATTCAAACTGAACACTACACAAGTTTCCTTTAAGGTACCTCTGTAAGGTAATCATCTAGCATTCTAAAGTACTACTGCATATAGTTCATATTAAGGGGTAACAGATCTGAGCTGTCTAGGCAGACACGAAATAAACCTGTTTGATTAGCTTAACATTTTTGATTCATTTGAATGCATCTTTTCCAATTTTTTGAAACTGTTTGGTAGGAATTAAAAGATTTGACAAAATTTAATGAAAACATTTCATGCTCCCTCAGTCTCAATAGACATGACCATATATTTTATTAGAAACAAATGGACATGCTGAAAATATCTTGGCTTTCATAGGCTGTTTTTGCAATTTATTGTAGATGCAGATGATGATCTTGGAATAAAACTACAGAAAACAGGGTTCCCACGCGTCAGGGAAAATTCAGGAAAAATGGAATTTTGTAAACGTCTTGGAAATGTCAGGGAAATTTTATGTGTGTCAGGGAAATTTGAAAAAAAAGGCAAAAGTCAGGGAAATGTCAGGGAAATATAACAGACTGTCAGGGAATTTTTCATTGGAGTAGTTTTAAAGGCTAAGACAGTTTCTTATGTTTTGGCTTAAATTGCTAAAAGTACTGATTTCCAATTTTGACATTTATCTTAAAAAGGATAATAGAAACTGAAGGGATTTGCGCCCCTATGGTCGTTTCTGTAGTAGTTTAAGTTTTGTTGTTCAGTGAATTGTGTTCAACATTATTAGAATATCAATGGAATTCAGATGATGAATTTTAGTAAGTTTGTTCATAATGATTAGGTTAAAAGCAGCAGTTTTATAACTATTATTAGCATAATAGCCAGTGTTCAATCTAGCTCTGTATCAAAGGGGGCCCAATGGGCCCATGGCTCTTGGTCAAGGGGGCCATGCGATACAAATACATAGACAAACTATTGAATTACAAGGTTTTAAATGTAACAAACCATAACAATTTGATGATAAATATATTGTTTTGAACAAATTAAATCTACTAGAAAAAGTTGAGACATTATTTCCATGACTTCATTCAGAGAAGTCTTATTGAATGTGTGATTGAAGTGTGCCTTTTGGGCCCAGTCTTCATTTTGAAGGGGGTCATTTTGGATTTTAGAGGGCCATTTTAGCCATGGCCCCCTCTAGATTGAACACTGAATAGCAATGGTAATTCTTTGATAGAATTAAGATGAGATGGAAACATCGGTTTAAACGTCGATATAATGTCAGGGCAATTCACTTTCTTGTCAGGGAAATGTCAGGGAATTTTGGAACTGCCGGAGCGTGGGAACCCTGAAAAAGAAGTTCGGTCTGTAAAGATACATTTAATACTTTAACCTGTTACCTTATGAACAATCTTTAGACTAGTCTAGATTAGAAGGCTTAGTAGACAGCTGTTAAATTTGAATAAAAGCGTGCTACAATTTTTAATAATGTGATGGAAAAGAAAACATTGTGACAAAAGGAGAATCGGTTATTGCTGATTCATGAGCAATTTCTCATTCAGGCACAACATTTTTTCTAAAATCTCTTACTTCAATGTGTTAACCCATTCCCACACGATAGAATTCAAGACCAGTCCAAATTCAAAGAGGTTGCAGACGACAATTTTAAATTGATGAATTCTTGAATATCTTAGTCTTTCGGGGCAGAAAACATCGTGGATAACGAAGAAATTGCCTGTAACCAGCAATTTCTTCATTTTCCACAATGTTTTACAAAGCTTTCACATTGAGGGGGGCGTTTAAAAGCGGCACTGTGTGGGAACGGGTTAAAGCATATTGATATAGATTATGCTGGGTAAATTTCTTGAACTTTTAGTGCTATGGATTATTAGAATAGGAGGTTCTTTAACTTTGTCAAACTAAGTTTTTGTTTGGGCTAACCACAGAGACACAAGCTAGTTTACTCATTTTGGAATCTAAATCTAAATTATAGTTTATAGGAGTATCAAACAATCAAATTTCGGGGAATATTCGGGGAAATTTGAAATTGGTGATGGAAATTTAAAAATTCCGAAAGAGTCGGGGAATTTTACAATCATGGAATGTGGGGATTGTAATGCAAAAACTGAATTGTCAATTTAGCATAATATAAAATAAGTGCCGAGTAGTATTGAATTGAAACACCGTCATTTTCATTTCATGTTCATAAGAAGAAATTTATAAAAAAAAAATACTTAGATTTTGAAAGCGCATATTTCCTTTGGTGATCTAAGATGATCTTTATTGGCGCTTTATTTGGTCAGGGAATCTTGAGCTGGATCAGGGAAAAGTCAGGGAATTTTGTTTTTACATTTTTTGAAACCCTAATGTACTTTAATAACAACTTTTTGGATTGAATGGAATCTAACTGTAGCAAAAGAATATATGGTATTGATCTTGTATGTTAGTTTCATTTGTTAACTATTATTAATACCTACAAAAAGATGTTCTTTGGTTATCTACCTTCTCTTATTAATTTCATTATTGATCTGTATTTATTTCGCCAATTTTTGAACATTGCTATTGTTTGCTGAAAAGCGTTTTTTATGTTTACCTTGAAATAAAAGACTAGAGACACTTTTATATTTTCAGAAAGGAACCGTTGGACTGATACGGAAATAGAGTAGTTCAGAAAATATGCTAAAGATTTCCTCAAGAAAAGAAAAACTCCTAATAGAGCAACATGTAGCACTTACATTCAGCTCAGCAGAAACAAAGGTGGAGTTCTGCAGGAAAGTATAGCGAAAAATATTTTTAAAAAAAGTAGTGCTATGAACGTGAAAGCACGAAAAAGTGACAAATACAAACTAGAAGCAACAAACTTAGAATGTCAGTCATGTATGACTAAAATCATTTATTTGCTGGGGATAATCGTTATTGATGAACATTAAACCATTACTCCATATAACATTTTAATTTTGGTCAAAATTGGAAGGGTCAGCAGTTCAATAAATGCAAATTTCACTTGTGATGGAGTAGAAGTCATTGTTCCAAAGGAGAAATTGCTTACCATGAGCAAAAATTTCTTATTTTGACACAATGTTTTCCTACAACATCTTACTTGAAATTCTTAAAACAAGTATATATGGTGTACTGGCTTAACTCCTAGTAAAGTTGGAAAACACTTGCTGGGTGATCAAAGCTTGCAAAAAGTAACTCAATTGATTTATGCAAGGCAGTCATCAGTTGGTTGTTGAAAGTTACATATTTGTCCTATGATAAATTGACAGCTAGTTAAAGGGAGGTATCGATGAAACCTAGATAAGAAAAAATTACCAAGTGCCGAAAAATAGACTCAAACGAACATTTAATACTTTAAGTTAGGTCAGGTGTTGTCTTGGTGGTAATCTAATATACTGAAAGTGGCTTTTTGTGGTTATATCGGAAAGTTTCAGCGGAATTGACCTCAAATGAGGGTAATTTACTAGCGAGACAGCCAACGTCCTAAATCATGTCACATGAAAGGCTAAGCGCTAACGGTAAGTGTCTGACGTTTTTGACCTATCTTTACAGACCGGCTAGCGAACATTACTCCTGATTACGTAACGATGACGTTGGTTGATGTAATTTTAATAAAGGCAAGGTTCCAACGGTTATTCGCGCCCCGTGAATGCCCTACAATCTTCACAATTGTCTCTGATTAATCTAAAAATAGATTAATAGCCTACGTAGGCTACTAGGGAAATACCCTGATTTTAAGCGACTCAGATTTTGGCAAAACTACTTGGCGGCATATTGTAGTCAAATGGTATTTGAGAGGGGAAAAAATAATTAAAATCTGTGACATGAAAAAACATCGATACCTACCTTTCATTGGAAATTTGAAAGAAAATAAGTTAAAGTCAAACTTCAGGACTTCATTCCATAACACCTTAAGGCACATACATGTGTTCTGCAGCACTTTTGAAAACAGTTTTTATTTTCTGCTTTTGCCTCAATGTTTCTACGTACTACTTTCACATCAGATGATAGTTCTGAGAGATTTGCCATACCTATTTATAAATAAAACTGTTTTGTAGTCTTCTGCTGCAGAACAGCTGCTTTTTTGTTGAGTTAAACGATGGTGTAATGGATCTTTGCATTTTAATGTTCCTAGATAAATAATATATTGATTATCATTCTGATCAATCCAAAGCAACAAAACCTTTTTACTTAAAAGGTAGGTATCGATGTTTCTTCATGTCACATATTTTAATTATTTTTATTTCCTCTCGTATACTATTTGACTACAATATGCCGAAAAGTAGTTCTGCTTAAATCTGAGGTCGCTTATCAGAAAAAAAGCAGGATATTTCCTTAATAGCCTACGTAGGCTATTAATCTAATTTTAGATTAATCCTAGACAGTTGCGAAAAATATATGATAATTCACGTGGACGTGGTGCGATTAACCGTTGGAACCTTTAAATTACATCACACCAACGTCATCGTTACGTCATCAGGATTTATATTCGCTAGCCGGTCTTTAATTCTGTAAAGGTCAGTCCAAACTTTCGTAAGCGTTATTACGAATATAAACACTTACCGTGGTTTTGCGCTAACCCTTTCATGTGACATGAATTAGGACGTTGGCTGTTTCGTAGGTAAATTTGTTACCTTCAGTTGACCTTGGGTCATATGCAAATGGGGTCATTCGATTGTCGACAGCCGAATTCCGTGATATCTAAAAAAATTCCTGGAATTCCGCTGAACCTTTCTGATATAACCACAAAAAGCCATTTTATGCCTATCTGATTACCACCAAGACAATACCTGACTCAACTTAAAGTAGTAAATGTTCGTTTGAGTGTATTTTTCGGCACTTTGTATTTTTTTCTTATCTAAAATACAGAAACATCGATACCTCCTTTTAAACAAGACCCTTCACAAAGTATTGTTTTTGTTTGTTTGTTTGAATAGGGTTTTACGCCGCTTTCACGACTTTCAGTTATATCGCGGCGGCTCGAGCATCTGACAATGTAATCCTGGAATTCTAACACTAGTACTACCATTACATCCTTTCCTAGCCTCAAGCTGCTATCCCACAGAGGTCTACGATTATCGACCCATTGGTGAGAGACTAATAGTCGGAAAAGATGAATGCCGTCGTCGGGGATATAACCCGGGACCACTAGATTGACAGTCCGACGCGCTACCAACTGCGCTATGACGGCGGCTGACTAATTGCGCTGTTATACAAGTGTCACAAAACATCGTTTTCATATCGTAGGTAGGAACTGCCCCTCAAAGATTACTTAAAAAATTGATTTTTTTAGCTCACCTGAGCACGTAGTGCTCGTGCGTCGTCCGTCAAAATTTTCTTTAAACGACATCCTAAACCACTGGGCCAATTTGAACCAAATTTGGCAGAAATGTTCCTTAGGTGGTCCCCTTCAAAAATAGCTAAAAGAATTGAAATCCGTTAAAAACTCTGGTTGCCATGGCAACAAAAGTGAAATTTTAAAATAATCTTTAAAAATCTTCTCCTCCTGACCCAGAAGGCGTAGAGCCTTGATATTTTGCAAGAAGCATCAGTATATTGACCTCTTTCAAAATAGCTAAAATCATGATCCTCGGGTCCCCAGGGGGGTGGGGTTTATATTGAAATAAAGAACAATTTTTTAAATGACATCTCCTCTTAAATCAGTGGGCCGATTTGAACCAAATTTGGCAGAAATGTTGCTTAGGTGGTCCCCTTCAAAATAGCTAAAAGAATAGAAATCCGTTAAAACCTCTGGTTGCCATGGCAACAAAAGTGAAATTTTAAAATAATCTTTAAAAATCTTCTCCTCCTGGGCCCGAGGTTATAAAACTTTTTAAAGAACGACTCAGTTGAGAATCGTTCTCATTCTCAAATCCTCAAGAATTTACTCCCGTGAGAATGACAACGAAATCTGGATTATAAACGTCGTTGAGAACGTACTCAACAGAGAATTAATTTTAGCACGATTGAACCAGTCTACATATATTTTTTATACCGGATGTAAGCGGCAAAGCAAAGTTTCCAATGAAAACAATATGGCGGTCGAGCTGTCACTTCAACGCCACTAATCAAGAAAAAAGACCGCAGAAAAAATGCTCTAGATCCAAAATGGTCTTTTTATGCCTAAAATAAGTAAAGATCGCCTTTGAAACCTCAAATACAACTATACAGACGGAGACGGCCGAAAACATTGCATGTATTTTGGGTAGGTGTTTTCGATTATCCTCGATTATGCATTAGTCGCGCACCTAACTCGAAATGTCCTCCACACTTGTAGTTTGTTACAGATAAATTTTCCTTAACCTACATTGATCATATTTCTTCGGGACATCAAGAGCCTGTCACAGTATTATTGAATTTTATGTAAACACTGGTCAGCTGTTAACACTTTACTTGCTTTGACGAAGGCAAAATTTTAGACTGGATGAAATAAAGACAAAGTGCAGATGATAAGTGCAAAATTGAATGCAGTTTGAAAAATAGAGAGATGAAATTTGTGTTGAAGGAATCTAATTTATAAGATTGAAAAGAATTAAATTTTCCCCAAGCTCTTGATTCTGCATGTTTAAAGTACCCCTTTTCAATAAGTAAATTTCATTGTTGATGCATTACTTCAAATTCATATCTACTTTAAATTTCATCTGCAACTTCTTTTAATTTGGAGCAGTCTAATTGTCCAGTAAAGTATGTTAGTTTCAGAAATTGTTAATTTACGGTGAATGACAACATTGTTACAGATTCCAGACAAAGATTGATCACATGAGCACATAATCCAGATGACCAATCTCAGGCACCACCTATTAACGTCATTCATAACGCCCTCTGACTCCGACAGGAAGTCCCGCTCCGATTTTTAACTGCCTTACTTGCAAAACTTATGGTCAGTAGCATGGAACAAAAAAGTGAAATGGTTGATTGGTGACCTAAATGTCCTAACTACAGCTTGAATAAGCTGTAGTTACGACGTTTATGGTGCCAACAAACAATAAAGGTTAAAAAAAAATTGACGGCTAATGTTTGAGTTGAAAAGCTCAGGTCTGGGCTGAATAGATTATTTGATTGGTTGGTTTATTCCTTGATTGACAGCCCCAACTGGTCAATTGAACACATACTAACCCATTGCCACACAATGGAACTTTTCGACACCCTGAAGAAATATGATAATAGAAAACTATGGGGAAAGGAGAAAATGCTTGTAATAAGCAATTAGAAATTGCTTGTACAGGGATGTGGAAATATAGATTTTCTCTACTTGTCCATGGACAAGTAAAATATGATTTTCTACTTGTCCAGGATCAAAATCGACTTGCCCGTGATAAGATGAGGAACAGATAAATTTTGAGAAAACATTATTTTTAAAGAAGAACATGCTTGAACTCAATATTTTCTTCATTAAAACAATATTTTCTATTTTCTAGCCTTAGATACAAACATTATGCTCATGAATCTCTTCTATCTCTTTAGTACAATTCCAAGATTTTCCCTGATATTTAGTTGTCCACAGACAAGTAACCTCGAAAAATGTACATGTACTTGCCTGCAGGTAGAAAAGCCTGTGTCGGACAAGTCGAGCATCGGAATTCCACACCCCTGGCTTGTAACAAGCATTTTATCCTTTTCTCACAATGTTTTTTCATCCTTTTAGTACTTTACTCCCAATTTTAGTGCAATCTGAAATGCTTTCTGCAACTTCTTTCAAATTAGACCAGTCCAAAATTTGGTTGTCTGTTAATAGGTTGATTAGCTTTATTTTTTTCTGTTATTGAGCAATGCCTGTTCAGTAATTTTTGGGTTGTAATTTGTTACTGCAGACTGGCCAATATTTTCACAAAGTTGTGGCAACACATTTAACTAAATGGAAAATTGCAACTAGTATTCCAAGCAAGCTTTGCTGATAAATAATGATTGTATCTTGCTGTTGAGACAGCTAGAATCTAGACAATGATTAGGTTCAAAAATCATTTTACACAACTGTAAAAAGTTGTGTTAACGCTTTACCTCCAAATCCTGAATTTTTAAACCCGTTGGGGGAAACATTGCAAGAAAATGAGAAATTGTTTGTTAGATGCAATTTCTCATTTCTCACAAAGATTTCAACACTAATTTGTAGTTATTTTTTAATTTATGTACACTGAGATTTTGACTGCAACTCTTTTCAATTTGGACCAGTCTAAATAATTTTCATGATATAAATGGATAAACCCCTTAGCAATAATTCAACTAGGTTTCTCTGACTTTTGAACTTGAAAGATAATTCCTTTTTGCAAATGTATGTTTATTAGTATGTTGACTCTTGCAAGTAATTCGATGTGTCTTTATATATTGCAGCCCAAAACAGAAGCTTTAAATCAAAACAGCTCACAAGTGGATGCATTTAACAAATTAATCAGTATGCAGGGCTACATTTCAAGTGCATTTCTTCATGTAGTCTTACTTTCCAATGGTGAGTATTTACATAAAAGTATTCAAATAAAAGTGAAATAAAGGATTTAAACCAATATGTTCTTTTCCTAAGATGATAAAGTTTTTTTTTCCAAGTTAAATAGAGTATTTGTTACAGAGTTACACCATATCATAATTTCAGACAAAAAAAAAAAAGCTTGGAAAAATATGAAGCAATCTTCTCTAACCAATATGCTACAATTTGCAGCTACAAAATATCACATGTTTTGAAAGCTAGTCTGCAACTTCTTCCAATTTGGATATGTCTAAAAGTATGTTCTGTCAGTGAAATGTTTACTTAAAGTATTTCAAATCACAAATGATAATTTTGAATGTGACATGCATTGTAAAATATCAAGCATGATCAGATTGCAGCAATAGCACAACTCTGCTTTTTTCAGTTTTTGTATGTAAAATGGTCATTCTACCCTACCAGAGTATAGCAGAACACCACGATACCAGTCCTGAATCACCTTTAGTAGATTCCATTTCAGTTTCTTTACAGAATTCTAAGATGGCCCCAATTTTGATTGTTTTCAAGATAAAGAAAGAGGTTATATGATTATTTTCAGTTGATTGGTAATAAATTGAAATTTGAGAAAACTAGAGAAATTACATGTTTTTTATCGTTTCTTCTTTACTATGGCTACTGCATGTTGCATTTATCATTATTTGGTATTTTCTTTTATTTTCACAGATTGGTTCTGGGAGGAAAAGACATTTGAAGACAACACATATCTGAAAATGTCATCTTACAAGAAAACCTAAATCAAGTGGTCATCTTGTGGTCATTGAAAATGCAGAAATTTTGATTCTAGCAAACTAAATAAACACAGAATTTATTTTTGATTGACATCCCCCCTCCCAGATCACTAACCTAGCCCCTAACTTCTGACATGGCAGTTCAACTGAGATATCAAACAATATTGGTTTGCCTAATGTATGGTCAGTGACATAAAACAGCAAATTGTTGATTAGCAACTTAAGCACCATCTCTACAGCTTATTTGAACTGTAGTTACACTGTTAAAGCTGCAAAATCAACAAGAACACTTGTTGTAGTTTTGAATTCACTTCCAGTCTGAATGGAGATATGATTGGTCAATCAATTTCTTACTGACAGTAGCAATTCTTTCCAAATAAGGTTTCAAGGACTGGTTATGCTTAACAAATAATTGGTTCTTATATTATATGAGGTACTATTTAATAAGAACTGAAATAAAACAACAACAACAAAAAAACAAAGAATTTCAGTGTCACGAAAAGGGACCATCGCTGGTAGTGCAAAAAGTACTCTGCACAGACTGACCAGAGTAGAAACTTCCATATTTGAGCAGATTTTCTGAATATAGAATGGTCATTATGACAATTAAAATTCTTTTTCAAATAACTTACCCTTATTGACCTGTGCTGCATCCTGTCTTTTTTTTCAAAATATTTGTTCTACTGATTCCTGGGTGGTTCCTTATGTGTGATAGGTCGCTTATTTCATTAGCATAATTTTGAAACAGTTATTGTTGACAGAACTAAGAGAAAAATTTTCTTTCTCTGACATAATTCACATTTATTACCCAGTAATAATAACTTTGAACATGATTAGATAAATAAGTGAATGAAAGCTAGCCTGCAAATTTTTATAATTGTATGTATGATTACATGTTTATACAAGTATCTAAACCATGGCAATGGAATCAAGATCTATGACAACTTTCACTGGGAAAAATTAAATCTTGTGAAAAAAGGAAATTGTCTTGGGTGTGCCGTATGGTTCATTTCACCCAGTGTTGTATTTCCTGTGCCTTTCAGGTCAGGTCAAATTAAAATTAAAATCAAATTGATAACTTCAACTTGTGTCATTCATACTATTCTGAAAGTAAGCCTAATATATTGTTCAGACTGATCCACTACAGATGGCAGGGGTCTTGCATGGGTCAGCTGTTAAAGCCAAAGGTCTCATTATCTGAGAAAAATCAAATGTTGGGCAAAGGGTTTGAATATAAGTTGCACCTCTGCTCACATGGTTATGTAATTTGGCAAGCCATTTCAATAATGTTGATAATTGGGTAAAGGCATTTTAACTGTTTAATCCATTCCCAGTCAATCCCATTATTTCTATGCACCTCAAGAAGAATATCTTAGAAAAACATAGTAGATAATGAAGGAAAAGCTTCTAACAAACATCTTCATTGTCCACAATATTTTGCAACTGAGTTTGATATTTCCTTTCTATTTATTGTCTGTCATAATTCACTACCATAAATGTATTAATATACATTAAAACTGTTCTGTTGTTAAGCTTTCTTTTTCCCTTTTTTCTGATTATCTTGCTTGAGTTTCCAAAAATGAACTAGGCCTTCTTCCCAAATCTCAGGAGGAAAAGCACATGGATAGATGATCCTTGCTGTGATATATTTGAAAAATCATTCAAAGCTTCATCAAATCGAAATGTTAAAATTTCAAACTGGTATAATAAAGGCCACTTTTCAAAGAGAATCCATATGGATGACCAAGTGTAACTTTAGGATTGAAAACATTTAGAGGGAAAGGAGAAATTGCTTGATACAGTCAATTTCTTCTTTTTAAAAATGGATTCCATGTGACTGAAGAATAGCATGGTAATTGGAAATTTGCTTATTTGAAATACAAAAAGTCTGCATTGCTAAATCTTTCATGAAAACTCTTTTTTCCACAATACCATTGTAAATTATCTGGCTATTGTACAGCAGTTCAAAAGGGCTCGAAATCATATCATAAGAGAACATTTTTTCTATGAATATGATTCAAAGCCCTTTTGAAATTTCATTTTTAAATAACTCTGTCTTAATTGGGATTGGATGAAGAGTTGTGGAATTCTCCTTGGAAACTAGCCAAATAAACTGATCCTCACTTTACAAAGTGTCAACATTTGCTATCACTTGGTTGAATCACTCCTATCAGTTGATCTTAGGACTGGTGTGTGTATTTTTGTCCGTTGTTGAATGGATCTGCCACAACAAACAGAAAAGTCAATAAAAATCTTTTTTGGCTAATGACATTCCTTGCACTTTTACCTACTTCTGTTGGATACTGAAAATTTAGTGTTTGCATGAGCACATTGATAGTCATCAGATGGCATTTCAATGTTTGATATGGTTTTGCAATTTGAAAGTTTCACCGTAACCAATGTAATGCCGCTGATAGTGCAGTAACCAAGTCAGTAAGATTAATTAGTGGCAAAAACAATTATGGGAAGTAGAGTGGCAAATACTGCAGCAGAAAATGTCCGCATAGTAAAACACCTGAAACAAAAAATATAATATGAGTGAGATATTTTTGTGAGAACAATTTTAATTGGTTGGAAGCAACACAAGATTTGTACAGCTTTCAAATATTGTTTACTTTACTGCATACATGAAGGATAGTTGACCACACCCACTGACCAGACATGGCAGGTCAACTAAGGTCATTGTTTGTAAAATATGTGGTCAGGAACATAAGATAACGGAAACTCATTGGTTTTGGACATCAGTGCCATAACTGTAGCTTGAGTTAAACCATAGATAACAACTTTTAAGGTATACAAACATAAAAAACCCTACAAGTAAATGTCAGACTTCAAAAATTCTTGACCGGAGAGCAGCATAGATGGAATTGGTTCACCAGTCTAGAAAAGTTCTTGTGAATTGGTCTCAATTCTGACAGGTATCACCTATGCTCTGTCATACAAATGTTCCTTTCAATGTTTAATCAGCTGGCCAATCCTGATTAATGTAACAAATGGATAGATTTATCTGACTTGTGCCTGCGTAGATTAGAATAATGAGAAGTCAGGTGTTTACATTTCAAATTTCTATTCATTACAACCAAAGAGATGATGGTCCAGAGTTTAATGATGGTTTTCTTACACCACCCTCTGAAACATCTAGTATTTTTTTTATGTAAAATCAGTTTGAACCGAAAAATGGCATTATCCGAAAAAAGAAACGAGCAGGAGTTATGAAAGCATCTTAAAAGCGGAGAGATAGAAGGATCTACTTACGTGAATTAATTTTAAATGTTCGAGCACAGAAAACTTCCGGGTTGTAAGCTAAAGGGCGGCTTGATTAAATTATCACTTTAGACATTTATTAGACTATCGACTGCACATTTAGGCGTTTAAATAATTGTTTGCAATCAAACATTCAGTGAGAAATCGTTTATTAACAATCGAAAGACAAAATCACAATGTTTAAGCTTGTAAAATCGAGCGATTTGTGAATTCGTGTTCCGTCTGAAAATACTAATCAAAGCTCCCCTTTAGACTTTTTAGACTGGAAATTTATCGGTTAAACGAGAAATATGCTTCACACAACCTTTATTTATCCTTTTTCCGTCCAATGAAATTTTCAGTCGAGCTGAAAATGATTGTCGGCCATCTTGAATCGATTTTGAGAACGTGTTGAGCATGCCCCCTACCAGACTCAAATTTTCGTACTCAACGACGGTTTTCTTACTCAAATTGAGAACGTTCTCAGTCTCAAAGATTTTATAATCTCCATGTTTTGAGAAATTCTCAACTTTGAGTAAAATTCTCAATTTGAGTCTGAGAATGGGCTTGAGAAAGTTTTATAACCTCGGGCCCTGATCCAGAAGGCATAGAGCCTTGATATTTTGCATGAAGCACCAGTATATTGACCTCTTTCAAAATAGCAAAAATCATGATCCTGGGGTCCCCAGGGGCGGAGCCCCAGGGGGGTGGGTTTTATATAGAAATAAAGAACGATTTTTTAAATGACATCTCCTCCCAATTCACAGGGCCGATTTGAACCAAATTTAGCAGAAATGTTCCTTAGTTGGTCCCCTTAAAATTAGTCAAAATAATTGAAATCCGTTAAAAACTCTGGTTGTCATGGCAACAAAAGTGAAATTTTGAAATAATCTTTAAAAATCTTCTCCTCCTGATCCAGAAGGCATAGAGCCTTGATATTTTGCATGAAGCATCAGTATATTGACCTCTTTCAAAATAGCAAAAATCATGATCCTCGGGTCCCCAGGGGCGGAGCCCCAGGGGGGTGGGTTTTATATAGAAATAAAGAACGATTTTTTAAATGACATCTCCTCCCAATTCACAGGGCCGATTTGAACCAAATTTAGCAGAAATGTTCCTTAGTTGATCCCCTTAAAATTAGCCAAAATAATTGAAATCCGTTAAAAACTCTGGTTGCCATGGCAACAAAAGTGAAATTTTAAAATAATCTTTAAAAATCTTCTCCTCCTGACCCAGAAGTCGTAGAGCCTTGATATTTTGTATGAAGCATCAGTATATTGATCTCTTACAAAAAAGCTAAAATCATGATCCTAGGGTTTCAAGGGGCAGACCCGGGGGGGGGTATAGGCATGAAGCATCAGTTCACAGACTTTCTTATTTATGAAATTATAACCCATGGAAAAAGTTTTTTTCCTTCTTTCAAATCAGCACTAAAGCCTTGGAATTAGTAGTTTAGACTTTTGGATCCCCAGGTTTATAGTCTTTATATGTAATTGAGGCCCACTTGTTTCAAAATCCTAACCTTAACATGAAATTAGACTGTTGAAAGAAAAAGAGCCTTTATCTCAGGTGAGCGCCCCAGGGCCAACGGCCCTCTTGTTAAAGTCAGGTTGCCATGGCTTTAAAGAACTTTAAAATTTATCTCCTCCTGGCCAGAACGGAGCGCATTAGGCCTTAAAGCACAAGTTCAATGACCTCTATCAGAATGTGTAGAAACATAACCCTAGGGTTCCATAGGGTTGAGCTTTTAGAGAAATAAAGGATTTTTAAACAGAAATTTTCCGAACCACTTGGCTAATTTAAAGGTAGGTATCGATGCCTTTTCATGTCACAGATTTTGATAACTCTTATTCTATCTCGTATACTCTTTTAATACTATATTCTGAAAAGTAGTTTTACTCCAATCAGAGATCGTTTATCTGAATAAACAAGGGTATTTCCCTGAAAGCCTACGTTGGCCGTTAATTTATTTTTAGATTTAGCCGAGACAGTTGCGAAAAATATTGGGTCATTCACGCGGTGCGTATAACCGTTGGAATCCCGTATTCAGTTTGAATTTGCTCAAACAACGTCATCAATACGTCATCAGGAGTTATGTTCGCTAGCCGGTCTAAATTTCTGTAAAGATAAGTCCAAAACTGTCATAAGCGTTAAAACGAATGTAGTCACTTACCATAGTTTTGCGCCAACCATTCGATATGACCTTATGTAGGACATTGATTGTTCCTCATGTCAATTTGTTATTTTCTGTTGATTTTGGGTCATATGAAAATGAAGTCATACGGTATCGACAACAAATTCCGCGTTACCTAAAATGACTTGTAATTCCGCTGAACATTTCCTACATAATCTAAAAAGATCTCTTTAAGCATATCAGATTACCGCGAAGACAATATCTGATTCAAATTTCCCTTATGTTGTCCCCTTTTAATGATAACTAAAAGGTTTGAAATCCTTTAAAAGGAGGTGTCGATGTTTCTGAGACCTAGATAAGAAAAAATTGCCAAGTGCCGAAAAATACACTAAAACGATCATATAATACTTTAAGTTGAGTCAGGTATTGTCTTTCAAGGGAGGTATCGATGTTTCTGAAACCTAGATAAGAAAAAAATACCAAGTGCCGAAAAATAGACTCAAACGAACATTTAAGTTAGGTCAGGTATTGTCTTGGTGGTAATCTAATAGACTTTAAGTGGCTTTTTTTGGTTAAATCGGAAAGGTTCAACGAAATTCGAAGATATTTTTAGACATCACGGAATTCGGCTGTAGACATCGAATGACCTCATTTGCATATGAACCCAAGTCTAATGAAGGTAACAAATTTACTAGCGAAACAGCCAACGTTCTAACTCATGTCACATGAAAGGCTAAGCGCTAAACCACGGTAAGCGAACATAACTCTTGATGACGTAACGATGACTTTGGTAAGATGTAATTTAAATTAATGCAAGGTTCCAACGATTATTGGCGCCACTTCAATGCCCTACAATCTTCGTATCTATCTAGGATTAATATAAAAATAGATGAATAGCCTACGTAGGCTATTAGGGAAATACCCTGCTTTTTTCTGATAAGCGACCTCAGATTTTTGCAAGACTACTTTGCGGCATATTGTATGCAAATTCTTTTTGAGAGGAAATAAAAATAATTAAAATCTGTGAAAATTTTGAAAAAAAAATCTATGTTTTGATGTCGTCATTTTCCGACTTTTTCAGACAACAAACTAAATATTTATTTTCTTTTCGCAAACAACTCACATTCCATTTTTACTTTTCCTCTTTATTTCGTACCTAAGCTTCAACAAAAACCAAATTGACTTTCCTTGTGTCTCCAAATTTGATATTCACAATTTTGATGACTCGGCGTATATTAGAGGCTTCAAGATTTTCGAAAATCACACAAAAATGGCCGATTTTGAGGTCCGAAGTTGGGGGATGGGCGTATATTAGAGAATGTTTTTTAGGATTTTTACGGTATTCTTTATATCCTTTTTCATGTTTCTGTTTCCTAACATCTAAGAACTCTCATTTCAACCCAAGTACCCTTATGACTCTGTCATGTTGAAATTGACAATCAATCTTCTTAAAAGAAATTGCTTTATCATTTTGTATACTCTTATATTATTAATGTTTATATATTGGTCTTGTGTTCCCTCTAGATTGGCCCTGCGTCCAAGTTTTACTGCATTCACTAAGGGAAGTTCTAATGCATTCACTAAGGGGTTTGCACAATTCTGATATTTGTTGTCTTGTAAAGTAATACCCTTTTGTCCTTTTTCATGGGTTTATAGCTTGTGTTTACATCTTTTTATTTGCCACACTTATGCAATCTGCACTGATTGAAGATAGCAGTAGAAAGCAAAGCATTGTCAGAAATTAAGGAAATGCCTGTAACATTAATTCTTTTTATTGGTCAAGCCTAAACTTATGTCCTTTATTAATGGAAGCCAAGGCAATGACTTAAAGAATAGAAGATATTGCCTGTTATAGCATCAATTTTTAAATTGAACTCTGACCTTTGCTCATTGTTTAATCTACGCATTATTAATCAATTTTTTGTCTATCAACTCTTGTCATCATGATCCCAGAATATAACTATTTTAACAATAGCTGTGGTAGATATGCAGTCTGATATCAGTGCACATTATTTGCTTGTTCTTTTAGTGTTGAGGAAATATTTAAACACAAAGTATATCTAAGTTTAACCAAAAATAAAGGTTTTGTTTAGAAAGGATAAATATTCAATAGGATAAGTCTTGAGGGTTAGTTTATATGTTCATACAAAAGATCATGACATACTGCATTAAAGAATATTATATAGCTCAAAAGTCATGATACACAGTTCAGTTTCTAAATGGATGTTTAATAATTGTGATTATTGCAGATAAGAGTGGCAGGAGGTATTGGTACCAAGGCCAGTCTAACTGTCCTGAATGGTGGCGAAGGACTGGTATTCAATTTCAGTCTGTGAATAAGCCTGGGCAAGGTTCTTCAATGAAGGAAGCTTTATTTTATTTAACAAAGTGCGAGGTGAGCTATTGTGATCGGTTGTTGTCCGGCGTCCTTCTGTACATAATTTCTTTAAAAATCTTCTCCTCCAAAACCAGTAAGCCAATCGAGCTGAAACTTTGCTGGGAAGTTCCTTTGGTAAAGCTCTACAAAAGTTGTGAAAAGAATTCATTCCGTGAAAAAACTCTGGTTGCCGTGGCATTTGAAAATGGGAAATTTAAGTGAATCTTTGGAAAACTTTATTTCAGAAACTACAAGGTCAAGAGCTTTATATTTCAGATAAAGCATAACCATATGATTCTCTACCAAGTTTTTAAAAAAAATTACCCTTGAGGTAAAAAATGGCCCTGCCCCCGCAGTCCAAAGTCTGGAAAAACGCTTAATTACGGCAAGTTATAAAGTCCATTCCTACTTGACTATATTGCCAATTGCATTCGTATTTGGAATGTAACATTACTAGATGGTTTTGTAGTATGTTATGAAAAATTATGCCCCTATGGTCAAAAAGGCCCTGCAACAACGGTCTGTAGCTGGGAATTTTGCTAGAAATGAGCGAGTTGAAAAATATCTTTTTTTTTAACTTTAGCATTCATATTTGTAATGGAGCATTACCCAGTAGTTATCTACCATGTTTGTAGGGAATATGCCCCTGGAGTCAAAAACAGCTTTGCCCTAGTATTTGTTATATTTATTTGGCCCCAGTTGCTTCTTTTTTTTTGCACGAAAAGTAGTTTAATTAGCAACTGACTAAGGTGAGCGATTTAGGACCATCGTGGTCCTCTTGTTTTTTTGAATTACTTTATATAAATGATTTGATGTCAATTTAAAATGGCAGAATGGTCATAATATTAAAGTATCTTCAATAATAGATTATCAATCTGCACAACCCCTCCTACATAATCCATTAAAATATCTACACTACCTACAATGAATCTGTACATAGCATTTGTGTGTACTGTATCAATTAGCTTAAATTGAGTTATTATATTGAAATTGATGTTACAAAAGAAGTTGAAATGAAGAGAAAAAAAGAATAAGAAAAGAAATCGGTCATGAAATAAATCTCTGTTTAAGCTCACCTGAGCAATTGTGCCCATGTAGAGCTTTCGTGATTCTTGAATGGACATCATGTGTCTTCCAACATCAACCATTTCTTTAGGGGACAAAATATTGTCTCTATCATTTTATAAGGTACTAAGGATGGACTCTATTGAAAACTGGGAAGGTTCCATTGGAAAACATAGGAAAGAGGCCTGAAAACTTGTTTGGTGTGTACAATTTCGGGCCAATTTTAGTAAAACTTGGTAAGAAAGATTGTCATATGTTCATATCCTGTGGAAAATTGAAGGGCCAAGTGGAAATCACATGAAAAGGGGCCTTAGGGACGCTTTCTTTGTGTATACTCTTTGTTCATAATTTTGGCTCAAATTTTGGTTAAAAGTGGCGCTAAACCAAATTCAACCAACCAACCTGATGACACTTGGGCTTTACTGTTCGAAACTTTTGGCAGCCTAGGTGTTGATTTAAAAGATTTCATACCTGGTCCAATCTTAGTCATAATGATTGCTAGAATGTTAGGATGAGTCCTATTGTAAATTTGACCATACTTAAGAGAAGCAGAGAAAAATTGGTCTCTTGGTAAATCATTGATGAAGGTTTATTTGTGTTATCAGACCTGCTTTGAAATTTCATGTTTCTTTGTTTAACTAATGAAACAGGTGAGCTGTTTAGTGCCAATTAAGCCCCTTTTTTCTTTTATTTTAAACCAAGCAAATGTATGAAATAGTGTTGTCTTTTATTCTGTTAATTTTACAGATGGTAAAAGGCTGTGCATGTTGCAGCTGATGGAGTTGACTGAGTCACTTCAGCAGCATACAGAAATTATACCTGTTCAACCTTTGTGTTCCAACAGGATTAATTATTTGTCAAAATTTGTTTGTTATTGTTTTTATGACTCGAATACATGCTTGTTGAAATATGAATTCACTCATATGCAAGAAAAGAGCAGCATTTTAAATTATTATGTTAGATCTTTAATGAGATATGAGTAAATTCATAAGTATAATGTGCAAAGTAATTCTTTCTTGTAATAAATGCAGTAGCTTGGATTCACATTTTCTTAAAGCATGGTAATTTATTTCCTCCTTTTCTAGCTACATTTGCTAGCAGATATTGTCATGGTTTGGTGTCCATAGTGCATCGTTCATCCTAAAACTTTTACTTAAAAAATCTTTTCCTCAGCAACAGAACAAAATGCAACCAATTTTCACAAGAATGAGCCTTTGATGACCTATTATCAGAACCTTTCAAAGAATTTTCATTGGATGAAAAATATAGCTTTAATTGGAATTACTATTTTCCATATATGGTGAAAGCTTTGAGAATCATGTCAGAAACTAGCAGATGGATTTCAAATAATTTTCAACATAATTTCATTGGAATGATCTTTTGGTAACTCTTTGTCATATTTGTTCCTAGAATTTGGCTCTGTCCAAATATATTGCTTTTTTTGGCATGGCTTATGTTCATACGTGATATTAAGGAAAAGTTTTGTAAATCTTGTCATACTTTTTTGTTCTGACTTAGAGCCGCCGTCATAGCGCAGTTGGTAGCGCGTCGGACTGTCATTCTAGAGGTCCCGGGTTTGATCCCAGACGGCGGCACTCATCCTTTCCGACTATTTGTCTCCCACCAATGGGTCGATAATCGTTGACCTATGTGGGATAGCAGCTAGAGGCTAGGAAAGGATGTGATGGTAGTACTGGTGTGAGAAATACCAGGAATCCATTGTTAGGTGCTCCAGCCGCCGCGATATAACTGAAAGATTGTTTAAAGCGGCGTAAAATCCCATTCAAACAAACAAATTCATCTGACTTAGTACATTTACTTAAAATGACTTGAAATTCTTCTGTAAAAGTATTTCAAAGATTTCAGTGTCTAGATTTATTTCTGGAATTCGATTTATATTGAATTTTTGAAAACACTATTTTCTTAACCAGTACATTCAGACTTGTGGAGCAATTCAGGTGCTCAAGCGCCTTCAGTTGTATTTATTTTGTTACAATACTAGTTTCATTATTCACTACAGTGTTTCTTTCCATTGGAGTACAAATTTTTTTTATATAAATACTTTGAAATTTATTGCAATAACTGACATTGCAAAATCGCAAATCTATTTTTTATTATTCCATCTAGAACAAAAAACGACGAAATCAGGGACAGGAAGTTCACAATTTAGGTAAGGGATTCCATACCTTATAATCTTCTCATATAATCAAAAACTTTATGGCATGTTTCTTGGCCCTTTTTGATATT
This sequence comes from Fragum fragum, assembly GCA_946902895.1. Taxonomy (NCBI): domain Eukaryota; kingdom Metazoa; phylum Mollusca; class Bivalvia; order Cardiida; family Cardiidae; genus Fragum; species Fragum fragum. The sequence goes on along the minus strand of OX336370.1, from coordinate 7,524,674 downwards.
CATAGTTTATTTTGTCACATTTTTGTACTCTAATCATTTTAGTGTTGTGGGGTTATGTTATCACACAGTGCTCAAGTTCAGTTGATTTGATCCGTCACTGTCCGTCTGCAGTATGTCATAAACAATTGCTAAACATCTATCTCTTAAAACTGTTTGACTGGTTCCAATTTAAAGGGGTTTCAGATTACAAATCAAAGTATATGAATTCTAGATAATTTCAACTTTCTGACTAGAAAACAATGTGGAAGATCAAGAAATTGCTTGTAAAAATATCTTTATTTTCCTCGATGTTTTTTTTTTTCAAGTGTGAAAAAAGTGTCATTGTGTTGGAATGGAATAAGAATTAAAGTCTGTGTAAACTTATCAACAAGTTTGTAAATAGGGCAAATATTAGAAACCTTGTTTATATCCTAGTGGTCACATTTTTTGTCCAGTCACTGTAAAAAATACTCGTAATAGTTACCTTTATTATACTAGGACGAAAAAGAAACGCCGGGATACATAAAATATGCAACATATATTTTATTGCTTGTGTCTGAGGCTGAGCCGGTCAACAGCAGGTTGCTGCATATTTTGGTGTGCATATTCGAAACTTCAACAGCTGGTTCCATACAGATGACATTTCATACAAAAATGAACATGATAATCAAATAATATAATTTATCCCTTAAAAGAATCATTTTAGGTTACCCGGCGTTTCTTTTTCGTCCTAGTGTATATTTAGGCTAAGTTAACAATTTGTCAGGATGGAGTCAATAAGTAAATCACAATGTCATTTCATAGACAAAATCTGAACTGTATGTGGTGAACATTTACGCAAAAAATATTGCTATATCCCCTTCAATGAAGAATGGGTATATTTCTTTGCATACCAAATAACAAAGGCTCTCTGCATTCATGGTTTACAGAGGACTTTTATACTTACTCGGTTTGTTGCTGTGGTAACCACAGTTATGGTAGATTTTCAATTATTTGAACAATTTTGGATGAGTTATCCAAGGAAGCACCCTGCAGAAGTTCATCGAAATTGGTCTACTTGTTCTGGAGGAGAAGACTGTTAATGAAATTAGTAAAAGAAGTATGTCGACGAAAAAACAAGGACACAGAAAGATCATAATGTGTCATCTTGAGAACTTTGTGCTAAGGTAATCTAAAAATGTATTTTTTGAATATCACGGCTTCAAATGGGAAAACTATATAAAGCACATTGTATCAATACAAAGTAGTAAATAAAAATTACCTCTTGCATACATTAGAATGTGTGGATAGATGGTCGGATGGAAAGACATCATAGCAAGTATGAGCTGTTAAAGAAAAAAATAATAAATGTAAATACATAAATGAAGTCTATCTTTTTCAAAATCAAAGTCTTTCAACACCATAACATGTCCAGTTTGTCCACCAACAAATATGGCATTATGGGATTTCAAGTTCAGCATGTAAGATTGAGTTCTCGAAATATGTAAACTGGACTCCATAAGAAAACAAAACAAAAAACAACAACAACAACAAAAACTAATAGCACTTAAAGAGTAGTTATAGTTTGCAGCAGCAAATAAGATGCTAATTGATTATTCTATGTACAAGAAAGCAGAAAGAAATCCAGTAACATTACAATCTGGAGATATTAACACACAGATCAACTACATAATAAGTCCTAGCAGCTTCACATAATTTTTGACAAACATGGAAGACATCTGCCAAGATGAATGTATGTCACATATAATCAAGAAATCAGTGATTTAAAAAGTCATCAAACTATTAGCAGAAGAGACAAATTTACTTCTTACATAAAGCTACAGCAATTAAGAAAAATTGAAATGAGAGTAGAATTCACTCAAACTTTTGTCAGTAAAAAAGCCGGAACCATAAATGCACACCGTGTAAAGAAGTACTGAATATTTTACTTCAGGCTGAAACTGATATATCTGGAGTTCCTAGTGAGCCCCTAAAGAAAAGGCATTACATGCTCTTCAACAAGTAGAGAAAGAGTATGAACAAACAAGATGTGTTTGTGAAACACCAAATATCGTTTTGAAAATGTGACCTTGACAAGTGATAATAACCTTTGTGCTTATGATTACAAGGAAACTATGTCCCAAATATAAGTCATTTATCATGAACAGTATTTGAATAACAGCAAATCATTTTTTTCTTTTGTTAAGTTGACCTTGAAAAGTGACCTTGGTGGGTGATTTAACCTAACAGCCAAATGATGTCTATCAATGCAAGGAACCTATTTATCAAATATGAGCTATGTTGCTTGAAAATAGTTTGAATATTAACATTAATTATGTTTAGTTTTTGTGTTAAGTTTTCAAAATCAGGATGACCTTGATAAGTGACCTTGATCTTGAAAGGTCATCCTGATCTTACAGGCAACTTATGCCTAAAAGTGAAAGGAATCTACATCCCAAATTTTTCCATGTCTTGAACGATATTTGAATACCAGCAATATATTATTTTTGTTCCAAGTTGCCCTTGATAAGTGACATTGACCTTGATGGATTATCTTAACCTTCCACCATGAAATGCCAATGAATGCAAAGAACTTATATCCCAACAATGAGCCAAGTATCTAGAAATATATTTGAATAACAGCAAAATGTTATTTTTTTGCGTTGAGCCTACTGGTTACAGACATATAGACAGACAGACACTGATGACATCAACAAGATAAATGAACAAATGCACAGATAAAATGAAGTTGTCATAGGAAAATAAGCTGTCAGGAACCATAAAGGCCCAGGGAAAAGCATTAATATTGGGTGCTCAACATTTATTTCCTTTACACCCAGATAATCTGTCATATGATCACAGACTGCAGTGCAAAGCTAAAATAAAGTCTGTCAAAAAGGCAAATGGCAAGATGGCAGTAGGAAAGCTGCAATCTCCTCTGTGATAGCGGCTGAAATACTAAATTGGAATTGCAGTTGAGCCATAGATATAATGATGCAATAACATAGTAGCAGATAAGACATTCATATTACAATATGTTAGAAGTAAAACTGAATTGATATGGTTACATAAAAATATAAATATGCATGTTCAAAAACTTAAGTAAATATCACTGTTAAATCCCTCTATTATGACCACTCAATGTACTAGTGGAAAGTAGTTGTATTATCAGGGTTGTCTAAATTTCAAGGTCTGGTTGGATCTATCTTTGATCAATCTACATTCACCCATTCACAAAGATTAATTCATCATCGTCATTGCAGATTCTAGGCATTCCCTTCATTTTTCTAACTTTATACTAGATACTTTTGTGACTTATATTGGTTGCTTCCCTATTATACCTTTTTGTTTTGTTTTTTTCTTCTATCCCAATGACTAACAGAAGATACCTAGAACGAGTCACAGAAGGTGACTTAATACCCCTGCCAGTGCTTTGTTTAAGAAAAAGTTTTTAATTCAAAGGAGGAATAATTCTTCTTCTAGGAGGAGTTTAGACTTCTATAGAGCATCTTGCAAAACTACAATAAGTTATCAATGTATGTTTAAAGTTTGATAATTTTTTAAACAATAATGTAGGAGGAGTTCGCTACACAAAAATACTTCATGTAAAATATGATAATGTGTCTAAGTTCAAGGGGAGATAATTCTTCAACTAGGAGTAGTTTGGACTTCAAGATTGCGTCTTACAAAACTTTAATATAAGATCAATGTATGTATAAAGTTTTATTTCTGTTTATTATTTTAGGCGTTTGCAACACTAAATTATCTGAACTTTTAAGTAAAAAATGAAAAGTAACTAAGTTACAAAGGAAATAACGCTTCGGGGAGGGGGGGAGGGGATAAGACTTCAAACATGTATTTTACAAAACTCAATATGTGATCAATATATGTACATATTAAGTTATGTTACTAATATAGCACTATATAGGTGTTGGCAACACAAAATTACTTGAATCTCTGTACACTGTCAGACCGACAGAAACATACAAACAGAAATACAGACAAGCTGAATCCAGTCTACCCTGAAAATATTCGTTTTATGGGAGTATAATAACATACACACTATTACATTTTTTAAATCTGCAAATATTGAAAAACAATCAACTTTAATGCAACTTTGATAGCTGATTTAAAAAGGTAAACACTCTTCAAAACACAGTAATAAAATAATTGCTGGAATTAAAGTTTAATTTCTTTTTTTCAACCAGAGTAAAATCCCGTGACAAATAAAAATCGTCGGTGGGCGATCGAAATTTCTTAACTACAACTTGAATAAGCTTTAGTTTTGAGGTTTTGGTTGCACACGGATCAAATTTGGAAATTTGGCTTAGTGTTCAAAATAGTGAAGATCAAACACACAACGCTCGACTATTCTTGCTGCTGGAAAGTAACAGCAAGTCCACATCAAACAAAATTCCACAACTTGAAATTCAGCATAATGAGTAATTTTTAAATCATTACTCTGAAAACGAGTCTAAAATTTTCATTTCATAACTTTAAGAGGTAATAGGGATGAAAAATATTGAACTAAAAATTTTATGTCGAAAAAGCTTAAAACTTTTTTAAAAAGAACATCAAAATGAGTAATGAATATTTTGTAAGAGCTTGATTTTATGATCACAGAGGTATGTGCATTGTTTAAAAAAAACTGCTATAAAACGAACAGAGATAAGGCAACTTCATGTAAAACTTAAAAAACTTTTTTTTTTGTAAAATAATTATAAAAATTCTACTAAAATGAATGTCAGAGTTATGAATCATTCCCTCAGAGATGATATAACGGTCACAAGACCATTTGCAGAGATTCAGGGCAATATCTTATAAAAAAAACAGAGATAATAGACTTGCATGTAAACTTAAACCAAATGTCTTAGTAAAAAAAGGGGACCATAATTCCAATAAAATGGATATCAGAGTAGCGAATCTTTGCCTAGAGGATGATATGATAGTGGTTACGGAATGTGCAAAGTTTATGAGCAATAGCATTAGTAGGTACAGATATGGCAGTAGCATGTAAAACTGAAAAATATCATAGACGAAAGAGAGTAAAAATTCAAATAAAATGATTGGCAAAGTAATGAATCTTTGACTAGGAGATGACATGATGGTCAAAAAAGTAAGTGAAAAGTGTCAGAACAGTAGCTTTATTAAATGAGATTTCAGACTTGCACATTAATCTTTAAAAAAAGCAATACGCCTCGCAGACACCCAGGTGACTTGAATAGTCCGCCTATTTTTCGAATAGTCAAGCTAAAAATCAGTCGTTATAGTGCCAGGCCGGTATTTCTGGGGTGATTGTTAGGAAGGGTTTTATCTTTCTTCATGAAACTCATCAGAAACAGATTGAAATCAGCAATTATTACCATTAACTTCCACATTTAAATTTGATGATTGTACCTTAAGCATGCCAACAGGTTGAGCTTCACTTTGGAACTCTGTTTCAGCTGGTTGAGGTACCAGTACTTCCATGTTACAATCCACATTTTTACAACCGTCCTTGTTTTTTGAATCGGTGAAATCTGCAAAATACTTGATTAAGGGTATATTACTTTTTTATTATTCTAACTTTCAGAAAATTCAAAGTACACATGAAATAAGTAAATATGTAAAATTTCAGTCCTGTAATACTGTATAGCACTTCATTTCTGAAGGGTTTCAAGTTCTGTGTTTTTTTCCAAAAACTTTATGCGTAACATTTTATGCACTCATTTTTCTTGCCAGAAGAAGGATTAAATTTATATACTATGGAAAAAACAACAACAACAAAAAACAACAGTGCAGTGAATTTAAAAATTACAGTTTCATGAAGTTAAATTTTGTCCGCTTACTCTCAGAAATACAAGGTAACGAATTAACCTAAAATGTTATTGCCGTTAAAGGGATAATCTGACAATTAATCTGTTAACTTGTTTAATGAGAAATAATGCTATTTACATGTAAGTGTGAAAAGAAAGATGTGTCAAACCACTACCACAGATTCAAATATATGTTGATGAGCAATATGCTGTAAATATACCCGAAATAAGGTTGTAGTTACGCCAATTTCCTCCAGAAACAACAACACAATTGCCATCAAACTGTGTTATGCATCATAGAACTTAAAAAAGTGCTGTATGATAATATCCCTTTTAAACAAAAGTGCTGTATGATAATATCCCTTTTAAACAAGTCCATAACAATACTATTGGATAATTAACGCACACATAGAAAACAACATTAATGAGCTACTCTTGTTATGAAAGAGCATTATAATGGCACTTACTTTTACTTGGCCCAGACACACAACATCTTGGCTTTTCATTGCAAGGAATTTCTTTGAACTGTTGTCCTTTCAATGTTACACCTTTTAAATAAGGTTTTAAACCTCTAGGCCTCACTGATATTCTTATACGCTTTAAACAATCCCTCAGCGAGGAACCTGTTAAAGTAAATAGTACTACATGCATAAGTTTGCACTCTTTGAAAATCTTTCAGTAGAAGAAAACAATGACAGATATGTAAATGATAACATTTATGTAATAAGTCTGAAAGAAGAAGATTCTTATATTTCATTGAATTGGGTCAAGTGGTTTTAGGCGTTCCAATGATAAATTCCGTTGATAGACTAGCGGAGAATTGGATTATCATAGTAGTGAAGTGAAAAAGCATACCACACCCACGCAAATGGCTTTAGGAAATGAAAAAACGTTGATGAATAGACACACTTAAAATTTGAAAATATGTTACTTTATCCTAATGAATTTTAGTCCAGTTGCAATGAAAGCTTTAAGCCTATAGAGTCGATCTCAAACGATCAGTTCAGATAGTTTCACATCCATGAGGAAGATACAGAGGCATAATGATCTTATGAGTACAAATAATGGTATCGAACTGAAAAACCTCAGTAAGTTTGTAGTAAAAACCTATGTGCTGTTTATTATATCAATGATAAATTTCATGAATAATAAGAACCATCATATTATGCTATTTACCTATAAAAGACAATATTAGTTTGGGTTCATCCTAAAACAAATTCAAAAAGACTACATGGATAAGATTGGTATTCATACTAACATACATTGAATTATTTTTAAGGGCTATCATAACATCACAACTACAGAGATCTACTTTGTGGCTGTGATATTACAGCAGTCTATCGGTAATAGATACTTATAATCAGTATGTAAGGGAGCGGGTTGTGACAAAAATGATCATAATATAAATATTGTGTTTGTTTCTTGTCACATCATTCTCTGTGTCTTTTAAAAAGTTAACGGAATCTCACAGTAAAACTCATCATAAGCTTTGAGACTATAATAACACAGTAAACATGTCGTTTTGTACCTATTCCCCTTTTCTCAATATCACTCCAAAATGAAGATCTGTACAGATCAAGTCAATATATTAAAGTATCATTCTATCTTTTCTCTGCTTACTGGGTAAACTGAGGCTGGCTATGAAGTATTAGTCTATGGTCACACTCCACTCAAGGTTTGGCTTGAACCTGTGACATGTGGGACACTTAATGATAATATATATTTTAATTGATATTTTTAATAGTCAGAAGAATGGATTACAACATATTAGATTTCAATCACAAAAACTTACCGCCATCATCCATCTCGACTTTTGATGTTTACTCTATAGGATATGAATCAATCTTATACTGAAATAAATGAATTTTCATACTCTTTGAATGCTTAACATACTTGTACCATGATTAAGTTGGAATGTCTTGAACAAAAAAACTATAAATGAAAGTCATTAAATTGTTCGAAATGTTTCCAATTTTACTTGTGAATAAGTACAAAGTTTTAATTTCTGGATTTTTAGTACTGTTGTCTCCTTTATTTACACAAATTAACAGCAAATAAGTTGCTGTAGGAAGAAATTATATGGTAGCTCAAGATGTAAAGCTGTTCATCTTTATTATTTCAAAACATTCTTTTCATTTATACAATTAGATGAAGTCTTAGGAGAGCTTTCATCCTAAAATATGGTATTTTGATACATGTAATTGTTTTATAACATGACTGTTTATTTTTTTTAAGTTAGAGGTAATGAGCTTTAAATAAGGGAATTACACATCTAATGCACAACCACTCAATCATTTTCATGGTTTGCAAAAATATGGCTTTGAAAATATTGTGGAAAATGGAGTAATTGCTAATAACAGGGCAATATCTACTTTTCACATATTTTCTAATATTTTCATGTATTCTTTTCTAAATTTGTTACATTTTCAATTGTTGTTCACCTAATTTGGACAAGTGAAAATGAGAGGAAGCAATGATTAGGTGCACCTACCAACAGGGGTTTCACTGAAAGACTACTGAAAGTGATGTTAAACCAAATTCCCTTGATGGGATGATAACAAGCTTTCAAGATCAATACTTTTTACTTTTCTGAGACGATCCTTTTACGAATACAGTCCACAAATAATTAAGATATCATTTAACCAATTTCAACATAAGCCCTCCTTTTTTTGCCCCCCAAGAAAAATGTGTTTGAAAACAGTGTGGAAAATCAAGAAATTGCTTGTATCAAGCAATTTCTTCATTATCCAAAATGTTTTCCATCGACAAATATGACAAAACAAGAGCTGTTAGAGGACAGCAATGCTCGACTATTTTCAGTGCTGGATAGTAACAGCAATGCAATGTCAACATTAGGCATAATACCGAAGTAGTAATAGAGATAAAAAATCTTTCACTTGGTATAAGTCAAACAAGAATTTCAAAGTCTGAAAAGGGTTAAAACTCCACTATAATGAATTTAATTGTAATGAACATTTTCTTAGAAGATGAAATGATGGTGACACAAAAGCATGGCCAAACTTTCAAAGCAATGGGATTAGTAGAAAATGAGCTATCAAAGATTACAAGTGCATTTAGTCCTAAAGGGGATTAAAATTCAACTGAAATGAATGTCAGAGTTCTTATTGAATCTGTGTCTAGAGGCTGATATTATTGCCACAAAAACATGTGCAAAGTTTCAGAGCAATAGAATAGGTAGAAATGGGAATATGACACTTGATCATAAGGTTAAAACAAAGCATTACGCCGACGCCAACACCCAGGCCCGGGTGACCAGAACGATTGGTAGCCTAGTGGGTGTTTTCCTATTACAGAGGAGTTTACGCTTTCTACGAATAGAGACGTCATTATTCGAAATTCAGAAGAACTTTTTTCAAATGTTTTACAGTTATTTTGAGGAGACAGGTATTAAAAAATAATGAATTAAACCTTCTCTTCTACACTAGTAATATTCTACTGTGTAACAATGATGGACAACAAATTTAAGATTCAATAACACATACTTTTTCACATACTTCTTGCAGTAAAATGTCAACATCCGAGTCTAGTTTGGAAAGGGGTGCCCAGCTTGAACTAAAAACGAAACAATACATTGTTTCAAAATATAGAGGTCACATGATCATTCTATTAGGTGTTCATAAAAAGGCATATAACTTTCCTTCTAGAATTGAATTTGGTAGAGAACCAATATTTAAGCACATATGTAGCCAATCATTCAAAAAACTATTCTTGTTTATTTTAGCTTCCAGATGAATGTTTACGTATTCAGACTTAAGAACTTGACAAGTTTCTATCTCAAGACGGGTACAAATCTTGATATTTCTGCAAAGATAACTATACGCAAATGTTTTCAATTACTGAAACAGAAGTACAATCATATGATATTTCTGACATGATATCCTCAAGCTATTCTAATCAAATAAATAATGATCCCTCCTTAGAACTCACACTCATCTTGATAAATTAGATACTTTTTCAAATATTTACCCTCAAATATTTACCCTAATTTCTTGTAACAAGAGTATTTATTTTATTGACTTTAAAAGATTACACAGAAAAGAACTTTTCGAATTGAGAATAAGTGCTCATAATTTGCTTATTGAGCAAAGGCATTACTTTACACCCCAAATTCTTCGTGGTCAGAGACTGTGCTAATTGCAATTAATTGGAAAACAAAGAATACTTCATGCTTTATTGCACAAACTACTCTGCATCAAGGAAAATTTTATCTAAAAAAGGTAAATAGACTACCATGATTTGCAACCTGACACTGACATGTCATTAGCCTTGAGACATGGGTTTTGATGCCCATTAGCTAAGATTACAAAAATCAGATAAGATAATGAAATTAAATAAATGTTCTATTGTGAATAGTCATGTCAGCTCAATTTTACTTCAAATTTTTTTTTAAAAACTCAACCAGAAAAACAGCACTTTGCTACATGTATTTAACTGGCAGTCATCTATTTTGACGCCCCTGATTTGTCAGCTGTATAAAAACACAACTGTGGTTGAAGTGCTATGATGAAACCATTGTTAGTGAGTACTCTCAATTTGGCATGCACATTTTATTGACAAAAAGAAGTAACATAATTATAATCTAAAAGTTTCCACTTTCCCTCAGATTAGGGTAAATTCAAACAACTTCTTAAGATATTTTGGCTTCAGCACTCAGCTCAACAAATGAATATTAATCAAATTTGGCACCTTAGTCCAATTTTATTTGTGAGAAATGCCAAAGATGTATTCATGAAAAAAATCATGTATTGTACATTATAGAGATGAATGAACAAATAATTATCACATTAAAATACATTTAGTAAGTATGGAATAAAGCAATAGCTTATATAATCTATATAGATGGTAACAACTTTTCAATGGTGATTTAAAGAGTTGATTTCCAATTCAATTCGCATAACGGTGAAAACATTCTTTTCATTTGACATCATTACCCTGCTTCAGAAATAATACTGTATATATTATTTCTTATTATTACAATACTATGTTAACGCACAGTATCTAATGCTAATGAACCAAAATGCACCATCTTGAAGTCAATGGTCCATAATCTTTAACAGGAGAGAGAAAATTATTTGGGCGCCAAAATAGATGAGCGTCAAAATACATGACTTGACGATACTAATATTTGTTCATTTAATGAACCCAGAATCAGTAGAAGAAACCATATGGTATGTAACTTTATTATTACTATGATATTTCTTTATTACATTCATTTATTCTCATTTCATTATATTGTATTGTGACATGTTTTTTTTAGGACAGCTACTGTTAAGTTGGAAAAGAAGAAATTGCTTGTAACAAGCAATGTCCTTCCACAATATTTTCAGAATGGTATTTTTTCAAGTAAAATCAATTTTGAATTTTCGTCTGCAAAACCTTTGAATTTAGAACAGTCCACAATTTTGAAAAAAACAGGAAAGGGTTAATGCAAAGTTGAAAATATTCGAGTTCCTTGTAGTCTTAAAAGCTGCTCATCATGCCCTCTCTTTCATATTTCCAACTAAACCCTTAGAAATGTGGGGATGTCTTGTGAATGGGGTACTCTGAGTACCAATCTAGTAGTTGATAATCCTATTACTGTGATTATCACTCCTTACTTAAAGGTCGGTATCGATGTTTGTTTCATGTCACAGATTTTATTTCCTCTCGTATACAATTTGAATACAATTGCCGAGAAGTAGTTTTGCAAAAATCTGAGGTCGCTTATCAGAAAAAAGCAGGATATTTCCTTACAGCCTACGTAGGCTATGTAACTAGTTTTAGATTAAACCGAGACCGCTGCGAAGAATATTTGACCATTCACATGGTGCGAATAACCGTTGGAACCTTGAATTCAGTTTAATTTACATCACACAAACGTCATATTTACGTCATCAGGAGTTATCTTCACTAGCCGGTCTTCATTTCACACAATGTTTTCCCATTATTTTTTCTTGAGGGTAATCTTAGAGCCCAATTTTGGGGGAATGGTTTAAATCCTTTTTAAAAAACTAAAAGTGATCGATAATGTAAAAAAATATTACACTAATCACTGCTTTCAATAAGGATTAGGTTCAGGAATTCTTAAATTTCAAGTTTCAATTTCAAGAAGTTTTCACAAAATCAAAAAATATTTCGTACTCGTGACCATACCCCACTCTCTCCGTTAAAAATAATGATATGAAAATAGATAAAGCCTGTTGTACATTATTTTCCATCTTTTCTTATAGTCCCTCAGTTTCCACGTACACTTGAATGGAATTGGAAACAAGTGGGCCATTGGCCCTAAAGAGCTCACTTGAGTCGATGACTATAGAAATAAAATAGCACAAATGATCTTATTTTGCCTAAAGTAACCTTTTATCGATTCTTGTCTAAGAAATCAAAAAAATACATTCTTACAAAGTTTCAACGTATTTTTTGTAAGAAAAGTAGCAACTAAATTAGAAAGAAGATTTTTTAATGTTAGACCTCTTGACCTATTTTTTACCAAATGTGATCTAATATCAAACTTGACAATGATTTTTATAGGGAGAAACATTCTGAATAAATTTGCCGTCAAAATGTGGCCTGTAGAGTAAAAACAAGGTTTGATCTTAGATTTGACCTAGTTTCTGACCCAAAGTGACAAAAATTTGAATATGGTCGAGATGTTTTGAAGACCGACATTCTGACCGAATATCAAACCAATGTGGCTTCTGGGGTGTAATTGATTGAATGTAGTTTAACGTCACTTTTGACAGCATTTCAGTCATATCATAAACATCTAACCATGGATTCCTGGTATTTCTCACACCAGTACTACCACTACAGCCTTTCCTAGCCTCCACTCAAATTTATGATTATCCACCGATTAATGAGAGACAAATGTCGGAAAGGATATTCGTCGCACCCAGGGATCAAACCCTGGACCCCTTGATTAGGAGTCCTAAGCGCTACCACTGCACCATGGCCGCGGGCCCTCCGAAGTGTAAAGTATTTTAAGATTTGACCTAGTGACATAGTTTTGATGCAATGTCAATCAAAGTCTAACTTGGCCAAAATATCATGGACCAAAACATTCTGACTAATTATCAATTAAATTGAGCCAAAATTTGGTCTTCAGAGTTTCAAAGGCTTTAACTAGTGATCTAGTTTTTATACGCCGCCGGAGGCGGTCGTATATTGTCGTCATCTTCTCCGTCTGTCGGTCCGTCCATCCGTCCGTCCATCCGTACGTCTACTTTTCTCGTGAGCGCAACTCCTCCTAAGTTTCTGGATCGATCTTTTTGAAGCTTGGTCAATGTTATCACCTTAATTGGTAGATGTGCATGAAGTAAGGATTTTATGGTTCATTGATTTTTGCCTCAGTTATGTCCCCTTTAAACTTAGTCTCTGGGGCTTATTGAAATTGCAGCCTTGTGAGCGCAACTCCTCCTAGGTTTCAGGCTTGATCTAAATGAAACTTGGTGGATGTTATCACTTAATTTGTATTTGTGCATGAAGTAAGGATTTTATGGTTCATTGATTTTTGCCTCAGTTAACCCCTTAAAACTTAGTCTCTGTGGCCTTATTGAAATTGCAGCCTTGTGAATGCAACTACTCCTAAGTTTCTTGCTGGATCTAAATTAAACTTGGTGGATGTTATAACCTAAATTGGTAGATGTGCATGAAGTGAGTATTTTATTGTTCATTAATTTTTCCACTGACTTATGCCCTCTTAAAACTTTGTGTCCTAGGCTTATTGAAATTGCAGCCTTGTGAACGCAACTCCTCCTAACTTTTTGTCTTGATTTAAATGAAACTAAGTGAATGTCATCACCATAATTTGTAGGTGTACATGGATCAAGGATTTTTTAGTTCATTGATTTTTGCAAGAGTTATGCCCCTTGACACTTAGTCTCTATGCCCAATCAATCAAACATAACACTTTGAACTTGAAAATTTAAAAAGGTAGTCTGCAAATGTTTTGAATTTGGTTCTGTCAAAATAAGTAGTGTCTACAATTATTTTTTTCGTGAAACAGCAGCAAAGTGGCAGCGTATATTGTGACCATGGCACTCTTGTTGACAACATGTGACCAAAATTTAAAATCGGCCGAAATATTATGGACAAAAACATTATGACGAAATATCATTTAATTTGAGTCTAAAACATGGCCTTAAGAATATTCCTAGGATTTGACCTAGTGGCCTAGTTTTTGACATCATGAGACCAAAATTTGAACTTAAGCTGAGATATCATGGACATAAAAGTTATGACAAAATATCATTTGTTTCGAGCCTAAAATGTGACCTCTAGAGCGCACACAATATTGAACTTGACCGGGGTATCACAAGTCAAACATTCTGACAAAGTTTCAAGACATTTGAGCAAAAATTGTGGTCAAGATGTTGTCACACGTCAGATGCAGCTAGATCATGATAGCTCACCTTAACCGCTTTGTTGTTTGGTGAGCTTAAAATTTTGAAATGAAAGAATAGGTTATTTTTTGCATTTATTTCTCTTTTTTCCCAAAATGTTCCTTCTGTGTAAGTACTATAATTTTCCAACTTTGGGTAGACACATTATTTTTGTAATCATTATTCTCTAATATTCGACCTTAATTTACGTCCGGGTCTGATGTTTTTGGATGTTTTTCCTGATTTTCTGGACGCAATATACACCAAAGTCTACTTATTTAGAGCACTTAGGCCTCTAAATTTGGACTCGATCCCTGAAATTTTAGAGAGAATGCCAATACCTCTAATGGAAAATACTGTATTTTTGCAGTATGGGGCCCAAAATTAAAATTGTTAGTTTTTTTCCCTGTGACTTACTTCGATTTAAACTAGAACTTGTCACAGTATGTGACTTAATACCTCCGCAAGTGCTTTCAGTGTAATGAGAGCTTTAACAATACATAGCTACTCACTTTGCTGTTCTAGAAAGGAGGAGTTCGCAACACAAAATTGGTGGTATAATTGGCTGTTTATGTCTACAAAGCATAAATAATGTCCAAGTTCAAGGGGACATAATTCTTGAACCAGGAAAAATCAAGACTTCAAAATTGCGTCTTGTAAAACTTCAACATGTGGTTGATCTTTGCATAAAGTTTCAATTGTATTGAAGCAAAACTGAAGGAGAAGTTCGTCACACAAAATTGGTAGTATTTTGTACACAGACAGACGGACACATGGACAGATGGACAGACATGCTGATTCCAGTATACCCCGAAAACATTATGTATACCCCTGAAAACATTCGTTTTGCGGGGGTATAACAATCTTCCATTTATAACATAAAATATTTCGTTATAACAATGCCAGATGATGGCAAGACATCATGCATAGCTGATTGACCATCACCACATCCTTAAAGGAGGGTATCGATGTTTCTGAAACTTAGATAAGAAAATAATACCAAGTGCCAAAAAAACCCCCCATAAAACAACACTCAAACGAACATTTAATACAGGTATTGCCTTCTTGGTAATCTAATAGGCCTAAAGTGACTTTTTGTGGTTATATCGGAAAGGTTCAGCGGAGTTCCAGGTTATTTTTAGATATCACGCAACTCGGACATCGACATCGAATGACCTCATTTGCATATGACCCAAAGTCAACTGAAGGTAATAAATTTACTAGCGAAACAGCCAAGGTCCTAATAACGCTTACGTATGGAATGCCGTGACTGTCTTATACCGATATCCTATACTTGGTTGATAGATTTTAATAATTCGTATCTTTATTTTAATAATATACAACATAAAAATTCAGCCAATGGATCCAAAATTCTGCATGTTTATTCTAGGGTTCAATTTATTTCTATTGGTAGCATATATATGATTGCAAATGTTATTGTACTGAATCGAAATATGCTTTATCTTATTTCGGTCAGACACTTTATAGACACATGTATGCATTTATCATTCCGTAAAAATGAGAGTTTGGACCGGCTTTAATTATATCTATCAATCAATTAGATATGTTTAACCAAATTATAAATGTATGATAGCATATGTCCTTGTATTGCAGCT
Organism: Fragum fragum; assembly: GCA_946902895.1. Classification (NCBI taxonomy): domain Eukaryota; kingdom Metazoa; phylum Mollusca; class Bivalvia; order Cardiida; family Cardiidae; genus Fragum; species Fragum fragum. Next base: position 7,508,924 of record OX336370.1, on the reverse strand, counting down.
GAATGGTTGGGAATCTATTCATTTATATATGCATTTGAATAAAACAGCAAATATATTGTTTTATTAAAATATTCCCGTTGATCAAACATGTATTTATATTCATAAACGAATAAAAGTTATGGGTACAATAAGCTCATATATTATTATAAATCGCTTAATTCGATATTGAATAATGCTTATATCTAATTAAATAATATGATATCAAACGAATGTATATTCAAATGATGTCGTAAATTGGTCGATTGTTTATATTGAAACGTCTATCATTATATGTATCTATAACGTCATTATATTTAACGAAACTGTGTATATATGCCAACGTGTCCCCATATTTGAAATTGAATATGGTTAATTATTGATCAAATGGTATGTTATCAAACGACGTTTTAGTCATATAATGTCGTTGATTGCTTATATTGAAACACCAATCATTATATGTATCCACAACGACATTATATTTAACAAAACTGTGAATATATGATAACGTGTCTCCATATTTGAAATTGAATATGGCTTATATTTAATTAAATGGTATGTTTTCAATCGACTGAATATTTATATTATGTCATGAATTACTTATATTGAATCATCCTTTATTGTATGTATTCACAACGTCATTATATTTAACAAGACTGTATATATATAATAATGTGTATCCATATCTGATAACGAATTTGGTTTATATTTGATTCAATGCTATAATATCTAACAAATATATATTCATATTATGTGCATTATTTGTTATATTAACACATTCTTCATTGTATTCATCCATAATGTCATTTTATGTAACCAAACGGTGAATATATGATAGCATGCACTCACATTTGAAATTGAATATGGCTTATACATATATCTCATTAAATGGTATGATATCAAACGACTTTATTTTTATATTATATCATTAATTACTTATATTGAAACACCTTTCATTATATATATCCATAACTTAACTATATTTAACAAAACCGTGTGCTAATAAATTAATATTTCACTTTATGTAATCCCAAAACTATAATATTCTTTCGTATAAACATTATATTGAAGGAAATCCTATTATATCATTGCATGTAAACCTTAATTGATATAAATGTATATGGATGTCAGAATGAGTGATAGATCAATACATTTTTGTTTGTAACACACATGAAAAGATATATAGTTATATTAAAGCCACGAAGAATAGAATAGCTGTATAAGACAGCCACGGCGTTCCATACTTACGACAGTTTACGACTGATCTTTACAGAATTAAAGACCGGATAGCGAAGATAACTCTTGATGACGTAACGATGACGTTGGTGTGATGTAATTAAAAACTGAATTCAAGGTTCTAACGGTTATTAGCACCACGTGAATGGTCATATATTCTTCGCAGCGGTCTCGGTTTAATGAAAAAAATAGATCAATAGCCTACGTAGGCTATTAAGGAAATACCCTGCTTTTTTCTGATAAGCGACCTCAGATTTTTGCAAAACTACTTCTCGGCATATTGTATTCAAATTGTATACGAGAGGATATAAAAATAATTAAAATCTGTGACATGAAACAAACAGCGTTGATTTTACTTGTTCAAAGCAATTTCTGCTTTTATTCCACAATGTTTTCTCGAAAATAAAATCACAGAGAAGTAAAACCAGGGATTTAACTTAAAAGGGTTAAAAGGGTTGTTTCTTAACCCATTAACACACAATTCTGCTTTTAGACAACTTAGTCACGAATTTTCTTAAGTTGAAAGGTATTTAGTTTTAACATATTACCATATTAGACAATTCTTGACTGGTCTAAATCTGAAGAGATTGAAGAAAACATTCACGGATTTGACAATTTCAAAAATAAGTGCCAGATAGTGCAGAATACCGTAAAAATCGTAATAGACGCCCGGGCATTTATTAGAACCACAAACTTTCGAAAAGAGGGGGGTGGGCGTTTATTAGAGGCTATACAGTTTTGAGATGTTTAAAAAGCAGTCAAAGATTCCAAATATCATATACGTAATTATGATCTCATCGGAACACAGGCAGAAAAGTTAAGTCCTGAAATGTCTTGTCATTATAAGATGACTACCTTGTAAAATTTAGACTAGTCCGAAAAAATAAATTATCAACCCCAATGAGCCTGCGAGATGTATACAAGACGAACGGGCTCAGAAATATTCGGATAAACATATAAAAGAAGAGTAACTGTTGTTATTCTACCAAACTATCCTTTTATTCAATTTCTTGGGATGAAATCAATATTTGGAGCAAGCCAGGTAGCAAAGAGAAAGTAGAAAAAGATATCCGGAAATTTACTTTTCTCCAATATTCCAAATGTTTAATCTAATCCCAGTCTTAAGACGAGCGGAAATTTTAACACTTTGTGACAGTAATGAAAATTTGATAACTGGGTAGCCTTATTTTACCGCGATGGGTACAGCAGGTGATCAGAGGAGTCGACGCCAGGGCCCGAGGTTATAAAACTTTTTAAAGAACGACTCAGCTGAGAATCGTTCTCATTCTCAAATCCTCAAGAATTTACTCCCGTGAGAATGACAACGAAATCGGGATTATAAACGCCGTTGAGAACGTACTCAACAGAGAATGATTTTAGCACGATTGAACCAGTCTACATATATTTTTTATACCGGATGTAAGCGGCAAAGCTAAGTTTCCAATGAAAACAATATGGCGGTCGAGCTGTCACTTCAACGCCACTAATCAAGAAAAAAGACCGCAGAAAGAATGCTCTAGATCCAAAATGGTCTTTTTATGCCTAAAATTTATTTAAGATCGCCTGTGAAACCTCAAATACAACTATACAGACGGAGACGGCCGAAAACATGGCATGTATTTTGGCTAGGTGTTTTCGATTATCCTCGATTATGCATTAGTCGCGCACCTAACTCGAAATGTCCTCCAAACTTGTAGTTTGTTACAGATAAATTCTCCTTAACCTACAGTGATCAAATTTCTTCGGGACATCAAGAGCCTGTCACAGTACATATTCTTGAATTTGATGTAAACACTGGTCAGCTGTTAACACTTTACTTGCTTTGACGAAGGCAAAATTTTAGACTGGGTGAAATAAAGACAAAGTGCAGATGATAAGTGCAAAATTGAATGCAGTTTGAAAAACAGAGAGATGAAATTTGTGTTGAAGGAATCTAATTTATAAGATTGAAAAGAATTAAATTTTTCCCAAGCTCTTGATTCTGCATGTTTAAAGTACCCCTTTTCAAAATGTAAATTTCATTGTTGATGCATTACTTCAAATTCATATCTACTTTAAATTCCATCTGCATCTTCTTTTAATTTGGAGCAGTCTAATTGTCCAATAAAGTATGTTAGTTTCAGAAATTGTTTATTTACGGTGAATGAAAACATTGTTACAGATTCCAGACAAAGATTGATCACATGAGCACATGATCCAGATGACCAATCTTAGGCACCACCTATTAACGTCATTCATAACGCCCTCTGACTGCGACAGGAAGTCCCGCTCCGATTTTTAACTGCCTTACTTGCAAAACTTATGGCCAGAAGCATGGAGCAAAAAAGTGAAATGGTTGATTGGTGACCTAAACGTCCTAACTACAGCTTGAATAAGCTGTAGTTACGACGTTTATGGTGCCAACAAACAATAAAGGTTAAAAAAAATTGACGGCTAATGTTTGAGTTGTAAAGCTCAGGTCTGGGCTGAATAGATTATTTGATTGGTTGGTTTATTCCTTGATTGACAGCCGCAACTGGTCAGTTGAACACATACTAACCCTGAGGAAATATGATCATAGAAAACTATGGGGAAAGGAGAAAATGCTTGTTCTAAGCAATTAGAAATTGCTTGTACATGGATGTGGAAATATAGATTTTCTCTACTTGTCCATGGACAAGTAAAATGTGATTTTCTACTTGTCCAGGATCAGAATCGACTTGCCCGTGAAAAGATGAAGAACAGATAAATTTTAAGAAAACATTATTTTTAAAGAAGAACATGCTGGAACTCAATATTTTCTTCATTAAAACAATATTTTCTATTTTCTAGCCTTAGATACGAACATTATGCTCATGAATCTCTTCTATCTCTTTAGTACAATTTCAAGATTTTCCCTGATATTTAGTTGTCCACAGACAAGTAGCCTCGAAAAGTGTACATGTACTTGCCTGCAGGTAGAAAAGCCTATGTCGGACAAGTCGAGCATGGGAATTCCACACCCCTGGCTTGTAACAAGCATTTTATCCTTTTCTCACAATGTTTTTTCATCCTTTTAGGACTTTACTCCCAATTTTAGTGCAATCTGAAATGCTTTCTGCAACTTCTTTCAAATTAGACCAGTCCAAAATTTGGTTGTCTGTTAAGAGGTTGATTAGCTTTATTTTTGTCTGTTATTGAGCAATGCCTGTTCAGTAATTATACGCCCATCGAAGACGGGACGTATTATGGGATCACCCATGGTGTCCCGGCGTCCGGTCGTCTGGGCGTCTGGGCAGTGTCCACTTCTTTGTCCGGAGCATAACTCTGTCATCCTAAGTCCGATTGACTTTAAACTTGCCAGTTATATTCTTCTTATCAATACGGAGTGCAGTGCGCAATAACCATAACTCTACCTGGCCTATTTTTGAGTTATTGCCCTTTGTTGTTTTTCATACTTGAATCTTGTCCGGAGTATATCTCAAAAAGTATTATAGCTAGGATCATGAAACTTCATGGGTGTATAGATCTCACCAAGGGGGAGTGCAGTGCACAAGAACCATAACTCTACCTGGCCTTTTTTTAGTAATTGCCCTTTGTTGTTTTTCATACTTGAATGTTGTCCGGAGTATATCTCTAAAGTATAATAGCTAGAATCATGAAATTTCATGGGTGTATAGATCTCACCAAGGGGGAGTGCAGTGTACAAGAACCATAACTCTACCTAGTGTATATTTTGAGTTATTGCCCTTTGTTGTTTTTCATACTTGAATCTTGTCCGGAGTATACCTCTAGAAGTATAATAGCTAGAATCATGAAATTTCATGGATGGTTAGAGCTCACCATAGAGCTCACCAAGTGGGAGTGCAGTGTACAAGAACCATAACTCTACCTAGCCTATTTTTGAGTTATTGCCCTTTGTTGTTTTTTCATACTTGAATCTTGTCCGGAGTATATCTCTAAAAGTATAATAGCTAGAATCATGAAATTTCATGGATGGATAGAGCTCACCAAGTGGGAGTGCAGTGTACAAGAACCATAACTCTACCTAGTGTATACTTTGAGTTATTGTCCTTTGTTCTTTTTCATACTTTGTTTGACAAAAAATATTCATTCAAAATAACCTCAGTTCTATTCAAACCCCAAGCTAATACATGTATTAAGCAGTGTGACGGGCGTATCTTGTGACAATTTTGCACCTTGCTTTTGGGTTGTAATTTGTTACTGCAGACTGGCCAATATTTTCACAAAGTTGTGGCAACACATTTAACTAAATGGAACATTGCAACTAGTATTCCAAGCAAGCTTTGCTGATAAATAATCATTGTATCTTGCTGTTGAGACAGCTAAAATCTAGACAATGATTAGGTTCAAAAATCATTTTACACAACTGTAAAAAGTTGTGTTAACGCTTTACCTCCAAATCCTGAATTTTTAAATTCCGTTGGGGGAAACATTACAAGAAAATGAGAAATTGTTTGTTAAATGCAATTCTCATTTCTCACAAAGATTTCAACACTAATTTGTAGTTATTTTTTAATTTATGTACACTGAGATTTTGACTGCAACTCTTTTCAATTTGGACCAGTCTAAATAATTTTCATGATATAAATGGATAAACCCCTTAGCAATAATTCAACTAGGTTTCTCTGACTTTTGAACTTGAAAGATAATTCCTTTTTGCAAATGTATGTTTATTAGTATGTTGACTCTTGCAATTAATTCTATGTGTCTTTATATATTGCAGCCCAAAACAGAAGCTTTAAATCAAAACAGCTCACAAGTGGATGCATTTAACAAATTAATCAGTATGCAGGGCTACATTTCAAGTGCATTTCTTCATGTAGTCTTACTTTCCAGTGGTGAGTATTTACATAAAGGTATTCAAATAAAAGTGAAATAAAGGATTTAAACCAATATGTTCTTTTCCTAAGATGATAAAGTTTTTTTTTTCAAGTTTAATAGAGTATTTGTTACAGAGTTACACCATATCATAATTTCAGACAAGAAAAAAAAAGCTTGGAAAAATATGAAGCAATCTTCTTTAACCAATATGCTACAATTTGCAGCTACAAAATATCACATGTTTTGAAAGCTAGTCTGCAACTTCTTCCAATTTGGATACGTCTAAAAGTATGTTTTGTAGGTAAAATGTTTACTTAAAGTATTTCAAATCACAAATGATAATTTTGAATGTGACATGCCTTGTAAAATATCAAGCATGATCAGATTGCAGCAATAGCACAACTCTGCTTTTTTCAGTTTATGTATGTAAAATGGTCATTCTACCCTACCAGAGTATAGCAGAACACCAGGATACCAGTCCTGAATCACCTTTAGTAGATTCCATTTCAGTTTCTTTACAGAATTCTAAGATGGCCCCCATTTTGATTGTTTTCAAGATAAAGAAAGAGGTTATATGATAATTTTCAGTTGATTGGTAATAAATTGAAATTTGAGAAAACTAGAGAAATTACCGGTACATGTTTTTTATCGTTTCTTCTTTACTATGGCTACTGCATGTTGCATGTTGCATTTATCATTATTTGGTATTTTCTTTTATTTTCACAGATTGGTGCTGGGAGGAAAAGACATTTGAAGACAACACATATCTGAAAATGTCATCTTACAAGAAAACCTAAATCAAGTGGTCATCTTGTGGTCATTGAAAATGCAGAAATTTTGATTCTAGCAAACTAAATAAACACAGAATTTATTTTTGATTGACATCCCCGCCTCCCAGATCACTAACCTAGCCCCTAACTTCTGACATGGCAGTTCAACTGAGATATCAAACAATATTGGTTTGCCTAATGTATGGTCAGTGACACTTGTTGAAGTTTTGAATTCACTTCCGGTCTGAATGAAGATATGATTGGTCAATCAATTTCTTACTGACAGTAGCAATTCTTTCCAAATAAGGTTTCAAGGACTGGTTATGCTTAACAAATAATTGGTTCTTATATTATATGAGGTACTATTTAATAAGAAATGAAATAAAACAACAAAAAAAAAAAACAAAACAATGAATTTCAGTGTCACACAAAAAGGGACCATCGCTGGTAGTGCAAAAAGTACTCTGCACAGACTGACCAGAGTAGAAACTTCCATATTTGAGCAGATTTTCTGAATATAGAATGGTCATTATGACAATTAAAATTCTTTTTAAAATAACTAACCCTTATTGACCTGTGCTGCATCCTGTCTTTTTTTTTCAAAATATTTGTTCTACTGATTCCTAGGTGGTTCCTTATGTGTGATAGGTCGCTTATTTCATTAGCATAATTTTGGAAACAGTTATTGTTGACAGAACTAAGAGAAAAATTTTCTTTCTCTGACATAATTCACATTTATTACCCAGTAATAATGATTTTGAACATGATTAGATAAATAAGTGAATGAAAGCTTGCCTTCAAATTTTTATAATTGTATGTATGATTACATGTTTATACAAGTATCTAAACCATGGCAATGGAATCAATCTATGACAACTTTCACTGGGAAAAATTAAATCTTGTGAAAAAAGGGAATTGTCTTGGGTGTGCCATATGGTTCATTTCACCCAGTGTTGTATTTCCTGTGCCTTTCAGGTCAGGTCAAATTAAAATTAAAATCAAATTGATAACTTCAATCATACTATTCTGAAAGTAAGCCCAATATATTGTTCAGACTGATCCACTACAGATAGCAGGGGTCTTGCATGGGTCAGCTGTTAAAGCCAAAGGTCTCATTATCTGAGAAAAATCAAATGTTGGGCAAAGGGTTTGAATATAAGTTGCACCTCTGCTCACATGGTTATGTAATTGGGCAAGCCATTTCAATAATGTTGATAATTGGGTAAAGGCATTTTAACTGTTTAATCCATTCCCAGTCAATCCCATTATTTCTATGCACCTCAAGAAGAATATCTTAGAAAAACATAGTAGATAATGAAGGAAAAGCTTCTAACAAACAACTTCTTCATTGTCCACAATATTTTGAAACTGAGTTTGATATTTCCTTTCTATTTATTGTCTGTCATAATTCACTACCATAAATGTATTAATATACATTAAAACTGTTCTGTTGTTTAGCTTGCTTTTTCCCTTTTTTCTGATTATCTTGCTTGAGTTTCCAAAATGAACTAGGCCTTCTTCCCAAATCTCAGGAGGAAAAGCATATTGATGACCAAGTGTAACTTTAGGATTGAAAACATTTAGAGGGAAAGGAGAAATTGCTTGATACAGTCAATTTCTTCTTTTTAAAAATGGTTTCCATGTGACTGAAGAATTGCATGGTAATTGGAAATTTGCTTATTTGAAATACAAAAAGTCTGCATTGCTAAATCTTTCATGAAAACCCTTTTTTCCACAATACCATTGTAAATTATCTGGCTATTGTACAGCAGTTCAAAAGGGCTTGAAATCATATCATAAGAGAAAAATTTTTCTATGAATATGATTTAAAGCCCTTTTGAAATTTCATTTTTAAATAAATCTGTCTTAATTGGGATTGGATGAAGAGTTGTGGAATTCTCCTTGGAAACTAGCCAAATAAACTGATCCTCACTTTACTAAGTGTCAACACTTGCTATCACTTGGTTGAATCACTCCTATCAGTTGATCCGAGGACTGGTGTGTGTATTTTTGCCGGTTGTTGAATAGATCTGCCACAACAAACAGAAAAGTCAATAAAAATCTTTTTTGGCTAATGGCATTCCTTGCACTTTTACCTTCTTCTGTTGGATACTGAAAATTTAGTGTTTGCATGAGCACATTGATAGTCATCGGATGGCATATACTGCAGCAGAAAATGTCCGCATAGTAAAACACCTGAAACAAAAAATATAGAATGAGTGAGATATTTTTGTGAGAACAATTTTAATTGGTTGGAAGCAACACAAGATTTGTACAGCTTTCAAATATTGTTTACTTTACTGCATACATGAAGGATAGTTGACCACACCCACTGACCAGACATGGCAGGTCAACTAAGGTCATTGTTTGTAAAATATGTGGTCAGGAACATAAGATAATGGAAAATCATTGGTTTTGGACATCAGTACCATAACTGTAGCTCGAGTTAAACCATAGATAACAACTTTTAAGGTATACAAACATAAAAAACCTCTACAAGTAAATGTCAGACTTCAAAAATTCTTGACCGGAGAGCAGCATAGATGGAATTGGTTCACCAGTCTAGAAAAGTTCTTGTGAATTGGTCTCAATTCTGACAGGTATCACCTGTGGTCTGTCATACAAATGTTCCTTTCAATATTTAATCAGCTGGCCAATCCTGATTAATGTAACAAATGGATAGATTTATCTGACTTGTGCCTGCGTAGATTAGAATAGTGAGAAGTCAGGTGTTTACATTTCAAATTTCTATTCATTACAACCAAAGAGATGATGGTCCAGAGTTTAATGATGGTTTTCTTACACCACCCTCTGAAATATCTAGTATTTTTTTCATGTAAAATCAGTTTGAACCGAAAAATGGCATTATCCGAAAAAAGAAACGAGCAGGAGTTATGAAAGCATCTTAAAAGCGGAGAGATAAAAGGATCTACTTACGTGAATTAATTTTAAATGTTCGAGCACAGAAAACTTCCGGGTTGTAGGCTAAAGGGCGGCTTGATTAAATTATCATTTTAGACATTTATTAGACTATCGACTGCACATTTAGGCGTTTAAACAATTGTTTGCAATCAAACTTTCAGTGAGAAATCGTTTATTAACAATCAAAAGACAAAATCACAATGTTTAAGCTTGTAAAATCGAGCGATTTGTGAATTCGTGTTCCGTCTGAAAATACTAATCAAAGCTCCCCTTTAGACTTTTTAGACTGGAAATTTATCGGTTAAACGAGAAATATGCTTCACACAACCTTTATTTATTCTTTTTCCGTCCAATGAATTTTTCAGTCGAGCTGAAAATGATTGTCGGCCATCTTGAATCGATTTTGAGAACGCGTTGAGCATGCCCCCTACCAGACTCAAATTTTCGTACTCAACGACGGTTTTCTTACTCAAGTTGAGAACGTTCTCAGTCTCAAAAATTTTATAATCTCCGTTTTTTGAGAAATTCTCAATTTGAGTAAAATTCTCAATTTGAGTCTGAGAATGGGCTTGAGAAAGTTTTATAACCTCGGGCCCAGGTGTTCATCTATTTTCGGTCGAGTTTCCGAAGTTGACACACGCGCCTGGTGAGAAGTTAGACCCATGTCATTCTGTGTATAATTTTAGTGGACATATCTGGGATTTGGTGCTCAAACTTATAGAGAATTTTTCGTGAATCAGCTAAGCTTTACTTTAAAAGTAAAACACAAACTCGTATTGTGTCAATATAGGAAGTTTGCCGTCTTTGACAGATGTGGCACTTATCTCAATTTTAAACAAATCAAGTTAAACAATGTTAATCCTTTGGAATTGCCGATGTCGCATCATATTTTCAACAGTTTTCTCCTATACGTTTAAATCACTAAATAAAACTTTGCTACTTTAGTACCCGGTTATTGTTCAATTGTCATTCAAAGGGCGACCACATTCAAGACTTAACGTTAAACTCGTCAAAATTCCAATGATTAACAAATGTATTAGAATTTTTTTCGTCGAAATTCCGACAGATTAACGAATTTATTAAAAAAAAAAAAAAATGATAAAATAAATTTAATGTTAAATTTCTGAAAATTAATATACCCCCCAAACTTCGTTTAAGGGGGTATATAGGAATCAGTTTGTCGGGCGGTCGATCGGTCCGTCCGTCCGTCTGTCTGTAGCTTTTTCGTGTCCGCTCAATTTCTCGGCAACCATCGAACGGATTTGATTCAAACTTCACAGATATAATAAGTATCAAGCAGAGATGAGCATATTCTATTTACGGTCCATTGATTTTTGGCGGGGTTATTGCCCTTTGGTGACAAATCGTGTCCGCTCAATTTCTCAGCAACCATAGGACGGATTTGATTCAAATTTCACACAAACACTCGGTATCAGTCAGACATGTGCATATCCTATTTTGGTTATGGTCCATTTATTTTTGACGGATTTATGTCTCTTTAACTTAAAAGCCCATTTTTTGTTATGGCCCTTTGACGTAAGGCACTTGTATATGGACAAGCGCTGTTGTTGGGGGGGGGTATTTCTGTATCAGTATTCATTTTTAAATAACAATTATCCTGTACGGACATTTGGTGAATGCGATCGACTTTTCCGGCGATAGTACTTCGGAATGAAATTTTTACAAAGCATAACGACTAATAATTCTTGGATATATTATCTGTCATAATTTCCCGATTTTTAGGACAATAGTCGAATATTTCTATTAATCTTTAGATCCATTTTTTTTTTTTTGTTATCAACTCACACTCTATTCTTTTCTTTTTTTTGCCGTACCTAAGCTTCAGCAGCGCATGACAAAGAAAATAACGTTAATTTTTGTACAATAAATCAACTATTCAAATATGTGTCTCGGAATTTCAAACACGCGATGTGGTGACTTGGCGTTTAATAGAGGCTTCGTGATTTCCGAAAATCAATAAGAAATGGTAAATTTTAAGTCCAAAGTAGGAGGTGGGCGTTTATCAGAGCATGGGCGCTTATTAGCATTTTTACGGTACATCATGAGATGAAAAGAAAGTGCTTGTTACAAGCTATTTCTCCTTCTTTTACAATGTTTTTAACTTTTGATTTTCAATATAGCATAAAAACGCTTATGTGATAATCGGTTAAAATATTGATTGGATTAAACCCATTACTAGACAGCAAAATTTCAGACTGGTCCAAATTGAAAGGAGTTGCAGACGACAGTTAGAAGTTGTTGTAAGTTTAGATTTTTTTAAATTTCAAGGGGTCGACACTAACAGTGTCCCGGGATCCCCAGGGTCCCTTAAATACGAAGGAACCCCAACAATATCAGGCTAGGGATTGCGTCAGGATCCTTTAATATTTCTTCAGCACAATAGATCTTAATGTATCAACTAATGCTCCTGTTTTGATTTTTTTTTTTTTTTTGCTTGTTTTTGTAGTTATTGTGAAAAATGAAGAAAATTACATGTAACAAGCAATTTATTCGTTTTCCAAAATGTTTTCCGAAACTTTTTTCAAGTTGGGCTTAGAAGGGCAGGGTTGCGTGAGAATGAGTACACCAAGTAGGGATTCCTGATTATCTGGATGAGACCCTGAAGTAAAGGGAGGGGATTCATGTGGGATCCCACTGAAGTAGTTAGTGTTTCTATGTACTAAATATTGTGTAAAATGAAAATCATTTCAGGGATCATTTTGGGCCGCAAATAGCGAGATTCTCTCATTTCAATTCCGAAAATCGCATTGCTTTATCTCAATTAAAGCAAATTCTCGCAAACTATCTTTTGGCAGACAATTCTTTTTCGCGGTCAGTCCATTCCAAACATAACGAAAATTCCTCACAAGGGTCAACTCCACTCCGGAATTACTTCCGGGTGGTTGTACCCTAAAGAAGTCTGTTAAGAAATTTGATGTCCTCCTTTTGTCACACTGTTTTAACATTTTAACAACAGTAAGTTGCTTGATGTTAAGTTCTGCAGAGTGAAAGATCACTGCTTCATGTCATGCATGTGATTACAAGAATTTATCTGGGAACTATTTCTTTGTTGAAACTGCCAACTGAAGGTGGTACTCTGCAAGACTTTCACTTCCGAACTTAGTGAATTTCAGGGATGTATGTGTTTGATGAAGATTTGCCAAGAATTTATCCTTAATGATATCATTTTCCTGGCCTGTAATTCAATACCAAAGACTGCTCTTTAAGACAGACTAAGATTTAAGGCCCAGCGAAACTTTTGGGAGAAGCTGCAGATTGCGAAATGGACTCATTTTTGCTCTTTATTTGATGAGGCATAAACGGACAGGAGTGTAACCATAATAAACTACTTCATACACTCGTTCCCTGAGTTGCATCTAACAATAAGAGGGAAGCAGACAACCCTTTTCAAGATTTGGCATGTTCAGAGTTTTTCCTTATTATAAGCAGAGACTGTGATGCTGTTGATGCATTGTTTTGACGTCGTCTGCTGTTGAATGTAAGGACTCGGAAGATATGAATTGCCGAAAAAGACTAACAATGATGCAACTACTAATTTTTTATCCCCCAGGGCTCCAAAATAAACAAAACTAATTAAGTTGGTGAATATTGGCTTCAGTAACATGGGAGGTTGTAGCTGCGATACCGTTGCTCTCTTTCAGATTATGGCAGCTAGGGTGGTTGCACTTTGATACTATGCAAAGTTCGAAAAAAAATGCGTCATTATTGTCGAGCGTAAAAGATGTCAAATGAAATAACTATCGGAATTGAAAATGTTCGTACAACCACACTTCAATGTCACATTTATTTCTTTCGTCAAAAAACAGCAAAAGCAGCCCTTTCTGCACCCAAAAGGCCTTGATAAAGCTAGTATAATGAATGCCAGTTTATCATTTCCCAACATTGTTTCCCTTATTTCATAGAAAGTAGTAATTGAAAAAGTATTTTGAGAGATGGCTTTCAAAGGATTTTATATAATGTTTTTGCACTTCAATTTAAAAAATGAACTTTTCTTCCGAAATGCTGAAAAACATTTTATATCATTACCTTTATTGTTATGGTAATTACGTCCTGTGTCAATTCATACACTGTTTTTTTCAATACAAAAAGAATGCATCCCTTTCCAGTGAAAGAGAATCTATCATGCCCTGCTTAATAAAAAAATATATCATAAAATTCTCGGGAAAATATGGTGTAAGCCATCGTACAAGAGGTTTTGCATTCGTTGATTGAAAAAGTAACATTTCTGAAAATTCTCATTAAAATTTGAAAACTCTCATAATTTCTTAACAGATGGAACATTTTCTCTCATAAAAGCGCTACATCTACCCCTACATTTTACACAATGTTTATAGCCAGTGCAGGTTGATAAATGTCGATACTTTTTTGCAGTTCCCAGGCGCTGTTTTGGCCTATTTGGTAAATGTTCAATATCAACCTATTGCAGGAAGCAATATAGAAATGTTCCAAATACACGGATGCCCATACATAAATGCTAGACACATGACCTTCGGTTGTGACTACCAATCAAACGTTACGCATGAAACAAGTGCTCGTCTAGGGAAACAAATGTGGCAAATTATACTGAAAGTTCATATATAAGTGTTAAAGAAATGTTCTCGTCGCCATTACATGGCAGGGGTAAAAAGAACTATCTTTATAGCCATTCATAGTAAGCCTGATTAGCTAATTATTTAGAGCGTTTGACTTCAAAAGTCGACATCACGGTTAAAGCCCTGGACTGAGCAAACTAATAAACTAATTATCTTTTGAGCGAGACGCTAACCTGATGTCCAGTTTGATGGTGCTTTTCATAGACTACGTGAAAGAACTAAGACTAACTCTCAGCAGTTTTTCCAGTTTCTTTGCACTATCCCCCGTAACAACTAATCGTCTTCTATGCGCGTCGCTCATATTGGTATCTGTTACGATAGATAAACGGAAACATACTCACGCAGTCCTTCATATGTTGAATACCACCCAGATCATGTTCTGGTCTATTTTCTCAAGGCAGATTTTCAGAAAATCAGCCATAGGGAAAAGCGCAGATCATGATCTGGATGTAATTTTAACAGTTTCAAGGTACCCCTTGTCAAGATTGATAATTTGTTTAAAGCTGTTTACAAAATACATAAAGTCATATTTGCTATTGGATTTGACTTACTCTACTAAATCCTTTATTGTTATATAACGGGGCAATACAGTTAATCTCCTATACAAACAAAGTAAGGTTTTGACTTCTTAGATCAACGATCTAACTTGGCGTCTTTCGTTTAAATTCAATACAGGGTTTTCGATTGGAATGCGATTGATGAAAGGGCGAACGGCCTGCATCTTTCGAAATTCGTGGTCTAGAAATCCGATTTTAGGTTGATAAGCAGTTGTAGATTTTTAGGTGATGAAACGGCGACAGTTTGTCGAATATCTGTTGAAATTATTCGTTGATCAGTCGTTTTATCGGCGAGTAGCTTGATTCTACTACAGAAACATTGTTCAACTTTAAATCATTGTTTAACCTATTTGTTTCTAAACGTTACGTATTCCTGTTTCCATCATCGACTTTTTAAGCCAACTAGTAACTCTCAAGATTCTTTCGACTTTTCGAATCCCAGTTTGCAATTGCAAGTAGCAAGAACTAGAAACTTTTTCAGACTGTAGTTAGACGTGTAGGACGCCAACAAACGATTTGCCTGTTATTATTTGTCCCGTACAACACATTATACAGAATGCTGTCATTTTCACCTCAATAAAATACAATTTAGGAGATCAGTGGGTGAGGCAAGCAGTCCGTCAACTACCTTGTCCTTGAAAAACTCAAACTTCGGGGGAATTTTGACTTGAAAAATGAAAGTTAATAAGACTAATTGCTATTTGTCAAATTCCATGTGCATCAAAAAGCGGATTGGGGAAAACAGCAGTACGTAAATCGCTGATAGTTCCCCATAATCTTCGACGGTGCCATTTCGCCGAAAGTTGGTCAACTAATCAGCAATGATTTTGCAGCCGTGCTGCGCCACCACTGCGATGAAATACTTAGAAATCACGGCCAGGTTTTTTACATGTTCTTCCTGCGAATTATGGACGGTATCGACCATGTTCAAACTTAGCAGAGTGTGCAAGCTGACCAGGTCGACGCTTTTGCTTTTCAACTACATTCTGATTTCTAGAAAGACCATTCTACTTTACTCTTTGTGTAATGATGGACCTCTGGCCGCCGTCATAGCGCAGTCGGTAGCGCGTCAGACTCCTAGTCTTAAATCATGGGATGTCATGAGCTCGATCCCCGGCGGCAGCACATATTCTTTCCGACATTTGTCTCTCACCAATAGGAGGATAATCGTAAACTTAAGTGGGATAGCAGCTGGAGGCTAGGTAGGATGTAGTGGTATTACTGGTGTGATAAATACCAGGAATCCATTGTAAGGTGCTCCAGCCGTCGCGATATGACTGAAATACTGCTAAAGCGGCGTTAAACCCCAATCAATGAATCAATCAATGATGGACCCCTGCTCGATCTGAGCTGTTTTTCAAATTTAATTCATGCCAATTACTAAACAATTCCTCAATTTTACACTGCTTCGGGAATGTAACGAGTGTTTGCTTCTTTTCTCAAAATATTTCCACCCTATTTTTCATTCAATCTTTTAAATCAAAAGCACTTTGAATGGAACAATCGCTGGTCCCGCCCACTATCTCAGTTGGCCTCGCCCGTCAACTCCAACAGGAAGTCCCGCTTTGACTTTACACAACGTTATTTTGCAAAATTTATAACCAATAGTATATAACGAAAAAGTACAATGGTTGGTTGGTGACCTTAACATCGTAACTACAACTTGAATTAACTGTAGTTACGACGTTTAAATCGCCAATCCAACAAATAAGGTTTACAAAAATGGAGGCCAATGTCGGAGTTGAAAGCTCAGGTCCAGGCGGAATAAATGAATTTATTGATGATTCCATGATTGACAGCTTCGATTGGTCAAATGTCATCTCTAATCTCTTTCAGTTTGGACCAATTTAAAATTTGTCGTGAGGTAATGGGTAAAGGAACAACAAAGGTGTCTATTTTTGCATGTGGGTAGCATTATTGACGGATCGCGAATTGTATAAAAAAAAATCGATCGGCAAATCAAATTATACAATATGATTGGAAAGGAATTTTGAACTTCAACATTGGCATAGATCTGTGTGAAGTAATTTTGTTTGTCTTGCAATCTAAACGCCGTTACTACATCTTCTTCAAGATGTACTGTAAGTCGTTTAGGTCGCCAATCAACCATTTTACTGTTTTGTTCAATGTTTCTTGCCTTTGCAATAGACGCCGCTTAATATTTAATTGGAACGTACTTTCAGAGCTCAGTGGACTAGGTCAGCTATCCGTTAATCAAACAGCTCAATCATGTTCTATGAACAGTTGATATTTTGTAATGCAACCGCGTGTTGCACGTAAAGATCGAAGTAGTGAAAAGAAGTGTAGGCTAGCAAAGTATGGTTTTGTTAAGTTATCTTCTTTGAGAAAGGTCATCATGGTTAATTAAACGAGGTTAAAGTAACCAAGGAGGTAATCCATTCAAACACTATCTCTCCTTTTCACACCCCTTTAAAAGAGAATAGTTCTTGAAAACAATGCGGAAAATGAAGAAATTGCTTGTTACAAGCAATTTCTTCATTTTCAACATTGTTTTCTTCATAGAAAGATAGATAATTTTGATTTTTCAACAGTTTGAAATTGTCGTCCGTTACTTCTCTGATCAGGGTCATTATTTTGATGTGCTCAAGTGAGCTGAAATACATGAACTCACCCGCAGAGTTTGCAACATTCCTGAAATAAATGAGATCTACTTTTTATGGCGTAGACATTTAACGGATCTAGTGGTTAAGCCTCCAGTGGCATTTTGCACTCGTTGAATTTTGAGAAGACCTCAACATTTTGCCTGTTAACTTAAGCTATAAAAGCTGACGCTTTGCTAGCTAAAAAAGTTAAATGGACATTCAAACTGCGGTTTCTTTTTGTGAATATGTGAAAAATCGAACTTGTGATATGATACGCCAATTGCAATCGATGTTTTAATGACGTATCGCTGGTCACGCCCACTGACCTCCAACTGCAGTCCGATTTATGATGTCAAAAAGCGTCAGTTTCCAAAGTATAGGGTCAGGCAGAAAAAACTAATAGTCATTCGTCGGTTTTTTTACTTTGAATAATGTATATGTACGACGTTCAAGTCGCTAAACAAAACAATTACTTAACCTACGTGTTGAAGTCAACTCCCGGCCTAAATGTGTAATTTTATTGGCCAATCAAGTTTTTGATCCGCCGTTTTGAAAGACATGGGGCCGCTTTGTGATTGTGGTAGATGCGAGTGCTAGATAACGGCTTCGTAATTTAATTTTACCAAAGTGAAATTAAAACGTAAAATATTCACAACACATTGACCTACCGTATAATATTTGTGATAAACTATAAGTGTATGTCCGGCACTTATAAAAAGAATTTTCCCAGGTAAATTTTCAACAGCACAAGCTAAACTACTTCAGCCTTAGGAAATAATGCTTACATGTATAAGTTGTAAAATCGCTGACAGCTCAGTATCTATTTTATCGGCCGTCACTTCTCTGTTTAAATAAGCTCATGACCGAGACAAAGCTTTTCTTATATGAGCTTGAGTCAACCGCCAATTGGACTATAAAATGTAAGTAACTATTTAAAGGATTATCAGACGATAAAGAATCTAGACTGGTCGAAATTCAAAGAACTTGTAAACGATAAATTTTTAGTCGGTGAAAATTACGAAAAAGTAATCTTTGTCTTTTGAGGTAAGAAATATCGTGTTTAATGAAGAAATTACTTGTAACAAGCAATTTCTTCTTTATTCACATTTTTTTCTTTTGGTTTGACGTAAAAACAGAATTTTACGGGAATGGGTAAAGAATTGCAAATGATTATCAATGTGCATAAAGTTATAACCGTAACAAGATCTAAACAGACCACGGGCATGTGGGCGTATCATGTGCTATTTTGTTCAATCCTTTATAAGTGGGGTATAATTCAAATATTTTCAAAAATGTCTCAAAGTGGTCGTTACACCTTTCTCGTTCCACTTGGACGAACTTGTGTTACCTGTTTTGGGGATAAGGTACTCTCCATTACTCATCTTTCGCTGTTACGGTTTTATATCGTTAATCGTTTATGTTATCACATACGAGTGTGCGTTTTTCTTTTTGCATACGAGTGGATTTTTTGTCCTTCAAATTGGATACGGAAAAGAAATTTTCGGAAAAACTTTCCATTTTTATATAACTGTTATTTATTTCATTGGAAGGGTGATAACGACGGTATGTATGAAATAGTTCTTTCTATAATCAAACATCTTAGTATAAGCTTGCCCTTCCACACAAAAGCACTAGTTATCAAGAACTTAAACTTAAATTCTCTAACTTATTTTCAAAAGAAAAGTCTCCTTACTCCTAATATTTGCCACTTGCGGACTTAAGATTATTTATTCTGTGGTTTATTACGGCAAGTGTTTCCATCCGGACTTTTAGACGACTTACAAAGGGAGGTTTAAATTTGACAGAATTATTAATTAATTATTGCTAGATTGGTTTTACGCGCCGACAAATAATTCCTTTATGCAAGGAACGGGTTTAAAAGGAAGAAAGCCCTGTAGTGAAATTATCAAGTTGTGCTGGTAATATCGGTGTACACTTAAAAGAATTCTGTCTCGTTAAAAAATACATGTGGCTAGATGTTGCATCGCATATGTCCGTTTTTCGGCCAACCTGCCGTTTTGAAACAAACATCCGAAACATCTTTATTCGGTAAACCGTAAGGGACATGGCATTTTTCCATGTTGAATGAAGTTGTGAGAGTACGACTGTGAGAACACGAGAGTACAGGGTTGAAATTAAAACAACAAGAAAACGATAGTATGGCAACGATGATACGTGTATACGAGAGTTCGGGTACAACTTACTCTAAAATTATCACCCTCGTATTTTCGTTTTTTTTTTTCCCTACCGTGGTACTTCGTTATTTCGCCATCGTGATCTCATTTCTCGTCGTCGTACTTTTGTATTCTCGATTTCGTTATCTCGTGTTCACATTATCGTAGCCTCGGAATCTTCACTATTTCACCGTCTTACTCCCGTTTTTTCGTTGCCAATCTATAGACTGGTGCCACCGTCGACTTGAACAAAGCCTTTGTAAAAGGCGACAGCGATAGCAGTCTATTTTCCGCGTCTTATTCTCTCGAATACAACGTCGAACCTGTCGCCGTCATAGCGCAGTTGGTAGCGCGAAGGACTGTCAATCTAGAGGTCCCGGGTTCGATCCCCGACGGCGGCACTCATCCTTTCCGACTATTTGGTCTCAACAATGGGTCGATAATCGTAGACCTATTTTGGATAGCAGCTGGAGGCTAGGAAAGGATGTAATGGTAGTACTAGTGTGGGAAATACCAGGATTCCATTGTTTGGTGCTCCAGCCGCGATACAACTAAAGATTGTTGAAAGCGGCGTAAAATCCCATTCAAACAAACAAACAACGTCGAACCTTGGCGTACACATCTTTTATTGGTTTGCTAAAACAAGTCGCACAGAAAAAACGCTTCGCGACTAAGCTTATATAAACATAGGTCGCCATTTGGGTAGATAAACTCTTTATATTGACCGCTGTAACGGAAACTAGGGAAAACAGAAATAGTCGAAAATTACAATTTCATTTTCTGGTCGAAAAAATTACTTCTTATTTTTTAAATTTTTATTGGACTATGAAATTTGTTCATTTTTATAGCGGAATGTTTTGTTCTTGTTGGCTACGGATTGGTGGAATGAGGTTTGTATGTTGATCTCTTTTTATTGTTTTGGACATAATTTTTTTATTACGACGTTAATTTCACTTGCGCCAATGAACCATACCTAAAGCCATTCATATATCATATTTGTGAATGTTGAATTGACTATAATAGCTAGTAAAGTTTTAAATTTGACGCCACCCTCTCATATATACATAGGTATTATATCAAGACTTTCCGAAGAACCATCGTGACATATGATAAATCAAAGTACTGAAAAGTACTGTAAACTAGCAAAGCATTGATTGGTTCAGTAATATTCTTTTTCTTGATCATGAACCGAGGTTAAATCAACCAAGGAGTTAAACCCTTTTACGCCCCTCGAGAAAATAGCTGGTGAAAACAATGTTGAAAATGAAGAAATTGCTTGTCACAAGCAATTTCTTCATTTTCCTCATTGTTTTCTACCTAAAGAGATAAATATTTTAGAATTCTCAACAATTTGAAATTGTCGTCTTTAAGTCCTTTGAAGACTCTGATCAAAGTCATTTTGAACACAATGTGCTCAAGTGAGCTGAAAATACCTTGCAGAGTTTGCAATATTCCTGAAATACAAAAGAACTACTTTTTATTTTTCATGGCGTATGCATTTAACGGATTTAGTAGTTAAGCCTCCAGTGGCAGTTTGCACTCGTTGAACTTTGAGACGACCTCAAAATTGTGTCTCTGTTAACTTAAGCTATCAAAGCTGACGCTTTGCTGGCTAAAAATAATATCAGGTTGTAGTCCCTACTAAAGTGGTACATATATCATATTGACAATTCTTCGTCATACTAGTACTTTAACAAATAATTGGTTAACAGAAAGCGCCATTCAGTTGTAGTTATTTGATCTCGATCAAAAGGATGAACAAATATTGTGTTAAATCAGATCATTTATAAAATCTTGAAATAGATCCCAGAAAATCAATCGTTTTAATACATCAAACACAATTAAAAGCGATTGCCGGAAAATATCCTGTTGTCTACCAAAAGTCATTACCTTTCTCTTGTTTTAAGTCGACCTACTCATTACACAACGCTACAACCACAAGAGGGCATATCTGCCAATAGCAGACCGTAGATTTTTGTAGAAAGTGATACCTGCGAGAACCCGAACATCATACTTTTTCTGCTAGAAAGTTCCACTCATGTATAAGCTCTGGCTTTATTTTGTGAATCAGTGGTCGAGAAAATGTAACAAAACAGAAAATAGTTAATAGAATAAACAGTTTTGTAACTACAGCTTGAATAAATCGCCAGTCTATCTCAAAATATTCATCACAGTAATGGCGGCCGATCTTGGAGTTCACAGTTCACCTCCGGTGTAATTAAATGATTTGATTGGTAGTGTGTTTCCTTGATTGACAAACGCGATCCGTATGTTGATTGTCCGTTTCAAACATTATAAGATAAATATTTGTATTCGTCTTAGATTTTCTTATCCGAGAAAACACAGCGTTGTTGAAAACGGAGGGATATTTATCAATAGATATTGCTTATTTAACCCATTCCCACTTGACAAAATTTTAGACTGGTCCAAATTCAAAGGAGTTGCAGACGACAATTTCAAGTTGATGGAATTTCAAATTTTTTCACCTTTTTGGATTGAAAACATTGTGGATAATGAAGAAATTGCTTGATACAAGCAATTTCTTCATTTTCCACAATGTTTTCCAAAGCTTTTTTCTTGAAGGGCGTAAAAAGGAGGGATTGGGTTCGAATGGGTTAAGATAAAGTATCGCCCAATTTTCAGATGTTCAAGTCATTGTCTTAACCCTGTCCTGCTAAGTATTTACTTCTTTCCATATATCTTAAAATTTTGACATAAGTAGATGGATATTTAGATCAAAGATTTTTCTCGACATAACAAGAACGATCAGGTAGTGTAGGCTAAAGCAGTCTAATTTTAGTCTTTACACCTGCCAAAGCTATTGTCAATGCAGGAATATGGTTCAGCATGACAAGGGTTGATATAAAATAGAAGGCGTGAAAATATGTATTATAGATTGAGGTTCCGTAACTTCTGTTTGGAAAACGATTTTTATAATGTCGAAGGCGAAAATTTTTTTATATGCCCTAAATATGCTGACCTAAGACATCTATATTTTACGAATTAATTGAAAAGTTATTATCCAGCACGGTACCTAATCAATAAGATAATGTCTTAAGAGAATGCTGCAAACCTCATATTTGATGAACAATGTCAAAAATGCCTTCAAAAATAAAAACAAAAAAAAAATCTGTTTACATTGTTAAAATTCAGTAGATATTTTTCCTTATGCTAATAGGATTCAGAAACAAAGAAACCACCAAAAGATTGGGCTAAGGAATAAATTATATCTATCGAATTCAGCATGAGCAAATAATTAAAACAATTGTTGGATATTTTCTTTACCAATATATCATTTTCACCGGACAGGCGAATTTATTTTTAAGTATACATTTCTCGCTATTAATTCACATGACCTTTTGAACCAATCTGCAAGTAAATTTATGTTTAAAATTAGCATAGCTACTGGCTATATTCAGTGTATAATTGTATGGCTATCTTCAGTAATTACACATTTGTCTTAATAGGCTTCGAATGATCTAAATTTTAAGGGATCTCGATTGTCGCTTATACCTCACAAGCTGGCAGACGGACAGACTGATGTTAGATGACACTGAAATAACTGACCAATCGGTGGGTCCGCCCATTTACAATGTAGATTATTTGCAACGCCCATTGACTTCAACAGGATGTCCCGCTGCGATTTTAAACGGCGTTATTTCGCAAAATTTATAGCAACTAGCATGTAACAAAAAGGTAGAGTAGATGTTTGGCGACCCAAACGTCGTAACTGCAGCTTGAAAAGGAGCAGTTACGACATTTTGATCGCCAAACCAACAGAAAGGTTAACAAAAATGGCGACCAATGTTGGAATTTAAAATTCATTTCTTGTCTAAATGAATGATTTTATTGGTCGATAAGTCTAAATGAATGATTTTATTGGTCGACTGGTTATTTAATTGACAGCCGCGATTGGTCAATTGTCAGAGAAAAGGAAATGCGTATAACCAATATTTTCTCTTTTGTGTACATTTTTCATCTTTCCATACACAAAGTTATGTGATATGGCTACATTGTCTTTGAAGGTTTCAACCTCCCTCGTTGTTGTTAGGCCCATTTTCACCTAATAATAGATAAATTGTGTGGTAAAATGTTAGTTGAATACCGGATCTGTACAAGTTTCAGAAGAATATTTAAAGTTACATCATTCTTTGTTAACCATTCAATACACAAAATTGAAACAAAATCTTCTGAACTCCAATTTCGCAGAATGTGAAAATAACGCAGAGGTTAAAAGTAGAGATATAAAGCGTTTTAGCACTTTGTTAAAACATTTAGATAATGTGATTATAGTCAATAACATAATCTTAAATGGCCTTTGTTATCAGCGTCGCCAAACCCGTATCACATGTACACAATAAATCTCAGATCTTTTCGTTTATTTTCCATTATTATGGTTCGTCACATCAAGGCAGATATGTCCTTATCATTACAGGTCTGCAAATAGATGTAAAAACATGCATACAAATATATATATAAACGAACAATAAGTAATGGATAGATGAAGGAATAGATACTTGTAAAATAGAAAAGAAGATGGAATATATAACACGATCGTAAAAAGAAGGGGAAAAAATGCGGATTCGTACCCACGTTGCTATCATAAAATGAACACAAAGATTAAGTTTTTCAGATGACGTAACGTGGCTGGGTGATATGTCGCTTTGATAAAAATGATGTATGTCCTAAGACAAAGAAATTCCTTTCATTATAAGATTTTTTTGTGTTTTTACATTTATATACATACGAATTCTTATTTCCCCCTTGGAAAGATACAGAGAATTGACCAATCGCGGATGGCAATCAAAAAAACAGTTGACCAATAAAATCATTACATAGTCCGCCATTTTTTGTTATTTTTTGTTCGGTTATGCTTTTCTACTCTACTTTTTTGTCATATGCTACTAAAAATGAATTTATCAAGATGATGTCGTTTGAAATCGAAGCGGAACTTCCTGTCGGAGTCAGTAGGCATGGCTAATGGATTTAGTCGGGCCAAAGATTTGTCAATTATGAGTCCTGATTTCGCGCTAGCTCACGTCTTCTAGGAATTTCGTCTTCGATTGTAATAGGCGTAGTTTTTCGTTGTTGTTGTTGTTTGTGTCGTTGTTGTTGTTTTAAGGAAATGGGAACGTAATTTTTGCGAGCGAAGATAACTTTGCAGCGAAAGATAATTTTCAAATTACTTTTACGGAGTTTTGATCCAACGATTTACTATTTTTTTCAGTTGTCCGTGGCTCTCAAACCGAGAGCGTTAGGTCTAACCAAATGGCCGTTTTGAAACTATCTTGCGACAAATAGTCTTAACCTTTGCCATGCTTAATATTCCTGGTTCGGCATACGGTAAAGCCAAGATCAGCCTGCACATATGTGCAGTCCGATGTTAGACTACACGTCCTGCTTGTCCGCTATAAGCCATAGTTGTTAATAAGATAATTTTCAAAAGAATTATTAATACACAATTTTTCTATTCAATAGGTCGTCCTATTAATTTTAATGCAGTACTGTAGATTATTTTATTCGGTATGACAAGGGTTAAAACGAATCCTGTAATCACTCAACTACAAAAACCAGAAGATGGATCACATTGTTTTAATCGATTGATCAATCATGGTATTTACAATTACGGTTCATGACCAATCAAATCATTCATTCAGGTCGGAAGTGTTGTGTTTACCTGCGACATTTTCGACTTAAACCTAGTTGGTACAGTTTGTTCAAAGTGTAGTTACGACGTTAAGGTCGACCTCTAGCGAAATACATTTTGTGTTATGGTCAGACCATATGAGCACGTGCGTGACATTTCCAACCATTACACATGCGCGCCAAGTAAAGACTCAGATAAGCCTGTGCATCACAGTCTGATCTGAGTCTTCACTCTGCCCTCTTTCGATAGATACTGACCCAAAGCTTTTTTAAACAATCAACGAATATTCCAATTGCCCCGAATGGCTGTCCAGGGTGCTCAATGCGTGGGAGTCACGCACATGCGAAATTGTTGGAAATGTCAATGATATATGCTCAATTATGTTTTGCAAACTAATGGTGCTTATCATCTCGTAAAAACGATCTTATCGGAGAGCTATAACAAATAAAGTACCACTTACATTGTTCACACAATTGACTAATCGTAGCTGAAGAAATTGACCAATAAAATCATTTATTTAGACAGAGTTTGAACCCTGAACTCCGACCGGCCGATATGTGAAGCATTTATTCGGTTTAGCAAGCAATTTCCCTATTGTCCACAATGTTTTCCAAAGCTTTTTTCTTGAGATGCTTAAAAGCGGAATTGATTGGGAAGGGGTTAGATAGCAAGCTTTTGAAACAGTTCATCAAAATTTGAATAGAGTTTGTAATATTCTTAAATACACCATTTTGTGTCTGTGAAATTAAGCTATCAAAGCTGGCGCTTTGCTAGCTAAAAATCAAGTCATTGGTTAGTTTTTATACTGAATGTATGAACAAAGACGCAAAGATATATCAAGCATCGTACTAAGTATTATACTGTTGCTATTTTCTCCCTTTTTCTTTTTAAATACCTCCGCAAGACCATCATTCCCGTTTTTCAGTGCCCCTTATCGGTATAAGGGTTGCAAATTTATTGAAAAGCATGCCCCGTGGGCTCGCCTCTACTGGTATCAAATCAACCATTGTGGGTCAATTGGGTTTCATTCTGAAGTAGAAAAATTTAATTGCTTTTTACCGTTAGATTAACAAAAGAAAGTGTTAAGTTATAGTGTTTTTGTGCTAGCCAAATATAAATGGCTTTACTTAAAGGCTTTGTTTATTTTCAAAAATAAATTTCGAAAATTTGAATCATATTAATTGATTTTTGCGATCTGATAGTCTGACCATTTATTTAAAAAGTAACGTTTGAGGATCAAGCATTTTGGTATCGCAAAAGTGTGGTCTGGACTAAAGAATACACAGCAAATTGATTTTGAAAGTTGTACTTAGCAGTGAGGATGTTTGGAACAGTTTAATCAAAGTCAATAGTTTTCGCTAACCCGACACGGTGAGCCTTTATGAAATGACACTGGTCACGCCGGCTCGTGTATTAGAGAGCATCGATTCTTATCAGGTTGCTCGAAATCATTTTGCTGACCTGTTTTGAATGGCTTTTTTTTTGTTACGTAATCGACACTCTGCCTGTTATATATGAATTCATAAAACACTAACACTGATTAACTTTTGCCTGATTCGACCTCTTATTTAACCAATTGTCACAGAGTCCCTAGTTTTGACTCACTGTAAAAAATTAGATACGAAACATGAAAAAAAAAAAAAATGTATTTAGCAACTCAAACATTTCTCATAACGTTTTATATCGTTTATGAAAGAAATGGAGAAATATCTTTTGTCAGGCACATTGTAAAAAGTGGAGAAATATCTTTTATAATGCAAATTATATAAAAATTATTCTAATTTCAAAATATTTTGTATCTTATTCACATAGTATTTTTTTCCGCTTAAACTCACTTTCACTTTTACTGTGTTGCACAGTTTTTACAAGTCCAAACTCAAAGGTTTTTGAAGACGACGATTTAAACTTCATTTTCTCTAATCATTTAGAAGGGTAAAAGGTATTGTGTAAAAAGAAGAAATTGCTTGGTATAAGCACTCTCTTCTTTTTCAACACTGTTTTCTCAAGTATGAAAATACAGGAACGTATAAACCAGAGATAGAAAAGAAAGGGCTAACTGGTACCCTTTTTGATTTTGGACTGGTCTAAAATATTGCCGTTTTGGTGCCTAAATGGTTCGGCCGAATGGCCCATTCTTGTGTGGGGAGTCACGACGTATGAGTCGTAACCAATAAAAGACGACAAAATTCCAGACTTGTCTATATTGAAAGAAGTTGCTTAAGACATTTTTGGTTGTGTTAAAATTAGAATAGGGGCCAAAGATTATAGAAAGGCTTTGTTAGAAAAGGCGAAATCGCTTGTTAAAAGCAATTACTCCCCTTCCAACAGTTTTCTGTTGTAGTATTTCTTCATGGCGTCGGACGCACATTGTTTGATAATGAGTAACCCATTCTAACAGAGTGTCGCTTTTTGACGCCCCCCCCCTCCAAGAAAAATTAGATAAATGAAGAAATTGCTTGCAACAAGCTACTCAGAAAGTTGAAGAAATGTAACATTTATAACACAATTAATTTTTGTCTACAACTCCTTTCAATTTGGACACGTTTAAAATTTTCTGTCTAGTAATAGGTTAATATAATACATGACCACAAAAAAATATATACTGGTCCAAAATCAAAGAAGCTGCAGAAGACGTCATTGTGGTGACCAAATTATAAACAACAACAACAACAAAAAAAAAAACCCGTTTTTTTACGGTAAAGAAAAATGCAGGAAACGAAAAACTTACTTGTAACTGACAACTTCATCATTTTTCTAAATATATATTTCTAATCTGTATATTTTTTTATTATTGTTTTCTTTGGCGTCGGGAAAATCGCGAAATTGTGTGTTGATGGGTTAAAACGTTTCCTTTTCAGACCACATAAAACGTTTTTCCGAGCAGAATTCTGCTCCGAGAATGCTTTCAGGTCCATTAACAAAAAAGATAACAAAATGTGATAACTTTCTCAAGGGCATAGCATCTATAAACAATTCTATTATAATTCTAGCTACGTATTTACGTAATTAATAGACAATTCATTGTTAATGAATCTTGATCAGTATGTTATATCTATTCATTATACCCTTTCCTGCACAATCTCATTTTTATACAGTGATTTTATACTTATGACAATATCGTGGGTTTGTTAAAAGTAATTTCTTCTTTTTCCACAATATTTTCTACCCTATAGGTTGATTACTTTTCAAATTTCACTAACTTTATATTGTCGTCTGCACATTCTTTCAAATTGGACAGGCCCAAAATTTTGAGAAAAAGGAAAGGGTAAATGTAGTCACATACGCACAATGGGAGTGCTAATTTCAAAATAATTTCACGAAACAGCTGCATAGAACATCAAACATGCAAAACGTATTTTCATTTCATTTATCGAGCCTTTCCAGATGAATCATGCCCGAACGGCAATTTTTAGTTTTTTATTATTTTTATTTGCGTTTTTTGTTGTCAAACTGAAGTAAAACAGGATTTTGTTAGTCTAAAGTAAAAGAATATAGAATGCATGAATAAATGAGTGAATGAGTGAATTTACTTTCAAGTGAATGAATGCTACCGGCCCCCAAAAATCAACATATTTTCAATTTCACACAGATAATATTTCAAGTGACTCATATAATGTATTAATTGAGCGAACACTGCACATTTCAAAGTGAACAGAAGGACATGTATTAACAATAAAGTAAGTAACATATTAAGCTGTACAAAGGCGATAATATTCGCTATATAAGTCTGACCATTTGTCGGCCACGCCTACTGGTCTTCGACAGGAAGTTTTACTTCTACAGTAAAGGGCGCTATTTTTTCCAAAATACGTGGCTAGTAACAGAAGCATCAAATAGTTGGTTAGCGACATTAAATATCGTAACAACAGCCTGTTTAAGTCGCGTAAACCAACAAAAATGCATCACATAAATAGGAGCCAAAGTTGGAGTTCAAACTTCATTTCCTGTCAAAATGAACAGTTTGATAGGGCGTTTGATTCTTCGATTGGCAGCTGCTATCCGTCGGTTTCTGATCATCAAGGACATATTTATCTTACAGGCATGGCGGGGGGGGGGGCAGATATACATTAGAATAACGACACGAATGAGGGTCAATGGCCGATTAGGCAAATTGAGATTGACACAATTATGATAAGATTTAAATATTATGTATGCAATAATGGATTGCACTTTTTCTTAGATTTGCACCTTTTCCTACAGAGCTCCATAAACAAAGGCGGTTTTAAATGTTGATAGCAATGATATGTTTTATAATATCATTCAGGCAAACTTATAGTATGAAAATCAAGATGGAAAAAATGTTAATCCTTTCCTGTTTTTCGAAAGTTTAGACTAGTCCAATATCAAAGAGGCTGTAGACGACAAAGAAAATTGGATGTAATTTGAAATGAAACCATCCTATGTGGTAGAAAATATTGTGGGAAAACGGGAAATTGCTTATGACAAGTATAAAATCATAGGCACGTAGAATCCCGGGTATGTGCACGAAAGAGTTTAAACAAAGCAAACAATATGTACTCTTGTTCCATCTTGTTTAGACCTATCCGTCCACGAAGATTTATTTCATAATTACACTAAAGTACAATTTCAACAATTTTTTCCGAGATATGTTACCCTTGTCTAGTTGGGTAGAATCGACTATAAAAATACGCATCAGACAGAATTGACCAATCGTAGCTGTCAATTACAGAATCAATCGATCAATCAAATCATTCATTCAGACCGGAAGTGAACTTAGAGCTTCAACGTTTGCCGACATCATGGTGAAATATATTTGTTGGTTTTTAGCGACTTAAACGTCGCTACTACAACTTAATCAATCTGAAGTTATGACGTTTTAGTCTCCAACCAACGATTTTACTTTTTTTGTTATGTGTTCCTGGCCAAAAAGTTTGCAAAGTAACACCATAAATATCAAAAAGGAAGTTCTTGTTGGATTTAAAGACGTCGATAACGGAGTCGTTCAGCGTGGCCAGCGAAAGCAGAGGGCTGGGCAAGCGGTCCGTCAATTTGCACGTGTAATATAACAAACGACACTATAACTAGCGGCGAGTTTGCGGGACTTAGGCACGTGTTTTATATGTCTAGAGAAGTTTCTTATCTATAACAACATGTAGTATTGTTGAATAGATATCCTACGTTCAGTATAGGGAAACATTTCCTTATTAAAGTAAGTTATGGTCCTTGTTCATTATATTTCGTATTTTGCAATTAAATACAACCCAAAAGCCCCGGGCTTACCAAATTATCAAACTAATTGTCTTGCGCGCGAGACGTTAAACCGAGGCTAAATACCGAGCACATTTGAGAACGAGACGGATCCCCCATTAGGTTTCTACTATCCCCTGTGACAACTAGTCGTCTTCCTCTGGGCGAATTTGCACTCGTAAGTACTACTTTTTCTGTCAACCCATCGGACACTACAAAGACGCTCGGAGGCAATATCTGACATCATAATACTCAACGTGTTTGACACAGTTTAAGTGGAAGATTATAAATAAGCTACCTTGAAACCTAACGCCGATCTTGCACAGGTTATGAAAGAAACATTTTGGCTCTCATTTTGTAAATTTCTAACTGTATGGTCTCAAAATTTGAAAGAGGGTGATTAGGCTGATTTTGTCATGAAAATGACTGTTCATGTCGTTGAAAAGGGAAAGAAAAGGAGACAAACATTTCGCGTTACGAGACGCCAAATAAATTAACGGCGATTAAACTGAATGGAACCGAAATTCATCTGGTAAATACGTTATATATCCATTGCACCGATGATTGCCATATTCGTTATTCCTTTGAAAAAGGAAAGAAAAGGAGAAAATATTTCGCGTTTCAAAACGCCAAATAAATTAACGAAGATTAACTTGAATGGAACTGAAATTAACGGGTAAATACGTTATATGTCCATTGCACCGATAATTGCCTTATTCGTACTTGCCATGGGCTATCAATTGCGTCATTTGCTTCCGTTGGCGATACATTAAATTTACAGGGAATTTAGAACATTTAACACTAAGAAGTATATTTGTCGTGGAAATGACAGAAATAAGTATCGGAAAAGCAGATAACTTTTCCGTATCGAAATTCCATGTAAATCTGGTCCAGAACTGCTTTAAATACATGATAAATTTGCGGCTCGATGGTTCCGAACACCGACATCCAACAATAATTTAATTGTAAGTTTCGTCTATCAAAAACGAGCGATCTGATTGGTCGAAAAATTTAATTCATACCTCCATGAACAAATTTTTGAGTACACAGCCATTTTGAATGCTTACGCACAAAATAGTTCACTTCAAAAAGGTATCAAAATTTGTTAAGTTGTTGCATTTTCGCTCGTTGCTATTAAATTATAAGAAATGAAGATAATATTTTTTGTTTTCATGGAGATATGAACCGAAAAACCTAATCACACAATGTATGAATCCGCTTCGCGTATTCATACAGTGAGATTAGGTTTTTCGGTTCATACCTCCATGAAAACAAAAAATATTCTCTTCATCTCTTAAGAAAATTCGATTTTATTTCAAAACTTATTGCCCGAAGCATGTTAAAAAATAACAATGAAATAAAAAGGTTATTGGCCATATAACGCCTTAACTATAGTTCGAGCAAGCTGTAGTAATGACGTTAAAGTCGCCAAAACAAAACGAATTTTTGCGTTCAATGTTCACTTCCGGTCTATGTAAATAATTTGATTAGTTTTTATTGATAATTACGATCTAATTACTCTCATACAAAGAAACACAATGCGTTCTGTATCCCTTCCGTGTATGTATTAGAGCACGGGGCCCTATGCGTGCTAAAGATGTTTTTGCATGTGCAAAGCTTTTTTGATGTTTGGATGCGAAATCCATAGCTCAGTTAATGGCTGCTGATTTCGATCCCGGTGTTGATTAAATGTTTCATCGATCACAGGCTGTACAAACAAAACATACACAATCACAGATTTCACCTGAACCTAAAGATTTCGAAAATCCCTTGGTCGTTTAACTCATTCCCACACAGTGACGCTTATGGACACCCCCAAGAAAAAAATTGGGAAAACATTGTCTAAAATGAAGAAAATGCTTGTAACAAGCAATTTCTTCATTTTACATATTTTTTTCTCTCAAGAAAGTTGAAGAAATCTAAAATTTCATTGAATTGAAAATGTCGTCTGCAACTCCTTTCGATTTGGACCAGTCTAAAGTTTTGCTGTCTGGTAATGGGTTAGGCATTCGGCTGTTGACAGAGACTTGAAGTTTGTTATCTGACAGTTCGTGTCGATACATTTGATCAGTTTTGAGATATTTACAATAAAGTTACTTACACTTTCTGAACGAACAATATAACTATTTATCTGCAAGGCAAATGCGTTCATGCCAACTTGTTTTTTTACAGGTTTATAGGATGAAACAAATTGAGAAACGAGGCCAAAAGATTTGTTACTCACCAGTCCTTGATCGGGCGTAGATTACATCTGGATACATGCATCGTCTGCACAATTTATCGATTGGAACAAAGACACAGTGTCAATCAAGAACAAGGACAAAGATAACAATATAAACTGTCCGATTGGTTTATTGGGACTTGTACGTTGATCTGTCTGCCTCCGTGGACTAAAAATATTATAACTGGAAAAAATTGCATGCTAACACGTTGAAGTAGAGTTAGTAACGTAGTTCTCTAGCGAACAAGAAGAACAGTATTCATTTTTTTGGCACTGCCATCTGCAGTTCGAAATACGATCGACGTTTTTTTACCCATTCTCAAACAATGAAGTGTCGTATTGCACCAAAGCATGCTTATTTCAAAACATTATATCTCAAAATAACACAAGATTCTTCAGGTGTGTAATTCAAACGTCTTTTTATAAAATGCATTTTATCTACTAGTTATTCAATGGTTTAAAGTAACAAAACGACATTACACGCACCTGTAGGAGGCTTAAAGTGTTTATATTCGAAAGGATTATTCTACTACTGGATATAAAATAAATAAATGATACAGAATATCCCTGATGTCTTTGTAAAGAGCGTGAAGTGAATATAGAACAAGGTGTCATACCCATTGTGTTGAATAACCGGGAGGAAATTAAAATTAATAATTAATTATTATCCAAGTCATTAATGAGAGTTTAATTTTAACAAGGTGATCAGATTCAGTACATCTTCATAGATACATGAAGCCACTTTTATATACCATGAGGACATATCATTTTGGAGCTCTTATCTTCGCCTCACTTATCGGTAAGTTCATATTTTAGAATTATGAATCATTAATGGTATGGGTTTTTTTTCTTAATATGATTTAATTTTAGTTTCGTCTATTTTCAAAGGTTTTGATTGACGTTTTTTTTATACTTCCATTAACAAAATTTTGAGCACGCAACAATTTTATGTGCTTAGGCACGATGTAGATCCAAAAAGTCTTACTGAAAAAACAATTTGTTATTCTTGATGGCAAATGATTTTAAGAAATGAAGGAATTTTGTTTTGTTTTCATCGAGATATGAACCTAAAAACTTAATCACATTAATGGGTGAAGCCGCTTCATATGTTACATGTAAAAACGGTGTGAAGTTATTAGGCTTATACCTAAAAAAAACAACAAAAAAGTATTCTCTTCATATCCTAAATGTTTTTAAATGTTTATAATTTTGCTTTTCTTCTGTTTTTAATCGCCGACAACGACGACAACTTCAACAACAACAACAACAACAACAACCCCACCACATTTCGAAATCTCCTGTTAAAAATCAAGATAAATGATCTCTCTAAGAAAAAATGACCAATCGCGGCTGTCAATCAAGGAATCAGTCGACCATTCAAATCATTCATTTAACTTGGAAGTAAGATTTGAATTCCTTAATTTGTCGCCATATTTGTTAAGCATTTATTCAAGCTGTAGTTACGACGTTTAGATCACCAATCAAATTTTTTACTTTTTTGTTACATACTACTGGTCATGAATTTTACAAATAACACCGATAGATATTGAAGCGAAACTTCCTGCTGGAGTCAATGGATGGGCCAATGGAGTAAGTGAGCGGGGCTATCTATTGGTCTTTTGACCAATCGCTGGCCCCGCCCCCTTACGTCGTTGGCCACGCCTACCGACTCCAACAGGAAGTCGATTTTTAACGGCATTATTTTGCAAAGTTTATGGCCAATATGATGTGACAAAAAAGTGAAATGGTTGTTTGGTGACCTAAACGTCGTAACTACAGCTTGAATAAGTTTATTCAAACTGTAGTTAAAACGTTTAAGTCGCAAAACCGACAATAAGGGGGAACAAAATGGCGGCCAATGTTGGAGTTGATAAGCTCAGGTCCGCGCTGAATAGATTATTTGATTGGTCGGTTGATTCCTTGATTGACGGCCGCGATTGGTCAATTAGTTCGGTCAAATAGCAAAATAGAGTAACCTGTCGTACGAAATACCAATGATGTTTCGCACGATAACAGAAGTCAACGGATTTCCTTAACCTATTACCAGACTACACAATTTTAGACTGGTCCAAACTGAAAGAGCTTGAGCAAGACATTTAAAAGAATGTTTAGATTTCAAAATAATGATCATATAGGATAAACAGCAATGTGAGAAAAGGAGAAATAGATTGTAGCAAACAATTCCTTTTTTTGTAAATTTTTCCATGCAGTATTTTTCTTCATCACATAGAAAGCGGAAGCGTGTGGGAAGGGTTATAACTATTCATTGGAGGGGTATCAATCAGTTTTCAGTCTAGAATGGTGTTTTAAACGACTAGTCAAGCGGAAAACTGCAAGAAATATTTAATTAAAAAAATTGTGTCCGGCAGAGGTCAGCCGGATGTTGTATTTTTAGAATATTTCATTCTAGGTAGAATGATCATTCTGGATTTAGAAGATCTGCCCAAAGCGATTTTTTTTTCGTCCTCAACAGTCCAACTGTCAATTGAGTCTGTCAAGGGTCTATAATTATGAATGAGGTCTATTTTGCCTATCGCACCATGCATATATAAAAAATATGCAAATCAAAGGCAGGATTCGGAAGTATGACATCGTTGGACAAGCATTATTCAAGCTGTAGCTATGACAGTTTGCTTTCCAAACGATGATATTTTTACTCTATTTTAATTTCAGGTTTAACGACGAGTGTGTCTCAACAAGTCCTGACCAAATCTCTCCACGACTACCTGTTTACAGACTACGATACCAACTTGATACCTATCTGTAATGAGGGAGAAAATGTAACGGTCAGGATTGACCTAGCGCTTAGACAAGTTATGGAACTGGTAAGAAAACCATAATCGGGACGTGTGAATTTCCGTTTATCTATCGTCCTTATCGGAACACATGTCCATATGAGCGACGCCCCGAGAAGACGGCGAGTTGTTAAGGGGGATAGTGCTATGATATAGGACGAAACTGCACAGAGCCTTAACATGTTACTTTAACGTGCTATATGTAAAGCACCATCACACAGGGCCTCGGTTTAAAATATCATTCGAAAAACAATTAAATTGTTAGATGGTCAGCCCTGGGCTCGAACCCGTGATCTTGAGTGTATTACCAAGCTAGAAAATCGAGCTGACGAATAAAAGGGATTTCTTTGTGACTTATTATAATTGACAAATCGCTGGCCCTACGCACTGACTACTTTGGCCACGCCCATTGTCTCTGACATTTTAAACGGCGTTATTTTGAAAATTTTATGGCTAGTTGCATAAAAAAATCAAAATGGTGGGTTGGCGGCTTCAACGTCATGACTACAGCTTGAATGATAAAAATGTCGCACAAAATGGTGGTCACTGTCGGAGTTCAAATCTCAATGCCGGGTTGAATGAATGATTTGATTGGTCAACCGGTCAGTTGATTTACAGCCGGGATTGGTCAATTCAACTAACCGTAAGTTAGGAAAAGGATTTGGTCTTAATTAAAGTGAAAGTGATTTTATCTCAAAAAGCTTTCTAATATTTTATTATAACTATCCGCAGGCCAAGGATTCTCATTAATGGATCGCTGTTCACGACATCTGAACTCCGTCAAGGATGTTCGACTGAGATATCAAATGATATAAGTTTGCCTAACTTTTTGGCCAGGAAGACGAATCTAAACATAAACCGTGGGTTGGCGACGAAAAAGACGTTTCTACGGCTTGAATAAGCTAAAGTTTCCACTTTTAGGTATCTGATTCACAGAATTTCACTGGACAAAATGTCGGAGGTCAAAATTCCCTAAAAGTCTAAATTCATGATTTTGATTGGCTAATAAAATCTTTTGATTGTCAACTTTGATTCCTAAATAACAGGGCGTCTGTTTAAAGGCTAGTCAGTGTTAAATACATCGATCTACCACGTTTAACCAACTCCGACTGACGATGAATTAATACAAACATGTTGGAAAAGCCAAAGAAGAAGACAGATAACAGCGCAATAAATAGAAACGAGCTACATTCAACGAAATATGATTTTGAAAGGATTCCTAATATTCGCTAAATACTTCTAAGGCAATCCTATAAACTATATGCTGAACATTTTACCATGACATCAAGAATCAAGGAACCTTAGTTCATGATAGTAAAAGATACAATCGACCAATCGCTGGCCACACCCACATACTCCGTTTGCTACGCCCATTGACTCCGAAAGGATGTTTCGTCTCAAAATGAAACGGCGTTATTTTGCGAAATTTATGGTTATCCGTATGTATCAAAAATGTTAAATGGTTAGTTTGCGACCTAAAAAATGTAGCTGCAGCTTAAATATTTTGTAGTTACGACGTCTAAATCGCCAAACCAACAAAAATACTTCACATAACTGGTGGCCAATGTTTGAGTTGGTGATTTACCTCAAGTCTAAATGAATGATTTCGGTGATCGGCTGATTATTTGATTGATAGCTGCGATTGGTCAATTATGAGAGAAACGAGGAAAAAGCAAGTAATTAATTAGACTCTTGCCCAGCAAGTGGAATATCGTTTACTATTTTCTCTCTATTCAGAAGGGGTCACTGTACTAATATAACACATTGTAACACTAAAACTCTCCTAGTATTTTAGCTAAAAAGGTCGTTTAGATCAAATAAAGAAAGTATATGTGTTGTTATCGGATAATCGCGATGGTCCACAAATCCACTGACTCGAATAATACCATATAGTATTTGTGTTATTTTGTGAAGTCGTAAACTTTATAATAACATTAAATATATCTAGGATATGACATCGGGATATATAAAAATATTTTGACGTAAATTGGCGTCTTGACCTTTGCCACACTGGATATAATTTTGTTTAGAATCACATCAAATAAAAGGACTGAAAGCAGTGAAATGCCATAATGTATTGGTCTATATTTGTTTTTGTAAATCATGGATAAACAACTCTGACTTAAAATAAGCCAAAAAGTAGGTCTAGACTAAGATCAAAATGCACATATGTTCATGCTGATCTTAGTCCATACCTCCCGCATATGCAAAAATATTCCGGGATCAGCATGGCAAGGGTTAATTAATATTTCTCAATCAACTTTACGATTCAGAGTTCAATCACGCCTTGGAAAGAATAAAATGATATGTGGCACCACCCACTGACCATGTCTACCAACTTCTACAGACGTTATTTTGCAAATTAGTGGACAAACGCACGTAACGAAATAAAAGTAAAACGACTGGCTTGCGACCTTAACGTCGTAGAAAATGTAGTCACAACGTTAAAGTCGCCAAAAATGCCTCCCATGAATGTCGATTAATGTCGGGGATCAAAGTTCACTTCCTGTCTAAGTACAATTTACCCTTGTCATGCTGAACCCGGAATATTCCGGGTTTGGCAGGAGGTGTAGACCAAGATCAGCCTGCACATAAGTGCAGTCTGATCTTAGTCTACACCTCCTGCTTGTACTTTCCCTGCCCGGGTTGTTTATGAAATCGACTTCCAAAAGAAATATTGATTTTTGAACAACAAGTTCTATCAGTGCTTTCAGCCCTTTGACTTTACAGCAATTTAGTAAGGTAATTTATGCCGCATGACAATGGTTAAATGATTTTATTGGTCGATCGATTCTTTGACTGACTATCGCGATCCGACAATTGACCAATCGCGGCTATCAATCAAATAACCAGTCGGCCAATGAAATCGTTCATATAGACCAGAAATTTATTTTGAACTCCAACATTGGCTGTAATTTTGTTATGTTTTGTTTTTGGTTTGGCGACGTAAACATTGTAACTAGACCTTATTCAAGCTGAAGTCACGATGTTTAAGTCGACACCAAACTATTCTGCCTTTTTGTTACATGCTACTAGCCACAAAGTTTGCAAATGACGCCGTTTAAATGCGAAGTGGAACTTCTTGTCAGAAACAACGGGCGAGGCCAACACAATAAGTGGGTCAATTGTCTGTACAGATTGGCAAATTGGGGCATGGCAAAGTATTATATAGTTTCCAAGCTATTCTGAATATACTCCAAATTATATGAAATGATTAAATGTCGTTGAGAAAACAGTCGAATAGCACTTTGGATTGCTTTTATAATTTCCTTACATATATCATTGGTGGGAGACCAAATGGTTGCAACTGCAACTTAGATACAGTTTGTTGACATTTTGGACATTCCCCCTTTAACGACTAGTTGACAAATCGCTGGCTTCTCCTACTGACTCCATTGGTCCCGCTCACTGACTCCAACAGGAAATTCCGCTTTTATTTTTAACGGCGTTATTTTGCGAATTTTATAACCGGTAGCATGTTACAAATAAGTAGATTGAATGGTTGGCCACCTACACGTCGTAACTTCAGCTTGAATACAACATAAATCATTTACCAAAATGGCGAACAATGTAGGAGTTCAAACTGAACTTCTAGTCTAAAGGAATTATTTCATTGGTCGACTAATTATTTGATTATCAGCCGTGATTGGTCAATTAGATTCAAATCAATGGTGATATTAAAGAAAATGGTTGGGGAGGGAGTGAACGAGTAGTGATGTAAATAAAGAGCAAGAAAATATATATTACAAAAAGTTTTATACAAGTGGGGGCGATGTTAGTATTTGTCCCACTATCTCATCCGAATCCTTTCTCGTTTGTATTTGTCTTAACCCTTTTCCGTTTTTCAAATTTTCAATCTTGTCCAAATTCAAAAGGGTAGCAGACGACAGGCGGAAGTAAGCACAATTTTAATCTTTAACTATCCTCGGAGAAATATAAATTTCTGGCTACATCTGATGATGTGCTAAAAGAAGCAGCTAGCCAATTATTTTGTCGGGAGGTTAGTGTGTGTGTATTTCCGTTTATTTATCGTCGCTACCGTAGCACATGCCCATATGAGCGACGCCCCCAGAAGACGGTTAGTTGTTACGGGGGATAGTGCAAGGATACAGGACGAAACTGCTGAGAGCTCCGCCTGGTTCTTTAACGTGCTCGATGGATAGCATCGTCACACGGGGCCTCGGTTTAACGTCTCATCCGAAAGACAATTAGTTTGTTAGTTGATATGGTCAGCCCAGGGCTCGAACCCGTGATCTTGAGGTTTGAAGTCAAGTGCTCTACCAACTGAGCTAATCGGGCTGACTAGGGAGGTTAGTAGCGCTGTAGCTATCTTTATATCCCCAGTAACGACGATATGTCTAATTGAAGGCGCCAACCAGTCATGCTGAGTCCGGAATATTTCTGCTTTGGCTGCAGGTATAGGCAAAGATCAGCCTGCACATATGTGCATGCTGATCTTAGTATAGCCTGCACATATGTGCAAGCTGATCTTAGTCAACACTACTTGTTTGAGTTATTTAAGTAAGAATTGTTTATTAAATCATTTAATAAAACAAATAATAAACCACCATTAGGGCCCATCATTGCTTTTAGCCCTTTGATTTTAAAGCATTTCAACACAAAGAAATAATATTCAGCATAGCGAGGATAAACTTTATTTTTTATTTGTATTTTTCAGAACGAGCCCCGACAGATCCTAAGTACGAATGTGTGGCTACGTTTGGTAAGTTAACCAACTACCAGGCGAATCAATAGATAAGAAAAATAAATTGGACCAACTCGAAAGCAGTTACAGACAACAATTTCAAACGAATTAGATTTCGAAAGTAATTGGTCTTCTTGATAAGAAACATTGTTGAAAAAAAAAAACCTTATAACAAGCAATTTCTACATTTTCCACAATGTATTCAAAAGCGTTTTCCTCTGGGGCGTGAAAAGGCGGGCTTGTGTGTGAATGGATAAACATGAAATGCAAACAATATTTGCCGTAAAATCTATTTTATAAGCGTGATGATAAAGGCGCTCTCGTAAGGACAAATATTCTGACATAAGGAAGAATCCCGAATACTTCTTTGAAAATATTTACAGACCCCCCTATCAACATTTTCAGAATAGACCACAAACCCGATATTAAAAGCTTTGCCGAACAGAAAACGAAAATAAATTTTGAAATTATATTATGTC
Source organism: Fragum fragum (assembly GCA_946902895.1). Taxonomy (NCBI): domain Eukaryota; kingdom Metazoa; phylum Mollusca; class Bivalvia; order Cardiida; family Cardiidae; genus Fragum; species Fragum fragum. The sequence continues at coordinate 7,468,215 of OX336370.1, read as the reverse complement.
TGTTAGAAAGGTCTGTAAGCAAAATTTAACGAAGATCTCAGGATTCATTTTAGTGGGGGATTCCATCCGTATTAGATCCAAAGGGCCTTATACAGTACTCACGATTACTTGTTTTTGTATGCACCAGAAGGACTATTTAAAAGAAATTATTCGGAATCATTTGAGAAAACATGTAACAAGTGAATTTTAAATTTTATCATTTTGAAACCCATTACCTCTAGCGACAAAATTTTAGACCGGTCGAAATTCAAGGAAATTGGAGCCGACATTTTTTTGATAATAAAATTTAAAAATATCTTTGTCTTTCAGGTAGAAAAAAAAACAACATCGCAGAAAATTAAGAAAATGCCTATAAAAAGCAATTCCTTCATTTTCCACAATTTTTTCTGAAGCTTACTTTCTTGGGGCGTCAAACATCGTAATTGGTTAGGAATTGGTTAAACAGGTTCTATAGTTCTAATTTTTAGATATATAACAAGTTACTTCAAGATAACATTGCTATGGGTAGTTCTTAGATATCATATAAACACGGTCACAACAACAGAATAATATTCGAGTCCGGAAAAAATCCATGTTTGTTGGGCTGCCGTTCAATGTATTTTGGATTAATCCATTCCCAACAATGGCGCTTTTTGACGTCCATTTAGAAAAGCAATCGAAAAAACATTGTTGTAATGAAAAATTTGCTTTTGACAAGCAATTTCTTCATTTTCCACAATCCTTTCTCCCCAGAACGTTGAAAGAAATCTAATTTGTCATAAACTTTTGATTGTGGTCTGCAACAGCTTTCAATTGGACCATTGCAAGATTTTTTCGTGTGGAAAACGGTTGAATAAATCTGTATTTCAGTATCCCATTACAATAAAAAAGGTAACATTGGTCTATAGGGAACAAGCTGTATTTAATTGCGCTTTAGAAAATCTCTGTCTTTTAGGGTTGACAAATTGTGAAAATTTTAGAAATTGCTGTTACTTTCTTCGTTTACTACAGTGTTTTTGGTGGTATTGTTTCGAGGGAATTGAAAGGCGGAATTATGTGGGATTGTAATTTGATGGTGTATAAAGGGGAAGATAAACAAATACTTATTCAAAACCGAACGTTTTGATAACCCAATAACAAGAATTTAAATGAATAATGACTTCTCGTGCCATTTTTAAATATTTTTAATTAATTATTTATTTAAGTGGCACTTCTGTTTAAGTCAAATAAATCCAGTTTATTTAACCCTTTTAATTTGATATACACTTAAAGTCCCAGTATCACACGTCAAAATTTAAGATTAGTTCAAATTCAAAGAAGAAGTTAATTGTTGATAAAATTTCAAAACGCTCCAACTTTTGGGGTAGAAAACATTGCGGATAATGAAGAAATTGCTTATAACAATGTTTTCAGAAGTTTTTTTTTTCAAAAATCGTCATTTTGTGAGAATTTCTCCAAATAATGATTAATTTGAGGACATGTCACTCATTTTTGAATTCCATTCGGCTTAAACACGTAGTGTATTTATCATTTCTGAATAGACCATGTAATTTATCGGGTTTTTTAATAATAAAATAAATGCTTTTTTGTCGAGCCCGCTTGCGGTGTGCGAGATATAGTTGTTACTATGACAAGTCGATGTATGTGCGTTAGTGCGTTAGTTAGTCCGTTAGTCCGTCCGAATTTGTCCGGACAATTACCCCTACATTTATGGATGGATTTCAAAATAATTTGGCAAAATTATTTTCCATCATGAGTAGATGTGCCTTTTGAAAGAATTTTTTTAGATAGCTTCAAGTTCAAGGTCACAACCTAAGGTCAAACACTAAAATTGTGTTTGTCCGGAGCATTTCTGCTACATTTATTGATGGATTTCAAAATAACTTGGCACAATTATTCTCCATCGTAAGTAGATGTACGATTTGAAAGAAATTTTTGGATAGCTTCAAGTTCAAGGTCACAGCACAAGGTCAAACACTAAAATTGTGTTTGTCCGGAGCATTTCTCCTACATATATGAATGGATTTCAAAATAACTTGGCATAATTATTCTCCATCATGAGTAGATGTGCCATTTGAAAGAAATTTTGGGATAGCTTCAAGTTCAAGGTCACAGCTCAAGGTCAAACACTAAACCTGTGCTTGTCCGGAGCAATTTTCCTTCAATTATGGATGGATTTCAAAATAACTTGGCATAATTATTCTCCATAATGAGTAGATGTGCCATTTGAAAGACTGTTTTGGATAGCTTCAAGTTCAAGGTCACAGCTCAAGGTCAAACACTAAATTTGTGTTTGTCCAGAGCATTTCTCCTACAATTATGGATGGATTTAAAAAAATGGCACAATTATTCTTCATCATGAGTAGATGTGCCATTTGAAAGAATTTTTTGGATAGCTCCAAGTTCAAGGTCAAAGCTCAAGGTCAAACACTAAAATTGTGCTAATCTGGAGCATGATACCTACAAAGTTTGCGGGCTCGACAGCAGCTTTCCTGGGACAACTATCTAGTATTCATTATCCTTTTTTATCAAATGTTCTGGACCTGAGACGAAATATAATTTTTTATTTTTTTATTCATAATTTTCTTTAGCCGGGCATCTTTCTAATTATCTATTACTGGGACTTCAAAGCGTCTCGTGAACAGGTTTTCACGATTTTTTTACGAAAAGTAGCTGATTTTCCAATAGTTATTTATGTCAATGAATATTCGTGTTAAATCTACTAAATGTAATATAAATTTAATCTAATGAGATATATTCCCTTTGCCCTACCTTGAAACATCGGAATATATCGGGTAAGATCGTTGGTCTTCGAATGGTGTCGATAATAACTGTATTGCCAGCGAAAGTCAGTGACGTAATTCTTACGGAAACCACAAATAAAGCAATGTTCGTTGGAGTCGACAGATAACGTATTTATCAAATGAATTCAGATTCCACTCGGGTTGTACTTCGCTGACTTTTTACCGTCCCGCAATGCTTAATATTTTTGCATCTTTTTATTCATTATTCAAGCTACGGACATTTTTATTATGTCATTACAAAATCACCTTCTTACAAATGTCTAGAGGCATTACAGTGAGACATTTAGAAAAAGAGATAAACAAAATTCCTTTCATAAATCTCTACAAGAGCTGCTTTAATGAAGGTCTGACAATTGATATAGATTACGTTCATATGCTCGGTTGATTAAAATTGGCTTGCCGAACAAAAACAGCTCACAACCATTCCAATACTTCGTAACTACAGCATTACCCAGCGTGAATTTAGTAAACAACAACAAAAAAGACAACTCTATTGTGGTCGGTCGAAAAGCAGGTCTAAAGTGACATTTAGACATTGTAGAATGACAGGGATATTCTATAGCCAATCCATTAAGTATTACTGAATATACTTGTCTAACCCATTCCCAAACGACAAAATTCTAAACTTATCAGGATTGAGACAACAAAATAAAGTTCTTTTAAAACGAAAAAATGACCACATAAGGTAGAAAAAATCGTGAGAAAAAAAGAAATTGCTTGTTACATGCAATATCTTCCTTTCTCACAATTGTTTTCAATAGCTATATTTGTTCCACATGTGGAATTACTTGATAATGGGTTAAGACCTGTTAGAAGAGAAACAAATTTCGTGGACGTGATGAAAGTGTTGATATAGACAACCTGCGCCGGACAACCAAGGTCGTATCTCTTAGCTTTTATTACATTTTCTGAGTTTAACATGGTCCTGTTACCTTGCTACATGATTAAATCTCCTGGATGATGAACTCTCAATCATAAGGACGAGGGTCGATCCTCGGTTGCGGCAAATATCATTTCCGACATTTGTCTCCCACCAGTAGGTAGACAATCGTAAACCTATGCTGAAGGCTCGGACAGGATGTAGTGGTAGTATTGGTGTGATGAATACAAGGAATCCGTGGTTAGGTACTCCAGCCGCCGCGATATGACTGCATTACTGTTTAAGTAGTGTTAAACCCCATTCAATCAATCAATTTAACAACTGCAGGATCCAATCTCTGTTCTAAATACTTGATTCACAGAGTTTGCAGAAGGCTCCTTTGTACTTGACGGATAATACTTGTTAGAGACCCGTTACCCTGCAAAGGGTCGTCTCGGAATTCCAAAATGTACGTTTCGTCGTTTGGCATGCGCAATGTCGTAACTTCAGCTTTAATTCTAAAAAGCAATGTCGTAAAATCTGCATTAATAAAGCTGTAGTTACGACAGTTGGCACACAAAAAGACGCTAGCACAACAATCGAAGACTTACCAGAGTCTCTTCTTAATTATTTCAAAGAGATTTTCTTATTAATGTTTATCCTACCAATTAAACCTTGCTTCGATATCCATTTTTGAACTTGGCGTTTGCTAGACAAATATCAGAGATACAATCTTTAGATCGAAGGTTTCTAAATTTTCATTTATTCATTTATTTATTCATTCATTTATTTTCTTAATATTTCACTCGGTTGGAACAAGATATCTCTTGTAAAAATCGTAAGAAATCTAAAAAATCCCGACGAAAAGAGTGCATATCGACGGATAAGCGCGAAAACACTGTAAGTGTCTAAACATTGTATAGACACTTACTATATATTCGCATTACTTTGTCGAGATTTCCGATTTGGTCCCTTGTCGCACGAGAAGTTTCATATAATACGTAAAACATGGCCCATCACCTACTGGATCTGTAACATTCCTGTTTTAGCTAGAGGCAAAGACTAAAATCAGCCTGCACAGATGTACAGCCAGATCTTAATCTAATCAACCTATTAGACACGCAATAAGACTACTCCATAGATTTTTCTTTCAGCAGAAATATTGATTCATAATTAGAAATAAGACTACTTTATAGATTTTTCTTTCATCAGAAATATTGATTCATATCTAAACACGTCATTGCTTTCAGCCTTTTGATTTTGAAAAATGTTTATTGTGCATGGTAAGGGTTAAGTTAATGCAAACACAATGAACAAAAACTACTAAAAACTGTAGCGATCGGTGCTGAGATACGATTACTTTTTAACCCTTGTCATGCCGAACCCGAAATATTCCTGTCTTGGCAGAAGGTAAAGACTAAGATCAGACTGCACATACGTGCAGTCTAATGTAAATCTACACACCCTGCTTGTCCTCATAGCCCAGAGTTGTTCATAAAGTCAATTTTCGAAAAAGATTTTTACCCTTAACTAGTACTTTCAGGACTTTCAGGTCTTGAATTGAATGCAAATTCAGATAAAGATTTCATTCAGCATGACAAGGGTCAAAGCGTCAGCGTTAGCCTGTTTCTCTGACGGGATATTGAATGATACAAACCCGTTTCAAATCTCGCAATGTATTCTTCAATCATTAACGTGCACCTACTTACAGGATGACTTAATATGAATTGCTTTAGTTTGTGAATTCTATCAATGTCACAATAATATTATGAATACGAGTCAAGTTACTTATATCTCCTGAATATGAATACAAATTGTGTCTTTCAAGATTCCATAGGCAGGACAAATACCTTGTTTTGCACATTTGTTTGATAAAATATTGAAATATGCTAATGAGAGGTGTAAACTTTCATAAAAAAGTTTCTTTCTTTATATATTAAAATGATACTTGTATTTACATTTAGTAAGTGAAAGGACAAATAATAGACAAAAAAAAAATGTGTATATCACTCGTTTATTTAATAATTTATATAGTAAAAAAGGTTATGGGTGAAAAATCCTATTATTCATTTAGAAACCGCTTTAAATATCAAAAATTTATTTATCTCAGACCTTCGAAATATGCCACATCTACCACAACATACACTCTGTCACATTTTCATGTTATGGCTGTGTAGGGGATGATCGAGCCCAGATTCGTTCAGATATATTCCTGTGTCTTAGCGTATTTATGAATCGGTGCCTTTTCATTGGATAATTTGGTGCCGTGCACACCGTGTGCGGTCTTTGTTTTTGATAGAAGTCAACAATTTCCGTAAGAAAACTTTCTGTGAAAAATTTCCCAGGGACAGGACTTCTTTCAGGATCGATGATTTAAGGACAAGACCTCTCGAATTACATGATACCGCTTACAAACAAACGATTTGATGATTTGCATTGGCGCGCAATGACAGGTCTGTCACCCTCAGATGAAACCCTATCAGCATGATAAACCAGCACCTATAACTTTTTCTCCTAAACGACGTGGGTCATATTTACCGTATTTTTCCCTAACTTGCGAAGTAAGACAACCTCGACCTTGTTTCTGCTCGCCCGTGAACAAATGGGGAACCCAGTTAGCGCAGATTTTACGTAGCCAAAGTCGTTTATGTAAGATCGGTTAGTTTAGCTCGAATAAATGCCACTTAAAACATTCCCACCCGATGACACTTTTTGACACTCACTAGAAAAAAAAGCTCTATATAACAGTTAGGAAAATGAAGAAATTGCTTGTAACAATGCTTTTATCCCAAAGTAAAAAACATAGAAAAATTCATCAACTTAAAAGTGTCGCCTGCATCATCTTTTAATTTGGACCGATCTGGAATTTGCCGTTTGGTAATGATTCATACTTCTATCTCTTACACTGTGCACATGTGTCGTTTGTACAGTAGCAAAGTTCTTTTCCTTCCTAGCTGAAACCGGCCTACCCACTCGAGAGTCTCAAATGACTCCTGACCATCATATAAACGACGCACCCACTTGGAGAATATAGCATATTTCAAAGCCCATTTACTATGAATTTCTATTGTTCGAATCCTCAGTTTTACTCGATAAATATACCCTCTGATCAGAGATTTGTCCGTCCATATTGAACGCTATATTTTACAACAGTGAATGAAACCCCGTATATTTCTCTCTGTTTTTCTGGTCTGTTTGGAAGACCTAAGGGGGTTATTTCAAGAGATGAACTTTATTTGCATGATTGATTAGTTACTTTAAAACTCACACTGGGGGACCTGTGGCCTGTGTCGATACGTGTTGAATTCTCACAAGGCTTATTTGATATTTGATATATGATAAAGAAATATGTATAATGCACATTCTGTATCATGTATCAAATACTATTTCAGTCTTTGATATTTCCAAACATTACACATATGTGCTTAGTAAAAACTCAGATAAATCTGTGCATCAGCACTGTTTGGCTGTCCAGGCAGCTCAACGTGTGCTCTTCACGCAGAAATCGTTTGGAAATATCGAGCGCTTGCCCGTTTGTGTTTTGTTACAGACATGGAACGACTGTCGACTGAGCTGGAACCAGTCTGCGTACGGCAACCGCACAGATATAACTGTCCTTTATGGTAATATCTGGTTTCCGGATATCACATTGTATGACAGGTAAAATTCATTTATATTCGTGTATATTTGACTAAGTTGCTAAGTTAAAACCGATCTGAAAAGGGAATCCATTCGCTTCTTTTGATTTTGTTCAAACTAAAATTATTTCCAAGACAAGATATTGTTTGTCCTATCTTTTTAGATTTGTGTACAACTTCGTCTTACGTAAAACATATATTGCTGTTGCCATAGACGATCGCTTTATACAATCAAGTGGTCAAAAATTGATTGCCTTTGCAAAGACCGGATCATATTCATTGCATCGTGTTTGTCTTCTTGAATGAAATACATTTATTCATCATAGCGAAACTTACTCTCGTAAAGCAGTGTAAAAATGTTTCCCCTGTTCGGTATCTTAGAGCAATAAAGCCCTGATATAAAAAGTCAAATTTCATTAATTTCAATTTTTGTCATATAGGCAGTTAAGGAAAAACGAGTGCATTGAAGATAATAGACCATGCATGAAATCTTAACAGTTAGAGAATTTTATCGCCCATTTAATTGCAGTCCGAGATAAAATCACATGTACATTACAATGACTAGCATTGGGAATTTCAGAAACTATTGACCCGTCGCTAATACAATATTCATTTTGACCCTCATTAGTTGTCGGAAAGGAATTCGATATATGGAGTTACAAATTTGTGACAATAGGTGAAGCAACAAATTCATTGATAGTACGCTAGAAATTGAATTCTTGTAAACCGTAGGTTCATCTAAAAAAATGGCAAAGTTAAACGAGAAGTAGAGACTTAAGCCCTAATTTTATAAACAACAAAGCCGTTTTTTAAGGTCAAAAGTAAATGGTAGACATTTAAATCTGTCTGCATGAAAACACATGAAAACATTTGGCCGAGTAAGATATAATTCACAAATTTGTTAAGCATCAGTCATAGTTAAAAAAAACATTTGTGAAAAGCTAATCGTCAAAGTTCAACCGCAAAGTTAGACCTAAGGTTTTCCGAATTGCATATTTGTCAGTATATAATATACTTTGCTAAAATTTCACAGACTTGTTCACCATTAGTCCTAGATAAGCAAAAATTAAAAATGATTTGCTCGAAGTTCAAGCTTGAAGTTGACCAATCACGGCTGTCAATCAAGGCATCAAGTGACTAATCACATTATTCAGTGCGGACCTGAGCTTTAAACTCTGACATTGGCCGCCATTTTTGTTAACCTTTTTGTTGGTTTCGCGACCTAAACGTCGTAACTACAGCTTATTCAAGCTGTAGTTACGACGTTTCGGTCGCAAACCAACGTTTTACATTTTTTTTTCATGCTGCTTGCCATTATTTTTTTCAAAATAACGCCCATAAAAATCCAAGCGGGACTTCCTGTGAGAGTCGATGGGCGTGGCCAACGAAGTAAGTGGGTAGGGCCAGCGATTAGATACCCCATTTCCTTTTTTTTCGGAAAAAATCCTATAATTGTGCGGCGGAATTTAATGTTAATACATACACACGTTCAATATGTATGATTCAAAATGATTTTATCTGCTCTAAGTAATTTGATTTGACCAACCCTGTCTCTGTACCTTTTTTGATAATTTTGTGTAATTTATCAGAAACTCATTCAGTTTTTTTAAGGGCTATGCATGGACAATCTTTTTGTTATTTCTCAAAAGTTCAAAATAACAAATGAAGGTCTAACGCTTCGTTGGACAGGACCCCTTTCTCTGTAAGGCGTGTTTCGATGTAATTCCTCACATCTTTCAATCTTTGTTGTGCAAGAAGCAAATATGATTACCTTATTTTAAAGCCCTATATCCAGGTTGCAATATTTAAAAAAAAAAACAACAACAGCAAACCCAAACAAACAACAACATCAACAATTTTCCCTTAATTCCATATAGTCATCTTTAACCATGTACTTACTTTCACTATCCCTTAAAGCCTATGCTATAATTCAATTACGTGTTGTTCTCGACACGACCAATTCCACCAGCCATAACTATAAATGGGAAGACTTTTACAACGGGAATCGAATAAAAAAAGAAAAGATAAAATCTTTGATCGCCCTTTCTCGATTCAAGTTAATTACACCCAATCTTGCTCTAAGAGCCACCTCTATTTAGCAACGACTATCATTAAGCGAGAATAAAAAAAAGCCCATTCCAAAAAGTAGGCTCTTGAAAAGATAACGTATGTGCTAATACCTATCTCAACTTAATCGTAATCTTAATCGCCTCAGTGAATTGATTATAGTAAGTTCAAAAACATAGGTTTCAGAAAAAATCTGCAATAATTCGTGTATGCAATCGAAACTATCCTCCATTGAAAATCTTGTTTTAGGCAACAACTCAATGGACGATTAAAAAGTGGTTGCTTAAGAAAATGGTCGCTTAGTAAACATGTTTGGCCAAAAATAACAAGGATTTATTTGATTGAATCCTTAATTTATTATAGAATTCTTGCTTAATCCTTTGTTGTTGGGACTCATGAGAATCGTCTCGTTGAGAATTTAGCTGTGGTATTTTTTTTAGCGATATGCCCTCGCTTCCGTTTTTGCTTTTGAAAAAAAGGATTTTGATTATGGTCGGTTAATGGACGTGGTGGCTTAATAGAAGTGGTCGCTCGAGCAAAATCGATTCTATGTTACAAATATATTTGCGACCACTTTTGACTTGGCAGCCCGAGGGTAGTCGCTGAATAAAAATTTTACTGTTCGTCATTCATGTTTCAGTGCAGCAGATGAAGTAATGTTTCCCGGCCGAGAGTCTTACAGTGCCTTTATAACTAATACTGGTTCCATTTCTTACAACTACCCGACTGTCCTTACAAGTGTATGCCGAGTGAATGTTCGGTATTTTCCGTTTGACACCCAAAGATGTCCGTTACGATTCGGCTCCTGGTCGTATGATGGTTTACATCTTGATGTCGTCAATAAAAATCCGACAGGTAGGCTAAGATATAATCCAAGGGCGATAAGGTGTCAGACGAAGACTGACTTGCGTCAACAGTCACATGATGCAGGTTAAAACGTGGAAGTTTGGGGATACGAAACGAAAAAACTAATCATACTGTATGGATATGCGAACATAAGTGTGATTAGACTTTTAGTATATACCTCAATGAACACACACAAAATATTTATAATTTGATAAAATTCGGCTTAAAAAGTAAATATTTTACAAACTTCGTTACTTTTTATATGTAACTAATTTGTGCGGAAGGACAATAGCTGCATGCTCAAAAGTTTGTTCGTGGAGGTTTGAATAATTGTTTGCGACAATCAGAACGCTCATTTTTGATAGACAAACTAAAAAGTAAAATATTAGCTCATAATAAGAACCTTATAAGTAACCAATAGAGACTTACTGGTTAAAGAACACAGTCGTCAATGTTGTGATTTTAATTATTTTTTTTCGTAAACAAGTGACATTTTATCCCCGTTTAAGTATACATTGATCTGTAAAATCAGTCGATTTCCCGACCCTAGATTTCACTAAAAGAAAAACATCGTATAGAATTAATCTTCGAATCGGATTTACTCCGGAGTATGCATAGGCATTTAACTTGTCCCTTGACTATTTTGCCTTTGGGACCTTTTAGAAAGTATACAAAATAGTCTCGTAATTAATTGTTTTGCTGCTTTGAAACGGTTGTCAAGACTCTCATGATGACGGATCAACGCTGCCTTTTATAGAAAGGTACACCAATCAAATCATTAAATTAACCCGGGCGTGAATTTTGAACTCGAACATTGATGTTTTAACCCATTCCCATACAATAAAGTTTTAGACTGGTCCAAATTGAAAGGAGTTGCAGACGACTATTTGAAGTTTATGAAATTGTAGATTTTTTCAACTTTCTTGGCAGAAAACATCGTGGGAAATGAAGAAATTGCTTGTGACAAGCAATTTCTTCATTTTACACATTGTTTCCCCAATTTCTTAACGTATGTCAAAAAGTGTTATTGTGTGAGAATGGGTTAAGTTGTTCTTAGTTTGGGGACGTTATTTTAAACAAGCTGTATTTACGACGTTTAGGTTGCCATCGAAAGGTCTTCCATTGGTTTAATGTTACTGACCATATATTGTGCAAACGTACTCCTTTTGATATTTCAGTGGAACAGCAATATCGAAGGTCAGTGGGCGTGTCCAGTGGTCCGTCAATACACCGACTTAAGACTGACATAAAGTATGATACACAATACCCACAATTTAGCTTAAATATAGATAAAGAACGGTTTTCTCCTGAACTAGCTTTAAGTTTTAGACTCACTTTTTTGTCTTTTGACACAGGTGATATAGACACGTTTGTAGAAAACAATGAATGGGATATACAAGAAATACCTGTAGAGCGTAAATTTCTCTACTACAACTGTTGTTTAGAGCCGTATCCTGACGTCACATTTTACGTCGTTCTGCAACGTCGACCAGCATTTTACGTCCTGACTATGCTGTTTCCATGTATATTAGTATCATTTGTATCAGCTTTGACGTTCATCTTGCCAACAGAGTCAGGGGAAAAAGTGTCGTTAGAGATTACAGTATTGTTGTCTCTCGCTGTGTTTCTTTTAGTTGTATCTGAAGCGTTACCACCAGCCTCGGACAACTTTCCTATAATAGGTATGAGTTGCATAGTATAAAAGACCTTTAACCCTTGTCATGCTTAATTAAAATTGCTTTAGAGTCAAGGACTGACGGCACTGGATAGGCCTAAGGAAGGTAAATATTATTTTTGAAAATTAATTATTTAAACAACTCTGGCTAGAAGGGGACAAACAGGGGATGCAGAAAAAGATTGGACTGCACTTATATGCAGGCTGATATTTCCCTATACCTCCTGCAAAAACAGGAATATTCCGGGTTCAGCCTGACAAGGGTTAATAATGAGATTGCGATTAGATTCATTTATGAAAAAACAAAAAGGGCCTTCATTTTTTCAGGGACAAACTGATTACTAAAATGATGTAAAAAATGACATCAGATTTGATAGACCAAGTTGCAGACATGGCGTTTATTTGTGAAAGACAAAACCGCGCATTTGATAAATCAAACAACGCATACATACGCACCTGTTAGACAAATTTTATTGAAAGGAGTTGGTGATTCACAAACAGGAATAACCCTTTTTCTATTTTGCAAAATTTTAGACCTGTCGAAATTCAAAGATTTGAAAAACCTTTGAATTTGGACAGGTCTAAAATTTTGCAAAACAGGACATGGTTTTAATATTTGCTTGCATAATATCAACATCCAGGTGAAACCATTCTTTAACATGTTTTTTGTTGTTATGAGGAAAATACAAGTCAATGCGTATTCTGAGGGGAAGAGATTTTTCATCGCATTTTTTTACTCAAATTAAACATAACTTTTAGGAGCCAAACGACGAAGGAAAAAATCACTTCTCTTTCTACCATTTTATGCTAAACGTATATCAATTTCACCAAATGCTGTGTTTCAGGATCCTATTTTGCCGCTGCTATGGTTTTAGTATCAGTTAGTTTACTTCAAACAATTTTAATCGTGAACGTGTTTCATCGGGGCACCAATGGTCGTAGAGTACCAGAGTGAGTATATCCTAACGTTTTGTGACAGTAAGATTACAACCAGGCAGGCAAAAAATATTCCGTAAAATAAAATACTTGTTAGTAGAGGCCGGCTTCAGCAGAGGTCAATAAGAGATAACATTTTGAAAATACCTGGTAAACCTGAAGTGAACTTAACTGGCCGGTCAAGGCTCATAAAACCTGCCACGGGCGAGAAGAGATTGATTGAATGCTTTTTTGAAGATTAGGAGTCTGGCGCGCTACCGACTGCGCTATGACGGCGGCTACACGGGCGAGAAGAACCTCTCGTGCCCAGTAGTTAGCGCAGTTTTATCATGGTTTAAGATTTTCGAACCTCTCAGAATGTCTTGTTTTACCAGAATTGCCATACACATCGGAGCATGATGACTTTTTGTGAAGTCAATTCCCGTGTTTATCGAATTACCAGAAGAAAAAATTTGAACTGGTCTAAACTGTAAGGAATTGTAGACGACAATAAAAGAGTATGAAATTTTAGATTTTTCCAACTTTCTTGTTGAAGAATAGAATTTAACGTCCGTAGACTGAGTGAGTGCGGAATAACAACGAGTTGTATACGTCACAAGCTTTATAAAGACTTAATTGGTACAAGAGACTTCAAGTTATGTTATAGGAAGTCCTTGCAAATATACTATTCATTACAGAATCTTAGGGTTTTTTTTGCACACGATATAAACAATGTTATTATATAGGTACGGTAAATCACTCACAAAATAGCGTTTCTAGAAAGCTAAGTATCATAAAAGTCCCACAACTTACGCTACATAGAACCCTACAAAATTGACAGGTTGCGATGTCAATCAAAGAATCAATCGACCAATTAAATCATTCATTCAGACCGGAAACGAACTTTGAACTTCTACATTTGCCGACATGTATTAGAAGCATTTTTCTAGTTTGGCCTATTCAAGCTGCTGTTATTACGTTTAGGTCACCAACCGACCATTTTACTTTTGCTACATTTTGTTGGAGATAAAATTAGCAAATAACGATGCTTAACCCTTGTCATGCTGCTCCCGAAATATTCCTGTTTTGGCAATAGCTAAGGCAGGTATATAGCCTAAGATCAGCCTGCAATGATGTGCAGTCTGATCTTGGTCTACACTACCTGCATTTCTTTTAGTGTTGTGTAAATATTTGAACGAATAGGATATCTAGTTTAAACTAAACTTTAAAAGTTTGTGAAGAAAGGATAAATATTCAGCATGATAAGGGCTTCTAACTAACTCTTGGTGCTTATAGGGTGTAGCCAGCGAAATGTAACTTATCGAGAAGCTCTCGACATATATTTACGCTCATATATACGTGACCCATCGTTTAAAATGCTTCACGTGGAGTTAACCCATTTCCACACATTGACGTTTTACCATCCCAAAAGACAAATATTTACAATAATTCATCAGCTTTAACTTGTTGTCTACAACTTTTGTTTATTTGACCTGGTCTAAAAAAATATTGTGTGGTAATTGGTTAAGACGGTAAAATAGAGATTTAATCCAGCAGATCTCAAACAGAGGGAGCACTGACGGATCGCTTAGCTCCATATTGGAATTTAAAAGACGTTGTTTGCAAAACGTAAAGGCTAGTAACGTTTTACAAAACAATTCGCCACCTAAACGTCGTAAATACAGCTTGAGTAAGCTGTAGTTACGACCTTTAGGTCGACAAACTGACAAGTAAGGTTATTACAAGTACCCGCGATTGTCTGAGTTCAAAGTTTACTTACGGTCGAAATGAATGATACGATTGGTCGATTGATTTTTTGATAGACAGTCACGATCCGTCAATTTCCATAATAGATATATACTACGGCAGAATTATCACTCTAGGTTCGGGAAAAATGACAAAAGCGAGAAGTATCGAACACGATCAGCCTTTGGAGCCCGCTTTGAACTTCCAAGAGAGTTTTCGTTCGCCAGACAAGTCACAAATCGTCAGAGTGCGAGCACAACGTCGTTACTACAGCGTTAATAAAGCTGTAATAACGACATTTTGCTTGCGTACCGACGAAATGAATACTCCTATTTATTCTTCTATTCATTGCATAGCCTTTTTTAACTATATTCTAGAAAAAACATGTCACATTCAACTCTAAAGCGGCTCTCGAACAGATTTTCATGAAAATCTAATTGAGGAAAAAATTATCTGATTTTCCAAAAGTTATTAATGTATTTTTATGCAGTAGTTAGTTTCAAAAGATCGAAGACTTCAACGTAGAACACCGGAGTTCATCGGATGAGGTCGGTAGTGATCGGGTAATGTCGATAACGATTGAATTGCTAGCGAAAGCCAATGACGTAATTAATATGCCATGAAAAACTCAAATAAGGGATTATCGGAGAAATCGACAGATAATGTATTTACCCGAAGAATACTTGTTCAGTTCGGGTTGATATTCGTTGATTTATTTGGCGTCTCGTAACGCAAAATACTTTGGCTTCCATTCTTTCTCTTTTATAAGCTTTTAAAATCAGCTTGAACGCCTTTTTTTCAAATTTCTGCACGTATCACATTTAGAAATTTATATATAGAGCTGAAGATTTTATTTCATAATCTGTGCAAAGCCACGTCAAATAAAACTTTAAATTAATGAAGATTGTTTTTTTTGTCTAGTGTTACATAGCATGTTTCATGTATTACAGATGGTTGAAGACAGTATGTTACCAGTATATTGCACGGGTAGTGTTTGTGAAACCTAATACACCAGGAAATAAAATACACCATACAGATGAGAAACTGGTATGTTGTCAATTGTTAACCCTTGTCATGCTGCTTAAAATCTGTTTAAAACAGATACATATAGATCAAAAGACTTGAAGCACTCTAAGCTCTTGCAGAGAACTTATATTTCTGAAGATAATTAATTTTTTGAACAACTCCTGAACAGGGACAAGTAGGTAGTAGAGACTAAGTTTAGACTGCACGTATATGCAGGCTGATCTTTGTCTACGCCTTCTGCCAAAAACAAGAATATTCCGGGTTCACCACGACAAGATTTAATATTGGATATATACAATGGACACGAATTATAATATCAAGCTTTTTGACGCCATTAAGAGTAGGAAAACATTGTAGAAAGTGAAGTAATTGCTTGTCACAAGCAATTTCTTCATTATCCATATTTTTTTCTACTTCAAAAAGATAAAAAATCTAAAATCTGCAGCTACTTTGAATTTTTCCTTGTCTAAACTCTTGTCATCTAGTAATGGCTAAATGTGCAAACTATTGTTTATGGATTCCAAAATTATTTTCATTTCTAATCAGCCAGTTCATGGGGGCATAGACGGGATATTTCTTAAATATCTCGGCCTTCATTCTGGACATTCATTTTTACTCTGGCCGCAGCAAATATCCTCTCCGACTTTGCTTCCCACCAATGGGCGGATAATCGTTAACCTAAGTGGGATGAGCAGCTTGGGGCTCGGAAAGGATGTTGAGATGGCACTAGTGTGAGAAATACTAGTGATTCATGGTTAGGTGCTTTAGCCGACGCGATATGTCCGAAACACTAGTACAACTAGTGTTAAGTACTAATCAATCAATATATCGTTCTTTTACATTAAAAAATTGCAGGAAAAATGTAAAAAAAAGATGACAATGCTGGTTATATCAAAATTATTGACACTATATGATCCAAAGAAGCGAATTCATATGTTCTGATTTTTCGTTGCATGCAGGATTTTGGATGTCCAGTATTTTCTTCGTTAAAAACGTTTTCTCAAATTAAATCTATTCAGGTATTAGCCGACTAATGGAAAATCACATCTAACTGGTCAGTGTATGATTTACCCCATCAATGAACCAATGAAAACAAAGCTATTCTTCGAATTTCTTAAAATATATTATTTAAAAATCAAAGAACAATATTTTGAGACAGTTTCTATGGGTCTACTTTTTAGCAAGCTCTCAAGATAGCTCCGTATACTATTGTTTTCATGTGTGTTAGCCCGATTAGCTCAGTTGGTAGATCACATGACTTCAAACTTGAAGATCACGGGTTCGAGCCCTGGGCAGACCATATCAACCAGAAATCTAATTGTCTTTATGGTGAGACGTTAAACCGAGGTCCCGTGTAGCGGTGCTATCCATCAAGCGCATTAAAGAACCAGGTGGAGTTCTCGGCAGTTTCTCCTTTGTCCCTGCATTATCTCCCGTAACAACCCTCTTATGGGAGCGTCGCTCATATGGGAATATGCTACGGTAGCGACGATAAATAAAGGAACATGCACCTGTTTTGATAGATGTATGTAACCTTTTTTGAGCCAATTAGAAAGCAGGGATTTTGTTGAACGATATAAGAATTCGGATACTTCATGTTGTATATTGTAAAACTTTAGAAAAGTAGTCAGAAACTTTGTCCCGTTTGTTCGTGAGTAATTTGACATTCGCAGATTATTGTATTTTGTATCTCATTCTGGGTGTCCATGTGGATCAGGTTTACAATACTTACGATACCTAACTAATGAAATTAGTTCCTGCCCACAAAATCCCTCCTTTCTATTCCCCATCATGACAAAAGCTTTGGGAAACATTGTATCAAGAAATTTCTTCACTGTCCACAGTGTTTTTATCCAAAAAGACGAGAACATTTCACATTGAAATTGTTGTCTGCAGCTTCTTTCAATTTGTACCAGTCTAAAGCTTTGTTGTGTTGGGATGGGTTAAAGCTTTCCATGCAACTTATGATTACAACAACGACTTTTGAAGATGTCCGCTAAATCGTTAAAAAGAAGTCAGTAGATAAGCAATGTAAATATCCTTTTCAGTTTTACCTACTAGTATGACAACACTGACAAAGGGAGACAACCTTTTGGTCAGATTTGAAATAATAGAAATAAGATTGTAAGGGTTATATATGCTGATTATACTAATATTCAGTCTACAGTAAGAATACCCCCATTAATATATTTGCCAGTTTATTTATTTTCATTGTTTTTGTCAACAGGATAAATGGAAAGAAAATTCTTCGATGGATACTTATATAGACTTGCCATCTGAATCAAGTAGCGAAATAAACCTGAGATCGGCCAAAATAGACGAATCAGATGACAATCACGTGATACAAAATGGTGGTACTGACCTTAAACACATACCAGAGAACGGAAGAAAGCTAAAATTTTTATCAAGAACTTTACCACCTAATCTAGAAGATCCGACTGTAAAGCTATTGCGGGAGCAAAACGATAAGCTTAATATCATTATTTCGTCAGTTAAACAGAAATCACAGGAAGATGATATTAACTCAGAATGGAGAGACATAGCCAACATCTTAGACCGATTGTTTTTATTGTTTTACTGCTTAGTGACAATCATAACGACATTGGCATTCTTACTGCAGTGCGTCTAATAATCGGTAATAATCGATATACTACTAATACAGAGGTCTAGATAAGAGGGGGTAACAGCATTCTATTATGCCTTATTTCTCAACGAAACCCTATGTTGTGTGTACTCATTTGAATCGTCTCGTCGAGACGATTCAAATGAGTACATACAACACATGATTTTTGACCATATTGGTGAAAATACGCCCTCTATTTACAGCTCTGCTTATATAGCCGACCTTGTTTGAACGCCCACCCCTATTTAATAACCTATCGCATTAAGATAACGGTATTCAGTCGCTTTATCAGAATATAAATACCAGGTACAGAAGGATGTAAGTCATTATGAAGCTTCAAGCTCAAGAGTTGCACTGCACAGTGTTCCTATAATTCCTTCAGAGTTCCTAAACGACCAAGAAGTAATTTAGAAATTATTCACCCGTGAACTCTTTTTCTCAAGCTATCGCTTTTGGTAGCTTTCTGTCACTTGATACAAATACCACGGAAAATTGTGCTCTTGCGCACAGCATAGAACTTTTTCGAATATCTTTAAATTCTCTTTCTCCGACGCTGTTCCATAAAAGAAAATATAAAAACCTAGGTACTTTCAAAGAAAAATGATATACTATATAATATATTTATATGCTTCTCAAAATTTACTAATTCATCCGAAGTAAAGATAATCTTAATCGCTGATAATTTAATTGTTAGTTTCGTCTATCAAAAACGAGCGATTTGATTGGTCGAAAAATTTAATTCAACCTCCATGAACAAAATTTTGAGTACGCAGCCATTTTGAATGCTTCCGCACAAAATAGTTCACTACAAAAAGGTATCAAAATTTGTTAAGTTGTTGCATTTTTCGCTCGATGCTATTAAATTATAAGAAATGAAGATAATATTTTTTGTTTTCATGGAGGTATGAACCGAAAAACCTAATAACCTAATCACTCAATGTATGAATCCGCTTCGCGTATTCATACAGTGTGATTAGGTTTTTCGGTTTATACCTCCATAAAAACAAAAAATATTATCTTCATCTCTTAATTTAAGCTGTGTTGCCAAAAGCTAGTTTGTATTTAACATGAATCACTCAAATGTTGATAGCAGCGATCCTCTATGTCGTAGGCAATGTATGTTTTTCGTAAAAACTTAGTACAGAAATCTCAAAATTTAGTACAGAAATCTCAAAATTTAGTACAGAAATCTCAAAAGGTAAGACAAATAATTCAGTATATCTGGTCTTGGAAACCATTTAGCTTGAACATAGTCAAATAATCGAATTGATTCGTGCAAATGTTGCTTCTAATATTAAGAAACAAATCTTTTAAACGATCGATGATATACGATAGGAATTTGAAAAAAAGTATACTCTGCATTCGAAGAATCGTCCACAATATACCACGATTAAAATCCTTTTAACATTAGTTTAACTTTGATGCTTTTGAATCTCTGTGGTTGTCGCTGTAGAAGAAGCGATTGTGAAAGAGCCTTTGATGACAATAACTGTTTGATAACTGCCAGTATTCCACAAAAAATAACCCTTATAACCCATCCATCAAAGTTAAGTTGAACAGTAACGCTATCAACAAAAGACTAATCAATTTTCTAAATGTATTTGATCTTGACATATACATTCAAGCCTTGATCCCCCACCTTATTGGCGCTGGTACATTTAACAAAAGATGTTGGTGGTATTTCAGGTTTTGATTCGGTGTTTAGTCATGCATTTTTTGTTTTTAGACTTGTCTAAATTCATTTGCAGACGAGAATTTAAAGAGGACTTAATTTGAAAAATAACCAATCAGTAGGGTAGAAAATATTGCGGAAAAGGAAGATATTGATTGTTACAAGCAATTTCTTCTTTGTCTATATTTTTCTCAAAACTTGATCGGTAAGTAGGTCCTCGCGACCCCAGTGATGTATTTATTTTGTATTTTTAAATATACATTGAGTATATGGTATATGAAGTAAAGAAATATCATCATTAACCATTTCCTGATTTTGAAAACTTTAGACTGGTCCAATTTGAAAGAAGTTGCAGATGACAACTAAAAGTGAATGCAGTTTGAAAAAGTAATTAACATACAGTGTAGAAAATATTGTGAGAAAAGAAGAAATTGCTTGTTACAAGCAATTTCTTCTTTTCCCAAAATTTTTTTTTAAGTATAAAATCACGGGAACGTAAAAACCAGTGATTGTACGGGAAAGGGTTAAACGTGCCAAATGCTTGATTTGAATATATAATCGCTAAATCAATGGTTAATCCCACCGACTTCGACATGAAGCCCTACTTTCATATTAAGCGGCATTAATTTGCAATATTCATGGTCAGTAATATTTACCTAAAATGTAAAATGGTTGGTTGGCGACCTAAACGTCATAACTACTGCTTCAATAAGCTGTAGCTATCACGCTTAAGTCGCCAAACCAACCAATAAGCTTCAGATAAATGTCGGCAAGAGTTCCCTTCGATTCAAAATAAATGATTAGATTGGTCTCTTGACTCTTTGATTTTTGCCGCCGTCATATCGCAGTTGGTAGCGCGTCGGACTGTCAATCTAGAGGTCCCGGGTTCGATCCCCGACGGCGGCACTCATCCTGTCCGACTATTTTCTCTCACCAATGGGTCGATAATCGTAGACCTCTGTGGGATAGCAGCTGGAGGCTAGGAAAGGATGTAATGGTAGTACTGGTGTGAAAAATACCAGGATTCCATTGGTAGGTGCTCCAGCCTCCGCGATATAACTGAAAGATTGTTGAAAGCGACGTAAAACCCCATTCAAACAAACAAACAAACAAACAAATGATTCTTTGATTTACAGGTGCGATTGTTTAACTATTCCGGTCCAACTACTAATAAGTGACAAATTGGTATGCTACAATACTCTCCTTGTAACAATTGACGTAGTCAAACTATAATAAAGTAGTATGAACTAAACTTATAACTCAAAAATATCCTACAAAAACCCTTTTCCTTAAAGGTAGGTATCGATGTTTTTTCATGTCACAGATTTTAATTATTTTTATTTTCTCTCATAAACGATTTGAAAACAATATGCCGAAAAATAGTTTTGCAAAAATATGAGGTCGCTTATCAGAAAAAAGCAGGGTATTTCCCTAAAAGCCTACGTATGCTATTACTCTATTTTTAGATTAATCCGAGACAGTTACGAAGATTATAGGGCATTCGCGTGGCGCGAATAACCATTAGAACCTTGCATCTAGTTCAAATTAAAACAAATCAACGTCATCGTTACGTCATCAGTAGTAATGTTCGCTAGCCGGTCTGTAAAGATCTGTCCTTTCATGTGACATGACTTAGGACGTTGGCTGTTTCGCTAGTAAATTTGTTACATTTATTTGACTGGGTCATATGCAAATGAGGTCATTCGATGTCGACAGCCGAATTCCGTGATATCTAAAAATAACCTGGAATTCCGCTCAACCTTTCCGATATAACCAGAAAAAGCCACTTTAGGTCTATTAGATAACCACCAAGACAATACCTGACCTAACTTAAAGTATTAAATGTTCGTTTGAGTCTATTTTTCGGCACTTGGTAATTTTTCTTATCTAGGTTTCAGAAACATCGATACCTCCCTTTAACAATCAAATAAATTTGAGAAGATGGTCTTTGTGGTTGTCGAAATTGATAGGTTCATCCCGTTATCAGTTTGTATAATGCTGTTCATTAACTGCCTTGGGTGCTAGATAAATGCACTAGGTCTACTGAATCTATTGAAATTTACTTCTCATACTAGCCATTTGTTACAGACATACATTGCTCTATGCATAATAGAAATGAGTCGCTTATCTTAGATTTGCTATTTACTGATGAAAAGTGCTACTTCTCGACAAACGAGCAAAATTGAGGTGTATTTCTGTAACAAATGCGTCGGTACTCCCAAAGCTATATAGTTTTCGTAGAATAGATAGATGGTTATATATACTAAGGGAAAAAAGTTTAGCAATTTTTTTCGACCTACATTATTTTTCAACGTTTATTTATAAACCTTATAAAATCAGTCTCGTTTGCAATTTTTAAAAGCTAACTTATTATGCATTAAGAGCACGTTTTCCTCGCTTCTAAAGGCTGTCTGACGCAATTTTGCTGAAACACGTTCTGCACGTGCTTCCACATGTACGTGAAGTCTATATCCACAATATATATCCCAGTTTATTGGTTAGCATCAATAACAAGATAACTCATTAAAAAATTAAAAAAAAAAATGCAAATGGGACGTCGCCCAGGGCTTAACTTAGACCAACGGAACGTAGTCATCGGTATGCTGGCTGGTGGTATGATGGTAAAAGAGGTGGCTCAACATTTTGGCGTGAGCCAAAGTTCCATTTCAAGACTAAGAACAAAGTATCGTCAATTAGGCACCGTCAAAGACAGGCAACGTTCAGGTAGGCCATGTTAGACTACCTAAAGTGAGGACAATTACATCGTGATGTGTTCACGGCGTAATCGCTTCCTCAATAGCACTCGTATAGCCGGTTTGGTCCGAAATGCAACGGGAACACGGGTCTGTGCTCGTACTGTAAGAAACAGACTTCGTTCGGCACGTTTACGCGCACGTCAACCTTACGTTGCCATTCCTTTGACACGTGCACATAGACATGCAAGATTGAATTGGACAAGGGTACACCGCCGATGGCCAAGACGAATGTGGAATCAGGTCCTATTCACAGACGAATCCCGTTTTAATTTGATGTTTGCGGATGGCAGGGTACGTGTTTGGAGACGTGATGGCGATAGGATGGATCCCGCCAACGTCATTCATCATGACCGTTTTGGAGGTGGCAGCTTCATGGTCTGTAGTGGTATATCATACCGTGGCAAGATTGACTTTGTAGCTATACTGCACCGAAATTTTGTCCAGTCAGTGGTATTGCCGTTCTTGCGTCAAGGGCTTGCTACCATTTTTCAGCAAGATAATGCCCGGCCACATGTCGCTCGGCACACGTTGGACCTTTTACAGACTAATAATGTTGATGTGTTGGATTGGCCAGCTAAATCACCGGATCTGTCTCCGATCGAACACCTTTGGGACCATCTGGGTAGGAGAGTAAGAGACAGGAATGACGTTGATAACGTTAGAGACCTGGAACGTGTTCTGCGTCAGGAATGGGGTCATATCTCTATGGTTATTAACCGTAGGCTCATTTCCAGCATGAGAAGATGCTGTGATGCCGTTATTTGCGCAAACGGTGGACACACAAGATATTAAATTTTTGTGTTACTTTTATTTCCCTACCCCTATCATGTTTGACGCTGCACAACAAACACGCATGACCTTGAAATCATTGGATTTTTTAAATACTGTGGCTAACACATAAAAGATCGATGTGTGAAAATATGGTTTGAATCCAAAGCTAGACACCGGAGAAATTGGCTGTTACGTACGAAATTTCTTAACCTTTTTCCCTCAGTATATATGGTGAATATGCACAACTGTAAAGTGTGTAAACAAAGAAGGGTACTTTTTAGAGGCGTTTAAAACATGCAGGGGTGTGATCCGAGGAATTCTGAGTTGTATCCCTTGTCTCTATATAGTATTTCTTAAAGGTCTGGTTTGACTTTTGGGTCATTTTAGATGATATCTAGCATACGTAACTGCTCCCTGTGAACGAAACTACAGCTTGTTCAAACTATACTTACGACATTTAGTTAGCTAATCAAGTATTCTACTTTTTTTACATTTCGTTGATAACACATTTAGAAAACTAACGCCGTTTAAATTATAGGTTGAACTTCCTATCGGAGACCAGTGGGCGTGGCCAGCGATTCATTGAGAGTATTTTGTATTGTATCTCTAGACCTATCGAGTCACTCTTGTCGGACTATAGTATAATACGAATACTTAATGTCTCGTCCATTTCATAACAGTGACTATTTATAGATTGTCAATGGATTGCGCGTTAAGTAATTATTGAAGTCGATACTGTAGCGGAAAATAATGACTATTATCTTGTCATCAAAACATTACCTCCTGACCCACTTAGTTTAGATTTTAAAATGTATCGAAGTATTGGACCGCAACCTCTTTGCATATAATCATAATGGCCGATATCACGTTACAATCCTTCATATAAAATGCCCAAATAGAAAGTATTTTTCATTTTATTCAAGTTATCATACTAGAAACATTACTCAACGTTAATTTTGTCTTTTAAGCGATGGTAAGAATCTATCCGTCCGTCCGTCTTTCTATCCATCCATCGATCATCCCTATCCACCGTCCATCCGTCCGTCCGTCCGTCCACCCATCCATCCATCCATCCATCCACTCATCCATCCATCCATCCATCCATCCATCTATTCAATCATTCATTCATCCATCCGTCCATCAATCCATTCCATCCATCCCTCCATCCATCCAACCATCCAACCATCCATCTATCCATTCATCTACCAATCAATCAATCAATCAATCCATCCATCCATCCATCCATTCATACATCCTTACTTTTCACTTCCATTTATCCTTCAACAATCCAACCGAATACGATAGGAAGATCCACTCAGTTAGGAAACGACGTTAGTGTGCAAAAAATTAAAGGTCGTTGGTAAGCGACCTAATCGTCGTAAATACAGCTTGACTTTTAAGTTGCCTCACTAAAAAAATGTAATTCACATTAATTCTGTTTAACGTCGGGTTTTAAAGTTATCTTACTGTGTAGATGAATAATTATCTTTAGTCTACTGATTCTTTTTTGAGAGCCTCGATCCGTTAATACCTGGCAAATGACATGAACAGATCAGAGCACTAAAATAAAATCGTTTGTGAGTTCGAATTCCGGCACGACCAAACATACCACACGACATTTGACAAAAGTCATCGCAACAGTTCGTCATTTGTCTCTCTAAAATGGGCGATTTCTTAGTAGTGAACCTTAGTGGATATGGAAGTTCGGAAGGAATGTATTGGTTGTACAGGGGTGTGGAATTCCCAAGTAATCTCTTTTAGGCTACTTGTCCATGGACAAGTAAATATCAGGGCAAATCTTGGAATAGTATCTAATAGTCCTGATAGATATTAGAGATTGATTAGAATCATATTTGTATCTAAGGGTAGAAAACATTGTTTTAATGAAGAAAATGCTGAGTTCAGCATTTTCTTTTGTAAAAACAATGTTTTTCCGAAAACTATCAGTTCTCTTATTTTTGGGCAAGTCCATTCTGACCCCGGACAAGTAGAAAATCGCATTTTACTTGTCCATGGACAAGTGGACAAAACCCGTATTTCCACACCACTGGGTTGTAGTTATGGAATAGAACGAGAGGAAGTAATGGCTATATGTAGGTTCACCAGCCGTCGCAACCAAAATGAAATTCTATTGTACGCGGCGTTAAACCCCTTAATATCAATAAAAAAGAAAGAAAAAAAAAAGAAATACATTATTGTTAATGAAGAAAGTGCTGAATCCAGTACTTTCTTCATTAACCACAATATTTTCTATCCTTCAATGCAAAAAAATGTAATATTTTTCCAACATATGATGAGATACATTTGTGATCGATTTTGTAGCATTCCAAGATTCATCCTAGTAATTTACTTGTCCCCGGAAAAGTGGCCTTGAAAATGTATACTAGCCCGTGTCGGTAAGTCGGACATGGGAATTCCACGACCCTAGGTAAGGAATTATTATTCTATACCCAAATAGAAATGAGTCACAAAATTCGAATTATCTCTGTCAGCTGTGTTTTAAATGAGGAGTAATTTTCCCGATTTGATTGTTTGTTTCCTTTAATTCTCAAACCAACATATTTTAGTTTTTTTAGTCCGGTAAGATGATATGTATTTTGCCCGAGTATTGCTAAATATAGTTAAAACGCTTTAAACTAGGACATATAAAAATCTGTTTTCTCTGTATGACAATAGAATAAGATGTCTATTCAGTTTCATTTTAGGTTTATTTGAAGGTTGAATAGAGTCTATCACAACTTTTAACATCGCCGCGGCTGGAGCACCTAACAATGTCACACTTACTTTTCACAAGCAACTTCTTCATGTTTCACAATATTTTCTACCAAGAAATTTGTAAAAAAAAAAAAACTAAATTTTCATTAATTTGAAATTGTCGTCTGCAACTCGTTTGAATTTGGACCAGTTAAAAGTTTTGATGTGTGGGAATGGGTTAAGGAATCTACGCTAAGTACTAGAATTTATTGATTGAATGGGATTTAGGCAGGTTAGAATATTGTCAGGTCTATCAAGGCGAAGTTTACTTGATAGTGTGTTTCCTTTGTTTCACCAGTACTAGGTTAGGGCATAGGGTGCCTTCCCCAAGGCTATACACACGGGACCAGTGGCGACCCCCAGGACTCAAACCCGAAACCCTCGATTTCCCTCGAACTGCCCGTCATCCCAGCTACTGAGTCAGGCAGGACCCCACAACTGGATATTAATTAAATGAGCTTCACACATTGACTTTTTAACAAGAGATCGTCTGCTATAAGTGGGTTAGCAAGTTCCCATACAATACCGTTTTCGGATGCCCGCTAGAAAATAGATTTGGAAAACACTGTTCAAAATGAAAAAAAAGAAGCTTTTTACAAGCAATTTCTTGATTATCCTCCTTTTTACCCCAAAGAAAGAGATTGTATAAATTCTATAAAAAAAATTGTCGTCTGCAACTTCTTCAAATTTGGACCAGTCTAAAATTTTGTCGTCTGTTAATGGGTTAACAGATCCAATCAAGGTTGATTTCAAGGGCGAATTATGTTGTGGAATTTCATGGCAGCTAGAGAACTAGCCAGATGTTCTTTTATTTATCACACCAGTGATACCACAATATCTAATACGTCTTCTACTTAAGCGATTTTTTTTCATTGGCGAGAGAAAAATGGCCAAGTCTCAATTCAGAAAAGAATATTTACAATGCGGCGGATTAACTCCACGGTACGATGGCCACGATAAAAGCAAGGGAATCTCACCGGGTCGGAAAATTTTGATTTGCCAATCGACCTTCAGTGTCTTGAATATCAAAAAAAAAAAAAAAAAAATCCTACACCGTTCGAACAAATTCAATAAAAAGATATCGGTTAGCTATTATAGCAGTATGACAGTTCATTCGCTATCTATTCTATAATTAGCCCGTTGGAGAATAACCGGGTTTATGCATTTTAGGAATGAATATTTTCCTATCGTATATAACAATACAGTTCGTCAGGCGAAGAAGATCACGGAAAAATTTATATTTCGATGGTGTCCTACGAAAACCTCGTAACTACAGTTTGGAACAAGCTGTAGTTACGAGGTTTTCGTAGAACACCGACGGTTGGGAAATATTTAAATCAGAGAACAAGATTAGGAAAATATACACAAAGTGACATAACTCGACCCTATTCAGTCTTTGCGGTCCACACAGCCCGATTAGGTGGATACTATTCGCAAATAACGGGAATTCTCATTTTACTTGACAAGTCACAACTAAGTGCGAATGAAATAAGACGAATTATTTATTGAGTGCGAGAAGTGATTACGAATACATTGTGAGGAGTTTTTGTAAGAAAAAAATCTGAATTAATAAATAATTATAAAACTTTATTATCAGGAGGTAAATTACCGTAAGAGTTTTTACAGTTAGAACATGTCTATAGATATGAAGACTCGACTGTTAACCGGGAGGACCAGCATCCTTGGAACTCTTATTTTCATCTCTCTTATTAGTAAGTGCTTGATTTAGTGTTTAATCCTTTTCGATTTTTTTTTTCAAATTTTAGACTGGTCCAAACTCGAAGAGGTTCAAGACGACAATTGAAATTGGATGCAATTTGAAGTGAAACCATCCTATAAGGTAGAAAATATTGTGGGAAAAGAAAAGAAAAATCTTTTTCCTCAATGTGTTCTCGAATATAAAATCATAGCAACGTAGAATTCCGGGTTTGTACAGTAAAGTGTTAATTACTATAAATACTTGTGTGTTTTTTTTTTCAATTTTTTTTTTTTTATAATTTATTGAAAGAGAAGACTTCTACAATGTAAAGTTGGTTTATATGTTTTTTTTTGTTTTGATAAATAGAGAAATCTGAGTACCTTGATCTATGCGCCTTCATTTTAAAGACTTTTCAATTACTTCTTGTCATCAAAGAGAAAATGAATGGATGTATTCGATCAAGATTCTGAGGCGAATCACCTGTCTGTTTCAATATTTATAACAACGTAATTTTGTCTTCTCTCTCTAAGCTTGTTAAAACTCGAACTTTTTCCCCATATCATACAACTAGGTCGCTAATCAAACGTAGGTAGTATGACCGTTCTTCAGAAATTATAAAAAATTGAAAGAATGAAAGAATGATTGAATGGATAAAGGAAAAAAGAAAGAAATATATACATCTATAAATATTTTATTTTTTTATTTCCCTCCATATAAAATGGGCGTTCTGATTGGTCAAAAAATGTATTCATACCTCCATGAACATAATTTTGAACAAGCAGCTATTTAGTATGCGTCCGCACAAAAGAAATTCCATACGAAAAAGATCAAAGTTTAAGGTTTATGTTTTTTCGCTCGATGCTAT
The DNA here is from genome assembly GCA_946902895.1 of Fragum fragum. Taxonomy (NCBI): domain Eukaryota; kingdom Metazoa; phylum Mollusca; class Bivalvia; order Cardiida; family Cardiidae; genus Fragum; species Fragum fragum. The sequence goes on along the minus strand of OX336370.1, from coordinate 7,439,520 downwards.
TAAATTATAAGAAATGAAGAGAATAATTTTTGTTTTCATACATCCGTAAAAACAACAACAACAAAAAAATCTCCTCGTCCCTTAACTGAAAAAAAAGTAAAGGAAGTTTTAATTCGCAGAATTAACCCTTGTCATGCTGTATAAATTACCTTACTAAACTGCTGTCAAATCAAAGGACTGAAAGCACTGATAGAACTTGTTGTTCAAAAATCATATTTCTTTTAGAAATCAACTTCATAAACAACTCTGGCAGGAAAAGTACAAGCAGGAGGTGTAGACTAAGATCAGCCTGCACATAAGTGCAGTCTGATCTTAGTCTACACCTCCTGCCAAAACCGGAATATTCAGGGTTCAGCATGACAAGGGTTAATATATTTCAATGTTCCAAACCGCTGTCTTACCTCTATTTTCACTGCAGGTTTAACGACAAGTGTATCTGAACAAGTCCTGACCAAATCTCTCCACGACTACCTGTTTACAGACTACGATACAAACCTGTTACCTATCTGTAATGAGGGAGAAAATGTAACGGTCAGGATCGACCTGGCGCTAAGACAAGTTATGGAACTGGTGAGAACAACAAAACAGATCCCCGTTTAATTGAAATAAAAAGAAGATTAAAGAAATGATAATAATAAAAAGAATTTGGGGACCAAAACTTCGGTACTTAAGCTCGAATAACCCATTATTAGACGACAAATATAAGACAACATTTGAAATTGTATTTAACTTGTAAAATTCGTCGTATATCCAAATAGGGTAGAAAACATGGTGATAAAAGACTTATTTCTTGTCAGAAATAAATCTTCTTTGCCCACAAAGTTTTGTACGATCGTATTTTCTTCAGGGCGCGAAAAAGCGTCTGTGTGGTAATATGATTAGCTGGAGTTACGAGGTTTGGGTCTCCCACTCACTATGTGTGCGTTATAGAAATAGGGTTTCTTGTTAAGCCTTGTCATGACGAATAAAAACCTTTTTTCTAGATCAAAAGACTGAGAGGACCGAAATGCCTTATAAATGCTCAATACTTATAGTTATAAATAACCATAAATAACTATGGCTTATGAGAAACAATCAGGAGGTGGAGGCTACAATTAGACTGCATTTATGTGCAGTCTGATCTTCGTCAATACCTCCTTGCAACACAGGAATAGCCCAGGTTCAGCATGACTATGGTTAACAAATAGAAAGAGATTACATCTGACAAAACACCTGAATGATTTTCTTGAAACACGTCAGGCGAGAAAAGACATTTTTTAAAAATAAGTTAGAAATTGTCGTTTGCAACTTCTTTGAATTTAGACCAGCTTAAATTCTTTTCTTTGGTAATTGGAAAATGGAGTACCCAAAAGGTCTCTTTTCGCTTGGCTGGTAACATGGTATATGTAGTATCATCGTATTTACCAGACTGGACAGTGGTGGAATCTTATGAAGGATTTAAGAGATGAAGAGAATATTTTTTGTTTTCATGGAGGTATGAACCGAAAAACCTAATCACACTGTATGAATTCGCGAAGCGGATTCATACATTGTGTGATTAGTTTTTTCGGTTCATACCTCCATGAAAACAAAAAATATTCTCTTCATTTCTTATAATTTAATGGCATCGAGCGAAAAAACAAAAACTTTACAATTTTTGATACCTTTTTGTATGGAACTATTTTGTTCGGAAGCATACAAAATCGCTGCGTGCTCAAAATTTTGTTCATGGAGTTATGAATAATTTTTTTCGACCAATCAGAACGCTCGTTTTTGATAGACGAAACTAAAGATTAAATTATAGTCGTATGAGACGTTCTTAATAACTAGACCTTTGATAATTGTCGTCTTTTGTCCCATATTTCGTAATTTACATTTTTGTTCCATAGAGACATATTTCGCAGTTCGTACTCGTATATTCATGTATATTCAACATCAAAAGAAACAGTCAGCAAATACAAAATAGTATCGCAGTTGTCTCATGCGACAACTGTATTGAAACGAAGTGTCACAAGTATGCATCAGGTTGTATCATGAACATTTTTTAGTATTTACCAGACAAGAGATCTTTACTACATGCACCTTTAATGAGTCTTGTTTGCAAACCACTGCTAATTAATGTTATATTGATTAAAGTGGGCGGGGCGAGCATTCTTCCGAGCATTCTTCCAATGTTAATGATCTGCAACCAATGATCAAACATCCTTCCGATGAGAAACAGTAGATTTATACATAACATTTCGACAACATGAGTTCAAATTGGGGCATAGAGACATAATTCTTGCCATTTTACTAGAATCATAATGCCAAGAAGATTTGTTTACAGTTATTGTAAGATTGATAAACAAATTGTGCTCTATTGTGTACTGTAAAGAGCAAAGACTGTATATTCATCCGAACTTAACTTAAAGACTGTTCAAACCAGTGCTGTAGTATAAAGTACTTGTAATTATTCAACTTTCGAGAACTGTTTGACATTAACACTGACGGTACGTTGTATAATTCTATAGACTTGCCTCAACATTTTCATTCAAGAACAACATCTGATGTGACTGCAAATTTGAAAATCTTATACCGTGTCTTCAAAACATTGTAGAATAATCAGCAAAACTATGAATAAAGCCAGTGAACGTAGGGCTTGTTTTCCCCGCAAGAGTTGCTCAGTGAAAGAATCTGTGGCCGGAAAACTGTTACCCGAGTAGAAAAGATGAAAAGCGGAATCAGCAAAGGAATTAACTGTGGATGCATTAAGAGACCTTCGTTTTGTTGACGTTTATTACGGAGTTCAGCATACTTTATTAAAGTGTTAATCTATATTTTCAGAATGAACCTGGACAGATTCTCACTACAAATGTTTGGATCCGTCTGGTAAGTAAAATCAAAGTACTGAAAGTACTGTAAGCTAGCAAAGCATGGGTGAATTTAGAAAATCTTTCCCTTGTTGGGTAGAAAACATTGTGGACATTGAAGAAACTGCTTGTTACAAGCAATTTCTTCATTGTCCACAATGTTTTCCAAAGCTTTTTTCTTTGGATGCTTAAAAAGCGGAATCGGGTGGGAATGGGTTCAATAGCATGCTTTTGACAGAGTTCTCTACAATTTGAATAGAGTTTGCAATATTCCTGAAATATAGAAGAACTATTTTTTATGGTGTAGGCATTCCAAAGATTTGGTGGTTAAGCCTCCAGTGGCGGTTTGCACTCGTTGAACTTTCAGACGACCTCAAAATGTGTCTGTTAACTTAAGCTATCAAAGCTGACGCTTTGCTAGCTAAAAATCAACCATATATCATTTCATTGCAAGCCAAGTTACTTAGCTGTGCGGAAGGGTTCGTGACATTTTCAACAAATTTACTAAACTGCCACTTAGAACACTTAGAAAATTGACTGATAGCTAAGGAAATTTCAGATATTAATAATTTAATCTTTAGTTTCGTCTATCAATAATGGTCGTTCTGATTGGTCGAAAAAAATATTCATAACTCAATGAACAAAATTTTCGCGTATTCATACAGTGTGATTAGGTTTTTTGGTATCATACCTCCATGAAAACAAAAAATACTCTCTTCATCTCTTAAATGATTTCTTAACGAGCGCTTTGTGAAAGTGGGGTCAGATTGAGCAGATACAAAGGTTGATGTTTACTTGGGAAACGTGTGAAATTGGTGAAAATGTTAATGTTTATTTCTTACACACATCAATAGAAAGAGGAGTATTTCAATTGATTACATGTACCGACAAATCTTCCTTGGTTCCCTAATGGTTTTTCAAAAGGCCTCTATACAAGGGATATATGCCGATATAAATATACAAAAAACCTCTGACGAAAGATAAATGATTTTCTATTCAAAATTATTATTTATTGAAATTTGTATTCAGAAAGTCTTCAAGTTACATTCTAAAGGATTATAAAGCAGCCAACTCCATTAGTTTGACATTTTTCTTAATTCGGTTTGAGATGATTAGCCTAGTAACGTAAACCTAGTAAATAAAAGTCAATGTTTAAGACTGATCAAAACTAAAAAGGATTGCTGACGACACCTCATTGTGTAGATAGAAAACCAAGTCATGAAGGATCGAAAATGTTGCGCGGAAAGAAGAAAAATCTTCTCTAAAATATTTTCTGAATTCACAACCATGTTTTTCATTTCTTTTATTTAACGTTTCAAAATGCGGAATCCTGTGGTAATACGCGAAATTACAATTTTGCCAAAACCTTTTCCAAATATTTCTTATCAGCGTCCAGTGCCCTAAAGTTAAAAGTGACCCTGGAATATATTATAGAATATGACGAAATATTTTCAAGAGTATCGAAATAACAATCCGTAAGTTAACACTCTTTTCTCAGCTCGTGTAAGACTATTGACTTGTCTGAACAGTATCACTTAGAACACCAGCCTCTAAATGTACAATTCAACTAATACTGCTTTAAAATTGATCATCTCAAGTTGTATAACATTTATGTAAACAGAAGTAGATTTAAATTCAATGCAGTCAAAAGATCAAATTGATCGCATGATAAATGCACGAAAAGAACTATGACAACTGTTTTAATATGATATAAAACAAAGAGAGAACTGAGTCTATTGATAAATACAATATACCGAACTTCTACCACACAAATTTAGATCTTCAGACCGACCCTTTCATACAAGATGTAAAGGTGTGTCGATTTCTTTTCATGTCGCAGATATCAATAATTTTTTTTCCGTCTCATATTATTTGATTTATACAATAATGTTTTCAAAAGTTGTTTTAAAAACAATAGCTCATTTAGGAGAATGAATAATTTTTTCCCTAAATTGACTGACTACGTATTCAAGTTAATCATTTTTTAAGATTTTATGTTGAGAGTTGAAAAAAAAATCTGATCGACACGCTGTGCGTCGAATGGTAGACCTCCTACTTTTAGTTTGAAAAGAGTTTGATTAAGAACCATTTAGATTATGGTCCCGTCGGCCAATGCAGCCACGTTTTAAGCCACCTTTTACGTAGCGGAGTTACCGAGGAACAACGTTACCCCCTGAAACAACGTAGGCAAACGTGATCGACAAGATTATTAGCAGCGATAGCCGATGTAAATGTTTAAACTGCCAAATCATCTACCACGTACGAAAGACCGGTGGTGACATCATTATTAACAGTTCACAATTCAAACTTCATACATATTAAGTCTGAAATGGGAAGTGTGAAATGTGAATAATGTTGGAAGTATGAAGTGTGAAGTTGGAAGTATGAAGTGTGAAGTTGGAAGTATGAAGTGTGGAGTTGGAAGTTTGAAGTGTGAAGATGGAAGTATGAAATGTGAAGTTGGAAGAATGAAGTGTGAAGTTGGAAGTTTGAAGTGTGAAGTGTGAAGTTGGAAGTATGTAGTGTGATGTAAGAAGTCGGAAGTATGAAGTCGGACGTGTGAAGTACGAAGTTGGAAGTATGAAGTGTGAAGCTGGAAGTTTGAAGTGTGAAGTTGGAAGTTTGAAGTTTGATGTGTGAAGTGTGAAGTTGGAAGTATGAAGTTGGAAGTTTGAAGTGTGAAGTGTGAAGTTGGAAGTATGAATTGTGAAGTTTGAAGTATGAAGTGTGAAGTTCTTCATTCTTCAAACTTCACTCTTCAAACTTCCGACTTCATACTTCCAACTTCATAATTCCAACTTCACACTTCAAACTTTTTCATACCTCCACCTTCACACTTCATACTTCCAACTTCACACTTCATACTTCCAACTTCACACTTCATACTTCAAACTTCATACTTCCAATTTCCGACTTCATACTTCCGACCTCACACTTCATACTTCCAACTTCACACTTCACACTTCCAACTTCACTCTTCAAACTTCCGACTTCATATTTTCTACTTCAAACCTCAAACTTCCGACTTCATACTTCCAACTTCACCCTTCATACTTCCAACTTCACACTTCCGACTTCATATTTCATACTTCAAACTTCCAACTTCACACTTCATACTTTCAACTTCTCACTTCAAACTTCACACTTCAAACTTCTCACTTCAAACTTCATACTTCCAACTTCACACTTCAAACATCCGACTTCATACTTCCAACTTCACACTTCAAACTTCGACCTCATACTTCCAACTTCACGCTTCAAACTTCCTAGGTCATACTTCCAACTTCACACTTCAGACTTCCGACTTACCGACGTGAGGGGCAAAAACCACCGCATATTATATTCATTTTACTAACCACATTTTGGGCTCAAATGCATTTACACTTGGTGAGAATGTTTGTCCTCGCGGACACTTTTGACATTAGGCGATGACAACACAGACTTTTTTCTTTTAAGTTCAGCTTCTATTTTTAGCTAGCAAAGCGTTAGCTTTGATAGCTTTAGTAAACAGACAAAATTTTGAGGTCCTCTCAAAGTTCAATGGATGCAAACCGCCACTGGAGGCTTAACCACTAAATGTCTACGCCATAAAAAGTAGTTCTTATTTATTTCAGGAATATTGCAAACTCTGTATGCAAGTTCATCTCCTAGGTGTTTTAAGCTCACCTGAACACAAAGAAGTTGCAGACGGAATTTTAAATTGTTGAAAATTCTACTATATTTATCTCTTTAGGTAGAAAACAATGTGGAAAATGAAGAAATTGCTTGTAGCAAGCAATTTCTTCATTTTCCACATTGTATTCCACAACTATTTTCTTGTTGGGGGTAAAAAGGAGGGATTGTATAGGTATTGGCTAACTCCTTGATTACTATAACCTCGTTTCTTTATCATTATAACGTTTGACAAAAAGGATTACTGAACAATTCAATGCTTTGCTAGCTTACAGTACTTTTCAGTACTTTGATTTCTGTGAAGCAGGCAATAATGTGAGTTATTTTAACTATCTCTATTAATATCTCAAAACAACACATAAATTGACCAATTGCGGCTGTCAATCAAATAATCAGTCGACAAATGAAATCATTCGTTTAGACTGGCAGTTTAGTTTGAACCCCGACATTGGCCGCTATTTTAATGGATTATCTTTGTTGCTTTGGCGATTAAACGTCTTAACTACAGCTTATTCAGGCTGTAGTTATGATGTCTAGTTCGCCAACCAAAGATTCTACTTATTTTTAATATGCCACTGGCCATAAAATTTGCAATATAACGCCGATAAAAATCGAATCGAAACTTCCTGTCGAAGCAATGGGACGAATTAAAGGAATAAATGGGCAGGACCAGCTATTGTACAATGAGCATATCATACACATGAAACAATCCTTTGTTAAGTAATATGCTGCCTCGTATATGTACATATTCTCTTTCTTTTTTATAAGGCAATGAAATTTCAGAAGTCTGTATGCGTATCATATCCTTCGGCATGTAAAGAAAGGGTATAATGTCGAAATGGTTTTCTATCGATATTTCTATCAATTCGTTACTTGTTTTTAGAAATCGAGAGAATAGAAAAATAAATAAATAAATAAATAAATAAAATAAGCGGAAAGTCGACGGAATCAAAGGTCAATTTTAATTTCCTTTGGTTTATGTTTAAAATCATATACATGGTATAATATCAAGATTATATTTTTTTGTTTCAGACATGGGACGATTGTCGCCTGAGCTGGAACCAATCAGCGTATGGAAACATTACAGACATAACTGTACTTTATGATAATATCTGGTTCCCTGATATCACTTTATATGACAGGTAAAATTACACATGTAACTTTCGTTGTTTAGACTCCTCTCACAGTTCTCAGAATGTTTGAATATATATCTCAAAAGAAATACCGGGTATTTATGTTACCTTGAGTGACTTATGATTGAACTTAAGTTCGATTGACGATTTTTGGGGCACCTCTTATGACGCCGTTAACAATTGATCAATCGCGCCTGTCAATCAAAGAAAGAAATACCAACAAATCATTCATTTAGAACAGGAGTAAAGTTGAACTCTGGCATTGGCCGCCGTTATGTGAAGCATTTTCGTTGGTTTCGCGACTTGAATGTCGGAATTACAGCTTGAATAAGCTGTAATTTCGACGGTTAGGTCGCAATCGTACCATTTCATATTTTTGCAACATGTTACTGGCCGTGAATTTTGCAAAATTACGCCGTTTAATATGGAAGTGGAACTTCTTGTCGGAAAAACGCAATAAATGGGCGGGGCCAGATATTGATCAATAAGGAATAATATCTATCTACTTATAGCAGAAAGCACTACGAAAGTAAATGATCTTTATGTAAATCTTGTCCAGCTTAATAGTATTTGACCAATCGTTGGCGCCGCCATCTTACTCCTTTAGCCACGACCATATACTCCAACAGGAAGTCCCGCTTTTTTTACGGCGTAAGTTTGCTAACTGTAAGGCCAGCAGGATATAACAAAAAAGGAATATGGTTGGTTGGCGACCTAAACGTCGTAACTACAGCTTGCATAAGCTGTAGATACTACGTTTAAGTCGCAAAACCAACAAAAAACAAAAATGGCGGCGAGTATTGTAGTTTTAATCATAGTTCCGGGCTAAAAGGATGATTTGATTGATCGATATATCCTTTATTGACAGCCGATATTGGTCAATTGTTGCCTTTTAGACTAAAAGGCAACTCGCACGAATTGCGAACAGTATCGGTCCTGGTTAGACCGCAGGATGCGAAGGCTAACGAGGATCGACACTTTTCGCTCTGGGTCGATTTGCTGTATCAATAATTTCTTTCAGTTTACGACATCAGCTTTAGCCCTACTAAATCCAATTTTACTTTTTAATTATCACTTTAATGAAAAAACTCGGGAGGTTCCTTTTCAGAAATGATTTTCTGAAAATGTATGTACTCTGATAATAGAAACATCCATCGAAATAGAAACTGTTGACACGGGAATGACTATTTTGACAGCGATTGTTATTAACTTAGGCTATGAAATCGAGTTTGGTTAATTTCAAGTTAACCAACATTTTTCGAACAATGATTATTTTAACGTGAGTAAGATACATTATATCAATTCTTTTTTAGCGCGGTGTGTTTTAATTACCCATTCAAAAGTACTTTCTTAAAGAGAAGTACGTTTATATTTTCTGACATTATATACCCGAAACTACCCGAAACGAACGACCTCATCTAATAAATTCCGATGTTTCAAATAGGGCCTGGGGAATGTATCACATTAAATTAAATGTATCGCGAATTTAGAAAATTTATCACGAAGAAAGATACTATCTTTGTAAATTTTAAAAAAAGGTGAGGTACAATCATGAACCTTCATAAGTGGATAGATGTCTTCAAGGAAAATACTGTATGGAGTCATTATAATTCTTCACTACCCTTAGTTAATTTTCGAACATAATTTCTGCAACATATAACTCAAAAAAATTTGTGGTGGAATCGTAAAACTTTATAACGGGATAATTCACCTAATTCGGAAAGTACAAGGAGTATCGGCAAGCAGTATGCAATTGACCTGTTTTTAGGGGGACATGAATGTTTTGTGTTTTGTACCATTTATGTTTGAACCTTATTTAGAGGTCAAAATATTTCACATGACAATAAACACGTCGCTTTTTTTAAATTTCGAGGCGATCTTTGATCACTTCTCAAATCTTTGTTCTATTTCAGTGCGGCCGAAGAAGTCATGTTTCCCGATCGTGATTCCTACAGAGCCACTATCACTAGCACTGGTTCCATTTCCTACAATTTTCCAACTGTTCTAACTAGTATTTGCCGAGTGAATGTTCGGTATTTTCCGTTTGATACTCAACGTTGTCCTTTACGATTCGGGTCCTGGTCGTATCACGGTTTACATTTGGACGTTGTCAACAAAAACCCATCGGGTTGGTATTGTACTCTACATCTCTAAATCTTTCCAAAATTACTTTTCTTTTCTATCATTGCAAATGTTCTATTCTTCAATAAACTGGTATCTGTATGAAAAGTATCTACACCCATGTGCCAAATTGACCAATGGCGTCTGTCGATCACGGAATCAATCGACCGATCAAACTAATCATTCAGTCCGGATCTTAGCTTTCAACTACAATATTGGCCGCCATTTTTTGTTAACCTTTTTTGTATGGTTGGCGAGTCAAACGTCGTAGTGACAGCTTACCCAAGCTGTAGTTACGACGTTTAGGTCGCCAACCAACGAATTTAGTTTTTTGTTACAACTAATTGCAATGAACTTTGCAAAATAACGCCGTTCAAAATCGAAGCGGGACTTCCTGTTGGAGTCGATGGGCGTGGCAAATGGATTAAGAGGGCGCGGCCAGTGGTCGGTCAATTATTGTCGATGAACATGGCCCAATCCTGAACTAATACTTAAACAACAACCCGCACGTACTTTAAAATTTCTGTACTAGGTTATGCACCCATCAGCTCTTAAAAAGATCTCATAAGTCGAGGTGAGCTCATATATTATGGTGTGTGAGTCCGTCAGATTTCAAGAACATTCTCTATCAGGTCTTGCTAAGAATAAAACCTAGAAACTCTTGTTTGTATTTGAAATTTTCATGTTCTTCACGCTTTTTTAATAATTTTAATATCAGTGAACTATGGGGCCGATTCATGGTGTCAATATCATTATTGGTATTTCACTTATTTGTCTCTCTTGAAATGTGTCACTTGCAAAACATATTGCATACCAGGTGGATGTTTTGCCAAAACAGGCCAAAGATGGTAGTCAATAACTGCTATGTACTTATTTGAATTGACATTATCTTCTACAGCTGTTAATGGTCGAACACCCGAACACATGACACACAACATGTCACAACAAAGCGCACCTCCTCGTTTTTCCTCCAAACATAAATCCTTTTGTCGAGCCCGCATGCGGTGAGCGAGACATAATTGTTACTATGACAAGTCGGTGTATTTGCGTTAGTGCGTTAATCCTTTAGTCCGCCCGTCCGAATTTGTCCGGACAATAACTCCTACATTTATTAATGGATTTCAAAATAACCTTGCACAATTATTCTCCATCATGGGTAGATGTGCTATTTGTTTTTTTTTTTTGATAGTTCTAATGACAAGCAAGGCCACAGCTCAAGGTCAAACACTAAAATTGTGATTGTCAAGAGCATTTCGCCCACAATTATGGATGGATTTCAAAATAAATTGGCACAATTATTCTCGATCATGAGTAGATGTGCCATTTGAAAGATTTTTTTGGTTAGCTTCAAGTTCAAGGTCAAAGCTCAAGGTCAAACACTAGAATTGTGCTTGTCCGGAGCGTGATGCCTACAAAACTTTGCGGACTCGACAGCAGTTGTCCCGGGACAACCGTCTAGTTATTGTTACCGATTACTACTTGAGTTTCAACAGAGCAAATACTATTAGCCCATGCTCGGTCAACAGTCAATTGTTGTAAATGAGATCTGCTGAGTGCCCGTCCGTTGCCCCTGTTTGTATCTGCAATGGTACTAGCCTTCTTTACTATTCTCCTCTGATAGCCATTTTCTTGTGATTTTCTCTGGACCGTCCTTCGAGACAAACTTTGAAGATTATTTTCATTAAACGATGATGTGATTTCAGATAAAGGCTTCCATCTGTTACATTTGACCACACTAAAAGTCTATCTGTCCTGTGTGTTGATTTTTCTTTTTCTCCCACAATTTGAATTTGAATCTCTTAAGAATTAATACTGTACACCTTATGTACAGTTCAAGTAACTTCGCTAATACAGTACTTTTTTAACAAAAAAATTACTTATTTCTGGTTTGGTGTCAAGTCTTTGCCCCTGAAGCCAACGATGACTTGTTTGAGAGCTGACGATTCTTTAAGTAAATTAAAAACTTTTTCTCTTCAACAGGTGAATAGATACATTCTACGGATGATAAAAGCTCTTGTCAAAGAAAAAGAACTGATAAAATAGGGCAATTATCATCATCTTCATTTTTAAATTATTAAACTGTTTATGGCAGTCATGTTTGTGGACAGTAATACAGCATATAACAACATGTTTATCCTCTTTTTTCTACAATGTTTCTCAATTATAAAAAATAAATGATATGAAACAAAATCGAAAAAAAAAAACAAAAAAAAAACAATACACCAAAACATGCTTTACAATGTTCACAGGAGACCTTGACAGTTATGTGGAAAACAATGAATGGGATTTACAAGAACTACCAGCCACACGCAGAGTTTTCTTCTACAACTGCTGTATAGAGCCGTACTCTGACGTTACCTTTTACGTTATTCTCCAACGTCTTCCAGCCTTCTACGTTCTAACTATGCTATTTCCATGTATTCTTGTAACATTTGTGTCAGCGTTGACGTTCCTCTTGCCAACAGAGTCCGGAGAAAAAGTCTCTCTAGAGATTACAGTGTTATTGTCTCTAGCAGTTTTTCTGTTGGTTGTGTCGGAAGCGTTACCACCAGCTTCACATAACTTTCCTATTATAGGTAGGTTTTTGAACATTTACCTTGAACATCATTACGTAGCTTAACCCATTCCAACACAGCAAAATTTTAGACTGGTCCAAATTGAAAGAAGCTGCAGACGACAATTTCAAGTTGATGGAATTTTGAATTTTTTCGTCTTTTTGGATAGAAAACATTGTGGATAATGAAGAAATTGCTTGATACAAGCAATTTCTTCATTATCCACAATGTTTTCCAAAGTTTTTTTCTTGAGGGGCGTAAAAAGGAGGGATTGAGTTGGAATGGGTTAAAGACGTGGCGTTAACTCAAAGTAATTGGATTAAGAGATGAATGAAGTATATTTTGTTAATTTGGAACGATAGCTTTTTTGCTAGTAATAAATGCGATTGTTAGTACAAAATCATGCGCATTTTTCTATCTAACTGATTATGGATGAAAATATTTGGCTCTAAATATGAGACTTTCGACCTTTAATGTTTACAGACATTTGAAACAAGGAAATCAAGCTGATTTTGTAGTGAAAATGACTGTTCATAGCTTTGAGAAATGAAGCAAAGATATTTGGCGTCAGTGACGTAAATTTTATAAACTCGATCTGAACGAAGTACTATCCGAAAGGAATCGGAATTAAACAGTTAGATAAGTACTTTGAGATATGATGAGGATATATTTTTGTTTTCATGGAGGTATGAACCGAAAAAACTAAACACACTGTATGAATACCCTATGCGGATTCATAAATCAGTGTGATTTGGTTTTTCGATTCGTACCTCCATGAAAATAAAAAAAATCCCTTCCATTCTTTTTATAATCTAATATCATCGAGCAAAAAAGCCAAACCGTTACAAAATAATGTTGATACCTTTTTCTATTGAACTATTTTGTGCGGAAGTATTCAAACTGGCTGCGTGCTAAAATTTTTGTTCTCTGAGGTATGATTATTTTTTTCCGACCAATCAGAACGTCCGAAACTAAAATTGAATTATATTTGGATATCCCAAACATTAGCTATTTTCATTCATTATTGACTTCATTCGTACATTATCGACATCACCCTTATATTCCATGTTTCAAAGCGCGATGTTAGGAGTATATAACATTCAATTGAAATTTAAACTTGTCAGCCCGATTAGCTAAGTTGGTAGAGCACTTGACTTCAAACCTCAAGATCACGGGTTCGAGCCCTGGGCTGACCATATCAACTAACAAACTGATTGTCTTTCGGATGAGACGTTAAACCGAGGCCTCGTCTGACGATGCTATCCATCGAGCACGTTAAAGAACCAGGCGGAGCTCTCAGCAGTTTCATTCTGTATCCTTGCACTATCCCCCGTAACAACAAACCGTCTTCCGGGGGCGTCGCTCATTTTGGCATGTGCTACGGTAGTGACGATAAATAAACGGATATACACAAACTGAAACAAAAAAATAAATCGGTACTCTATCAGAACAGTAGCAGGAGCCCTACAATGTGACTGCGCTGCCTTGGATTTATTACCAACGATCAAAGAAAATAATTTGTTTTTATAAAGATTGCATTCGACCTATGAAAATTTTAAAAAATACACAGAATTAAGTCAAAAGAAGGTTGAACTAGACTATCACTAAACGTGCTATATGACCCAAATAGCTCCATGGTATAAAAAAACCCCACAACTTCAAGACAAGAGGACCATTATGGTCCTATTTCACTCACCTGAGTATGATGGCTAAATGCTTTATTATATACAAAAAATATCAAAGCCCTATGCCTAACGGTTTAGGAGAAGATTTTTAAAGATTTCCTCATTTAATAATATGGAAAACCATGATCCAACAACAAAGGGCTAGTTGTGAGAGTTGAGCCATTCTTTAGAGTATTTTCGTAGAGGCTCAATTACCAAATATAAAGACTCATTCCCACACTTTTCTTAGACTGGTCCAAATTGAAAAAAAAAAAAAGCTGCGGACGACAATTTCAAGTTGATGGATTCTAATTTTTCCGTCCTTTTGGATAGAAACATTGTAGATGAATCAGAAATTTCAGAATGTGAAGGGCTGATACAGTATCCAAACTTATGTAGTTGCCATAAATGAAGTATTGGCAAGAAAAATTAATTTAGGTATCTGTCTTTTCAAACTACTCAACATTCAGACGGGGATTTAATGAATAATTGTGTTAACTTGTATTTGTCAAGAGTGAAAAATTTTGGTTGTTAGCCACAAGCTAACACGATAATTCAGTCTAAACCCATAGAAGTCTAGAGAAAATACCCAGACATATTAATTATCATTTTCGTTTTTTTTACGATCATTCAATGTTGTTCGATTGCAGATGTTGAATATCACCAAATTTCATGACAACCAAATATGCGTATGCAGGAACAAAATGAGCGACAAGACAATATATTAAGTGAAACACGTCCATCAATTTTAGCCAATTCGGTGACTTTATGTGTTTTAAGTGCTTTCACAGAAAGTCTTAAGTCTTTAAGCTTATGAGTTGATATTTCTAAATAATATAACATAAACACCTGTATTTAGGAAAATATAACAACAGACTGTATGTTTTATTCGGGATATTTTCATATATACCTAGATCAAGTCAGATGGCAAACGATGAATAGTATGATCCATATCTTGACGTGTCGACAGGTTACTAATGTACCATTTGACTATTTAACTAAACAAAATTTGTTTCCAGGTTACTACTTTGCCGCTGCTATGGTTCTAGTATCTGTGAGTTTACTACAAACGATTATAATTGTGAACGTTTTTCATCATGGGACAAATGGACGTCGAGTTCCAGGGTGAGTGCTATGACTCCTTTAGAAAGATGCTGGGTGTATCGTATCATAGGAAAATATATTTGTCTTGTATTGGCAGGCATTACTAATGTATTTTAGTGTATTTGTAACCTGGACACATGCATTGGGGAACAGCGACACTACATGTAGTAATATAAATCAACTTACAGAATTATCTATTTAACTGAATTTGAATCGTCAACATTTGGCTATTCGTGTTAAGGCGATCATTACTTCTTTAGCCTCCGACAGCGCTAGGATGTGGTATCGACGGATCTCTGGAAATGTCCACTAAACTCTGATATGGCAGTTCTACTGATGTAGTAAAAGGCATAAGTTTATATGATAATTGGTCAGGGACATACATTAAAGGGAAACTCATTGGTTGGCTACCTAAATGTCGTAGATACATCTTCGAAAGGTGTAGTTACGAGGCATTTGTTGCCAAACCAACAAATATGTTTAACATGAATATCGGAGTCCAAATGTCATTTCCGGTCTAGATGAACAATTTCAATGGACAAACGGAGTTCTGAATTGACAGGTACGATTCGACAATCGTTAAATCATTACCACCAATCTCGCTTTTTATGCACCTGAAATACTGCATTTAAGAGAACATTCGAAATAAAGGAGAAATCGCTTGAAACAAGCAATTTCCCCCTTTATTACGATGTTTTCTACCTAATCGGAGCCTTACTTTTCATTTCAAAGCCGTCTGTAACTTCTGTCGATTCGGCCTAGTTCAAAATTTTGTCTTGTGGTGATAGGTTAATGGTAATGAAATGAAGAATGCATGTCAGTAGATGCGAAATCTCGGCTAAGTACTGTGCGATTCAAAACTTAAAGCAACTCTTGAACAGGTTATGGGTGAAAAATTTGGCTCTCAATATCGCCAATTCGAACTTGAATGGACAAAGACATTTGAAGAAGGCTATTAAGCTAATTTTGTAATGAAGATGGCTGTTCATAACTCGGGAAAATGTAAATTCCGATATTTCAAGGTAGGACACGTGGGATATAATGCACTGAATTAGTGAATTAAACACGAATAAAGAACATTTATCGTGAAAATGGCATCAATGACTATTGGAAAAGTAGATACTTTTCCCTTATCATATTTTCTTGGAAAACAATCCAAGAGCCGCTTTAATTCAAACATTATCCCTTAGGTTTATTTCTTTCATTGCAGATGGCTGAAGACCGCCTGTTTTAAGTATATTGCTCGAGTAGTCCTTGTTAAACCCAACCCTTCGGTAAATAAAGTATATCATACAGATGAAAAACTGGTACGTTAATTCAGAAATAGATTCTAGTTGTTTTAATGGCTAACGAAAATAAAACGTCTTCAATGACGTCTTGATTTTATGTAAATACATCTTAAATTGTGGTTGGCCACACTTTTAAAGGGAGGTATCTATATTTCTGAAACCTGATCTTATAATTTAATCGTCATATTCACTTCAATTGTGTTTTTGGGAAAGATATGGCTTAAACACTTAACTAAGAAATTGAAGAGTAGAGTATGTTTATTCACAAGTGAACGCAGTAGGGATAATGTTTCTTTTATTTGTTCAACAGCAGGCATGGAAAGAGTGTTCTTCAGTGGATACATGTACTTTCATAGACTTAGAATCCAACGGTGAGATCAACCCGGGGTCGAGCGAAACAGACGATGTAGATGATAATCACGTGATACAAAATGGTGTACACGAGTTTAAACAATTTAAAGAAGATGGTAAAAAACTCCGATTTCATTCAAGAACATTACCCCCAAGCCTAGAAAACCCAACTGTAAAACTGTTGCGGGACCAGAACGAAAAGTTAGATGTCATAGTAGCTCGTATGAAACAGAAGTCGCATCAACATGATATTAACGCAGAATGGAGAGACGTTGCAAACGTATTAGACAGAGTGTTTCTGTTATTCTATTGCTTACTGACTATCATAACGACATTGGCTCTCCTATTGCAGTGTGTCTATTAATGTGTGGTATTATGTGAAAAAAAAAATGTTTTCATGTCAAATCATTTATTTTCGCAAACATTATGCCTACTATTTCAAAGAAGCCTCTGAAAAAGGTATGCGTTTGAAAAAAGTGTTACTACACACGCCGTTTGTCTTATTTGGTGTGTGCGTTACTGTATTATGAAAATATTTGTCACATAAAACCTGTGTGTTCTGAATAGAAATCGCATAGATTTTCTAAAAGTTTAGACAGGTTTTACAAAATAGTATCTCTCAATTCATTACCTTGATACTGGACAGAAATTGTTCTGTTTGTAAACAATTTCATATCTATTGCCCTTAATTTGCAACGCATTAATGAACGATAATATAGAATGTAGAGTTGCTGAAATCATGTTTTCGATGGCCTAAATTCTATCACTGTGGGCGAACATCACAATTCGTTTTTTATTTTCTTTAGTTTAGCGAATAGTTAATTCATGTGACATTATCTAGTTGAAAGTCGATGCGAGTGCTAGATGCGTTCCTCAGCCTAAAGGACCCAAATTGCAAGGAGTAATAGAAGGAACACAGCGATTTTAAAGAATAAGAAATCTTTGGAAAACAACATACTCTCGAAACAGCCATTTTTCGGAAACCTTTGCCTTAGTTTAAACATATTTTATTTGCATGAATTTCATTATAAACATATACACATGAGTATTACACAGATAAATGTAAACCAAGCAAAATGGATTAGAACGAAAGCATAAGCTAATAATGTTCTTCTCCCTATTTGTGATTCAATAGCGTAACTAACTGACATTTCTAATAGGTTACTTGAACTTTAAATAAATGACAACATATATTATATACATATGATTGTTAGAAGAAAGCGTTTTTGAAAGATAGAAGTACTTTACAGAAGGGGGGGGGGGTTGAATGGTGTTCTTCAATGTTTATTATGAGAATTGTCTGTAAGACATACGTTTATCACAGGTATCTTTTTCGAAATATGTATAGGGTTTTTAACAAAGAGGGACTTTTTAGAAACGCCTGCTGTCTTTGATATATCTTTGGACTTCTAGCACTATATTCTCGTTGTCTTTATATGACAGATTTTCTTTTCCATACAACAAAGTATCAATATCAATGTTACCAATATGTGTTAATGAGCTAAGGAGCCTGTTTCTAATAATATCATAATTTGAACACTCAAGAAGAAAATGCTCACTCGTCTCGATCCCACCACAAGTACAAAGAGGAGACGCTACTATAATTTTACTGAAAAGATGGTGATTGAGAGAGCTACATTTGTTTCTGATTCTAGTATGTATAACCTGAAGCTTCCTTTCTCCTATAAAGTACAACTTATTAGGGACTTGCTTGTTCCTATTTAAGTAATTCTTGAAGCAGGATAATGAATTTTGTTCTCTTATTTCAATTGGTAACTTGTTCCACTCTTCAATGACTGAAGGAAGAAATGATCTTTTGTAAAGCTCAGTTCTACAGTTAGGCATTCTATGATTCTGAGATCCACGTAAGCTGTATGAGGTTGTGCTTCCTATACTTTGAGGTACTAATGAACTTAGGGTTTTCGGACAGAGGCCTTTTACCATTTTGAAGTAAAGAATGAGTTTGTGTATATGTCTTCTTTCTTGAAGTGATTCCCAACCTGATTCAGCAGATAGATCAAGAAGTGATACCAGTTTTGTGCAGCCAGTTACGATTCTTGCAGCTTCGAATTGAATCTTATCGAGTTGATCCTTCAGTTGCAGTGTACAGTTATCCCAAATAACGTCCGCGTATTCGATTATTGGGCGGATGAATGAAAAATAGATTATTTGTAGAGTTCTTCTGTCTAAACTGAACTTGAGAGTACGCATCATATTAATTCTACCCCAAGCTTTTGCTATCGAATTATTTATATGATTTTCCCACGTACCATCTTCAGAAATAAATATACCTAAATGTTTATGGTTTTGAACTGTTGGTATTATTGTATTGGACATAAAAAGGTATGGGTGAGTGAGCTTTTTTTGTTTTCGAGTGACAACTATAGACTCGGATTTTGACGGGTTGAATTTGACGATCCACTGTTTGGCCCATTTATCTATTTTATCTATATCAGATTGTAACTGTGCTCCGCAGATATCAGGATTATCAATTTCTAAGGATAAGCTAGTGTCATCTGCAAAAAGGTTTATATTAGACTCCAAGCTATCGACTATGTCGTTAATATAAACTAAGAAAAGTAGAGGACCCAATATAGACCCTCGGGGGACACCAGCTTTCAATAGACACAAATCAGAGGAATTTCCATTAATAACCACTCTTTGATATCGTTTCGAAAGATAGTCTTTAAACCAATCTAATAATAGCCCATTTATTCCTGCACGATGCAGCTTGAATAAAAGACCTCCATGCCAAACTTTATCGAAAGCTTTACTAATATCAAAGAAAATCATTCGAAACTCGCGTCCATTATCTAAAGCTTTACAAATATTATCATAAAGACACAATGTTTGATTGACCGTGGAGTCACCAGGTAAGAATCCAGACTGGAACGGCGTAAAAAAATTACTCATTGAAAGATATAAAAACACATGATTGTAAATTACTTTTTCAAAAACCTTTTCTGTTGTATTCAGAAGAGAGACTGGTCTGTAATTCGATGGAAGTGATGGGTCACCTTTTTTAAAAATGGGACATACATTTGAGATTTTCCACGCAGATGGTAACGTACATCGACGTAAAGATGAATTAAATATATCACAGAGCGGTAAAGCAAGCTGTAAGGCTCCTTCAAGTAGTACCCTATTGCTTATTCCATCTGGGCCAGAGGCCTTTCCAGTATCTAAGTCTTTCAAAACATTATACACTTCTTCTGGATGTATTTCAATAAAATCAAGTGAATGCTCATGGGACCGATCGTGATCTTCTGGTAATAATGTATTGGAGTCATCAACATGTGACTGACTGACAAAGAAAGTGTTAAGCAAGGTAGCCTTTTCAGTTTCATCTGATATTAACTTTCCATTGGTTTCATCAAACAGAGGGGGTATCTCAGAATTAAATGTCCTAGGCGTATGCATTAATTGTTTAA
This sequence comes from Fragum fragum, assembly GCA_946902895.1. Lineage (NCBI taxonomy): Eukaryota > Metazoa > Mollusca > Bivalvia > Cardiida > Cardiidae > Fragum > Fragum fragum. The sequence goes on along the minus strand of OX336370.1, from coordinate 7,419,372 downwards.
TTGTTTTCCACCAATCCCTAGATGTTAAAAATCCAGATTTTATATTAGAGGCCAAATTTTCAAAGTAACCCTCCTTTTTTTGACGTATTAGGGTAACAATCTCATTTCTCAAACGTTTAAATCGTATCCAATTGCATGGATTATTGGTTTGTTTTGCCTTTCTATATAATCTCTTTCTTTGTCTAATTTTTTGTTTGATTTCATTGGTTAACCATGGGGGCTCAAAAGGTCTAACATTTATTACTTTATTCGGTATAAATAATGCTGCATTTTGTAATAATGTAGTTGTAAAATTATTAACATATATATCAAGATCATCATTAACTAAGCTATTCCAATCAAAGTTGCAAAGCGCTAATCTAAGTCCGTCGTAATCTCCCTCTTCATATTTCCCAATGGTTCTTTTAAATGACTTATGTCTAGGTTTGATGAAGTTGAGAACAGCAAATACTGGACAATGGTACCTAACCTGACTTTCGAGACAGGGCTCGCCAACACCTGACACTAAAACAGAGTCTTTATTCGTTACAAGTACAAGATCGATTAATGATGAGGAATTTTCTGTAAAATGAGTAGGTTCATTGATACACTGTATTAAGCCAAACTGAGTACAAAGGGAATTCACTTTATTAAAATGACTAGAATTCAACTGATTCCAATTGAAATCACCCGTAATAATAATATCCGATATATTCGTGTCAATAGCAAGAGAAATGGAATCTTCGATTAAGGCATTGTATGTCAAGGGTGAATTTGGTGGTCGGTAAAAAACTCCATATAGTATATTTCTATTATTACAAAGCTTTATCTGTACCCAGACACATTCTAATGAATTTATTTCAAGGTCACGTCTTCTAATATACGATAAATTACTTTTTATATAAATCATTACTCCGCCATAAGATTCGTTTTTCTCGATCTTTCCGTTCCGGGATATAAAAGTTTTGAAAGTGCAGATTTCTCGATGGGTATTCTTTTTCAAGCCAGGTTTCAGAAAATGATATAATGTCAAATTGAGAAAATTCAGTATACAATACTTCGACCTTGTGCCTCACACTTTGTACATTATAGTGTATTGTTGATAAATGATTAGGATAATTAAGGAAGCTATATATTTCGTTGGTATGAAAAGGAAATGAACTTTCATGAGTTAAAGGACCTGGGTTTGGATGCACATCCCCTGACAACATTAAAATAAGTTGGATACAGAATATAAGCACAGGTATGTATTTTGAAACTGACAGTAGTTGAAAATTTAGCACAACTCTTTGTTTTTTATTTATGTAAAAAACTGTTCCATTAAATCTTCTAATTTTGAATCTCTTCACGCTAATAAAGAAATAAATAAGCCCGTTATTATAATTTTGCAGTACCAGAAAAGTTGAAAGAGTTAAAAGCAGTTTGAACTTGAAGTGTAGCCAGAGTGTTGGAACGAGAAAATCATGTGATTTATATCTTAATCTGGCCATTCTTCCATATAAATCATAATAAGAACTGTTTCACGATCCAACACACAGACCACAAATTCAGGCTCCATATTTTCACTGCAATTTTGAATTACATTTAAGCACATTAATATTAATGACATTGATGAACACCACCCCTTTAAGTCAAAGTTAAGTACAGAAAAATGTGAAAGTATTTCACAAAAAATAAAGGACAAATAAGTTAGTGTCATTAAATCAACTGTAGAGTGTAAGAAAAATATGTCAAAAAATATGTACAAAAAATATGTAAGATACATGTAATGATTGCCAAAGAGCATAGGTTTGTTAGTTGGTATAAGTATAAACATACGATCTTAACTTAAATTTAAATTTCACGTGGCTCGATCCTTTGCCTTGATAAGTGACATTGACCTAAGGTCTAAGTTTCCGAAAAGGGGCTGTAACGGGGGTAGGGTGTTTCCAAAAGATTTCTTGTTCTTTAAAATCGCCGCGTTCCTTGGAATGTGAGATTGCGTATCTACAAGATCTATCATCATGCCATATATGAGCACTTAACCTTAAATAGGCTTGAAGATATTGTTATCATTAAGCTTTTTAAGTTCTACAGAAATTTAACTTGCAAAATGACCCTGACCTTGTCACATAACGTCAATCTTAATCGTAGGAAATTCGAATCAATGAGAGCTATCATTGTGCAAAATATGAGAATTCTATTTGAAAAGGCTTAAAGTAATTGTAAATGTTATCATGTTGTTGTTGTTAAATTAGACAGACAGACAGAAAGACGGACAACAGTAAAACAATATACACCCGGTCTTTCGATTTCGGGGTATTAAAATATAAACACTTTAATAATTTTCAGATAATTCTTTTCACACTCAACTTTTCAACACAGCAAATCGTGTTTCGTCTGTCTTAGTCCCAAAGGTAGGGGGCATAAGCTGACGTTATGAAAACTTTAAAAATGCAAAATTTATAAACAAACCCGCATGATTATTTCCCTTGTTGTACAAATTAGTACTATTTAATCCATTACCACAAAATAACATTTTCTGACACTCTGGAGAAATACGCTAACTAAAGCTGTTGGAAAAGGAGAGATTGTTTGTTACAATCAATTCTTACCATGTCTTCCGACCATATTTTGCACTTATTTTTTCCAATTTCAGAGCAATTTGAATTGCCGTCGGCAATTTCTTTCAATTTGGAGCAGTCTTAAATTTTGCTATCTGGTAATGGGTTTAAGCCTTTACTGCCTCCATACAATAAAAATGTACTTTGTATACTGTATTTGATATAGTTGTCACAATATTTCCATCACCCATTACTAGAAACAGATATTTGGACTGATCCATACTGGAAGAGATTGCAGGTAGAAAATAACGAAGATCATTGTATAAAAATTCAGAAAATGATTGCGACAAGCTTTTACTTCATTTCAATATGCTTTTTCCCGGTCATAAAAAGTCGTTAAATCATGAAATGGATCGAAATCAATGCTTGATTTTCATTCACTGTAAATAACAACAACTACTACTACTACGTTTGTGCTATGTGTAAATTTAATTGCACGGACATATTTGATAGTCACCTACATAAATATGTTTTAAACATATCCAGAAAATGGTTCCAAGAAAGTCATTATTTTGCAACAATATTTACTGGTTAAGGTGGTAGCGCATCAGTCTCGTAATCTTCAATCATGGGCTGTCATGGGTTCGATCCCCGGCGGCGGCGGCACATATCCTTTCCGACAATTGTCTCTCAACAATGGGTGGATAATCGTAAACCTAAGTGGGATAGCAGCTGAACGCTAGGAAAGTATGTGGTAGTACTGGTGTGAGAAATACCAGCAATCCATTGTTAGGTACTCCATCCGCCGCGATATGACTGAAATACTGTCAAAAGAGGCGTTAAGCCTCATTCATTTAATCAATATGAAAATAAACGGGACATTTCATACCGCACCTATCTCTACATTCGATAGATCTAAGGACAGAATTGACGGACATTTGTTATGAATCAAATACTCATTACCCATCAAATCAGATATATTTCTTATCTATTTAGATCAGAAAAGAACTTATAACTCCTGTATTTATGTTAAGCTTAAGTGTCTATTTGGCGGCTTAAACGTTATAAGTCAGTTTATACAAGCTGTAGTTACGACGTTTAGGTCTGGCCAAACCAATCATTTTATGTACTGTACTTTTTTTACACACACACACATATATATATACATAAAAAAAGCACGTTTAAAAAAATGCAAAACTCTGCTCAAGTATTCTACGACGACCGATAACAGCGGTTACAGCACTTTTATGTTTAATCGTTATGATTTTTATCACTTTCAAGGTGAGATAAATTCACGCTGGTGAAAAGAAGTGTCACTATAAAGGAATTCCAATATAAATAAAATTATAAATTATTTCTTGGTATCAGAATTTTGAAATCTTTAGAGGACAACCTTAACACAGTTACTTGAAAGTATTTGTTGCCACTAGTATTTGGCGCTGTTACTCTTACATGGAATAATTATCAAATTGCTGAAAATGATTTGCTAGTGTTATTCGTAATTAGTTTCGGGGAAAAATGTCGGACAACGAGATGTAGTGGTTCACAAACGTTAATCTTCTTTTCATCTTTGCAAACTGCGATTCCAAACTAAATAATTGATTTATGCTTGCAATGAAAAAAAAAAAATAAATAAATAATCCCGTAAATCCATTATATAACTGCCTAAATCTTTTCTGTAATCTTTCTAAAGACCTTTGACGAAGCAATGGATAAAGGAGTAATTAGTGTGCATTTTTGGGACAGAATCAATTCAAACATTTTCTCTTGCAATTACATTATTATCTACATGACATTTGGGCAAAAAATGTGGCCTCTACGATTGCAAACAAAGTATTTCTTAGATTTAACCTAGTGACCTAGTTTCTGACCAATGTGGCCCAAATTACCCTTTGTTAAGAAACCATGGAGACAATAGTTCTGTCACAATTTGAAGACATTTGGGCAAAAACTGTGGCCTCGGAGTGAAATCAAAGAATTTCTTTGACCCCATGTGACCCTATTTTGAACTTCGCCATATAGAGACTACAGAGAAAAAAATTGTGACATAATTTGAAGATTGATTGATTGAATTGGGTTTAACGCCGCTTTTAACAGTATTTCAGTCATATCGCGGCGGATGGAGCACCTAACAATGGATTCCTGGTATTTCTCACACCAGTACTACCACTACATCCTTTCCTAGCCTCCAGCTGCTATCCCACTTAGGTTTACGATTATCCACCCATTGGTGAGGGACAATTGTCGGAAAGAATATTTGCCGCCGCCGGGGATCGAACCCATGACACCCATGATTGAAGATTAGGAGTCTGGCGAAGACATTTGGGGAAAAATGTGTAACTGTCTCGGGTTAATATGAAAATAGATTAATAGCCTACGTAGGCTATTAGGAATATACCCTGTTTTTTCTATGATAAGCGATCTCAGATTTTCACAAAAGTACTCTTTAGAATGTTGTATTCATACAGTATATGAGAGGAAATAAAAATAACTAAAATCTGTGACATGGAAAAAACATCGATACACTAAGATTTTAATTATTTTATTTCCTCTCATAGCCGGTCTTTAACTCCGTAAATATCAGTCAAAAACTGTCGTAAGCGTTATTACGCATATAAACACTTACCGTAGTTTAGCGCTAACCCTTTCATGTGACATGAATTAGGATGTTTGCTGTTTCGCTAGTAAATCTGTTACCTTCATTTGACTTAAGGTCATATGCAAATTAGGTCATTCGATGACGACAGTCGAATTCCGTGATATCTAAAAATAACCTGGAATTCCGCTTAACTTTTCCTATATAACCACAAAAGCCACTTTAAGCCTATTAGATTACCGCCAAGACAATTTCTGACTAATCTTAAAGTATCAAATGTTCGTCTGAGCATATTTTTCGGCATTTGGCTTTTTTTTCTTATCTAAGTTTGAGAAACATCGATACCTCCCTTTAAACCGAGGCCCCGTGTGACGGTGCTTTCCATCGAGCACGTAAAAGAACCATGCGGAGCTCTCAGCAGTTTCGTCCTGTATCCTTGCACTATTTCCCGTGACAACTAACCGTCTTCTTGGGACGTCGCCGCCGTCATAGCGCAGTCGGTAGCGCGCCAGACTCCCAATCTTGGATCATGGGCTGTCATTGGTCGATCCCCGGAGGCGGCACATATTCTTCCCGACATTTGTCTCTCACCAATGGGTGGGTAATCGTGAACCTAAGTGGGATAGCAGCTCGAGGCCAGGAAAGGATGTAGTGATAGTACTGGTGTGAGAAATACCAGGAATCCATTGTTAGGTGCTCCAGCCGCCGCGATATGACTGAAATACTGTTAAAAGCGGCATTAAACCCCAATCAATCAATCAATCAATCAATCTGGGGGCGTCGCTCATATGGGCATTTGCTACGGAAGTGACGATAAATAAACGGAAATACATTAATATAACGCAGTACTTGGTTGGTGCCTGATCTGGTCCTGGTCTTACCAGGGGATGGCCAGCAGCTTCGACCAACGTGACGCGCTAAAGGAAGGACCCGATTACTAGTCCGGGTGGATACTTGCAAAGAGAAAATTGTCAAACTACGCAATCGACACGGAGTAAGAAATAATAGAAGAAGAAACAAACAAATTAAGCAACAAAGTCTAAACAAAGCTCTAGCTACGAGTTATGATAATAAGGATTTTGATAAAAGATATTGCGATAAATACTTTGTCGTTATATCTTTCATTCGATTAGATAACCATGCTTGTGGCCTTATTTAGCCACAATTTTTGATATGCAAAATCTCCGACTATCTACACGTCGAACTATCTATACGTCATAACTTCGAGGTATAGGTATTCGACTGTACAGTGTATAATTTGCCTTCTATTTTTGAAAACGCAGGATACTAGCTATATACCGCGGGGGTGATAAGTTAAACAGTTATAGATATTTAAAGATGTTTATTATCAATGTGAATTAGCTTTTTCCTTCCATTACCAATCGACAAAATATTTTACTAGTTACAGACGACAATTCAAATCACTTTGAGATTGAAAACAGAGGCTCAAATAGAATAGAACAAGCAATTTCTCCTTTTCCCACAATATATTTTAAAACGCATCTCTTCAGTGGCGTAAAAAAGCACGATTGTTTGGGAATGAGTTGATATTCTACTTGATCATTGAAGGTTTAAAAGACAAATAATAATTCTCAATGAATATTGCTAATCTTATATTGTCGAAGTTTCTTAAATGATATCTTAATAGTTTGTGGAATTTCTTCGGAAAAGGATAATCTCGAAAAAGTATATAAAGAAAGTATTGATTTTGAAAGCTTGTTAGGCTGCGATCAAGAAGATTTGGTTTAACGTGACACAACCATGGCTTCCTGTCATTTTTCACAACAATAACATGTACAACAGCAATAATAAATTTGGGCCATTACATGTTTAGCTGCTCAGCAAACTTAACAGGCAATCATTTTCCATCGGTGAAAGACAAATGCCGTGTGTTACAATTGCATTTTTTCCCGAACTTTTGATCATACTCAGGACTCAAGAATAGAAACATCCTGTATTGAATGTACCTATAAAGGCGAGAGGTTTTACTTAAAAATATTATCTACATGGAAAGTACCCCAAAACGGGCGTATCACCCTACTTTGCCAACACGGACTTCCATCATCAGTATTTTTCAGTGCTTTGATTTATTACATGTTACGGGACATCAATTTCTCAAAATAATGCCGTTTAATATCGAAGTAAAACTTCCTGTTTGGGCTCAGGGGACGTCGCTAGCGACCCTGCAAATTGCGGGTCATGTGTGAAAATTATCAAAGCCTTGCTATTTCATGTTTTTATGTTATTGAAAAGGACGGTGTTAACACAGAAAAATCGCAAGCTCGTCATCTTTCTTGAATTGTTGGCTTCACTATCTTTCACTTTGATCTGGTCTAAATGTTAATGTGTGGTAATGTGTTAAATCAAAGTATTGAAAGTAATGTATGATAGCAAAGCATTGTTAGTTAAGAAATCTTCTATGTCAAAGATTATTATTATAATGCACGAGGTTAGAGTAACCCAGGAGTTAACCTATTACAACTCAACAAGATCTGAGACTAGTTCAAATTGAAAGAAGTTGCAGACGACAGTTTAGGATTGGTGGAATTTTGAAATATTGGCCCTGTAGGATAGAAAACATTGTGGACATACAATAAATTGCTTGTTACAAGCAAATGATTCATCGTCCGCAAAATTTTCTGAAGCTTTATTTCTAAAAAAAGAAAAAAAAAAAAAAAAAAAGAAAAAAAAAAAAAGAAAAGGATTGAGTGGGAATGGATGAAATAGCATGCTTTTGAAGGGGTTATCTACAATGTGAACAAAGCCATACAAAGCAGTGCGCATAGTGAAAACCCTGGTCAGACACACCTTGAGCATGATGTGCTCAATTGAGCGAGAAGTATATGTAGGCAGACTTTTCAATATTCCTAAAATTCACACGAACTACTTTTATATGGCGTAGGCATTCCATTTATTAAGTGGTTACGCCTCCAGTGAAAGTTTGCACTCATTAAACTCTGAGAAGACATCAAAATTATGTTTGTAAAGTTAAGCTATCAAAGCAGACACTTTGCTTGCAAAAAACGTTTACAAAGATTGCTTTAGCACATTATGTTGGTTCCGATTCATTTGGATAAAAAGAACAACGAGATAGTATGCCCGCCAAACGTCCAAACACAAACACACTCTCTTTCCTTTTCAATTGAATTTTCATCGTTGAAGTAATCCATCCCCAAAGAACATGTTCTTTAACTGATCCAAATTCATTGAATTTGCAGACGACAATTTTAAGTAGGTGTTGTTTTTTTACTTTGGGGTAGAACACATTGTGGATCATGAAGAAATTGATTTAACATGTAATTTCTTCATTTTCAACAATGTTTTCGAAACATTTTGTATTGGCGTCAAAAGGTGGATTCACATGGAAATGGTTTAAGTATTCTTTATTTTAGATTGAAACTTAACGACGGACTAATTTCCAAACTCTAATATTGTATATAAAGTGAGCGAAATGTGGAATAGAAAGAGAATGGATAAAAGGTCAAATTCGCGTATCTCGTGACAGACAACCCTCGTGTATGTCTCTATAAAAGCCATTATCAAAGTAAATTATATACTCTAAATAGCTCTATAGAAATAATTAACCCTTTCCTGTTTAATCCCTGGTTTTTACGTGTCTGTGATTTTATACTTGAGATAATATTGTAGAAAAAGAAGAAATTGCTTGTAACAAGCAATTTCTTCTTTTCCTACTATATTTTCTACCGTGTAGGTTGGTTACTTTTCAAATTTACTCACTTAAAGTTGTCGTCTGCAACTTCTTTCAAATTTGACAAGTCTTAAATTTTGAAAAACAGGAAAGGGTTAAACAATTGGAATGCATTATAAAAGCGAACATAGTAACAGTGTAGGTGCAGAAAGAAATCAGAGTATTAACATCTAAAAGGGTGCTTCGATTTGTTTGCTTAACCCTTTCCTGTACAACCCGTTGTTTTTTCGTCCCTGTGATTCTATACCAGTAAAATTAACGTGGAAAAAGGAAAAATTGTTTGAAACAAGCAATTCGGTTTTTTCCCCACAATTTCTTTTTACCCTATAGGTTTGCTACTTTTCAAATTGCACACATTTTTAATTGCCGTATGCAGCTTCGTTGAATTTTGAAAAGTCTAAAATTTTGAGGGGAAATAGGAAAGGGATTAGGGGGATTTATCGCCGTTTTGAACAATCTTATATCACGAGAGAGATCAAGTATCCAAGTACTTCTTGGAATCACTAGTAAAAAGCTTGGTCTCTGCAATGTCTTGACCTAAGTAAATAACCACGTAAATCCCGGCGCGGCAGAGATTCTAGCTCACAACCCTCGATTTTTTCCAAGATTACAAGTCCGCCAACAATACCACTGGGCCTTGTATGAGCCCTACGCACTTTGAAGAATGGAGATTATTTTCATAGACTGCAATTAGTTGACCAATCACTGGCCCGCCTACTTTTCCTTAGGCCACACCCACTGACTCCTACAGGAAGTCCCTCTTCGATTTTTAACGGCGGTATTTTGCAATATTGATGGCTAGTAACATGTTACAAATAAGTAGAATTTTGGTTGCTACAGCTTGAATAAACTGTATTTGCGATGTTTCAGTCACCAAACCAACAAAAAAGGTCAACAAAAATGGCGGCCAATGTTGGAGTTGAAACCATAGGTCCGGCATGAACAGATGATTCGATTGGTCGATTGATTCTTTGATTGACAGCCGCAATTGGTTAGTTGTACATGTGAGATATCAAGAGAGAATATGTGATAATGACGGTGATATTTGGGATGAGAGAGATTGGTTAGAGCCAGAGATAGACAGATCTTTTAAGTGAAAGAAACAGAGGAGGAAGATAGAATGAAAGTTCCGAAGAGAAATGGAGGCGAGAACAAGATTGGAAAGTGGCCATACTCATATTGGATCGTTATCTTCCAATAGGTGGCATTTTTCAAATACTGTCAATCTTCGGAGAATATGACATGCGCAGACAACGCATATTGGCTCACTGACTCTTCTTTGTTTAGGTTAAAGGCAATGCATGATACTTTTAACAAATCGTTTTAAATCCTGAATGGTTGGCTAAAATGTTTTAGCTTGAGAAAGTACATTTGGCGTCGTCGTAACAGCATGCATGGCACATGTATGCCTAATAAATAGCTACCCTGCATATCTGATCCCTGATTTAAGATATATTGATGGAAGTGGGTTCGATCCCCGCAACGCCACTGGCTACCTGTATAAATTCTTGGCCAAGTACTGATGTTTCAAAGGAATCATGTGAAAAGGTTAAATGCGTCGTAATAGTGCTGAAAGATTGCTTAAATCGGCTGTTATTCCATTCCAAAATAATAATGCTTTTTGGCACCCCGTGAGAAAAAATAATCTTTGAAACACATTGTGGAAAATGAATCAATATCTTGTTGCTAGCAATTTCTTTAATATCGAACATGTTTGATGTCATCTAGACTCCAACATGTCTTTGAATTTGAACCAGTCTTAAACATGAAATCTCTTCTTTTTCCACAATAGTTTCTACTCTACAAGGTGATCGGTCTTCAAAGAATTTGTCGTCTGCAAACTCTTTGAAATTGTCTAAAATTATGAAAAACAGGAAACTGACCAATCGCTGGCCCCGCCCACTTGCTTCATTAGACCCCACCCATTAACTCCGACAGGAAGTTACGCTTCGTTTTATAGTGGAGTTATTTTGCAAGATCTATTGCCAGTAGCATGTAACAACATAGTAAAATGGTTGGTTGGTGATCTAAACCTCGTAACTACAGCTTATTAAAGCTGTAGCTACGACGTTTAAGTCGCTTAAACCAACAATAACGATGAACAAAAATGCCGACCAATGTCGGAGTTGAAAAGCTCAGGTCCGGGCTGATTAAATGATTTGATTGGTCGGTTTATTCCTTGGTTGACAGCCGCGAATGGTCAATTGTTACATATTCTTTGAAATGGGCCCGTCTAAAATTTTGTTATCTAATGGTAGGTTAGAATACTATTCCAGTCCAACGAAAACCAATGATTATCCAGGAATTTGATTAATAATCTGCACATGTATACCCTTTTTTTAATGCCAAGGATTTAGTTAATTATGTAGCACAACCTTAAAACGATTCGTGTTTATCTAATACCTATTGGTTTGGAACACATTATACCCTCATAGACGACTCCTTTCAAAAGAATTGGTGCGTACCGGTGTTTGGGTATTAACATTACATGTTGAACCTTTTTTATAAATATGGTTATATACCTTAGATGAAACGAGGTCAAAGTATTTATTAGAGCAAATAACAAATATTGTCATCTAACTGACCAATCGCGATTGTCAATCAAAGAATTTATCAATCAATTAAATCATTCATTTACACAGGAAAGGAAGTTTGAACTACAACATGGGCCTGTATCTTTGTGGAATATTTTTGATAATTTGGTGACTTAAACGTCCTATCTACAGCTTATTCAAGCTGTAGCTACGACGTTTATGTCACCAAACAAAGATTTGTATTTACTAGTAGTTACATGCTTCTGGCCCTAAATTTTGCAAACTAACGCCCTACAAAATCGAAGCGGGACTTTCTGTCGAAATCAGTGGGCGAGGCCAACTTAGAAAGTGGGCGGGACCAGCAATTGTTAAATTTGCCAAGCAATTTTCTTGAAGACAGTGGGTCATTGCTTGGGTAAGTGAAGCACGGTGTGATCAGCGTTCGAATATAGAAATCAGTCCGTGTATTTGAAAAAGGGGTTAGGTGGCGTAAAAGTTAAGGAAGCGGAATCGAGAGTATTTTATCTCAGTTGGAAGAACTTGTTTCCCAGTCGATGTAAAATAAACAGCTTTAAACCATACTTCGAATCGTATAGAATAATGTTTCTGTTCTTTACTGCATGGTTTGTTTGTTTGAATGGGGTTTTACGCCGCTTTCAACAATCTTTCAGCTGGAGCACCTAACAATGGATTCCTGGTATTTCTCACACCAGTACCGCCATCACATCCTTTCCTAGCCTCCAGCTGCTATCCCACATAGGTCTACGATTATCGTCCCATTGGTGGGAGACAAATAGTCGGGAAGGATGAGTGCCGCCGTCGGGGATCGAACCCGGTCTTTACTGCATGGGGCAAAAAAAGAAAAAAGTTCATAATTTTGTGACAGATTTGCTTTTATTAAAAACAAACATTATATAATATTGTTCATAAACACATTTTACTTAACCTATCCATTAACTCTTTCCTGTTTAATGCCTGCTTTTACGTGCCTTGTTTTTATACTTGAGATAATATTGTGGAAAAAGGAGAAATTGCTTGGTACAACCAATTTCTCCTTTTTCAACAATATTTTCTCCTTTTTCCACAATATTTTCCAACCATGCTTTTTCTAGCTTACAGCACTTTCAATACTTTGAACAAGCTATTTCCCAAAATAATCGTTAATCAACTACAACTATTTTTTTGTCATTACACAAGCTAGTCTAATTACAATATTAGAAGATCGCTGAATTATAAAACCCGAAATCAAATGAACGTAGCATTTTTCGAAATGTTCGACATTCTTTATAATGTCGGGTCATTTTTATCTCACTTGAGCATAAAGTTCTCTGGTTGAGCAATTGTGATCGGTCATCGTCCGGTGTCCGTACGGCTATCTGTCCGTCCCTCCGTTCACAATTTACAAAAAACATCTATTCCTTCTAAACTAGCCATGGAGTTTCAACCCAACTTCACAGAAATGGTGTTTAGGTCATGCTCTTACATAGTACTTCAAATAATTGAAATCCATGAAGAACTTTGGTTGCCGTGGCAACCAAGTAAAAAAAACCAAAAACATTTAAACAATCTTCTCTACCAAAACCATAAGGCATAAAAATTTATATTTGGTATATTTCATCATCTATTGCCCCTCTACCAAAAATTAAAAGAATTATCCCTTTCTGTGCGATCCCTGATTTTACTTAGGAATAAAGACGGAAACCTTTGAAATTGTCCTTCTCAAAAACAACCACGCAGAGGCACATATTCTTTCCGACATTTGTCTCTCACCAATGGGTGGATAATCGTTAATCTAAGTGGAAAAGCAGCTGGAGGCTAGAAAAGGATGTTATGGTAGCACCGTTGTGAGAAATACCAGGAATCCATTGTTAGGTGCTCCATCCGCCGCAGTATGATTGAAATACTGTTATAAGTAGCGTAAAAACCACATTCAATCAATCAATCTTCCAAGAAATAATGCTTAGAGCTTTGATATTTGGTAAATAACATCATCTATTGACCCTCTACCAAAATACTTAAAAAAATACCTTACTCTGAAAACTTGCCCTGTTCTTTGCGATCCCTGATTTACACACGAAGGAAGCCTTTGAAATTCTTCTTTTCATAAACAATAAGGCATAAAGCTTTGACGGAACCCAAAATAAAACACAGCAAAGGATCTGAATGTGACACAATGGAAAAAAAGATGAGCAAAACAAGAAACTATCACCCGCACCATTCTTTAAATCATTGATTAATAATGCATTCGTTAATTAGAAATTCAAAGTACGCTGTTAATAAAATGCCATAGTAAAAGTAATCGAAAGCAGATTAAATCGATAAGAATTCAATTTCACCTCAATATTTGTATCACCATAAAGTCGCAAAGTTCGGTGACCCGAATAATATTTTATATTTATTACCTTCTTATTGATACATATACAGGTGATAAATCCATTCCCACACGACATAAGTATAGACTGGCCCAAATTGAAAGAAGCTGCAGACGACAATTTCAAGTTGATAGATTTTTAAAGTTTTTGATTTCTTCGTCTTTTTGGATAGAAAACATTGTGGATGGTGAAGAAATTGCTTGATACAAGCAATCTCTTCATTTTCCGTTTTATTTTCCAAAACATATTTCTTGGTAGGTGTAAAAAGGAGGGAATGCAATAAAGGGATCATGTTATAATGGGGAAAAGGTCAAAGAAACGTGTTATAATGAGGTTTTCGGGTACAAGAAAAAATCTAACAATTAACTTTTCTGAAAAAGCCTTGATTGTTTTTAAATAAAAAAATGACACATCGAAAGTAATTTGGAATTCACACGCATACGGTAATCATATGTTTTGTTAAAATGAAAACAGCATATATGATGTATTTAACCCTTTCCTGGTCAATCCCTGGTTTTCATGTCCCTGTGAATTTATAATTGAGAAAATACTGTAGAAAAAGAAAGAATTGTTTGTGACAAGCAAATTCTTTTTTTTGCAATATTTTATACCCTACTGAATGGTTATTTTTCAAATTTAGTTTTCTTCTGCAAAACCTTTGAATTTTGGACAGGTATAACATTTTTCAAAACAGGGAAGGGTGAACTAACTTCGAAAGAAAAGAAAATGACAAACGAGAAGTTGTTAAAGAGGAAGCGACTTCGTTATTTCAAACAAGGTGTTTTAATGTAGACTTGTTTTTCTGTGTTTTGACCGTCGGTTTTAACAATGTCGTCATTTTTTACATAATATAATGAGACCCGATAAAAGAGTCACAAAACCTGTTCCCGTGTTTCCTTTTAATGAATCTATACTTAACCAAATCCCACACAATCACACCTTTTGACCCTTCGAGGAGGAAAGCGTTGGAAAACATTGCGGAAAATGAAGAAATTGTTAGTCATAAGCGATTTCTTCATTAACCACAACGTTTTCTTCCTAAAAATTTTCATCTGCAACTTCTTTCAATTTGGACCGGCTTAATTCTTTTTCATGGGATAATGGGTTAACAAAAAAAAGATAAGTTTATTTTGATTCACATTTTCCCCCTTCGATAGTAAAAAACTTCAGTTATATTTATAATAGCCATTTTGTCAACATTGAAAAAAAATGGAAAGAATTGATAATACAAATTAACAAAAATAAATATATTGAAAGAAAAATAAATACATGTTTATGCCTAAAAAAACCAAAATTATCGACACCCGAGGATTTAGTCTTCAAATTACGAAGATCTCGTTGTAAAGGACTAGCCTTTTTTATGATTTATTTATGGACACCTCTAATGACGCGTATACACAAACACCCTTTTAGCAAATAGTGAACGTTTACAGATTTGGGGTTAATTTTGAAAAAAAAAAAAAAAAAACCCAAAAACTGAGCAAAATATTATATATTTATATTTCTATATGATGGTTACGTGTATTTCAACATTTCTTGTGGCGAGCTTTTCGATAAGGTGCGTTATCTTTCTTTTTTTTTTGTATCTAAGACTCTATCTTAGACATCGCCGTCGGAACAAAGAAGAACATGTAACTCATTTCTTCTCAATAACGACTTTGGACGCCCTCGTGAAATAATATTATGGAAAACATTGTGGGATAGGGAGAAATGGCTTGTACCAACTGCAACTCCTTTCAATTATGAGCATTTTTTGACAATTTTTCGTTTGGGAATGGGATTATCTAAAGGTCAATCAAGTTGGCGAGTTCAAAATGTTAAATATCCCAGTTTCACCCAAGAAAGTTAAAAAATAACGTTACAAGTGTCTTCTCTGTCTTTCCCTCTCCCTCTGTCCCTCTCTCCCCCTCTCTCTTTCTTTCTTTCTTTCTCCGACTCTCCCCCTCTCTCATGTTTTAAGCATTCTCATTCTAATGGCAAATAAAATATAGAAAAATAGTTAAACTCATTCCCAAACAACACAATTTTAGACTGGTCCAATTTGAAAGATTTTGCAAAAGACAGAACAAGATGAATTTGAATTGAAATCTGAAGGTAGGATGGGGTAGAAAACTCTGTGAGAAAAGAAGAAATTGCTTGTAACAATCAATTTCTTACTTTCTCACAAATCCCCCCACATGTATCTCTTTGTAGCGTAAAGATTCGGGATTGTGTGGTAATGAGTCAAGACAGCGGGCACAGAGTAAAGGGTTTTAGCCTATATTGACTAAAGAGATTTTTTCGAGTTTGACAATGAATCCTCAAGTACTGTGTACTTATTATTGGGGTGTATTTTCAAACAAGTTAAGGCGATCGCACGTCACTTTTTTGGCATTATAACTAGTTTTATACACGGAATATTGCTTTGTTTCCATACAAATTCATTGTTAGAATATTAAGAAGATTAAAGTGATGTAATATTTTTGATAATTTTGGGATTAACGTTCGTTGCTAAAAATGTGAGATCAAAAATGCACTACATAGGGCGTCAAACAGAAGTCATTTCAAGGACATTGTTAGTTTGGATTTTATATTTCGGTATGTATATTTTCGTTTTCATGTCTTGTCTTTCTGTTATTTCTCTATTTTTGTTTAGAGTGTAAGATATATGAATTCTAATCCCTTCCTGTTCAATGTCTGTTTTTTTATGTCCCTGTGATTTGATAATTGATAAAGCATTGTAGAAAAAGCAATTTCTTCTTTTTCCACATTTTTCTCATCCATACTGAATGGTTGTTTTTCAAATTAAATCCACTTTAAATTTTCGACCGCAAAAACTTTGAATTTAAACAGGTCTAAAATTTTGCAAAACAGGAACGGGTTAAAATGGAGCTTAGTGGGGGGTTTGTATTATGGGACATTACGTATGAAAACATTCATCAAAACTGTTTACGAATCGCTGGCCACAGAACTCCGACAGGAAATCCGACTTCTATTTTAACAGTACTTGGCTGAATAAGCTGTGGTTACATCGTTTAGACCAAACCACAAAATTCTTCACGTTAATGTACCATGGCGGAATTCACTTGCTGTCTAAATCTATAATTTGATTGGTGTATCGGTTTTTGATTGACATAGTCGATTACAACATCTGTCATATTACATTAACCCCTTCCTGTTCAATCCCTGATTTTTAAGTCCCTGTGGTTTTATACTTGAGAAAAAAAACGTCGACAAAGAAGAACTTGTTTGTAACAAGCAATTTCTTCTTTTTCAGAATATTTTCTACCCTATTTAATTATTCGTTTTCAAATTAAACCGAATTCAAATTGTCGTCAGCAATACCTTTGAATTTGGACACATCTAACGTTTTGAAAAAACACTATAGTGTGTTTATTCTACACTGACCAGCTTCTGTGTGAGCGGGAAAATGTGACGTCGATACAGCAAGCTTACTGCGGCGTATACAGTTCTTTGGGGATGAGAACATCTTAACACAATCCCACATAATCCCTCCTTTTTGCGCCCCTCAAGAAAAGGGCTTTTGAAAACAATGTGTAAATAAAGAAATTGTTTGTATCAAGCAACTTCTTTATTGTCTACTATGTTTCCTATCGGGAAAGACGAACACATTTACAATTCCGTTAGCCAAAAATGTCGTCTCGTGTTTCTTTCGATTTGGACCAGTCTAAAATTTTGTTGTGTGGGAATTGGTTAAAAGATATAATATGTCGATTTGGTAATCACCCTGTTCTCCCCCCCCCCTGGTAATACATGCCAAAAATGAACACAGAAATTTCAGCAAATGCTCGAGAGACAATTCATTGTCATGTACTACCATTTAGTGCCTAAATGACTTTGACTTTTACACGATTTCAAGGCCACAGAACCAGATTAACTTCAATTATAAAGATCAATGGAATAAGATATGGATACCTTTTTCAGTTTCTTTCAAATATGGAATATATCAATTGGTTCTCGTTTCTAAAGCCGATTTCAGATATTCGTAATAACTGCTTATGTCTTAAAATCATATCGGTCTCTTCATATTAGGCCGTTACCATTTTGTATTTCATCAATCCCTCACCAAGAGTGAATGTAGCAGCTGGTGAAGTTATATTTGGAGAAACGCTTGTCAAATAACCCAGCCGCCACGATCTAACCGAAATACCGTTAAAAGTGGGTTTCAATCCCATACAATGAATGCAATCAATAACCCGCGATATTATTTCGGTCACGGTGCTGTAATGCGGAGGCGGAAAAATATTGCGTTAGACGTTATATGCCGCGTTTGTCGCGTTACCGTAACGACATTAAAATCGCAGAAAGCAGGGTGGAGATTTATCAATTCAACTTATATAAACTTGTTTCCCAATCAAAGTTAAACAAATAAGTTTAACCCAATCCCACACAATCCCTCCTCTTTACGTCTCTCAAGAAAATATCTTTTCGAAAACACTGTTGATAATGAAGAATTTGCCTGTATCAAGCAATTTCTTCATTATCTATATATTTTCTATCCAAAAAGACAAACAAATTAAAATTCTACCAACTTGTAATTGCCCTTTGCAGCTTCTTTTAATTTTGACCAGTCTAAATTTTGTCTGCAACTTTTTCTTTTCAATTTTAACCAGTATAAGGTTTTGACTTGTTGTAATGAGTTAACTCCTGGATTATTTTAACCTAGTTAATTTATAGTGATAACCTTTGACAATGAGGATTACTTAACACAACAATGCTTTGCTAGCTTATAGTACTTTCAGTACTTTGATTTCATGTGGCCGAGGCAACTGCCTAGAGGAAAATACTCAAAATCTTCAGTATACACTGTCGTTATGAAGATCCAGACTTTCGAAAACTTACATATTTAAAGTCACATCTCTTACTTAGAACAGCTCCTAAACCCATTACCAGACGACAAAATTTTAGACTGGATCAAACTGAAGGAAGTTGCAAACGACATTTTTCAGTTAAAGATTTTTCTCTTTTGGGTAGAAAAGATTGTGGGAAATCAAGAAATACCTTGTGACACAATTTCTTCCCGACTTTATTTCTTGAAGGGCGTTAAAAATCGAGATTTTGTGGGAATAGGTTTAATACATCTGTCTCCCACCACATGAATAGTGTACCTAGTTCTTTGACCATTTCCTTTTGTCGTTTTCACCAAGAGGCTGCAACTACCAACTGCAGGACAGGAGTATTTTCTTTGTCAGGCAGAAACACTATCTTAATAGCATTAAAAGGTTCGAGAAAGAAAGTGTGTGCGTGTGTGTGTGTGTGTGGGGGGGCGAATAGATTATGCATAATTTAAATCATGTGGCTTAATCAGGATTTTAAGAAATGAGACGCATGCATATTTACGTTCATTAGGTATTAAAATGATCGTTATATATTGACTTAACTGAGATGACATTTACATTCAAATATTTAAACCACTTCTTTTTATACCAATGTCAACATTAGCGTCTTTTAAATAGAGAAATTTCGACACGCTTTATAACCGAAGTAAAGTATCTTGCAAAAAGTGGCATATATCGCGGCAGGCGGAAAGGAGCAATCTCGGTCTGTTAAATGCATCGGTCCTGACCAGACTGTACAGGCCGTCCCGAGTCGAAGTTTGTCATTTTAGATAAATTTTCTAAATGGCAGAAAGGACATTCTACGCTGATATATCGTCGTTTTCGTTTTAAAACCTCGTAACTACAGCTTAAATTACAAGTTTTTTGAACGGCAACGACGATATACTTCATTTTTAAGTACTAGCACTATACGACCTGTGATTGATCTTCCTCAACCCTGTTCTTTTTGTTGTTGTTGTTGTTTTTGTGTGTGTTTTGTTTTGTTTTTGTTTTGTTTTGTTATTATCATTTTTTTTTTTTGGGGGGGGGTGTCACAGGATTACAAGATGGCCTCATAAAAACGAAGAACTACACATGCTGATCCTTGTTCATTTATATATTGCGAATAAAACAATGAAGGCATTGTGTTGTTTAATTTACTTTACTTGTGTAACTATGGCTACTTACAGAGATTTACTTTTCGCTTTACGATTACACTTTGGAACTAATGTTGTGATTGTCACCCCGTACTATCTCTGTGGTTCTGAAAATTTGAGAGGACTCCTAATCACGGGGTTCCGGGTTTGATCCCCGATCGCGGCGAATATCCCTTCTGACAATTCTCCAACCAAGGGGTGGATAATCGTAAACCTAAGTGGGATGAGCCAGCTGGAGGCTCGGAATGGATGTTGTGGTAGTACTGGTGTGGGAAATACCAGATGCTGCAGCTGCCGCGATATGACTGAAATAATGTTAAAAGAGACGTTAAGCCGCATTCATTTAAATGATCATGTCGTTAGTGTTCTACCAAAGCCTCACAACTAGAGCTTGGAATAAGTTGTAGTTACGAGATTTTCGTTAAACACCGAAAGTGTATTCACTAACAAAAGAGTTAATTTATGTATTTTTAGTACGAATTGTGTCCTTTCTCGATTTATGATTTATGAATTTTCTATCAAGTCCCTATCAGTCAAGTGGCAGGCTCCTCGTTCGGTGATCTTGCTGTTATACGGAATCATTATTGTTATTATAAGAATGCATATATGGTAGGGTTTTAAGACACCAAAGTCTTGTTGATAAATGAAATATACTGTTAAAAATAACCAGGAGATATAATTTTAGCTTGGTAAAAAAAGAAGGAATCGCAGACGACATTAGTGTGGTCAAAATCTATGAATTCTGCGTCAGTTAGAATGGAATACTGCGGAAAAAGAAAAGAAAAATGCTCTTATCAGCATTTTCATTTTATCAAAAATGTTTCCGTGTGTGTGCGGGGGTTGTATATTTATTTATTTTCTTTCTTTCTTTTTGTATGAATGCGGGGTTGTGATTTGTTGATACTTTCCCACACAATGAAGCCTTTTGACACCCAAAGAAAGCAATTGGGAAAACATTGTTGAAAATGAAGAAATTGCAACAAGCAATTTCTTCATTTCCCACAATGTATTCTATCCTGACAGTTGAAAAAAACTGAAATTTCATAAACTTGAAATTGCTTTCTGTAACTCTTTTCAATTTGGACCAGTCTCATATATCGCCGTCTGGTAATGAATTGAAGATGAACTAAAAATACAAGTCGGAGCTGTACAAGTAAATTGCCTTTTGTCGTCCATTGTCCATTTACACAATTTCCTAATCACGATTTCAGTCGGAGATGCCCTTGGGGACGCATGTACATACAAACGGGGAAGTACTACCTCGTATGTATACTGTGAACATGGATGCTGTGGGAGTGAGACAAACAGAAAATGCTGTGCTTACGAGTAAGTCTTGTTAGCTAACCTGAGCATAAAGTGCCCATTTGAGCTATTGTGATCACCCTCCGTCCGGCGTCCTTCCGGCGTCCTTCCGGCGTCTGTCGTCCGGCGAGCGTCAACAATTTCTTTAAACAACATCTCCTCCAAAACCACTGGGCCACTATCAACTAAATTTGGCAAAAATTTTCCTTAGGTGGTCCCCTTTAAAGTAGCTAAAAGAATTGAAATCCGTTGACAACTCCGGTTGTCATGACAACAAGAGTGAAACTTAAAAATGTCTTTAAAAAATTTCTTTCCCTGGCTCAGCTGGCCTAGAGCCTTGATATATTAACATGAACATCAATATAATGATCTCTTTCAAAATAGCAAAAATCATTACCATGGGATCCCCTGGGACTTAGACCCGGTAGGGGTTCTATATAAAAATAATGAAGGATTTTTTAAACTACATCTCCTCCCGAACCCTTAGGCCGATGTAAACCATTTTTTTTTAGAAATGTTCCTTTGGTTGCACCCATTCAATAAGGAAGAATAATTGAATTCAGTTGAAAACTTCGGTTGCCATGGCAAAAAAAGGAAATTTAAAAAAATATCTTTAAAATTCTTCTCCGCCTGACTCACTAGGCCTTGAGCATTGATATTTGCATTAAACATCGGTATGTTACCCTTTTTTAAAAAAGCTAAAAGTTGTCTCCTATGGGTCCCGGGGGAGGGGCGATCTATATGGAAACGAAGAAGGATTTTAAACGACATCTCCTCCCAAACCCTTGTTCCAATTTCAATTAAATTTGGCAGAAATTAAGTGGTCCCCTCAAAAAAGCAAGGAGAATTGAAATCCGTTGAAAACCCCGGTTGCAATGGCAACAAAGATGAAATTTAAAAAAAAACTTAGAGAAATCTTATTCTATTGACCCAGTAGGTCTAGAGCCTTGATAGTTTGCATGAAACATCAGTATACAGACCTCTTCAAAATATTTAAAATCATAACTCTGGGTTCCCCAGGGGTAGAGCCCGGGGGAGGGGTTCTATATAAAAACAAAGAAGGACTTTTAAACGGCATCACCCCCCCCCCCCCCAAAAAAAAAACAAAAAAAAACAAGGCCTATTTCAAAATTGACAGAAATTTACCTTAAAAAAGCTAACGGAAATGTCAGTTTAAAACACCGGTATTATAATCCTAGCCTTAAAATTAAATTCGACTATTGAAAGAAAAGAGCCATTATCTCGGATGAGCGCACCAGGGCCAAAGCCCCTCTTGTTTGCTCACCTGAGCACGAATTGCTCATGGTGAGATATTTTGATCGTCCCCTGTCCGGTGTCCGTCGTGCGTCGTCCGTCGTGTGTCAACAATTTTAAAATGACATCTCCTCCCAAACCTTTGGGCGGATTTCAACCAAATTTGGCAGGAATGTTCCTTTGGTGGTGCCCTTTGAAAATTGCCAAAAGAATTACATTCCAATGAAAAATCTGGTTGCCATGACAATAAAACTGAAATGTTAATAAAAACTTTAAAAATGATCTCCTCCTAACTCAGAAGGCGTAGAGCCTTGGTGTTTGGCATGAAGCATCAGTACAATGACCTCTTTCAGAATTGCTAAAACCATCACCATCGGGTCCCCAGGGGCTGAGCCCAAGGGGCAGAGGCTTATATAGAAAAAATGAAGATTTTCTAAAACGACATCTCCTCCCAAACCACTGGGCGGATTTCAGCCAAAGTTGGCAATTATGTTCCTTGGGTGATGCCCTATGAAAATTGCTAAAAGTATTGAAATCCGTTGAAATTCTGGTTGCCATGTCAACAAAACTAAAATTCTAATAAAACTTTAAAAATATTTTCTCCTGACCCAGAAGGCGTAGAGCCTTGATATTTTGCATGAAGCATCAGTACAATGACATCTTTCAGAATTGCTATATTATCATCCTTGCGTTCCCAGGGCCGGAGCCCCAGGGGGAGCCCCAGGGGGAGCCCCAGGTGAGGGGCTTATATAGAAATAAAGAAGGATTTTTAAAATGAAATTTCCTCCCAAACCATTGGACGGATTTCAACCAAATTTGACAGAAATATTTCTTTGGTGGTGCCCTTTGAAAATTGCTAAGACAATTGAAATCTGTTAAAAACTCTGGTTGCCATGGTAACAAAATTGAAATTTAAATGAAATCTTTAAAAATTATCTCATCCAGGCTCAGAGGGCCTAGACTCTTGATATTATGCATGAAGCATCAGTACATTGACCTCATTCAGAATTGCTAAAATCATCAAGGATTTTTGAAAATCGACATCTACACTAAAACCACTGGGTCGATTTTAACCAAAGAGTTTTAATCAGTTGAAAACTTAATCAGTTGAAAACTCTATCTGCTATGACACAAAAAGTAAAAATGGGAAAAAAATGAAAAAATCCCCTGAAAAATCCCCTGCTGATCCAGAAGATAAAGAATCTTGAATTTTGCATGAAGCATCGGTACATTGACCTCTTTTAGAATTGATAAAATTTCACAGGGAGATTAGGCTTGAATAGATATGAAAAAGGCAACCCTTTCAAAACTATTTGGCCAATTTAAACCAAATTGTGCAGAAAAACGTTAGAACGTTAATAATTACTAAAATATTTGAAATCTATTGAAAGCATTGGTTGGCATGGTAAAAAAAAGTTGAGTTTAGTTAACGTCAAAGGGGGTCTTTTCCTGACCCAGTTTGTATAAGGCCTTGAAAAAAAAGCCTTGTATCAGGTGAGGGCCAGGGCCACTTGCCCTCTTTTTCTATATTAGTAGCACTCGACTCATTGAGTACAAAATTCACAAACATTTATCAATGTATCATACAATCAGTGACGAGATGTTATTATGAACTGATCCATAAAACATCAAAATATTCTTCATGACTTTTTGAAATATTTACAATGACTCATAATTACTATATAGATGTGCAGTCACAGATTCCATTAAATCACAGTACCCTATTATTCAACCAAAAAATTTTGAATTTGTCCTTGAAATTCGACAGCAGAAACGTCTTTGTGAGAATTCGGTGGTATTATGACATTGTTTCCGCATTAAAGACATTCTTTGAGATGAAGAATGTATTTTCGGTAGTTAAATCATGCTGTTAAAATTCAATGGTATTATGATACTGTTTTTAGCCGTTTAAACATTCTTTGAGGCGAAGGATGTATTTTCGGTGGTAAAATCATGATGTCTCTGAAAGAATTCAGCGGTAATACGATATTGTTTTCCGTGTATTCAATATCATTTGACATGAAGCGCGTGTTGTCGGTATTTAAATCGTTTTTAGTCCAAGGAAGCTTTGTCGCTTAAAAAGGTATTCTTATGGGTATCATTTGATGATGATTATGCATTTTTTTCATTATTACGTACATATTTGTTCCATAGTTGATGGTTAAAAAACATGACAATACATTATACATGTAATTATGTATATGCTTCGTGGCTTTCTATACGTCAAAAATAAATGTCTGTCTGAAAAGCGTTTTGAACAGTTTGGATATAGAACATGACTGTGTCGTCAGTGATTATGTTCTGTTGCTGTGATAGACATCTCAATCTAATGCTCTTGTTAAATTGATTCTACTAGCCTTGTTTACGTAATGACAGTGGTTTAGCGAACCCCCCTACTATCCCGATTTTTTTCACACCCTCCCAAGAGAGGGAATTTTCTTCATTATCCACAATGTCTTCTACAACAAAAGACTGAGATTTTTAAAAAGTCCATTTACTATAAACTGTTGTCTGCAACTTCTTGCAATTTAGACCTATCAACAGATTTATCATCTGATAATGGACAAGTGATGTTGTTTTTTCTACAAGATGCAATCATTTTGCTATTGAGATTTTCTACTATTTCCAACAGTCTGTGAGATGTAGGCAGTGTTGTTGGAGGTTTCAAGACGTTGTCTGTCAGATTTCTTTATTGTTTCTTTATTCTTTTTCAGAATATCAACGAGTGTGTTAGTTGTAGCCTGCGTCGTGAGTGGTTTGGTAGTGTTGGCACTGATAGCTGCTGTCATCATTTGTTGTTATAAAAACTACAAAGACAAACAACAGTCTCGAGTTCGAGCACTTAGACAGCAACAACAGAGAAATGGTATGTTTCAATAGAAAAGCTTCTTCCTGCTTAGGACTTGTGACAAGTAATTAGTTGAACGGTGTTCTACAAAAACCTCGTACCTACAGCTTGGAAAAAACTGTATTTACGATATTATTGTTGAACACCAACGACAAATTATAAGACCCTCGCGTCCAGGAAAACCTTCCGACATGACAAAAAAAATAGACTTGATATCTTTCTTCATTTTTAAGAATAAACAAACTTTTTGGTTCTAAAAAATAGAAAGACATGTCAATATCTTTTAAAAAAATCACAAAGTTACATCCATCTTGTACATTGGCCATCTACCAGACGATAACCTTTTAGACTGGCCCAAATAAAAAAAAAGCTTGTTAAAAGCAGTTTCGTAATTTTCTAAAACAATTTTCAAAAAAGGCGTAGCAATACTCTACGGAATCCTGTTTCCGCCATCCACTTTTCGACTTTCGGGGAACTTTCGGGGAACTCGAAAATGGAAATGAGGCTCACTTACCTCAACTTTTCTGGTAAAACTGTTACCGCGAAATGTCGAAAGAAGAGACTTTTTGACCCGACGAGTGGGTCCGTCGTTTGACGTTTCAAACATTTCAAACATGAAATGTTTGAAATAAAGTACGCAGGGTGGAATAAAAACTTAACCACCCCCCTTTTTTTTTAATTTGGGAAACCGTCTCTTTTCCACATATGAAAAGGTCGGTTAGTCAAGGTTAGTCGACATCCGTTTGCCGCCCTCTTGAATGTAAAGTCAAGGGCCGAGACGTCTGAATAAAAAAAAAAAAAAAAAAAAAAACGACAAAAAATATATTCAGAAATAAAGGAAAATCAAAGATTTGAGCGCGTGGAACACAATTATGTATGGAACGCCACAGCTGTCTGATGTTATGAGCAATAATGTGGACTTGTCCACCTTCTACCGTACTTTGTAAAAATACAGCGTCATCATGTCCAGTTATGGTGTTGACTTGTCTAAACATTGTATTATTTTGTTAAAAAGTAGCGTTATTGAATCAAAATGCGGTGTTGACTTGTGTAAGCACCATGTTATCTTGTCACAAAGCATCGTCTTTCTGTTCAAATGTGGTGTTGACTTGTCTAGTTGTTGTCTTGTTAAGTCAAAAAGTAGTAATATTATGTCTTAATGTGGAACTGAGTTATCTTATCCATGTCTCATCATGTCCACATGTATTATTGATATTTCTAAGTTTGGCGTTGACATATCAAAAAGCTTTTTAACCTTATCATGTTCAATAGGTGTGTTATTATTTCCGACGTAGGCGTCGCCTTGTTTCAATTTTGTCTTATCAAACATTAAAGAAGTTTTATTTTGTAAATATTTGAGGCTGGTTGTCTATACATCATGTTATTATATAAACAGTAGAGTTACCATGTCTAAATATCGATTTGATTCATTTAAAGATAGTCTTGTTATATGAAAAGTAGTGTTGAAATGTCTAGGATTTGTCTTATTATGTTCAAATGTGACGTTATCCTGTTTAAATTTGAGGCTGACTTGTCGAATGATTCCAACATTGTTTTTAAAGAAAATGTGATTTTGTTAAAAAATGTTGGTAATTTGATCCAACAACGTCTTATTATGTCAAAATGTATTGTTATAGTTTTCATATTTCATGTTGACTTGTCTACATATTGTCTGGTTTTGTCAAGAAACAGTTTTGTTAGCCTGGATGCGATGTCTAAACAATGTCATGATATGTCAAAAGAAGACTGTTCATGTCTAAACGAGGCATTTCATTGCTATAACATTACCTTATTATGTAAAAAGAAGATTTATAAATCTTAAATACAATCTTGACATGTAACACCTTAATCCTATTATGTGAAAATATAGTCCTATCATGTTCACATACCGACTTGACTTGCTGAAACACTGCCTTAACATGTTCTAAAGTATAGATATTATGTTCTTATGCGATGTTTACTTGTCTACATATTATCTTATAATATCAAAAAGTGGCATTGCTTCGTCCAAATATTATGTTGAAATGTCTAAACGCCGTCTTATCATGCCAAAAGATAGTTCTATGATATATTTTATGATAGTATTTGAACAAGTTAACATACCAGGGAACATGATGAAACTGCCGTTTAACAAACAAAAACAATACTTTTCACAAGTTTTCACCGTGTTCAGACATGATAACGCCACTAATTTCACATAATAACTCTATATAAAGACATATCAACTTTGATTTTGAACATGGTAACATAACTCTTTGACATAGTACGGCACTGTTTTGTATGGCCTATATCAAACATAGACAAAACCAAACTACCGTACGTCAAATAAGGCCAATTATTACCCAAGTCACCGCCGCATATGGCCATAACCACGTTACCTTCTGACATGATAATGTAAGGTTTAGTCAAGTCAATACGACATTTGGACAAAGCCACACTACTCTTTTATATACCTTTGCAAAGTTTTGACACCTTAACACCATATTTTAAGATGATAGCATATTTTGGACATAGAGATTAAATGCTTACACAAATTAATATTACATATAAGCTTGCCAGCATTACCTTTTGACGTTATTTGAGTGTGTTGAAGTAAGACAACATACAAATAGACACAATGGAACTGCTTTTTGACACGAATGGACAATCTTTTGACAAGTCAACAAGGTATTTGGACATGATGACATGACTGTACACATAATAAGACTATTTTTAGACAAGTCAGCACAGCATTTGAACATGATAGCATACCTTTTTTACAAAACAAATAAACGCTTTATTAATTCAGCGCCATATGTCCAAGAAATTACACAACCTTTTGATATAACAAGACATTATTTAGACAAGCCAATGCCACATTTGGACACCAATACACTACACTTGGACATGGTAGGGCATATTTCGGCAAGACAGCACCACCTTTTGGCAGAACAACAGCATTGGTAGATATGTTTATGCACAGTATGGATAAGTCAGCAACCCAATTGAGCATTGTAACAAATAATTTACTCATAATAAGACAAATAGTAGGAATGTCCACATTATTACTCATAGCATCAGACAGCTGTGGCGTTCCATAATTATGTATTTAAAAGTGTTGTTTTCGTGTCGTACTAGTTTTTGTAAAATAACTACTTTTACCCTACAACGACCCCCTGAAGTAAATTCAAGTGTTGACTGGCGAGCCTTTTCTAATCTTACGATGTAAGGAGAATATCGGAGAGAAGCGTAGAAGGGACAGGTTCATAATTGAGGACACTCTTCTTCCGCCAAAGTCGTTGTAGGTCCCACACCACTCCACATTTTAGCATAAACTTGTTGTATCCTAGAGCAGTTCCATTAAAATTCCATGTTTCTCGTTTTAGCATAGTATTTTCGTGTCTTTGCGATAATGAACTTTATTCCCCACGTCTTACGCCGTCCCAAATTTCGGTGTTTCTGTGCTCAATGTAATTTTGACGAAACGTTTAATGCTAATGGTGTCATTGTCTAAGCATGAATTTCAAGGCAAATGAACGCCTTTTTTTTAAATAAACCCAGCATGGGGTGTCATAGGGTGTCATGAAAGTGGCGTTAAACCCCATTCAATCAATCAATCAACCAATCAATCAGCCAATCAATCAATCAATCAATCATTCAATCAATCAATCAATAAGATGAACCCAGGTTTCAATCCCAGCGAGACTCGTGAAAAGAGCTGCCAAAACTGACCATATTTATTGTTTATTGGTTATTGAAAAACGGACAGGAGTTTAACATATAGAAGTCTGTGACACATTTTTTTTCATCCTTCATCGGTACATGCGATGATTAGGCAGAAACCTTCCGCGATTTTATTTCCTAACGAGAAAATCAGCAAATTTCGACGTTTCCTCTTTTCTACTTTTCGACCTTTCAACTTCTCGGAGAGGTCGAAAAGTTGAAATGTCTTGTATTATATTGAATCTTATCCTATATGCTAGATCGAAGTGTCGAACTTTTTTACAATAATCAAGTGAAAAAATTCCTCTTTTCTGCTTTTCATTGCGAAAATCTGAAGTAAGAAGTCCCTAATACCAACATTTCTAGACAAACGTGAATTTGAAAAATCGAAAGTTTTTTGACAATTGTCAGGTTAAAAACTTCCAATTTTCGACTTTTCGGGTTGAAAAATTTCTAGAAAATAGAAGTTAGAACGCCTAATTTCTACTTTCCGAGTTCCTTGTAGGTCGAAATGTTGACGGAAACAGGATTCAGTAATAATCAGAAAATTTTGTCGTCACTCTGACAAGCGAATTTTCCTTCGTCATAAAGTAACGTCATTTAGTCAGTTTTTTAAGAGATGAAGGGCATATTTTTTGTTTCATGGAGGTATGAACCAAAAAAACTAATCACACTGTATGAATACGCGAAGCGGATTCATACATAAGTGAGATTAGTTTTTTCGGTTCATACCTCCATGAAAACAAAAGATATTCCCTTCATTTCTTATAATTTAATAGCATGGAGCGAACAAAGCAAAACTTTACAACTTTTGATACTCTTTTGTGTGGAACTATTTTGAACGGAAGCATCCAAAATGGCTGCGTGCTCAAAATTTTTTTCATGGAGGTATGAAATAATTTTTTTGACCAATCAGAAGGCTCGTTTTTGATAGACGAAACTAACAATTAAATTATTTCTGGATAACGGAACTTATGTGATTAAATCGGACTCAATCGGATGGCTTAAGTGTTACTTAGTATTCTACATCCGTTGAATGGTTGTCATGTGCGAATCTCTTCCGGGTGCCCAACAGTAAAAATATGGACGCGGGAGGACCTGTATTCTCAAAGGCAAAGTTTCTTATAGCTCAAAAGCTGGCTAGGCCTTTCAATAGGGGCCACAGTATAAACCTAGCCTTGAAGCCATTCCCACATAACAGAAAAAACTGGTCAAAATTGAAAGGAGTTGCAGATAACAATTTATAGTTTATAAAATTTCAGATTTTTCAACTGTCTTGGTAGAAAACATTCTGAAAAATAAAGAAAATATTTGTGACAAGCGATTTCTTTATTTTCCACAATGATTTTCAAAGCTTTTTTCTTAAGGGCATCTAAAAGCGTCATTGAGTGGGAATGGGTTAAATTATATAATTCTAAATGCCTGTGTGGAAATTATTTTAGCTAATAAATTGCGCCTTATATGATAGTATTCAAATAAAAGATACCGTATTTTTAAATACTTTCATTTTTATCTTAAATCTTTGATCAAAAATGTGATTTACAAAAAACGAGGAATTATGTTTTTCCAGTTCCTGTGAGACCAGCCGAACCGCCCAAACCGCCATCTTACATCGACGCTCCACCAGAATACAGTGAAGAGATGCCGGACTCACATTACAGACCTCGAACAGCAATGCAAAATAATCCTGGAAACGTTTCTTACAATACTAGATTCGGTGGAATGTCTAGAATCGGTTCTTTAAGAACCGAAAATCTTCACCCACTTGGTACTGTTCCGGCTAATATGGCACGTGCTTCCGGTAGTTATGATAGAAACAATGCACAACTTCCGGGTGCCATCGATGATGCTCCTCCAAGGTATTCCTCGCTGGATCGAGGTCAAACGCCAATAACGAACACTTCCAATACAGCAAATACTAATCATCGACGATTTATTCGCACACCTGATGCAAATACTGGCAATAATTCAACGATACAGGAAGAAGAAACAAATTCTAGAACTGAAACTGAGTCAAGTGTTACACGAGAAATTAGTACAGCAGAGAGTCAGGTAGACACCCAGACCATGCGATCCGCCTCTAGAATTCCTCAAACGGTCCGGAATTTACAAAGTCGACAATCAACTACTATATCAGGGGTACCGAGATCTCGAATGACAACGAGATCTTCGAGTAATCATAGGAATACGACTTTATCCGAGATGGATGATTCAGACGTTAATAGTTTGGCAAATATCTGAAGTTATTTAGATCGTTAATGCCAAAGAATAATTCAAAGAATCTGTGATATTTATTTGTGATATGTTTTAATTATTTTTTTCTATTCATAAATATCGCTATTTACAAACTATATTTCCTCGGTATAAACCCTTGTCATGCTGAACCCTGGAATATTCCTGATTTTGGCAGGGGGTATATGCATCGACCAACCTGCACATATGTGAAAGCTGATCTTTGTCTATACCGTCTGCTTTTCCATTTTGAGCCAGAGTTATTTATAGGATAAAAATTCGAAATAGATATTACCCCATTATTGATCCTCCAGTGCTTTCAGCCGATTGATTTAAAACCAAATAGGTAGATGATGTATAGTTCAGCATGACAAGGGTTAAATAATTTGACTCCATCGTGTAAAAGGGGCTCTCACTGACGAACTGTGCCAATTCTTAGCTTAGGAAAGTCTAAATTGAAGGGTCGGGTTTGTCATCCAAAAAAGCAATCGACAAAATAAAAAAAGCAAACATTCATTTGGACCAGAATGAACTTTGAACTCTAACGTGGGCTGACATTTATGTGAAGCAATTTTTCTGGTTTGATGACTTAAACGTAGCTTATTCAACCTGTAGGTAGGACATTAAGGTTGCCAACCAACCATTTTCTTCATTTGTAACATGTTACTGGCCAAAAAATTTGCAAAATAGCATCGATAAACATCGAGGTTCAACTTCCTTTCGGAGCTCAGTGGGCGTGGCCAGCGAACCGTCAATTTCTAAACATCATTTACAGCCATTTCTCAGATGAATTCTGAATGTCCTTCAGATCGATTTAGTTTTATCTTTATCTGAAAAATACGTTAATCATTGCGTTATGACTACCCACAAAATCCCTTCTTTTTACTCCCCCCCCCCCCAAGATAAAAGCATCGGAAAACATAGCGGAAAATGAAGAAAATGCTTGTATCAAGCAATTTCTTCATTAACCACAATTTTACTTATAAAAAGATGGACCAATTTACAATTTCATCAACTTGAAATTATCGTCTGCAGCTTCTATCAATTGGGATAAGCTTGAATAAGCTGTAGTTACGACGTTTTAGTCGCCCAACAAAAAAATCGCTTCACCTAAATGTCGGTAAGTGTTGGAGTTCAGAGTTCACTTCCACTCTTATTGTATTATTTAGTTAGTCTATCGACCTTTTGATCTACAACCCCGGTCCGTCAATTGTATCCAAGAACAAACAACCTCTACCGAATTTCAATACATGTATTTAGAAAATGAAGAGAATATTTTTTTGTTTTCATGGAGGTATTCATACATTGTGATCAAGTTTTTCGTTTCATTCCTCCACGATAGCATAAAATATTATCTTCGTTTCTTATAATTTAGTGACAACGAGCGAAAAAAGCACATATTTTACAAATGTTTATACTTTTTGTGCGGAACTATTTTGTGGGGAAGCATACAGAACAGCTGCGCACTCAAAACTTTGTTAAAGGTGGTATGACTTTTTTATCGGCCAATCGGAGAGCTCGTACTTGATAGACGAAACTAAATATCAAATTATTGATCTTTTAAACCAACCTTTTTCGAGTCCAATTTTAATAATGTTTAAAAAGGACAGAAGTTAAAGACAAGACTTAGAAGAAAACCATTTTGAGGTAAAATGAGAGAAATATGCTTGTCACAAAAGTGTCTCCATCTTGTTATAAATGAAGAAATTGCTGATCTCAATCGGTTAATTGTCTTTATTTTTCTCAATATAATTCTTAAATTAATACATCAATGGCAGAAAAATAAAAGGAGTGATTGATTCATTGATTAATTTATTGATTGACTGGAGTTTAACGTCACTTTTAAGAGTATTTCAGTCATATCGCAGCTCCTGGATCACCTTTCCATTGTTTCCTGGTATTTCTTACTCCGGTACTACCACTACATCCTGCTAATACTGCATACGTTTACAATTATCTACCCATCGGTTGGGGAATCAATTGATGAATGGATGCGTGTAAGCCGTCTTTTATCGTTCATGGACACAAAGTCTTTCTGATTGGAAACATCTCTTTACATCTCTTAGATGATGTTGCTAATTATTGACAATCGAAAGAGTAATTCGAAGTAACACTCAAAAGGAACTTACCGAATTCAGAAAGAAACTTACGCTGGGTATCTCCATTTCAATGAAGCGCAGACATTTGGCAGCCCGATTTGCTACAAATTATAGTTGGAAAATACTTACTGATCACACGAAGAACTAAAGCACACATTGAGACACAATCTGCGATTTTTTACCAGTCTGAAATTATTTTGTAAGGTAATGCGTTAAAGAAAGTCTAATGATTGATTTAAAAATGAAGAGAGCATTTTTTGTTTTTATTGAGGTATGAACCACACTGTTGTATGAATCCACCTCACAAAGTCATACAGTGGTGATTAAGTATTTAATTTAGTTTAATGCCATACTGCAATAATAAGCAAATAACTTACTAGTCGCGAGAAAAAACTTTATGAATCTACCTTGTACGTAGATATATTCTCAAAATTTTGCTCGTGGAAATATGAATAAAAAAATCAGCCAATCAAAACACTTGAATCTTTATAGACAAAACTAAATTCAAGTAAAACACTTGGAAACAAACATGATTTGGCAGTTTAAAATTGTCCATATGAACGGAGCGACGATGAGTCCAGACCGGTCAAACTTTGACCTTCTCGCTGTCAGATTAAGGTCGAAAACCTCCGGACACCAACATTCTAGTCAAGTCCAAATTAAAGAGAGCTGCAGACAACAATATAAAGTTGATGAAATTTTAGATTTTTCAACTTTCTGTGTGGAAAACTTGTCGCACACATTTTTTTTTCATTTTTCACAATGTTTCCCAAATTGTTTTTCTAGAGGGGCGTTAAAAGCGTCTTTGTGTGGTAAAGAGTTAATGATCCCTCATTGTTTAGTGACGATTGGGCTATCAAATTTGTGACTGCAGCTCTATTTAAGCTCTTCCTTATCAATAGCTATTTTAGAAACATATATGTGCACTTCCACCGTAACTGTCTTGCACGGCTTAACTCGTCTCTGAATAATTATTTTTGACAAACCAGAAATTGGACGAAGTTATCGATGCCGGCTCCTACATCAATGTAATAAAGAAATAACATTGCTTTTACCCATTCCTATACACTGACGCTTTTTTATGCTTCTTAAGGATTATTTAGGAATGGCTTAAACAGCGTTTGGATTTTACATGAAAGGAACATCAGGGGAAACAACAAGATCCCAAAAAACAAACAATCCCTTCTTTTTACCCATTATCTTTACCCTAAACTACGTTTCCTGTAGGGTCAACCCTGTTGTAAATTCGATTTAAATGTGACTTTTCTAAATTGAAGAATCGCGTGTCAAGCAAAGAATCAATCAACCAATTGAATAATTCATTTATGAAGTGAACGCTGAACTCCGACATTGGCTGACATATAATCATTATGTGAAACATTTTGGTTGTTTTGGCGACTTAATCCTACTATTTTACTTTTTGTGACATGCTAATGACCATAAATTTTCAAAATTAATGACGTTTACAATCGAAGTGGAACTTCCTGACGGAGGTCAGTGGGCGGAGTCAGCGATCAGTCAATTTGTTTGAGTGCAGATGTAGAATAAAAAGTTTTTAATTAAACCTGAGACCGCTATTAATTCAACAATGAAGACGTCAGGAATGGAGACAGCAGGTGATTTTTTAAAAAAAGAAAATTATATTTCGAGAGGGTTAGTTGAATAAACGACTCGGATTCGTAGATAAACAAGCTGATCATGAAACAGCATTTAAAAGAATTCAAGTGGATGTTTTTTGAGAAACACATAACGGACGCGAAAAAGCTCAAATAACGAACAACAATTTAAAGTTCATGTAATTTTACTTTTTTCAAATTTCTGGTTGGAACACATTGTGCAAAATGAAAAAAATGTTTTTCCAAGCAATCTTTTATTTTACACAATGTTTTCAGAATTATTGTTTTTCTTGAGGGGCGCCCTCAAACGTCAATGTGTGGGAATGGGTTAAACCCGTATCTGTCCTGGATAGACAAAGAATAATCATCACCGCATCACCAGCTTTTGTTAAACTGACGGATTTCTATAGCCACGCCCCTCAGCGTCCGACAAGACCTCTGACAAGACATTCTGAAATAAAAAAAAATGTTAGTTTGCAAAATATATGATTAGGGAGAAGATCGTTGATTTGCGACCTAATCGTCGTAACTACATCTTGATTAAGCTATAGTTACCTGGTTTAAGTCGTCAAATTAGCAAAAATGCTTTATATAAAGGTCGGAATTCAACAATCACTTTCAGTCTTCATGTATTATTTGATTGGTCAGTCGATTCATTGATTGACAGCGTAGAGCCGTCAAATAATCTGAAGTTACGGAACTTTGGTCCCATAAAGACGTAATTCAATCGATACATGTTACATTTAGTATAACCCTTTCCTTGTTTTTGAAATTTTAGACTGGTCCAAATTGAAAGAGGATGCAGACGAAAATGAAAATTGGATGCGATTCTAATTAAAACCATCCTATCTGGTAGAAAACATTGTGGGAAAAGGAGAAATTGCTTATTTTAAGCAATTTCTCCTTTTTCCACAATGTTTTCTCGAGTATAAAATCACGGTGACGTAAAATCCTGGGTTTATCCAGGAAAGGGTATACTACTTTTGTAACTTTTCGATTGTCAAAATCCTAAATAATTATACCATTTTCTTTCTTTCCACACCTCTAATGTGCAGTTCGGGAAAAATGCTCACAAAATAAATCTTTATGTGATTTATATTTTTAACAAGAATTGTCTTAATATTTGAAAATCCTACGAAAGATACTGCGGGTTTTGATGGTTTGTCGACTTAATTACTGTCAATCTTGTTCAAGCAACCCACTGTACCAAGCGACCACTTCCATTAACCCGTTATCAGACGAAAAACATTTGCAAATTGAAAGGAGTTGCAGACAATATTGCAAAGTGCAATGTCAGTGGAAAAAATATCCTTATCGGTTAAAATCGGGGTTATCTGATATTTAGTTAAAGGACCACAATCGAAATCCATTTTAAGAGGCAAAACTCTTTGAAAAACACAAATTTTGTAATAAGTATCATAACTTATTCTTACGTTGTTTGAACTCATTAGAATCGTCTCATTGAGACGATTCTAATGAGTTCGAACAACGTAAGATTTAGTAAGAATTCTTCAACAGTTTGTGTGTGTAATCGAATCGATCCTTCATATATGCTGAAAACAAGTGTATAAAGCGACCACTCTCGTAAGCTTCCACATAACTTGGCAGTTTCTTGAATGGCATCTTAATACAGGGTTTACTGTATATAAAAATGGAATAATGTATCGGAAGGAAAAAGGTCGCCTTATCTAATACATAATTACAAGAGAAAGGAGTGGGTAATCACCCACATTGTAGAGTTGTCTTGTCGTCGTAAAAAGTCATCCTTTGAAAACTTTCACTTATAGAGCAAAACGACCAATCAATGCTAATTTTCTCCCTAAATTTGCACTTTTTTAACAGAAGGAATTTTAATTTCGGAAATTGACATTTTTTTTTAAATATTTTCTTTAAACAATAAGCAAATCATCAGTAAAATGATAAAAAGTAATCTTTAGATTGATAGAAGAGGTAGGTTGGTCGATCGCTGCTCTCAATCTCTCGAGCTTTTATCGATTAAAGATGTTAATCGAGTTAAAAGTAAAACTACTTTTTCACAATCTAACTCGCAAAAGTAGGTTTCTTTATCAGGAAATAGACGGATCGTTGGCTACGCCAACTAAGCTCCGACATGTAGTTCAACTTCGATATAAAACCACGTTATTTTGCGGTCAGCAAGATGTAACAAAAATGGTTGGTTGGCAACCTTAACGTCGAAACTGCAGATTATAACCTGTATTTACGACGTTTAAGTCGCAGAACCAACACAAATGCTTCTCATAAATGCTAGCCAATATCGGATTCAAAGCTCATATTAGGTCTAAATGAATGTCTTGATTGGTCGATTGATTCTTTTATTGATATCGCGATCCGATAATTTCGTTGATGAAGCATGACTTCTACCACGCATATCTCAAATATGAAAGACCTGACATCCGATTCTTACATTCAGCTATGAAAGCAGTGAAAAATCTGCCCCCCCCCCCGCAGTAGGTTTGTAAGTTATTTACAACTGGTCTATCGATGGAAAGGTTAAGTTAAATTCAATACGTGTAGGAAAGATCGGTCCCTTTTTCACAAGAAGCGACTTGGTAGACGTATACGAACAAAGCAAATCCTTAGCATATTAAAGCTGTACTAACGATGTTTCCGCTGCCCTTGAAGAAATCTTGTTGGACTTTTTAACATGGGTAAAGCTACCAGATACTCTCCGTACAGTTGACTAAATTTTATGTCGGGCTTTATCCCTGGCCAATCTACAACATACTCTTCTTATAGATGTCTATAATTCTTGCCAGACTCTAACTCTGGTCAATCAGCCACATACTCTCAGTACAGATGTGAAAATTTCTTGCAAGGGTTTAACATGGGTCAAGCAACCACATATTCTCCGTACAGATCTCTATAATTCTTGTCAGACTGTAACTCTAGTCAATTTATCAACTACCCTCCGTACAGATATCTAAAATCCTTGTCAGACTTTTACTCTGGTCAAGTTACCACTTACTCTCCGTATAGCTGTCTAAATTTGAGAGAGCTTAACATTGATCAAGCTACCACATACTCTCCCCATACAGATCTCTAAAATTCCTGTCAGGCTTTAACTCTGGTCAATTTACCACCTACCCTCCGTACAGATGTCTAAAATCCTTGGCAGACTTTAACTCTGGACAATCTACGACATACTCTCCGTACAGATGTCTAAATTTCTTGTCAGACTTTAACTCTAGTTAAGCAACAACAACATTCTCTCCGTGGAGATGTCACACTAACACATACTCTCCGTACAGATGGCAAAATTCTTTTTGATTTAAACTCCCATTCTCTCCGTACAGATGTCTACTGTTATTGTTGGACTTAACATTTTGCCAATGTCAATCTACCATATACTCTCCGTACAGATTTGTTACTCAGACAATTACTTTGTTAACGCTTTGTCTAACCGCCCCTCGATTTTTGGGCAAATGTAGTTACTCTGCAGCCAAATGCACTCACACGATTATAAAAATCGACAGTGTTTCGCTTTTGTCTTTTTTCACTATTGTATGTTTTTATCCCATTACCCGACAAACATCTTTTAGACTTGTCAAAGTTGAAAAAGATTGATGACCACTTTAAACGATAAAAATCTAAAAATCGTTGTCTTTCAGGGTATTGGAATAGTTTATATCCAAGTCACTAATGGCCTAAATGCCCTTGCAAACATCTTAGTGCGTCTTTTGTCTTCGTCTATTTATCTATAGGTCAGGATTAAATTACATTAATTAGATAATCAATAAATACTACGTATTTGTTTTGACTGAAAACAATGCAATTGTCTTGATTGAAAAGACAAAAACATGGCGGAATGTTGAGCGGAATCGTCGTGCGGTGATGTGCACATAATATGTTGGCTATGTTTGAGCTGTGATTTTGAAAGGGGGTTGAACTATTTTGTAAAAGGTAAGATATTCATGATTCTTTTAACCGATTCTTGTGGTTTATATACAGGCGCTGCTTTAGAATTAAAAGCGAATTTAACACTTATGTTATAGAAAGATTTGGATTCAAAGGCTGGTCAAAACAAAGGTCTTTTTTTAAATTTCAAGTGACAAATCGCGGCTGTCATTCAAGGAACCAACCGACCAAGCAAATAATTCATTTAGCCCGAAATTGAGCTTTGAATTCCGGCAAGCTGTAGTTCAGACGTTAAGGTCGCCAATGAACCATTCCAATATTTTGTTACATGCTACCGGCTACGGATTTTGCAAAATAACGCTGTTTAAATCAGAGCGAATCTTCCTGTTGGTGTCAATCGGCGGGACCAACGGAGTAAGAGGGCAGGACCAAAGATTGATTAATTGCTAAATTACTACGAGCTAGAAAAAATAGAACTTGGGATATTTTCTAAACCTAAAACTTTTTTAATTAGTCCAATTAACGGGAATTACATTTGTGGCCCGTTTTATGAAACCGAGCCACTTCAGAAGTCAAAACAAGTTTCGAGGCTGGTCAGTCTGCGTTAACTCTGCACATTAACCCGAATCGCTTTGATAGATTCTTTGAATGCGCATCTTGAACCAATCACTTTATCCATTATTTATTTTCGAGGGAATTTCCCTTTTCGTCTACACACTCTGTGAATATATTTCAATCCATTATCTTGGTCTTCTATATGAGACATTAGTTTGGGTGTCTGAGTCAGGTTTTCTCGGGTTATACTTGCACCGGTGTGAATCCCCCTCGAACCGCCGAGTCGATTTTCCAAATATTTCAGAGACCCTGCACGGTACAGAAGGTATGAAGCTCCGAAAAGATGCATTCCGTGGTGTATCTGTAGCACGACCTCTTACAAACAAATGATACATGTACTTACATACCCACCAACTATTTCCTAAAGCTTCTTCCCGTATATTAACCCATAACAACAAGACACAATTTTAAACTGGTCCAAATTCAAAGAAGATGCAGACAACACATTCTAG
The DNA here is from genome assembly GCA_946902895.1 of Fragum fragum. Lineage (NCBI taxonomy): Eukaryota > Metazoa > Mollusca > Bivalvia > Cardiida > Cardiidae > Fragum > Fragum fragum. The sequence goes on along the minus strand of OX336370.1, from coordinate 7,379,669 downwards.
TTGATGGAATTTAAAATTTCTTTGACTTTTGAGGTAGAAACATTGTGGATAATGAAGAAATTGCTTATCACAAGCAATTTCATCATTTTCCACAGTGTTTTCAAAAGCTTTTTTACTTTGGTGGCGCCAGAAAGGGTTATTGTTGTCATACTGAATTAAAAATCATATACAGAATTGTTTTAAAAACCAAATGATTGTCAAAATTTGAATGTCTGAATGAGTGTCAATATCTCTTTGAGAGAAAATTGATTATTTGAACTACTCTGGCTTAGAGGGGACAAACAAGAGGTGTAGACCAAGATCAGTCTGCATTTAAGTGAGGATTTATCTTTGTCTATACCATCTACCAGAAGCAGGAATATTCCGGGCTCTGCATGACGAGGGTTAAGGTATCTACAAATTATAGATTGTGCATCTCTGCTCTTTTCAGACAAACACACTAAGAATTTTTAACACAGGTTTGCCGCCCTACAGTTATAGAGAATCACTTCATTTCATAGACAGGACGACTGATGCCATCCTGCTCGAGAGACAATGACACACCATTAAATTGTGAACATGGGTGCTGTGGTAGCAGTGCTGCACAGGAGTGCTGCTCATTTGCGTGAGTTTTATACACGTGACCCAGCACGATAATATCAATTGCTGGCCACGCCCACTTTTCTCCGACAATGTTGTTTGACTGAGATATAAATCGAAATAAGTTTGCGAAATATAGGGTCTTAAAACAAAAAGAGAATACATGTAGTTAATCGGCGACCTGAACGCAATTGTTGCAGCTTTTTTCAAGCTTTAATTACGACGTTTAGATCGTCAAACAAAGAGTTACACTTTAAATGTATGTCAAAGTCCAAAATTTTCAATTCCAAAGCCACCAGCGAAATTAAGGAAGCATTCTAATATGTGCAAACCGCCATAATATAAATGAAAAAATGTATGAATTGGCGAGAAACGCATTTAGAACAAATATATCGTCATTCACCGATAATCCTTTGATAAATCTAATTGGTCGGTCGACTTTTGATTGGCAAGGACGATCCGCCAATAAGAATCAATTCAAAAGGGTGTGAAAGTGGTTTTGCCGAAAGTCTGATCGAATATCTTTTGTCTAAATCGGGTGTTAGACGCCCAGTAACGGGTTAGGACAAATGTCTAACCGAAAGTCCAATGTCTATTTCTGGTGTTAGACATTAAAAACCGGGTTAGGGCGAAGGTCTAATGGAAAGTCTAATGCCTATTTCTCGTGTCAGACATTTATAAACGGGGATAGAACAAATGCCTAATGGAGCGTCAAATGTCTATTTCTGGTGCTAGACATCCAGTGACTGGTTAGGGCAAATGTTTTATCGAAAGCCAGATGTATATTTCTGGTGTTTGACATCTAGTAACGGGTCAGGGCAAATGTGTAATCGAAAGTCTAATGACTATTTTTGATGTTAGAAATCCAGTAATGGGTCAGGGCAGCTGTCTAACCGAAATCTTAACGTCTGTTTCTGATATTAGACATTCAGAAACGGGGTAGGGCAAATTTCTTACAGAAAGTCAAATGTCTATTTCTGATATTAGACATTCAGAAAGGGGGTAGAACAAATGTCCTATAGAAAGTCTAATGTCTATTTCTGATGTTAGACATTCAGAAACGGATTAGGATTAATGTTAATTCGAACGTCTAATGTCTATTGCGGGAGTAAGACATTCAAAAAACGGGGTTAGACGAATACCGCATCCAATCTCTAATGTCTATTTCTCGTGTTAGACATTCAGAAAAGGGGTAGGGCAAATATCTAATCGAAAGTCTAATGTCTATTTCGGGAATATGACACTCCGAAACGGGGAATGACAAATGTCTAATAGAAAGTCTAATGTCTATTTCTGGTGTTAGACAACAGTCTTGGCGAATATCTAATCGAATGTCTAATTTCTATAGTGGGTGTTAGACATTTACAACGAAAGTCTAACAGTGCAATGGGGCATCTGTCCGAATGTGTAGTATCTAATGTTTAACTCATCATCAGACGGCAGAATTTTAGACTGGTCCAAATTGAACATAGTTGCAGACGACAATCGACTTTCTGTGAAGAAAACATTGTGGAAAATGAAGAAATGGCTTTTTACAAGCATTTTTTTACACAACCTTTTTCAAATTGTTTTTCTCGACGGGCGTCTGAAAGAGTCATTGTGTGGGAATGAGTTAATGGTCTGCCATCTCCATGCGCTTAGTTTACAGTTTATACTGTCATGGTTTACCACTTGTCTATCAATATTCATTATTTTTAAAAGCCCTTTGTCGGTTAACCTCGCACAAAAAGAACAGGCCCCTAAGAAGCATTTCGAGGAAGGGGCTTTGAAACGCGTAAAGATTTGAAACAGTCTGTCGGGATATTTCCATTTCACTGTGAATTATTATTTCTGACGCGGGGCCGGGGGAGGGGGGAGGGGGGGGGGCAAGCTATCCTTGCCCCTAATTCCTGTTCCTATGGGATTTAAAAATTTGCTACGAAAATCATTTTCGTTCGGTCTTGGTGACGCAAACCGGTTTTTCAGCATTCTTTTTGTTCTTTTTGGTGCAAAGTTTTACAATTAAGATATTTCGACTCCACCTTAAGAAGGAAATAATTATTTTTCTTTCAAAAAGTGCATTTTAAAATCGGATATCTAGAAGATTCACAAATATATGTGAAACAACTTACGTATAACAGCTGTCAATCAAAAAACAATCGACCAATTACATAATTCACTTAGACTGGAGGTGAAATTTTAACTCCGACATTGGCCGACATTTATGAGAAACATTTTCTTGGTTATGCGACCTAACAGTCGTAACTCCATCTTATTCACGTTCAGGTCACTAACCAACCATATTGTCATTTTGTTACATGTTACTGTATGAAATTTGAAAAATAAAGCCGTTTAACCCATTCCCACTCAATCACTCATTTTTTCGCGTCTACAGAAAATAAAACTTTGGAAAACATTCTGGAAAATTACAATATTGCTTGGATCAAGCGATTTCTTCATTATCCAAACTGTCTTCTTCCTAAAAAGACGACAAAATTTTAAATTTCATCAACTGGAAGTAATTGTATGCAGACCAGTATCGAACTCTGTTGTGTTGGAATAGGTTAATATCTAAATGGATGTCCGGGCTCAGTGGGCGTCGCCTACTATCCGTCAATTACTAATATCAAGTTTCTGTTGGCCATATGAACAATGGTGTACAATGCTGATGTAGTTAGTTGCCCGTCGATGTACTTCGCTATAAATATATCAATTCTAGAGTCCATTTGCTAACCGTAACGTGAAAATAGGTTACCCAGGAGATTGACAATATTACTATAAAGGGATATCAAACGCAGAGTATGTCGACCAGTTTGATATTTTTAACAAATATTATTACAATGAAATAGAATAGTCATTCTACATTCACAAAATCTTAACAAAAAGGAAGAAAATTCTATACTGGTTTGCCATGGTATTCCGCGGTCTGAACAGGGTCGATACTTTATACGCAATATGCACTTGGTCCTTTTTCTCGAGACGGTTTAGATTGACGTGATCTGACGACATTCCTGAAACACACCAGCCCCTTCTTGGTCCAAGCTGTTTCTTTTCCTCTCCAACTTTTGGGGTATTCCCAAGTTGCGATATCGTAGATCTCCTTCTGATAATCTGTTGGCGAGGGCTACTGATTATCAGAAAGGCGGTTAGGATATCGCAGATAAGCATTCCCTATGCCAGCAGAAACATATTTACATGTAAAGGGTCTTGGAGATAGTATGAAATCGCGTTTTCATTTATTGTTTGAAGAATTATTTCAAAACAATATCACAATAATTTTCCTCAGAGAACTATTTAAACACTTTACATAAAAACTCTAATTTTCAATATTTTGGCAAAAATTGACTTTTATCAAGAAAAAGGAAATAAAATAAAAAACATTTTCTTGTTCTTGATAAAGGCAATTATTGACGAATTAGTGAACGCTAGAGAGTTGATGTAGACTACTTCAAAACGATGACAGCTATACTAAATCATATTGGAATAATATGGAAATAGGAAAAACACACGCATGTTTCAAGATTTAAATTAGTCTCCTTTTTTCACCAGAGTATCTGAGACATTGATAATTATAGCCAGTGTTGTTGGAGCGTTGATTGTGTTCACTGGGGTTGTTGTATTGATATACTGTATTGTGAGTAAGAAGAAAGATGCTGTCACACCAATTAGCACACCACGCAGACGGCCACCACGGAACAGAGAAGGTATACAGAGTTTCAAGTTCTTATTTACCCTAAACCCATGACCACACTGTCCCGCAAATTCTAGGCGCCGACGAAATAGAGCTTTGGGAAACATTGTGAGAAAAGAGGAAATTTCTTGTAATAAGGAATTTCTTCTTTTCTCACATTGTTTTTTCCTCATAAGGCCCTTTTTTTCAATATAAACGAACTCTGTTTTATAGTCTGCATACTCTTTCAATTTGCACAGGCTCAAAAAGTTGCATTTGTTGAATATGTTAAACATGACATTTAAAAGTATGAATGTAAATTATTTCTGGCTATGTCTTTTCCAACTGCTAAATTATTATTGATAATGAGAAAAAGTTCCTCACCTGCGTAAAAAAGAACAGAATTATCATGTATCCTTTTGAGGAAAGTAGTTCCGTTAAATCTGTATCTACCTTTTATAATTGACTTTTCTCTTAATTTCACTGAGTACGCCTTAACGAAATCAAATTACAAATTAATGATAAAAGAAATAATAATAAAAACTGATCAGAGTATTTCTTGATCTCTTTCAAGTGTGAAAATAAGGACACAAATACAGTAGTTGAATAATAATTAATCATCGGTTTACTTTTTCTTATCTAAAATAGGAAATAATTTATATTATTTCTAAGAAATGACTTTTTAGAAAACTATGTATTAACCCATTCCAATACAACCCCTCTTTTAAAGACACCAAAGGAAAGAGGTTGTGAAAAAGATTTTGTGGAAAAAGAAGGAATTATTCATAATAAGCGACTTCATCGTTTTCAAATGTTTTCTTCCCTGAAAAATGAAATACATGGAAATCAAATTTGCTACTGATCTTCTTTCAACCGGTCTAAGATTTTGTCGTCTGATAATGGTTTGAACTTTGGATCGCTAGTGAGCAGAAATGATATCTGCGGGCAGGCTTACTGGATTATGACTCTAGATATAAAAATAGAGCAAGAGCCTGTTGACGACCTTTCCAGTTGAGCCAGGTAAAGATTCAGATCGTCCGACACATTTTCACAGTATGATCTAGTTATCACTCTACTCCCTGTAGTAAAAGACTGCCTAAAAAGCCCGGGATTTGTTGGAAATACCATGCACAGCTTTGGTTTTCCCATTCAAACACAATCACGCTTTTTTAAAACAACTGATGAAAATAGATTGGGAAAGCGTTGTGGGCGTGAGGAAATTGCTTGTACCAAGCAATTTCATCATTGTCCACAATGTTTTCTTCCTAAAAGACATGTAAATTTTATCAACAGGAAATTGGCCTATGCAACTTCTTTATATTTGGATAAGTCAATAATTTTGTTGGTAATTGGTTAATAGTTGTGCTCATTTCTTGACATTATTCAGTTGCCCATCGAAGAAGAATTCCAATTATGTTGGAGATGCCTAAACCACCACCTTATTCGGAGGCGCCGCCAGAATATAATTCTTGGAATGAAAACAATGAAAATACCCAAACCTACCCGAATATTCCATCACAAGATGACACCGAGACTTACCAGGTGGCACCTTCAAGGTCAAGTGAAGTCCGAAGGTCACCATTACCTAGCACGTCAGGGGCCGTGTCCGTTATCAGTAGTAAAAGGATCCGAAGCCAAAGTGACATTTCTCTTGCATTTAGAGCAAGTAATGTGGATTCACGCTCTAGACAGCATAATCAAAGCAGATCTGAGAACAGGTCGAGAATCGATCCATTAAATACGACAGAAAACATTGAAAGTGTGCATATAAACGAACATTTGATGCAAACTGGATCATCAGGTGAACAAAGTTCCGTAAAAAGGACAAATAGCTATCGCTCTGTTGCACCTTCGGTAACAAACACAAGACCTACCAACGCGCATGCCCGTGATCTCAAGCAACCAAACGCAGATGTAGCACTTCCGGGTGGTGTCTCATCTATGTCTGGTTCCCCACCTCCCACGAACCCGGCTGCCGCTCTACGTAGTGCTAAAAGAAGAGCTGTTTTGTTGCATTTAGAACGAAGGCGGACCAGACATATAGACTCGTCTTCGTCGGATGACGAATAAGCGGTTACCAACTTACTTTGGTCATCTTAGCAAATTACCAAACAAAATTGCTAATGTTTTTATTATATTTGAGGTCTTTTAACCCATTCCCACACAATCCTGCTATCTAACGCGCCACAAGAATAAAGCTTGGGAAAACATTGTGGCAAATGAAGAAGTTGTCCGGTATAAGAAATTTCTTCATTATCCACAATGTTTTCCATCCCTAAAAGACAAAGGCTTTAAAGATTTAATCAACTTAAAATTGTCGTATGCAACTTCTTCTCATTTGGACTTGACTAAAATTTTGTTGTTTGGTAATGGGTGAATGAATGAATTATCGAACACTCCTGCCTTTTTGGCGCGCTGCAGGAAATAACAGCTTTTAAGAATGTTACTTGTCACTTTGTTTTCTAGCCTATGTGATACTTATCTTTCAATATGAACAGACTTTGGAATGTCGTCTGCAATCTCTTTTAATTTGGACCAGTCTAAAATCTTGCCGTCTGTTACTCGGTTGAAGTTCTTAAATACAACTTTAGCTATCTTAGTGGTTTTCCATTATCTCGATTTTACTATTAATATCCATATGATATTAGGGTGGCCTTACAGGTGCTTATGTAAGTATAGGCGCTGACGTCAGAAATAAAATTGAAAATACGGCTTGTTTGTGTTGTGTTTCGTATGTAATTCCGTCCGTAGCTCTCTTATGGTCTCTTCTGCAACAGTGTACATTTCCCAGTTTGATAACTTTTATTTTCAGCCTTAGAAATTATGTAAGCTTTCAATAACACTTCAGATTCTAACACGACAACAGGCTAAAAATCCACTAACCTTTTCAACGTCTAACAGCGTAATTTTCATTTAAGAGACGAATTGAATATAATTTTTCTTTCATGGAGGTATGAAACGAAAACACTGTATAAATAAGCGAATAACTCCATGAAAACAAAATATATTCTCTACATTTATAATAATCTTATTATATCTAGCGAAGAAGAACACATATGTCATAAATATTGACACATTTTTATGGAACCATTCGTGCGGATGAGTACAAAATAGCAGCGAGCTCAAAGATTTGTTCGTGGAGGTATGAATGTTACCAGATGATTGTCCTCTAGATATAGGATATAAGGTAAATATTACAATTAGAGTTTACAGCTTATCGTCGTTGCATGAGCGTAATGTCGTAACTACAGCTTTTTCACATGCACACTTACGATAAGGTGTTCCTGGGATTGTATAATTGTTACTTTAAATCTTGATTGTGCTTATTTGAAAAGGGAAATAACCAAACACGTCTTTCACTATTCCAATATGATTTCCTTCCCTTACAAATTATTAATTAAATGACTGGTCGTGCGGGGTTGAGAGTCTCCGGCTGCTCATTAGGTTTACGATTATCCATCTATTGGTGGGAGACAAATGTCGGAAACTATATATTTACCGCGACCGGTGATCGAACCCGGGACCCTATGGCTAGGAGTCGGATTCTACGCGCTACCACAGCGTTATGTCCGCGACCACGCATGGTTAGATGGTTGTTTAGGGGACAGATAGAAGATGGAGGCTACGTCCCGACAATTTTTACGAATAATTGTGACCGATCGGGCGAAACAAGACTTTTGGGGTGCTCCGTAAAACAAATTCTTCAAAAAGAAATTGGGTCAGATATACCTTTTAGATGTCGCATTCCGTAAAAAGTTATCATACAAAATTGCCATGACAGAGTCGGAAAAATGTCCAAGAGAGCTAAATTCAACCCTTGTCAGACTGCTCGAACTGTACAACATGACCTGAGTCGATACCTTTCGCGCTTCCCATGGGGTCATTTTAAGCCAGACGGATCGCAAATGAAAGATCGCCAAAAGAATCGAAAGAATTAATTTTCCAATCCAATCGTTCATTTAGACCGGAAATGGAATTTTAACTCTAACATTTATGTCAAGGAATTTGTTGGTTTGGCGTTTTAAACGTCGTAACTACAACTCTTATTCAATCTGCAGATACGACGTATAGGTCGGCAACCAACAACTTTTCTCTTTTATAACATGCTACTGGATACAGAATAACGCTGTCTAACCTATTCCCAGACGATACTATTTTAAACCAGTCCAAACTCAAAAAAGTTGCATACGACAATTTTAACCCTTGTCATGCTGAACCCGGAATATTCCGGTTTTAGCTGGAGGTATAGACCAAGATCAGCCTGCACATAAGTGCAGTCTGATCCTGGTCTGCACCTCCTGCTTGTACTTTTTTCTGCCAGAGTTGTTTGTGAAATTGATTTCTTACAGATATATTGACTTTTTAACAAGTTCTACCAGTGCTTTTAGCCCTTTGATTTTGTAGCGATTCAGTGAGGTAATTTATACAGCATGACAAGGGTTAAGTTGATGAAATGTTTAAAGTCGTTCTCTTAAGGGATGAAAACATTGTGGATTATTAAGAAATTGCTTGTAACAAACATTTTCTCCATTTCAATGATGTTTTCTTAAGCTTTCGTATTGAGGGGAGTTTAAGCCATTCCCACACAATGGCGCTTTTGGACGCCCCTCAAGAAGAAAAAAAAAAAAAAAAAAAAAAAAAAACCAAAAAAACACAACAACAACAACAAAAAAAAACTGGAAAACATTGTGGAAAGTGAAGAAATTGCTTGTAACGAGCAATTTCTTCATTTTCCACAATGTTATCTACCCAGAAAGTTGAAAAAATCTAAAATTTCAAATACTTTAGCATGTCGTCTGCAACTTCTTTCAATTTGAACCAGTCTAAATTTTTGCCCTCTGTTCGTGAGTTTAAAAGCGTCATTGTGTGAGAATTGGTTAATTTAGTCGAACTTCCTGTCGGAGATCAATTGGTAGGGCCAACGATCCCTTGATTCTCGTTAATTCTACGTGTATTCATGTAACAACATTAACGTCGCTAACCAACAATTTGTCTGGTATATTACGACACAGACCACGTGTTTTACAAAATAATGTCGTTAATTATCTCAGTCGAATTGCAATGTTGGAGGTCAGTGGGCGTGGCAAGCGATCTGCTAATTTATAGGAAAGTCACTGCAGGAGGACGAGAACGAAATCCTTTGAGTTGAGGACTTGTAGACTCCGTCTCCTTCCAGTTCATTTAAAAATACAAAGACTGTAGTCACGACGTTTAGATCGCTAATCAACCAATTTTGTATTTTTGTTTCAGGAAACTAGTTATAAATTTTGTGAAATAACGCCGTTTGATATCCGAATCCTGTTGGAGGCAGTGATCCGTCGGCTTTTCAAAAACATTTGCAGGGTTCGTGTTTGTCTCACAAAACAGGGATTTGACCCCCGAAAATCTGAAAATATCCCGTTTGGACCGATAGAAATGTTTCATAAGAGGGTCCTAAGATTTGAACAGAGTTTTAATCCTTCCCTGTACAATGCCTCGTTTTTACGTCCCTGTGATTTCATACTTGAGAAAAAAATGTGGGAAAAGCAGAAATTGCTTGTCACAAGCAATTTCGTCTTTTCCCACAATTTTTTTAACCTGCATGTTGATTTCTTTTCAAATAGCATCCACCTTTTATTGATGTCTGCAACTTCTTCTTAATTGGACAAGTCTTAAATTTTGAAAAACAGGAAAGGGTTAACCCTAAATTCTTAAATAATATTGCATTTTTTTTTACTTTACATAGTGAACCTGTTAGGTATCGATGTCTTTTTTTATGCAAGGCACAGTTTTTATTATTCTTATTCCCTCTCACATACTATTTCAATACAATATTCTAAAAAGTAGCCTTGCGAAAATCAGAGGTCGTTTATCAAAATAAACCAGGGTATTTCCCTGATAACCTACGTAGGCTGTTAATCTATCTTTAGATTAATCCGAGACAGTTGCAAAGAATATTTGGTAATTCACGCAGTGCGTATAACCGATGGAATCCCGCTTTCCTCAAACCATCGTCAACGTTACGTCATTATGGGGTAATGTTTGCTAGCCTGTCTTCAATTCTGTAAAGATCAGTCCAATACTACGGAAAGCGTCAATACTAATATAGACACTTGCCATAGTAGTGTGCTAACCATTTAGTGTGACAAAATTTAGGACATTGGCTGTTTGTAAATTTGTTATCTTCAGTTGACGTTGGGTCATATGCAAATGAGGTCATGCGGTGTCGACAACCGTCTTCCGAGATATCTAAAATAACCTGAAATTCCGCTGAACCTTCCTATATAACCAAACAAAGCCACTTTAGGCCTATCAGAATATTGCGAAGACATTATCTGACTCATATTTAAGTGTTAGGCGTACATTTGGGCATATTTTAGGCAATTGGCAAATTTTTCATATCACAGTTTCAGAAACATCGATACTTCCCTTTAAAACTTCGAATTTCAGATTGTAATTCACCCTTTTTGCTGTTTTGAACCCCTTTAAAACCTGTATTGACGCCCTTAACATCAGTTTTGACCCCCTAAAATTTCATAGACAAGAAGCCAATGACTCCAGAATTTCAAACGCTAACAAAAGTCCTGCATCCGTAACCCGTCAAGCGAAAAAAGGAGTATTTGGGGTATTTAGCAAGCTGGTCAACTAGTGTTGGACGGACTAACGGACAGTGCTAAGACACAGAAAATACATAAACCTCACAAACATGCTATAGAGTCATTTCAATTGATTTAAATGATTCAAACTCTAGCGTCAACAGCTGCCCCGCTCACGTCGACTTTTAGTGTTATGGTAATAACTATTCAATAATTACTGCTGCTTTTATCTGAGATTCACTTTTCAAACTTACCTATACATGGCTATCATTTAAGAGATGAAGAGAATATTTGTTTGCTTTAATGGAGGAATGAAACAAAAAACTAATCACACTGTATGAATCCGCGTTTCTTTTTGGCAAAAAGGTAAATATTTAACATATTTTGATTTTTTTCTTGCATGGCTATGTGCGGAAACATACAAAATAGCTGCGTGGTGGAAAAAATTGTCCATTGGGTACGGATATTTTTTCAGCCAATCAGAACCCTCGTTTTTGATTGACGAAGCTTGGAATTGAATTATTACAGAATATAATCATTAAGGAATGTGGAATATTAAACCATTTGTGGCACTTGTCAAGAACTATTAGAACTCCTCCCCCCCTTGTTGACCTATTCTCTTTTTCGAACCCTTTTTTTGAAAATTTTAATATGCTTCATCATACACGTAAATAAAGGATAACAAAAAGGAAATGAATATTAATACCTACAACAATAACTATGATCGAAATTACAACAATAAACATCACAAGAGTTGTCCATGGACAAAATAGTACGCCCTAATGGCCGCTTGTCACAAAAGATGCTCAATACCAAAGAATCTAATAGTAAAACTTTGTCAACAAAGAAGTTCTGTGTGAGATAATTTAATATAATACAGGGTATATTAAAATAAAAGTAACTTCTTTACAACACGCCAAAGTTCAAGGTCACTGTTTGAAAGCCTGAAACCTGGTGAAGTTCTGTAATAAATAAGATAAGATAAGGCACCGAGAATGTATCCAATGTAACTAAACTTCATTCAAGTAAGTCAATGGTCAATACCAATCAATGTAAACTGATCTGCTAGAGTATAATCATTTAAGATCTAAAGAATAGAGCCAATGTCACATTGTCACTTCACTGTCCATGTGAAATAAAACTCCCATTTTAGTACAAATTCAAAAGTATATAAAAAATCAAGATCAAGGTCACAGGGTCAATGTTCTTGATGACAAATAAAATCCTATTCTCTTACGGGTGTATATTTGAAGTATGGTGGTAGGCTACTATGTATAAGTATCCACATGGAATAAACAAAGTTAGAGTTTTTGATTAAAGTTTTTAAATAGATCAAAGGTCAAGGCATAGGTCATGGTGTCAAAAAGTTCGGCATAAAGTGAAATTCTTTTATCTGACGTGTGTATATGTGAGGTGTGACAGTCCTGTGTAGAAACATTAAGAAAACATAAGCATGGTTTAACATTTTTGTTAAAGTTTTTTTTAATAGATTTAGGTCACAAAGACAAGAGGTCAAATGTCTTTCAGCTAGATGAGTGACCATCGCGTGATGAGAGTCTGTGTGAATAAGAGCATCATTGCATAAAATACATAAAAGAGATTTAAAAACTTAATCCATTTCCACTCGATAGAATTTGCAGACGACAATTTCATAGGTATGAAATATAAAAAAATATGTTTGATTTTTAGGGTAAAAAAAAAAAATGTGTACATTGAAGAAATTGTTTGTCACAATGTTTTCCTGAGATGCGTAAAAGGCGGGATTGTGTGGGAATGGGTTAAACTAAGTGGGACACCGAGGGAACATTCGTCTTGGATGAATTGATCTAGACCTCTCTTTCATACTCTCTTGTTTAACTTGAATTTGACAAGTGCTTTCGAGATTTCTGTGACGCTTCAACCAATCCCCACTCAATTTCGCATTTTTAACGCCACCTTCCAAGATAAAGTTTTGGAAAACATTGTGGAAAATGAAGAAATTGTTTGTATCAAACATTTGTTCAGTTTCCACAATGTTTTCGTCCAAAATAGACAAATAATATTAAATTTTCATTAACTTAAATTTTCGTCTGTAACTTCTTTGAAATTGGACACGTCCAAAATTTTGTCGTATAGGAAAGGGTTAATCCTTTAAACCTGTACAGATAAATCTGATCAACTTGAAAAAAAAAATGGTGTTATAACGAGCCTTGTATTGTAGGACTAGGGTAACAAAAAGGAAGATATAAATAATTAGTTTGGCATGCATCCAGTGCTTCAATACGACGTTATTGTTTAACATGAATTATAAATCACACTTGATTAGAAAAGCTAAAAGTTCATCATGAATTATTGATTTTACTATGTTCCACTCTTTATTGTATTTGCGCTCGTTTTGCCTCTGAATAAATTGACCAATCGCATCTGTAAATTAAACAATCATTCGACCAAAGGCCGAAAGTAAACTTTGAACTCCAACATTGACCGACATTTTTGAGAAATGTTTTAGTTGGTTTGGACACTTAAATGTCATGACTACATATTGCATAAGCTTTAGTCACGACGTTTAGGTCGCTAGCCAACCATTTTTCTTCTTTGATACATTTTACGTCATATGTTTCAAAGAATATTTCTAAATGACAAATTTCAAGAATGTCAATGATTTTTCACAAACGTGAAAATTATAATATAAAAAGTGTATCGAATTCGTGTTCATAAAATACAAAATTCATTAAACTTCAGGCTTAAAATAGATAAAAAGGAGACTTCATCAAGTTTTTATCTGTTTGTAGATTTCTCGGTAAATCAATTCGAAATTTCATGACAAATCATCTAATATCCTTTGTATGATCCCACAATCCGAAATAAGCAAAAGAGGGGGGTCCAGCATGTTAGCGGTTGATATACACGTACATGGTATTTGATGAAAACAAGGCTTTACATGCTGGTCAGATTTGTTTATTTGTTTTAAATAATCTTTTAAGCTGTAAACTTTTGATAAAATATCAAAGGACCCTTTAATCATTCGGAAATATGAAGGTATACCCATACACGACGTGATTGTGTCTGTTCCTATACAAATGGCATATTATCTCAGCTGAACTATACTTTTTTTTTTACAACATTTTGTATAAAGCAGGTCGGTACAAGCAATTATGGGTTATAGAACTATTTTGGTGCAAACTATTGACGAATCACTGAACACGCCTATTGAGCTCTGCTAGGAAGTTCCCTTCGATATTAACCCTTGTCATGCTGAACCCGAAATATTCCGGTTTTGGCAGGAGGTGTAGACTAAGATCAGACTGCACTTTTGTGCAGGCTTATCTTAGTCTACACTTCCTGCTTGTACTTTTCCTGCCAGAGTTGTTTATGAAGTTGATTTCTAAAAGAAATATTGATTTTTGAACAAAAAGTTCTATCAGTGCTTTCAGCCCTTTGAATTTACAGCAATTCAGTAAGGTAATTTATACAGCATGACAAGGGTTAAACGGCGTTATTTTGTAAATCTAATGCCAGTTATATGACACAAAAAAGTAGAATGGTTGCTTGTCGACCTAACTGTCGTAGCTACAGCTTGAATAAAATGTAGTTACGACGTATGGGTCGCCAAACCAGCACAATTTTTTGACTCAAATGTCGGTCAATGTCATAGTTAATTGCTCACTAAATAAAGCAATTTGATTGGTCGAATGAATCTTTGATTTACAGCCGCGATCCGTCAATTAAACTGAAAAATCATCAGTGCGTGATCTAAATGTCATTACTACAGGTTTTTTGTTAAAAGCAATTTATTCTTTTCCCATACAGTTTTCTATATTTTATCAGGTCTTAAAAAAGCGTTTTTGTGTGGTTAGTGGTTAATGAAATCCACTTCTTTCCACAAAAGTGGCAGTTAAATGGTTCGAACTCTATATTTCATCTCTTATGTGACGAAATCGATCTCGTGAACACCTAGATGAAAACTTTCACCAGCCATTTCTAAATATTTTCATTTCTATAAGAGTTTACCCATTTTCAAACTACAAAATGTTTGATTTGAAAGATGCTGTTGATGATGATTCAAAGCTTGTGCAAATTCAAAAATAAGTGACAGACAGTGTAGAAAAGATTGTGAGAAATGAATAAATAACTTGTTATAAGCAATTTGTCATTTGGTCACAATATTTTCCGATGTTAATTTCCTTTTTCTGGGTATTGTGTGGGAATGGGTTTAACACCCTTACAAGCTATCTTAAAATTTTAAACACAATTTATGACGTTTTGGGTTTAAGCTATATCGACCAGTTTTTATTGTCCTCATAATTGATTGGTGCATCATAAATGTTTTTGATGAAATAGATCTGGGCCATTTGAAACTCTAGATAAAATACCTTGAGAGAAATAACCCTTGATTGAAGACACAATGTTATACTTGTCCAAATTAAAAGATTTTGCAGACGACAATTTTCGGTTAACTAAATTCTGTAATATTTGCCGTCAGTGGTAGAAAACACTGTGAGTAATGAATAAATTGCTTGCAACAATCAATCTTTTTATTTTCCACAGTGTTTTCATGAACGTTTTTAATGTCGCCAGACGTTAGTTTGGCTGACATTTTGTCGTCATGTGGGTGTGTTCTGGATGTGTTCTGTGTGTGTTGAGATGGGTTAAGGGTGTTAGTAGTGGTTTTGTCTAACTGTTAAGCTCTAGATAATAAGACATGATATAAATCTAATTCTGTTATCCCTTGTCTTGTGACTACTAATTAGAATTATTTTGATGAAATCTATTTTTAGGTTCCAAAGAGTCCCAACGACATAGGGTTTGACAAAATAAAAAGGTAATTTACATTTCAAAATAGAAATCACTACTTTTATCTGGAGCAGGAACTATTTAGCTCTGAAGTTTGTTCTTTACATAAGGGCCAGTCCTAATAACTCAGCTACTGAGACTAACAAATACTTCTCTTATTTTCAAAACCTGTCATTTTATACTTGTTTATTTCAGTCTGTGAAATTTTTTCCATGTAATTTATATTATTGGAATCTATGATTACGAACAAACATGTTTTACGCTTGATAACGTATCATCAACACCATTCAAGTGTAGTAATTTTGGAGATAAAACTTTTCCTGATACAATGTATGGTCAACGGGAGATAAACTGGGTACTAACCCCCCTTTATTTGAATTTTAGTACATAGTCTTTAATTAAACATTTATTTTCATTTTATTGAAAAAATCAGCACCATCATAATGTCAATTCTCATGATAGAAAGTTTTTGTGGCTTTATGGAACAATCTTACTGAAAATGTTAAAGTAAGCACAAGATATTAGGTTATTTGTCATTAGTTTTTGTTGTCCCGAAACAAGCTAGTCAGTTCACCTAACCCATTCCAACTAATTCCATCCTTTTATTAGCACTGAAAAAATATTTCTTTGGAAACCATTGTTGGAAAAGGAGAAATTGCTTGTAATAGAGAGTTTCTCCTTTTTCACACGTTTTCTAATTGAAATGATACATTGATACCATATTGAAAACTGAGAGCCTCAATACAATTTTTGTGGCTATACAAGTTGTTTTGGTCTCTTAAATTTATTCTAAAAAGTAACCAATTTAAATTTAATCTTTCACAAAATGTTTTGTGAACCAGGACAGGAGTAAATAAAATTATATACATTACATGTAGTATATGTACATATATACGTGTAAAAATCTGTGATTCTTGTGTTAAACTTCAAATCTTACTAGATTAAGATGATACAGTTCCTTTGAATCGCGAATGTTTCTCAGATATTTTAGAGATATTTATCTAATAATATTTGATAATTGTGATTAATAAAATCATTATTCATTCTGGGCCATGGCGAAAGTCAGGACCTGCAGTCCTTTGATTTTTTTCTTCGGGGACACCAAAAGCGGGATCGTGTGCAAATGGGTTGGTTGGTTAGTTGAATAGGGTTTTACGACGTTTTGAGTAATATTCAAGTTATATCAGTTATATCTTGGGGATGTTCAATTAACCCTTTCCCACACAATGACGCTTTTAAACACCCCTCAATATTAAAGCTTTAGAAAACATTCTGGACAGTGAAGAGATTGCTTGATACAAGCAATTTCTTCATTATCCAGAATTTTTTTACTCTAAAAGATAAAGATTTTTAAAATTCCCTCAACTGTCTTCAGCTTCTTTGAATTTTGACTGGTCTAAAATTTAATTTTGTGGTTATGAGTTAATATTGCTTCCTGGATAACTGGGACTGAGAAAATATTGGCATTTACTTCATCCCAAAATTGTTGAGAGCAGCTTAATCCGTTCCCACACAATCCTTCCTTTTTACGCCCCTCAAGATAAAAGCATTAGAAAACATTTTGGTCATGGAAGAAATTGTTTGATTCAAGCAATTTCTATAATGTCCGCAACGTTTTATATATATAAAAAAAAAAAAAAAAAAAATAGAATTTCATCAATCTGAAGTTGTCTTCTGCGTCTTCTTTCGATTTGATCCAGTCTAATTTTTTCTCATTTGGGAATGAGCTAAATAAGAAAAAAATCCGATTTTCACATATGTGCAGTTCAGATGTCATAAATGATATTTGTGAAAGCGTTTTTGTATTTTACGAGCTGTCAAGCTCAATCTACGGATAGCGTGAGCCAATAACAAAAGCCCATCAGCCAAATTATTCGTGTATATAGGAAGTGAACTTTTCACTCTAACATTGGCCAAAATTTATGTGAAGCAGCAGTTACTCAAGCTGCAGTTTCTACGTTAAGATCACCAACCAACCATTTTACTCTGTATTACATGTTACTGGCCCAACATTTTGTAAAAAGAACGCCGTTTAATCACGATTTTGTTGTGATATAACTGAATAAATGTTGAATAAATGTTGACATCTGCGAAAACACCGATTCAAAAATAAAACGTATAAGTCATCATTGGCTTTTGTCAACTATTGCTGATTTTTTTTTTAACAATTTAATGCATAATTTGTTGTAAAGAGTTGGTTTAATTGATTTGAAAATAGTATTGATTCTACCCGTGACGTCGACTGGTATAAAATAACTGGGGTTTACCTATTGCGTTTTGAAATATAGTTCCTTCGTGAGAATTTATAAAGCTTATGGAAAAAAGCACAAAAAGAAAAAATGGTATTTAAATGGTGGTTAATTGACTGTTTGATATTTTCTTTAGGTATGTGATTTTTAATGTTAACATGTATTCGTTAATATATATTTTTTTGCAGTAGAATTACACGAAGAATGATAAAAAATCCAAAGAAACGAACAAACAATAAATTAATGAAATAAAGCGAAAAAAAGAGGATTCAAGAGAGGAAGTAGAAAAAACAGGATTATTCTATACTGGTCATAATTCTAATATAAACGATTCGTTTTTTCGATGGAAGAAAACCCAGGGAACTTAAACGTCGAATCTCTTCTCGAATATTTAAATTTGACAGAAAACAATGCCAAAGTTTAAAGTGGTTCTTGAACAGATTTTCGAGAAAATTTGATTTAGGAAAAGTATTTACTTTTCAGGTAGTGGGTAATGTCATTTTCACGATAGATATTTATTCTCCTTGTTAAATCTACTGTATTCACTACAAATTCAATTTTTCTATTGTGTTCCCTATACATCGAAATTTATCGGACGAGGTCGTTAGTCTTCGGGTTAACGCCGAAACAACTAATATGCTAGCGGAAGCCAATGAAGTAATTGGTACTTCATGTAATTGTCGGTACGGATAACGGATTAACCCGACGAATTTCGGTTTCATTTGGGTTGTACTCAGCGTCTCGTAACGCTAATTATTTTTGCGCCTCATCTCTCTTTCTTTTTAAATATACGAACAACCATTTTCATCACAATATCAGCTTAACTACCTTCTTTTAAATTTCGGTTTCATTCGGGTTGTTCTTCGTTTACTAATTCAGTGTCTCGTAACGCGAAACATTTTTGCACCCTTTCTTTCTTTCTTTTTATAGATACGAACAGCCATTTTCATTACAAAATCAGCCTAACCACCTTCATTTAACCCATTCCAACACAAGAAAATCTTAGACTGGTCCAAATTGAAAGAAGCTGCAGACGACAATTTAAATTTGATGGAATTTTAAATTTGCCAGTATCTTGGGGTAGTAAACATTGTGGATAATGAAGAAATTGCTTGATACAAGCAATTTCTTCATTTTCCACAATGTTTTCCAAAGCTTTTTTATTGAGGGGCGTGAAAAGGAGGGCTTGAGTTGGAATGGGTTAATTGTCTGGAAGCATTACAGATAGAAATGTGAGAATTGAGACACAAAATAGTTCTTCCAAGATCTGTGCAAAAACCGCTTTAACCCTCACCTGCTTTTTGAAATTTCAGACTGGTTCAAATTGAAAGAGGTTGGAGACGACATTGGAGATTTGATGCAATTTGAAATGAAACCATCCTATGTTGTATAAAATATCGTGGGAAAAGAAGAAATTACTTGTAACAAGCAACTTCTTCTTTTTCCACTATGTTTTCTCAAGTATAAAACCAAAACAATATTGCGCCAAACAACTGATCGCGATTGTCGATTAAAGAATAATCGACCAATCAAATCACTTATTGAGAACGGAATTGATTCTTGAACTCCAACATCAGCCAACGTTTATATGAAGCAGTTTCTGTTGGTTTTGCGACTCAAACGCCATAGCTACAGCTTATTCGAGTTGTACTTACGACGTTTTGGTTGCTAAACAACAGTTGATTCATTTTACTGACCATTAATTTTGTAAAATAACGCCGTTAACATCTAAATGGAACTTTCTGTCGGAGCTCAGGAACCCATTACCACAAAATCCCTCCCCCGAAGAAAAAAGCTTTGGAAAACGTTGTAGAAAATGAAGTAATTGCTTGATTCAAGCAATTTCTTTATTACCCATAATATTTTTTATCCGAAAGACATAAAAATAAAATTCCATCATTTTGAAAATGTCGTCCGCAGCTTCTTTCAATTTGGATCAGTCTGGATTTTTGTTGTGTGGGAATGGCTTTAAGTGTCTTTGGACAGTCAACACATGTTTTAAATGCACTGCTTCAGTAATTAATATAGTTTTAACTCAATGGATATTCATACTTTAGTTGATCTTTAGCTACAAACCTATATATTTCAAATTCACGTATCACTGGCCAGGTCCACTAGGCTTCGACAGGAGGTTCAAACGATAATTATAATAAAAGTAGTAATAGTAATAATTTTCCTAATAAACAACTAATTCTTTCAAGAGGAACCATTTCCATTGTGAATTACAACAATTGACGGATCGCTTGCCCCGCCCACTGACTCCGCTGGCCCCGCCAACCGACTGCGACACCGACAGGAAGTTGTACTTCGATTTTAAATGACTTAACCCTTGTCATGCTGTATGAATAACCTTACTGAAATACTGTCAAATCAAAGGACTGAAAGCACTGATAGAACTTGTTGTTCAAAAATCAATATTTCATTCAGAAATCAACTTCATTAACAACTCTGGAAGGAAAGGTACAAGCAGGAGATGTAGACTAAGATCAGCCTGCACATAAGTGCAGTCTGATCTTAGTCTACACCTCCTGCCAAAAACGGAATATTCCGGGATCAGCATGACAAGGGTTAATTTTGCGAAATGTATGACAAGCAGTGTAAAAGGTTGGTTGACGACCTAAACATTGTAGTTTTAGTTTGAATAAACTGTAGAAACGCCGTTTTAATCGCCAAACCAACAAAAATATTTTTTTCATAAATGTCGAGTTCAAAAATCGCTTCCGGCCTAAATGAATAATTGAATGGTCGATTGAGCCTTTGATTGACATTCGCTTTTGGTCAATTGACGGACCTTTACTGTCAAAAATCGATAGTCCAGTCAAATTTTTCCGTAAGACTGAAGGTAAATTAAGAGCTTTTACGTTCTGCATTTTCGTTTGTCCACTTAATCGTCGTTCCTACAACTACAACTTATTCATGTTTTAGCTTCGATGAATAGGTCGACAACTAACAATACCGTGTAACATGTAATTCGGATTTCCTTTCGTAGACAGAGGGCGTGGCTGGGTATCCACCGATTCGTGAAATCCTGGCCATAAATGGCATGATCTATATCCAAAATCTTTTACTTTATTACCGGGAATTAAGTTGATGCACTTTCGTGTCACGGGAGACCATCTTCCTGAGGGATCGTTTTCCTTGATTTCGATTAGAAAAAAGGTGAAGAGTAGGATGCAAAAAACAGAAAATATTCAAAGGGCAATCGCGGCTGTCAATCAAAGAAACAATCGACCAATCAGATCATTCATTTAGAGTGCTCCGAAACTGGCCGTCATTTATGTGAAGCATGTCTGTTAGTTTGGAGACTAAAACGTCGTAACTTCATCTAATTCAAGCTGTAGTTAAGACGTTTAGATCGCCAACCAACAATTCCACCTTTTTGTAAAATGCTATTGGCCATTAGGTTTGCAAAATGACGCTGTTTGAAATCGAAGTGAAACTTCCTGTCAGAGTCAATGGGTGGAGCAAAGAGATTAAGTAGGCGGGACAAGCGATTGGTCAGTTTAACAGCTCGCTGTCATCCGAAGTCTGATTGAACCTTCGTACGTGACTCTACACTTGTGAAAAGGATATGTGGCAAATCTGACGAAACGGGAGTTCCGTAAAGCAAATTACTGAAAACGTGATTTATCCTGCACAGGTCAGGTACGGATAGTAATTTAAGAGTGGGGTTATAGTAAGGGAGAATGGCCATTCTACTATTCAGCAGATGTCCTAGAATCGAGATGTTTTGACCATGGCCAGACCGCGAAATGCCCGGAGTCTGCCAGGATTGACAATTTCGCTATTCCTAAAAGGTTCCTTTTTGCATAACCCATTCCCGCACAATAAAGCTGTTTGTCGCCCATCAAGGAAAACAATCGGGAAAACAGTTTGTAAAACGCAGATATTGCTTGAACCAAGCGATTTTTTCGTTTTACGAAATGTTTTCAAACTAGAAAGTTGAAAAAATGTAAAATGTCTTAAACTTTTATTGCTATGTACAACTCCTTTTAATTTTGAAATGGGTTAACGGTTCACGTTTATTTTATCACTACAGTATATCTGGGTGTCGATAGTCGTCGACGAGGTCATGGTGGCCATCGCGGCTTTATAAACGGCGGTCCTCCAAGACGTATACCTCCCTGGCAGGCGGATTGGTGGGCCTTCGGCTGGCAGTTTGACGATGACGGAATGCCCCCTGAAAACCCCTGGGATCACTTCTGGGACAGCCATGATAAAGATGAGTCGGACTCCCGATATCCGTCCCCATCACCTGGGCGCCAAACCGACCCACCACAGCATTGGGAATCACAGACATGTGGTTATACAGATGTAACTGGTGCATGTATAGAATGTTCCATGGGCTGTTGTATATCGTCTAGAGGGTTTGGGTGTTGTGAGACGGTCGGAGATGATGGAGGTGTCGAAGACCAGTAAGTAGTTCTTATGTCGTATTTTTGAATTCTACTTAACGCCACTTTTAACAGAATTATATTTGATAGACAATAACGGCAGTTACATCAATACACGGCTTCTTGACTTTGCTATTACAAATAATAAGAATATTTAATTCGAAACACCGTTTTGATAGTCTACTTGTACCTTTATACCCGAAAACTTTTGTAATTTTTTGTTTCGTCAAATGATAGGTAAAACTATTATCAGTCTCGTGACCGACGTTGTCAACCTTACCCGACTTTGGTTCACATGTATACATGTATGTATAAAGATGACATTGCTTTTGCGGTCATGACTAAACATCGCACAGTCTTCTGCAACATGCATTTAGTAAACTTATTAATATATACGACAAAATAATAGACCAGTCCATATCAAGAGAAAGCACAGAAGGCGTTTAAAAATGGAAGTTATTGGGGATAGTAAGTGTTTGGTTTCAAAGAGATCACGATATTAAAGTTTTTGAAAGTTATATAGAGTCAATGTTTGGACACTCTCACGATACTTTTCAACCTATTACAGACGTCAAAATTTTAGCATGGTCAAAACTGAAAGGAGTTGCAGACGGCAGTTTAAAGGTAGTTATGATTTAGATTTTTTCACTTTTCTGTGTTGAATGTTTTATTGGGGGGGGGGGGGGGCGCTAAAAGCGTCGTTGTGTGGGATTGGGTTCAATATATCGAACATAGTGACACTGCTTTCACTGATCCTTAAGAGCGCTTGGAGATCGGTTTATTTACGGGTGCTTCCGACAAGCTACTTGTTGTCAATACATTAGGACTCGTAGAAAAAATCCTTAGACCTAAACTCAGTATATACGTGTAGTTTTTAAAATAATCGTTTGTTCTTGATATTGTTATTTATACGTTTTCTAAGAACAACACCCCCCCCCCAAACCTTTCACTTGTAATGTAGAAGTAGTACTAAATATATAAAAAAAATCTCTCTTTTTTCGACTTTACAGCACACAACTTATCATCTATATCTCCCTGGGAATATTAGGTGCACTGTTTGTAGCACTAATCGCCGTAGTTATTGTATGGAAGTTTTGTAAAAAGAAGACAAAAACGAATCGAACCCGAAACCCTATACCAGTGATGCCAGGAAACAGACCAGTAACCTCTGTAGCACAAGTTCTACCAGCCAACTTTGAAAGATTACGTGAGTATGAATAAAAAACACAAAAACCTCATATTTGGTCGTGAAATCAAACACGCTCTACTATACTTAACCCATTCCAAAACAGCAAAATTTTAGACTGGTCCAAATTGAAAGAAGCTGCAGACGACCACTTCCAGTTGATGGAATGTTGAATTTTTTCGTCGTTTTGGATAGAAAACATTGTGGATAATGAAGAAATTGCTTGATACAAGCAATTTCTTCATTTTCCACAATGTTTTCAAAAGCTATTTCCTTGAGGGGCGTAAAAAGGAGGGATTGAGTTGGAATGGGTTAAACACGGACACTATGTTTCTATCATAGATTACTTATTTGAGGTTTGTTTTGATATATAAGACACTTTTTAAGATGCAATCTCAATAGAAATTGCATTTGAAATGTTAGGGGGAAATCTTATCTATTCGTGTGTTTTGAAACACCCCTAAATTCTACAATTAGGATGGATTGGGTTATTTCGATGGGTTTGTAAAAAGCATGCGAGAATATCCGTTTATCATTATTTTAAACTTTCAGAAACAATAATTTTCGAAAATTAAAGATCCCTAAATTTTGAAAATCCTCAACATATTTAGATCTGTGGGACTTGTAAATAGAATAGAATGACACAATCATGAGGTCTCGTGTTCGATCCCCAGTCGCGGAAAATATCCTTTCCGACATTTGTCTCCCACCCATGGAGTGATAATCGTAAACCTAAGTGGGATGAGCAGCTGGAGGCTGAAATGATGTAGTGGTAGTACGGGCGTGAAAAATACCAGGAATCCTTGGTTAGGTAGTCCAGCCGACGCGAAATGACTGAAATACTGCTAAAATGGCGTGCCTGTGTGGGAAATGGTTAAATTCTGTTCCATTTACATACAAACAGTTGACTTATACCTACACCATGAGAAGTAAATCTTATGTATTACAAGAATTATGCAAACTCTACATAGGTTTACGATTATCCACCCTTTGGTGAGAGACAAATGTCTGAAACGCTAAGTGCCGCCGCCAGGGATCAAACCAACGACATCCCATGATTGAAGATTTGGAGTCTGATGTGCTACTAACTGCGCTATGACGTCGGCTCCACCAACTTAAAATTGTAGCCTGTAACTTCTTTCAATTTGAACCAGTCTGAGATTTCGTCATGTTGTAATGGATCAACTTCTGGGTTACTTTAACCTCGTTTATTTATCACGATAACCTTTGACAAATTAGATTATTTAACAAAACCATGCTTTGCCAGTTTGCAGTACTTTCAGCATGCTTTTTATCTTCTCTATTCAGAGAAAACCCAGCCTATCCTTAACGTGCCAGTGACAAATTCTCGGACTCGACAACCCAGTCCTAATCGGCAGCCAAGCGCCCCACTACGTTCGGTGGATCAATCACGGGAATACAATCGTCCAAACCTGAGACCCCCGGCAAATGGAACAACTCGATATGACATATTTACTGTTGGATCCCCTATACCTGTACTTCCAAACTACTCCGATGTAAATGAGGTCAATCGGCCGCCTCCGGAATATTCCGTCAACGAACCGAACCTTGGGAGAGGATACCTGGAAAGGTTCATGTCTCCGCCACCACCGTACAGCCCAAGCGGCCGAGCTCCGGCAACGTCTCAGACACGCTAATCTCGAATGAGACATTCAAACATTTAAATAAAATCTCTTAATTCTGAATTGACAAAAGTTATTCAAGTGCCAGCGACGAAATACTTTCCGTAGCCAGAAGTACTTGGGCAACTGTATCGCTCCATCAGCCTGAATTTACTAATTTTAAATTTGGAATTGACCAATCGTTAGCCCCGCTCACTAACTTAATTTGCCCTTTCCATTGATTCTAACAGGAAGTCCCGCTTCTATTTAAACGGCGTTATTTTGCCAATTTAATGGCCAGATCATGTACAAAAAAGTAGTATGGTTGGCGACCTAAACATCGTAACTAAAGCTTGAATAATGTCAGAGATCAAAACTCATTTCTTGTCTCAGTGAATGATTTTATTGGTCGACTGGTTATTTGACTGACAGCCGCGATTGGTCAATTAAGCGATCACATAAAAGCCATATTATTGAACGGATGATTATATTTTCCCAATGAACCAAAGTAAGGTCATCTTGTCGTACCAAGGTCAGCGAGCGTTCTAGTTAAATATTCGGGAAAAGATGACATCCATATCCCTTCACTCGTGAGAAAGAAGCAATGTCAAACGAGAATGCAAGAGAATTGGTTGAAATGCAGTACATAGATTCTACTTGTATACACGTTATATACAACTGGAGCCGCAGTTGCGGCGTAATAGCGCGTCGGACTGTCAATCTCGAGGTCCCGGGTTCGATCCCCGACGACGGCACTCATCCTTTCCGACTATTTGTCTCTCACCAATGGGTCGATAATCGTAGACCTATTGTGGGATAGCAGCTTGAGGCTTGGAAAGGATGTAATGGTAGTACTGGTGTGAGAAATACCAGGTTTCCATTGTTAGGTGCTCCAGCCGCCGCGATATAACTGAAAGATTGTTGAAAGCGGCGTAAAACCCCATTCAAACAAACATACAACTGGAAACTATTCAATTTTAGTCTCGTCTTTCTAGATTCAAGCGTTTCGATTCACTGATTTGCACACAAAGGTGAACCATCAAATTTTACACAAAACTAATACAATACATATCTGCTCTTCTTTGCTTGATGGCATTAACCCATTCCCACACAGCAAAGTTTTAGACTGGTCCAAATTGAAAGAAGTTGCAGATGACAATCTTAAGTTGATGAATTTTTAATTTTATTCATGTTTTTTTGGATAGAACAAATTGTGGATAATGAAGAAATTGCTTGATACAAGCAATTTCTTCATTTTACACATTGTTTTCCAAAGCTTTTTTTCTTGAGGGGCGTAAAAAGGAGGGATTTAGTGGGAATGGGTTAAATTATAGCAATTAAAGAGACTATTTTTGTTATCATTGGAGGTATAAACCTAAAAACTTAATCACACAAGTGTATCAATCCGTTTCTAGTATTCACACAGCGTGGTTAAGTTTTTAGGTTTACACCTCAATGAAAACAAAGTTTGTTCTCTTCATTTATTAAGTATACAATTCTCAAGAAAAAAAAAAAAAAAAAAAAACTCAATAGTAAAGGCTTATCGAGATTTTTTTTCTAAAAAAGTAGAACGTTCGCCGCTCTTGGTACGACAAGATGAAAAAGGCCATGTTGAAAATGTGTTGTTTTTGCATTAAAACAAAGGGTCTTCCAAGGCGTGTCCTCCAAGGAGCAAGCCTATTTCATGTCTAGAATTCATCCAGTGTGTATTTCAGAAAAAAGTGGCCCGACTGGACCCAATACCAAGCCAATAACCGCGCTGGCCTTCGGTCACTAGAGATATACTGACAGTTTAATGATTAACGTAGTTGTTTATTTTTTCTTTCTCAATATACTAGAATTACTTTTGTCGGCAAATCATTTTTTGGTAAACTTAAAGGTATATTTTCGCTCTTTGTCAATAGGGTCGCTGGTTCGATCCCTTTATTTCATCCGTTTCAGCATTTAAAAAAATGATTTAACCCGTTACCAGACGACACTATTTAAGATCCTTCCGAATCTAAAATGGTTACTGGCGAAATTTCAAAAGGACCTGAGTTTGAAAAGTTTACGTCACATGAGGTAGAAAACTTTGTGTGAAAATGAAAAAAAAAATTATCACGAGAAATTTCTTTTCCCCTAACAATGTTTTCCAAAGTCGAAATTCTTTGAGGCTTAGAAATATGGGGTTTAGGTGTAGCGGGTCAAATCGATTTCAAATTGATGCAAATTTCATTAAATGTGTATCTGATATTGTAGTTTTCCCTTTTCCGTCTTATAAAGTTCTTCTACTACAAGTCGTCGGTACGCAAGCAAAATGTCGTAACTACAGCTTTATCAAAGCTGTAGTTACGATATTTTGCTCGCGCACAGACGGAATCAAGAGATTTTAATCAATTTTTCAAAGAATACAAAGTGACTTACCATTCTATAGGTCACAATCCTGAGATGTTGTTACACATAAACAGATTATTCCTGTATGTCGAAAGCAACGGAACATACTGTTAAACTTCGAGACACTAGTATTTCGTATTTATTACATTTGAATTAAAATCGAATCCAAACATTTCCATCTGTGATGGACTAAAATGTCGTAACTATCACTTGTCCAATGTGTAGTTACGACGTTTATGTCACACTCCAACGATTTCCCCTTTATTAGTCGGTAGCTCGTACTTATAACATTACTAACAAGTAATTTATTCTTTTTCTACAAAATTTTCTACTCTACAGAATGGTTATTTTTTCAAATTAAATCCATTTTAAATTTTCGTCTGCAAAGCCTTTCAATTTGGACAGGTCTTAAATTTTGCAAAACAAGACAGGGTTAAGACGCTAAGGTCGTCTACCAAGATTTACCTTTCATTTAACCCATTCCCAAACGATGCCACTTTTCGAGATCCCTCAAGAAAAACCCTTGGAAAAACATTATGTAAAATAAAGAAAACACTTGTAACAAGCAGTTTCTTCATGTTTCACTTTGTTTTCTACCCAGGAAGTTGAAACAATCTAAAATTTCGTAAACTTAAAATTGTCGTCTACAATTCTTTTCAATTGGACGAGTCTAAAATGTTGCCATTTGGTAATGGGTTCGACCTCGAATTGTGTCTGTTTTCAGTCCGTAAGAAGCAATGTACTTTCTAGATACAACAGAATAATTAATTTATTAGTAAATCTGACAAGAATAAATGGATACAGTTTATCTTGCCTCAGCGATAAACTAATACCTTAACTCAGTACCAGACGGCTAAATTTTAGACTGGCCCAAATTGAAAGATGTTGCAGACGACAATTTTAAGTTTATCAAATTTTGGATTTTTTTTTCATATTCCTGGGAAGAAAACATTGTGGATAATGAAGAAATTGCTTTTAACAAGCAATTTCTTCACTTTCCACAATATTTTCCAAAACCTTTTTTCTTGGGGGCGTCTAAAAGCGTTATTGACTGGGAATTGGTTAAGCGACCCCATTTATAAAATGTATAAATTTTAAAGCTACAGACAAAATTGAATAAACTTAGTTGATATCATTTAAATCATTTGTCATTGGTACTCCTTAGAATCGTTTCCGTGAGACAAGTTTAACAAGTTCCAATGGCGTATACATGTAAACGTGTACATTACCTGGTCAAGTGTCCCTGGTGAAATAATCCATTCCGTCTACACTAGTTACTCAAAAGGCACTAAGAAAGCTTTACACTAAGAAAGATTTAGATGCTCTGTTCAATGTTTAATAAAATATGGAGCGAAATGAGGTTATTACTCCCCTACCGGCGAAGCCGAAGGGGATTTTGGGGTTGCGGTCCGTCAGTCTGTCCGTCTTTCTGTCACTCCGTCTGTCAGTCCGGACATATCAGTTTTCCAGAATTTTTTCCCCTAACCCTAGGAGATATTGAGGTGATTAGTCCGCGTCAATGAGTTACAGAACAAGTTTGAGTTTGGTTGCGGTCCATTGATTTTTGCCGATGATTCGAATGCTGGACTTTCAGTTTTCCGGACATTTTTTCTTGACCCATTGGAGATATTAGCTGTTTTTTCGGTATGTGAGTTCGCATTTAAGGAAGATATAGGTGTTTCTCAAGCCTAGACTAGAAAAAATTGCCAAGTGTCGAAAGACACGATCCAACGAACATTTAATACTTAAATTTGAGTCAGTTATTGTCTTGGCAATAATCGTATACTTTCCGAATCATTTCGTAATTACGAAGTACTTTCCAAATTTTCAAATAGGTTTTCGTAATGACGAAATAGTATTTTGTTATTGTGATATGATTTAAATAAGTTTAATATTAAAAATAGTCTGGCATCTCTGATTAGGGTTCAGTAAAGAAGTAACTTTGATGGCAAATATCTTCTTTTTTAACAATTTTATTACAAACTGAATTCAGCGTCTTAAAATCGAGTTATTGTACAGTAAAGGCTTTAGCGATGTTACATTGCTAAGTTGTATCTACTAGGATTTGATCAACGGGTGGTGGAATAACGATCATATCGAGATATGAATATCGAAAATAATATGAAAATCTCGAAGAGAGATTTTATCGAGGTCGGAAAAGTTGACTGATCGCGAATGTCAATCAAAGTTTCAATAGACCAGTAAACTTATTTAGATCGGAAATGAAATTTTGAACGTCGACATTGGTTGACATTTATATGAGGCATTTATGTTGTTTTTTTCAACTTAGACGTCATTACTACAGTTTTTTTTTTTTCAAAATATAGTTACGAAGTTTAAATGGCCAACCAACTATTTTACTTGTTATTGCCTGTTATATCTACTGACCATAAATCTTGCCGATTGACTCAGTTTAATTTTTAAGAGGACTTTCTCTTGTAGGAGCTCAGTGGGCGTGTCGATTAATCCTTTCCTGGTTAAACCCTGGATTTTACGCACCTGGGTTTTTAAACTTGAGAAAATATTGTGGGAAAAGAAGAAATTGCTTGTTACAAGCAATTTCTTCTTTTCCCACAATATTTTCTACCCTACTAAATGATAGGTCTTCAAATAAAATTGACTGTAATTTGTCGTCTGCAAAACCTTTCAATTTGGACAGGTCTAAAATTTTGAAAAACAGTAAAGGGTTAATTTACCCTCATGGATGAAGAGGTTATCGACATCATCTTCTAGAATAGATAGATATGTGTAACATCGGCGCCCTTTTGGGATAAGATGGTGTGTAAAAGTGTGTGTGTGTTTGTGTGTGGGGGTGGACTTCAGATTTAAATCATTTTACAATCAATCCTATGTTGGTGGTACTCACTAGAATCGTTTGATCGAGGGGATACTAATGACTACCCACAACATAGGATTTCGTTGAGGAAGAACACATTTCAGGGCGGAACCATAGTATATGACTGCCTACCAACCCAAATTTTTTCTGTCTTTGGTTTAGTTGTTAGACATGTGATGTTGACATGACCCACATAATCCAGTTTTCTGAAGCACTGAAAACATGTTATACAAAACCTTTTCTTTCAAGTTTTTTCTGCCTTAATTATAGCTTATTTTCAAATTTTAGCACTTTTGTATCTGCAAAGTTTCTTTGAATTTGGACCTATTTTTTGTCGTCTCGTAGTTGATAGAAAATAATGCGCATTCGATTTTAGGGTTTAAACTGAGTGTGCCTAAGGTGAATCATATTTTATAACTTAATTAGAGGGTTACCAGATGATGCCATATGGAAAATATCTCACATCTTTGCCTTTTGTTTTGTAAGGAGAATATTTGAATCATTCTTTTCTTGTTTTATAGATAATTGGGTGAGTCCGTGAAAAGCCAAATTGGCCAATCTCTGGCTCCGACCCCTTTGGCCACGCCCACTGACTTCGACAGGAAGTCCTGCTTCGATTTTAAACGGCGTTATTTTAAAATTTTATGGCCAGTAGCATGTAACAAAAAGGTAGTATAGTTTGTTGGCGACCTAAACGTCGTAGCTACAGCTTGGATAAGATGCAGTTGCGACGTTTAAGTCGCAAAACCAACAAAGAATATAACAAAAAAGGTGGCAAATGCTGGAGATCAAAACTCATTTTTCGTTTCAATGAATGATTTTATTATTCGACTGGCTATTTGATTGACAGTCGCAGTTGGGACCCAAGGAAAATTATTTAACCAACCTACGAAAGAGACCATCAAATGATGACACATACAAAATATCAAACAAATTTGTCTTATAGTTTGTCAGCAGAGGATTCTTTAAGAATTTCTTCTTTGTTTCTCAGTAAAAACACGAGGGCCAAGATGGCCTTAGATCGCGCATCCGAATTCGCTTTCTCAAGCTAACGAATCAATTCAAATTTGAAAACAGATATTTTACAAAAAAAGTCAAATGGATATAAAAGCAAAAGATGGTAATTGGATAGGAAAAAAAACTGAGTTTTCAGTTTAAACTGTCTTCTACAATATTCAACGGGGTGACTATTTTCATGACAATACAAGCATTTACAGAAGTTTGAGAAAAATTTGGCCAGAATTGTGGCCCCAAGAGTGGTAATATGAAATGTTGACGACGCACGACAGACAATCAAGTATCCCAAACACGTTGTGTTTAGACAAGCTAAAATAGGATGCGGCTGTGAGAAGCCCATGGGGGACTTAAGGAAGACTTTATTTTGAGAAATTTGAAGAGGGACGACGGATAATATCAAAACGATTTTCTTTATGCTATGTGTTTTTGTTGTCCTGGTGACCGGAGTATTTGACTTTCCCAAATGTGGTAAAATTAGCATAAATGGAACATTTCTGCCAAGTATAAACCTAATTGATCTATTGGTTTAGTAGGAGAAGCTTTTTTAAAAGAAGGGCTGATAGACGGGCGATCACAATACCTCATCGAGAGCACATCGTGCTCAGGTGAGCTAAAAAGGGGCCATCTAGCCTAAGAAAAAAGCAAACTGTTTTCGTTCAAAAACAACCAAACTTTATCTATTCCACACAATATGGCTTTCTGGCGCCCCTCGAGAACAAAGAATTAGAAACCATTGTAGAAAGTGAAAAATGCTCGTTACAAGCAATTCCTTCAATGTTATACTTCCCTTTAAAGACAAAGATTGTTCATCAACTAAAATTCTTGTCTGCCACTTCTTTCAATTTGGAGCAGTCTAAAATTTTGTCAGATAGTAGTTGGTTAAACTAAGCACCATTATGCATTGATCATCTTTTGAGCAAAGAGAAAATTACTCATTTCATTCAGTTTTTCCTTTTTTCTACAACTTTCCGTCCGAGAAAGATTTTTCAGGGGCACAAAAAGAACGTGTAATACGCAATTGGATTATGTATTCGTATATACTGTTTGTCCGTATCGGTATGTTAATTGCATTTATTCTATGGTATAAAATGTTTCATTTGATCCACGACACAAGAATTTAACGCTCATTCTACATGTTAACCCTTGTCATGCTGAATTAAAATCCGATATAAAATTGCTTTACATCAAAGGAGTGACTTGAAAAATGATCATTTAAATAACTCTGGCTTAAAGGGGACAAACAGGAGGTGTTGACTAAGTTCAGACTGCACTTATGTGCAAGCTGATCTTTGTCTATGCCTTCTGTCAAACAGGAATATTCCGGGTTCAGCGTGACAAGGGTTAGGAAACATTAACAAGAGCTGTTGAAAATGTTATCGGAAAAAGGAGGTACTGCCATTGAAAACAACCACCTCTTCTCTTCAAATTCTGCCCACTTCAAAGTTTTATTTTTAGCTGACAAAGTGTCATCTTTGATAGCTTAATTTAACAAAGTTTTGAGGTCGTCTCAAAGTCAAACGAGTGCAAACTGCCCCTGGAGGCTTAAACGCTAAACCATTGAAAGCCTACACTATAAAAAGTTGTTCTTGTGTATTTAAGGAATATTGCAAACTCCTGTGTATTTTGAGCTTACTTTATCACGTTCAAAATGACTGTGAACAGAGTCTTCGACGAAGTTGCAGATGACAATTTCAATATGTAGAAAATTCTAAAATATTTATCTCTTTGGGTATAAAACAATGTGGAAAATGAAGAAATTGCTTGTAACAAGCAATTTCTTCATTTTCCACATTGTTTTCCATAATTAATTTTTGGGCTTATAATGGAGGGATTGTGAGGGATTGGGTTAACTCCTTGGTTACTTTAACCTCATTTCTTTAGCATGATAAAGTTTGACAAAGAAGATTACTAAACAAAACGATGCTTTGCTAGCTTACAGTACTTCTCAGTACTTTGATTTCCTTATTCTTAACATACGATTTGAAATGGACCTACACAAGTTTGTTGTCCGGAAGTGGGTATTTCAATTTTTTGGTCATATTTCATGGCAGAATTTTTTTCCCTACATTAGAGGTGTTTAACCCAGTCCCACAAAATGACGATTTTTGACGCCCCCAAAGAAAAACAGTTGAAAAAAACATTGTGAAACATGAAGAAATTGCTTGTAACAAGCGATTTCTTCATTTTACACAATGTTTTCTACCTAGAAGGTTGAAAAGCCTAAAATTTCATATACTTTGAATTGTCGACTGCAACTTCTTTCAATTTATACCAGTCTAAACATTTTGCCGTGTGGCAATGGGTTAAGTTCTTTTCTATGTAAAACAAACATGACCATACGACATTTTAAATTTGTCATTTATCAAGTATATTTCAAGAGTTATATTTGTACTTGTGGTGACAATCCTATTTTTGGATTTAGACCAATAAAATAGTTGTATTTGAATATAAAGTTTGAATAATATTAACATGCGAGTTCTGTCGAACAATGGTTGCATAAAATGTATTGAATACCTGCATATATATATCAGATTTCCCTTCCTGTTTTGAACGAACTATATTTATATTGTCATGTGTGTTGCGAATGAGGCGAATTTTATTTTCAAACGTGATTAACCCATTACCAGACGGCAACGTTTTAAACTGGTCCAAATTGAAAAAAGTTATATATGACAATGGAGAGTTGATGAAATTTAAGTGTTTAACTTTCTGCATAAAATATATAGTATGAATTGAAGAAATTGCTTGTTACAAGCTTTTTCTTCATTTACGTTTTTACATTTTATGTTTTCCTAATTGTTTTTCTTGGGGCGTCAAATGCGTCATTGTGTGGAAATAGGTTAACCCATTACTATACAACAAAACAGACTGGTCTAAATCTAAAGAAGTTGTAACGAACATTTAATTAAAAAGAATTTTAAATGTCTCCTCTTTCTGAAAAGAAATACAAAGTGAAAATGGAGAAATTGGTTGCATCGTGTATTTTCTCCGTTTTTCTGAGCTGTTTCTTCAGAGAAGTAAAATGCGGGATTGTGTGGAAATTGACGGATCGCCGACCCCACCCACTGACCTCCGACATGGAATTCCACTTCGATATTGAAATTAATGATGTCTTCAAACATATCGTCGGTGTTAAACCAAAACATCGTAACTAGAGCTTATTACAAGCTTAAGTTACGAGGTTTTGGTATAACACAATCGAAATCACACATTTTCAAGGCCTAATTGTTAAACCAATGCTGACACATCCCGCTTTTTAACACCCCCCCCCCCCTCAAAAAAAAAAGAAAGAAAATAAAAAAAAAGAAGAAGAAAAAAACAAAAAACAACAAAACAAACAACAACAACAACAAAAAAAAAAACATAATGGAAAGCGAAAATTTTAACGTTCTACTCTAAATGATACAGATCTATTTTAGATTTCAAAAACTTAACATGGTCGTCTGCAATCCAAGTGTACATCTATTTTGTGTTTCTGACATCCAAGTCGTTTATATCTCAGTCCTACTGTCATGCCAGAGGCCATTTGGCGTCGATAGCGATCCTTCAACTGGTACAAAACTGAACAAGAGTGCGTTTGTTACTGTTTACGCCGCCACATGACCTTTTTTCCATTAAGCCCCATATCCCGTGACACAACAGAATAGAACTTAACCCGTTTGTTATTTGAAGGATAACACGAGGACACATTATCTGTAAACATTTCATAAAATTGCCAAGAAATGTCCGAAGGATTGCGTTCATATGGAAATCCTATATTTTCACGAGTGGCGGAGCAACGAATGGAACTATGTTTTTGTTGTTCACGAAATGGAAGATAAATCGACCTTCCACGAAAAGCAAACAATCAATTAGAAAATGGACAAAATATGACACCCTTTTTTAAGGGGGGGGTCTAAGGCCAAAGGGTTCAGTAGGGCAAGTTAGGGTTCTAAATGGGTACAGTAGCGCACAAAAAACATGGCTAAACCTATCTAAAACGGTGTGTTTATCATTTTGATAATTTCAATGTTTTCAGTGAAATTATCGAGTGATAATCTACTGAGAATTCTCGTTAATATACCGGAAAACATTAAAGAATTGAAGATAACCATTCTGTGAAAGTTTAATCAAGATTCGTCAAAAAATGCCAGAGGAGCTGATACCATAAATTTAGACGGACGTAGGCCTAAACTCGTGAGATAACCGCCTGTACACGTGCAACTTTGGTGACGAGTTAGAAATACACAAGAGCTTTGTCCACAGGACACAGATGCCCCCACCGGTAGCTTTGCAATTCTCCTCAATGAGGTCTATCCACCTATCATGTTTCAAGTTGATAGCTATTACACTTTCAGAGATATGCCCCAGGCAAAATGTAAGTCTTTAAAATAACAAAGGGCAATAACTCCAAAATTATGCAAGCAAGAGTTGTGGTTCTTGAGCACTGCAATTCTCCTCAATGAGGTCTATCCACCTGTGAAGTTTCAAGTTGATAGCTATTACACTTTCAGAGAAATGCTCCAGACAAAATGTAAGTCTTTAAAATAACAAAGGGCAATAATTCCAAAATTATGCAAGCAAGAGTTGTGGTTCTTGTGCACAGGACTTCTCCTAAATGAGGTCAATCCACCTGTATAGTTTGAAGTTGATAGCTATTATACTTTCAGATATATGCTCAGGACAAAATGTAAGTCTTTAAAATAACAAAGGGCAATTACTCCAAAATTATGCAAGCAAGAGTTGTGGTTTTTGTGCACTGCACCTCTCCTCAATGAGGTCTATCCACCTGTATAGTTTAAAGTTGATAGCTATTATACTTTCATATATATGCTCCGGACAAAATGAATGGCTTTAAAATTACAAAGGGCAATAGCTCCAAAATTATGCAAGCAAGAGTTGTGATTCTTGTACACTGCAATTCTCCTCAATGAGGTCTATCCACCTGTGAAGTTTCAAGTTGATAGCTATGACACTTTCAGAGATATGCCCCAGACAAAATGAGAGTCTTTAAATTAACAAAGGGCAATAACTCCAAAATTATGCAAGCAAGAGTTGTGGTTCTTGTGCACTGCACCTCTCCTCAATGAGGTCTATCCACCTGTGAAGTTTCAAGTTGATAGCTATTACACTTTCAGAGATATGCTAAGGACAAAATGATAGCCTTTAAAATAACAAAGGGCAATAACTCCAAAATTATGCAAGCAAGAGTTGTGATTCTTTTGCACTGCAATTCTCCTCAATGAGGTCTATCCACCTGTGAAGTTTCAAGTTGATAGCTATGACACTTTCAGAGATATGCCCCAGACAAAATGTAAGTCTTTAAAATAACAAAGGGCAATAACTCCAAAATTATGCAAGCAAGAGTTGTGGTTCTTGTGCACTGCACCTCTCCTCAATGAGGTCTATCCACCTGTATTGTTTGAGGTTGAAAGCTATTATACTTTCAGATATATGCTCCGGCCAAAATGTAAGTCTTTAAAATAACAAAGGGCAATAACTCCAAAATTATGCACCTCTCCTAAATGAGGTCTATCCAACTATGAAGTTTCAAGTTGATAGCTATTATATCTCAGAGATATGCCTCGGACAATTTCCGGACAGACAGAAGGACGGAAGTATGGAAGGACGGACAAAGGCAAATCTATATGCCTCCCCATTAAGTGGTGGGGGCATAAAAATGTGTAATGAAATAAACCCATATCAATCGTTTCCACCCAGGTTTTGAACAATTTTCTCAATACTGAGTAATGGTATGGTCGATCTTTCAATCATGCATCTCTTTATCCACCAAATTTGGGTAATGGAGACAAAATTTGCTCTCGGTTAATTGTTAAATATTCCTAGCATTTCAAATGGTAAAATTCTTAGATATTATATGGCCTACAATGATGTATAACAACAAAAACAAAATCAATATTATAAATATATCAATATATATTAATAAATTATATTGTTTAATCATCTTAAAATCTAAAACACTGATAAAATGTAAGAATATTTACAAATATTTAATATAAGTTTTCATAGCAGTAAATCCCTACAGAATCAACATTTTTACAACCCCTATGAAGCAAGCAATAGTCTTATCCACTTACCTTAGACAGAAAGTTTGACCAAGATATCAAAAATGACGTTATTTTTCAGTTTATTAGTAAGATTCTTAAACGTAAGTTCCAGCATTTTCTTCATTAACAATAGTTTCTCAAAATTTAACAAGTTCATTTTGATCCTGGATTAGTAGAAAATCATCTTTTACTTGTCTGGGACCAACTGGAGAAAATATGTTTTTCCACATCCCTGTTTGACATTACTGTGGACAACTACTCACAGGTAATTTATTAGTAGCTTGCAATACCCACTGACAATTAACATGGCAGTTCTACTAATTGAGGGTTAATAGCAATAATGTTCTAAGTGTCTATACATTGTATACACACTTAGAAAAGTATCACAATTAGCAATGTAATAAAAGAAATATTTTGTAATACATGTATATGTGGTTAGGAACACGGAATAAATGGTAAACCATCGGTTTGAGACCTAACGTATATATCATAACTACAGATTGAATAAGCTATTGTTACAATATTTAAGTTGCCAAACCCCCCCAAAATGCTTAATATGATATTTGGAATTCAAAGTTCTTTCCCAGTCTGAATGAAATATTTGATCAGTCTGAAAGCAGCGATCCATCCATTAAGAAGGAGTGAGTTTCAATCTTGGATTCCACACAGTAGCTACAGCTATACTAGATGATATCACACCAAACAATCCTTGAGTCCTTGGCGACAGCTTCACCTTCCCAAGTGTGCTTAATGGAATGGCTAGATCAAACAGATTCTTGACCAAGTCCAGGAACAATGGTATATTTCCTACAAATATTTCCAACATAGTAATCTGACGTCTACGCATCTCTTTATGATTTGAATCTCCATTTTTATAAACGCTTTTATCTTGCGTTGATTGGAAGCGCTTTAACTCTTGCATCACTAAGTCACATACACCATAGATATCTCGGATCAGATTTAAAACGAGTGTCGCTAAATAAAATCTTGACGACACTTCTGACCAGTACTGTTTATCTAGCTTGACCACTCCAACGTTGTTGAACCACAGGAAATGGTCAAATAAAAGGTAAAACGCTTGGTTTATTTTTGACAGTGTAATGGTCAGTCTTAACATGGAATCCTGTAGATGTATGCTCTTGAGTGCTCCTTGTATGAAGTCTAAACTCTTTCCAAATCTCAACACTGAAAATATAAAATGTGATCTGTACTGTAAATGGATCATACGGGAATTCTGTAAAATAATACGAGTCTGCCTTAACAGTTTAACCCATTCCCACACAAAAAAATTTTTAGTCTGGTCCAAACTGAAAGAAATTGCAGATGACAAATTTTACTTGACGAAATTTTGATTTTCATTAATTTTTGGGGTAGAAAAAATTGTTTATAAAGAAATTGCTTGCAAAAAGCAATTTGTTCGTTTTCCACAATGTTTTCCAAAGCATTTTCATTCAGGGGTGTCTAAAAGCATCAGACTTGTGTGGGAA
The DNA here is from genome assembly GCA_946902895.1 of Fragum fragum. Classification (NCBI taxonomy): domain Eukaryota; kingdom Metazoa; phylum Mollusca; class Bivalvia; order Cardiida; family Cardiidae; genus Fragum; species Fragum fragum. The sequence continues at coordinate 7,340,882 of OX336370.1, read as the reverse complement.
TGGGTCAACCCTTGTCAGACTAAATGAAATCCCTTATCATTATTGGAAGAAATCAAAGTGCTGAGGGCACTGAAATGCTCTAAAGTTGGTAAATATTTCTTTTGTAACTTAACTTGGGAAAAGCTCTGATTTGAAAGGCAGAAGCAGGTGGTCTAGACTAAAATCAGACTGGACATAATTATGTGCAGGCTGGTCTTTATCTATACTTCCTGCCAAAGCTCAAATATTCTGTGCTCAGCATGACAAGAGTTAAATTATTTCAAATGTGCAGAGTGCAAAGTCAGTGGCCAGCATTACCAATGATACAATAATGTTACGTTTAACCTATTCCAACACAGTGGAATTTTAGACAGGTCCAAATTGAAAGGAGCTGCAGACGACAATTTCAAGTTGATCGAATTTTACATTTTTTTCGTCTTTTTGGATAGAAAAACATTGTGGATAACGAAGAAATTGCTTGATACAAGCAATTTCTTCATTTTCCACAATGTTTTCCAAAGTTTTTTTCTTCAGGGGGCGTAAAAAGGAGGAATTGAGTTGGAATGGGTTAACAGAACTACAGAGAGAGGGAATAATTTGTATTTTATATTTCACTTATACTGCCATAAGCTCTATGTTGTAGGTACTCATTTGAATCGTCTCGGCGAGGCCATTCAAATGAGTACCTACAACATAGAGTTCTGTTGAGAGAAATAATAAATAAGGATTTTAGAATGCTGGTAGCCCCTCTCATCCAGTCCTCCAAATTAACCCTTGTCATGCAGAACCCGAAATATTCCTGCTTTGGAAGGAGGTACAGACCAAGATCAGCATTGACATATGTGCAATCTGATCTTAGTCTGAACCACCTGCTTGTCACTTTTAAGAAAGAATTGTTTATACCGGTAAAATAAATTTTCAAAAGAAATATTAACCTTAAAATGGTGCTTCTAGTGCTTCCAGCCCTTTGATTTTTATGAAAATCTGTAGTGAATTCATAATTCAGCATGACGAGGGTTAAGATGATATCACTGTATCTAATAGGAGACATTACATTGATACTGCTTAGAATACTCTATTTTGATTCTAGTATAGAAAAGCTATCACATAGTCATTCATTGATTATTACTATAATCTTTCTCAACATTCTAAAAGTGGTTAAAACTCAGCAAAGCCTATATTTTTCATTACTTTAAAAACTTCTTGCTAGAATAAAGAAACGATAAATGGACACTCACGTAATAAACTACATACATGTATTTCATTCTAAGATTTCCAATAAACACTCAACCCATACCAGCACAATGTTGCTTTTTGACACCCCTTAAGAAAGTCAAATGGGAAAACATTGTGTAAAATGAAGAATTTATTTGCAACAAGCAATTTATTCATTTTCAACAATCTTTTTTTCCCAAGAAAGTTGAAAAACTTATATTTAATTCATAAACTTAAAATTGGCTTTTTTCAACTTGGGCAAATCTAAAACTTTGCTGTCTTGGAATGGGTTAATCATAAATCAGAACCAGTCTGCAGAGTTCATTGACTGTGCTGGTTTGAAGGTTGGTAAAAGTCTTTATTTTACAATTTCTTCTTTTTCCACAATATTTCCTCAAGTACAAAATCATAAATACCTTTTCCAATACTTTTATACATGTAAAATCTATCAAATCAGGGCAACTTACATTTCCTTGTCATGCTCAGTGTTCCCTCAATAGCTTTCAGTTTTTGTGTCAGCTCTGCATTTTTACCATATTGGCCATAGGCTAACCGACATCCATACTGGGCCAGTCTGAAAGAAAATTTGGTTGGTTAACCTATTACCAGACAACAAAATTTTAGACAGGTCAGAATTCAAAGGAGTTTGCAGATGACAGTTTAAGTTTATAAAATTTTAGATTTTTTTCAACTTACTGAGTGGAAAATATTTTGGAAAAGGAAGAAATTGCTTGTGACATGCAATTTTTCATTTTACAATTTACACAATATTTTTCTAACTTCTTTTCTTGAGGGGCATCAAAAAGCATCATTGCGTGGGAATGGTTTAACAAATTACTAGACAACAAAATCTTAAAGTGGTCCGATTTCATCAACCCATTGCAAAATACTCCTGCTCAAGAAAAAAGCTTTAGAAAAATTTTATCATTTACCACATTAATTTTCTACCAAGAAAGACTATTTTCAAAATGTGACCAACTAGAAAATGTGGCCTAAAACTTTTTTCGATTTGGACTAGTCTATAATTTTGACATCTGCTAATTAAAAGAAATTTCAAATATGACAATATAATTTTAAGATTGGTCCAAATTAATTCAAAAGGGAACAAATGCAACAAGAATTGTTGCAAAGTGGACTTCTACTCACACACCATCATTTTGTCTCTAAAGTAGCACTAGTGAGCTTTGACCTATTTTACCCAAAAATAATAGATCACCTCCTTTGTACAAAGTTTCAAGGTCCTAGGTCAAATGGCTTACAAGCTCAACACCAAAATTCAAGTGTGACCTTGATGTTTGACCTACTTGACACAAATACAGTAATGAATTATGGAAATGGGTTTGTTTGTATTTCTGTTTATTTATCGTCGCTACCGTAGCACATGCCCATATGAGCGACGCCCCCAGAAGACGGTTAGTTGTTACGGGGGATAGTGCAGGGATACAGGACGAAACTACTGAGAGCCCCGCCTGGTTCTTTAACGTGCTCGATGGATAGCATCGTCACACGGGGCCTCGGTTTAATGTCTCATCCGAAAGACAATTAGTTAGTTAGTTGATATGGTCAGCCCAGGGCTCGAACCCGTGATCTTGAGGTTTGAAGTCAAGTGCTCTACCAACTGAGCTAATCGGGCTGACTGGAAATGGGTTAAGTAAGCTTTATCTTTTATTCTATTGATAAACCACCCCTGGCAATCAAATTATGAAATGACCAATCAAATCACTCATGTAGACAAGAAGTACATGTTGAACTCTGACATTTAAGTCATTCGTTTTTCTGGTTTTGCAGCTTGAAAGTTGTTACTACAGCTTAATAAACTCATTCCCACACAATGATACTTGTAGTCACCCCTCAAGATATGCAACTTGGAAAACATTGTGTAATGTGAAGAAATTGCTTTTAACAAGAGATTTCTTCAATCTACACAAGGTTTTCTACCCAGAAAATTTAAAAAATTTAAAATATCATAAACTTAAATTTGTAGTCTGCAACACCTTTTAATTTGGACAAGTTTAAAATTATTTTGTCTGTAAATGGGTTAAGCTGTATGATATGACAATTAGGTCATGGATTTGCTTTTAAGTAAATGATCTAGACCATGTTTTTGGACTACTAAGGTAATTTGATAGCTTAGTCGAACAGCCTTGTCAGACGTTAGTGGGTGTGGCAGGCAACAAATCAATAGTACATGTATCAACCTTTGAAGAGTAAAACAATAACCAGTCAGAATCAAAAGAAGATGCAGACGACAATTTCAAGTTGATGTAATTTCAAAAAATCTTCTGGTAGAAAAAAAAAAAAAAAAAAAAATTGAAATTTATAGTTTTTGTTACATTGAAAATAAACTTTATCAAGATTTTGAAAAAGTTAGGGTTTTAAATATGAATAACAATAAATATAAGATACTTAACCCATTCCCACTTGACAAAAATTTAGACTGGTCTAAATTGAAAGGAGTTGTAGAAAACATTTTAAAGTTGATGAAATTTTAGATTTTTTCAACTTTCTAGATAGAAAACATTGTGTAAAATGAAGAAATTTTTTGTTGCAAGCAATTTCTACATTTTACACAATGTTTTTCCTAATGATTTTTCCTGAGGGGCATTCAAAAGCGTCACTGTGTGGAAATTGGTTAAATTCATTCTACATTTCTTTGGGGTTTTTATATGTAAGAAAGGTTTGGTGGCTAGTTTGACTGTTCATAAAGACGCTCAATTAAGAGTCGGCTTGAGTGCCTGATTTGATCAGGGGCCGGTTTGACATGATAGAGACAATTACAAGAAATTGTACCTTTCCAAAAGACCAGTTCTATAACATTTGAGTTAACTTGAGGTGCAGTATCATCATTTTAATCCAATATAAAATACATTTAACCAATGAACATTAAAGTTAAGCTTTATCCAGATTGTTTTGGGAAAGAAGTGGACAAAGTAACCCCAGAAGAAAAGAATCTAAGAGGAACCCACCTACAAACAGTTTCGAGGAAAAGGTAAAATCTCGACATGTGGATTGACAATAAACCGTCATTCTAATGAAAACTCGAGGTCAGCAGGAAGAATTGTTTGATGTACATGCTAACATAGGCACTTGGATTTCGGAATTTATAACAACTTACAAAAATCTCTATCTCTGATAAATATCAACAAGGTAGTGCAGCTGCCATTTTTTTATGGTAACAGATGATTTCACAAGCATCACTGGTTCCATCAATGGAAAAATTTGTCTCGTTGGAATAAAGAACCAGTGAAGCTCGTCAAAACATCTGTTACAATAAAAAAATGGCAGCTGCACTACCTTGTTGACTTTTATTATCCAATAGAGGGTAATATTTTTGTAAGTTATTATAAATTCCTGAATCCAATTGCCTATATCCCTGCTAACACCTTTTTGACAATGAATAGATGAGAGATCATAACCATCACGCAGAAATTACAATCGTCAACCAAGTTTGAAATGTTGTAAACTACCTGCAGACTTTGTCTCTACCATTTGTCTGTGCGTTGAACTTGATGACATTTGTCACAAACTCAGTGTCCATGGTCCAACGTAGAACTGTCAAATTACACGTGGGGTCAAGAATAAGATCGACGAAATAATGCGATTTGTGAGTAGGAAACGAATTCGGATAATTGACCAAGGAAGAAAACCGAAAAGTTCAAATGATTTGTTTTCATTTCCGGTGTCATGGTGGACATAGAAACAAAATCCTAAGAACGTTTAGAGATTTCCCGTCATTTAAGGGTATCGTACGTTGTTTAACGCCCAGATATCAGAATTTTGCACAGGATCTAAACGCTTTACGATCCGAGTAGTCAAACTGCATGAAATAAATCAACAATGCCTGTATACATCCGAAAAAACGTCAGTTACACGCCACCGTCTCTTGACAAACTGCCTCAAGAGCAAGAAGATGACTTTGTCAACGACCCCGAACTTGTTAGAGATGATCTTCCACAACCATATCGGATGATTGATAAAACAGTCAGAAATCTGATCGATGACACATGGGAGATCATTTCTCAAAGAGAGGAAGCAAGGCTTGCTGAAGAGAGAAAAATAAAGCCCCCACAATATGAGTTCTCAATCAAATATGACAGCCCTATTCCAGGAACCCAGTTTGCAGAGAAACAGGCAAGTTAATTGTCCTGAAAAATATACCCTTTCACCACTCACCAAAAATTTTGACGCTTTAATGAGAGGTAATTTGTATTGGTGTACAAACTTGGAAACCTCAAGAGAGACAATTGACTATATGGACAAAGTTTACCCATTTTAGGTTGAGGATCCTCTTCTCTGAATTTGTTAGCTCTATAAACTACCTCTGCATGTTACAAAAGAGAATACATGCTTTAAAGGATCTTTGTTTAGCCTCCTCCTGTTTTGTAAAATTTTAAACCAGTCGAAATTCAATGGTTTTTGGATGACAATTTAACCCATTCCTACACAGTGACGCTTTTGGACACCCTCAAGAAAAACAATTGGGAAATCATTGTGTTCAGTGTAACTGGTAGAAGCAATTTCTTCATTTTCAATGTTTACTAACCAGAAACTTGAATAAAATCTATATTTTCATCAATTTGCATATTTAAATTATCATCTGCAACTCCTTTGAATTTGCACCAGTCTTTGATAATGGGCTTGAGTGGATTTAAATGGAAATAACCATTCAGTACAGTAGAATATTATGTGGAAAAAGAAATTGTTGGAAGAGGAGAATTGGTTACAAGTAACAAACAACTTCTCTTTTTCTCATAATGTTTTTACCTTACTTGTTACTAATTTTCCAATTTTAATGCGATTTAAAATGTTGTCTGCAACTTCTTCGAATTTAAACCAGTCTAAAATTTTGTCATCTGGTAATGGGAGATAAAAATCACAAATACAGTTGTGCCCCATTTATGACATTTGCTGGACTTTTTCTCCAATTTCTTGCAAATTTAACCCATTCCCACATCAGAAAATTTTGGACTGGGCTAAATTGAAAGATGTTGCAGACTACAATTAAAAATTTATGAAAATTTAGATTTTTTAAACTTTCTGAGTAGAAAACATTGTGTAAAATTAAGAAATTTCTTGTTATTTCTTCATTTTACACAATGTTTTCCCATTTGTTTTTCTTGAGGGGCATCAGAAAATGACATTGTGCAGAAATAGGTTAAATGATACCAATTTGAAAGATTGTGGAATTAGAGTTTAATAATCCAGAAATCAGTTTTCAAGCATTGGATCTAAATTATAGGCATGGGAATGCAAAATAACAGTACAAACATTTGCATGTCAGGGCCTTCGCTGGCGATCTCCAATGTCGCCAAATGCGAAAATTTAAGCCAAGGGGCGATAAAAAATCGAATCTGGCGAAAACGCTTGCGATGAGGAATAAAGTCCGTGGAAGCAATATTGATTTTTCTATAAAGTACCACCCATGCACCAAAAGTTTGTATCGGACTGCAATCACACAGTCCACCTTTCCACAGGCCCTGAGGCTGTAATTGTCTACCGGTTGTGCAAAGTTGCTCATTAAACCCTTTCAGTCGTCACAACCAACCTTTTGAAACAATTCAGCTAAACGAATATTTATTAGTAGTAGTAGATTTTAATATTCTTTTTTGATTAAACTACTAGTACATCGATTTAAGAAATTATAACACGGAAATAGCTGGTTGCTAAATAATAAATCTAGACAAATTTTCAAGACCTTGCCGATCAGAAATTTTGATCTTATATATAAGACGCAGTTAAAATGTTTTGCTATCTAAATATAAAGCGGTGAATGAAGTTTTAAAACATCACTTATCCAACTAAGAAATGCATTTTATATTTTAATTTAGATGTGAAATGAACCCCTTCACATGATTCACCCAAAACCATTAATATACCTGCATTCGAATTTTGCTTGAAACAAAGTAAAATATATATATATACTAATCAATGATTTTCATCTCTTCTGCAGATTTCTATGATATCAAACCTACTTTATCATACTTTATGTGTTCTCGTAAACACCCATATGTAACCAGTGCTTAGTTTCAGTGTTTCATAAATCATTTGAATGGACCCTTGTTTCAACCAGTTTAAATTTCTACAAAATTGCAAACATGGAAATCTCTCTCCATTTCTCTCAATGATTTTATACAGACTACATCAAGCGGTGTGTCTGTTTATTGTTTTACGAAAAATAAGGATATAAAACACACAATTCATGGCATTGCCCTATCACCCTAACTATGACTTTTTGCATGTAAAAGTAAAGTACATTTATCAATATATTAAGTTCAAAAATGATGATTTTTTTTTCAAGTTATCAAAGAAAAAGGATAACTTGTTTTCCTTTCTATCAAAATTGATTTGTCATGTTTTATACACAAGTTTTAGCAATAAAACTTATAGTATATATGACCATCAACATCGGATTATGTAATTGCCGGAGGCAAAGAGGTTAGGTAAATTTCAACTTATGACATCATCAATGAGTAGTAAATCAATGCTAAGACTTTTTTATCACATAGATTTATTGTGAATAAATACAAAAAAAAAAAAACAACAAAAACACACACACACACACACACACACAAAAAACAAAACAAAAAAATCGTGCATATTGTGGATTAAAATTTGCCCTTGAAGATAAACTGTGTCTTTCTAACAGCTGCAGATTCACTGACTTTTTGTCTTTGAATAGTAGTGAATTATTGCGTTACTACATGGTCAAAAAAATGTAAACAAGGTAGTTGCAGAATGGAATTGTTTATCTAAACTAACACATACGTGTGTATGACCAGGACAAATGACTTCAATATTCATGTGTATGCAATTTGCAATTTGTTCTGTTCTACGCTGACTGAAAAACTGAAATCTGTGCTAAATTGACCAGTATCTTTTTTTAAGGATCAAAAATTACAAAAAGGAGTCAGGAAAAGAATAGCATTTAGACACTTTTGACACCCTTAAGAAAAACAATTTGGAAACATTGTGTAAAATGAAAAATGGCTTGCAACAAGCAATTTCTTCATTTTACACAATGTTTTCTACCCAGAAAGTGAAAAAAATTGAAATCTTACAAACTTTTAATTGTCGTCTGCAACTCCTTTCAAATTTGACCAGTATAAATGTTGCACTCTGGTAATGGTTTAAAATTTTTCAGTTAAAAATATTAAATTATCTGCAAATACATTTAAACAACTGATTCAGGACACTTTCCTCAAGAACCAAAGTGCCTGGATTAAAGCCTTACAACTGTATTTAGATATTATCCTATGCCACAACTGTAATTAGATTATTTTTATATATATTACAGACATTATCCTATGCCACTTTTTTGCTATACCACAACTGTAATTAGATTATTTATATATATATTACAGACATTATCCTATGCTACTGCTGCATGTAATTCTCCAGATGGATGTTACATCTTCTTCGGTCTGCCATGTGGTCTGGCAGTTCTAAACACAACAAACCAACAGTTTCAAGGATCATGGGAGGAGGAAAATGCTGAAATAACTTTTATAAAATCTTACAGTATTGGTCCAGAGATGTACCTGGTTGTAACAATTGATGATATGGGTATTGTGATTAGTTTCAAACCATTGCTGATTGGGGGAATTTTGGACTTTTTTTAGTGAATTTTTTGGAAAAAAATGATAAAATCTTTGTGCTTTGGATAGGAAACATTTTGGGAAACATTTTCCACCATGTTTCCTAAAAATGTTGGAGTAGCATATAAAGCGGGGTTGTATTGGAATAAATTAACCCATTCCCACAAAAAAAAAATAAAGAAATGCAGACAACAATATAAAGTAATATAATTTAAAACTCTTTGAAATTTTGGTTAGAAAAAAATGTGGATAATGAAGAAATTGCTTGTAACAAGCAGTTTCTTCATTCTCCACAATGATTATCAAAGCTCTTTTCTTTAGGGGCATAAAAGGGCAGGGTTGTATGGGAATTGGTTAAGCCACTGCGTAGATAATATTTTACTATGCTTTATGATTCAGAGTCTATTACTTAATTAACCCTTTCCCGTTTTTGGAAATTTTAGACCAGTCCAAATCGAAAGAGGTTGCGGACGATAATGAAAACTGGATGCCCTTTTAAATGAAACCATCCTATGTGGTAGAAAACATTGTGGAAAAGGGAGAAATTGCTTGTTACAAGCAATTTCTTCTTTTTCCACAATGTTTTCCTGAGTAAAAAATCACAGGAGCGTAAAATCCCGTATTTGAACGGGAAAGGGTTAAAAAAAAAAAAAAAAAAAAAAAAAAGAAAGAAAGGGGGAATTTGTTATTCATAAACATGCCTTGTGTTATGTATTATTCTCATGTTTTTTATTATTTTTTTTCAATTGTTATAAGTTGTTTGAAAATTTTCAAGTGAATAAGTATTAGATGTAGAATGCAAACAGTAACCTCATGTTATTGTCTAGAAATAAAACTGTTTTTAACCTTTTCCTGTTTTGCAAAACTTTAGACCTGTCCAAATTCAAGGCTTTGGCAGACAACAACTCAAAGTAGATTTAATTTGCAAAATAACCATTCAGAAGGGTAGACAATATTGTGGAAAAAGAAGAAATTGCTTGTTACAAGCAATTTCTTCTTTTCCTACAATATTTTCTAAACTATAAAATCAGAGAGACATGAAAACCATGGATTGAACAGGAAAAGGTTAAAAATGCATTCAACAAGAAATATAAAGATAACTGTTCAATTAGTAGGTATAACAAGAACAAAACAAATTTTACCTACATGTAAATACTTTTGATTTACTTAATAACAGGTGAGTTATATTTCCAGTACAGTGGAATCCTTTTAAACACAACCCAGATAAAAGCAATTCACTGCTTAATTGCAACTGATATTTTGCACAAACAACAGATTTATGGAATAAATAGCTCCTTATAATAGCAACATCTGGTTAATTGCAACACAAGCATTGACAAATTGTTGCAATTAACAGGATTTCACTGTACTAAAATTAAAGCCAAGTAATGGATGTGTTTTGCAAGTATGACAGTTTTATCACAGCTTTTGTTTCTCTAGGCTGGTAAAATGTATTACTGGAGGACAAAAACTTAGAATCTTCCAAGATAGAAAAATGATAATGAAACAAGTCAAAGTGTTTTTGTTTTTAACCCTTGTTATGCTGAACCTGGAATACTCCTGTTTGGGCAGGAGGTATAGACAAAGTGCAGTCTCATCTTGGTCTACATCTCCTGTTTGTAATTTTCCTGCCAGAGAAGTTATAAAATTGATTTTTAAAAGAAATATTGACTATTTAACAACATACTATCAGTCCTTTAATTTTAATGCAATTACATAAGGGATTTTAGACAGCATGATAAGGGTTAAACTATAGAATAAATGCAAAATTATAGAGAAAAGGAGAAATTATTTGTATCAACACATTTCTCTCTTTTTCTATATATATTATTTTTTAGGTTGATAAGTTGGAGTTATTATTTATTGATATGGTTTAAAGGAAATAAAGATAATTTTCAGATTTTTGGGGGGGTGTGAAATTTGTTTTAGCAAGGTGGACACAAAGTCATTATATCAACCCCTTCCCACACCATGACACTTTTTCATACCCCTCAAGAAAAAAGGATTTTGAAAACAAAGTGAAAAATGTGGAAATTGCTTGTAAGAAGCAATTTCTTCATTATCCAAAATATTTTCTACCCAGAAAGTTGAAAAAAAAATCATATAAATGAAATTGTCATTTGCAACTCCTTTCAATTTGGATCAGTCTAAAACGTTGCTGTCTTGTGATGGTATAAACAATAAAAAATATTTTGAATTGCAGGGATTGGTAGATTGTTTGCATATACATATGGAAGAGTCTTTCTCCTAAAAGTGCTCAATTCTCAGGTAAGAAATTGAACAAGCAGAGAGGATCAAAATGAAAAAATATATAATATCCAGCCATTAACCCATTTCCACACAATGATGGCTTTTGAAGCCCCCCTTTTTTAACCCTTTTAATGCTGAACCCAGAATATTACTGTTTTGGCTGGAGGTATAGACTAAGATTAGATTGCAGTCTGATCTTAGTCTTAACCACATTTTTCTCTATTTTGATCAAGAGATTTTAAAAGATATATTTCTTAATTAAATCTTAACTCACTATAAGTGCTTCCAGTGCTGTCAGCCCTTTAATTTTTTAGCAATTCTGTAGAGGATTTTATTCAGCATGACAAGGGTTAAAATTGACGTTGAATAGCTGTTACTATTTGCCACTCAGAATAGTCAAGCGTTGCTGTTGACCAAATTATCTTGATATGCCCCCTAACCAATGAATTTGGAAAACATTTTGAAAATGAAGGAATTTGCTTGTAACAGGCAATGTAACAATCAATTTCTACATTGTACACAATGTTTTCTACCCAGAAAGATGAGGAATTTTAGAATTGCATCAACTTGAATTTGGACCAGTGTAAAAATTTGTGGTATGGTAATGAGTTATAGTCACAGGTATTTGACTAACATACAGAGAAAAAATAACAACAACAACAACAACAACTAAAATATTTATGCAAATGTTCTTTTAATTTTTATTGAGCAAAATGCTTCTTTGACACTCAATCTTTAGATTTAGAGAATACTTAAAACTTGATCTTAGTTTTGAACCAATACTCATGCTATATATAAAAGCCATAGTTTCGCCATCTAGTAATGGGTTAAGCAGCATCAAAATGTGACATTGTGTATGAATGGTGTTAAGCTCAATGTATGACTCTTAAGTGTATTTATGCTTGTTCAGGAATCAGACAGTGTCAAGATACTTGTCAGTAAGATGGAAGCTTCAAGTTCAGGGGACTACTTAGGAATTGTTATGGAAAGTAAGTATTTGATCTGTCAACTTTACTGGATCCACCAACCCAGACAACAAAATTCAGTCTAGTCCAAATTGAAAGAGGTTGCAGGCAGTATTTTAACAAGTGAAATCATTAAAGATAAGTGCCAAATAGGATGGATATCTTTGAGGAAAAATGAGACCAATGATTCAAATCTCTCTGTTTCTCAACACATTTTTCTTTATTTTAAAGGATATGAGTTATATGGGCCACTTTTGACAACTCTTGTCCCACTTAACCAATGGGCCCCTACTGATATACAGATATCCTCTTGACCAGTAACTTCCCTTGAAGTCTGGGTAGTTCTCGTCTGTATTTGTACACTATCTATGCATAGAATGCACAGAAATACCTTTAAAGCCATATCTTTCCCCCAAGCACATGACAAAATTAATATGAAAACTATACTCAAGGCCCCAAAACATAAATATGACAATCAAATGAAAAAATAATTCTACGTGGTAAGACTGCAATTTGTCAAAGAAGTTTTGATATTATAAATTGTCACCAACCACAATTTAAGGTTGTTTACATAAATTTTGACATCAATGATGACGTTTTAACTTTCGCTATTCAAACAATTAGCTCGGCTACAAAGATTGACAAAATTGTCCGTAAACTTTAATCATCAGCACATGTGCTTAAAACAGTCAATGGCAAGATAAGCGATAATTTCCAGTAAAGAATAGTATGCATTCGACTAGATTTCAAATGTAAACAAACATGAGTTGAATCAATAAGGAAAACACAAAATACTCTTTCCAGAAAACTGCACTCATACCCTCCTTTTGAATATTGATAAGAATGCTCTTGTTTGGTTTAGTGACCAAATGAATTATAGATTGTTTAAACCATTTTTCCTACCTATGGCTTTTGAAATTCATTGTTTTTCACCTTTTAAGAATAATTGAAACCTTTCCACTTCATTCTTGAAATTGCTAAAGTTCCATAGTCAATTTATTTGAAAGCTAAAGTACTTTAGGTGTGACCGGCTATTATCACCTGAAAATAAAATTAGCATCCCTCTTTCTTAAGTGTTAAACTTGCAGATAAGTTCTGTTTGTTTGTATATATAAAACAACAAAACATTAAAAACATTTCTATAGCATTAAACAATATCTATATGATAATGGCATTGACATGGAACTGGTAAGGTAATGTTGATCTAATTTTGAATGGTAACAAAGCCTGTATTTTATTATACGCCCATCAAAGAGGGGACGTATTATGGGATCACCCGTGGTGTCCGGGCGTCTGGGCATCTGGGCGCCCGGTTGTCCGGCGGTGTCCACTTCTTTGTCCGGAGCATAACTCTGTCACCATTAGTCCGTTTGACTTAAAACTTGGCAGTTATATTCTTCTCATATATACGGAGTGCAGTGCTCAATATCCGTTACTCTACCTGGCCTATTTTATGAGTTATTGCCCTTTGTTGTTTTTCATACTTGAATCTTGTCCAGAGTATATCTCTAAAAGTATTATAGCTAGAATCATGAAACTTAATGGGTGTATAGAGCTCACCAAGTGGGAGTGCAGTGCACAAGAACCATAACTCTACCTGGCCTATTTTTTGAGTTATTGCCCTTTGTTGTTTTTCATACTTGAATCTTGTCCGGAGTGTATCTCTAAAAGTATAATAGGTAGAATCATGAAATTTCATGGATGGATAGAGCTCACCAAGTAGGAGTGCAGTGTACAAGAAGCATAACTCTACCTAGCCTATTTTTTAAGTTATTGCCCTTTGTTGTTTTTCATTTTTGAATCTTGTCCAGAGTATATCTCTAAAAGTTTTATAGCTAGGATCACGAAACTTCACGGGTGTATAGATCTCGACAAGGGGGGGGGTGCAGTGCATAAGAACCATAACTCTACCTGGCCTATTTTTTGAGTTATTGCCCTTTGTTGTTTCATACTTGAATCTTGTCCAGAGTGTATCTCTAAAAGTATTATAGCTATTAACATGAAACTTCATGGGGGTATAGATCTCACCGAGGAGGAGTGCAGTGCACAAGAGGCATAACTCTACCTAGCCTATTTTTTGAGTTATTGCCCTTTGTTGTTTTTCATACTTGAATCTTGTCCGGAGTATATCTCTAGAAGTGTTATAGCTAGGATCATGAAACTTCATGGGTGTATAGATCTCACCAAGTGGGAGTGCAGTGCACAAGAACCATAACTCTACCTGGCCTATTTTTTGAGCTATTGCCCTTTGTTGTTTTTCATACTTGAATCTTGTCCGGAGTGTATCTCTAAAAGTATAATAGGTAGAATCATGAAATTTCATGGATGGATAGAGCTCACCAAGTAGGAGTGCAGTGTACAAGAAGCATAACTCTACCTAGCCTATTTTTTAAGTTATTGCCCTTTGTTGTTTTTCATTTTTGAATCTTGTCCAGAGTATATCTCTAAAAGTTTTATAGCTAGGATCACGAAACTTCACGGGTGTATAGATCTCGACAAGGGGGGTGCAGTGCATAAGAACCATAACTCTACCTGGCCTATTTTTTGAGTTATTGCCCTTTGTTGTTTCATACTTGAATCTTGTCCAGAGTGTATCTCTAAAAGTATTATAGCTATTAACATGAAACTTCATGGGGGTATAGATCTCACCGAGGAGGAGTGCAGTGCACAAGAGGCATAACTCTACCTAGCCTATTTTTTGAGTTATTGCCCTTTGTTGTTTTTCATACTTGAATCTTGTCCGGAGTATATCTCTAGAAGTGTTATAGCTAGGATCATGAAACTTCATGGGTGTATAGATCTGACCGAGGGGGAGTGCAGTGCACAAGAACCATAACTCTACCTGGCCTATTTTTTCAGTTAATGCCCTTTGTTGTTTTTTATAATTGAATCTTGTCGGGAGTATATCTCTAAAAGTATAATAGCTAGAATCATGAAATATCATGGATTGATAGAGCTCACCAAGTGGGAGTGCAGTGTACAAGAACCATAACTCTACCTAGCCTATTTTTTGAGTTATTGCCCTTTGTTGTTTTTCATACTTGAATCTTGTCCGGAGTATTTCTCTTAAAGTATTATAGCTATTATCATGAAACTTCATGGGTGTATAGATCTCACCAAGGGGGAAAACAGTACACAAGTACCATACCTCTACCTGGCCTATTTTTTGAGTTATTGCCCTTTGTTGTTTTTCATACTTGTATCTTTTCCGGAGTATATCTCTAAAAGTATAATAGCTAGAATCATGAAACTTCATGGATTGATAGAGCTCACCAAGTGGGAGTGCAGTGTACAAGAACCATAACTCTACCTAGCGTATATTTTGAGTTATTGTCCTTTGTTGTTTTTCATACTTTGTTTGACAAAAAATATTCATTCAAATAACCTCAGTTCTATTCAAATCCCCAGTTAATATTAAGCAGTGTGACGGGCGTATCTTGTGACAATTTGGCACCTTGTTTGTAAATGTTTTTGTGATTCATATCACTTAGAACTTAATAATTTCAAAAGGTGCTGCCATGAAAACTGTAACTTTTTGCACCACAGTACACTTTACTATAAAATTGTAGATTAATCAAAACCTGTAACTGTAGCTCATTATAAGGTATAGTTTCGAAGTTTATGTCGCCCAACGATGAAATTCTTCTTCAGGCTTTCAAATAATTTTTGATATCAGTACATGTATTCATCCATTTGAGAAAACGCGATAAATATTAAGAAAGTTGATGTATATTTTGAAAATTGTGAAAAAGAGATTGTTATCAAATTTCTAAAAAGAGATTGTCCAGATTTTCTAAAGGGAAAATTCTTAAAATGTTTTTTCCTAACCTCTTGAGTTTGTAATCCTTTTTAGAAAATTCAACCTCAAATTCTTATATTCCTTAAAACTAGATAAATTAGATTAATTTTAGTCAAACAACTTCCTTGGTTATTTGTGAATAGAGAACATCTGGACAGTCAGGTGAAAAATAGATGATCATTATGAGATATTTCCGGTGTATATGCAAAATGCCATCCGTTGGCTATTGCAAAATCAAAGATATCGATAAGAAGCTTGCAAGTTACTCGGATTAAAACAGGAGTTTATGGAAGGAAATCATTAATTTTTAAAATTGACTTACCATTTAACTCTTTCCAGTTTTGCAAAATTTTAGACCTGTCCAAATTCAAAGGTTTTGTAGACAGAAATTTGGAGTTGATTTAAATTGAAAAATAATCATTAGTAGGCTAGTAGAAAATATTGTGAAAAAAAAGAAATTGCTTGTTTCAAGCAGCTTCTTCTTTTTCTACAATGTTTTCTCAATTGTAAAATCACAGGCACTTAAAAATCAGGGACTGAACAGGAAAAGGTTAACCCTCTCAGACTGAAAGAAAATACAAATAAAATTTTAATAGCCATGTGTATCGAAAATGGTGGAGCTCCAAGATTTGGAAATAAAATGATATAAAAACACTTTTTATTGCAATATTTTTGCTCTCTGTTGCTGTTCGGTTTGCTTGTTTTTATAATTCTATTCAAGCCAAGGAACTAAAAGTAATAATTTGCTACAAAGGATGCCTTTGCTAATTTTGTTTGGAAAGTGAGATGTAAAATATGAAAACTATATGAGAATGAAATTGGTTCCCTAGGAAAGGAAGCTTATTTAAATGTGTCAATGTAAATATAAACTACCATGACAATTTCATATTCTATGAGAATAACAAGAGTATTCAACAATTTTCCGTATAAAATCCTGAAAATGTCTGATTCTGCTCAAAACAGAAGCATTTAGTCTCATCCCTTATACAATTTTTGTAGCAAGTTTAAACTGGAACTACCCAGTCTAGTCAAAGGAGTTAATTTAACCCTTTCCCGTTCAAATACGGGATTTTACGTTCCTGTGATTTTATACTGGAGAAAACATTGTGGAAAAAGAAGAAATTGCTTGTAACAAGCAATTTCTCCTTTTTCCACAATATTTTCTACCACATAGGATGCTTTCATTTCAAATAGCATCCAGTTTTCATTGTCGTCTGCAAAACACTTTCAATTTAGACTAGTCTATAATTTCTAAAAACGGGAAAGGGTTAAAAGCAATTTTTGGGACAATTCCATATATATGTAGAAGATAATTACCACATGACAAAATTGGTTCAAATTTGAATAAGATGCAAAAATTTCAAGTTGTGTAATTTTAGAAATACTTGAAAAAATTGTGGAAAATGTAGAGATTGCTTGTAATCAATTTCTTCATTTTCCAAATGATTTTCCAAATTCTTTGTTTGGTTGTAAAAAGGTGGAGTTGAATGGGAGTGGGTTATTAACAAGCCAAGCAGGCTGTATAGGCAAAGTTCAGATCTTTGACTGTTTTGGACAAGTGGTGAGAGTGCTTTACTGGTGATCTAGAGGATGAGGGTTTGAGCCTCACAGACACCAATGTGTTCAATTGAAACACACTTCAACCATTGACAAATTTTTAGACTGATCAAAATTCAACAAAGTTACATATGACAATTTACTTTAGTGAAATAAGAAAAATCTTTGACTTTTAGGGTAGAAAAAAATTTGAAAAATGATGAAATTGCTTGTAACAAGCAATTTCTTCATCTGCCACAATTTTTTTTGTAAGTATTTTTCTTTAGGGGTATAAAAAAGTGGGTTTTTGGTATAAAGAAGTGGAATTTTATTGGAATGGGTGTAATAGTCAGTCCCAATCTACACAGCTGTAAAATTGTGTAGCCATGGGTCCAGTCACTGCTTCTTTCTCAGGGACATGAAAACATTTGAATTGAGTGTTTAAGTGCAACTATATAAGCTGAAAATACAACTTTTGTAGCAGTCAAACTAATGCTGAAGTAAGCATCTAAATTAAATGTTTCTTTTTTGAAAGCATTAATAGAGGCCAATTGGTTTTCTTGAGGGGCGTCAAAAAGTGTCATTGTATGGGAACGGGTTAAAATGTAACAACTATCTCTGCATCCTTAGATCCTTCAACACAAGACATGTGGCTGGAGATTCACAAACTTCCTAGAGATCCATGGGTCACAGATCTAGAGACTATCGTTAATGCTTTGAAGAAAAAAGAAGAAAAGAAAGAGGAAGCTATTTCAGAGGTTTGTGTAGCAATGGATCACTAGGCTGTCTTCTTTTAACACTTTCCAGTTTTGCAAAATTATAGACCTGTCCAAATTCAAAGGTTTTGCAGACGAAAAATTAGTTTGGATTTAATTTGAAAAATAACCATTCAGTAAGGTAGTAAATATTGTTTTAAAAGCAGAAATTGGTTGTTGCACGCAATTTTTTCTTTTTCTACATATTTCCTTGATAATAAATTCACAGGGACTGAAAAACCAGGGATTGAACAGGAAAGGGTTAAAAAGCCACATTTGCAAAGATTTAAGCAAATAAGAGGAAAACATAGGCTTAGAATTATTTCATTTGTATTGTAATTGAATCATAGGGATGCAATGTTTGTAAATCTGCTGCTTGGCAGTAAAACAAATTTTAGTTTTGAAATTCAAATATATCATGATGGTAATGTCTAGTCATCATGTATTACATTATTATGATACTACAGTCAAGACTCATTATCTCAAAATTGGATGTCTTGAATTTCTGGATAGTCAAGGTCATTTTAAAGTCCAAACTGTACTGATTCTTAACCCTTGTCATGCTGAACCCGGAATATTCCGGTTTTGGCAGGAGGTGTAGACCAAGATCAGCCTGCACATAAGTGCAGTCTGATCTAGGTCTACGCCTCCTGCTTGTACTTTTCTTGCCAGAGTTGTTTATGAAATTGATTTCTAAAAGAAATGTTCATTTTTGAACTATAAGTTCTATCAGTTCCTTTAGTGCTTTGATTTTACAGCAATTCAGGAAGGTAATTTATACAGCATGACAAGGGTTAATTTTATAGGACGTTGAAACTTTATCTCCAACTGCTAGAATCCACAATTTGTATTATGTTGAGTCTTTTCCAGCCAAATTTCAATGAACACATGGAAATTAAAGTTTTAATCAGACAATATGACTATCAAATATTTTTGTCAAGGTAAACATAATTCTTATGATCAAACTTTGATGCTTATTGGATTAGTATGGTCATCAATATTTGTTCAAAGTGTGAAAAAATCTGTATTTACAGCATGTCACTGTCAATGAAAAATTCACCCCATGACCATTACAATGCAGCATTTTACTCTAACCTGACTTTTGGTAAAAAAAAACCCATAAGGTTCGACGGTCAAAATTTTTACTTCAAACCTTGGATATATTGACCTTTTTGCTATGGTCTGCAAAAATTGAGATTACGAGTGTTGAGGTAATTATTATATCAGTGAAATACAAAGAAAGGAGAAAATTGTTTGAAATGTTTGCTTAAACCAATACAAAAAGACTGAATTTAGATTGGCCTGATTTGAAAGATGTTGCAGTCTGCAATTCTAATTTGATGAAATTTAAAATTCTTTGTCCTTCTGGGGGGTAAAAAACATTCAGGATAAGGCATTTCAGTGCCCCAGCCTAGTAATGCTAATATACTCATAGCTAATGAATAAGTGAAATTTACCTTGATATCATTAATCCTTTACTGTTTTCCAAAATCTTATACTTAGAGGGATATTAGACAGCATTATAAAGTTAGTACGATTAAAATAGTAACAATCCCATATGATCAAATTATCACTGGAAATGATGAAATTGCTTGTAACAAGGTGTTTCTTCCTTTTCATCAATAGTTTCTCAAGTATGATATCAAGGGAATGTAAAAATCAGGGAAGGTACCAAAAAAGGTTTAATAAACTTTATAGTGGTATTAAATCCCATGAAAACTGTCAACAAGATAGATTATTCTCTATATGCAGGATACAGAGTCAGTGGTTGCATCAGAACAGGCTGGTAGTCAAGTTGAATCTCAAGACGGTGCCCCTTCTATAGCCCCTACAGATGGAGGGGACCAGCCCCAGGTAAGATAGAGTTGTCTTCTCAATGTTTGTAGATTCATCTAATCAGATTTCCATTTTAGTAACAGTTATATGTCTGTTGATATTCAAATTTTACTGTTTCTCTTCAAGATTATTGCTTTAAAATTTAACTTAATAAAGAAAATACATTGTAGGAAAGGACATGATGAGTATGTTCAATATCAGATGTATTCTCTATGGTAAAAAAAAAATCTTACACCTGTTTTTGTCCATTTAAGTCTGCATTTTAAATATCTTTCAACTTCCCATTTTGGTCTGTCTTTCATTTGTAAAGCTGGTGAATTTATTTACATTCACCCATCAGTAGACAATTTTCATTCCCATGCATCGAAAGATCGGGGGCATATTGTTTTACCGTTGTCCCTCTGTCCATTTGTCTGCACAAAACTTTACCAAAAAACTAAACATTGCCAACTACTACCAGCCTATTCAAGATACAAATCTCATATTTGGCAAGATGATACATCTCCATAATACGCATCTCCTCATGTCAAGGTCATGTAATAAGTTCAAGGTGACATACCAAGGTCAAAATTTAGTCTTGTTGCGGGGGCATTGTGTTTCACAAACACTTCTTGTTTTCCTGGTCTGGTCCAAATTTAAAGAAGTTTTAAACAACGATTTCAGTAGGTTATCATTGAAGATTAGTGTCACCTTGGGTATAAAATTTGTCTAAATGAGAATTTGCTTGTTTTCATAACGCAGTATTGTATGGTAATATAGATAACTAATTAAGTGAGCAATAATTGTTAAATCAAACTTTTTTTGTTTTTAATTGAAAAAATGTATCCTTTTACAAGATGTTCCTGATAAATTGTTTTGAATACCATGTGATTTCCCTGTTGTTAACCCTTCCTGTTTTTCAAAATTTTAGATCTGGTCAAATTCAAAGGCTTTGCACTCGACAATTCAAAGTTGTTTTATTTGAAAAATAATTATTCTGAAGGCTAGAAAAATTGTTGAAAAAGAAGAAATTGCTTGCTACAAGCAACTTCTTTTTTTTTCCAAAATATTTTCTCAAGTGTAAAAATACAGGGATGTAAAAAACCGGGGATTAAACAGGAAAGGGTTATAGCTTGTATAATATTGACAGAAAAAAGTTCAGCCCAAAGACAGGCCTACAGATAAACTGGTCAAGAAAGTTTCTTTTTCTCTCTTTGATAAACGTCAACTGTCAAAACTGGTAATTCTTGAGATTTGTGGTTCTAAAGCTAGTTTATTGCTACATTTAGGCAAATTAAGCTATTTAACGTTTTAGATTTCAAATAGCAATCATTTTGCACAAAGCTTGTCTTGTTCTTTTAACTAATTACCAGACAATCAATTACAGAGATCTAGAGAATGAAGTTGAAGACAATGATTTATTGTTGATAAATTTTCAAAAGTCTTTCTTCTTTATGGGTAGAATAGATTGTGGGAAATGAGACATCGTAAATTGCAATTACTGCATTTTGACAATATTTTTCAGAGTTTTTTGCTCAAAGGAAATTTTGTTAGAATGGGGTAAACAGTTTGTTAGACATGAATTTGTATAAAACAGTCATCTATAGATAGAGACATTTAGTGTAAGTCTATAAGAGGGCTACAGAATTTAGACTGTATCTTTGATAGTGATAGTTTCAAATTAAATCTTGGAGTCTGGTATGGTTCAGTTGTTAGGGGCCAACGTCATAGCACAGTCTGTAGGGCATCAGACTCCTAATCTTCAATTATGGGATGTCATGGGTTTTCCCCGGCTGCAGCACATATCCTTTCCGACATTTGTATCTCACCAATGGGTGTATAATCATAAATCTAAGTGGGATAGCAGCTGGAGGCTAGGAAAGGAATTAGTGGTAGTACTGGTGTGAGAAATACCAGGAATCCATTGTTAGGTGCTCCAGCCGCCGCAATATGACTGAAATACTGTTAAAAGTGGCGTTAAACCCCATTCAATCAATCAACAAGTAGTTAGGGAGTTGGACTGGTCACCAGAGATAAGTAAAAGGTTGATGATTTGTGTCCTGAACATGCCACTGTTCACTAATTCTAAAAGACGAATAGAATATTTTTTTTGTTTTCATGGAGGTATAAAATGAAAAGCTAATCACACTGTATGAATCCATAACTCAATGAAAACAAAAATATATTCCATTCATTTCTTAAAATTTAATTACATTAATCTAAAAAAAAATCAAATATTTTTACAAATTTTGATACTATTTCAGGGAAATAGTTTGTGCGCAAGCATACAAAGAAATACTTTGTGCGCAAGCACACAAAATAGCTGAGTGCTCAAAATTTTGTTCATGGAGGTATGAGTTCTTTTTTTTGGTCAATCAGAATGTTGGTTGGTGATCTAAACATTTTAAGTATGGCTTGAATTAGCTGTAGTTATTACATTTAAGTCACAACCAACAGAAATGCACGAAACAAATGTGACAGTTTAAAATTTACTTTCCATCTAAATGAACAATTTGATTGGTCAATTGATTTTTTGGATTGGCTATCCTTCAGTTCAAATTAGATTTCATCTTTAGCACAATAAACTATAGTCTTCTAGTTTTTACAAAACCGTTTTTGACAAAATTATGACTTATGTTTGTAGAATCCACCCTCAGTGACCGGATCTTTAAGTTCTGCCAAATCTATCAGATTTAACTTGTTTTCACGGGGGTCGACATCAAAACAACAATCAAAAAAATTATGATTGCAGTCTGGTCAAGTATTCAAGCACTTGCACACTGAACAAATGGCATTGGTTTAAAAAAGCACTTGTTGATAATGCAACCTTAATAAAAAGGAAATTTTATTTTACATCATTTTAGCACCCATTGAATATGGTATCTTTAACCCGTTCCAACTCATCAAAATCTTAGATTGGTCCAAATTGAAAGGAGTTGCAGACAACATTTTGAAGCATATGAAATTTTTTATTTTCTACTTTTTGGGTAGAAAACATTGTGGATAATGAAGAAATTGCTTGTGACAAGCAATTTCTTCATTTTCCACAATGCTTTCCAAATCTCTTTTTTCCTTGGGGGCGTCTAAAAGTGTCACTGAGTGAGAATGGATTAATGTGAAAATATTCTATTGACTGAAGTGCTAAAAGTGGTTGAGGTTTTCACACAGTTAATATTTATCTTTACTTTTGATAACTGG
The DNA here is from genome assembly GCA_946902895.1 of Fragum fragum. Classification (NCBI taxonomy): domain Eukaryota; kingdom Metazoa; phylum Mollusca; class Bivalvia; order Cardiida; family Cardiidae; genus Fragum; species Fragum fragum. The sequence continues at coordinate 7,317,775 of OX336370.1, read as the reverse complement.
AATAGTTTTAGTAAATTATGATGTTTTTCTTGGCATTGCCTAGAAAACTTCATATTTTGTCATATATACCCCTGAAGAATTATATTTAAGAAAGTATTGTGAGAAAAGGAGAAATTGAATAAGATAAGTACTTTCTCCTTTTATCACTTTTTTTTTTACATGATTAGGCCCTTAATTTTCAGTTTCAAAGCAATCTGAATTGTTTTTGTACCAGTCCAAAATTTTGTCATGTGGTGATGGGTGAAAAGAAAAAAAAACTATTAACCCTTGTCATTCTGAACCGGGAATATTCCGGTTTTGACAGGAGGTGTATACCAAGATCAGCCTGCACATAAGTGCAGTCTGATCTTGGTCTACACCTCCTGCTTATACTTTTCTTGCCAGAGTTGTTTATGAAATGGATCTCTAAAAGAAATATTGATTTTTGAACAAGTTCTACCAGTGCTTTAATCCCTTTGATTTTAAAGCAATTCACTAATGTAATTTATACAGCATGACAAGGGTTAAGATATACTTAATGATAGTTAAGGTTTTAGTGGTTATTTTGTTTATGGATTTTTATGTGTAGAGAGCTAGAAGTAGATTGGACAGCATTTCAGAAAAAAGGCCACCTCTTCCTCCACTGAGACCGTTAAAAAGAATGCATTCCTTATTTAGGATTGGTAAAAAGCCTCAAGTAAATACTTGTGCCGTATATTTTGGTTGCTAAAGAGTGTTTGAATCAATAAACATGCAATAATCCCAATATTATTCTTTAAAATTAGAGGTATGTTCTTTTGACCAAGAAGAGAAGTTGGTTGAAAATAAGACAATTAACCCATTCCAACACAGCAGAATTTTAGACTGGTCCAAATTGAAAGAAGCTGCAGACAACAATTTCAAGTTGATGGAATTTTGAATTTTTTCGTCTTTTTGGATAGAAAACATTTTTGTATAATGAAGAAATTGCTTGATACAAGCAATTTCCTCATTTTCCACAATGTTTTCCAAAGCTTTTTTCTCGAGGGGCGTAAAAAGGAGGGATTGAGTTGGAATGGGTTAAATGACTCGAGTGTAGTATAGAGCACCTATTTCTCTTTTGCTAACCCATTACTTGGTGACAAAATTTTAGACTGGTCCAATTTAAAGAATTTGAAGATGACAGTGTCAAGTTGATGGGATTTTAACCCTTGTCATGCTGAATATAAACCTTATCTGAATTTACATTGAAATCAAAGTTTTGAAAGCAGTGGAAGCACTAAGTTAAGGGTAAAAAATTATTTTGAAAATTAGACCTATCAACAACTCTGGATTGAAGGAGTCAAACAGGAGGTGTAGACTAAGATCAGACTGCACTTATGTGCTGTCAAATCTTTGTTTATATTTCATGCAAAAGCAGGAATATTCTAGGTTCAACGTGACAAGGGTTAAAAAACCTAGTATTTTGCGGTAGAAAACATTGTGAATAATGAAGAAATTTATTTTCTGCAATGTTTTCTAACGCTTTTTTCTTGAGGGGTGTCAAAAAGAGGGATCATTCCGTGAGGGGTTTACCATGAGATGAATATGATTACTTTTCAACATAAGATATCATAATTCTTTGATTCAAAAGAATCCACAATATACAATAGGATTGCTCAAACCCTTGTTCAAAAGAGCCAACCTCAGAACCGATTCATATTGACAGCTTTTATACTGGTACATGTACCAGATTGCCATTGAACTGACCAGAAAAAATCTCTGTTACCCGTTTCAAGGCAACAAAATTCTAAGGCTGATGTAGGATATAGAAATCAATATAAAAGTGTGTTTTTACTGAAGCGAAAGGGCCTTGTAGGATTGAAATTAAAACATTGTGAGAAAAGAAGATATTGCTTAATACAAGCAATTTGTTCTTTTTTCCACAAAGTTTTCATCATCTTGCAACTCTTTGTAGTGTCATCATAATACAGGATTGTGTGGTGATTATACATTGCTGTGATAAAGTATTCTGTATGTACAATATTTACAGCTATTTTCGTGTTTCATTACGCTCATTACAAAAGTATCAATACTTGCCATGTTCTATATCTTGAGTATTTCACACATTGTATTTATACATTTATATCCTGAATTAAGCTTATCACAATTTGTGTGAAATTCCTTTAGACTTAAGCCATTTCCACATAATAAAACTCAAGACTAGTCCAATTTAGAAGATGCTGCAGATGACAATTTCAAAGTGATGGATTTTTGTCTTTTTGGATGGAAAACCTTGTGGATAATGAAGAAATTGCTTGATATAAGCAACTTCTTCATTTTCTACAATGTTTTCCACAGCTTTTTTCTTGAAATGTTGTGTTTGAATGGGTTAAATCTTAAGACCTACATTACTTTCTTTGATTTATTTTGATGATCCTAGATTTCTTTGTTTCAGCTGTATATAAAGCAGGTTTCTTAAAAATGTGAAAGAACTGGTTTCTTGATATTTTCATATGTTTGAATAACCATAAAATAATTTGTTATGTTTATGTGTAATAGAGTAAATCCCAAAATACTTTAATCTCTTTACTATGACTGATTGTATTTTATTTCTGGCATTTACAATTGTTTTTCTCTGTCTTATATATATGTTTATATGCAGCCAAGTCTCGTCAGCTAAGTTGATATCCACCATGCTTTAACCCTTGTCATGCTGAACCTGGAATATTCCGGTTTTGGCAGGAGGTGTAGACTAAGATCAGACTGCACTTATGTGCAGGCTGATCTTAGTCTATACCTCCTGCTTGTACTTTTCCTGCCAGAGTTTTAATGAAGTTGATTTCTAAAAAAAAATATTGATTTTTGAACAAGTTCTATCAGTGCTTTCAGTCCTTTGATTCGACAGCGATTTAGTAAGGTAATTTATATATCATGACAAGAGTTAATAAACAATTGTGAGTTGCAACCCCTTTGATAAATGCCATCATGACTAGTTTCATTTTAATAATATCTCACCAATAAGTGAATGATATGTAGCGTGCCTATGTTTGATAAGCAGCTAGTGGCTCAGATTGAATGTTTTGTTTGTTCTGGTTGAAAAAAAACCCAAAAACGACAGGAAGCTATAGTTAGGTGCGCAAGCTGTTCTAATATTACTGAAATAATTTTGATAGTGGGGTTAAATCCTATACAAACAAGCAGCATACACAAATTGCTGTATAAATGTCGATGGTTTGGCACGAAACAGTTGTAGTAACTACCTATAAACAGGCAGTTACAACTATTTTACGCTGAACCATTGATGTATATTGGCTTGTCTGCTGCATCCTCACGAGTGAAGGGATATGAGATCATCTTTTTCTTTAATAGATAAGTAGAACGTTTGCCACATTTGGTGCCACAAGATTGTCTGCTGCAGCTTAACCAATTCCACAAATTTCAGACTGGTTGCAGACGCAAAATCAAAACTGAATTTTAAATTGGTCATAAGGGCCATATGAGGAAGATAACATTGTGTTAAAAGAAGAAAAGTTGTTAAAAGCAGTTTCATATGCTATCAAATATTTTCCATATCTATACTTTTTGGCTCATATATCAATGCAGGACTGTGTTAATTTGTTATGGGTTAACTCTTTCCTGTTTTGATAAAATTTTCAGATTGTTTAAATCTAAAGCTTTTGGAGACAAAAATTTAAAGGGGGATTTAAATTGAAATTAACCTTTTAGTAGGATAGAAAATATTGTAAAAAAGAAGAAATTGCTTGTGTAATTGCTTGTTACAGACAATTTCTTCTTTTTCAAAAATATTTTCCTAGTTATACAATCACGGGGTTGTAAATACCAAGGATTGAACAGGATAGGATTAAAGTAGATTTTTACAGGGATTTTTTAATCAAAGAAATTTTAAAAAACAAACTGTTGATCACCATGATTTCAGGAAAAACACCAACCTTAACCCATTCCCACAAAAGCCCTCCTTTTTATGTGCCTCAATTATAGAGCTTTGGAAAACATTGTGGAAAATGAAGAAATTGCTTGTATCAAGCAATTTCTTCATTATTCACAATGATTTCTACCTAGAGGGGCGAAAAAAAAAAAATTCCATCAACTTGAAATTGTCATCTGCAACTTCTTTCAATTTGGACCGGTCTAAAAATTTGTTGTGTGGGGATGGGTTAAGTCAGGAAACAACGACATTGCTTTGGCATTTTTTAGAAGAGGTTGTTTTCTTCATACAAACAAAATGAGATTGTAGAAAATTTTGAACAGTCATAGATTCTGTAAACATCATAGATCTTTCACTTGTCTATCCTGTAGTCTCGCCCTGGTAGTGAGAAATCTCAACCTGCCCCTGCGGAACCCACTGTTCTAAATATAGAACAACCTAAAGTAAGTTGTAGAGTGTAACACGCCTTTTATGCATCCCTTATTAATTTACCATCTCACATGTCACAACCTAAATTTCCATTAAAACAATTCCTTACATAGCTTGTTTTTGCTCCTTAATCATGTGAAATAATAAGGTCTTCATGTCGATGGCTGAACTTGAACATCATATTTAACCTAATAAGTCACTCGAGAGTGTATATATTGATGGGTCAGCACAAAACACTTGTTACTGCCCAAAAATTTACATAGGCAATTACAATTGTTTGGTGCTGACCCATAGGAATTATACCTTATTTTCTAAGTGAATATTCTGTTTTATGCCCCCAAATGAATCTGCCTGCTAAAAACTTTAACTGCCTGATAACTAAACATTTTCCTAAAACATTGATACTATTCAAAAGTTGTCATGCTGAACCCGTAATATACCGGTTTTTGCTGAAATTCTGAAAAGGATTTATTCAGCATGGCAAGGGCTAAGTTTCATGCATTTTCAGCTCGGTTATTTTCAGAGAAAGCCAGAAGAATTGCTAAAGCAAGGTCATTGTCTGTGTTGCGTCTTGCATTGTTGTCGTTCAAAAACATTGCCATTTTGTAACATCTCTGGTTTTATTTAACAAATTTGCTTGAAACTTGGATATATATTCACTATCAAAGGAACAATCTATACCAACAAGGGGAGATAACTCTAAATGCATTTTGAAAGCATAATTCTCTTTTTCTGACTTAAGAGTTTTACTCACTATCAAGCACTTGAACAACTGAGTGGTGGTACTTGTTTACCTGATGATTACTGCCCATCTGTGTGATAGCAAGGCCAAGGTCATCTCACAAGGTCTACACCATCTTTCAGTATCAAATTTCTGAGAAAAGTTAATGTCGGAGAAAAGGGGCTTTGGTGTATCAAAACATATCTCATTTATTCTCTTATTTGAAGGTTATTCCCTCCTTTAGAAGAAAAAGTCTTCAAATTAGAGAAAAACCTTAGTAAATATCATAGAGAAACTACTATTAGGGGACGCACTGTTTATTAGGAGAAATATGATGACCTTTTATAAGCATTTAACATTTAAATTTACCCCAGTGATTGCTAGGCAATATGTTTTAAGACTGTTCTAGCAATTGATGGATGACTGTCCCTAAACACTGAGTTCTAACATGTCCAACTTAAACCATTACCACACTGCAAATGGATTTAACCTTTTCCTACTCGGTAACCTTATAAACACAATATAGTAGCTTTTGAAAACAATGCCGAAAATGAAGAAATTGCTTGTTACAAGCTATTTCTGCATTATCTACAAACTTTTCTATCCCAAATGACAAAAATATTAAAAAGTTCACCAGCTTAAGATTGTCGTTGAATTTTCACTGGTCAGAAATTGTAGCTTGTGGGAATGGTTTAATTAAGGTAGATCCTCTCAATACAACTATCTGTTAATATACACTCCTCATTAGAATTTCAATAAAAAGGTCAAGGTCAGTATTGAAGGATAAATTTTCTAATAATTAATCATTTTTACACACATCTTGTTTCACTCTTTCAACAATTTTTTCTCAGTTTTTATTTCTCAGTTTTTATTTCTCACTTGCTTTATTTACAATTAATATGTGAAAGATTCATGAAGCCATGTTTGAATGAAAGATACACATCATTAAATATATTACATTTATCTTTATCTTTAAATTGCTTACTAATTTTCTGGATCGTCAATGACTCTTTTACTTTTCAGGTTAATAATTAATTTTGCAGGACAAATACAGTGTTTTGACTTCTTCTTTATTATTTTCAAATTCTTTTATCTTTTTTTTTCATGAAATAAACCTTATTGTTCATAGCATTGAATTTTTTTCCATCTATAAAAGTCTAAACCTAACCCATGTTGTGCTGAGTCTGGAATATTCCTGTTTAGGCAAGAGGTAAGACAAAAGTCGGCCTTTAGTGCTATCTTTGTCTACACTACCTGTTTATCTCTTTCCAGCCAGAATAGTTTACTAAATCAATTTCCAAAAGAAATCTTGACCTGCAACCAGTGACTCCTGTAATTTCCCTTGTTTTTAGTACAATTCTAAAAATGAGTTTATCCAGCATGACAAGGGTTAAGCTGTTCATGTGAACTGTATTTATGCAGAAAGAAAAGTATGACCAATCTTGTAAAATCAAGTATGAGTAAAGGGACCAAACAAGAACTCTATGTTTCGAGTAACTAACCCAAAACCAGACCGCAAAAATTTAAATCTAGGGGTGCAAAAAAGCTGGATTGTGTGGTAAAAAGGAAGTTAAAATTTATTGCAAGTGATAAGTCTTTCCATGTCAAATTTGCTCAGCTCAGGCAGTGTATCCAGTCAGACGAAGGTCAATACTTTTTGGTACTTTCTACATTTCCTATTTCCACATGATGGCCATGAATGAAGAAAAATCAAAGTTCCTAACCAATTCCCAGAAATTTTTTGTAGACTTATCCAATTTGAAAGAAAACTGCAGAGGACAATTGAAAGTTCATTGAATTTTATTTATTTTTTTACTTTCAGGCTAGAAAACATAGTATAAAATAAAGAAATTGCTTGTTCCAAGCAATTTCTTCATTTTACACAAAGTTTTACCAAACATTTTTTCCTAAGGGTCGTCAAAAAGAGTCTCTATATGGGAATTGCTTAAATAGGACTGGCAATATCATCATTATAACTTCTTTGCATGTACCTTTTCCTATTAAAATTTGTCAATTATTTTGGTTACTGCCACTAACTACCTATCTAATTTACTTTCTTTTCCTTTCAAGGCCAAGTCTGCATCCAAGAATAGTGCTAAAGAGATAGTAATACTTATTTAATTTTGAGAATATATGTTATTTGATAAGAAACTAACATTTTATTTTGCTGCTTTTTTATAAGCATTGCATTTTGTCTTTACTTTCCTGTTGCAGAGGACAAATCATCAGATTTTCCATCACCACACAATAAAATTTTAGACTGGTCCAAATTAAAAGGATGTTGCTGGCAAGTAATTAAAGTTAATTAGTTTTTAAAAAATTTTGTCTTCAATTGGCAGAAAACATTGTTAGAAATGAAGAAATTAATTGTTACAAGCTATTTTTTGTTCCCAACAATGTTTTCCCTTGCATTTTTCTTGACAGGCATTAAAAAGTAAGAATGGGTTCAGGAAATTCTGTATCAGAAGTCGTTCAGTTACACCATGCCCCATTGATCCAAGAATATTTGGAGAGGACAAGGGTTATAAATTATACTGAGTGGTATAATTATAAGTACATATACATGTATTGCAAGAATGCTGGCCGCAATCACTGAACTCAGACAGGAAGTTCCACTTATTATTTAAACAGTATTATTTTGCAACATTTATGGACAGTAATGAACCCTTTCCAACACAGCAAAATATTAGACTGGTCCAAATTGAAAGAAGCTGCAGAGGACAATTTCAAGTTGATGGAATTTTGAATTTTTTCGTCTTTTTGGATAGAAAACATTGTGGATAATGAAGAAATTGCTTGATACAAGCAATTTCTTCATTTTTCACAATGTTTTCCAAAGCTTTTTTTTCTCGAGGGCGTAAAAAGGAGGGATTGAGTTGGAATGGGTTAATTAAACAAAAAAGTATAATGGCTGGTTTGCAGCATAAATATTGTAATTCCAGCTTGAATTTGCTGTAGTTGTCACTTGAAACCAACAAATTGCCTCACATAAATGTCATCCATTATCAAAGTTGATTATTAATGTTCTAAATAATTAACCCTTGTCATGCTGATCCCGGAATATTCCGGTTTTGGCAGGTGGAGTAGACTAAGATCAGACTGCACTTATGTGCAGGCTGATCTTAGTCTACACCTCCTGCTTGTACTTTTCCTGCCTGAGTTGTTTATGAAGTTGATTTCTTAAAGAAATATTGATTTTTTAACAACAAGTTCTATCAGTGCTTTCAGCCCTTTGATTTGACAGCATCTCAGCAAGGTAATTTATACAGCATGACAATGGTTAACTTGATTGGTCTATTGATTTTTGATTGACAACTGTGATGCATCAATTGAACAAATTTGTGTTCAAAGTACTGAGTGTTAATTTTATGCTGAGCTGTATTTGCTGACTGGAAGTAATGAGGAAGTTTTGTCTTCTGATTGGGAAAGTAACGACAAATATTTAACCTAGATCATCTAGAATTTTAATATTTCTTGTGCATTATTATATTATCATTCATTGCAGGTTTATTTTATTTTGCTTTTATTTGCTTGAAATACTAATTGCAGTTTTAGCTAACCTGAACACAATTTGCTCATGGGGAGCTATTGCAATCACCCAATGTCTCTTGTTATCATTATGTCCACACTTTAGTTATCTTCCTATAGTTAACTATTTAGCCAATCTTGATCAAACTTTGCTGGAATGTCCCTTGGGTGATGAGCTCTACCAAATTTGATCAAATTGTCTAAAATGTCCATATACTGGTTGTCATGGCAACAAAAAGAGGGGAATTATAACATCTTAAAAAATCTTTTGAACTAGATGGCCCATTTCATATTATTGATAATCTATTATTTGTTCATATGATGCCCCTGGGTTATATTGGACTCACACAGGTGCAATTTGCTTCAAAAAGAAACAAAGACAGAGAAATCATACAGAAACTTCTTTTTCTTTTTAACCTATTATCAGGTGACAAAATTGTAGAATACTCAAAATTGAAAATGTTGAAGACAACTTCTTCTTGTTGAGGAAATTGTAAAAAAATTGTCTATTGGGACTGCAAATATTGTAGATAATGAAGAAATTGCTTGTAACAGGCAATTTCTTCATTTTCTACAGTTTCACAGTATTTTGAATAGCTCTTTTGTTGGTGGGGAGGATGCAAGAGTGGAATTGTGTGGGAATGGGTTAATTAGAGCATGGATTCAGTAACCATTCTAAATTGACCATTTGAACCTGTGTGTGGCTATTCCAACCATATCACAGGTACATGAAATCAGGACAAAGAGCAGAATAAGCGATCAGGGCAATGAAAATATTAGCTGATTGTCCAAAGAAACTTTGGGTCAGTATTTATCTATATATGGAGCATACAGAGCATGGCGCTCATGCGGAATGATTGGAAAGGGCACACACAGGCTCAGTTTGTCTTGGAGTTTCATGAAAAGGGCCTTTTTTTAGCTTGTCTTTTTTGGAGAAACCAGGGGTATTGCCATCACCTTGGTGTCATGTGCGTCGGTGGTGGCGGTGGCTTGACAAACTTTAACCTTGGCCATATCTCTGTTGTTATTGAAGATATCCTCATGAAACTTGGCGGTGCTCTTGTTTACCCTAAGTGATTCAATATCAAAATTGACCAAAATATTATGCAGGCAAATTTACTGACCAAATATCAAGGCATTTGAGGCAAAAATGTGACTTACGAGTGCAGACAATTTTTTTTTTTGATTTGACCTAGTTTTTGTCATGATCAAATATTGAAATTATCTGATTTTTCTTGGAAACAACATTCAGGTCAAGTTTTAAGACATATGAGCTAAAATTGTGGCCTTTAGAGTGCACACAAGATGTTGACACTTGTCATGTCATTTGGATGACAAACGAGAGACACAGCTAGATTACTTTGTGCTCTGTGAGCTAAAAATGTGAAATGACATATTTATTTATATCAATTTGCATGATAATATTATACCCACTAAAATATTTTCCAAATTCCTATGTTAAGCTATGTTGAAATGATCAAAGTTAGTCATCCCAACTACTTCCTACAGGCCTGCTGTTAGCCTTAGCCTACATCTTTTCAAATCAGAGCCTCCAAAATGATTTTATTCATTTATCTTTAATTCTTGTATCAGTTTAGACATTTCGGTATAGAGGATGTTATGTCTAAAATCAACTTTAAGATTAGTTGAAGCAGATAGTATTAAATGGCTAATGTACAATATGTTTGTTTATTATGTTATAAAAAGTTTAGATAATTACATATTTTGAGTGGGCATTACTTAGTATCGGATATTGTGTGAACAAGGTCCCTAGTTCCACTAATGTAGTCTATATTTTCGGAAACATAACAAAAAGAAGTATTGTTATATATTGTACCTATAAAGTTACAACTTTTTATCTATTTCTGTATTTGTGTTCAAGATTACAGACAACTTTAACCCTTTCCTGTACAATCCCTTGTTTTCACGTCTCTGTGAATCTATACTTGAGAAAACATTATGGGAAAAGAAGAAATTGCTTGTCATAAGCAATTTCTTCTTTTCCCACAATGTTTTCTAACCTGTAGGTTTGTTACTTTTCAAATTGCACCCACTTTTGATTGTTGCCTGCAACTTCTTTAAAATTGGGCTGGTCTAAAATTTTGACAAACGGGAAAGGGTTAAAATGGTGAGAAAATACTTCAACTTTTGATAATATCAAATGTTTCGGTTAATAATGAATCACTTTCTTGCCTAATTTTGCTCGTAAGTACAAATTCAAATAAAAAAGTGATATAATAGTGACCTGCAAATATTTTCTACTCCAAAAGAAAATACTTTTAAAATTTCATCAGTCTGCAATCTATTTCAGCTTGGACTAGCCTGAAATTTTGTCGTCTGGGAGTGCCTAAATATTAAGGTAGAATGAGCATGCATTCTTCTTTAACCTATTACAGGACAACAAAATTTTAGACTGTTCCAAATCGAAAGAATTGCACACATTATCTCAAACTTTGCTAAATTTGGAAAAAAAGTACCAAATAGGGTAGAAAGGATGTGAGAAAATGAGGAATTGCTTTTTACAAGCAATTTTACCTTTTCCCACAAAGTTTTCCATGATGGTTTGTCATCAGGGTGTCAGAAAGTGACATTGTATAGTAATGGGTTAAGAAACTTTTCGTATCAAAAAACACTAACTCTTGTCAATTTGATCAGAATCAATACCTTTTCTCTGTTTCAAGACAGTACCTTTGCAATAGGTCTAAAACGACAGGCTTGCACAAGGTCTGTAGTTCAAGTCTGGCTTTTTGATAAAGACATCAGTCCTACAATCTAGGCCTGGTTAGCTGCTTTGGGTTGTTGAAAAATTGACCAATTGGGGCCACAATCAAATAACCAGTCAACCAATGAAATCATTAATTTAAATCAGAAATAAGTTTTGAACTCCGACATTGGCCGCCATTTTTATTTAACTTATTTTGTTGGTTTGGTGGGCATGGTAAAAGGAGTAAGTGGGTGGGGCCAGTGACTGGTTAATTAGCTCCAAGCCAGAGTAGATAGTCATATAGCTGTAAAGGAAAGATATTCAAAAATCTAAAAATTCTAGTTAGCTATCAGTACCTAACTAAAGACAGAATAGATATTTTTATTTAACTATGCTGTACAGTAGTAACGCTCTTTAACCCTTGTCAAGCTGAAGCCGGAATATTCCTGTTTTGGCAGGAGGCATAGACAAAGATCAGCCTGCACATAGATGCAGTCTGATCTTATTCTACACCACCTGCTTGTCCCTGTTGAGCAGGAGTTGTTTGTAAGATAAATCGTCAAAGGAAATATTAGTTGGCCATAAATTTTGCAAAATAACACTGTTAAAAATCGAAGCGGGACTTCCTGTGCGAGTTAATGGTTGGGGCCTAGGTATTCATTTGGCAGGCCAGCGTTTGATCAATTATCAGATTCTTCATTTCTTACAATACCTTCTACCCTGAAAGAAAAAAATTCATCAACTTAAATTTGTCATCTGCTATTAGTTTTGATTTGGACTAGTCTAAAATTGTGTTGTCTGGTCATGAGACATGCTAGGCATTATTTTCCTCAGGATTGATCTTTTCATTTCTCCAACAGCTCGAACTTTTATGTTTTTGCTTCCCAAAATAATAAATGAATAGAAATGATTGTTAACCCTTTCCTGTTTTGCAAACTTTTTAACCTGTCCGAATTCAAAGGTTTTGCAGACTTAAATTTAATGTGGATTAAATCTTTAGAGTAACCATTCAGTAGGGTAGAAAATATTGTGGAAAAAGAAGAAATTGCTTGTTACAAGCAATTTCTTTTTTTTCCACAATTTTTTCTCAAGTACCAAATCACACTGACATAAAATCCTGTGTGTTTGTACAGGTAAGAGTCAACTCAGAAGAATTTTAACTCTTCGTGGTTATTGTTTAAAAATAAAAGAAACTTTTGTACTGAATTTTCTTTTTGTTGAATTATATTTCTATCATTTATTAACCCTTGTCATGCTGAACCCTGAATATTCCTGAAAGGGACAACAGGTGATGTAGAAAAAGATCAGCCTGCACATAGGTACATTCTGATTTTTGTCTACATCACCTGTCATCCCTTTCGGGGCAGAGTTGTTTATAAAATACTTTTTAAAAGAAATATTGACTTATAACTAGTTCTTTCAGTGTAATTAGCCCTTTGATTCTATTGGAATTCTGACAAGGCTTAAAAGTGATAATTTCGAAGGAAAAAAAAAAGGCAGAAAAGACTTGCAACATTGCATTAGTAATTTTCATTGGTAATTGTTGTTGCTGTGTAATGAAGGTCCAAAACATAGTTGATCAGATAACAATTAACTCTGTTAACCCTTGTCATGCTGTATAAATTACCTTTCTGAAATGCTGTCAAATCAAAGGGCTGAAAGTACTGATAGAACTTGTTGTTCAAAAATCAATATTCTTTTTAGAAATCAACTTCATAAACAACTATTACTTGAAAAGTACTAGCAGGGGCTGTAGACCAAGATCAGACTGCACTTGTGTGCAGGCTGATCTTGGTCTACATCTGCTGCAAAAAACGGAATATTCCGGGTTCAGCATGACAAGGGTTAAAAAACAACAAAAGTTTAGACTTGTCCAAAAGAGTATGCAGACGATGAAACAAAGTTGGTTTGAATCGAAAGTAATGGCCATATGTGTTAGAAAAAATTTTTATAAAAGAAGAAATTGCTGGTTACAAGCATTTTCTTTTTATCTCAAAATGTTTTCAATAGCTATATTTCAATGGGGATTGTTTGGGGATAGGTTAAATGATCAAAAGTACACTGAGTAAAGAAGTACATCTTTATATACAGTCTTGAATTGTCAATTTTGCAAAATATTGTAATTTTTGGATGGATCTAAAAGTTTTTTGTCTTTTAATAGGTTAATCAGATTGTAAACACAGTGGTCAATTATAATTCTGTTTTCATTGACAGGATCCCCTATCTGGTGATTACAAGTTTGCAGCCCCTCAACTAATTATGAAGATTAATCCAGCACCACAAATTTCCGGTAAATCTGCTGGTCTCTTATTAATTAACCCTTTCCCGTTCAAATACGGGATTTTACGTTCCTGTGATTTTATACTCGAGAAAACATTGTGGAAAAAGAAGAAATTGCTTGTAACAAGCAATTTCTCCTTTTTCCACAATAGTTTCTACCAAATAGGATGGTTTCATTTCATATGGCATCCAGTTTTCATTGTCGTCTGCAACCTCTTTCAATTTGGACTAGTCTAAAATTTCCAAAAACGGGAAAGGGTTAATCTGACCATTATTTTGATAGTAACCTGTCAAGCAATAAGCTCCTTGAAGGGGCCCCATAAAAAGTATTTTAACCCATTCCCACATAACAAAATTGTAATGGAAAGAAGCTGCTGACAACAAAATATAAATTGATGGAATTTTGTCTTTTTGGATAGAATACAGTATGGACAATGAAGAAAATACTTAATTTCAAAAGGCTTTCACCTCACCTTAACACTGTCTTGTACAATCCCTGATTTTTTACATCCCTGTAAAATTGCTATGTGTGAAAAATTGTGGAAAAGAAGAAAGCAATTTTCTCTTTTTCCACATATTTTTTTTTATCATTTATGGGATGCCTTACTTTGACCTTATAACGTTCTCTGCTACCCCTTTGAGTTTGAACAAGTCTAATTTTTTTTAAATCAGTAAAGTGTTAATAATATTTATGATGGGTGTCAAGTCTTGGTTTGCAGTTAGATCTACAAAATTCTTTTTGATAAGCAGGAAATAAAAATCCTTTGTCAATATTGACAGTACAATGGTCCCTTGAGTATGTGGTGAGCAATAATTGAGGGACGACCACTGTCTATAAAAAGTACATTGAACAATCAAATCATTCATTACAACTGAAAGTTAATTCCAATACATGTTTTTGTCATTTCACATCAGATTATATTCTCTATTAGCTTTCTTCAAGTTTGGCCCTTTGTGGAAGAAAGGCTTCATTCTAGTGATATAAAGTTTATTCTGTGATAGAGAACCTGTGGGGTGTATCAATCACATATAGTGACAGTCTAGTTCAATCTGTTGTCATAATCAGGGCTCCGGAAATTTGGAAATTTAAATCGGTCCGGGAATTGTCCCCCCCACCCTGCCGGCAAAACCGACCCCCCCCCCTCCGCCGAGAAAAACGAATACCCCTGCCTTTTTCACCTTTCCTGTACGTAAAAGGGTTCATCATTCATTCAGTAGTTTGCCCCCCCCCCTCCCGAGTACTGCCGATATAATTATAGTATTGATATACTTTTCCATTTTCATAAGCTAGTTACCCAAAGTTCTGTTAATTTAACACAGTCATGTCGATTTTCTGTCAACAGGAGTGTCTGTTGATGGAAAAACACAGCTGACGTCACAAAAATGTCGGGTCAGTCCATTCTACCCCAAGGGATCGCAGAGTCGTGACGTACATCAAAATGACCGACGAGACAAACTCCAGTGGGTCGCCTTCGTGTTGCGCTTTTTTCCTAGAGTAGAATTTGTTCACAAAACTCGGTCATTTATTCATTGTTGTTGATTTCCGAATTATTTTTCGGACATTTTCCACCCCTGAAGTAAGATTTATTGACGGAACAAGGGATATTATTAATATTTAAATTGTTTGTATTCTGCCGATTTCCAATTATTGTTTGAATTCTTTTGGCTGTGTTTCTTACCGTGAATGAAAAACTATAAAACATATATTAAAGACATGACTTTTTTTTTATAAATTTCAAACCCAGTTTCACGCGCTTTCTTGTGATAAATTAATTTCATAAAAGCGTTGTGCTGAGCTATTCCGACTTTGTACGAACGACAACTGAAGCCTGTTCATGTCTCGATTTATATACGCATTTCATGTTATAGTAAAAGAAATTAGTTTCGCGAGTAACGGCAATCTAAATCGACGCAGTATTAGATATCCATTTTGATAAGATTTAGAACGTGTGTATGTAAACCGATTCTCTATTGCAAAACTCGATACCCGAAGATTGGTCAAGCGTGAAACTGCAAATTAGGTCCACGTGCGGATGGGCATTTCAATGGCCGGCGGGTAAACTAATTATCGATTTTTGACACTAGCTTATCTCTTAATCAGCAGGTAACGTGTGAAACCCTTCGATTATTTCGGTTTCAAGTGAATTTTGATAGATGGCGGGCGAGTTTATCAGTATTTCGACGTAAAATTTGATAAAAATTTCGGACCGATTTTGGTGTAATTTTTGGGATTCCAATCGGTCTGGCAATTCAAAATTCGGTCCAGACCGGCAATTTATCGGATTTCCGGAGCCCTGGTTATAATGTTTAGGTTGCCAACAAAGAATTTGCCATTTTTTCATGTTCCTGACCACTTATTTACGAAATAATATTGTTTATTACCTGAACTATCATAATGGGTGGTCAGAAGGCTTGGCCAGCAATAGGTCACATCAGACATATTCTTGTTACGGTAACTTTCTTCATGTTCTTTGGTTCCAGGTGCCTCTTTCACCAATCTACATGCCACATGTCAAAAAGTAGAGGGTGGAGATGTTGTTGGTACTGGACAAAATTACTTGTTTACACAGGCACATCTAGAGATGAGAAAGAATGTATTTGACAGTATTCATGAAAATCTACTGAAATACCTTCCTCAAGATGAAGAAAACCAGGCTATACAGCAGTAAGTTACAATATTGCTTGTAGCAATTTCTCCTGTTTTAACAATACTTTTTGTGTTATATGACTCTTGTATTCAAACTTAAAAACTCCTTACCTCCTTTTCCCATCCCCACACAAGCCTGCTTTTTTATACCCATCCATAAACATACTTTGGATATCATTGTGGAACAAGAAGAAATTGCTTGTTACAAGCAATTTCTTCATTATTCACAATGATATCTACCCAAGAAAACAATGAATTTTAAAGTTTTAATAACTTCAAATTGTTGTCTGCAAAATCTGAATATGGGCCAGTCTTAAACTGTTTAGTGTGGAAATGCTTTAAAATGTTGCTTGCAACCTCCTTTGATTTTTACCAGTATTAAGTTTTGTCATCTGATCTTTGACTAATAGGTTGTATCATTTTCAATATACTCACTTCTATGGAAGTAACTTTGCAATATTTCTCTTACACTGTCATAGAAGCATTGATAAATCTCAAAATTCCCTGAAAGAGACTCTTTTAGTATTTTAGAAATGTATTTTTATGCTACTGGAAGGGAGAGCATATGGTGGCCCCTTCGTCTGTCAATCAAATTGGTCATTGCATCCGTCCACTTTGATTTCTCCACAAACCTTAGGAGAAATTGGATAAATCTTCACAACATGTGATGTTGCGCTTACTCTTTTTGCCTGAGTTTTGGATAGCCCTAAGGTCAAGGTCACAGTTCAAGGTCAAACATGAAAACCGAGCTTGTCCAGAGAATAGCTCCTTCAATTGAAGATGGATTTCAATATAATTGGCATAAATTTTCGCCGAGTTGATGAGCCATTTGAAAGAAATTACCAGATAGCTCCACGAACAAGGTCACAGCTCAAGATAATACAATAGAGTTAGGCATGTCTGAAGAACCACGAGCATTATATCCACTACTACTTTTTCTATCAGTCTGTCTGAACCCTTTCCCCTGTTTATTTCATACTTTTTGTGACAGGGCTATATTCAGGGAGCAAAACCTGGTTCTTAAAGCTTTTGTTTTCAGGCTTGCATTTTTAATACGAAACATTTATTACCATGAATACATTTATATTATTCTACTTCAGGTATCCTAATTTCCATTTTCTCACACCCGGTAGAATGCTTCCATTGGGGTTGGAGCAACCATCGTTACAGGGTATGTTATGGAAGATACAAAACTATGCCTTGAACTGACATGATAAACAGAGCTTCTCTCCTGTACTTGTGAAACTTGAATACATGAACTTTTAATGAATCAACATGATAAACACAACTTAAACTTTGTATTAATCAGAGGACTAACTGTGTTGGATGCAATTATTGTGAATTCATAATTCTTTTGAAAATTTATCCATATGAACAACTCTTGCTTTATAGTGAAAAGCAGGAGGTGTAGACTAAGATCAGACTGAACATATATGCTGGCTGATCTTTGTCTATACCTCCTGCAAAAACAGGAGTATTATGGGTTCAGAATGACAAGGGTTAATTTTAGCAAGCCTTTTATCATTCTAAATGTAGGGCAAGTTCTACTTGTCAATTATTAATTAACCCATTCCAATACAGTGGAATTTTAGACTGGTCCAAATTGAAAGAAGCTGCAGACGACAATTTCAAGTTGATAGAATTTTGAATTTTTTCGTCATTTTGGGTAGAAAACATTGTGGATAATGAAGAAATTGCTTAATACAAGCAATTTCTTCATTTTCCACAATGCTTTCAAAAGCTTTTTTCTTGGGGGGCGTAAAAAGGAGGGATTGAGTTGTAATGGGTTAAATAAGAAATTATTTCTGGTTTATAATAGTGATACCAGGTTGAAACAGCTGCACAACAATGACAAAATGTGAATCAATTTTTAAATAGCATTACAATAATATCAAAAGGATTTTTTTTACAGCATTGGATAGTTGATGACAAAATAAACATTTCAATATACAAATTTAACAGTGACTGAAATTATCCCTTACAAAAACTGTTTTGAAGAGTTTTGGCCCTAGAAGGCAATGCAATTATATTTTGAAAGGAGGAAATCCAATATTCAGCAGATCAGTTATCAAATTACTTGCATAAGAAAATTAAAGCCATATCGTCCCTCTGAGGAAGGAAAAATAATTTAACCCTTTCCCGTTTTTTTAAATTTTAGACAGGTCCAAATTGAAAGAAGTTGCAGATGACAATAGAAATTGGATGTAATTTGAAATTACACAATCCTATGTGGTAGAAAATATTGTGGGAAAAGGAGAAATTGCTTGTCACAATGTTTTCTCAAGTATAAAAGCACGGCAACGTAAAATCCCGGGTTTGAACAGGAAAGGGTTAAACAATCTATTGTTAATTTGGTCACTAAATCAATATATAGCTTTCTAAATATTTCTACTCAAAACGAAGGTATGAGTGAAGTTCTCTAGAAAGACTATTTTGTGTTTTTTTATCAATTTCAACTCTCTTTTGTTTACATTTTGAGATTGAGTTGAATGCAAACGATTCTTCACTGGAAATGTTTGCTAATCTTTAGGGTTGACTGATATATGGACAGGTGTTGATGACTTAATTTTATGGACAATTTCATTAATCTCCGGGACCCAGCTAGTTTTTTGAATGACTAGCAAAAGTTAAAACATCATCGCTGACGTCATAATCTTGTGTAAACAAACCTTAAATTGTGGTGGGTAACAATTTAAGATATCAAAACTTCTTTCATGAAATGTAGGCCTACTTCGTAGAATGATTTTGATCTTATCATTTTAATTATCATATCTATTCATGCTTTTGTACCTTAAATATATTTTTCTTATTAATTTTGTAGTGTATTTTGGGGGAAGATATGGCTTTAACATCTTGTTGCACTAGTATAAGTGTTAATGCTTATGCAAGTTGTATAGATATAATCTATGGCAAAGTTTTCTTTAACCCTTTCTTGTTCAATTCCTGGTTTTTACGTCCCTGTGACTTTATAACTAAGAACATGGTAAAAATAGAAGAAATTGTTTGTAACAAGCAATTTCTTCTTTATCTACACTATTTTCTACCCTACTGGATGGTAATTTTTCAAATTAAATCCACTTTAAATTTTCGTCTCTGCAAAACCTTGAATGAATAGGACAAGTCTAAAATTTTGAAAAATAGGAAAGGGTTAATTGTATCCTTGTGAGACTTATTTGAAACAACAAAATTTAAGATTGTTCCAAATTCAAAGAAGTTGCAGAGTACAATTTCTAAATGATGAAATTAAAAAATAACTGTATTTTGGGTCAGAAAATATTGTGGATAATGAAGAAATTGATAATAACAAGTTATTTCTTCATTTCCCACAATGTTTTCCTAAACATTTTTCTTCAAAAAGATTCAGTGTGAAGGAATGGGTTAATACATTTTAATTGTACCACAATTGTTTTTTTATAGGACGCCCAACAATTGTAGCTGTATGGTGGCCAGGCTCTAACAATCTTATCCAGTATTCATTGATTAAGACTTCCAAAGGTAAGATTGAGCAAACATCACACAGCTGCTATGGTGCGGGTTGGTTAGAAAGAAATTAACCTCTTACTAGACATTAATATCCAATTAAAAAGATAGTTGCAGATGAAATATGTAATGTGGTCAGTTCTATAAAGTTGTTTTTGGATAGTGTAACAAAAATGGTTGGAAACTAGAAGTGCTCGTTACTTGCATTTTTTCCCAAAGTTTTTCAAGGCTGTATATCTTCAGCATGTTGAAAGATTTGGTTTGAGGTTATAGTTTAACGAAGAATACATTTTCAGTTTTCATTGTCAAGCTGGCTTTCTATTAGCAAGACATAGTTGGAATATTGGCAGTTTAGTGTATGTTTGTTGATCAGTAAGTTTGTGCTTAAATGCCTCCATCTGATTTATCAAGACCATTGCTTCCACAATTAATGGTGAATCTCAAAATAACTTGACACAATTGTTTTCCATCATGAGTAGATGTGGCATTTGAAAAAGATTTTCAGGTCAATCCAAATCTAAGCCACTCTTGAAACTAAGGTTTTTGTCTGAATCATAAGTCCTTTATTTATAGATAATACATTTTAATGTAATATATTATCTAGAAAAAACCTTACTTTAAGATATTAGAAAACTCATATGATTTATTGTGTCACAATATTGCTATGCCAAACTCAAAATATGCCAAGTGTTTGCAAACTCAAGTCACATTGTCCTAAGTCAATCAATTTTTAGTCCTGCTGATTCGTTTTACAGAATGTAACCTATTTAGTTCACATTATTTGAGAAACAAGTTCTTACAGCTTATATTTATTCCTTTTGATTCTGCATCATCGAGAAGGACCCAAATATATACCATTAAGTAGAGGTCTAGATATGAGGGGTCACACCATAATAAAAATCCTTATTTTGGGTACTCATTTGAATCGTCTTATTGAGATGATTCAAATGAGTACCTACAACATAGGATTAGTGGCAGTATTGGTGAAATAGAGATCACAGCAATACCCAGACCTTATAGTAGGAAAGACCCAAAATAGATACCATTTTGTAGAGGTCTTGATATGAGGGGGTAACACCATTCTAAAATCATTAGTTCTCAACGAAACCTGAAGTTGTGGGTACTTGTTTAAATCGTTTGGTCAAGATAATTCAAATGAGTACCTACAACATAGTGTTTACGGCAGTATTGGTGAATAATTTAAATCTAAAATACAAATTACGCCCTCTATTGGAAGCTCTGCATAGGATATCTGAAGACAGTCCTTATTTATATTTCAGAGATTGAGTTCAAGCCAGATCTAGTGTGGCCTTCCACATGTAAAATAACAGCCTCAGAAGTGTCTGATGATACTAATATTATAGCTGTGGGATTAGAGAATGGGAATGTGGTTGTTTGGGACAGATATATGGGTAAGATAAAGTATAGGGGATATTAAATTGGTCATCATCAAATACCAAATATAGTCACAAATAAACAAATTAAAACTTTCCCTAGTTTATAGGCCCTAGCCATAGCGCATTGGTAGCGCATAGAACTTCTAGTAATGGGGTCCCAGGTTAGATCCTTTGTCACAACAAATATCCTTTCGGACATTTATCTCCCTCCAATGGGTAGATAATCATAAACCTAAGTGGGATGAGCAGCTGGAGGCTCAGAAAGGATGTAGAGGTAGAACTGGTTTGAGAAATACCAGGAATTCATAGTAAGGTACGTAAGCTGCTGCGATATGACTTAAAAATTTGTTAAAAGTGGCGTTGACCACATTCAAACAATCCAACAAACTATCCTTCATTCTGTCTTTCTGGAGCTTTTTCTCTACAAATCCTTACAATACTTGTAATTCAGTTACATAAATTGAGCTACACTAAACAGGATTTAATATATTTTAGCCTTGTTTTTATCTGATATCATCTAAACTTTTAGTAATTTTTTTTTCATCAAAACCTTTTGACTTACTTCTCTTTATCTTTATATCTATTAAAAAACAGTGCTGTAGGAAAAGGCAGCTGCATGATACATTTCTACTTTTGTCAAACTTGATACATTTTATGATAAGCAACTGTTAACGGAGCATAACCTGTCATTGATGGCTCTTGTTTTTATCGAAAACCTCTTCTGTATTATGCTTCAGGTACTCAGAGGGGAGTTGTTACGGTGGGAGACAATGTGCCAGTAGTGCAGCTAAAATTTCTGAACCCTAGCATGTATCCCCAGGACACACCCAGTTATCCCCCTTACCCAACAAAAGTTGGGGCATATCTTCTAGCTATGTGTGCTAACAGTTCCATGTATTGTATTCCAACTGGTCCGGGCGTTCCTCTACAACCTCAAACTTTGTCTTTACCGTAAGTATATTTACAAGAAAAAGGTGAAAATAATTGTCAGAAAAATGTTTTTTAACCCATTACAACTCATTCCCTCCTTTTTATGCCCCCATAGAAAAAAACTTTTGAAAACATTGTGGAAAATGAAGAAATTGCTTATATCAAGCAATTTCTTCATTATCCACAATGTTTTCTACCCAAAATGATGAAAAAGTTTAAAATTCCATCAACTTGAAATTGTTGTCTGCAGCTTCTTTCATTTTGGACCGGTCTAAAATTTTGCTGTGTGGGAATGGGTTAATCAATTACCAGATGACAACATTTTAGCAGAAGTAGATGTAGCAGAAGACAGTTTTAAATTGATGAAATCTTAAGTCTTTTCATCTAAAATTTGTAGATAATGAAGCAATTTCTTCATTTTCCACAATATTTTTTTTCAAAGCTATGTCAAAAAGTGTTATTGTGTGGGAATGGATTGAAAATAAATTTAACTTTGAGAAATGTTTTGTCATTACTATTTCAGTTATTTTTGGCCCACAAAACTTTTTGTTGACAGAGTATTGTGTCCTTCTCAAATTGAATCCATATCAAATTTTTGTCTGCAAATCCTTTAAATTTGGACTGGTCTAAAATTTGACAAAACAGGAAAGTGTTAAGAGATATCTAAGCTTGTTTCTTCCCATCAGGATAAATATCCGACATATTATGCCATTGAATTTTTACAAATTACCTGTTATTTTTGTAATTAGGCAATACTTCTTTGCTTATTATCCCCTGCTGATATATTCATCCGCGGGTGTGTGTGTGTGTGTTTGTTAGGGGGTATTGTTTTTGCCTTGTTCGTCCGGCTTTCTGTCCATCCGCCTGTCCAAGTTTCGTTTCTGCGCCATTTCTGGCAAACCATTGGCTTGATTTTAATGAAACTTTGTGGAAAGACTACAAAGTGGAGGTGCGCATATCATTGGGGTTATCCAATTCGACTATCAAATTCAGAGTTGCTGCCCCTGATTGGTGAAGCTATATACATAAAGAGTAATATTCGTATCTGCGCCATTTCTTGGAAATCAATGACTGGATTTCAATGAATCGTTGTGGAAAGCTTCACTACAAAGTGGAGATGCACTTATTATTGGGGTAATCGGGTTCAAGTATTATATTTAGAATTACTGTCCCTGATTGGTGAAGCCATGTACATGCAGAGTAATTTTTCCACAATATTTCTTGGAAACCATTGATTGGTTTTCAATTAAACTTTAAGGAAACTTCAGTACAAAGAGAAGATGTGCATATCGTAGGGGTTATCGGGTCCGACCATTAAATTCAGAGTTACTGCCCCTGATTTGTGAAGCTGTATACATACAGAGTAATATTTGTTTCCGCGCTACTGTAAATGGGGTAATTTTCGCGTCGTCTTATTTTCGCGTGAGCTTGACCCGAAGACTTATTAGCGAGTTCATTAATTTGCGAGCCGCCGTATGGTACTAAGGTAAATTCCGTAATTATCTCTGGGAATACACCGGCGAAGAAAAACTCTATATACGTTAACATCCCGATTCGATACCAACCTATGAGTAGAATGATTACTAGTAATTCATTTTAAGAACATTTATCTTTTCTCTATTCTCATGGTATAACAATTTCTCTTCTAAAATCGTTCTTAGATTGCAAATTATGAATTCAAAGTTTAATTTAATTTTTCGAAGAGATGAAAAAGAGGTTTAGTGTATAATGTTTATACATGTACCTTGAAGCATAGACCGATCAATGAATACTATTATAGTCTTACCAAACTGTCAAAGGCAAAATATTTATATCACATTTTAAACCAGTTTTTAATTGATTTATTTCACATCGTCTGTTTTCAATTTGTTGAAAAATTCAAAGACCATGCAATTAAGACTCAGTTACAACTTTTTAGCTCTTCATTGTCTAATTACCGTGGCCTAGAACTTTATCACATCGTCTACTTTCCATTGTTATGTTTGTGTAGCTGTGTTCAATACACTAAGTGGATGAATTTGGCCGGTTAAATATTTTGTGCATTGCTAAATATTCGTCCTGTTCTCAAACCTATTTATTATTTGTTTATGCCGAGAAGGTGATAATCCCCATTTGAATGAATAAATCGGGATGATGCCAAAAAAGATAAATATTTTGTTATTTAACCTTCGTAGGTCCCCGGCTTTCTTCGGTCCTCTCCGAATTTTTTTAGACAAAATGGTCCAATGGTCCAATTTAAGCAAGATTCCTGAATTCGCGAGCTCGTTGTCTTGCGAAAATTAGCAAAAATAAAACCTTCGCTAATAAAACCCAATTTACAGTATTTCTTGGAAACCATTGACTGGATTTCAATGAAACTTTATGGAAAGCTTCACTACAAAGAGGAGATAAATATATTGTCGGGGTTACCCGGTTCTACTATTTAATTTTGAGTTACTGCCCCTGATAGGTGAAGCCATATACATACAGAGTGATATCCCAAGATTGATATACTCCATTGACATACAGGGGATATCAATCAACAAATTTGCATGTTTTTTTTTCAATCATTTCTTTTATTTTCTTCCTAGACTAAACCTTGTACTTTTGGTCTGATGAATGATAGTTTGTTTACAGTACATTTTGTTTCTGATCTTTTTTCAGTGTTGAGTCAGATGACGATACTATCACAGTTTTACAACCATTTGCAATATATCCTGATATGGTATGTATTCACTTTTTTGGAAAGACTTGGAAATCTTTATAAAAAATTTGTCAATATTTAGCATTACTGACAAAAAGCCAGAAGAGCTTTAGTGATGACTTTTTCCCAACTGGCTTTTGTGGGTCTTAACCCTTGTCATGCTGCATAAATTACCTTACTGAATTGCTGTAAATCAAAGGGCTGAGGCTCTGATAGAACTTGTTGTTCAAAAATCAATATTTCTTTTAGAAATCAATTTCATTAACAACTCTGGCAGGAAAAGCACAACCAGGAGGTGTAGACCAAGATCAGACTGCACTTATGTGCAGGCTGATCTTTGCCTATACCTCCTGCCCAAACCGAAATATTTTGGGTTCAGCATGGCAAGGGTTAAAAGTCTTTTAAAAATACTTGTTAACACTCTATTTTTCATAAAATTATCTTCAAACTTTCACATAATAATTGTACCATCCTGAGGATTGTCTGATCTGTCAAGAAACAAAAGGGGCTTTGTGAAAATTTGATTTATACATCCTCGTTAATACTCTAGAGTCTACAGTTTTCACGAGATTCACTTCATTCTTTCACAGAATAGTTGTAACAGTATGAGGATTTTGAATTTTGGTCAGATCGTCAAGAAACATGGAAAAATTGAATTGTAAAATTCAATCCTCTTCAACCTGTAGAGTCATCAGTTTTCATCAAATTCTCTTCAAACTTTCACAGAGTTATCTTACTATCATAAGCAGGGCTCCGGAAATCCAATAAATTTCCAATCTTGACTGAATTTTGAATTGCCAGACCGATTGGAATCCAAAAAATTACACTAAAATCAGTCCAATCTTTTCATCAAATTTCACGTTGAAATATTGATAAACTTGCCAACCATCTATCAAAATCCACTTGAAACTGAAATAATTCAAGGGTTTCACACATTACCTGCAGATTAAGAGATAAACAAAAGTGCCAAAAATCGATATTTAGTTTACCCGCCAGCCAGTCAAATGCCCATCCGCACTTGGACCTAATTTGCAGTTTCACGCTTGAGCAAACTATGGGTATCGAGATTTGTAAACTATTTACAATAGAGAATCGGTTTGACTTATACACGTCCAAAGTCTTATCAAAATGGACATCTTATACTGTGTCGATTTAAATTGCCGTTGCTCACGAAACTAATTCCTTTTACTATAACATGGGATGTGTATATAAATCGAGACATGAACAGGCTTCAGTTGCCGTTTGTACAAAGTTGGAATTAATGCCTCAGCACAACGCTTTAATGAAATTAATTTATCACAAGTAAGCGCGTGAAGTTGGGTTTGAAATTTGTATAAAAAAGTCACGTCTTTAATATGTTTTTTAGATTTTCATTCACGGTAAGAAACATAGCTGATAGAATTGAAAAAATAATTGAAAATCCGCAGAATACAGATAATTTAAATTTAAACGAAAACGACAGCTTAATGATATCACTAGTTCCGACAATAAAATTAAATCTTACTTCAGGGGTGGAAAATGTCCGAATGATAAATCGGAAATCAACTACAATAAATAAATGACCGAGATTTGTGCACAAATTCTACTCTAGGAAAATAGTGCAACACGTGGGCGACCCACTCGAGTTGGTCTCGTCGGTCTTTTGGATGTACAACACGACTCTGCAATCCCATGGGGTAGAATGGACTGACCCGACATTTTTGTGACGTCAGCTGTGTTTTTTCATCAACAGACACTCGTGTTAAGAGAAAATCGACATGACTGTGTTAAATTAACAGAACTTTGGATAACTAGCTTATGAATATGAAAAAGTATATCATTACTATAATTAAATCGGCAGTACTTGGGCAGGGGAGGGGGAGCGTACGGAAATATTCTGTAAAACCCGGAAATTTTATTAATGTAATTTATTTGTCTATCTTTTTTTACAATATATTGGAATTTCGTGTACTGCCATACATTTGAAATTACAATTTATACACAGCCAAATTTTCAAAAACAAATTGAAAGTAGGATCTGTCAGTTGTTTTCTCGTTGAAGATTATAATCATCTTCGGAAAATTTGAAAAAGAAGGCAACTACTGAATGAGTGATGAACCCTCTTACGTACAGGAAAGGTGAAAAAAGGCGGGGATATTTATTTTTTTTCAGCAAGGGGGGAGCGTTTTTGCCGGCGGGGAAGGGGGGCATTGTCCAGGACTGATTTAAATTTCCAAATTTCCAGAGCCCTGATCATAAAGATTGTTCTTTTGAAAGTGGGTCTGATATGTCAAGTAACATGGGAAGAGGGGCCTTATGAAGATTCAATTAACACTTGTCATGCTATATAAATTACCTTACTAAATTGCTGTAAATCTAAGGGCTGAAAGTACTGATAGAACTTGTTCAAAAGTCAATATTTCTTTTAGAAATCAATTTCATAAACAACTCTGGTAAGAACAGTACAAGCAGGAGGTATAGACCAAGATCAGACTGCACTTATGTGCAGGCTGATCTTGGTCTACACCCCCTGCCAAAACCGGAATATTCCAGGTTCAGCATGACAAGGGTTAAGTAATCCATCAATTATTTATTTAAATTAAAAAGTCCACAGTTTTCATTGGATTCACTTTAAACTTTCAAAGAATGTTTGTACCATCATAGGATTTTTTCCATTCAAAATTTTGTCTAAATGAAAATTTAATTAAAAGAATCTTAGTTTATGCAATAAAACCCACCAATTTCATTTGATCTCACTGAATTATTATGCTATCTTTTGGATCTTTCCTTTCAAGATTTGGTCTGATCCATAAATTAATATGGAAAAAAGGGGCCGAATTAAAATATAATTAAAAAATCCTTGTTTATGCAATAAAGCCCACAGCTTTGATCAAATTTTGTTGAAACTTTCACAGATTGATTTATGGTCATAAGGATTATTCTATTGAAATGGTGTCTAAACTGTCAAGAAACACCCGAAAAGGGACCTTATGAAAATTTCATTTCAAAATTATTGTTACCAAGTTGACAGCTGTCGTCAGTTTCTCTTCAAACAGAATGATTGTACCAACCCTACGATTGCTGATGTTTACATTAGATCTATTCCATCAAGTATCACAGGGAGAGGAGCCTGATTAAAATTTCTATCAAAATCCATTTACCACAATGAAGTCAACAGTATTCATCAGATTCTCTTCAATCGTTCACAGAATGATTGTACCATCATTAGGATTGTCCTTTACTAATTGTGTCTGATCTGCCAAGTATCATGGGAAAGGAGCATTACAATAGTTTCATTGAAGAAATTCGTGTTAACATAATTAAGTCTACAGTTTTCATTGTACTTTCTTCAAACTTATACAGTATGAGTGTATCATCATCAGGATTGTTCCTTTTGAAATTTGGTTTGTTCCTTCAAATATCACAGGAAAATATGAGAAAATTTCACCATAAAATCTTTCTCAACATAATTAAGTCCTTAGTTTTCATTGGATTCAGTTCAAACTTATACAGAATGTTTGTACCATCATTAGGATTGTTCCTTTCAAAATTTGGTCTGATCTGTCTGGTATCAAAAGGGGCAGTATGAAAGTGTTATTACAAAAACCTCATTAAGACAACTATGTCCTCAGTCTTTATCAGAATATTTTCAAACTTTAGTAGAATGATTGTATCATCATCTGGATTGTTCCTTTGTAAATTGAATCTGATCAATTAAGTTTCACGAGAAAAGGGGCCTTATGAAATTTTGTTACAAAAACCTTGCTATCAAAGGGTTAATTTACTATAATATCAGATTACTTCAACAGAAAACTTGATAGCCAGAAGAGTGTCTCAGGCCCTCTTGGGCCTCTTGTTCTCTAACACTTCAATGCATACTAAATTAGCTTCTATCATGACAACTATACATCAATGAGGTTTATTTCTTTCTCACCAATGAGTGGATAATCGTAAACCTTAGTGGGATAGCAGCTAGTAATACCAGGAATCCATTGTTAGGTGTGATATAACTGATATAAGATTAAAAGTGGCGTTAAACTGCATTCAATCAATCAATCAGTGAGGCTTGTGAATTTATATACGCTGCCAAAGGTGGGCTTATATTGGTATCATCTACTCTGACCATCCATCCATCAACCACCATCATAGGGCAGTTGGTAGCACATCAGACTCCTAATGTTCAAACATGGAAGTCATGGGTTTGATCCCTGGTGGTGGCACATTTCCTTTCTGCCATTTGTCTCCCACCAATGGGGGGGGATAATCCTAAACCTAAGTGGGATAGCAGCTGGAGGCTAGAAAAGGATGTAATGGTAGTACTGGTATACCAGGAATCCATTGTAAGATGCTTAAGTCGCTGCGATATGACTGAAAAATTGTTAAAAGTAGTGTTAAACATAATTCAATCAATCAATCTGTCCATCCTTACATCTAAATCTTGTTAACATGTCTCCTTCTATGTTCATTGATGAATTTGATTGAATTTTCACAGAATATTACTAGTCACCTGACCTTGCCCATTTTGTCAGGATTTTGCCACTGTAGTGTGTGTCCCAGAAATAGGGGGCTTACTGCAAAACTCTGTATTAAAACATCTCCTCCTATATTTATTGACAAATTTAAAGAAAATTTTCATAAGATGTTAATGGTCACCTGGCCTTTTGCATATTGTTGGGGATTTTCAATTTTTGGCTTCACAGAAATGGCTACAGAAAAATTGGGCTTCATGCATAATATCATATTGACCTGTTCCCGCACAAGCCCTCCTTTTTATGCCCTTTAAGATAAAAGCTTTGGAAAACATTATGGAAAAGGAAGAAATTGCTTGTATCAAGCAATTTCTTCATAATCCACAATATTTTCTATCCAAGAAGACTAAACAATTTAAAATTCCATCACATTGAAATTGTCGTCTGCATCTTCTTTCTATTCAAACCAGTCTGAAATTTTGTTGTGTGGGAACGGATTAGCACACATCCCACATTTATGTACAAATTTGAATAGATTTTTCACAAAATCTTCCTTGTCACCTGACCTTTCACATATTATTGAAGGTTTTGCCATTTCAGAAAAAATGACACAGACTTTGACGTCAATGACCAATATGACTTGGCAATTTCTTCATTTCCACACTGTTTTCTACCCCAAAGTTTAAAAAAGAATCAAAAAGTTCATAACTTTTGCATTGTAACCTGCAATTCTTTTCAATTTGGACCGGTCTAAAATTTTGCCATCTGGTAATAATTTAATTGTTATTTTCGTCTATCAAAAACGAGCGTTCTGATTGGTAAAAAAATTCAATTCATGCCTCCATGAACAAAATTTTGAGCACGCAGTGATTTTGTATGCTTCCACATACACACAAAATAGTTCCATACAAAAAAGTATCGAAATTTGTAAAGTTGTTGTATTTTTTCGCTTGATGCTATTAAATTATAAGAAATGAAGAGAATATTTTTTGTTTTCATGGAGGTATGAACCGAAAAACCTAATTACACAATGCATGAATCCGCTTCGCGTATTCATACAGTGTGATTAGGTTTGTCGGTTCATACCTCCATGAAAACAAAAAATATTCTCTTCATCTCTTAAATGGATTGAAATGACTTACCTGTAAATATTACCATGTGACATATTTTTGTATGTTGTTACATGGTTAAATTTCTTCTTTGATAAATTGCTATGCCCCTACCATGTAATGGTGACAGGCCTATAGAGATACCTCTTTCCAAGTGAGAGTGTGTGTGTCTTCTGAATTAATTTAACGAATTTTAAGCATTCAGTTTTTCCCGTTTAAGAGCTACCAAGTTCAAGGTCATAATTGAAGGTCAAGCAATTATAATGGAGGGCAATTATTTTCCTTTTCTAACACATTCACTTGAAACTCGGAGTAAATGTTCACTATCAAAAGAGTAATCTATACCATTAAGGGAGTTAATTCTAAATACATTTTTAAATGAATTATGCCCTTTTTCAGCTCACCTGAGCACAAACATAATTTGGCAGGAATGTTCCTTGGATGGTGCCCTTTGAAAATTGCTAAAAGAATTGAAATCCGTTAAAAACTCTGGTTGCCATGGCAACAAAACTTAAATTTTAACGAAAACTTTAAAAAGTCATCTCCGCCAGACCCAGAAGGTGTAGAAGCTTTATATTTGGAATGAAGCATCAGTGCAATGACCTCTTTCAGAGTTGCTAAAATCATCACCCTCAGGTACCAAGGGGCCGAGCCCCAGGGGAGGTGGGGCTTATAAAGAAATTAAGAAGGAATTTTTAAAATGACATCTCCTACCAAACTGCTAAGTTGATTTCAACCAAATTTGGCAGGAATGTTCCTTGGGTGGTGCCATATGAAAATTGCTAAAATAATTAAAATCTGCTAAAAACTCTGGTTGCCATGGCAACAAAACTGAAATGAAAACTTAAGAAAATATCTCCTCCTGACCTTGAGGGCGAAAAGCCTTGATATTTGGCATGAAGCATCAGTACAATGACCTCTTTAAGAAATGCTAAATCAGCACCCTCTGGTACCCAGGGTAGCAGCCTTAGGGGGTCTGGCTTATATAGAAATAGAGAAAGATTTTTAAAACGACATCTCTTCCTAAATCCCTAGGCCTATTCCAAGGAAATTTGGCAGGAATGTTCCTTAGGTGGTGCCTTTTAAAAATTGCTAAAAGAATAGAAATCCATTAATAACTTTGGTTGCCAAAACTGAAATTTTAATGAAAACTGACCCAGAAGGTGTAGAGCCTTGAATTTTGGCTTGAAGCAACAGTACAATGGCCTCTTTCAGAATTGCTAAATCATCACCCTCGGGTACCCGAGGGCGGATCCCCAGAGGGGTGGGGCTTAAAAGAAAATAAAAAAAGATTTTTAAAACGATATCTTCTCCAAAACTGCTGGGCAGATTTCAACCAGATTTTGCAGGAATGTTCCTTGGGTGATTCCATATGAATATTGCATAAAGAATTGAAATCTGTCTGCCTAGAGTATCAGTACATTGACCTCTTTCAGAATTGCTCAAATGAATAACCTCAGGCCCCCAGGGGCAGAGCCCGGTGAGGGGGGGGGCTTATATTGAAATAAAAAATAATTTTTAAAACAACATCTCCTCCCAAACCACTGGGCTGATTTCAACCAAAGAATTTAATCAGTTGAAAAGAGTAAAATTGAAAAAAAACAACACATCTCCTCCTGACCCAGAAGTTGAATAATTTTGAATTTTGCATGAAGCATCAGTACATGGACCTCTTTCAAAATTGATAAAATTTTAGAGCCACAGGATGACTAGGCTTAGATAGAAATAAAGAAAGCAGCCCTTTCAAAACTATTTGGCCAATTTAAACCAAATTAGGCTTGTTGATTTTAGTTAAATGTTAATGGAGGTTTTCTGCAGACCCAGTTTGTTTTAGGCCTTGAAGAAAAAAGAGCCTTATCTCAGGTGATCACCACTGGCCTTCTGGCCTTCTTGTTTACTTTGAAGAACTTTGAGGCATTTTGTTATATCTCTGTACATATGTTTGCTATCAAAAGAAAATATAAACAAAAAAAAGAGATAACTAAATGCTTTTTTGAATGAATTGTGCCCCTTTTTCACTTAGAGGTTTTACCCACTATCAACTTGAATAGCTTAGTGTTGGCTTCTATATGAGGCTTTTATTTTAGTTTTAAAGCCAAATCTAGTAGTTTAGTTGTTTTTGCTCTGCAATGTCAATTCTAGAGGCATGCCTATGATACCTTGGTTGTCATATTTTTGTGTCATATAGCATTAGTCTCTCACAACTATTGGGATGGTATGTAGTTTGCTTAACCCTTTCCTTTTTATTGAAATTTTAGACTGGTCCAATTTGAAAGAGATTGCAGACGACAATGAAAAATGCATGCAATTTGAAATCTGACCATCCTATGTGGTAGAAAACATTGTTGGAAAAGGAGAAATTGCTTGTTACAAGCAATTTCTCCTTTTTCCACAATGTTTTCTCAAGTATAAAATCACAGTGACGTAAAATCCCGGGTTTGTCCAGGAAAAGGTTAAATGGAATTGTCATTCAGTGGTTCATATCGCATGTTTCCTTTGATAGGATAATTTCAGAAAACTAAAGTTAAGTAGCCGATTGAGGAAATATGAGACAGAAAAGCCTTGTTGAGCAAGAATTGAAAGATAAAAAAAACTTTTTCAGTACATACAAAACCAGGCCCAATGCAATAGTCAGGGATGTCAAACTGAATGTTAAATTTAAAGATTTTGCAGATGACAATTTCAAGTTTGTTTAAACAAATTTCTAGTTTGTTTCAGATTTCCTTTGCTATTAAGGGTAGAAAATTTTGTGGGCATTGAAGAAATTGCTTGTTTCAATCAATTTCTTCATTGTCCACAATGTTTTCCTAACCTTCATTTCTTGAGGGGCCAAAATTGCAGGATTTGTGCAAGAATGAGTTAGACATAATTCTTCATAAGTTTAATGTGAAAAAAGATGAAAAAGAAACCACCACAACAACAACAACCAAGCTTTACAGAATGATGTAATATAAAAATGATGATAATTACTATAGATAGGCTAGAATGTATATGAAAATTAAAATAAAGCTATGTAGTATAACATATGTCAGTTAAAACTTTAAAATAGTTTGTTATGATATAAAACTACAATATATATTTAAGTCAAGTTTTCTGCATTCATCACCATAAATTATTATTGCAAGTTAATCATGTAAATAAGAGACTGTCGGCCTGTGGAATCTTAATCAAGAAATAATTAAGGCATTTAGTTTCAAATACTTTCATTTCCATAAATATTAGAAAATAACTCCATTATAGATACTACTTTTCCCATTAATAAATGGTGTCTTAACCAATTCCCTTGAAATTCCGCTTTTTAATTCTGGGAGCACATTTATTAACCCCTTCCTGTACAAAGACAGAATTTTACGGCGCTGTGATTTTATACTTGACAAAATATTGTGGAAAAATAAGAGATTGTTTATAATAAGCAATTTTTCTTTTTTCCAAAATATTTTCTACCACATAGGATGGTTTAACTTCAAATTGCATCTAATTTTCATTGTTGTCTGCAACCTCTTTCAATTTGGACCAGTCTAAATTTTCAAAAAGTGGAAAAGAGTTAAGAAAAACATTGTGAAAAAAGTAGAAATTGCTTGTGATAATTCATTTCTCCCTTTCTAATGATGTTTTTTACCATATAAGTGTTGGGTTTTTTTTTCAATTTGAACCAAATGCCACTTCTTTGAATTTGGACCAGTCTAAAATTCTGTGATTTTCTAATGCTTACTACCATAAAACTTTCTCCAGATCTGAGCAAATATTTTGAATAACATATGAGCCTTTGACTGATCTTTAGCTTGGCTGATTTCGGAGAAAAACTAAGGTATTGCAATAGCCTTGGTGTAATTGTTGTGCGAAAACTTTGACATTTTGTGATATCTCTGGTTCTACTAAAGACATTCACTTGAAACTTGGAATCCTTGTTCACTATCAAAAGAGCAACCTATACTATCAAGGGGGATAACTCTAGATGCATTTTGTCCACTATCCAGCACCTAACAGCCAAGTGTAGGCACCCATAGGCGATGCTCTTGTTTCCAACAATTTCATTTGAATAAATAGTAAAAACTCAAATCAGCCTGTGCATTCAGACAGTGTGATCATAGTCTTCACTATACACTCTGTTTAAAGCAATCAGTTCAAAGATTGTTTACATCAGTAACTATACCTCATTCTACAAACTCAATGTGAATGCCAAAGCATTTCAACCTCTGCGCTTCACACGTAGGTGAAATGCACTTTAGCTTGTATTAAGCAACCTTACATGGGATGGCAAAATTATGGCTTTTTTAATCTTTTCTTGTTTTGCTAACGTTAAAACCTGTCCAAATTCAAAGGTTTTGCAGATGACAATTTAAAGTCAAACTTATTTGAAAAATAATCATTCAATAGGGTAGAAATATTGTGGAAAAAGAAGAAATTGCTTGTTACAAGCAATTTCTTCTTTTTCCACAATGTTTTCTCAAGTATTAAAAGATAGGGACGTAAACCAAGGATTAAATTGGAAAGGGTTAAAGAATGGTTGCCTAATATACTTTTTGGGGGCATATATGAAAGTTAGGTTGACTTCATACATGAAAATTTTAGAATTCTCACTTTAAATTATGTTGATGGAACTCATTTGAAACGATTCTAATGTGATCTACCAGCATAGGATTTAGTTTCAATCATTTCATCACCAGTTATAAATATCCTTGTTTTGGAAAGGGCATCTTGATGAGGTTCTTTTAATGAAAGTGGTAGCTGAGTAGAAGTTGTCACTTGAAGAAGGTTTACTGTAGTTAGAGATAATGCTCACAGGTTTGGCTTGCTAAAACGATACCAACGCAACCATTAATTTTTGATGAAGTTACATTTTACTCATAAACAAACAACAAAATTTAGACTGGTTCAATATTATCAATACCCACAATATTTTCTACCTTAAAAGGAAAAGAAATAATAAATTTCACTTATTTGAAAATATCATCGGGAATTTCTTTAATTTTATAAAAAAAAAAGTGGGCTGTTGGTTTAAACCATTCCCACACAGTGGCACTTTTGGATGCCCCTCCAAGAAAAACAATAAGGAAAACATTGTGTAAAAGTTAAGAAATTGCTTTTAACAAGCAATTTCTTACTTTTACAAAATGTTTTCCATCAAGAAAGTTGTTTAAATCTAAAATTTCATAAACTTTGAAGTGTTATCTGCAACTCCTTTTAATTTGGACTAGTCAAAAGTTTTGTCGTCTGGTAATGGTTTAAAAGAATGACAATAGTTTTATCTGATATACCATGGCCAACATCAAATTTAATATGAACCCATGCAATGCTTAATAATATCCTTTTCGAAATTGCATGAAATTCAAAGGGCCGAAATTTTGGTTAAAATCTTTTTGGTATTTAAATTTTAAATACAATTTTGATTTAAAAGTGAAGAACAGGTGGTGAAGACTAAGACCAGACTGCACTGATGTGTAGGCTGATCTTTGTCTATACCTCTTGCCAAAAGAGGAATATTCCAAGTTCAGCAAAACAAGGGTAAAATTTACTCTTTCCAATTAACATTAAATTTACTTTTTCTAATTAAGATCAATCAACATTATTTTAACTGTTGAATAGATACAAAGTCATGTAGTTTGACCTTTTGATTCCCTGGATGGGAAGTTTATTCAGTATGTCAGGGTTCCTTATTTAGGTAATTGGTATTTTGATATGAGTGATCTACTTACGTATATAAAAGACCCGCCAGTTGGTAACATGTATTTGATTTTCTTTGTTTAACTCATCACCAGACAACAAAATTCTAAACTGGTCCAAATTGAAAGAAGTTGCAGACGACAATATAAGGTTTATGAAATTTTAGATTTTTTCAATTTTCTGTATAGAAAACTTTGTGTAAAATAAAGAAATTGCTTGTAACAAGCAGTTTCTTAATTTTTCACTATGTTTTCCAAATTGCTTTTTTCTTGAGGGGCATCCAAAAGGGTCACTGTGTGGAAATGGGTTAACCCATTACCAGATGACAAAATTTTAAACTGGTCCAAATTGAAAGCAGTTGCAGATGACAATTTAAAACTAATAAATTTTTTAGATTTTTTCAACTTTCAGGGTTGAAAACGTTGTGGAAAATGAAGAAATTGATTGGTTAAAGCAATTTCTTCTTTTTCAAAATATTTTCCCTTTTTTCCTGAGGGGTGTCGAAAAAGTGTAGGAACATGTTAATACATGTATGTGAATGTATACAAAAACTTATCTTGATATATGTAAAAAACTTTCTTTTTCAATTTAAAAAACTTGGTCTTGATTATTTGTAGAAAAAGAAGTATTTGTTAACATCTTTATATACAATTGAAAACAAAAAAAAGTTGTATTAAATTCTATAGAATTCATCCATGAGGAGAAAAAAAGTATGGAAAACATTGTGGAAAAATAAAAAATTGCTTGTCATAGGTAATTTCTTCATTATCCACAATGTTTTCTACCTCATGGGATAAACATTTTCAAAACTCCATCACCTTTGAATTGTCATAAGAAAATTCTTTGAATTTGAACTTGTTTAAAGATTTCTTATTTTTGAATTGGTTAATCTGGCTTGCTGTTTACTAAAAGCCTGTTTACCTGTTTCATTGATAAAAAAGGATAAAAAGCAGGTATAATTCTGTGTTGTCTTCAAATGTATTGTATTATTGATTTAACCCATTCCCACACAGTCATC
This sequence comes from Fragum fragum, assembly GCA_946902895.1. Classification (NCBI taxonomy): domain Eukaryota; kingdom Metazoa; phylum Mollusca; class Bivalvia; order Cardiida; family Cardiidae; genus Fragum; species Fragum fragum. The sequence continues at coordinate 7,280,851 of OX336370.1, read as the reverse complement.
CCTATATCAAGCAATTTTTTCATTATCCATATTTGTTTTCTACACCAAAAGAAGAAACACTTTGTCATTTCCAGCTTCTTTCATTTTGGACCAATCTAAAGTTTTGTTTTGTGGGAATAGGTTAAATTTCTTTTAGATAATTTTTGTAGTTTCACCCATTATCAGACTATCCTACTTTTTAAGGCTTTGAAGAAAGACTGCTGACATGGAATTTCTACTTTTGCCATGATGTTTTCAATACTTAGTACAACTTCATTTTCATTTAAAACCAAATCTTCCCTCCAAACACACTATTAGATTAATAAGAAAAACATACTCCAGGCTTGAAAGCATGAATAAATATAACAACTGCAATTATAAGATTAACATAGTTCTACACAGTAAGCCTACAATTCACGAATATTTTAAAATGTGATCCACCGCAATTTAAGGTTTGTTTTCATTAAATTATGACGTCAGTGATGATGTTTTAATTTTTGCTAGTCATTCAAACGACTAGCTAGGTCGCGAAGATTAACAAAATTATCTGTAATGTTTAGTCATCAGCACCTGTGCATATAACAGTCAATGCCGAAGATTAGAGAAGATTTCTGGTGAAGTGTCAGATGCATTCTTCTCAATTTCAAAATGTAAACAAACACAAATGAAATCAACAAGAAAAACACAAAATACTCTTTTTAGAGAACATTACTCATACCCTGCTTTTACATATCCATATTAAGAAAGCTTGTGTTGCCTTAATGACCAAATAAGCGATATATTATGTCAACTATTTTTTTCTTCCTCGGAGGGCAGATATGGCTTTAAGGGGTCGTAAAATGTGGGATTGTGTGGGAAAGGATAAAACATACTTCAATGGTTAGTTCTGAATCAATTACCTAATCTGGCATGAATTGAGCTAACTCATTCCCATACAGTCCCACTTTTATGACCATCGAAGAGAAAGGTTTGGAATACATTATCGTAAATGAAGACATTGTTTGTTATGAGCAATTTTTTCCTTTCCCTCAATGTTTTCTGCCCTAATAGACAGAGATTTTTAAATAACATCAACTAAAGTTGTTGTCTGCACGGTTCTGTCAATTTTGACTAGTCTCAAATTGTTTCATCTGGTAATGGGTTATGTCCAACAAATTCACATGAATAGCAAACATTGGTTAGCCTAGACAGCCAAAATTTGCATTTTATCCATTCCCACACAATCTCTCCTTTTTACGCCCCTTGATGAAAAACTTTGGAAAACATTGTGGAAAATGAAGGATTTTATAATTGATTGCTTGTATCAAGCAATTTAATCATTATTCACAATATTTTCTATCAAAAAACCCAAAAAAGTTTAAAATTCCATCAACTTGAAATTGTTGTATGCAGCTTTTTTCAATTTGGACCAGTCCAAAATTTTGTTGTGTGGGAATTAGATTAAAATATTTGCTAAAACTAAGAGTAGGGAGCTATCTATAGAAGACATAGTGAAGACTAAGATCAGACTTTGTTGATACACAGGCTGATCTCGATCTATCCTTGACACTTATAAGAGGTACATTGTAGTTGGAGAATCATATTGTATTTGAGCATATAAATCTTTCTCTTCCACATTACTCACAAATTGATAGATTGCAGCTATTGATGAAAGACTCAATCAATCAATCAACCAATCAATCACAATCAATCATCAATCAAATCATACATCTAGACTTGAAGTGAATACTGACCTTTATATGAATCATTTTTGGTTGGCGACTTAAGCATCATAACTACAGCTTATTCAAGCTGTAGTTACGACATTTAGGTCACAAAAAAAAACATTTAACCTTTTGTTACTTTACTGGCCATAAATTTATGCAAAAACACAGTTTAATATTGAAGAGGAACTCCCTATTGGAGCACGGTTAATATGGCCAATAATCCATTAATTTAATGAATAATACACTGTCACAACATATTTTCAAATGTACCAGGATTTGTTTTGTTTTCACATTTGTTGTCTAATATATGAAATTAATTGTTCAAGTCTTCATCTCAGGCCCTCATCTTGTATGACTTAACCCATGTCGTCTGCATCTCCTTTCAATTTGAACCAGTCTAAAATTTTGCCTTCTGGTAATGCATTTAGCAAATGATATGGAATGGTTTGCACAATTATTCAGAAGATCTGAGTTACAAAATCAACTGTCTTTGTCATGCTGAACCAAGAACATTTCTGCTTTGGCAGAGATATGAACATGGATCAACTTGCACATTATGTGCCAGATTATTTTGGTCTTGACTACCTGTTTGTCCAATTTTAGGTCAGAGTTCTTGATAAAACTTATTTGTGAAATATATATTGATCCATTCTTAAGCTTTCTAGTGCTGTCAGTCCTTTGACTTAACCCATTTCAACACAATCACACCATTTGCACCTATCAAAAAATAAAGCTTCAGAAATCATTGTGGAAAATGGAGAAATTGCTTGTTTAAAGCAAGTTCTTCATTATCCACACTGTTTAATTCCTCCCTAAAAACGAATTTTAAAATCTTGTTGACTAAAAATTGTTTGCTTCAACTCTTTCAATTTTGACTAGACTCACTGTTTTTGTTTGGGAATGGGTTAAAGGCCATTCTGAAAAAGGAATTTATTCAGCATAACAAGGGTTAAACTCACATGTTGATGCAAACTACGAGAAATATTACCAAAAGCTGGACCTTAAATTGTTGTTGTAAATATGGAAAAAGATATTTAATTCTTCTCATGCTGAGCCCAAAATATTCCTGTTCTGGCAGGTGGTATAGACAAAGATCAGCCTGCTCATAAGTGCAGTCTGATCTTGGTCTACACCTCCTGCTTGTCCCCTTTCAGCCAGAGTTGTTTAATTAATTTTCAAAAGGAATATTGACCCTCATTAAGACCTTCCTGTGCTGTCAGTCCTATGATTTTAAAGTGATTCTGTATAGGATTTTAATTCAGCATGACAAGGGTTTTCCCTGATTTGTGCAATGCAATTTTCCAATTAATGTATGAGAAAATATAAATCATTGACATTCGTTTTTTAGATGAAATTTCTTTTCTAGGGCTTTTATCTCCTCTTGACCTGAGCTATCTTATTCACATTTTATGTCCTACAATTTTTGTTGCAATTAAACTCTTTCTCATTCTTACTAATTGAATTTGATTATTGAAGCTAAATTTTTGTATATAGACATGCACAAACTTCTTTGATACATATAAACCAAAGCAATGATCAAAGCATGCCATGCTGTTAAAAATATTGCAGCATCCCTAACTTTTCTATGTGTTTTATTTAGCTGCTGACTGTCACCAGGAAGGGTGGAATAGAAGTTCGGGACACCATGCAAGGAAAGATCTTGTTGAAAATTAAGCTACCTGAAGGTTTTGAGATTTCTTCTCCATGGGAACCCATCTTTGCTTTAGGAGACAACGGCAAACAGTTGTTTGTAAAAGGTAGGAGATCGACATTTTGTAAGTTTTACCACTATCAAACACTTGAGCAGCCGAGTGTTGGCTTCCGCATGCGGTGCTATTGTTGTATATTGTACTTACAAGTGCGTATAATTAGACTTAAGTGAACTTTGAAATTCAATATTCCATATTTGAAGTCTGAAACTGCTTTAAACCATTACTAGACCGCAAATTTTTAGACTGGCCAAATTGAAAGGAGTTGTAGACAACAATCTTTTACTCTTCGGGCATAAAAAATGTTAGAAAATGAAGAAGTTGTTTATAACAATTGTCTTGATATGTTTTTACTAGGAATGATAATTTGTTCAGTAAAGTTGTACTCAAACCCATTACCAGATGATAAATCCTGGACTGGTCCATATTGAGGGAGGTTACAGATGATATTGGTTTGTTAATAGGATTTATAAAACCTTTTTCTCTTACGAAAGAAATTAAGAAATATGAATTTTACAAGTAGATCCTTATTATTCTACAATTTTTCCGACAGGAAGTTCCGCTTCAATTTTTAGCAGCGTTATTTTGCAAAATTTATGGCAGGTAGTATGTAACAAAGAAGTAAAATGGCTGGTTGGTGACCTAATCACAGCTTGAATAAGCTGTAGTTATGGCATTAGAGTCGCCAAACCAATAATAAAGGTAAACAAAAATGGCGCCAATGTCGGAGTTTATAAGCTCAGGTCTCGGCTGAATATATTTTTTGATTGGTCGGTTTATTCCTTGATTGACAGCGGCTGTTGGTCAATTGTATCTCTAGAAAATGCTTTGTGTTGTTTCACTTCCTATGACTGATCACTAGCTGGGTCAGCTTCATTCAGACATGTTAGTTTGGTGATAGATGACATGTTGCAGTGTGTTGCCCGATACATTAGAGTAGGTTTGTCAGACCTAAATTCTGTAATTTCTGCTTAACCCATTACCAGATGGCAAAATTTTAGTCTGGTCCAAATTGAAAGGAGTTGCAGACAACAAATTGAAGTTTATGAAATTTCAAATTTTTTCAACATTCTTGATAGAAAACATTGTTTAAAATGAAGAAATTGCTTCTGATAAGCAATTTCTTCATTTTACATAATGTTTTTCTAATTGCTTTTCTTGAGGGTCTTCCAAGAGCGTCATTGTGTGGGAATGGGTTAATTAAGTTGTAGGTACATTGTACTATGTGTTAGTTTTTTGCTCAAAGTTAAAAGTTACATTGTAACTGCTTGTATAGTTTATGTGTTCTTTCACTTTTGACAAGCCCTATTTGTGGTATTCAGTTCTACTGACTGAAAGTCTGTGTGTAACTGTAAACTTTTACAATAAAAATCTTCTCCATATAAATGACTGTACAGAACTCGACCAAATTTCATTGGAATGATACTTTTTATACCCTTTATCTGATTTCTTTAAAGAATTTGGATTAGATAAAAAAAACATGGAAGGCCTTTTTCCATACATGGAAAGTAGTGAAAGCTTTGTAAATCATTTACAGAAACCATTCAATGGATTTCAACCAATATCAGCAGTGATCCATGTGTGACTCTTTATCGGATTCCTTCCAAAATCTAGCTTGGTTTGAAAACATAGCTTTTGTTGGTTGTGCTAAATATGTCCATATATGGTATTTAGTGATGATTTTGAAATATTTCCTCAGGAAAAAATCTTTATGATAAGTAAAATAGATAAGGCATCTGAAAATGGATTTAGTTCTCTTATCCTTGTTTTTTTGTTCAACAAGACTCTTACGTTTTAGGGACTCAAAAAGTAGAAGAGGATTCCAGTGAAATGGATGGTTCCAGCAGTCAGTTACAGAATGGCTCTGTGTTTGTTTATCAGCTCAGGTCCTTCCCAACCCTAGATGAATATTGGAAGAGAGAGAGAACCCGTCAACCATTTACTGTACATACAACTATAGAACATAGAGTGGATGCCCTTCTGGCAGATAGGTATGGGTTTCCAATAATTATTTTTAAATCCCTATGGAAAAAATGTTTAATACAACCATTTTCAGTCGACAAAAATTAGAATAGTTGAATATAAAGCAAATTATTAATGAGAAAGAAAAAAATGATTTCAACTCATGATTATTTTCAACCCATATTGATTTATCATCTAGTTCTTAAATTGACAGGTCACAGCAGCTGTCAATCAAAAATCACTAGACAAATCAAATTGTATGTTTCAACCGAAAGTGAACATAAAACTGTGATCTTTGTCAACATTTATGTGAAGAATTTTTGTTGGTTTGGCATCTTAAATATTGTAGCTATAGCTCATTATACCCCCCTAAACTATGTTTGGGTGGTATATAGGAGTCAGCTTGTCCGTTGGTTGGTCAGTCCGTCTGTCCACCCATCCGTCTGTAGCTTTTTCGTGTTGCTCATTTTCTCGGCAACTTAGTAATTGGACAGATTTTATTCAACTTCACTGATATAATCAGTATCATTCAGAAATGTGCATATTTTTTTTCTTTGGTAACAGTCCATTGATTTTGACAGAGTTATGGCCCTTTGGTGAAAAAAATCTCGTCCACTCAATTTTTCGGGAAACCATTGGACAGATTTGATTCATATTTCACAGAAAGACTCGATATAAGTTAGACATGTTCATATCATATTTTGATTATGGTCCATTTATTTTTGATTAATTTATGGCCCTTTAATTAAAAAGTCCATTTTTTTACATTTCTGTAGCTTTTTTTTGTCAGCCCAATTTCTCGGCAACTATTGCACGAATTTTATTCAAACTTCACTGATATAATCAGTATCAAGCAGAGATGTGCATATTTTATTTTGGTTACAGTCCATTGATTTTTGACAGAGTTATGGCCCTTTGGTCAAAAATCGAAAAATAGCAATTGTATATCAACAAGCACTGTTGTTGGTATTAGTCTGCTTTGCAACAATTTCTAGTTTAAGATGGAGACATGACATTTAGGTAACCCACTAACCATACATGCTTTATTTTACTGATTTGTAAATTTTGCAAAATAACATTGTTTAATCTATTCCCACTCAATCTCTCTTTTTATGCCCCTCTAGAAAAACGTTTTGGAAAACATTGTGGTAAATGAAGAAATTGCTTGTATCAAGCAATTTCTTCATTTTCCATAACGTTTTCTATTCAAAATGACACAAAAAAAATTAAAATTTTATCAACTTGAAATTGTCATCTGTAGCTTCTTTCAATTTGGACCAGTCTAAAATTTTATTGTGTAGGAATGGGTTAATATCTAAGTTGAACTTCCTGTTGGAGTCAGTGGGCATGGCCAGAAATCCTTTAATTATACCCCCCACTCTGCTGAATTGGAGGGGGTTATACTGGAGATGATCTTGGTAAAATGAAGTTATATATGTGCAATTCTCATGAGTGTTATAATATTGGTTTTAGAATTATCTCCCCTTATTTCTTTTTTTCTAAATTGTTGGCTTGAGCAATACTTGTATAGTATTGCACTCTCTAAACTCAAATAGTTTGCAATGCTCTAGTTGATTTGAACTTTTGTATGTGGGACTTTCATCACTCTGATCTAGAATTTACCCCTAATCATGAGGTCCTGGGTTCAATCCCTGGCGGCGGCAAATATCCTTTCCAACATTTGTATCCCAGCTATTGGAAGGAAATGGTAAATCTAAGCTTGAGGTTTGGAAAGGATGCTGTGGTTGTACTGGTGTAAGAAAGACAAGGAATCCATGGTTAGGTGCTTCAACTGTCGCAAAATGACTGAAAACTGTTCAAAGTGGTGTTATACCCCATTCAATCAATCAACCATATATAATTATTTGTAAGTTTAAGAGAGTAAACTCAATTGATCAATCACTCGCCTGACAATTGACCAAGAACATTGAACTTGATGTTATGTTATTTAAACAAAACATTTCAGTAAATGGCTCATACTATTTTTTTGACAAGTGCAATCTTATTTGCATGCAATTAATGTTTCTGGTAAGGAAAATTGTTAGTTGTATCATAAACATTCATATCTTCAGCTGTTTGAACAATCTTTTATTGAAAAAAGAATATTTGCATGATCCAAAGGTAGTTATATTTGCATACAACATCTAATTTCAGAATAGCTAAACAAGAAGCAAGAAAGAATCGTCTGCAGGAAAGATGGACACTGCTGAAAGACGAGGTTGAAAAAATCCACGAGTTGAAATCAATGTCTAGTTTATATAGATCTGTTCAAGTTGTTGTAAGTATATGCCATTACATTTAGTGCAATATATTAACCCTTGTCATGCTGAATAAATTCCTTTTCAAATTCGCATGAATATCAAAGGACTGAAAGTCCTAAAAACACTAGTTTTGGGTTAATATATCTATTCTGAAAAATGAATAAACAACTCAGACTTGATGTGGACAATCAGGTGGAGTAGAACACCTTTGTGCAGGCTGATCTTTGTCTATAATTCTGCCAAAACAGGAATATTCTGGGATCAGCATGACTAGGGTTAAAAAATTAGTTGGTTTCAAATTTTTCAGTCTTAATTTATTTTTACAAAGCTAAGAATGATAAAACTGTGTCGAAAGAACGAAATTAAAGGAAGTGTTAGTTTTTTGATTAACCATCTACCACACAATCTCACTCTTTGATGCACCTGGAGATAAAGGGTTTAGGGAAACACTGTGTGTGATTATGGAGTGCAGTGTTTAAGAACTATAACTCTTATTTTTTTGAGTTATTGCCCTTTGTTAATTTTTAGACTTGAATTTTGTCAGGAGCATATCTTTGAAAGTATAATGCTAGGATAATGACACTTAATGGGTACATAGATCTCACAAGGTGAAGGTGTAGTGCATAAGAACCATAACTCTATCACACATATTTTTGAGTTGTTGTTTGTTATCTCTGAAAGTATAATAGCTATGGTCTTGAAACTTCAGTGTGACGGGAGTATCTTGTGAAAAAATGGCACCTTGTTTAAAATGGAAAAGTATTTGTAATTTTATGGTTGTTAGAGACAAAGAAGTTATTTTGACATTATTTATCATTTTTAATATAGGTCATTAGTAGTTGAAACTTCAGTGTGACGGGAGTATCTTGTGAAAAAATGGCACCTTGTTTAAAATGGAAAAGTATTTGTAATTTTATGGTTGTTAGAGACAAAGAAGTTATTTAGACATTATTTATCACTTTTAATATAGGTCGTTAGTTAAGTCAGCATAGTACAAAGCAATTCTTTACTCATGTCATCTTTAAGCCATCCTCACACAATGACGTTTATTGACACCACTAAGAAAAAGAATTTGGAAAACATTGTGGGAAAAAACCTAGAATTCACTTGTCGCAAGCAATTTCTTCATTATCCACTATGCTTTCTACCCCAAATGACTAAAATAATTTAAAAACTTCCATCAACTAAAAATTGTCGTCTGCAACATCTTTGAATTTGGACCAGTCTAAAAAAATTGTCTGATAATGGGATAATTAGTTACTACAAGTTAGACACAAAAATGTATATTGAATTTAGAATAAACATTTTGTGTTCATAAAGAAACACCTTAAACATCTATATAGGTCAAATGTTGAGGTCACCAAAGCATCTGTGACCAATTCAAACATGATCCCCCTTTTGGGCTCTTCAGAAAAACCCTCTAGAAATTCTTGTTGAAAAGAGTTAAGTTGCTTAACTCATGACCACTCCACATAATTTTAGACTGGTCCAATTTCAAAGATATTGCAGATGACAAATTTTAATTGATGAAATTTTGGGTTTTTCTTACTTCTTGGGTAGAAAACATTGTGAAAAATGAAGAAATTGCTTGTAACAAGCAATTTATTCATTATCCACAATGCTTCCAACGCTTTTTTCTTAGGGGCATCTAAAAGAGTCACTTACAGGGAATGGGTTTTACATATAAACAAAATCTTCATTTTCTACCCAGAAAGAAAAAATATTAATCTCATCAAGTAAAAATTGTTGTCAGCAGCTTCTTTCATTTTGGACCAGTCTTGAATTTTGTTAACTAGAAATAGGAAGTAATAACTTTATTTACAAAAATTAGGATCATAATTCAGTTTGTTTACCATCAAAATGACTGACAATCTTCCTTTGACTTTGCAATGGGGGAAATCCTACTGAGAACTGGTGATACCCAGGAAGGGCCTGATAAACCCATTCCCACATAGTGAAAATTAAGACTGGTCCAAATTGAAAGAAGTTGCAGACAACAATTTAAAGTTAATGAAATTCTAGATTTTTTCATTTTTTTATGTAGAAAACATTATTTAAAATTGATGGAATTTCGAATTTCTTTGTCTTTTTGAATAGAAAGCATTGTGTATTATGAAGAAATTGCTTGATACAAGCAATTTCTTCATTTTCCACAATGTTTTCCAAAGTATTTTTCTTGAGAGGTGTAAAAAGGAGGGCTTGAGTTGGAATGGGTTAAGTGAGCTTCACTGAAAGACCGTTAAAAGTTGTCATAAAAGCCTTTCCTGTTTTTCAAAATATTAAACTTGTCTAATTTGAAAGAAGTTACAGGTGACAGTCAAAAAAATGGAACTTGAAAAGCAAATCAATTTCTAGGGTAGAAAATATTGTGGAAAAAGAAGAAATTGCTTGTAACTAGCAATTTCTTTTTTCCCGAAATGTTTTCTCAAGCATAAAAAGCCTTGGGCTTAAAATTCAGGCATTGTGCAGGAAAGGATTACGCCCCATATAAATAAATAAATTGACTTGCAATGGAACAAACTTTTTTGTGCTAAGCAACAATAAAAAATCTGGAAGAAATAGAATTTCCTTGTTGATAGTGATAAAAGAGGGAAAAGTTTTTAACAAATCTCTTTGATTCTTTTTAGCCAACAATTTGGTTCATTGTGGACAACACTAATTAAATCTTACCATGAATTGCAATAATTCTGATTTGACAGCTCTAATTGCTGCTTATGTTTGTAGGTCTTTTTAAGTAACTAATTTCAAATAGGTCTATGTTGTCAAAAGTGATTGAGAGCCTAAATGTCAGACCTTCTAGTTAAAGGTTGATGAATTGGTGTTTAAAATTTCTAGTGTTATACATTAAAAGTAGTTCTTAATGATGATTCATTAAGAACAACTTCTTTAAGTCCTTTTTCTACATTTGATGACATTCTTGCTAAATTTTAGTTTCATCTATCAAAATTCCTGCTTTCTAGTTGGCAGACATATTTGTTTCTGCCTCCATGATAAAAAATGTGTTTGTCACAAAAAAGTTCTATAAAAAACTGCCCTCAATTGGTATTTTAGTATGCTTATTTGATATTTGATAATATCCTTATGAAGTTTAATGTTTTCTACATTTATTTGAAACGTAGATGGACACAACAGAGAAACAGATGAGGGTATTTATCCCTTTTCATGCTGAAAAAATCCTTTCTGAATCGGATTTGGTCTAGAGGTAATGTGCTAGACTTCAGTATTGGGTTTGGTCCCCCACTTCTCTAGTCATTGGGATGAGGCCAAATCACCATATTATATCAATTGTTGAGTGGGACTTAAAAACCCATACAACCAATCAAAAATGCGTTTAGATTAAAGGCGTTGACCCATTCTCACGCAATGACACTCTTTGATGCTTCTGAAGAAAACAATTTGGAAAACATCATGTAAAATGAAGAAATTGCTTGAACCGAGTAATTTCTTCTTTTACACTATTTTTTTTTTATATAGAAAGGTGAAAAAATCTTAAACTTCATGAGCTTTATATTGTTATCTGCAACTCCTCTCACTTTGGACCAGTCTAAAATTTTGCCGTCTTGTAATAGGTTAAAATACTGGAAACAATTGTTGTTAGACAATATTTCTTAAAATTTGTAAATTGATCTCATTAACACACTTGGTTTGAAAGGGATAAACAGGTGGTGTTTATTACTAGGCTAAGATCATAATGCATATAAATGTGTAGGCTAATCTTTTTCTACTGTGAAAATAGGAATATTAAAGGTTCTGCATGTCAAGGCATGTTTTTAGATTCATAATATTTAAATATGCCCTGTTTTGTCTTTATCTTGACTTCTGTTTTTAGCTCAACTGGCTGAAAGCCAGACAGCTATTGTCATGGCATTAAAAATCTTCTCTTGAGGAAGTCCTGAACAGAATTCAACCAAATTTCACAGGAATGATCCCTTGGTGACTCTTAATCAGATTCTTTCAAAGAATTTTGATCGGCAGAAAAACATGGCTTAAATGGGCAGGGCTAATTTCCATATATGGTAAAACCTTTAAGAATTTTCTTCTCAGAAACTAGTGGATTAATTCAACCAAATTTTACAGGAATGATCATTTAGTGACCCTTTATCAGATTCCTTCAAAGACTTTTGATCGTATGAAAACATGGCTTTAAAGGGCGGGGCTAATTTCCATATATGGTTAAAGCTTTGAAAATCTTTTTCTTAGAAACCAGTTGATGGTTTTCAACCACATTTCATTGGAATGATCCTCTGGTGACTCTTTTTCAGATTCCAGATTTCAGATTCGTTGAAAATATGGCTTTTATGGTAGTGGATTATGTCCATATATTGTATCATGTGAATTCTTTTGAAAAATTTGTGAAAACCTTTTTCATATGACTTAGTAAATGAATTGACTTTTGTAAAACATTGAAAAGGTTGAAATATGAATTTTTTGAACAAGCTGTAGTAATGATGTTTAAGTCGCCAAACCAACAAAAAATCTTCACATAGATGACTGCCAATGTCAGACCTCTAAGTTAACTTCCAGTCTAAATTGTTAATTTCATTGGTCAACTTATTATTTGATTGATAGCATTAATTTGTCAATTGCTCAGACAGACTGATGGGTAGAGGAACACAATTTAGAAAGATGGACCTAGTAAACCAACATCTTGGCATAAGAAAAATGTTTAAAGTACTTGAGTTATTCATATCAACTGCACTTAAAAATTCAAAACAGTGACAAGCCAAACTAGGACTGAACTTTGAAATATTTCATAGTCATTTGGAGACTGACCCAGATCAGTCATTTCTATCAAATGTGATTTATTAACTACAATACATTTTCCCGATTATTTACCAATTAATAAAGTAAAGACGCATAGTACAATCCTTTTTCTTGACAGAGACAGTCTCAGATAAAAGCTGATTAACCCATTCCTAGAGAATTTCTCTTTTTAATGCCTTTAACCAATTCCCACACAGGGATGCTTTTGGATGCCCCTCAAGAAAAACAAATTGAGAAAACATTGTGTAAAATGAAGAAATTGCTTGTGACAAGCAATTTCTTCATTTTACACAATGTTTTCTAGCCAAAAAGTTGGGAAAATCTAAGAATTCATCAAGTTGAAATTGTCGTCTGCAACTTCTTTCAAATTGGACCAGTCTAAAGTTTTCTCATGTGGTAATGGGTTAAAAAAAGCTTGAACAATGAAGAAATAGCTTGTGTCACACAGTGTCTTGTTCTTCCACAATGAAAGACATGTTGGAATGTTTTCTACCCAAAAAGATAAAGAATTCTGATATTTCATCAACCTAAAATTGTTGTCTGCAACTTCTTTTAATTAGGACCAACCTGAATCATTGTCATCTGGTATAATGCGTTAAAATCTTTCATCATAAATGAAATCAAAGCACTGAAAAGTATTGTAAGCTAGCAAAGCATTGTTTCGTTCAGCAATCCTCCTTGTCAAACATTATCATGATAAAGAAACAAGGTTAAAGTAACCAAGGAGTTTAAGCCCATCCCACACAATCCCTCCTTTTTAAGCCCCTCAAGAAAATGTAGAAAATGAAGAAATTGGTGGTTACAAACAATTTCTTCATTTTCCACAACAATGTTTTCTACCTATAGAGATCAATATTTTAGAATTTTCAACGAATTCAAATCGTCTGCAACTTCTTTTAAGACTCTGATCAGAGTCATTTTGAACATGATGTGCTCAAGTGAGCTAAAAATGCCTAGGAGATGAACTTGCATGAAGAGTTTACAATACTCCTGAAATACATAAGAACTACTTTTCCTGCACAGGCATTTAACGGCTTTACTGGTTAAGGCTCCAGTGGTAGTTTGCACTGATTGAACTTTGAGACGACCTCAAAATTTTGTCTTGTAGCTTCAAGCTATCACATCTGAGTAGCTTTGCTAGATAAAAGTACCTTTTTGTTTGTTATTTACTCTCTTTATTGATACACTGTATTTTAAAAAATGATGAGCAATCAGATCGTCTAATAATCAGAGTGTGAAACATTAAGTGCATGAATTGATAAGAAATATTAAATGTTAATAAAACTTTTCAATGATGTATTGCAAAAAGTATAAATCCATCATTTTCATTTATCTCTAAATACTTTTTGTCATCTTAATAATTGATTCCTTTCCTTTACACCCTTTCCTGTTTTTCAAAATTTCAGACCTGTCCAAATTGAAAGATTTTTCAGGGGACAATAGGAAACTGATTTATCTGAAAAAAATCATTCAGTCAGTAGAAAACATTGTGGAAAAAGAAGAAATTGATTGTTACATGCAATTTCTTCTTTTTCCAAAATGTTTTCTCAAGTATAAAACACAGTGACGTGAGAATTAGCAATAAACAGGAAAGAGTTAAACCATAGATTTTTATAAGCTAAATGGTCTGTAAGCTCCAAAGACCTTTGTCTAGATACTTATGTTAATCCATTCCCACACAATGAGGCTTTTGGAGGCCTCTCAAGGAAAACATTTTGGAAAACATCGTGCAAAATGAAGAAATTGCTTGTAACAAGCAAATTCTTCATTTTACACAATGTTTTCTACATAGTAAGTTTTAAAAAATGAAATTTCAAAATATTTAAATTGTTGTCTGCAACTTCTTTCAAACTGGACGAGTCTAAAATTTTGTCGTCTGGTAATGGGTTAAGCCTCTCATCTGATGTGTGTCCTCATACCCATTTGTTACCAACAATTTCTTCATGATCATGTTTTCTATCGTAAAAGTCAAGAATTTCAACATTTCATCAACTGTAATTAATGTCTGCAACTTTGTGGAGTTTGGACCGGTCTGAAATTGTACTGTCTGGAAAAAGGTGTAAGTACAAGGGCATCCTTGATTATCAGCTAAGAGAACCTAGGAAGCAGCACATAACTCTGAGGAGTCTTGAGTAGATTTTACCTATTCCCACACAATCCTGCTTTTTGATACCCCTCTAGAAAAAGCCTTGGAAAATGTTGTGGAGAATGAGGAAGTTGAGTGTTAGAAGCAATTTCTTTATAATCCACACTGTTTTAACACAAAGACTATGAATTCCATCAACTCAAAATTGTCATCTGCAACTTTTTCCAATTTGGATCAGTCTAAAATTCTGTTGTTTTGAACTGGGTTAATTAAAAGCATCCTTGATCATGAGCTAAGAGAATCTTATGTCACAGCACCATACACTCTGATGTGTTTTGAGGACAGGTTTTATGACCTTTAGATTTGACACTTCTTTGCTTTGTACAGACGATCTTTCTGAAGTAACCACCTCTATTAATAGGCCACTTCCATTCAGTGACAACAGTTGAAATCTCCTTTCTAGAATCATAAAGGAGTCACTGAATTTATTAACTCATTCCCACATAAGAAAATTTTGGACTAGTCCAAATTCAAAGAAGTTGCACAAGACAATTTTGAGTTCATGAAATCCTTAAAATCTTTGCCTTTTTGGGTAGAAAACATAGTGGATAATGAAGAAATTGCTTGTAAGAAGCAATTTCTTCATTTTCCACAATGTTTTCCAAAGCTTTCATATTTTAGGCATTTAAAAAAGTTATTGAGTTGCAATGGGTTAAAAACATGATATAGATCAATCCAATGTGGTTGAAAACCAATAGAGTCGTCTCATTTAGCCGAGTCTAGTGAGTTCCAAGAACATAAGATCCAACTAGAATTATGCTATGATTTATGTATGCAAAGAAATCCTTGATATGCATCACAAAAATGTGTTTTAAGCAACCATTCCCTTAAGCAACCATTCTTTGGTTGTCCCATCAAGTGGTTGCTTAACCTATTCCCACACAATGATGCTTTTAAACACTGTAGAAAGACTTTGGAAAACGTTGTGAAAAATGAAGAAATTGCTTGTTTCAAGCAATTTCTTCATTATCAACAATGTTTTCTACTCTGAAATAGTCATCTGCAACATTTTTAATTATGTTGTTTGGTAATGGATTAATACAAGATTTAATGTATATGAAAACTCTTTCTAATGATTTCACAAAAATATATCTATACAACAGGACCTAAAGCCAATTCAGAACCCATTTTATCAGGTATGATTATTTGTTGGGTGATTTGTCTGTGTTTTGAATACAGTTGCTTGTCTGGAGATGATATTAAAACTGTCATGATTTTACTTGAGAGTTTATATGTACCAGTGTATAGATAAAATACTTACGTTATATATCTCCAGAGAAATTCTTAATGGCAGATCTTAAAGTTGAAACAAAGTAATTTGGAAATAATGTAATGCCATATCTCAAAAAATTAATGGAATTTTAACGCTTAAAGGGAGGTATCAATGTTTCTGAAACCTAGATAAGAAAAAATTACCAAGTGCCAAAAACTAGACTCAAACGAACATTTAATACCTTAAGTTAGGTCAGCTATTGTCTTTGTGGTAATCTAATAGACCTAAAGTGGCTTTTTGTGGTTATATCGGAAAGTTTCAGCGGAATTCCAGGTTATTTTTAGATATCACGGAATTGGGCTGTCGACATCAAATGACCGCATTTGCATATAACCCAAAGTCAAATGAAGGTAACAAATTAACTAGTGAATCTGCCAACGTCCTATATCATGTCAAATGAAAGGACTGATTTTTACAGACCGGCTAGCAAACATAACTCCTGATGACGTAAAGATGATGTTGGTTTGATGTAATTTGATCTAAATGTAAGGTTCCAACTGTTATTCGCGCCACGTGAATGTGCCACCGAGGACACTTTTGTGTTAGAATTTTATTAAATAATAAATAATAAATTGTATAATGAAATAATAAATCAGATAATAAAAGAGAATCATTTGAAAACACTTAGAAAAAGGGAAAACCATAGACCAGTCTAATCTTTTGACATGTTTTGACAGAGTTTATTCTTAGAATATTTTTGTGATTGACTTAACTTTGAGAATTGACATATGCTACTAACCATTTCCTTTGAAACCAATCTGTTTGTAAAACAATTTAATCTGTTCTCAAACTGGAGACATATGTGCTTTCATTGTTTGATTATTTCTTGGTAGACAATAGACTGAGAAAGCTCTGAAGATCAAGGTCACAAGGATATTGTTTTAACACCTTTGATTGGCATGATTAATTTAATCAACTTGAACTGTTATGAGAGAACTTGCTTTCTTTTGGCTTTGTGAAAGTAAAGTATAAATAGTCATGCAAATTTTAGACTTCGGATCATTAAGCAATATTCATTCATCATAAATTATAAATCATTCACCACAAATTTGGAAATAGAAACTCATAATACTCTTACATTGTTGGAAATTCTGTTTCACTGAAATTCTTTATAACTAAAACACTGTGGAAACAATCATTGAACTTTAATAAATTGGAATTGTAAATTGTATTGGAAACTGAAACATTTTGAATAGAAGAAATTGAGTAATTTGGAACTGTGAAACTGTGTTGAGTTTGTTACTTACTCCTAGAAAATGGAACATGACTATGGAAAGGGACTCTTACTTAGTACCCAAGTGTCATAGCTGGACATCGGGGTAAAAGCTAAATTCCCCACTCCAAAGTGTATCTGTGCATCCCCAACCTGGTGCCTGCAGCTCTACCAACGTTAGCCCTGGTGTCTAGTAAAACGACTTGCGATAACCCCAAGAGTCAGGCAACAACCAAACGGACCTGACCCTTGAAGGCGACCGTGGGAACCGAAACCCCTGTGCTGTTGGTACTCGACCAACAGCACCCGAAAGACAGAGGACCCTGGTCGCAAGTGGTGGTAGAATCCTTGGTAACGATCTATCAGAAATTGGTTTACAACGAAGCAGAAATTGGTGCAACAACATTACAGCAGACCACAGATTTGTGTTTAAAGTGAAATAAATTATGGTGTAAAATTGTGACTTGTAATTCAGTGTATGAAAATTGGAGAGGTGCAACAACACGACGCGAAATGCAGAATGGGCCCCTCGCTTCAACAACTAGAATTCAACTAACGTCACTGACATTCAATGATAGAAGATACCAACTAAGCCTCGGTATAATACCAGAGAGACTTAAGGAACTGTTGCGAAAGATTTCAACCAATAGAAGACTGGTGAGTGCAATCTTTCATTCTGCATGCCTTTCATGTTTCTGTGTATTTGTGACCATACTGATTTGGCTGAACTTGTTAAGAGTATTTAGAATAGGGTTGTTCCTTGAAATTGGATATCAAATTTGAAAGTGGAAATAGAAATTATAAAATTTAGAATATCTTAAATATTGAGAGAAATGTATAACAAAAAGGTGCAAATATTGAAAACTGAAATAGTCAAAATATTTGAATTTTGCATTAACAAAAGTTGCTGTGAGTAAATAAGTTATTTGACCTGTAAGGTAAATTTGAAATACAATTTAAGTAAAAATGCCTTGTAAAAAGCAAACTTGGGCTTGCTCAAAAGCTGTATGCAAAAATGAAAGTGCTAATGTGAAAATTAAGGGTTTGATCATTGATGTTGGATTCAAACTAAATGTAAATAAGAATTATATTAATGTGCAAATAAATGGCTTTGAAGAAAAGTGCTTATTGGATTCTGGTGCAGACATCAGTGCTATATCTAGGCATACTCTGAAAGAAGTGATGCCAGATGCAGTACTGACGCCAAGTCATCTGCGACAAATTGTTGGTGTGTGTGGTGAAAGACATTTAGTGCTAGGACAAACTGAAATTACTTTTACATGTAATGGTGCTATTTTTACTCATAACTTTCATGTCTTTGAGCATTTGCATAGCAAAATTCTAGTTGGGATTGACTTTTTGAATAAGTACAAAATTCAGCTCAATTTTGGTCATGCAGAAGCAACTGTTCCAGCCTTCCCAACTATGCAGACTGTGTCTTTGCCCATTACAAGCAGCGTAAACACCCACACATCATTTGCAAAAGTCCCTCAGGATATGACCATACCTGCACATAGCGAAACTGTGATCTCAGTGAATGTGAATTTACCATCAGAATCCATAGTGCTACTTGAACCAAACAAAACTTTAAATGATAGAAATATTGCCGGAGGTAAAACTGTATCTAAAATTGAAAATTCAATGTGTACATATAGAGTCATCAATCCTACAAGTGCTGATGTATTTATCAAGAAAAACCAAACCATTGCAAAAGCAATAATAATTGATGACTCATCAATAAATGAGCTAGTAAATTATGAAGATCCTTTAATTTCTAACTTAAGTGCTAAAAATCCAAATAAAATAGTAGACTATGAAAGGATAGTTAAAGAACTTGGCATTAATCTCGACAATCAAAACTTAACATCTGAACAGAAATGTAAACTTTACGCCTTTTTGGGTAAAAACAAAGACATTTTTGCCAAAGATTTGTCTGAATTAGGAGAGACAAATCTTCATTCTCATGTGATTGAGACTGGAGATGCAAAACCTGTCCGTTCTCCTCCCTACCGCCAAACTCCTGCTAAGAGAAGAATCATGGAAGAACAATTGAAGGAAATGCTTGATGCTGGGGTAATTGAGGAAAGCAATAGTCCTTGGCATAGTCCAGTTGTGTTGGTTAAGAAACCAAACAATGAATGGCGCTTTGCTGTGGACTATCGCAAGCTAAATGCAGTAACTGAACCAATGTCATTCCCAATACCACATATGACTGATGTGTTCGATACTTTGGCTGACGCCAAAGCCTCAATATATTCAGTCTTGGATCTTCGCAGCGGGTTTTGGCAGGTACCTTTGGATGAGTCTACCAAACATAAAAGTGCGTTCATAACTGAACAGGGAATCTTCAATTTCCGGAAACTTAGCTTTGGTTTAATTAACGCCCCGATGACCTTCCAAGCCGTAATGACAAAAGCATTGAGAAATTTGAACTTTAAAATAGCACTGGTATACATAGATGACTGTATTGTCTTCTCAAAATCTTTTGATGATCATCTTCATCACTTAGATTTGGTATTCCATAATATGAGAGCCGCCAACTTAAAATTACACCCAGGTAAGTGTAAATTTGCAACAGATAGCGTGCAATATTTGGGACACATGGTTACTAAAGATGGAATAAAGGTACTGTCACAAAATACAGACAAAATCCAGAACGCTAAACCACCAAGAAACCCAAAAGAGGTAAAACAAGTATTAGGTTTGTTTGGATATTACAGGAAATTTGTAAAGGATTTTGCTAAAATAGCACAACCACTAACTAATATGTTAAAGAAAGAAAATGAATTTAATTGGACAAAGGATTGTGATAGAGCATTTCAAGATTTGAAACTGAAATTGGTACAAGCACCTATACTAAGATATCCGGACTTTGAAAAGGAGTTTATCTTAGCCGTAGATGCATCTGAGTACTCCATTGGATATGTGTTGTCTCAGATACATGAAGGTAAGGAACATCCCGTCTGTTTTGGGGGTAGGTCATTGCGAGATGCCGAGAAGAGATGGCACATCACTGACAAAGAAGGTCTTGCACTAGTTGAAGGAATACAACATTACAGACATTATCTGGTTAGTAGAAAATTTACTGTCTTTACTGATAATGTGTCTGTGAAGTACCTTCAGCAGATCAAGGATCAACAAGGACGACTTGGTCGTTGGAGTATCCTTCTGCAAGCCTATCAGTTCGAGATAAAACACCGATCGGGATCATCGAACCGCAATGCTGACTTCCTCTCGAGACAGGAATATGCTGACTCAACTCCAACTGCCTCATCTGACCTTGCAGATCACATAGGTACGTTAAATGAGGAGACCAGGCACTATACTCAGGTCACATTTGTATATCCTGGTGAAGAAGAGTCAACTGTCATGGCAGCTCTGAAGACAGGAGATGCCAATGTTTCTGTTGATCTGAAATTCCCTGACTTAGTAAAAGCTCAGAGGGAATGTCCAGACTTCAGAGACATCTACATCTATCTTGCTGATCGTGCAGTCCCTGATGACCCTACTAAAGCCAGAACAGTAGTTGCTGAATCTTACAACTATGAACTGGTAGATGATGTACTTCAACACTTCTATTCCAGACGTGGAAAACAGGTAAGTGATGAAGAACGTCTTGTTAGACAGGTAGCGATTCCAAGAATCCTTAGGGACGAAGTGCTGAAGTCATATCACGACTGTATTGCTGGTGGAGGACACCAAGGCTTTGAAAGAACGTATGCGGCATTACGGAACAAATACTACTGGCCCTCAATGTATGAAAACATTAGGCAGTACGTAAGAACTTGTGAAGTGTGTCAGCAATCTAAGCGTGCTTTCAATGCCAAACCCCCTCCATTACACCCACAACCAGTGGATGACATCTTCAGCCGATGGCAGATGGACATTTTGAGTGGTCTACCAACATCACCAGATAAGTATAAACACATCTTGCTTGTTGTTGATAGCTACTCAAAGTGGGCAGAATGTTTCCCACTTCGGACACAGACTTGCGAAGAAGTTGCAGCTGTTCTGTTTAGGGAAATCATCGCTCGCTATGGTGCCCCAAGAGTACTTCTCAGTGATAGAGGTAAGAATTTTATGTCAAACTTGGTAAAGGCTCTTGCTGAACTGTTCAACATCAAACGAACATACACTTCCAGTTACCACGCTATGACCAATGGACTTGTAGAATCTAAGAACTCTTACATTCTCCAGGCATTTCGTGCGTACTGTAAGGATCAGCAAGACGATTGGCCTGAACTCCTACCGGGAATACTAATGGCTTATAGGTCTACACCAGCTACTCAAAGTACACAGTTCAGTCCATTTTACCTAATGTTTGGCAGAGAAATGAATCTTCCTCTAGATAACTGTCTGCAGCCTAAGGACCACCTGCCTCAAAATTTTAAGGTACATCTTAGCAGAATTCTACAAAACTTGGAGGTATGTAGAAAACTTGCAGGACAGAACATGGCCAAGGCTCAGCATAAGTACAAGATGCAGTATGATAAGTATTCTAAAATACCAGAATACCATCCAACACAGCGTGTTTGGCTGTATTGTACTAAAGTACCACCAGGTAAGGCACCTAAACTCCATAGGAAATGGGTGGGTCCGTACTATATAAGCATGATAGGACCTAACTATACCTATAGGATTCGGCACAGTAAAACAAACAAAGAGGTAAAGTCATTGGTAAATGCCATGAGACTTAAACCATACTTTGACCCAGAAAATAGGCCTACCAATCCACCTGATGAACTTGCCGAAGATGAGGATGAACTGGATCCAGAGGAGATCAGTGACCAAAATGAAGGAGGCAATGACACTCCAACTATTGAAAGAGATCATGAGGATCAAAATAAAATGGTAAATAGAAATAATAATGATCAAGAGGATCAAGCCAGTAGGACAATTAAAAGAAACAAAGGTCAGAAGGACCAGACCAAAAGGGTCAACGATCAAATGGATCAACAAGTAAGTAAAAACAATAAAGATCATAAGGGTCAAACCAGAAGGGTAAGTCAAACCCATCAAACTGATGTAGGGCGAGGAACCCATAACAAAAGCCAGGTAGGCAAAAATGTAGATGAAAGGAAAGGCAAATTAGCCAAAAATAATGATGATAATAATGATGGAAAACAAGATAGAGATAAAGATCTCAACAAAAATGATCAAAGAAATATGAACGTAAATAAACAAACAAATGGTGTAAATAGAATGAAAGGTAAAAATAATGTACATGGTCAAAAGACCACAGGTAAACCAAGCCAACAAAATAGTAATTGTCATGCAAGACACAATGGTGAATGTACGAATAAAAACAAAAACAAAAAAGGTAAGACCAAAAGCAGTGAAAAACTTACTGAGCTGTTAGAGCCAGTTAAAAACAAAAGCAATGCAAAAACTACTGAGCGGTTAGAGCCAGTTGAACAAAGTGTAAAAAGGTTAACAAAACAAAATATAAATAAATCAACTACCAAACCTGATAATGCAAATGAAAATGAGCAAAGCCCTAAAGATAATGAATCAAATAAATGTCCAGACTGTGAAATAAACAAATGTAGACCATTTAAGGCAGAACACATTAAAGCAATTTTAAGAGCTGTAAGACATCCAAATAATGTAATTTGGTACAAAATCAAATTTCAGGACAATAAAACACAATGGCGACTATCTTGCAAAGTACCAGAGCAGATTGCCAGGGAATTTCATGTTGCCAAAACCATGAATGGTCGAAAAAGGAGAAAGCCTTTGAATTCTAGACACAAATTTTTCAAGAATGTCAATGAAATTGAAAACTCAGCTCAGGATACCAATCCGAAATCAAACATGCAACCAACATCAAATGTAAATAATGTAAATGCTACAAGTGATAGTAATGAAGGACTCACAATTTTTGAAGATGGTGAACCTCTACCCGAAAAATTGATAGGAATGAAATTCATTAGTGAGACAGCATACATGGCTACGAAAGTAGGTAATAACCCTGTTGAATTTAAAAATCTCACTGCAGCGCACAAACATACCAAAGTCCTTATTGATATAATTCAAAGAAAGTATGATACCATAAGAAGGGAAGATAAAATTGAAAGGATAAAAAATCCTGATAAAATTATCAACAAAAATGATTTTTCTCTACATATAAGGGAAAATGGCATTCATGAAGTTCTTGTTGACTGTTATGGCAATATCAAATACCTTATAGATTACTCAAATCCTAATCTTTCCCCGGAATGGAGAGCAGAAGCTACAAATGGATTACTAACAAATATTCTGGAAAAACTCAAAATCCAATTTGCCCATTTAGTAGGACAAAGGAAAAACCCTTACAAATTCAGAAAATATAGAGTATAAACACTCAGTCAATCTAAATTCCTCATAAGATGGACTGACCTTGGAGATAGTAAAGGCATTATTTCACTTTAGTTATTAAAGTGTATATTAGTGCTATGATTGGTTTGTACTGGCCAGGCAAATCTTTCAATATATTTAAAGCCTTTGCAATCTCTGACATCAGAAAAACAAAACTTTAAATTACTTTTAGAACCACTTTGACTATTTTAATACAAAATAGCTTGTATAAATATTTGATTTTGGAAATATTTCATCTTATGTGTAGCTGAAGAACCTTTAAAAAAAATAAATAAATGATTTAGTAGCACCTATCACTTAAAAATGTTGGTAAACCACAAATTAGTTTAAGCCAAAGAGGTACAATGGTCACGGATGCATGACCATGAAAGTCATGTAGAATGGGGTTGCACTCAGCCAATAATTACTGATTTGATATTTTAAACACATGTATCAGTTTTGAAAGGAATCCTCATTACAAATAGTAGTGTCAGTGGATTAAACACTGGCCACTGTAATGGAAAATGAATTTTACTGAATTGAATATGTGTTTGTTAAACAATGTATATAGCTTTATTTTAGGATGTAAATATTGAAAGAAAAAAAAATGAAAAACAAAAAAAAAATGTGTTGCTTTAGTTCGGGACGAACTAATTCAACGAAGGGGGTATTTGCCACCGAGGACACTTTTGTGTTAGAATTTTATTAAATAATAAATAATAAATTGTATAATGAAATAATAAATCAGATAATAAAAGAGAATCATTTGAAAACACTTAGAAAAAGGGAAAACCATAGACCAGTCTAATCTTTTGACATGTTTTGACAGAGTTTATTCTTAGAATATTTTTGTGATTGACTTAACTTTGAGAATTGACATATGCTACTAACCATTTCCTTTGAAACCAATCTGTTTGTAAAACAATTTAATCTGTTCTCAAACTGGAGACATATGTGCTTTCATTGTTTGATTATTTCTTGGTAGACAATAGACTGAGAAAGCTCTGAAGATCAAGGTCACAAGGATATTGTTTTAACACCTTTGATTGGCATGATTAATTTAATCAACTTGAACTGTTATGAGAGAACTTGCTTTCTTTTGGCTTTGTGAAAGTAAAGTATAAATAGTCATGCAAATTTTAGACTTCGGATCATTAAGCAATATTCATTCATCATAAATTATAAATCATTCACCACAAATTTGGAAATAGAAACTCATAATACTCTTACATTGTTGGAAATTCTGTTTCACTGAAATTCTTTATAACTAAAACACTGTGGAAACAATCATTGAACTTTAATAAATTGGAATTGTAAATTGTATTGGAAACTGAAACATTTTGAATAGAAGAAATTGAGTAATTTGGAACTGTGAAACTGTGTTGAGTTTGTTACTTACTCCTAGAAAATGGAACATGACTATGGAAAGGGACTCTTACTTAGTACCCAAGTGTCATAGCTGGACATCGGGGTAAAAGCTAAATTCCCCACTCCAAAGTGTATCTGTGCATCCCCAACCTGGTGCCTGCAGCTCTACCAACGTTAGCCCTGGTGTCTAGTAGAACGACTTGCGATAACCCCAAGAGTCAGGCAACAACCAAACGGACCTGACCCTTGAAGGCGACCGTGGGAACCGAAACCCCTGTGCTGTTGGTACTCGACCAACAGCACTCGAAAGACGGAGGACCCCGGTCGCAAATGCCCTATAATCTTTGTAACTGTCTCGGATTAATCTAAAAATAGATTAATAGCCTACGTAGGCTATTAGGGAAATACCCAGCTTTTTTCTGATAAGCGACCTCATATTTTTGCAAAATAGTTTGCGGCATATTGAATTCAAATAGTTTATGAGAGGAAATAAAAAAAATAAAATCTGTGATATGAAAAAAACATCGATACCGACCTTTAAAAAATAATCTTCCAGTTTCTATTTGTAGTTTGCTATAAAGAGGGTAAAAATGAAATACAGTATAAGCCATAATTTCAAGTTTGATAACTTGCTAATATTTCAATAATTTGTCATGCTGAACTATGAATATTCCTATTTGGCAGGAGATGCAGACAAAGATCAGCCTGCACATAATAATTATGTATACTCTGATCTTGGTGTACACCACCTGTATCTTCATTTCAACAATAATTGGTTACAACATGAATTCTCATTAGAAATCAATCTTGACTCCTATAAGTGATTTTTGTCCTTTTAAGTTTTAATGTTATTCTAAAAATTTATATGTATTCTGCATAAAACAGATTAATTTCTTTTGATAAACCCTTTCCCATTTTTTGAAAATTTAGACTGGTCCAAATTCACATTGCATATGACTTTGGTTACTGGATACAATTTGAAAAGAAGCCATCCTATGTGGTAGAAAATATTGTTGAAAAAGGAGAAATTGCTTGTCAAAAGCAATTTCTTCTTTTTCCACAATGTTTTCTCAAGTATGAAATGAAAGCAATGTGAAATTAGTGTTTGTACAGGAAAGGGTTAACCAACTACTACCCAATCTTGCATTTCAATGTTATAAAGAGGAAAGTACTATGAAAACATGGCAAGAAAAGGAGAAATTGCTTGTGACAACATTTCTACTCTGTTCAGAATTTGTTTTTGACTTTGAGTCAACTCAAAGTTGTTGTCAGTAACTTCTTTGAATTTGGAACAATTTAAGCATCTGGTAAAGGGTTTAAAGGACTAACTATTATTTTAAGCGACTCCAATATAGGAGAATAGAAAACTGCTATCATTTTACACTCTTAACCCATTCCAACTCAATACCTCCTTTTTACGCCTCTCAAGGAAAAAACTTTGGAAAACATTGTGGAAAATAAAGAAATTGCTTGTATCAAGCAATTTCTTCATTATCCACAATGTTTTCTATCCAAAAAGATGAAAAAATTTATAATTCCATCATCTTGAAATTGTCGTCTGTATCTTCTTTCAATTTGGACCAGTCTAAAATTTTGTCAAGTGGGAATGGGTTAATCAATTACCAGATGCCATAATTTTAGACTGGTCATAATTCAAAAATATTGCAGAAAACAATTTCAGTTGATGAAATTGTAATTTCTTTCCATTGAGTTAGAATACATTGAGGATAATGAAGAAATTACTTGCCACAAGCAATTTCTATATTTTCCGCAATGTTTTCCAAAGCTTTTTTCATGGACGCATCTAAAAGCACTCGATTTAGGAATGGATTAATTCAGCAAAAAGCTTGTAGCTTTTAAAAATAGAACGACCTGTCAGCAACAAAAATAGTAAAACATTATATATGTCAATTACAATATATTCATAGATTCTAACAGCCACATCTCAGATTTATGTTTTAGCAAGAGAATGATCAACATTTTGAACCTTGTTATGCTGAATAGAATTCCTTCCTAATTGCATTAAAATCAAAGAAACTGATTGATAGCACTGCGATTTTCAGAGTCCATATTTATTTTCAGAATTGATCTTATGGACAATTCATGCTTAAAAGGGACAAACAGGTGGTTTAAACTAAGATCAGCCTTGGCATATGCCTAGGCTGATCTTTGTCTTTGCCTCTTGCAGAAGCAGGAATATTCTGGGTTCAGCTTGAGGAGGGTTAAGAATTTAAATCGCCCTGCAAATTTCGTCAGAGTTATAGTTTATCATGACTTACCTCTATTTTCCGGTGGTTTACTTAAGAGATGAAGAGAATATTTTTTGTTTTCATGGAGGTATGAACCGAAAAACCTAATCACACTGTATGAATACGCGAAGCGGATTCATACATTGTGTGATTAGGTTTTTCGGTTCATTCCTCCATGAAAACAAAAAATATTCTCTTCATTTCTTATAATTTAATAGTATCGAGCGAAAAAAGCAAAAACCCTACATCTTTTGATACCTTTTTGTATGGTACTATTTTGTGCGGAAGCATACAAAATCACTGCGTGCTCAAAATTTTGTTCATGGAGGTATGAATTAAATTTTTCGACCAATCAGAACGCTCGTTTTTGATAGACGAAACTAACAATTAAATTATCATGTGATGAATTTATTTTTACAGCTTCCGTTACCTTGAACATGATATACTGTTAAGTATGTTATTTGCTTGAGCTTGTATGAATATAACCCATTCCAGAACAATTCTGCATTTTGCCATGCTGAACAAAAAATCTAAGGGAAACATGTTAACAAAGGAAGAAATATTGATTTTAAAAAACACTTTCAGCTTTTCTCACAATGTTTTCTTTAACTTTAAAACCCAATTTAGATTGTCATCTGCAAACTTTCAATTTGTTTTAGTCTCATATTTTGTGATCTGGTAATGGGTTTACCAATGTAAATAACAGTTTATTGCACATATGGTACTAACATCGTATCTATTTAAGCAAACTTATTATATTGCAAGTTCATTGTTGCCTTTCAACACTAGACTAGCAGCAATTTCTATATACATGTAGGCTTCTAAGCATAACCAATTTCCACATGAACTTGCTTTTTAGCTAACCTGAGTATGGAGGTATTTTGATCGTCTTCTGTCAGTCGTCCATCGTGCTTCATGTGTTAACAATTTTAAAACAACATCTCCTCCCAAACCACTTGGCCAAATATCAACCAAATTAGGCAGAAATGTTCCTTGGGTTGTTCCCTTTAGAAATTTCTTGAAGAATTGTATTTTGTTGAATACTTTAGTTGCCATGCAACAAAACTAAAATTTCAATAAAATCTTTAAAAATTACCTCCTCCTGACCCAGAAGGCGTAGAGTCTTTATATTTTGCTTTAAGCATCAGTACATTGACCTCTCTCATAATTGCTAACATAATCACCCTTTTTCAGAATTGCTAAAATCATCATCCTCGGGTCCCCAGGGACAAAGCCCCAGGGGGTGGGGTTTATATAGAAATAAAGAAGGATTTTTAAAATGACATCCCCTTCCAAACCACTTGGCCAATTTCAACCAAAGAATTTAAATCAGTTGAAAACTCTGGTTGCTATGAAAACAAAAATAAAATTTAAGGAAAAAAATTTAAGAATTATCTCCTTCTGACTCAGAAGTTAAAGAATCTTGAATTTTGCATGAAGCATCAGTAAAATGACCTCTTTCAAAATTGCTAAAATTTCAGAGCCACAGGGTGATGAGGCTTCAATAGAAATAAAGAAGGCACCTCTTTCAAAACTATTTCGTGAATTTTAACTAAATTTGGCAGAAATTTCCCTTAGATTGCCCCCTTTAGATAATCATTCAAAGGTATGAATATCTGTTGAAAACATTGGTTTGCATGGCAACATAAGTTGATTTTAGTTAAATTTTAAAGATGTTCTCTAATCTAGCTAGTATTGGCCTTGACGAAAAAGAACCCTGTCTAAGGTGAGTGCCAGGGCCACTGTTTTACTCGAAAACAGCTTTAGAAAACATTGTGGGAAATGAACAAACTGCTTGTGACAAGCAATTTCTTCAATGTCCTCAATGATTTCTACCCTAAAAGGCAAATATTTTCTAAATTTCTCCGATTTAAAATGTAGTCTGCAACTTCTTTCAATTCAGTCTAAATTTCTGTTGTGTGGTTATGGGTTAAAGAGTCCAAACATTTCTTAACTTACATCCCCCCCCCCCCAAAAAAAAAAAAAAAAAAAAAAAAAAATCAGGTGAATACTGAAATCAACCTATCTGTCTGTCCATCTGTGTACAAAAAATTCAAGTAATTTTGTGTCACTCTTACAATTTTGCTGCAATGGTAGAAAAAACAAACTTTATTTATACATTGATCAGATGTTTAAGTTTTGCAACAAACTTTTTCGAAGTCTCAACTCCCCCTGACAGAAGAACTATCTCCCCTTGAACTTGACACTTTCTCATAAACAAGGCTCATTCAAGTAATTTTGTGTGGCAAACTTTTTTTCTTTATAAGTAATAAACTTTATGCTTACATAATTGAAGTCAGGTAAGTGCTTTAGGGCCAATATCCCTCTTGAATATCAGCCATTCAGCACCTAACAGCCGACTGTAGGCACCCATAGTTGCTACACTAATAATGTTTATTCAGAGCATTTAAATACGTTAGGGATCCTAAACAAAATATCTAGTATTCTAAGTATTTCTAGCAGTTGTCATAGAGCAGTCGATAGTTCGCCAGACTCCCAATCTTCAAACATGGGATGTCATGGGTTCAATACCCGGCTGCGGCATATATCCTTTCCGACATTTGTATCTCAGCAATTGGTGAAAAATCGTGAAACTATGTGCAATAGCAGCTTGGAGCTAGGAAAGGATGTAGTGGTAGTACTGGTGTGAGAAATACCAGGAATCCATTGTTAGGTGCTAAAGCCGCCACGATATGACTGATATACTGTTAAAAAGGGTGTTAAACCCCATTCAATCAATCAATCAACATGGTGATTTGAAATAAAAAAGAATCTGTATGAAGGGGATTGAAATTTTATCATTGACTGTCTGCATTAAATTAATACCATATCGTTAGTTTGATATGAAATGACTTGGTAAGAGGGTAATTTTGTCACTCTGTCTGAGGCACAACCTAGTAAATAGACAGAAATGAAATGAATCTAAATTATCCATTTTAGCTCCACTGGCTGGAATCCAGCGAGTTATTGTCATGGCAGTGTGTTCATCGTGCGTCTGATTGAGTGTGCGTCCGTCAGTAAACTTTTACTATAAAAATCTTCTCCTCAGAACATAATTCAACTAAATCCCCCTAGACAATTCTTTGATAAACCCTAATCAGTTTCTTTCAAAACGTTGATCAAATAAAAAATGGCAATTCATAGCTTTTAAGGGGGGGAGGGGGATACATGCAATTTGTATATATGGTAAAAACTTTGAAAATCTCAGAAACCAGTCGATGGAGTTCAATCAAATTTTACAGGAATGATCTTTATTGTCTATTGATCAGATTCCCCAGAAGAATTTTCCTGGATTAAAGAAGAGGGCTAATGTCCATATATGGTATACAGAGAAACTTGAAAACATGTTCTTCGAAACTGGAGGATGGTTTTCAATCTAATTACAAAGGGATGTTTTTGCGTTCCTCTATAAGATTTTTAAAAAGAAAATTTAATAGTTTTAGTTATAAAACTAGCATGATTGGCCTTATTTCAGGTAGAGATCATATAGAGATGCAAGGGAATTAACTGTTAATTTGTTGCATTAAAGAAAGTTTCCTCCCTTAAAGAAAATTGCAAAACAGTTTTTTAACCCTTTCCTGTACAATCCCTTGTTTTCACGTCCCTGTGAATTTATACTTGAGAAAATATTGTGGGAAAAGAAGAAATTGCTTGTGACAAGCAATTTCTTCTTTTCCCACAATATTTTCTAATCCTGTAGATTTGTCACTTTTTAAATTTCACCCACTTTTGATTGGTGTCTGCAACTTCTTTCAAATTGGACTGGTCTAAAATTTTGAAAAACGGGAAAGGGTTAAAGAAGACTTATAAATACATTCATGCCAGTGGAGCAAATGAGGCGCTCAAGGGCCTCTAGTTTTTGTACTTTTCCCCTGATGTATACTTCTTCACTCAAATACAAGTATTGGGTTAAAGATCAACATGCATATAAATACCGTCAGATCATTAACTACACCACCTGATTCAAACTGTAGCTACGAGGTTTTAAAATGAAACATATGATATGTCAGTGGAGATAAAAACAACAAAAAAATAGTTGTAAGGCGACTTAAATTGCGTAACTACAACTTTATTAATGCTTAAATCTCCCAAAACGTTTCAAATTAATGTTGGAGGTCGATATGCACTTCTTGTCTGAAAGAATTATTTGATTGGTCAATCGTTTTTAATTACAATAGCGATCACTTAGTTTCCCATAAACAAGGACAATGATAAAGTATAAACAATAGTAATTAAATGACTAACTGAAACAGACTATCTTTATTTCGTTTCAGACTCCCGGATCTGTTGGACTGCATCAGATGGTGTAACTAACAAAGTATTTATACAGATCAATCCGTCCATCCATAAAGTCTACATACATTGGATTCAATTCGATAATTCTTCCATCGTTTCTGTGCTGTATTAATCCATTTCTCTAAAAGATGAAATAGTGTACTTGAAATAACACAACACAACACTCGCCAGCTGCTAGTTTTATTTACTCGGTGAACCCATGCCCACACAAGCAATTTTTAGACTTGTCCAAATTCAAATAAGTTGCATACAACAGTTTCAAGTTGGTGGAATATTAAAGTTCTTTGTCATTTAGGATAGAAAACATTGTGGATAATGAAGAAATTGCTTATGACAAGGAATTTCCGCATTTTTCACAATGCTTTCATAAGTTTTATGAAAAAGCTTTGTAAAACCCCCATGAATTTATCGCACCTAATTGAGTCTTCTCGAACTTTAACCTGCAAGATAAGTATTTCTAAAGTGTTTGAATCATAATATTATAATTATACAGGAATTGATAGATCGCTAGTTACACCTATTGACCTCCGATAAGGGTTTTTTATCCCCGCCGTTTCGGTGAAGGGGATATAGTAATGGTCTCCGTCCGTCATACCGTCATTCCGTTACTTAGCTTGTCCGGAAAATATCTCCTGAAGTATAAATGCTATCAACTTGAAACTTCATAGGTGGATAGATCTCATTGAGTAGAAGTGCAGTGTACAAGAATCTCAACTCAGTTTACTATCAAGCTTTTACGGCGGGGGATGGCCAATCATTCGAACAAAAAGTTGTAACTTTTCCATTTCTAAAACTTATAACGAGATTAATTAATGAGTACTTGGCTCAACTGAATTGTTGGTAAAAGAAGTAAACGTCTATGTCATTAGACCAAAGCTTAAGGTAAATAACAACAAAACAACCAAGAACAAGCTCAGTAAATCTTGTTTAACCAATTCCCACAGAATCTCGCTTTTAACGCCCCCTCGAAAAAAAGCTTGGAAAGCATTGTGGACAATGAATACTGTATATTGCTTAGAATAAGCAATTGATTCATATCTATCAATGTTTACAACCCATAAAAACAATTTATATTTTTTTAATTTCAAGAACTAAAAATCATAATCTAAAACTTCTTTCCATTTGAGTCAGTTTTTAAAATTGTAGTCTGGGAATGGAATGAAGAAATAGTTTGAGAACAAGACACTAGCCTATTCTAATTATTTGTTGGAGCTAATGGAATACTAAATAAACTTTGCACTAATTGTAAATTATGTCGAATTTACCCATTTTCTGAAAGCATTCTGTCCATCATAATATTTCTGTGATATATTTATTTTACATTATAAAATTATGCTGTCATATAATGCATGTTATGTTGGTGAAAAATAAATTTATGAAACGAAGTGTGTGGCCAAGTTTTCCATAGCGTACTTGAAATAAAATGTTGTAAAGCTAGAGAAACAAGAGTCGATAATTGACGCATCGCTGGCCACGCCCACCGACCTCCAACACGACAGAGGTAATACACGACATTATTTTGTGAAACATGTCGACAGGGTCATATAGTGAGTTCCGGTCTAAAAGAATGATTTAGTCAAGTTAGGACAATTAAGTCGCCAAACAAACCAAAATCTTTAAAAAAAGACAAAAAAAAAACGGTAGCCAATGTTGGAATATAAGCTCACTTCGGGGCTGAATGATTGATTTGATTGGTCGATTGATTTCTTGACTGACAGCCGCGATTGGTCAATTGCATTTTTTATTGACAGCGGATATTCAAACTACAAGCAGCTAGGTTGTCAAGGGATATGAAATCTAGTGTTGTTTATGAGTGAGATGTTAAACCGCCTACTAGGAAATTAAGGAATGATATCTTTATGTACTTAACTTCTCGAAAAAGACGAAATAGCCTCAGAGAGTTCTTATACAAATAACAGTATATTTATCTAATTTCTACATTTCTTATACCAGTACCATAGATTCTGATTTAACCCTATGTCACTTTTCCACGCCACAAAAATAAATAAATAAAAAAATAAATAAAGAAATAAAAAAATGGAAAACATTGTAAAAATTATCAAAAATGCTTATTACGAGACATTTCCCCTTTATCGACAATGCTTTCTACCCCCAAAATAAGGAAAAGCAAAGAAAATCATCAACTAAAATTCGTCGTCTGCAACATCTTTGAATATTTACCAAGCTAAAGTTTGGTCGTCTCTTAATAGGTTAAATACTGATTTAAAAAAAATTATTCTGTGTATAGACAATGCATTAGTTTCAACTAGATTCTCACCTCTGTCTTAAACCAATTTCCAGACAGCAAAATTTTAGACTGGTCAAAATTGAAAGGAGTTGCAGACGACTATTCTAAGTTTATGAAATTTTAGATTTTTCAACTTTTTTTGTAGAAAACATTTTGGAAAATGAGGAAATTGCTTGGTGCAAGCAATTTCCCCATTTTCCACAATGTTTTCCTAATTGCTTTTCTCAAAGGGCGTCAAAAAGCGTCACTATATGTGAAAGAGTTAATGTTAACCAAAAGAGCAGGAAGCAAGGAGTTTGTAAAGGTCTATAATTGCTATTTGTCCTTTACAAAAAATCTGTAGAAATAAATCAATGAACACAAATAATTGTAGGCAGTACGAACAGTGTCTTTGCTGTTACGGTTCTTAGGTTGTTAGTCTTCTCGTGACTTACCTGATTTTTTTTCATATTTACAATTGAAATATGCGAGCAGATGTAAATAAGAACAGGAGCTTAACCCATAACCAGATGATGAAAATGTCGGCAGGTCTAATTTGAGAATAGTTGCAGGTGAAAATGTTTGAGTTAGTAAAATTTAAGAAGAAAATGGTTCTCTTTTGTAGTAGAAAAGATCGTAGATAGTGAAAAATTACTTGTTACAAGCAATTTCCTGATTTTCCATAGTGTTTTTTGGGCAGTGAAAACCGG
This sequence comes from Fragum fragum, assembly GCA_946902895.1. Taxonomy (NCBI): domain Eukaryota; kingdom Metazoa; phylum Mollusca; class Bivalvia; order Cardiida; family Cardiidae; genus Fragum; species Fragum fragum. The sequence continues at coordinate 7,246,652 of OX336370.1, read as the reverse complement.
GTTTAATTGTGAAAGGGATAAGTAATGAATAAGCGAACACAGAAGAATAATACTCGCCCACGCACGCTTTCTTTAAATAACCTATGCAAAATTTAGACCTGTTCGTATTCAAATAAGTTGTAGACAACAATTTAATGTCGATTTTAGAAAGAATATTCAGCAGGGTAGGAAATAATTTTGAAAAATGTATAATTGCATTTTATAAGCAATTTCTTCTTTTTCTATAATGTTTTCTCAAGTATAAAAAACTCAGGGACATAAAAACCAGGGATTGAACAGCAAAGGGTTTACCCTTGTCATGCCGTTCCCGAATTATTACTGCTTTGACAATGGCTTTGGCAGGTGTATAGAGTAGCCTAAGATCAGACTGCACAGAAGTGCAGTCAGATCATAGTCTACACTACCTGCTTATTGTTGTTGTTTTCAGACAAATCTTTGGAATCAAGATCGATCTAATTATATCAAAGTTTTCATATAAAGTGAAATTATTTAGCAGGACAACTTGAAGAAGTAAACGTGCAGTAGGTTACGACACCAAAAAACTGTGTCTCAGTGACACCTTTACGAGTTATAAATCACCCATATTCCGTCATTTAGGTAATGTGGAAGAGTTTCGTATGCTGCAACAAAGTGTTTCCATTACTAGATGACAAAATTATAGAATGGTCTTAAATCAAAGAAGTTTCAGACGAAAATTCTAGGTAAATAGAATTCTTAAGATATTTCTCTCACAGGGTAGAAAACATTATGAAGAAATTGTTTGCAAAAAAGCAATTTAAAACAGAAAATGAAGAAATTGTGTGTAAAATCAACTATTAATCTTCCTCCGCCTAATTTTAGCTCACCTGGAAACCAGGTGCTCTTTGTTATGTGATCATGCTGTGTTCTATTGTGGTATGTCGTGTGACAACATCTTGTTTGCATGCAAGAGGCCACATTTCTGGCTAAAATGACTCAATATTTGAAATGTTTGTCTTTGTAAAATCTCGACAAAATTGAAAATTGTCACTTTACATTGTCACTTTAGGGTAAAAAAAATTGTCACTTTTGAATAGTTGCCGTCATTGAATCTGGCGAAGGCCGTAGGACAAATGACCCCCATGTTATTTCATAACCGGATCTCATGAAATACTTATACGGCTTGCTAAGACATTGTGGATTATAATGATGCGCAAATTCTGAAGAACCTTTTATCTATATTTTATCAGGATCGTTGTCGCAATATCGGAAATCAGTAGAGTAAAGATGGAAGAAATTCAAATCATTGATACTTTTTAATGAATGTTCAATCGCGGTTCTGGCACAGATTTTGAAAGAACAATTTTGGCTCTCATAATTCATATTTCTAATCCACGTGCTTCAAGAAATTTGTTAGAAGGCGATTAAGCTGTCTTTGTAATGAAAATTACTGTTCATAACTCTCATAAAAGAGAGAAAAGAAGCAAAAATTTTAGCGTTACGAAACGCCTAAAAGTCAACTAAGTTCAACCCAAATGGAAACGGAATTCAACGCGGAATCTGTCGATTGCACTGAACAATACCTTATTTGTAGTTTTCATGACGTTTTCATGACGTATCATTTACGTCACTAGCTTCCGCTAGCAATACAGTCGTGATCGACATCACCCGCAGACTAGCGACCTCACCCGATATATTTCGACGTTTCAAAGTAGGGCATAGGGAATATATCAGATTTAATTAAATTTATCGTGTAAATGATATTATTAACTGTTGGAAAAGCGGATAATTTTCCTACATCAAATTTTCATGAAAATCTGCTCAAGACCCGCTTTAATTTGCCAAAAGGATGCAGGCTGAACGATGTAAGATGAATTTTATAATAAGATGTAAAAGAAAATATTTTCAAAAACTATTTAGCTAACTACCATGTGATTTCGTGAGCAAGATATACTTACTGATACTGGTACGTTATGGCAACTGCTGATATTTTTTTCGACAATTGAAATATAATCTGTGGATCGGCAGATGGTTGAGTAATATACAGAAACGAATCAACTAGTTTCTATTCAGTGTGTTCATGGTTGAAGAAGCCCGTAAAGAGAGCCGTAAAACTGACAAAAAGTCACGATGTATTACAGTGTGTCGTCAACACACGGCCGATACAGTTCCGGTCTACGTCAGGGAGGAATATTTTCCCCGCTGTTTTTCTGTAAATCGAATGGATTAAGTTCCAGCGATTTTTACTCAGGAAGCAGTTCAAGCATTTGGATTAACCTGGATCTGTGTTCGATGAAAGTACCGTGTGAAACTGATTTGTAAGTAAAGATTCACCATGCGTTAGACATTTTGTAAAAATTGCAGATTGCATTATAAAGGTCTTGTTCTTGAATGCTTTTATGTTAGCATTTTCGTGGTTCGGAAGTTTATTTATTTATTTATTTTATTTTTTATATTGACAAGTTTAACCAATACCAACAAAATAACGCCCCAAGAGAGCTTTGGAAAACTCTGTTGAAAATGCAGAAATTGCTTGTCACAAGCAAATTCTTCATAATCCACACTGTTTTCAACTTCAAAAGACAAAAGGGACTTAAATTTCATGAACTAGAAACTGTCGTCTGCAGCATCTTTAAATCTAGACCAGTCTAAAAGATTATCGTCTAGCAATGGGTTAAGTTTATATTCTCGTTTTTGCATGAAATGTATGTATCAAATTCTATACATGTTATATATGAACCTGATTTTAAAATAATCTGTGTTATGATGTCATCGTTAAATTTGTCAAAAAGATATTCGTTTTTGTAAACTACTTTTAGAAATAAATGTTAAAATAAATATATCAATTTACAAGACAAATTCAGGAAGAAACCCGAATAGCCATTACGAGTTTTCCTGTTCGATTAAGAGATGAATATAATATTTTGTTTTCATACAGTTTTGAAACGAAATAACTCATCAAACTGTATAAATACGCGAAGCGGATTCATACATAAGAGTGATTAGTTTTTCGTTTCAAACCTCCATGAAAACAACAATATCCCATTCATTTCTTATAAGTTAATGACATCGAGCGAAAACAGTAAAACTTTTACAAATTCTGATACATTCTTGATTGAACTGTTTTTGTATGGAAGCATACAAAATAGCTGCAATCTCAAAAATATATTCATGGAGGTATGAAATATTTTTAATGTCATTTAGAAAGTTCATTTTGATAGACGAAACTATGAATAAAAGTATTTTTCGAACAATCTAATTCTAGTCCATGCATTTTTATAGCCGAAAGAAAAGGTATTTCATACACCTATGGGTATTCCGAAATGATTGAACATTATTTCGGTTCCTCGATCATTGAACATTATTTCGGTTCCTCGATCAAACTCAAATTATTCTCTTATAAATCATCTAAATGGTTGAATGAAGAGGGTACGATAACATTACTAGCTTCTTATGACTCGAAACAAAATCAGTCATTAGATGTAAATCCATTTAAGTACATTCTTTTTAAGTCTAAGATCTTGAATAAACAAAGTGAAGTTATCTCTCTTTTACTTGTTTCACATACCGTCTGTTGGGTAGATAACATCATAATTCAGATTCTCCGGTCTGTAGTTACAACGTTATTGACGTATTGTCGACGTCAATCAAACAGTCTATCGACCAATCAAATTACTAATTTAGAGTGGAAGTGAACTTTAAACTCCGACTTTTTGTGTTCAGGATTTTATTTAATTATTTATTTATTGGCAACTTAACCTTTTACTGTATTGCAGAATTTTAGATTTGTCCGAATTCAAAGGTTTTTAAAGTCGATTTTATTTTAGAAAAATAACATTCAGCAGAGTGGAAAATATTGTGAAAAAAAGGAACTGCTTTTGATAAGTAGTTTCTTTTTATTCCACAATGTTTTCTCAAGTATGAAAAACACATGGACGTAAAAACCAGGGATAGGATAAGAAAGGGTTAAATGTAGTAGCTACAGCTCGTTCAAGCTTTAATTCATAAGCATCCTTGAACACATGGTGTTCGAAGGACACGCAATGTACCCAGTTACTGGTTGGGCCACAAGGGGTCGAACCCGTAATTCTTAACTTCTATCAGATATCCAGTCCCCTGCCCTTACCACTAAGCCACTCAGGACCCTTAAACATAAACTATGGTGATCGTATTATATACAGTATTATAATCTATCTCGAAAATATCATCATTCCGATTAATAAATATTTGAAAATGTAATAGGGTTCCAGCAGAGGTCAACCATATATTGTACTTTGAAAACAACTGTATGGTAGCATAAAATCACTACTTATCATGCAAAAAGTCTGTAAAGTAAGAGATTTCGACCCCGTTCAGTCCGGGATTATTACGTGACGGTCAATATTTATGATCCGTTACCGGGAAACTTACCTAAATGACGTTACTTTAGGACCTAGGACAATTCAGGTGTTTTGAATAACGTCACATTTGTCTGATTTTTGCTACACTCCTCCAAAAAAGCGTTCAAAAACATTATCCCAAGTAATTTCTTCAGAATGGTTCATTTCCAAATTACAGATTTAAATTTCACCATGAACTTAAAAAATGCCGTCTTCTACTTCTGTAAATTTGGACCAGTCTAAATTTTTGTCGGCTAGTAAAAGGTTGTTGTAGAAAAAAATGTAACTTTATAGATTTACTGATATTACCATTTCTTCATCTATTTTAGTCTAAAATATATTTTATTCTTAAAACTGTGAACAAAATAAATAAGTAGTTAAAGATAATTAAAGAAAATAGATAAAAAAGATTTTTCAGGCAGGTTTCCCAGATTTCGTATCTTATAGATTAACCATACTAAAACTATCTTATTTTATAAACTCTTAATTGACCCTGCTCGTTACAAGTTTTTGATTACATTCGACATGGAGATAAATCATCGAAAAGACGACAAGGAGATAATTCAACAAACAATTAAATTTCAAAAAAGGAAAACATAAATCAAATGGGCTTGCAAATTACAGAATTTCTCGTAAATGTCATTTCTGCCTATATGATTTGATGAATTGTGCAACATGAACTAAGCTAAATGTTTTCTTTGGATATTAGCCTTTCTATTTTCTCTCTAATTGTCCTTAAGTTGGTAACTACTGTTATTATTTCTCTTCAGAATTGAAGCAAAATTAATTTCATTCGTGTTTTAATTTTCAAATTCTAAGTCACAGCTTATTTCTTTTACAAAAAAAAATTATTGTTTAATTTTTCAGTTTCAGAAAACAAATGTTTTGTAATTAGCTGAGAAATTTGTTTCATACCTCCCTGAAAACGCCTACACAGAATCAAAAACGAAAGAACTTAGTACCGACATATTTTAAATGTTTGCGCACAAATTACTTCCGTAAAAGTGACTAAAAACTGGCACTTTTGAAAAGTATTTGTAATTAGATCTTTAGCAAACGAGGAGAATGTTTTATTGGAAATATGAAACAAAAACTAAATCATACTTTTGTATAAATCTACTTCGCGTCTTCATACAGCGTTGCTTTGAATTATCAATAATCTATTTTTATACAATCAAAGACGTGGTCAGCTTGTTTTTATTAAAAAAAAAAGAGATTTTATTTCAAAATCGGTATAAGTTCTACTATTCAATTTCACAAATTTGCGCACAGGATTTGCATGCTTCATCCTGCTGATTTTGTCAGTCTCAAAATCGGTTAATTACCAGAGAATTATCTTTAAACTTCCACACAAACCTACCTTTTCCCGCCCTCAAGAAAAAAGCTTCGGAAAACATTGTGGAAAATGAAGAAATTGCTTGTATCAAACAATTTCTTCATTCTATACAATGTTTTCTACCTAAAAAGACGAAAGAAAATGAAATGCCATTGACCTGAAATCGTCGTCTGAAGCTTCTTTCAATTTTGACCAGTCTAAAATTATGTCTTGTGGAATGGGTTAAGATAGGAAATACTTTCGACTAGTCGATTGATTTTAATGCACATTGAAAGGGCTAGGAATGGCTGTTCTTTGAGTACAATCAAGATCCATTCGAGCAAAGCCATGTGATGATAAAAACTTTCTGATGATGAAACGGAGACGTTATTACTTAAATATGCATATGAGAGTTTAATAATACTACATTATAATGCCTTCATCTAAATCACAACATGAATATTGATACACGTCATTTCGATGAACTTTATACTTAACCTTTTCCTGTTCAATCCCCGGTTTTTACGAGAATTAGTTTTAAACTTGAGAAAATATTGTGGGAAAAGAAGAAATTGCTTGTAACAAGCAATTTCTTCTATTATCCACAATAGTTTCTTCCCAGCTGAGATATCATTTTTTAAAATGCAATCGACTTTAAATTGAGGTCTGCAAATCGTTTGAATTTGAAAAGGTCTAAAATTTGTAAAACAGTAAAGGGTTAAATAATTGACGGTCGCAACTGTCCATCAAAATATTGGTAGACCAATCGTATCACTCAATTAGACCGGAAGTGAACTTAGAGCTTCGACATTGGTCGACATTTTTGTTAAGTATTTTTTTGGTTTGGTCTACATGGCGTAGCTACAGCTTATCAGGCTGTAGTTACGACGTTTATTTCACCAACCTACCATTTTACTTTAGAGTTACCGTGACAGGCCAAAAATTTTTGCAAATAATGCCGTTTAAAGTCTAAGTGGGCGGGGCGAGCGATGCGCACTTTGAGAAACTGCTATGAAAAACGAAATTATGTTTATAACAAACAAACCCAAAAGACGTATAATCTTTCAGGCATTCAGAGGAAATAACTCCTAATAATAAGAAAGCAGGTGTAATGCATCATATAAACTATCCTTCCCCTTATTGAGTTCTCAGACCTCCATTGAATTTTTAATATTTATAGTTTTAATACTTTCCGATTTTGTTCAAGACAAATAACTCCAAAATAAAAACAGTATGGGTTATGGTCCTTGTACACCTTGCATTTTCTGAATAGGTTCTATCCAATGAAATGTCATATTTATGGCTAATATACTTTTAAGGATATACTCTTGTAGATATCAGGTTTTCTTTTTTTTGTTTTTTTTGGAAGTATGAATTTTTGTTCTTGTAAAGTTAACTTCTCAAACATCACCCAATTCTGTACACACGTGAAGTTTCACGATGATCGCTGTCATATATTGTAACTTTATCAAAGTTTAAGTTTGAAAATCAAAAGGGGCAATTACCCAATATAAAGCTAACAATAGTTTAATCTTTGTGGACTGTACTTTTGTCCTGTAAAATCTCTTTAGATATAAAGCTTGCAATAGTTTAACATACATGTATTGTAGACTGTACTTTTCCCCTGTAATATCACTCATATGAATCTTGCAATAGTTTAGTTTTTGTGGACTTTATTTTTTCCCTTTAAAATCTCTCTAAATATAAATCTTGCAAAAGTTTAATAATTGTGGACTGTATCTTGTCCCTGTAAAATCTCTCTCTCTTTATAAAGCTTGCAATAGTTAAATCTATGTGGACTGTACATTTTCCCTGACAAATCACTCTAAATATAAAGCTAGCAAGAGTTAATCTTTGTGGACTGTATCTCTTCCCTGTAAAATCTCTCTCTATGTAAAGCTTGCAGTAGTTTTATCTTGGTGGACTGTATCTTTCTCTGTAAAATATCCCTCTATATAAAGCTTGCAGTAGTTTAATCTATGTGGACTGTACAATTTCTCTGACAATTCACTCTAAATATAAAGCTTGCAATAGTTTAACTTTTGTGGACTGTATCTCTTCCCTGTAAAATCTCTCTCTATATAAAGCTTGCAGTAGTTTAATCTTTGTGGACTGTATTTTGTCCCTGTAAAATCTCTCTATAATTATAACGCTTGCAATAGTTTAACTTTTGTGGACTGTATCTTTTCCCTCTATATAAAGCTTATAATAGTTAAATCCTTGTGGACTGTACTTTTTTCCTGTAAAACCTCTCTCTATAAGTAATGTTTCTCATTGATTGATGTTATAGCTAATAGGATATATTCTTGGAAAAGTTTAAGTCTGTGAAACAACAAGGTCGTCAACTCAAAAATAGACGGATCACTGATTCCGCCCACTAACCTCCGACATTGCGTTCGACTGACACATAAAACGCTTTCAATTTGTTGTAACTACAGCCTTAATAAACTTGAAGTAATCGTTTGAAATTACCACTCGTTTTTTGTGGTTCAATAATATTTTTACCCATTCCAACACATGACGCCTTTTGACACTACTCAAGAAAAACAATTGGGCAATTATTGTATACAATGAATAAATTGCTTGTAACAAACAACGTCTTCAAGTCACACCCGATTTCTAACAAGTTGAAAATATCGAAAAAAAAAAAAAAAAACTTTTTAACTTTAAATTTTGTCTGCAACATCTTTCAAATTGGACCAGGCTTAAATGTTGTCGTCTGGGAATAGTTTAATGAGTAATGCTATTAACAAAAATGTAAGATCGAAGAAAATCAGGACGTATTTATGAGGTGGGGCGGAGCCATGATTAAAATTCAAACTGTTACACATTCTGCTAAATGGAAAAAACAATAAGGGCAGAACTTTTTATTTAGGTTTTCTAGCAGAGAGATAAAAAATCTTAAAGACCCAAAAGAACGTAAACACAGACCTTTTGTAATTATAAATACCTTGACACCTAAATAACCCCAAAAGAATAGTTTTTGTAAACACGAAATTATCTCAACAAAACTACCGCTGTTCTGTTTCACAAAGGTCGGTCTATTCTGAACCTACGTTATAAATTTGTCACTGTTTTATGTCAATGATATTAGACCACAACAACTTCGAACGGAATTTAGGGAGGTTGAAGTCACGGCCGCTCTCGATGCAAGGCTAAACACGTGATTTCAACATAGAGGACATTGAATGAAGGGTCATGAAATACCGAATTTAAATGAATTTCTCTTTTTCTAATTTGTCCATCACATGAGATGCTACAAACAAGTTATGATGAAAATGTGTGAAACTAGAACGTAGCCAAAATCAAAGTACAGAAAGTGCTGTAAGCTGTCAAAGCATAATTTTGTTAAGTAATCTTCTTTGTCAAAGTTAATCATGATGAATAATTTCAAGTTGGTGAAATTTAGAGAAAATTTGCCTTGTAGGGTAGAAAATATTGTGGACATTGAAGAAATTGCCTGTAACAAGGTATTTATACATTGTTCACAATGTTTTCCAAAGTTTTTCTCTTAAAATTTGAATGAGTTAAAGAGCATGCTTTTGAAGGAGTTCTATACAATTTGAATACAGTGCATCCGTGTGGCTATATAAAGCAGTGCGTATAGTGAAGACTCTTATCAGCCTCATTTTGAACACGATATGCTCAAGTGATCTAAAGATACGTAGGAGATGACCTTGCATTCAGAATCTGCAATATTCTTGAAAACACAAGAGCTGCTTTTTATAGCGTAGGCATTAATTGGATTTAATGGTTAATCCGCCAATAGCAGTTTGCATTCGTTGAACTCTGAGAAGTCCTCAAAATTTTGTCTGTTAACTTAACGCTTTGCTAGCTACAAATTTCATGAGAGAACCTTATTTTCGTAGTTGAGGCATTCTGAACTTGTGATTCTAGATACATTTAATAGTCCATGTCTTTCTAAAACCTCGTAACTACAGTTTTATTTAAGCTGTAGTTACGAGGATTTAGAACGAAAACGACGTTATACTTATTCATTTTGTACCGAACGCTTTGAGCTTATAGAGTCGCCCTCGATCACTAAGCAATCCAGATGTTTTCACGTCCCTGATAAGAGAGACGGGGCCAGTGGAGAGAGAGGGCAGGGCCAGTGGATTGTGAGGGCGGGGCTAGTAGAGAGAGAGGGCTGGGCCATTGAAGAGATAGGGCGGGGCCAGTGGAGTTTGAGGGCGGGGCCAGTGGAGTGTGAGGGCGGGGCCAGTGGAGAGAGAGGCTGAGGCCAGTGGAGAGAGAGGGTGGGGCCAGAGGAGAGAGAGAGGATGGGGCCAGTGGAGAGAGAGGGTGGGGCGAGCAATACGTTAGTTAGATGTCATATTATAGGAAGTAAATTGATCATTCTAGTTTTAGAAGACATACCAATGGAGAAAAAGTTTCGACACTTGCTGGTCTGTGTGATCTGACCAGTATCGATATTGTTCGTTCTTCTAAAAAGTCATTTTGTGCGTAACATGGAGATTAATCGAAACGAGACCATCCTGAAATCGCGAAATGTATCAACTCTGCGCGGATTGCTAGGCAGGATCAAAGCTGATTTTGAATAAAGAATATTTATTTTCCCTTACTTAATGTTAATGATATTCGAAACAACATTTTTTTACTTCATCCGATCTCTTTAAAACAAATTAAATCTAGTTTTGTCTATACAAATTTCTTAATTCTGACTTGATGAAAAAAATAATTTAATACTTCTATGCAAAAGAAGAGCGTAACTTCTTTAAAGCTTGCACACACAGTATTTAAATTCGTAGCACTTAAAAAACTGGTGGTAGACTTTCTTATTGGCGTAGTAAAATTATATTTCAATTATAGTAAAGAAAATGACATTTTTTTCTCAGGAAATTAGATAACCTGACTACAGCTAAACGTCCCGTCTAGCCCGGGTAGCTTAATAAGTAATACAGGATGGTTTCCATTAAAGTGCCATGAGCACGACCCCCAGATTAGTAAGAAAAAAAGGGGGAAAGAATTACCATTACCTCATGTATCTTTTGCCTCTCGTCGATAGAAACATGAAAAGTGATTTGCCCCTTTAGTTGAAAGAGTAGCCTATAGCCCACATTTAATGTAGTAGTTGTACATGTATATATCATTGAGTGAAAAAAGTGACAGGAAGCCATGGGTAGGTTCACCCCACATTACTTACATATTACTAAAATACCACTGAAAGTAACGTAAAATCAATTTCCCAGATCGCAGTATATCTAGCTTTAATAGTCAAACCTTTTTTTAACTTTCCGAGGTGATCATTTTTCCCGTGACAGTCCACAAATAATAAAGAACTTGGACAATAAACAATGTTAAAAAAACTTGTACAATTATAAGAAAAGTGTCATTTTTACCGCACCGACTAACACTTGAAGACAACGGAATTTGCATACCTGAAAATTTATTAGGCTATATAATGTGCAATGATGTGACACGCTGGGTCAAAGGTCAAGTTTGGTGATCGATTTGTCGACACTAATCGGCATTTTAACGAGTGATCATTCAGTACTTTTTGTACACTCCCTTTATAGTACCGTTTGTAATATGACCCATTGCGCGGAGGTGAAATAAACCATTTAACCCATCACCAGAAAACAACATTTTAGACCGGTCCATATTGAAAGAAGTTGCAGATGATAATTTTAAGTAGATAAGTTTATAAAATTCTTTGTCTTTCTAGCTAGAAAACTTTGTAGGAAATGAAGAAATTGCTTGTGACAGGCAATTTCTTCATTTTGTACAATGTTTCCAAAACATTTTTGCTTTGGGCGTCTAGAAGCGTCATTGTTGTTGAAATGGGTTAGTTATATTTTTATTACAAACAGATGATATAACACCGGTATAATCATCGGATGTGTTCATGGGCAAGACACTTAAACGCCAGCCTTAGTCTATCCAGCTGTAAAATTGGGTACCACTGGGTTTAAGCCGATGTCTCTCTCAGGGACGTGAAAATATCTGGGTAATGAGCGTTCGATAGCCTCTCAATAAGCTTGAAAGTTTCGTCGCCACCGAACTAAAATACATTTGTAAACTAATTTGACCGATTTCAAAACTTGACAAAAACCCACATTTTCCATTACTCCTAGCCTACTACTGATATTTGGCGTGACGCAAACTTTCATCGATACGCACTTATTATTACCAATACCGAGGTAACCTACAACCATTGCCAGACGACAAATTTTAGATTTGTCCAAAGTAAAAGAAAATGCTGACGACAATTTATAGTTGATGGTATTTTAAAGATCTTGGTCTTTGTTTTGGTGGAAAACAGAGAAGGCAATGAAGAAAGTGATTTTAACAAGCAATTTCTTCATTTTCCACAACGTTTTCCAAGCTTTTCATTTAGAGGTTATCATAAAGCAGGAAAATGTGGTAATGGGTTTATTTATCAAGGTCATTTGTTTTGGTCAAATTACCCACAATATGCCATCTCTAGGACACGAGTGTTTCAATATGATATCATAGAAGCGAGCTAATGATATTGCTCGTTTCAATACTTTATGCAACGTGAAAAGAATTATGACATTGTCGATTTTGATACGTTGAATTGACGCATGTCGTTGCCACTTCGTCGGTTACCCCCCCCCCCACACACACACACAAAATGAAAAATAAATAAATAAATAAATAAATGATAATAATTATAATGATAGTTTATTCAAACTATAGCAACGACGTTTAATTTTCTGAGAGCTCAAGATAGAGGAGTCTTTTTATTTTAAAGCGAAACATGACATTAAATATGGATGAAACCTTATATTGTGGGTACCTCATTAGATAACTTAACATGGATTTGGCATGAGAATGATAGAACTTGATTGTCACCACTTCCTCTGATATAGGGATCTGGTTTCCAACTAACCGTTAACCTCAGCTTTTCCATCGCAAACCACAAGCGGAATTGTATTGTCTGATTCCTCCAACAATAGGCGTCGACTACACAGCCAATGAAATGTTTAGTTACTCAAGAATACGCAAGGAAGAAGGAAACGTGAATTCTATTATCTTGACAAGATAAAAATGAAATGTATCATTGCGGTGGGGCCCATTTTAAAAGTGGTTTTTGCGATAAATCCGGTATTTATACGCTAAAATACCACCGTATTTGACAAATGTCATTTTGACTCAAGTGACTAAGTACAAGAGAAATGTGCACTCTAGTGTCTATCTTACGTCAAAGCTGTTTATGAAGTACAACAAATCTTGTAATAAGCCACAACTCACGGTACGACTAAAGATTGGTCATTTAAAAGAATAAACGCTTAACACGTATTTTTCGATGTGGAGCATTGATTCGATTGCATTCATAAATGATAGCAGAATTCTCACTTAATCCCATGTTGTTGGAACTCATTACAATAGTTCCAATGAGACGATTCTAATGAGCTCCAACGACATAGGATTTAGTAAATGCTAATACATTTTAGCATAATATCTTCATATCCTAGGAGCCTTAGCTCCAAAGAGGGGTTTCGATTATGGTCGTTTATTGGACGTTTTAACTTGATAGAAGTGGTCGATCGAACAAGACTTACAGAATATTTTTCTATCAGGCTCGCATTTAAATATCCTGCTCAACGAATCACGTAATACAATTCGCACGAGTCCCTCTCTTTTAATTCGTCTTAAAATTTTGGTATGGCAAGGTGGGATAGTATTACTAGGATTTCTCCAATTCTTTTTACAGGACAGCTTTTGAACTTTACTTAGTAGTATATCGTTCTCTTAAAATACGTGAAATTTTGATTTATCAAAATTATGGGTTTGTGCTGGGTAGGGCATGTTTTTACATTTCTAATTCTTTGATAATACATTTGTATTTACGTTACAGTCCACTGGACCAATTTGAGCAGACTTTTGCAAGGTTATTGTATTGCTTTCTACAAGAAACGGGGTTGTTGGGATGAGGGGTGGGTAGGAATTTTGACATGAGTACTAGGTGATTGCTTTGCCAGGTACTTCCCGCAAAAAATGGTATTAAGTAACCCTTTCCCGTTTTTTGGAAATTTTAGACTAGTCCAAATTGAAAGAGGTTGCAGACGACAATGACAACTGGATGCTATTTGAAATGAACGCATCCTATGTGGTAGAAAATATTGTGGAAAAAGGAGAAATTGCTTGTTACAAGCAATTTCTTCTTTTTCCACAATGTTTTCTCAAGTATAAAATCACAGGAACGTAAAATCCCGTATTTGAACGGGAAAGGGTTAAACTAAAATCATTGCATAAAATAAAATGGTCGTTGTAGGCATGTATTAACGGATAAACCAATGGCATTACCAGAATCATTAACACGTGCCGTTAACGCGTAACGTTAATATCCTGGACCCTGCTCGACGTACTGTATACACTGTATATTGATGATGATTATTTGTCGTCAAAAATTGATTTAGTTTTTTTTAAATAATCTAAAGCTACGATGTGGTAAAGTTAATTCATTATCATAATACATGAGCCTATTAATGTCCAACAATATATTTGAAAGAGACCTTAACCTGATTTCAGCGAAAATAACGTCATTTTACTACATCATTTTATACAACAGTAGCTATAGATATGCATGGCAGAATTTTGAGATTTTTTTTCTACAAAGAAAATTCCTTCAGTTGTGAGCATGCTTTTACAGCAAATGCATTCCAAAAAAGCGGTTTTTCCAGGGTTTTTTTTACCAAACAATGTAAGTAGTATATTTTATAAAATGCAATGAAAAGCCAGGATAATACCAAATCATTTATGTAATGAACCCTGTCCCGTTCAATCCTTAGTTTTTACGTCCATGTGATTTATTATTGAGGAAACATTGTAGTAAAAGAAGAAATTGCACTAATTGCACTGGCTGGTTATTTCTCAAATTATATCCATTTTACACTTTCATCTGCAAAATCTTTGAATTTGGCTAGGTCTAAAAATTTGCAATACACGAAAAGGGATAAAATAGGGTCGATGGAGACAACACGTTAAACTATGTATATGTAAAATTATTCTGTTCTTTTAAGCTAGTAAAGCGTCAGTATTGATAGTTTTAGTTAACAGAAAAAATTTAGGTCTTATCTGAGTTCAACGGGTGCTAACTGCCACTGGAGGCTTAATAATCCATTGAATGCCATCGCCATAAAAAGTAGTTCTTATGTATTATAGGAATATTGCAAACTACAAGTTCATCTCTTTGGTATTTTTAGCTCACCTAAGCATATCGTGTTCAGAGTGAGCAGTTCAAGAAAATGGTTTTGAACAAATTGTGGACAATGAAGAAACTGGCTGTTTGTAACAAGCAATTTCTTCAATGTCCACAATGTTTTCTATGGCCTACAAGGCAAGGATTTTTCTAAATTTCACAAACATGAAATTATTATCTGCAACTTCTTCCAATTTGAACCAGCCTACGATTTTGTCATGTTGTAACTGGTTGACTCCTGGGATACTTTAACCTCGTTTATTTATCATCATATCGTTTGACAAAGAAGAGTACTTAACAAAACTATCTTTCGCTAGCATACAATACTTTCAGTACTTTGATTCTATCGAATAGCGCGAAAATTAAAGTTACAGATAAAAAGGCCGAAACATCTTTAATCAAAAAAGTGTGTGTTTGAAACGCGTTTTGTTTCTTCATTTATTCATTGTTTGTTTGCTTTTAATAATATGGAGGCATGGCCTGTATTACAACACACGTTTCAACATTTTAAGTGGACCTCTTGTATTCTTATTCTTCAAAACTCATTTCTCAACAATCGCAACTGAAAAGCGTGAAAAAGAGATGGATTCGCAACGCTTTTATTCATAAACGCTTAACAAACGTGACATTAAAATGCAAATTTTTGTCATCTTATTTAAATATATCAGATGACACTTTAGGGTCATTTTTAACGAGTTATTGGACAATAGCCTCATCATTGACTTATGACAGTGACCTATAAAACAGGTTTTGCAATCATTAAGCGTAATTAGATCATCTTACCGATTGACCATATGGATGGTTTGAAACACATTTAGGAATGCATTTCGAAACCCGCCCTCTTTCTAAAGAGGCATTTCATTAGTCAATGCATGTCACATGACAGATGATAACCAATCGCTGCATTTGTTACAACATAGCTGTACGTCAAATTGGTTGATGTTGATTGATGACGCTCATTGCGTGTATTGTCTTTTGCAATGTAATTTTATGACATAACTGTCAAATGTAAACAACGGTTGTGGTTTTAAGAAATAACTCTCGAATTCTATACACATTGTAAGAAATAATGCACATGTAAACACGGATCTATTTTTCAAACGTATTAGACACTGAGTTATTTAAATTAAAAATAAAGTGACATGAGATTGTATTTTGAAATAAGTTCAGAGTGGATTAAGGATACTTGATGTATATAAAGGATAGATTACCTGTAAATCATTATATGGTATAACAATAGTTTTTCATCAATACATATATACAATGAAATCTAAATCTTGACAATTCAACCAAGCAAAAACTACTTTTATAACCGTCTGATTGTTAGAATTCTAAAAAGCGACAATGTTATTTCAGTTTTTATATTCAAATGAGGCTTAGCAAATGTAAATGTTCCATCGTGGTTTTGAGTAAGGTATCATTTCAGGTCAGTGTGCGCGGACTGAAAAGAGTGGTAACTTTTGTATTCTGGACTTGTTTCGATTCTATGATTGTCATTCCATCTTACTGTATTGGGGGTTCAGGGCCCATATTCTTTTGGTTCGAAACTTGCTAAAGATACATGTAGGTTTCGTATTTTTCCTGTACTAAACCTCAAATGCTACAAAGTTTGACTTACTTAAACCCTCCCTGTTCAATCCTTGGTGTTTACGGCCTTGTGATTTTGTAATTGGGAACCATTGTAGAAAAAGAAGAAATTGCTTCTTTTTCGAAAATATTTTCTACCTTACTGAATGTTTGCATTTTCAAATTAGATACGTTTCAAATTTTCTGCTGCAAAGCCGTTGAATTTGAACAGGTCTAAAATTTTGCAAAACAGGAAAGGGTTCAGGTCGAGAAGAAGACGGAGGCCAGAACTACACTTTAACACAACGAAAACAATGATGAATAATATTCTTTTATCAAATATTTAGAAAAAAAAAACCATACATGTGTACATTTAACATAAAAGCACGTGGATATACATTCTGAGCGTTTCTACATAGTTTTATATAGCCGGATTTAACGTATTGCTGTTGTTTTAGACTGCAATTATCTTTGTAAAAAGGCAAGAATATCAAATCTTCGCTTCTGATTAGTTCTGATGACGAAATGGACCAAACAGTTAATTACTTTAGATAGGTTGGGACAAGAATCAAGTAAAAACAGCTTAAATAAGCTATGGTTACGAGGCTTTTGTATAACGATGGTGATATAGTTTATAACATACATTGTATGGGTTTTATGGCTTTCAGAAAATCTTGAAGAGAACGAAATGTATCTACACCTTATAACGAACTATTTATGTCGTTGACAATACGGCATTTTTATATCGCGAGATCAAAACTTAGAAGGGTGAAAAAATCATAGCATGGACTTGAATAAATATGGTTTAAAATCCAGTCTAAAATTGTCCTTTCTGGTAAAGGATTAAGAAACTTGTATAATTTTTTGAAGTTCGAAAATGTGCACGCTCATTTCTATTCAATATATTTTTCGATGCCAGTATTATTGGGTAATATTTTACCAAAGGCATATAGCTTTCATTTACACATTCCCACCCACACTATTTTAGACTGGTCCATATTCAAAGAAGCTAATGACAACGATTTCAAGTTGATGAATTTTTTTTAAATTCTTCGTCTATCATAGTAGAAAACATTTTGGATAATGAAGAAATTTGCTTGTAAAAAGCAATGTCTTCCTTTTTCGCGATGTCTTCCAATGCCCTTTTCTTTGAGGCGTCAAAGGATATCATTGTTTGGGAATCGGTTAACCCTTTCCTGTTTAATCCTTGGTTTTTACGTCCCTGTGATTTAGTAGATGAGAAAATATTTTAGGAAAAAAGAAATTGCTTGTGACAAGCATTTTTTCTTTTTCTACAATATTTTCTACTCCACTAAATGGTTATTTTTCAAATTTAATGTAGTTTAAATTTTTGTCTGCAAAACCTTTGAATTCGGACAGGTCTGTAATTTTGAAAAACAGGCAAGGGTTAAATATAACAATTGATGATTTCAGGAGCGTCCCAAGACAATGTTTTGACGATCGAATAAAAGAGTTGAAGTACCAGATCAGACTGCAATGACACTAGACGATTTAGCGACTCTTGAAGTCCTAGACGAGACCAATATCGTCCACGCCCTGAAGGACAGGTTTAAGAAAGGAAGATATTACGTAAGTTGAACACAGATTTTCTAGGTGAAAACTGACGGATCGCATGCCCCGCCCACTGATTTCGCTGGCCACACCCACTGAGTACGGTAGGAAGTCATACTTCGATATAAAGCTGCATTATTTTTCAAATTTCAAAGCCAGTTACATATAACAAAAGAGTAAAATGGTTAGTTGGTGACCCAAACGTCGTATTACAGCTTGAACGAGCTATAGTTACGACGTTTATGTCGCGAAACCAGCAAAAACGCGTCACAATAATGTCGACCAATGTTGGAGTTCAAAGTTCACTTCCAGTTGAAATGAATGATTTGATTCGTCGATTGACTTTTTTGATTGACAGTCGCGATCGATCAAAAATCTTTTTTAATTTAACCCCTAAACTAACTGCAGCGACGACCCACCCAAAGCTTTTATAACTTGACCACATCCCTTCAGCTGTATTGCTTTAACCCTTTCCCTTTCAAATACGGGATTTTACGTTCCTGTGATTTTATACCCCAGAAAACATCGTGGAAAAAGAAGAAATTGCTTGTAACAAGCAATTTCTCCCTTTTCCACAATATTTTCTACCACATAGGATGGTTTCATTTCAAATGGCATCCAGTTTTCATTGTCGTATGAAACCTCTTTCAATTTGGATTAGTCTAAAATTTCCAAAAACAGGAAAGGGTAAATGGTAAAGAATGGCATGATAGCAAACAAAAGTCTAAAAGATATATTTTAGAATCATGCTTGCAACGCTAATAGTAGGACAGTAGACCTATTTGCCTGGATTATAAGATGAAAAAGGTCTACTTGATAGGGTGTCGGTATACAAAATTCGAAATCCCGTAAGAGTCAAATGCAATAATTGTTCTCCGCTAGGGTTTAACCCTTTCCTAGTCAATCCTTAGATTTTACGGCCCTGAGAGTTTATAATTGAGAAAATATTGTAGAAAAAGAAGAAATTGCTTGTTACAAGCAATTTCTTCTTTTCCTACAATATTTTCTATCCAACTGAATCGTCATTTTCCAAATTAAATCTACTTTAAATTTTCGTCTGCAAATTTTTTGAAGTTGGACACGTCTAAAATTTTGAAAAACAGGAAAGGGTTAAAAGACAAGAGTCACCGACGTAGTTGAGAGAATAAAAAAATACTAGAGACAGAATTAAAGCCTGGTTCAAATTTAAAGGAATTGCAGTCGACAATTTAAAGTTCGTGGAATTTTATAATTTTTTTTTGTCATTTTGCTGGGTAGAAAACATTGTGCTAGACGAAGACAATGCTTGTTGCAACCAATGTCTTCATTTTACATAATGCTTCCCAAATTGTTTTCCTTGGTAGGCGTCCAATAGCGTCATTGTGTTAGAATGGGTTAGAGTACAGGAAGGGTTTTTTAATCGATGGAATTGGGTTTAACTCCATTTTCAACAGTATTTCAGTCATATCGCGGCGGCTGGAGCATCTAACAGTGGATTCCTGGTATTTCTCACACCAGTACTACCACTACATCCTTTCCTAGCCTCCAGCTGCTATCCCACTTAGGTTAACGATCATCCACCCATTGGTGAGAGACAAATGTTGGAAAGGGTATTTGCCGCCGCCGGGGATCGAACCCATGACACCCATGATTTAAGATTACGAGTCTGACGCGCTACATTCTGCGCTATGACGGCGGCAGTACAGAAAGGGGCAATCAATCTAAAATCAACCTATCATCAAAAACTCTCAATGTCTCGGCACTTGGAAAGTGCTACAGGGGTCCATATCCCGCTGATCATTTTTTTTTTTATCATTAAATATGCGGATGCTCAGCCAAATTATTACACATATATAAAGAAACTCCCAATTACGTCATGGTGTTGGTGGCATACAGACATTAATCAAACTTTATGACCGTTTAATTAATCATATCTAATTTCCTATCCCTGCTTAAAATACGCCAAATCAGCCACTAATAATAGAATTTCCGTCGTTCAAAATTGACGTAACCAACTTAACGCTAACCACAAAGTAACGTACTCAAATACGCCTATAATGTTTGACATTAAAAATTTATTATGCTTTATTCATATATATCCGTGACGTTAATTTTCTTCATCCTATAAATAAACTATTTAGAATTATACCTTTGTTAACGTCGTGTAAAGGGAATGAAAAAACTATTTCATGGTGAAATTAGCTAGTAATATACTGCTGGAACGAAAATACACGACTTAACGGATTTAGACCAATTTCTATCTTAATCGATTTTCACAGACTCACGAATTTCGACCAAAAAGGAAAGAAAAGACTGTTTGGATTTTCTTTTACGCAATTTCTCCACTTCTCACAACACCTACTACTCTACTTGACACTAAGATTGATACAAGAATTATAGAAGCTGGCAGTCACATCATGCTCTACACGTTATTGTTTCTCTAGGGTTTATCATTGTACACTGTTAATACATTACCATACAATGACATTTTGTGACACCCTGAAAAGATATGATCACGAAAAAACCTTGTCAGAAACGAAGAAATTGCTTGTCCATTCATTCTTTTCCCACAATGTTTTCTATCGAATTTGGTATTTTTTCTAATTTTAGCTTAATTTTAAATGCCATCAGCAACTGATTTCAATTTGGACTAGTCTTATTGGTTACACCGTCCGTCACCAAAACACACTGCAAACTGTTTAGTAATCTATTATCTATTTATAGTAATTCTTTTGTCGTTTTAGTCGAAAACGTGGTCGTAAGGGGTACCGGAGATACACGCATAAGGTCAACAATAGAAATTAAATTGAGTTTCTTTGTGTTTTACTTAAAACCGTAACACCTAATTCCTGCTTTATAAGTTTGGATTACCTTTCATAAACAAAACTCTTGTATCATTTTAAGCGTCATTGATAAAAGGCTTTCAAGACATGTGACATGGCATTATGTCCTTTGTTCGTGCGACCGTAAACTCCCCAGAAAGTATTTTGTGGATTCACGCCTTAATACAACAGACAAAACCACACATTTTTAGGGTTTGTCGTAATATTTTCGATTGTTTCAAAACGCTCGTTACATATATTAGCCAAACAGTATAAAGATTATAAGCGCAATCGACGGATAACATATTTAGCCGACGAATTCCTATTCCGTTCGGGTTTTAAATGTACTTCGCTGATATTCTTTTTTGTATCGAAACAAATATTGTTGCTTTTTCTTCTTTTTTAAAAGTTAGTATTTGTTGGTTTTAATGGGTTAAATGACACATTTAACAGTATGACAGTCACATTGCGCGGCTGGAGAATCTAACCATGGATTCCTGGTATTTCACACACCAGTACAAACGCTACAGCCTTTCCCAGCCTCAAGCTGCTCATCAATTAGGTTTACGATTATCCACCCTTTGGTGGGAGACAAATAACGGAAACGATATTTGCCGCGACCGTGGATCGAACCTGGGACCTAATTGGGAGTTTGACTTAAATTATGAACAGTCATATTCATTCAAAGTTGGCTTTATCACCTGCTTACAAATGTCTGAAAGCATTACATTTAGAATTTTGAAAATTTAGAGCCACAAATTCTTTCATAATCTGTGCAAGAGCCTCTTTAAATGTAACAGCATTTTACAAAATTAAAAGTTATCAGCCAAACTATAAATAGATGAAAGAAACACACATAAACATGTGACGAAATGTTTTTAAATCTTTTATTTTTTTCTGGCATATATGGCTCTCCTACAACCGCGAAAAGGGGAACATGCATCCTCTTTTTCGGGAAAACCTACAAGTTTTTATAATGGGTTATACAAATACCGAAAGTGTCGTATAGCATAGCTATATTTCTATGGAATTTGTGAGCAAAATGGCAATATCGTGAGTCAAGGCAAACATGCAAGTTCGAAGGGCAGAAAAATATGCTTTAAACAAATGTTGTTCCAATATTTGGACTTTTGGGATGGATGCCTTAGCACGCTGATATTTCATTTTAATTAGACTTCTTTTGACGCGGCCCACTTTAATACATCTGTAAATTATACTCGTAACATTTAAATTTACCATTTCGCAATATTGATATTAATTGATATTCTGTTGAAATCATTAATTTAATTTTTGTTCATTAAAGCTCCATATTTTAGCAAGCAAGCTATTATCATGGGGTGGTGTCCATCGCGCGTCCGTCCATTTACTTTAGAAATCTTCTCCACAGAAATAACTATACAGAATTTAACCAAAATTTCACAGAAATGATGGGTGATCCATTATCAGGTTCCTTCGGGGAGTTTTGATCGGAGGAAGGACATGGCTTTAATCGGCGGGGCTTATTCCATATTCATATATGGTGAAAGTTTAGAACACGTTCTTCTCACAAACCAGTGGATGGATTTTAACCAAATTTCACAAAAATGACCATCTGGCGACCCTTTATCAGATTCCTGGTCGAATGAAAAACTTTAACGGGCGGGAATAATTTTCATACATTGTGAAAGCTTTGAAAATCTTCTCCTCAGGAACCATGTAGTGGACTTCAACCAAATTTAACAGGAATGATCATTGTGTGACCCTTTATCGGATTAGATTAGATAAAAACATGGCTTTAATGGACGTGACAAATTTCAATATATGGTGAAATATTTTAAATTTTCTTCTCGGAAAGTTATTGATGGATTGAACCAAATTTCGCAGGAGTGGTCCTTTGGTGACTCTTAATCAGATTATCTAAAATATTTTGGGTTGGATGTAAAGCATTGCTTTAAAAGTCGGGGCTTATTTCCATATATGATACATTGTACTTTGGAAATCCTTTATCAGTTTTTTACGATGAATTTGATTAGATGAAAAGAAAAACGTGCCTTTTTTGGAGGGGGGGGGCTGATTTGCATATATGGTAAATACTGAAAACTTTCAAAATTATATATGAAACCTGTCGATGGATTTCAACCAAATTTCACAGGAATGATACCCAGGTGACTTTTTGTCAGATTCCTTTACATAATTTAGTTGTTTTAAAAAGTGGCTATCACAGTATGTCCTCATATTGTATGCAGTAAAAATTTTGTTAATACCTTTTCACCTGAGTTAGGAAATGAATTTCACATAATTTTACTTGACTTTTGTAAATAAGTGAATGTTTCAAAGGATTCCCTAGATTTCAGAGACCAGATTTAATTGCCAGATATGGCTAAACTTATTCAGTTTATATTGATTTTCTGAAAAGACCATTGCTTAATTAGTGTAATCAGTCCCGTGGAGTGATACAGGCGCTCAAGCGCCTCTTGTTTCCACAATACATTAGTTACACATCCATTTTAATGGCATATATATGAATCGTCTTTGAATGGTCATTGAACTGTCGATGAATTAATAACCTCGCAGATATAGATCCCTGAACAATGACTGAATAGGGTTTTTATGCCGTTTTGGAACAACTTTTTACTTGTATCACAGCAAAGTTCAAACCAACATGACTAACTGATCGGCCGGGAATCGAACCCACAACCATCGACCTCCACTCTAACCAATATGCTATGCAGGACCCCACCATGAAAGTAAAAACTGCTTGACAAAGTCAAGGTCTCCCCTAACAAACGTGGTTGTTTGATTATCATAAATGGACGTTAAGGGAAATGGGTGTTGCTCCCTTTTTATATATAAATATATTCAGTTCTAAATCATACACATGAACTTTTAGATTTCCTTGTTTAAACGTTTATTGTAATTTGGAAAACTGATATTTGTTCAACAGATTTTTTCGCGTTTTGTTTTATTAATGAATTCAACACTTAATTATTTAAACGAAAGGTCAATTTTGAGATAATTTATTTAATTTCGTCTTAATGTTTTTTTTTTTAATGAAATCAATCATCTAAAAAGCTGTCCAAGTTGTAAAGGATATATGCTATGGGTCCCGTATCTATTGCAAGCACAAACCATCGAAATATCGTAAAAAAATCACACTTTACGGTGTCTTTCTCCCTTAAACGTAATTCGCATAATTACACATTTTTACCCGTTTCCATACAAGCCCTCCTTTTTACACCCCTCAAAAAATGCTTTAGAAAACATTGTGGAAAATGAAGAAATTGCTTCTATCAAGCAATTTCTTATTTTTCCGCAATGTTTTCTACCTAAAAAGATGAAAAAAAAAAAAAAAATCCATCATTCTGGAATTGTCGTCTACAGCTTCTTTCAAGTTGGACTAGTCTAGATTTTTGTTTTGTTGGAATTGGTTAAAGAGTAAAACTTAAAGTAGGTGTATTGCCAGTCTTCCTGATAATGCAACGGATTGAGCTGAGAAATCTCACTTTTATCAAATTTGCATTTTAAACTGCTTTTCAAATTTAACGGATACACCAAAATGAAATATTGCCAAATTATAACTTGTTTGTCTTTCTGAAAATGTAAAAACATTCAACGGATTTTTCTGAATGTTTTGTTGATAATTTATAAAATAAGCAGAATTTATATCGGTATTCCCTCTAAATTTCGAGAAATCATTTAAAATTATCAAATATTTGGTGGGGACCAATATCTTTGACCCTCTTATCTTATTTCCACGATATTTCCTCAACCCAAATTCTACCTAACAGTATATATGGGTAGTTGTGGTTAGACATCATCTCTAGTCTGCAGGATATCACATGAGGTAGAACTACTATGGAACGATTAGTTCGTCAGTTTAACGTGTTGTGTTTTTTAGAGGAAAAACAATGAAATGAAATAAAAGGCACCACTGAAATGACACGTTCGATTTAGTACCAATAAGTTTTTTCAACAAACAGCTGAAAACATAATTGCGGTTTTTGAACGAGTTTGTTCATCCTTCGAGTTTGACGTTTTTTATGTTATTCTTTTTTTGTTTGTTTTAAGTTTGTAATTTCTACTCCCTCGTAAAATATTTGAAATGCCACATATAGTAATTTTAAACTATTTACAGCTTGTTTTCAGTGGTAGTCTTCAGCTTCTCTTTATAAAGAGACTTCGTTTTCTTTATGTTTGTGTGTTCTCCAATTTTATTTATTTTTTTTTTATTTTGATTACGATTTAGATATCCATAAAAAACAAAGCTTTCTCAGTATCTTTTAAATTTTGGAACAAGCAATTTATTTATTATCCACGATGTTTGCCAACTTTATTGCTTTATGGATATACAAAGTCGACAAAGGGTAATGGATTAAGTCCCGGCACGTTAGAAACTATCCGAAAACAAGTTTTTTTTGTCTTTATTACATTTTCTAAACATAACACCATATATTTCATTTGACGCCAACTTAAATCATGACATTAATAACATTAATTGTCTGCTCATTTCAAAGCTGTGTTTCATGGTGGTACAACATTGAATGTCATATATCACGTGACATATTGCGTTAAAGCCGCTTTGCTTTTTTTTCAAATAGATGTAGTCTCTAATCATTTATTAGTGAAACAAATGATGTTGGATGCGTTAGGCGCTGAAAAAATAATTCATAATTTATTCTATAATTTCAAATTCAACTTAATCCATTCCCATACAATCCCTCCTACAATTACACCGCGAAGAAAAACCTTTTTTGAAAACATTGTGGAAAATGAAGAAATTGCTTGAATTAAGCAATTTCTTCATTATCCACTATGTTTTCTATGCAAAAAGACAAATACACATATTGCATGCAACTTCTTTCAGTTTAGACCGGTCTACAATTTTGTTGTGTAGGAATGTTTTAAGCAGTTTTAAAATCAAATATACGATGTAATGAACTTAACGATCTTCCATGTACAAGAAACCTGCATTTCAAAGCTTCGAATTGTTCGATGTGCAGATAATAATTGCAATACTTCAAAATAGAGTATTTTCATTGGCCCAAATCGTATCACGTGATCAAATCAATTGCACTTTATACCTCGATAAAAGGCAGAACTATTTTCGACAAAAATAGAAACAAACAAGGTCAGGGATTTCCGATATTGGTGGCACTTCCAAGAAATACCAAACTTGTTTTGTTACTATTTATAGTCATCACCTTTTGAATTTCGATTTCCTCGAATTCCTTTATAATTCCATGGATTTTCAATAAATAGATAAACAAAAAGTGTCCTTATAACAATTATAATGTTCGTTTTAAACATGAAGATTTCGAAAAAAAACTCACCTTTATTAGCCGTAGATCCGAGATGTCGAATCGGCTTCGCCACATCAGCATGCATCGTGTCGATGTGGTAGGTTTATATTTCTTGTCTATTACAAAACATCTATTCATAATTCTAACTGTTATCGACCCAGATATCGTAATTTACAGAGTTTAAAGTTAGTATTTCCTCATAATTCCAAATAAATCCAACGAACGTTCGAATTTCCATTTCAAAAAACCCAAGCGACGAAATAAAATGTCCGCCGTTACAACGACTCGAGCGATAAACTGTGTCAATGTATCCATACGCCTGTCAAAGAAAAGTAACTCCGCCCACAGTTCGTTTATTTGTTTTTATTTTCATCTCTCTATCCGTTTCGGATTTGAAAATAGACGTATTGCAATTATATGGGCGTTATTTGCCATGTGCTAAGGCAATCGCACTTTATACTCCAATAAACGCAGTGAAAAATACACTTATCCTTATAATAAAATGCTTTCTTACATACCTCGATATTTCGGCATATCAGAGTTGCACGAGTAACGACGAATTAAATCATAATTCGACGATTAAGTCATCAATCTACAAATTTCATGAAATAACATGGACAAAGTTAAGACCTGAAGTACTTGTCGTAAGATTATCAGGGAAGTTAGTAAGAGAGCTTTATAAACGATCCTAGACAAGGTCGATGATCGTGTTTCTAAGACAAATCGGGTGTCAGATTTTTGTACTCACATAAACCTTCGCAATCAGGCTTTCGATCCATAACTCCCTCCCCAAAAACAAACAAATAACGCGAAATCTTGTGCAACAAGATGAACTCATTTACCCATTACCTTTACCACAATTTTTTAGAAGTTGAATGAAATTACAGACGGCAATTTCAAGCTGGTGGATTTGGAAAATGAAAAGAAATGCTTATTATAAGCCATTTCTTCATTTTCATCAACGTTTTCCTAGGGTTTTATTCTAGAGGGATGTAAAAAACAGGTTTGTGTGGGAATGGGTTAAAAATGATCCTATATATGTATAAGACAACGATTTCCATTTTTTGCTGTTCGAATATTTTGTGAGAAAAAATCTCTGAATCACGAAGCCTTGAATTTCATTGCAATTGTTTTGTACAATTCAGCGATGGTACTTTTAAGCGTGACTGATGATATGACCAAGAAAATGTCATTGATGAACAAGGTAGATCTAAAATGACTTAGAAGAACAGTATTTTCGGCGGCTTTGTAATTATTTAACGTCTCTCCTATGGATTACTGTCTATTATTTACACGCCATTTAGTTAGATTACTCTAATAAATCAGAGAAAAGGGCATGACGATATAAATTAGATATATGCTTTCATATTAATATGGACCCTATTTCGGGATAAAATAGTGTGGATCAGCATATCGTCGATGTTCTTTCAAAACTTCGTAACTACAGCTTGTTCGAAGCTGTTGTTACGAGGTTTTGCTAGAACACCTGCGAATTTCTAAAATTGGTTTTGAAAAGAATGGCTTTGCGAACTTTAGACTATCCAAGACAGTGTTTACACCTTTGAACCAAATCTTAATAAACGCGCACTGACAAATTAAAGAAAGATAAGTTACTTAAATTATTAAAATGTCAATAAGAATGCATACCGAATTATAATCCCCACATCCCCTTTTCATTAGCTCACCTCGGCAAAACGTGCTCATTGTGAGGTCATGTGATCATTGAATGTCTGTCGTCCGTCGTGTGTCGTCAAGTTTAAGTGCTTCCACTCTAGGGACCACAGTTTTGACTCAATCTTAATGAAACCTGACCAGAATAATTTTTAGGTCATAAGAATGAAGCCTGCTTATTAGGGAAAGATTCTATTGGAAAACACGGGAAAACGGGCCTTAATGACAATTTCTTTGTTTTCACTGCATATGCCACAATTTTATCTTATATACATGTCCATTTTCGAGTAAATCCGTAATCAATAGATGGAGATTTGTATAACATTCTTATCCGTTGACGTTATTCGGCTTAAAACATTATTAAAGATAGTTATGTGGAAAACGCAACGTTTTGGTGCCAACGGAAGTATCCGATGATCAATTGACCAATCGGTGGCCCGCCCACTGACTCCCTAGGATCCGCCTATCAGCTCAAACAGGAAGTTCCACTAGGATTTGAGAAGTGGTTATTTAGCAAAATTTATGGCCAGTAACATGCAACTAAAAAGTAAAATGGTTGATCGGCGACCTAAACGTCGTAGCTACAGCTGTAGTTACGATGTTTAGGTCGCCAAACCAATAAAAGAGGTTTACAAAAATGGCGACCAATGTTGGAGTTGAAAGCTCAGGTCCGGGTAGAATAAATAATTTGATTGGTCGGTTGATTCCTTGATTGACAGCCGCGATTTGTCTATTGCATTGATGCATATTGTTCAAGAAGTTTTTTTACTAAATCGGATATTTTGATTCAATCATAATTCCAAAATTTTGTGATTCCAAGAAGCCTTTACAGTTAAACAGGTTCTATTTTTATTTTGAGTGCATTTAGCTCTTCAGAAAAAACAACAAAACTAATTTCAAACCTTTCCCACACATTGCCACGTTTTGACGCTCATCAAATAATAGCCAATACACAAAACAACAACAACAACAAATTTGGAAGGCATTGTGTAACACGAAGGAAAATCTCACAACAAGCAATTTCTTCATTTTCCAGGATGTTTTCTACCAAGAAGGTTGAAAACATCCAAAATTTCATAAACTTTAAATTGTCATCTGCGACTCCGATCAATTTTTACCCGTCTATAAAATTTTGCCGTCTTGTGATGAGTTAACTCAAGTAATTCAAGACCATGGAGCACCATGACCTCACAGGAATGAAATAAACGCATGTCGAATGTTGTATCTTATTGTTAACACAATGTCACCATTTGTTACCTTTCAAAAGGCTGAAAGTTTTTTGTCCATTGTCATGGTTCAATGAGGGTCTTGATTTTTATAGCTCTGACATTTGTTATCTTCACTTTATAGAGCCGTACTCGTGTATTTTGGAAATTATATAACTTAGTATATTATAAAAACAATGCTGACAAGTAAGCATATCTTAAAACCCATATGTGTTCGTCCCAGTTACATAGTTAATTGCATGTACATGTAATTGGTATGTTATGAGCTAAGCTCTACAATCACAGATAAACGACAATTTCCTGTCCATACCACGACGCACTTTGGGCAATGCTTAAATGCCAAAGCCTCGAGTTGAAAGGATCAAATAGGAATATATCAAATAGGGTTGTCGATCGTTAGCAATTTATAAAAAGTATGATTTCCTAGCAACTATGTAAAGCTGGTATACAAAAATTGACGTAACATAATACAGCGAACACTTATTATGCATAAACACGATATTCATACATTTGCATTTATAGGTTTCGAAGGCATTACCATACCATCGCAATGCAATCCAAAGTTTTGACGCATTGAAGAATGAAAAATATGGAAACTGTGCGAGAAAAGGATATTCCTTCTTTCTTAACACAACGTTTTCTACCTTATTTAGAACTTATTTTCCGATCGTAGCGCACTTTAAAAACGTCGTCTGCAGCTTATTTCAGTTTGAACAGATCTAAAAAAAATTCGTCTGGAAATATGATTATGATTGCATTTGATATTTGTTAATAAAGTATTTGCTTTTTTTCTCGCAATATAATGCAGAAACTAAGTACACTTGTGTGTTTTTATTTATTTCAGACATATGTCGGCGACATTCTAGTTGCTGTAAACCCCTGCAAGCCAGTACCTTTATTTGACGGACAGGTAAGATTTTTTTTACTATATACCTATAAATGATCTCAATAAAATTCTGGCTATCTGATACAACTCAACAGAAAAATAATCCGTATTTGGCGAGTACCAAATACTGCAATATTCGTGTACCTTTGGACATGGACTACTTTTTGTATACTGATGTTCGGCGTTCTCTGTAAAGTGCCGATAGCGTTTGCATTTTGTTGTTGTTGTTGTAATTTCTTAATTATTTCAGGGGATTTTCATTATGCTATATGTGAGAAGGGTTTGTATTTGTAAATTTCGTGTTCTCGAATCGCGTGAAGGTATTTTTCATTGGACGACACCTTCGGTGTCATTCAAATGAAGAATACCTACACACGATTTTTGAACACGAAATCAACAAAAAATTAACGCACGCTGTTGTAATTCTCCCTGTCAAACCTGAAGAATGTTAAAGGCGATGGCTTAAAATATATGTAAAGTAAAACAAAAATCCCTAATTACAAAATAACGTGCTTTTAGAAAACGAAAAAAATCACTTTTATCATTGACGAAACATATTTAGTTTATATTCCTTTGTTATAATTTCTAAAAAAAGTACACCATAAAAATAATTACAATACAGAAAAGTACAGGAAAGAAGTGCATGCTTCATTTATATGATAAATACATGTATTCTAAGACTCAAAAGTTTCATCCCTAGGACAATGAAAGTGATAAACTAGCTACTTATATTACAAAGCATTTTTTCCCTTTTCCCGAATGTTTCTACCCTAAAAGACAATAAATCAATGAATACATTTCATCATCTGGAATTGTCGTCAGCAACGTCTTTAAATTCTGACGAGTATAAGCTTTTACCATCTGGTAATAGGTGCGTTCATGGTGTCCAGTGCTGTCGTAGCGGGGCTACGTTAGAACACATTTTTCTGTGATCTCTACACCATAAGTAAACTGTCAACGAACTGCTGTACATTTATGACATTCTGTGACATATTTAGACACTTATATTAGTTAACTGATAGTTACATGTAAAAACCGCCCTCCCATCTCATAATTGTCGGTGTAAGATTTGCCCTTAAGGACGAAACAGGTTGTTTTTTCTATAAATTTACAGTTATGATTATACCTCCACATTCGTTAATATGGAAAATTTGAAACAAAGATTTTTTTCCTTATTCTGCTTTTTCTTTATCTATTTCTTTAGTTATTTAATTATACATTTATCTATTTTGCATCTATTAATTTCTACATCTTTTTATATATTCATAAATTGTAAGTTTCGTTAACCCATTAACAGACGACAAATTTTTGACTGGTCAAAACTTTAAGAAGTTGCGGACGACATTTTATTGTTGATGAAATTTGTAAAAAATATTTGAGTTTATGTTGTAGAAAACATCATGGGTAGTGACGAAATTACTTGTGACAAGCATTTTTTCATTTTCGACAATATTTTCCTTTTTTTTCTCTTTTTTTTTGGGCGAACAATTAACCAATCGCGACTGTCAATCAAGGAATAAACCGACCAATCAAATAATTTATTCAGCCCGGACCTGAACTTATCAACTCCAACAATGTCCGCCATTCTTGTTTACCTTTATTGTTGGTTTGGCGACTTAAACGTCGTAACTACAGCTTATCCATGCCGTAGTTACGACATTAACGTCACAAACCAAAGATTTTACTTTTTTGTTAAATGCTATTATCCATAATTTTTGCAAAATAACGCTGTTATAAATCGAAACGGAACTTCCTGTCGGAGTTAATGGGCGGGGCCAAAGTAGTCAGTGAAGGGACTTGCGATTGGTCAATAAAAAACTCTATCCTCTACATGTGTATTAATAAACGTAGTTATGAGGTGGAGTAATTACCCCCTCTCCTCCCCCCTTTTTTTAGAGATAATTTCAAAATTTATGGATTATAAAATTTAATTTCACATATTTGTCACATAAAGAAGATTAATTGTAATAACCTGATATATGTAAAATTTCATGTTATAAGAATATCATGATACAATTAAGATACATTCCGCCTCCACATCTTAACTTTTATGGGGATTTTACAACAAGCCAAGGCCAAAGGCTATTCGTCTTAGCTTTTAAAGCAGTTCTATTTATGTTGTATATTTATTGGCAGGTTTGTATGAAATAAGAATGAATTATTACATATAAAAAGAAAAGGTTGGATATTGATCTTGGATGTATTTCACTTTCATAAACGTATTGTTTAATGAAACAAAATAAGAGAATCATATGTCACCATACATGAAAGTATGGAAAAAAAGACTCCAAACAGACAAAAACATAAAGCCTAGAAAGATAGTAATAAATCAAAAATAAATAATTAAAGAAAAATAAATAAATAAATGAAAAACAACGACAACTCACACGAAGAGTCGATCTCAGTCGACCTACGCAATCCACATAGACTGAGATTAGGTACTTTTGGCACTACCAAGGTAGCGTCATTTTGTGAGACGGTTTACCAACGAGCATGGGCCTTACATTTCAAAGAGTTTCATCTGGCCGTTTTAAGTACAGTCATGACACGGCCCGAACATCCCGATACTACAGTTAGTACATTCGCTGGTTGTCTTGAGGAAATTTGAATAAATATCTTCAGAGAGAACGTTGAGCTATCTGCCAACACTGCACGAACGTAAAGGCTGATCTCAGTCTTTATACACATGGTCTACATGAGAACTTGTAAACGCAAATGTTATTCGTTAAGCGAAAGGGGACTTCAGGAGAACACCATAGACCAATATTTGAAATAAAGAAAAAATGAATGGATAAAGCTGAGGTGTCACTCTAATTGAATATATATATATTAATTGATAATCATTCTTGATTCAGACAAAACAACAAAAAGCGAAAAGTTTCGACGCCGGTAAGCCTGCGCAAAACGCGCAGGTTGTCCGGGGTCGATACTTATCGCACTTCGTAGACTATCCATTTTTCGCTCGACTATAGACAAATGTTTTAGACTAGACCAAGTACATGTACATTATACCGGTACACATGTAAAAGTATATAGACTAGACCACTATAATGTTGTAACATTTGCAACCCTTTTAATTATTACCTACTTATTACAACATCATAGGTTGATCAACAGGTGTGAATATGTCATGTTCACATGACATATGGCTAGACAAGATCATCGGCTCTCGATGTGTTTTCATTATGGTATAGTCCTTAACCCATTCCCACTTGACAAAATTTTAGACTGGTCCAAATTTAAAAAAAGATGACATTTTCCAAGCTGATGGGATTTAAAGTTCCTTCACCTTTTTGGATGGAAAACATTGTGGATAATAAAGAAATTGCTTGATACAAGCAATTTCTTCATTTTCCACAATGTTTTCCAAAGCTTTTTCTTGAGATACGTAAAAAGGAGGGATTGAGTTGGAACTCTTAACTAGATCTTGGTTCGATCCAACTTAAGTACCCCTGTTTTGGCTAATATTTTTTTTCTTTTTTGGTATTTTCTTCAAAATAGTTCGAGAATCGACATTCTCATTTTTAAATAAGATTACCTACACTGTAGGTACATCAAAGAGGATTTCGTGAGTGCGCGAGCAAAATGTCTTAATTACAGCTTGTATAAAGCTGGAGTTAGGATATTTTGCTAGCACAATAACGATTTGTTGGGGGAGATAGTCTTTTAAAGGCCATTTTCACAATATATTTTATATTAATCATATTGTTTTATAGTTTATTGTTATTAATGTCCGGATCCCGAGTTTAGGAGTCATACGCGTTAACTCCACGCTATAGCCACGGCTCTTGACTTTAGAGCAAGAGGTGCACAAACTTCTACCCTTTTCGAGATCTGCATGGTTGTCGCCTTTCTTCTGCATACATAGACAATCTGCTGAGCGGAGTTACATGAACTCGCACGTGAAAATTCAATAAGAAAGCGTTTACGTTGATAAACATCGGGAAAAATAATAGTCAGCAAGAGTGTATCGCTATGGGTGTAAACGAATAATGTTTAGAGGATAAATGTTAAATAATTTAGTACTTTTGTTTTCACAAATTGAACATCGCGAAAACTCAATAAAGGCTAGATAGAATACCTTCGATAGTCATAGACGGTTTACAATAAATAAGAGATCTTATAAGTGAAAATGTCTTTAAACATAGATTTGAACTTGCGTCGTCATATTAGCTCATCAGAATGCTCAACATTAACTATTTGATCTGCCATTGTCCATGTAACGTATGCCGCCCAAAATTGCTTTAAACAACTTTTTCTCAATAATCTGTGAGCCAATCATGATAAGATTTGAAAAGGATATTCTGTGGATGAAGCTCTATAAAAAGTCTTCTTTTATAGTTGAAACCCATCCTTTTTATTGATTGTTGTGGTCACAATTAGGGGGTTGCAAATTCATTTTCTCGGAGACCAAAAAAACTAGACTATTGGTATGGCTTTTAATATTTCCTTGTTGACCTCTAAGAAATTTAGTCAAGTGATATCATTTAGGTCATAGTTCGTCTCCTCCAAGAACCACCCATATTTACAGAGAACCAAAGAGAGGCTATCTATTTAAGAACCAAAATCAAAAAAAAAAAAAAAAATCATTTCCATACAGTGACGCTTTATGACGCCCTTTGAAAAAAAGGGGGTAACATTGTGTAAGATAAAGAAATTGCTTGTCACAAGCATTTTTTTCATTTTACGCAATATTGTTCTATCCAGAAAGTTGAAAAATCTAAAATTTTGTAAACCTTTAATTTCCTTCTTTAAAATTGGACCAGTATAAAGTTCTGTCGTCTCGTAATGCACCCAGCTCTTTATACTTTGGTTCCATTCACCTCTTTTATATAGATACAAAGAATTGATTGATTGAATTTGGTTTAGCGCCACGTTTTACAGTATTTCAGTCATATCACGGCGGCTGGAGTACCTAACAAAGGATTCCTGGTATTTCTCACACCAGTACTACCACTACATCCTTTCCCAGCCTCAAGCTGCCATCCCACTTAGGTTTACGATTATCCTCCTATTGATGAGAGACAAATATCGGAAAGGATATTTGCCGCCGCCAGGGATCGAACCCATGAAATCCAATGGTTGAAGATTTTGAGCCTGATGCGCTACTGACTGCGCTATGACGGCGGCATAGATACAGAGAAGAATTATTTTTTGAAGATCTTCAACTTTGTGTATGCGCACAAAGTATATGTAGATCCATTAAATTTTATTCGAAAGTAATAAAATTTTTGCCTTGTTTTGCTTGATGGCATTAAATCATAAGTTTTGTTTTCACTAAGTTATGACGCGGATTCATATGTGATTAAGCCTTTAGGTTCTTATTAACTGGCCAGCGTGTCCTTATCTTACGATACCAGCAATATCGGAGAGCAGATGGGATAGGTTCACCAGACTAAAGCTCATATCTCAACGTAAACAAAAAAAAGTATTCTCTTCATTTCTAAATATATAGGGAGTGCATTCAGGGTGTCCTTGTTTTATACCTATAAGGTGATGATCTTTTATAACAGTTTTTAATGTCCATGGTTTTCGCGATGACAGGTTGTGTTACCTTCAGACTAAAGTGAGCGATACAGGACCATCGATTTCTCATTGTTTAAAAAATCCATTTCTACTATTTACCCACCTCTTATCAAACAGATGTTTATCTGAATAAAGGGTTTGATTTTCATCACAGAGAAGTAATTAATACCGAAGTAAAATTAATTAATTAAAGAAAAAATGCTAAACGTCTGCTTAAATACCGATGAACATTCCAGCTGGCCTTTGCTCGAGATACGATGAATTACGCCAATCTGTCTTCTTTATTCATTAGATTTGGACCCGTCACTATAATATGTCACACTGCTTCCAGTCCACATCAAAACGGTATACCTCGGTCCATACATTTTGCCTTTATTGCGGTTTCTCAAAACTAAGCCAAATCTTCACGTATTGTAAGCGGTCACTAGTTTAAGACCCGTATCAAGCACTTTATAAAATAAATCCTAGATATTTCAATAGGCAGAGTGTTAAGGATGTTTTTGACAATGTTCGAAACGAAACAGAATTTCTCATGTTATCTAGAAAAGATAGTAAATCGTAACGGTATGTGAAAAACAATCTATTTAAACTCAAATATATTTTGTTTTATTTTGTTTGTGTGTCTGTGTTTTCTTACAATTAAAAAAAAACCGAAAAAAAAAAAAAAAAAAAACCAAACAAACAAACAAAAAAAACCCACTTATCCATATATATGTATATTTCTTGATTTCTGATTAAACAAACACACAATAAACAACAACACAAGCAGAAACCTATCTATATTCCTATCCCTCGAAGTTCGGGGAGCATAGATTTGCATAGATTTTCTTTTTGTATATTAATATGCCAAACTACCAATATCAATCGCTACATAGTGTGATGCACATCAAAACCACTACAAACCATCGTTGCTTGTTTGTTTATTGTTTGTTTGTTTGTTTGGTTGGATGGTTTGTTGATGCTGTTCTTATGGTAATGTAAAAGGGGGTATTTCAAATTGCGCACGTGACTTCTTGAAAGGAAGTGAATTCAATTAACAGAACGTATGAACATTTTCCGACGATTTCACATTGGCGTGAAGGCCAGACACTGAGCGACCTGGACAGCTAATCGGGGTATTTATAATAATCTCTGATCACAAAGTGAAGCATGAGTTAGAGAGTAAAGTGAAAACGTTGATCAGACTGTGCGGATGCACAGGCTGATCTGAGTTTTTACTTGGCGCATATGTGTGATGGATTTGAAATAGTACGCACCGGTTCATATATTTTGGTGTTTTGTTTTAGTGATCAATATTTCCATTAACAACATGAAAAAGGAAGGGACACATTCAAACTTCATTTCAAAAGCTTTAACTCAGATTAGTTAAGAATATCAAATTAAGCCTTTTTTGTGTGGATAATGAAAAGCCAAAACAGCCCTGGAATTCACAAATTTTTGACAAATTTGAGAAAATGAAAAATTAGTTTCGTCCGTTACTTATCACACAGTAGTTGAGTTATGTTTTTCAAGACACGATTGAAATTATTTATACAGCTACAAATAAGTCAGTAACGACACCATTAAATATACGTGCAAGTTTAAAAACACCCCTGTTATATGTGACTGATATGTAAAAAAGTGACATATATAATAAATTCATTACAACAGGAAATGTCATTCTCTAAAAAATAAAACTATGTTAATGTGATTCTGAGTGTGCATCTTAATTTGAATTCCACAAAAGTTCAGTGTCATTTTAATTTTCACTTATTTAAGGTAACAACATGCAAAATCGTCATTCTGAATATATTAAAATGGCTGTATTGTACGAGTAGTGATATCATTACAATCGACGGATACCGATGTCAATTAAATGAAAACATAAAAAAAACAGATAAAAAGAAAGCATAAAAAAGGAAAAACAACAAGCCCAGCAACAACAAAAACGATTGACCAATCTAGTGTTTCATTTAGGCCGGCTCTGAAACTTGAATCCCAACATTCATAAAATGGTTACAAAATTAACTTCGCCAGCCAAAGGCTAGCCTCTTTATATTTAGAGTTGAGTTGAATATGTTATTTTAGAAAGTAATGTCGATTACTCCTCAGCCTAACCGTCATTGTTGATGGTTATCGGGCGTGGCCGGGAATCCACCAACCTGGCTAATAAGCAAGAACAGCGAAAGATAGACCCTATTATAATGATAATTAACCCAATTAACTCGTTCCCACACTATCCGACTCTTTTACACCCCTAAAGAAAAAGTTTTGGAAAACCCTTTGGAAAATTGAGAAATTGTATGTTACAAGCAATTTCTTCATTATGCACCCCCACCCCCCACCCCCCGTGCAGTCTGCGGAGAATCTGTTCTTGCCTATTAGTTGCAATGTTTGTTGTTGTTGTTATTTTTGTTGGTTTTTTTTTCAAGTCTATCTTAACTAGAAACATTATTCTATGCACTTCTATGGTCTATAAAAAATGTTAGGAACCAGGTCAATTTTACATGCACTCTATTGATTTATCTTTATATTTATACAAAGAGAGTATTTCAGATTTTATCTAAGCGTTGTGCTAACATAAAGATAGTATTTTAGATTTTATTCGATTTGATTTCAGCATCACTATGACTACAAAAACCTTATTTTACGAGATACCAAGCCGCCCCATCTGTTCTGGGTGGCTGACCACGCCTACAGGGAGCTCAAGGGTACAAGACGTAACCAGGTTATATTGGTATCTGGGGAGTCCGGGGCTGGGAAGACGGAGAGTACTAAATATATGATTCGACATCTGATGCATATCAGCCCAAGTCAAGATTCCAGACTACTGGATAAAATTGTACAGGTAATATAACTAGTTACTAAGGATACTATTTTGAAAAGTTGCACACAATGTAGTTCAGTAAAACAGCTGTCAAACAGAGACAGTCTTTGCTAATTAGATATTTATAGTATATTATAATATTTAGCAAATGAAATGAACATTTTTGTTTAAACCCTTTCCTGTATAATCACTGTTTTTTACGGTCCCATGTTCTTATACTTGGGAAAACATTGTGAAAAAGAAGAAATTGCTTGTAACAAGCAATTTCTTCTTTTTCCACAATATTTTCTACCCTACTGAACGATTATTCAAAAAATGAATTCAACTTTGAATTGTCATCTGCAAAACCTTTGAATTTGGACCAGTCTACGATTTCAAAAAACAGAAAAGGGTTAAATGAGGTATGAGACTAAGAATTTAATCACACTTCTGTATGAATCCGCTTTCCTACTACATACAG
The DNA here is from genome assembly GCA_946902895.1 of Fragum fragum. Taxonomy (NCBI): domain Eukaryota; kingdom Metazoa; phylum Mollusca; class Bivalvia; order Cardiida; family Cardiidae; genus Fragum; species Fragum fragum. Next base: position 7,208,020 of record OX336370.1, on the reverse strand, counting down.
TATGACTTTACCTCAATAGATGATGATGTATAACTTATGTCAAAGCTCTCGGCCTTATGGTTTAGGAGAAGAAGATTTAAAAAGTTTTCCTTCTTTATTTCTTTGTAAAATCAGGGATCGCAAAGAAAAGGGCTAATTTTCAGAATACGGATATTATTTGAAGTATTTTGGTAGAGGGTCAATAGATGATGATATATAACGAATATCAAAGCTCTCGGCCTTATGGTTTAGGAGAAGAAGACTTTTTAAAGTTTTCCTTCTTTATTTCTTTGTAAAATCAGGGATCGCACAGAAAAGGGCTAATTTTCAGAATACGGTAATTCTTTGAAGTCTTTTGATAGAGGGTCAATAGATGATGATTTGTACCAAATATCAAAGCTCTAGGCCTTACAGCTTGGGAGGAGAAGATTTTTTAAGTTTTTTCACTCCGTTGCCATGGCAACCAGAGTTCTTCATGGACTTCAATACTTTGGAGTATTCTGAAAGAGCATGATCTAAGGATACTTTTTGTGAAGTTTGGTTGAAATTCCATGGTGAGTTTAGGAGGAGAAGATTTTTTTGTAATTGTGAACGGACGAACAGACGGAGGGACGGATAGACAGACGGACGGACGGATGCCGGACGATGACCGATCACAATAGCTCCCCCAGAGCACTTCGTGCTCAGGTGAGCCAAAAATGTGTGTGTTTTTTTAGAAATTTGAAAAACATTCGCCCTGTGGTCTGTTGTTTTCTTTTTCACATTGTTACATGTAAAATATGTTCTCATGAACATGCATCTTTAACAGGTGAATCCATTACTGGAAGCATTCGGGAATGCCTGTACAGTTATCAATGGTAATTCGAGCCGTTTTGGAAAGTTTATTGAGCTGAGTTACTCACAGAATGGTACACTCTTGGGAGGTATATCTCATTTAATTTATTTATAAAATAAATGTTGCTCAACATGAAAAAGTTGGTTATCTGGGAGGTCCATGGGAGAAATACTTTAAAAAAGAATTCGTTTCTACCATGGGCCAAGAGAGATTATAATAAACCGTCGCTATACTACCAAAACAGCAAAAATTCGTTTTATTTGAGGTGAACTTTTGATAGCCCACAAACAATACATAATTGAGAGTTTGGATAGACCGTCCTAGATTCCAAAATTATTAGAAACGCTAAAATCTTTTACCCTGCTTTTATGCGGAAGACTGTTTTGCTACTGAGTTAGGCCATAATCCCTATGTAATCAGGGGAGAAAAATGGAGCGGCCAGACCGGGGTTCGAACCTTGGATCCCTCGCTTACAGGGCGACTGCTCTACCAATTGAGCTAACAAGCCATTTTCAAACCTGGTGTCGGTTTAATTCTATTATTGGAAAAGATGATCCAACTACATTTAGATTAACTAATATTCATGAAAGTCCTTCAGGTGGGAGGGTTTGAAAATTGCTGGAAATAAACATGAGAATTTTTTTAGAACAACCGTTTCAGATTCCGAAAATCTTCGAAATGTAAAAGTATTGACTGCGATTGGCAGTTTTTTTGTTTTTTTCCCTAAACTTATCATTTTCGCATTGTCTCCACTTTGTTTTATCAAAATCTCTGGAACAACTTAATTCATGGTAATCCTTTAACTCATTGTCAGACGGCAAAATATTAGACTGGTCCAATTTGTAAGGAGTTGCAGATGACAATTTAAGGTTCATGAAATGTAAGATTTTTTTAATTTTGTGGATAGAAAAGATTGTATGAAATGAGGAAATTGCTTGTTCCAGGCAGTTTCTTTATTTGACACAATCTTTTCAAGTTGCTTTTCTTGGGGATGGGGTATCCAGAAGCGTCACTGTGTGGGAATGGGTCAGGTGAAAAAGGGTTTTAAAATCATTGGCAATTTATCCGAGAAAAAATAGTTTGACTCTTTGTTGAATATCTTGATCACGTGTTATTCATTTCCTACCCTACTCCAGTCAGTACTTCTCCAAGATATTATGAATGTTTAGCAACCTTTCACATCGTAAGAGCTATAACCGATCTTTCTAGACTATAAAACAATTTATGACTGCTAAATTGTAATTGTATTTTTATGATTGGTGAAAACAGCTCCCCCCTCGTTTTGTAGCTAAAATTGACGATTACATCCTAGAGAAGTCTCGTGTAGTCCACCGTAGTTATGGCGAGAAGAACTTCCACGTGTTTTATGCTCTGTTTGCTGGTATGTCACGTGAACGACTCCTGTACTATTTCCTGGAAGATCCCGAATGTCACAGGTACATGCAGACACATAATCCACATTATACAACTGATAAGTGGTAATCTTGTTTCAGGAAACGTAATTTTGCGATATTTGCAAATGACCGATCGCCATTGTAATCAACAATTCTATTGGCCAACCAAATCCTTCATTTAGACCGGAAGTAACCTCTGAAGTCCCACATGTATGGTACACGTAAGCGTATTTGTTGGTGTGGTCAATTGAACGTCCTAAAGGCTCAATAGTCACAATATTCAAGTAACGAACCAACTATTTGCCTTTTAGGGTCCATGACCACATATTTTACAAAATAATGACTTTAATAAACTCTGTGAAACTGCCATGTTGGAGGTCAGTTGGCGTGACCAGCGATCCTTAAATATAAAGGCATATGAGCCTGTGCGTGACATTTTCAACAATTTGGCATGTGCGTGACTCGCACACATTTAGCACCCTGGACAGCCATTCGGAGCAATTAGAATATTCGCTAAATGTTTGAAGAAGCTTTGGGTCAGTATCTATCTACAGAGCGCAGAGTGAAGACTCTGATCAGACTGTGCGGAAGCACAGGCTGATCTGACTCTTTACTTGGCGCACATGTGTAATGGTTGGAAATGTCACGCACGCGCTCATTTCATAGTGAAAATTTATGTTTAATGTATAATACTAGTTCTTTGTAATGATCAAAACAAGTCTTTGCTAAGATATAAATTACCTGTAGAAATATTTTCCACAAAAGTTTAAATAGTACTTAGGTTTATTTGGTACACGAGAATGCCTTGACTTTTATGGAATAATTATACATAAAATATTGTTGAAAACGGGGCTAAACAGGAAATGTTTTTTAGCCAAATGTCAATAAGCAATTCGATTTGCACTACTAGCATTCATCCGGTAATTTTTCGTTCTTTGTTTTTTTCCAGAATTATGCGCGATGCAGAACCGACATTTGGAGTATATCGTGATGTCGAAGAATTCGAGTTTTATAAGAATATGTTTAACAATCTGACAGAAATCATGTCGGATGTAGGATTCTCAGACGAGGTATAGGATTATTATATTTTTCTCAATTAACTTGCTTCGTGATTTGTTTCTGTTTTATTTAACCCCACAAATTACGATCTTAAAAGTTTCACGTTGTTATTCAAAAGACGAGCTCAAGATATATATTTACAGAAGTGGTTTAACGATATCGAGAAAAGTAGTGCACTTTCTATTTTATATAAGTTCTTAAAGCCTTCTTTAGAAATAAGTTTATATCTAGAAAACAATATTCCTAAAGCACAACGAATCCAACTTTCCAGAATTAGAACCTCATCACATAGCTTAAGGATAGAAACCGAAAGATATGGAAATAATAGAATCCCTAGGTTAGAACGAATATGCCCTTGTTGTCAATCAGGCCAATTAGAAGACGAGTTCCACTTTGTTTTAGTTTGCAATTTATTTTCTGATATCAGGACAAAATTCCCGAAGCCCTACTTCTACAAAAACCCTACTTCTTACAAATAGTACACACATAACAACTCTAGTACGACTTAGTAAATGCTCAAAAATGGCATTCGACCGACGCAGTACTATACTTAATACGTGATATTGAATTATTAAGTATTATTAAAGATGTAGTTATTCGATACACCGTACTTTTGTCCGTTTGTTTATTTCATATGTTTTATTTCATTTCTGATACTGAACGTTTGGAGACAACAGACATGTATTGAGTAGATATTTCAACCTTTTTTGCTCTTCACGATATATGTAATATATATATATATTTCCATAGTAATTGTGTCTCTTGGAACAATAGAATATTTGAATATTTACCTATAGTCATCATGTTAAATGTATGGGGAAAAAGCTATTGTGAATCAAACGTGCAAAATCAGAGTTACTATCTTTGATCTATCATTTCTACCGAAAGTAGCCGCCGTCATAGCGCAGTTGGTAGCGCGTCGGACTGTCAATCTAGAGGTCCCGGGTTGGATTCCCGACGGCGGCACTCATCCTTTCCGACTACTTGTCTCCCACCAATGGGTCGATAATCGTAGACCTATGTGGGATAGCACCTGGAGGTAAGGAAAGGATGTAATGGCGGTACTGGTGTGAGAAATACCAGGAATCCATTGTTAGGTGGTCCAGCCGCCGCGATATAACTGAAAGATTGTTGAAAGCGGCGTTAAACCCCATTCAAACAAATCTACCGAAAGTAAATTGTATAATTGTTAAATTTTTGTGTATGACGAGATACATGTAATTGTATAAGTCAATAAAATCTATCTATCTATCTATCTATCTATCTATCTATCTATCTATCTATCTATCTATCTATCTATCTATCTATCTATCTATCTATCTATCTATCTATCTATCTATCTATCTATCTATCTATCTATCTATCTATCTATCTATCTATCTATCTATCTATCTATCTATCTATCTATCTATCTATCTATCTATCTATCTATCTATCTATCTATCTATCTATCTATCTATCTATCTATCTATCTATCTATCTATCTATCTATCTATCTATCTATCTATCTATCTATCTATCTATCTATCTATCTATCTATCTATCTATCTATCTATCTATCTATCTATCTATCTATCTATCTATCTATCTATCTATCTATCTATCTATCTATCTATCTATCTATCTATCTATCTATCTATCTATCTATCTATCTATCTATCTATCTATCTATCTATCTATCTATCTATCTATCTATCTATCTATCTATCTATCTATCTATCTATCTATCTATCTATCTATCTATCTATCTATCTATCTATCTATCTATCTATCTATCTATCTATCTATCTATCTATCTATCTATCTATCTATCTATCTATCTATCTATCTATCTATCTATCTATCTATCTATCTATCTATCTATCTATCTATCTATCTATCTATCTATCTATCTATCTATCTATCTATCTATCTATCTATCTATCTATCTATCTATCTATCTATCTATCTATCTATCTATCTATCTATCTATCTATCTATCTATCTATCTATCTATCTATCTATCTATCTATCTATCTATCTATCTATCTATCTATCTATCTATCTATCTATCTATCTATCTATCTATCTATCGGTTTTCTCTGTGTAGTCTTATCATATAAATCCATTCCCACACGACAAATTTTAGAATGGTCCAAATTCAAAGAATTAAAAGTTAATTGAATTGTAAATATCTCAGTCTTTTTAGGTAGAAAACAGTGTGAAAAATGAAGAAATTGCTTGCAACATGCAATTTCTTTATTTTTTCTACATTGTTTTCTCAAACAAATTTCTTGAGGGGCGTAAGAAAGTGGAATTGTTTAGGAGTGGATTAGATAATAAGCGGTTCATTTAAAGGTAGGTATCGATATTTTTTTCATGTCACAGACTTTAACTATTTTTATTTCCTCTCGTATACTATTTGAATACAATATGCCGAAAAGTAGTTTTGCTAAAATCGGAGGTCGCTTATCAGAAAAAAGCAGGGTATTTCCTTAATAGCCTACGTAGGCTATTAATCTATTTTTAGATTAATCCGAGACAGTTGCGAAGAATATATTATCATTCACGTGGTGTGAATAACCGTACGAACCTTGAATTTAGTTTAAATTATTACTTCATTTCAACTTCATCGTTACGTCATCAGGAGTAATATTCGCTAGCCGGTCTTTAATTCTGTAAAGATCAGCCCTAAACTGTCGTAAGCGTTATATGAATATAAACACTTACCGTAGTTTTGCGCTAACCCTTTAATGTGACCTGAATTAGGACGTTGGCTGTTTCGCTAGTAAATTTGTTACCTTCAGTTGACTTTGGGTCATATGCAAAAAAAGGTCATTCGATGTCGTCAGCCGACTTCCGTGATATCTAAAAATAACCTTGAATTTCGCTGAACCTTTCCGACATAACCACAAAAAGCTTCTTTGGGCTTATTAGATTACCAGAAAGACAATACCTGACTCGACTGAAAGTATTATCTAGGTTTCAGAAATACCGATACCCCCCCCCCCGATTACCCGATAATTAAACGAAGCTGAACTTCCTATTGATGTTCAGAACTAGCTCTTTTTCTCAACATAACACTAGATATCTGTTTATGTCCTACTGAGTCCGGCATGGAGCTGAAAACAATATAGATAGCATTTTACCGAATGCCGCCTATAACTTCATATATCCTTCTTAAAGTTATCAGATCGGCAATTTCAAGCTTGTTGTCTTCTCAAAACCCTGAAAGGGTATTTTGAATTAAGTGTTCACTTGAATTGAACCATGTAACAAAAACATTATCTGTTAAAGTCTTACACAGTCTCGTTCAACACTTTAGTTTGACTATTTCGTATTTTTATATTTTCCAGCATATCACCTTGATATTTCTGATCCTTGCTGCCATATTACACCTGGCAAACATTGTTTTTGTTCCCTGTGAAGATACTGACGGGGTCACGGTAGTCGACGAGTACCCTCTTCATGCTGTTGCAAAGTTACTGGGTATTGAAGATGAGGTCCAGCTGACAGAAGCACTTATATCGACAGTGAATTATATCAAAGGTTAGATAGTAACTGATTGTTATCATCTAATTAAGACAATTAAATTTTGTTCCTTGGCGATCACAACACTATAATTCCTGTCTGTTCAAGCTATGATTATGATTCTTAGTCACTCGCTGACGATATATGAAATCTTCAAAACCGGGATATTAACGACCATCATCCTCACCTCTCACCCCAACCCCCAAAATGAAACAAAGTAACAAGGACAACAACAACAACAACAACAACAACAACAAAAACATGTCAATGAAAATAATTTTCGCTTCTAGGCTTTATCCAGTATTAATATTGTACATTTTATATTTAAACCCATTACCACTTATTCACGCATTTCAACGCGATGAAAAAAAAATCATATTTTTAGAAACATTGTCAGAAAAGGAGAAATTACTTGTGACAAGCCACTGCTCCTTTTCTCACAATGTTCTTCCATCCCATATGACAGCTATTTTCAATGTTAGTGCACTTTGAAATGCCGTCTGTAACTTCTATGAATTTGTACCAGTCTAATTTTTGTCGTTAGGTTATGGGTTTGGGTGAATAAAAACAACAGCGATTCTTGTCGTCTCTAAAGTATAAGACTGTAACACTCGTACCCGTGTTCGTATGAATATACAAACTTGGCTATAATACCAGCCGAACTTACCGACCTTTCCTACTGTCTTTTTAAGATGAGAAGATCCAGTCCTGGAAGAACCTCCGAGAGGCCAACGACAGTCGAGATGCCTTGGTTAAAGAGTTGTATTCCAGGCTTTTTGGTTGGATAGTTGGGCAGGTGAACCGTAATATGTGGAACGGGGATAGCCAAGATAGGTGTGTATTGAAATGTAATTAACAAACTAAAAAAAAAACAAAAAAAAACATTTTATGGAAGAAAAGTTATCGAAATGTTATACAAATACATGTACTTTTAAATCCTGTTAATTGCTACTCCAATTAATCAACACCTTTGTTGCAATTAATCAGAAGTTGCTATTAAACGGAACTATTTGTTCTTTTTATCCAATGCATGTGAATGTAAACAGTTGCAATAAAGCAGTGGATTGCTATTATCAGGATTGCAATTAAAAGGATTCAATTGTACCACAACCGAAGAATAACATGCAAACAGTTGACGCCCATTGAGCTAGGAAGTTCAGCTTTGATATTAAACAGTGTTATGTTGCTAAATTAATTGCCAGTAGAATGTACCAAAACAGTAAACTGGTTGGTTGACGATATAAACGTCGTATTTATAGCTTTATTAAGCTGTAGTTACGACGCCGAAGTCGTCTGACCAACGAAAATGCTGGAGTCAATGTAAGAGTTCAAATTTTACATCTGGTTTCAATGAATTATTTAATTGGTCGATTGATTTTTTTATTGACTGAAGAGGTCAATCAATTACAGATTCTTTAATTAATATTCACATTTGCCATTTTAATGTACAGGAAATCATGCAAGAGTAAATGGTAAGATAATCATATAATCACATGTTTGTTTGTCTTCACAAAGAAGCATTTGGTCAAGTATCCTTGTATATTTCACAGCCGGAGCAAATACGTGTATTTGATATACATAGTTAGAAGTATATTGTTACATTACGTAATATTATATATATAAATATATAATATAAATATAACTATCGTTGCTTTTACAACATGTATATTTCAACATATGAGACATATCGGTAGAGAAAAAAACCCTCTCTGTGTTCCGTTAAACAAATGCTTGAAAAAGAGACTGGATCCAGCAGAAGTCGACCAGAGATCGCATTCAGAAAATAATAAAGGTGGCAACATCATTCTCGATACAAAAATCGTCAAATAATGGAAAGTTCTTACCTGATCAGCTTGCGCAATCCGCGAAGTCTTATTAGGTCAAAACTTTTCACACCGAACAGGAGGTCAATTTCGCCTTTCGGTTCACATTTATGTACATGTATTTCATTTCAATATAAACGATTGACCAATCGCTAGCCCCGCCCACTTACTCCATTTTTCCATGCCCATTGACTCCTGCAGGAAGTCCCGCTTCGATTTTAAACGGCGTTATTTTGCAAATTATGTTGCAATTAGCCAGTAACAAAAAGTAGAATAGTTTGTTGGTGACCTAAACGCAGTAACTACAGCATGTAGAAGCTTTAGTTACGACGTTTAAGTCGCCAAACCAACCAAAAAGGTTTTAAAAAAAGGCGGCTTATGCCGAAGCTCAAAGCTCGTCTAAATGAATGATTTCATTGGTCGAATAGTTATTTGATAGACAGCCGCGATTGGTCAATTACAACATGAGTAATACAAACTGTACATGTATCTGTAATAAGTGTATGATAATGTAAAGAAAGCAGTATCATCGTAGGCATATACATAAAGTATAGTCCATCAAGAATTAAAGCCTCCCACACACTCTAAGAAAAAAGCTTTCGAAACAAGAAGAAAAGGAAGAAATCCGTTGCAAAAAGGAATTCTTCATTGCCAACAATTATTTTTTCTCTAACAAAAAATCATTAGCTTAAAATTATCACCTACAACCTCTATCACTATTGACCAAACTAGTTTCTTTGTGTGTTGTAATAGGCTAGAATGTAACCTTGATGGGCTATACGTATATTTATCATTTACGTATTGTAATTATCATTGCACGTGTTGGTACCACAGGTGTTTTAGCAAAGTATTTTGAAACTGAGTTTCACTGATCATAGAACTCAAAGTGAAAAAAATATACTGTTACCGTTTTATACATAGAAGCGACACTTTAAAAGAATTGTTACTAAGGTTAGAGACAATAATTGCGCATCGCTTCCAACTATATGTATATAATTACTTGATAAGTATGGTAGATATGGAAGTTCCATTTAAAACCTAATTATATTTGGAAATCACCTCCCTTCTCTTTGATATTTGGCGCATTTTTGAACCTTTTTTATTGGTTTGGTGACTTAAACATCGTATTTACAGCTTATTCAAGCTTTAGTTACGACGTTAAGGTCGCCAACTAACCCCTTTTCTTTTTGTTACAAGCTACTGGCAATATTTCTTCTAAAATAACGCCGTTAAAAAATGAAGCGGAACTTTTTATTGGAGTCAGTGGACAAAGGAGTAATCAGACCTATTTCTATATAAAAGGAGTCTCGAGTAAAACACAGTCAAATTCGTCAGCTCGATTAGCTCAGTTGGTAGAGCACTTGACTTCAAACCTCAAGATCACGGGTTCGAGCCCTGGGCTGACATATCAACTAACAAAACTAATTGTCTTTCGGATGAGACGTTAAACCGAGGCCCCGTGTGACGATGTTATCCATCGAGCACGTTAAAGAACCAGGCGGAGCTCTCAGCAGTTTCGTCCTGTATCCTTGCACTATCCCCCGTAACAACTAACCGTCTTCTGGGGGCGTCGCTCATATAGGCATGTGCTACGGTAGCGACGATAAATAAACGGAAATAATCAAAAACACAGTCAAGTTGGTCAGCCCGATTAGCTCAGTTGGTAGAGCACTTGACTTCAAACCTCAAGATCACGGTTTCGAGCCCTGGGCTGACCATATCAACTAACGAACTAATTGTCTTTCGAATGAGACGTTAAACCGAAGCCCCGTGTGACGATGCTATCCATCGAGCACGTTAAAGAACCAGGCGGGGCGTTCAGCAGTTTCGTCCTGTATCCTTGCTCTATCCCCTGTAACAACTAACCGTCTTCTTGGGGCGTCGCACATATGGGCATGTGCTACGGTAGCGACGATAAATAAACGGAAATACACACACACAGTCAAGTAATAACTTGGCTACATCTATTCATTTGTTACGATTTGCTAATATCTGACGCACAGCGAGTGTTTATGGGTAGAAGATTGCCAGGGAATGGGTTAATACCGCCTCACATAGAAATCATTTTTGCAGAGTGATTTCAATCATCTATTCTTCCATTCACCCAGGTCAACCCGCGGCCCTTCCATTGGCCTTTTAGACATGTCCGGTTTCGAGAATTTCCCTTGTAATGGATTCGACCAGTTTTTGATTAACGTTACAAACGAGAAGTTACAGCAATATTTTATGGAGTACATATTTCCACAAGAACAACTGGACTATGAAAGAGAAGGGATTGTATGGAAAGATATACAGTATAGGAGTAATGATGATATCTTAGCTCTGATCTTCCAGGTGAGGGAAAATACATCGATGATAAAGATGATGAAGTTTTTCATGATGAAATTCACCCATTACCAGACTTATAAAAATTAGTTGGTCCAAATTGAAGAGGGTTGCGGACGAAGAATGTTTAAATTCTCAAAAAGTGTTATACAGAGTAGAAAACATCATGAGAAAAGGAGAAAATATTGGGGTTTTTTTTAATAAGCAATTTCTCCTTTTCTTACAATGTTTTCCTAGGAAATTTCTCGCGTAAAAAAGCGAAATGACTTGGTTTTGTTCCGTTTCCATAAAAAGGACAACAATTGTCAATTTAGACGTTAAGTTATTCAAGCATTTTATGTTTTTAGCTTTAAAAAAGCGAGAAAATAGAGGAAAAAGGCAAAGCGAAAAACGTATTCGATTTAAACATTTTAACCCTTGTCACACTGAACCCGGTATATTCCTATTTTGGCCGGAGGTATAGACTAAGATCAGTCTGCTCATAGTCTATACCACCTGCTAATCAACTAAACCAGAATTTGTTACTACATGATTTGTGAATATACATATTGACCATTAATTTGGTACTTCCAGTCCTTTGATTTTAATGCAATTCTGTTGTGGATTTATAATTCAGCATGACAAGGGTTAAATTTTTTATAAATAAGTATAACTAAATTACGCTTTTGAGAACATTCAACATGCTTCAAAAATACAACTCCAAAAGTTGCTAATTTAAAAAAATCAAGTTTTAATGTACCTGTTTAAACCAATTTATTTTTAACCCTTGTCATGCTGAATAAAATCCGTTCAAAAAGATACATTTCAATAAAAGGATTGTAAGTACAGAGAACTGATATTTCTTTAGAAAATCAATTTGATGAACAACTCCTGCTCATCAGGGGTAGCAGGTGGTGTAGACTAACATCAGACTGCACGTATGTACAGGGTGATCTTTGTCTATACCTCCTGCAAAAACAGGACTATTCTGGGATCAGCATGACAACGGTTAAGATGATGTAGATATTACATAAGAACACTAGTAAGTTGATAAGATTTCATACTTGGATTCACTTTGTCTTTTGCATTTGTATTCGTCGTCGATATTGTTTCTAACTGTTTTCCATTTCCACAAAATCTACAGAAGCCCCATGGTGTAATGCCGTTACTAGACGAAGAATCCAATTTTCCCCAGTCAACCGACTCTACCTTGGTAGAGAAACTAAAGACGTATTGTAATACAAGTGATCGTTTTTTGCCTTCCATGGGGAATAAAGTCCAGTTTGGAATACAGCATTATGCAGAGGATGTAAGTATTTTCATATGCAAAATGTGCACCAAATTTAATATCACTCACGGACAATATCTACAAATCACCAAACCAACACGAACGCTTCACATCAATGTCGACCGCTGTCTGAATTCAGAGTTCACTTCCGGTATGAAATAGGAGTAAGTTTCTATGAAAACAAAGATAATACTCGCTACATGTAATGCCATAAAACAAAAGAAAACAAATATTTCACTTAACCCATTCCCACACAATTCCTCCTTTTTACGCCCCTCAATAAAAAAGCTTAGGAAAACATTGTAGAAAATGAAGAAATTGCTTGTATCAAGCAATTTCTTCATTATCCACAATGTTTTCTTTCCAAAAGAAAAACAACAACAAAAAAAAAAAAACAAAATTCTATCAGCTTGAAATTGTCGTCTGCAGCCTCTTTCCATTTGGACCAGTCTAAAATTTTGTTGTGTGGGAATGGGTTAATAATATCGTGATATAATGCTGTTACATGAAAAAAACTTACTTTTACTGAAGCACTTTATATATATTTATATCGATGGCTTAGAGCAAACACATATTATGGGTCTATTCATACTCTGTTTTTGCTCTAAGCCCTTTTGTTCTTTTTGCATTTAGATTTGAAAGGTCAAGATAGCAGATTAAATCAAATATTTTACTTCTTTGTCGACTTTCATTTATAATGAAATCATATATAGCTTGTCAAATTGATTTGACAGGTTATAAAAAGCACACGTTAATATCTATCCGGTTCCTGTCGAGCATAAATTAAATTACTGTTGTATTTTATTTTGTTTTTTTTTTCATTTGGGTTTTATTTGTTTCCCATTACTTTTCAAGATGAAAAAAAAAGTTTCGGGCAAATTAAGAATTAAGATAGAAAACTTTTATAAATTATAAAAAGACCACACAATAAGACTTTTAGTTCAAATCGTTATTTCAGTTATCTGTGGCTTTCAGTGTTGGCAAAGGAAGATTTCATGACATTTTATAAACCTTATGATTAGTCCTTTATATGCTGTAGCCGGAATATTTCTGCTTTGGCGAGAGGTATAGACTAAGATCGGCCTGTTCATTTGTGCAGACTGATCTGAGTGTGCACTATCTGTTTTACGTCTTAAGCCAGATTTTTTAATTCAACTACCAAACAAAAGAAATATTGATCGACATTATAGGGTCTTTCAGTGCTATTAGCCCTTTGATTTTAAGGCAGTTTTGAACAAGATTTTATTTAGCATGACAGGGGTTACCAGGTCTTGTATAGAGATACGTGAACTTTGTTTTTTATCAAATTACAACAATTAATCATTTAACATCAGATTTTATTATTTCTATTTGCTTTGTAGGTAATTTACGATGCGAAAGGCTTTCTTGAAAGAAACAGAGACAAATTGAGCCAAGACTTGGTCGGTTGTCTTTTGAACAGCAACAATGATTTCATCAAGGATTTATTTACCGCTTCAATGTCCGAGACCGGGACTATTTCTGAGTAAGTAAACATGTGAATGACGGATCGCTGGCCACACTCATTGACCTCCGATAAAGTTGGTTGTTATTTCAACTTATCCCCACACTATCCCTCCTTTTAACGTCCCCAACAAAAAACGCTTTGGAAAACATTGTGGAAAAGGAAGAAATTGCTTGTCACAAGCAATTTCTTCATTATCCACAATGTTTCCTATCCAAAAAGACGAAAAAATTAAAATTCAATCAACTTGAAATTGTAGTCTACAACTTCTTTCAATTTGGACCAGTGTAAAATTTTGTTGCGCGGAAATAGGTTTAGACGTTCGAAACACGAAATATTTGGAATTAATGGTGAAGGCTTACACTGAATTTCCAATCTATAAAGCTGGTCTGATTAGATTTTAACTGACCAATCGCTGGCCTCACCAATTTCTCCGTTGATCATAACCTCTGACTCCGGCAGGAAGTCCCACTTCGAATTTTCAAAATTTATGGCAAATAGCATGTAACAAAAAAACGAATAGACTTGTAGATTTGCGACCTAAACGTCGTAAATACAGCTTGAATAAGCTGTGGTTACGACGCTTAAGCCATCAAACTAACAAATATGTTAACAAAAATAGCGGCCGATATCGGAGTTCAAAACTCACTTCTGGTCAACGATTTCATTGGTCGACTGATTATTTGATTGACAGCCACGATTGGTCATTTTACAGCGGCTAGCCTTCATTAGAACTCTGGAGAAGTTCGAATTCCAAACTAATGATATATATACGTACAGATTATTTTAAACGCCTTGACGTTTGGAGATGAATGTATTTTAGACTATCATTATTCTGGTAGCTGAACATTTAATTCCTAAAGCTTTACCTCCTCTGAAAACTATAACTTTGATATCAATTTTCAAAATCTTAAACATGACGCGTAAGGTGACAATATTTTTCAACAATCTCATTAAAATCATCTCTACGAAACCACTACGCTATCTCTCCGTTACGTAGGGACGTAGCAATGGGCTATTATGGTGGGTCTGATTTTAATCAGATTGATTTTCCATAGAACCCTATGATGAATTTGCGTTAGAAAATTGGTTGAGCATTTAGACCTGAAGTGAACATTGAACTCCCACATTGTTCCACGTTTTTGTGAATATATTTTTGTTTGTTTGTGGACTTAGATATCTCAACTACAGCTCATTCAAGCTATGGTTACGTAGTTTAGGTGACCAAACTATAGTTTTATTTGATGAAATATCTTAGTTATCATAAATCTCGGTGAAATTTTGTCAGAATGATTACCAGGTTACCGGTCCTTTTGTATATTGTCGAAAAAACGAAAGTTTAACCTTGCTTGTTATTTGCAAAATCATATTTTCACTGTTCACCATTTGGAATGTGCATTTCTAACAACTTCAAATATGTGCCAACTAACGACTTTGTCTGATCAGAGTCTCCACTATATTCACTACTTTGTTTTGATACAAGAATGAACTGTTTTAAGCTCCTACGAAAACATGCTTTTGAACCCAGACACTTAAACCTCGTTTACTCACAATTTTAACCTTTGGCAAAGTCATGATCCGCTAACTTACCGCACTTTCAGTACTTTGATAGGAGAACTCATTCCTCTTTTTCTTTTTTTGAAATTTGATCGGTGTTTATCTATATCCTCGTAACTACAGCTTAATTGAAGCTGAAGTTACTAGATTTTAGAAGTACACAAACGAATCGTTATTTCTTCTTAACCCTTTCCTATTTAATCATTGGTTTTTACGTCCCTGTGTTTTTATACTTGGGAAAAAATTGTGGAAAAGAAGAAATTGCTTGTAACAAGCAATTTCTTCTTTTTCCACAATATTTTTCTACCATACTGAATGATTTTTATTGAAATAAATTCAACTTTGAATTGTCGCCTGCAAAACCTTTGAATTTGGACCGGTCTTAAATTTCAAAAAACAGGAAAGGGTTAAATATTGAATCCGCATTGTTACAGCAATAAACCTATACATAACTTAGTTAGAAGTTAGCTAGGTGCAACTGGAGAGCCTAAGACGAACCGATTGTATCTCGTATCACAAAATAAATGTTGGAATAAAGATAGGACCGATTGACATTTCCGAAAACGGTGGGATTTTTGTAAGTCGTCGTGTTTCTACAAAAAAAGTTCCTGTACTTTGAATTCTCTATTGTCACTTTTGTGACAGTAAAAGTAATGAAGACGCTCTCGTTTTTTAGTTTTTCCTTTCATAAAGTAAATGTTCTTAACAGTTTAAGATGCGGTTTGCAAAAAACATGTATGATTACTTAATGAAAAAAGTGTCATATTTTATCACATGTTTCCTGTAAGGTGTCACGTGACGATGGAGCTTGGTACACATCTGTCAGTTTTGTTACATTTTCCATTAAAAATAACGAGTCTGTCTGAAAAAACGTATTTCGTTTTTTTCTTCGTTTTACACGCATTGTCATTTTCTAAAATGTCAACGAAAGGTTCTGAGTACTCCAAGAAAGAAAAAAAATATATTGTCGATGAGTGACTGAAAATTTCTAGCTATTTATTTTCCATTCCCACACGATCCCTCCTTTGTAGGCCGCTCAAGTAAAAAGCTCTGGGAAACATTGTGAAAAATGAAGAAATTGCTTGTTTCAGGCAATTTCTTCATTATCCACATTGTTTTCTATCCAAACAGATGAAAAAAAGAAAGAAAGAAATACTATAAATTTGAAATTGTTGCAGTTTTTTCCAACTTAGACCAGTCTAAAATTTTGTTGTTTTGGAATGGGCAAGGCCGTGCTTACGAGGTTTGGGTGCCCGATCAAATGTTATAATACATAATTTAGTGGTTCGTCAATATAGTGCGGTACCAGTTTTACAGCTATAATCTTACATGTTTTGATATAAGCATTAGGTAGAGAATGTCTCCGAGGTCGCGCCTGGTTCAGTGGTGAAGGTGGCGGACTAATGATCTCAGATGCGTTGGGGGCCTTGAGTTCAATCCTTGTCGTACTGTTTGTTATGTCCACACAATCACACTTTTGAAGATTAAGAAATTATTGCGATAACGAAGCAATTTCGTCATTATCCACAATTTTTCTACAAAACAACAACAACGAAAAGATGATTACATTCTTAAATTTTGTCATTTTGAAATGGGCTATATACGTCCTTAAACGTCCAACATATTTACGAAAAAATAAACAACATTTTTTTGTTATTGAGAAACGATACAAAAGACAATGCTCCCATTATGCCAACAGGAAAGAGTATGAAATTTGACCAATCGCGACTGTCAATCAAAGAAACTGTCGACCATTCAAATAATTCATTTAGCCCGGAAGTGAGTTATGATCAACAACATTGGCCGGCTTTAATGTGAAACACTTTTTTGGGTTATTTAAACGGCGCAACTACAGCTTATTCAATCTACAGTTACGACGTTTAACCAATTACCACACAATCCCGTTATTTGTTCATGAAAAGATTTAAGGAAGACATGGTTGTTACAAACAATTTCTTCATTTTTAACCATGTGTACTACCCCCCAAAAACGACAAAGATATTCAAAATTATCTAAACGTAAAACTATCGTCTGCAACTTTTTTAAAATCAGACAAGTCTGTAATTTTGCCGTATGGTAATGAGTTGGGCCTATAACCAATGATTTTTCTTTTTTGTTACTTGTTCTTGGTCATTAATTTTGAAAAAAAAACGCCGTTAAAAATCGAAGTGAAATTTCCTTTCGGGGTCATTTTGCTTGGGACGGGACCAGCGGAGTGAGTAGGCGGGTCCAGCGACCGATCCGTCAGTTTATTCCCTGAAGAATATCATACACTCTGACTGTTGTAACTCCAAACAGAGGAATCATTATTGAGGCTCACTGACCTCCGAAATGGCGATTCGAATGAGGTAGCTAACGGTATCATTTGAGTCTATGCGTGTCATTTCCAACCATTTCGCATGTGCGTGACTCGCACACATAGAGCACCCCGGAGAGCCATTCGGGGCAATTAGAATATTCACTGATTGATTAAAGAAGCTTTGGGTCAGTATCTATGTACAGAGGGCAGAGTGAAGACTCTGATCAGACTGTGCGAATGCACAGGCTGGTCCGAGTCTTTACTTGGCGCACATGTGTAATGGTTGGAAATGTCACGCATGGGCTCATTTTATAAATATGTGGTCGGGGACTTAAGATTAAAGTCAAACCGTTGGTTTGCGACCCAATCTGTATATCTACGGTTTGAAAAAGCTGTAGTTATGACATTTCCTCGCCAAACTAATAAAAATGATTCACATAAATGTTGGAGTTCAAAGTTGATTTCAAGTCTAAATGAAAGATTTTAATGGTAAATATTTTTTTGGTTGACAGCCACGATCTATCAATTTTAGCGTAAATCTAGAAGAATGAGTTTAGGATTCATAAATTACACGAGAAAAAAACACCAATTTAGACCCTTTTTTTCTAACTGTTAAAAAATAAATTCACAACGTAATTTGTCATGATTTGAAATTTTGCCATGAATCGTGAAAATTGCCATGAATTCGTTACGATTACATTTACAATACCAGTCTAATGGGTTTAAATAAACATTATATACCAATATCATAGCTATGCCGAAATATCTTTTTTTTTTTTTGCTTTAAAATGACTGAACTTAGGTGTATTTTCGTTTCTTGTCTTTCCCTTTCCCCTCATTTTTTGTTACACAGTTGAATAAAGGAGAAAAATAGGAGATTCGAATTTGAAGACCAAAAGATCATTTTTCCAAACTTGTTCTCAATTTTTTCTCACAAACATGTATCAGAAGTTGGCTTACCACCAAATTAAATGTTGGATTGTTTGGGGTTTAACGCCACTTTTAACAGTATTTCAGTCATATCGCGACGGCTTGAGCACCTAACAATGGATTCCTGTTTTTTTTCGCACCAGTACTACCACTTCATCCCTTCCTAGCCTCCAGCTGCTACCCCACTTAGGTTTACGATTAACAACTCATTGGTGGGAGACAAATGTCGGAAAGGATATATGCTCAAAATATAATATAGCTTGTTAGTTTCCAGATTGTCTCGGAGCTACAATTTCGACACGTTACTTGCAATTTTAAAGTCTTGTACAGTCTATGGGTGTGGAATTTTAAAACTTTATATATCAATTTATTTCTTTGTAGCGATTCTTCAAGAGACGAAATACTTTCGTTTTCAATTTATTATTTTTTTTCAAGCCTATAGCCAGAGGTATCAAACTAAATGTTTGACAAAAAGTCCATATTTTGAATCTATGAAAATATGGAGAAAAAAATGCTTGTTACAAGAAATTTCTCCTTTTCCATTAATATTTTCTGTCACATACCATGGTAAGATTTAAAATTTCATTCAATTTTCAATGTCATCTCCAACCTCTTTCAATTTGAACTGGTCTTAAATTTAAAAAAAAATGGGAAAGGGTTAAGTTTTTATTGCACCCCTGCGTTTTTTATTTCAATCATTTCATGTGAAAATTAAAGACAAAATCAACCGACGGACCAACATAGTCTGACCAGATTCATCAATACAGTCATTCGCATTATATTTCAAATCAAACTAAAAGACGTCCAGACTAATCAGTATCTTCACATAATGGAAATTTGGCGGATTGCTACACACTCCTACGGACCTCCGATAATGCAGGTTTCCGGAAATGACAAACTTTTTAAAATTATTTTAAATAAATATATGTATAACGGGAATTAAAACAAAAAGCTGACCGTGTTAGGGCGCTCTGATAAACGATTTGCAATCAGATCAGCTTGAATAAACTCTAATTACATACCCCGTAAAATTCGCCGATTAACTATAAAAGTTCTTTAGTAATAATTTGATTCGTCAATCGATTTTAAAATTGATAACGGCGATCTGCTTGTTGTTCGAACATTCGACATGAGCACACCCTTTAGAAACAAGAATAATGTATGTATCGAAATGAGTACATATTTTTACTGGCAAAAATCGCAGGGATTGAATGGCATGTCTCATTCCCTCCCAACCAATCCACATCCCAGACAAAGAAAAGACAAGAAAAAAAAACATTCTGGAAAATGAAGAAATTGCTTGTTACAAGCAATTTCTTCATTATCCAAAATGTTTTCTTCCCTAAAAATAAAGGTTTTATAAATTCCATCTACTTTAAATAATTGTCTGCAACTTCTTCCATTTTAGACCGGTCTAACATTTTGTTGTCTACTAATGGGTTTAAGCAAAAAATAAATTCCACAATAGGATAGCTTTGAGAGAATATTTATATTGGTAAGTTAGGTAGAGTTTTATATTAATTAAAAATAATGTTATTACTAGATGCATATCCGATGCATCCAGTTTTCCCCATTCTAACCTACGCTACAATATTACATACTCGTTCTATTGTTTCTTTTTTTATAACATCGCCTCGAGTTGAATTGAAGTGATTAAAATAAAGACTCAAATATGACAGCTCGTGACTTCAAGTTTTCAAATTTAGTCGCCGATATAAATGAGCGCTTTAGCCCCGTGCACGACAACTTTGACAGGCAGTAAGGCGGAAAAAATGACAAGATTTTCTATAATTAAAAATATAATTTACATTCGAGGCGTAGAGTTATGTACGTCAACATTGAGTGACGAGAGGTGGCCGTTTTACTCCGAGTTGAACCCTTGTTTTTTATGTACAACTTAAGACCTTGTTTTGACTAACACCGAGTGAAAAGATTTAAGAAAAATATTGCGATGAAAGGAAAAATGCTTGTGGCAAACGATGTTATCTTTTCACACAATACTTTGTATTCTATATAGATGTGCTTTTTTAACCCTTTACCACAGACTTGTCGAAATTCAAATATGTTGCTGGCGAGAATTTAATCTAAAAGAAATGTTTAGATTTTTTCAACTTTTCTGGGTAGAAAACATTGTCGCCAGCAATTTCTTCATTTTACTCAATGTTTTCCCAATTACCTTTCTTGAGGAGTGTCAAAAAGCGTCATTACATGGGACTCCGTTAAGAGGCCGTTTGAAATATCATATGCAATATCATTTAATTTCTATTTGTCTTGTTATAAAGATAGTGGCTTACCCTTATTAGATCAAATTTAAGACAACGGGGAAATAAGGACAATGTTGTTTGCGGCTCTATACTGTATGAAAATCTTAGAAAACAAACTTGAGATGTTTTTAGTTTCTTATATTATGCACGAAATAATATTTTATACGATTGTGGCAAGCATTTGTGGTTCAATATTTGCATCTCCTCTAATTTCAAATTTGTCGTCTGGTACCTAGGCCACTAAGATACCCTATAACCCCAACAACGTGTATCAACAAACTAAAGCTAGACAGCGAAAAATCTGAAAGGTCGAAAAGGGGGCAATGTTAAGACAAAAAGTGGCATAAATCACACAAAAAGTGGCATAAATCACACAAACTGTGGCATAATTCATACAAAATTAACGTTTTTGCGATTTCGACTTTTACTAAAGTATCTAATGCCATATATGTAAGCTGGTAATACTGTCTCTACATTAGATTTCTTTATTTTTTCGAAAGGTACCAACGTATATAACCAGGGCCATACAATATAGACTGGTAACATTGTCTACTTTAACCCATTCCCAAACAACACAATTATAGACTGGTTATTTGAAAAAAGCTGCAGACGACAATTTCAAGTTGATAGAGTTTAAATTTATTTCTTCATTTCGGATAGAAATAGGAGCGTAAAAGGGAGGGGTTATGTTGGAATAGGTAAATCGACAGTGGTACCAGTCTAGGACATTATTTAACATGCACGGATCATTTGTACCAGTCGAAGCCGCCCCTAATCCCTTCAACTACAACCACTCAATATACTAAATGGAATCATAGCAGAGATCGAAAAGAAGGAAAAACTGCTTCTGGTTTAAACATCATTACCAAAATGAAAATGGCTTTTGTAAGATAATAAACATGTGCTTAACCCATTCCAACTCAATCCCTCCTTTTTACGCCACTCGAGAAAAAAAGCTTTCGAAAACATTGTGGAAAATGAAGAAATTGCTTGTATCAAGCAATTACTTCATTATCCACAATGTTTTCTATCCAAAAAGACGGAAAAATTCAAAATTCCATCAACTTTAAATTATCGTCTGCAGCTTCTTTCAATTTGGACCAGTCTAAAATTTTGCTTTGTTGGAATGGGTTAAGTAACTGAAGATAATCTTCAATGATATCCGTTCTTAATTAAACTCCTAACGTAGGACTTTAGCAGTATCCTTTAATAGCATTCAGATTTAGTAGCATCCTTGGTTTCAAATAAATATTTAAAGCCTTTTATCTTTTACTACTATTACAGATATAAACAAGACCAATATCACAAAGTTTCTCTTTTAATAGAATATAAATAGTTGTCTATTTGTGGTTTGTAGGATCGTCTATTTGTAATACAAAGTGTTTTAATTTAGATAGCCCTTCCTTATATCGCTTTTAAATTTGTCTGGATTTGTTTTATAGCTTCCTTTACAAAATTAATAATAGTATATTGACGCAGTTCTACAGTTCGATTACAATACAGGTCTGATCATTTATTCCGGAAACATTTAATGCGTTCTTTTACAACTTTACTGTCCATTCAGCATTTTCGTAGGGTCTCCTATTAACTGACTTGCTCAAAGACCCACAGGTCGGGAACCTGATTGTCGTTGAGGCAGATAAAAAAAAAGAGAACAATACTTTTTCTTCCAAAAATCAGAACACTAAGTTTTATTATAGCTTGAATTAAAGCCATATCAATCGGTTTTAGCTTCAGTTATCAACATTCTTGCACTCTGACTGGTTGAAAGATATATTTCGTAACTTCCTGAACAGCAATGAATACGGAAACTATTTTGTATGCATGCGCACAAAGTTGTCTTAAAAGAAAACTGCCCTAAACTGTTTTCTTTTTCATTATCATCATTATTCTTATAAACCCGTTACTAGACGACAATCTTCTATAAAGGCTCGAACTTAAAGAACTTCAAGTTAACGAAACGTATCTCAAGGAAGAAAAACACTTTTACCATTTTGCACAGTATTTCCAAAGCTCTTATGTTGGAGACGTTAAAAGCGGAACTGTGTTGGAATAGATTGAATTTAAGAGAATATCCCCCCCCTTTTTATATGTTTTCATTCACCGGCGAAGCGGTTCATTACGGCAGTGAAATTAAGTTATTATATTCATGAACCATTGATAAAAAAATCTTTGTATTCCTAAAACAATATAAGTCTTTAGCCTTTCATACCCTATTTAGATTTAGGTTCTTTTTCAAATGTGTTTATCCCTATAGACATTTGTTTCGAAACTCAAATTTTAATCGCGTTAACCCGTTACTAGACGAAATCTTCTAGACTTGTCCAAATTGACAATAGTTGAAACGACAATTTTTCGCTTGGTTGGATTTTAAAAAAAAAAACTTTTGGGGTAGAAAATATTGTGCTGAATGAAGAAATTGCTTATAACGAGCAACTTCTTCATTTTTCACAATGTTTTTAAAAGCTGTCTTCTTTAGGGCGTCAAAAAGCGTCATAATGTAGAAACAGGTTAAACATAGGAAAACGTCTTGTAATTCTCTACATTTTTGTAGACCCCTTCATATGAAACAAGTTCACGTGTGTTCGATTATTCATAATATGTCATCAAAGGATATTACGTGACTCAAGTGATCAATGACAAGCAAAACGTCGTAGCAACAGCTTAATCAAGGTGTAGTTACGATATTATATTGTTATTTTTGTCCACTTTAATACTGCTACACCGAAAGATGCACTTTTAAAATGTTAAACATTTAAATTTCCGTTGTAATATCCATTTTTTTCATCAAATTATCTGTTTCGATATTTCATTGTTGTCCTATGTTTAATAACATAAAGACATAACATCTGTCATCAAATCGCTTAAGTAAATACTTGCGTTGTCTCAATGTTGTAATATGGCTACACCAATAGTTGGTGCAGATTACACTTCAAATTTCGCTAAATTGCAAAATAATAAGTGTCAAATAGGGTAGAACACATTATGCGAAAAGGAGAAATCGCTTGCCACAAGCAATTTCTCCTTTTCTCATAATGTGTTCTACCCTATTTCTCACGATGTTTTCCATGGTTGTAATTCTACAGGGCGTCAGAAAGGCGTATTTGTGAGGTAATTATTTAATATCTGTGTAATGTATCGAGATGCCTATATTGGTACTCTGGTAGATTTGCCAGCAAACCTGCATCTAGAACACAGGCATTTGCTTTATATATCTCATGAATAAAAGTTACATAGCGGCCATAATACACTATCAAATAAGACTTATATTATTAGCATATAGATAAATGGAATTTAATGACAGGAATATAAAAAAAAAATAAGCACCTGTGATCTAAAATAAAAAGAAAGACAGACATATTTTCATCAGTACATCTAGTTATAAATCTTTAATAGGGTTACTGTCTGTGTAAGGCGGACTTATTACCTGAGAGAAGTCGAGTCTGCGTTTTCGAATCCCGACTTCGCCACTGGTCAAAATCGTATTTCTTTTAGGAAGGCATTTCAGCGCCCAAACCTAATGCAGATAATACCCAGGGAGCATACAACTCGCTGGAATTTATCGTGATATAACAGAAAAAAGTTTAAAGCTGCGTTAAAGCCAATACTAACAAACAGATATTCTGTGAAATTGGGCATAAATGTGATATCAAAAAAAGACCTGGCCGTACAGTTTACTTTGTGATGATATTTCCGATTGCAAAGCAACTCGAAATTAAACGCCTTCGTGAAATGTTTTTATGAAATGTGTCATAAACGTAAATATTATTTTATGTTGAATGTTTATACTTCAGATTTGCCAGTAAAGTTGCCTCTAGACCAAAGCTACCAAATGTATGGCCGTCAGCAATAGATCCAAAACAACTCACAGAATCTGTGTCAAGAAAGGCCTCTCTGAGGATTAAAAACAACAGGTAATTCAAGTGTTTTGATGACATCTTTCGAAAATAAGCCTCTTTCGGAATGGTAAATAGACGAAATCTCTGGTCCTTCCCACTTACCTTGTTGGTCCCGCCCATTGACTCCGACTAGAAGTTCCACTTCGATATTTAACGGCTGCGCTTTGCAAAATTTATGACAAGTATCATGTAACAAAAAAGGAGAATGGTTGGTTGGCGACCTTAACTCGTAACTACAATGTAGTTACGACTTTTGAGTCGCCAAAGCAACAAAAAACCTTAACAACTTGGCGGCCAATATCGGAGTTCAAAACTCACATCTGTTCTAAATGTATAATTTGATATTCATACCGAACGTAATGAAGGTTACAAGAGAAAGGTGGTCATAACTTCTTCGTTATCTAGTACGCTACACTATTTAATTCCCAGTTCTCATTCCATTGGCTTATAGTTCGAAATCTTTGCTATAAAAGAAATGTTTCCGAAAGTTAACGGCATGCTAAATCTTAAACTTCGATGAATAAACCAAAGAGTCTAAAAGGCGAGCGTAAAAACACTGTTTTGAGAACGAATATGCGTTCATTTTTTATTCAGATCGACAAAAAGAAAACGTTTAAGATAAAACATATACTTCATTATCATAATTCACATAAAAATAGACCTGTAATTGGCTGATCGCGTCTGTCAATCAAAGAATCAATCGACCAATCAAACTATTCATTTAGACGGGAAGTGATTTTTACGACCATCTTTCTTGTTGGTCTGGATACGTTATTTTGTGAATTGCCAATCATTCGCCCATTCTAATTATTGCTGCAATTACCAACCATATGATTTAATTTTAGTTTCGTCTATCAAAAACGGGCATTCTTATAGGTTAAAAAATATTCATGACTCCACGAATTTAGAGCACGCAGCGATTTTGTATGCTTCCGCACAAAATATTCCCATACAAAAAGGTATCAACATTTGTAAAATATTTTATTTTTCCGCGTATACATACAATGAGATTGTTTTTTTCCGTTCATACCTCCATGAAAAAAAAAATAATCTCTTCATCTCAAAATAACTCCGTAGAATATCTAAATCGAACTTCCTGATGGAGTAGGTGGTTCACGTGATCAGTGAATTATTTTGCATCTATTTTCGTTTCAGATTATCTCGAAATCTGTCCGGGGATACCCTCGAAAGTGACGCGACCCTGTCACGTGCTTCTCCGACAGTTACCAGACATTTCAAGGTAATTATATATTTTTACAGTTTAAAAACACCCTGAAATAGAAGCTTATATCTTTAATTTTCGTCTAAAAAATTCCTTAATAAGGGAAGATCATAAATTCTAAATTCCCAAATCTGTCTCTTTTATTGACAAAAACGGACGTTAATTTCAATACTTTACCAGAGACTTTTGGTTTCCTGTTCGTTTAGAAATAAGTCAACAAGCGTATCATTCATTCCGTTCCGTTAATTTAGTTTGTTGATTTTCCTTTTTCATCTAATTTCAAACTCTTTTTTACAGAGATCCTTATCCGACTTGATGAATAAGCTATCTCTTGCCCACCCTCTATTTGTACGGTAAGTACTCGTATCATATTCTATTTTCACCGTTCTGTTTTTGTCCTTTTGAGGAATTCCATCAAAGACTCTAGACAATTCTCATTTTCTAGACAAATCAATTCATTAATACGATAAATTGGCAAGAAAAGGCTCTTTAGACATACATTTATAATATCTTCTTTTTCAATTAAGAGATGAATTAAATAAAAATGTTTTCATGGAGGTTCGTGGAGGTTTCAAAAAGCCTGATCAAACTAAATGAATACGCGAAGTTTTGTATTGCTTGTATTTCTACTGATTAGATTCTTTATATTTATCTTAATTCTAAATGCTATGCCACTATTTTTAGCAAGAAAATGATCTCATCTTGATTTAGCACATTGTCATTCTAATTCAAAAACATTGTAACTGCAGCCCATTAACTCAGACAACAAGTTCCGCTTCGATTTTTAGCGGCGTTAC
The DNA here is from genome assembly GCA_946902895.1 of Fragum fragum. Taxonomy (NCBI): domain Eukaryota; kingdom Metazoa; phylum Mollusca; class Bivalvia; order Cardiida; family Cardiidae; genus Fragum; species Fragum fragum. The sequence continues at coordinate 7,181,377 of OX336370.1, read as the reverse complement.
ATGTATTTTGTAAATTCATGGCCAGCAGTACATAACAAAAAGTAAAATGGTTGGTTGGTGACCTAAACGTCGTATGTACAGCTTGAATAAGCTGTACTTACGACGTTTAAGTCGCCAAACCAACATTATAGGTTGGCAGTAGGAGTTGATAAGCTCAGGTCCGGGCTGAATAAATTATTTGATTAGTCGGTTTATTTCTTGATCGAAAGTCGGGATTGGTCAATTAAGGGATCGCTAGCACCTCTCAGAAAGTTCCATTTCGGTTATTAATCTGCATTTTTGTAAGTCGTAGCTACGACGTTTAAGTCGCCACAACAACAAAAGTGCTCAACATAAATGTCGGTCGATGTTAGAGTTCAAAGGTCACTTCCTGTCCAAATGAATGATTTGATTGGTCGATTGATTGTTTGATTGACAATCGCAGTCTGTCAATTTCACGTGAAGTGTATCTATTTACCAAGGGGAACTCTTAGGTATATGGTAATATTATATAACCAAAGTTCGATTCGAATTCTGCAATAATCAAAACTATTTCGTCAATATGATTTATATGTAGTTCGTGAGTAATACATAAACTCAATCGTTTTGTTATAGATGGTTTGGTTACATGTCTTGCTCATTAATGGTAAATACTTCGATTTTGAGATCGCCCACGAAACAAGGAACACCTCATTTTCAAAATCATATACTTGTTTACATTTTATTTGGAGTTAGCTAATTGAAACGCACAGTTTTTTTTATTTGGGAGGAACAGGTGTTAGGCCTTTTTTTCCGATTGCCCTTATACCCGACGTGATATAAATAAACGTCGACAATTGATACCCGGACTTGTCAGTCCGATTAGCTTAGTTGGTAGAGCACTTGACTTTAAACGTAAAGATCGCGGGTTCGAGCCCTGGGCCGACCATATCAACCAACAAACTAATCTTCTTTTCCTTTGAGACGTTACACTGAGGCCCCTTTGCATCGAGCACGTCAAAGAAACAGGTGGAGCTCTCTGCAATTTCGTCCTGTACCCTTGCACTATCCCCCGTGACAACTTACCGTCTTTTGGGGCGTCTCTCATGTGGGCATATGCGACAATGAAAAACGGAAATCTGGTTTGGAAGTGAAAGTTGATCTAGAAAAAAATATGTAATTCATTTGACTGGCTACTTAAACATCGTAAATTAAGCTTATTAAGCTGATGTCCTGACGTTCAAGTCGCTAACAGACAAATTTCTTTTTGTGTTATATTCTTGTCATAAATTGGACAAATAAACTTTTTTCGATATCTGAGACAAACTATTTTGACGGAGGTCATTTGGCCTGGCCAGCGATTCATTATTTTGTAAATCACATTCATCTCACGTGCCTATGATGTCAAACATAACGTTTGAACTTGAGTTGTGTCCCAAATTCAGAGTTTGTCATCAAACCACTCATCCAAAGATTTGAAAAAATGTTAAAACCACAAAACACACCTGTTTTTGTTCCTAGAGTATAGAAAACTGAAAGCAAAGGATAAAAATGTAAGGAGAAAAACTTAGTCGTGTGCATTACATGTAAGCCATGTCCTATGTCAAAAAATTACGGTTTTACTAGTTTTTTTTCCCATTTTTTTGTATGTGTTCCGCGTAATTCCTTTCTGTGCAAAATTTGATGTAGTAAAATAAGGATACATCGTCGGTGTAATGCTAAAACCTCGTAACTACAGCTTGGCTCAAGCTGTAGTTACGATGTTTTGGAATCACATCGACGATATTTAAATTCTTGACTAGGCTATACGTCAAATTATGTTTAAAAGTAAGCGAAGCAGAACGCTATCTTGAATGCCCATCCATTGTTTTGTTCGTCATTATAATGGATGGATTTAAATACATGTAATGGTGTTTCGAGTCCTGCCCTCAATTAGTGGTTCGGATTTTTTTGTCTGTGTTTTTGACATTGAAAACATTGGGACATATATAGACATATGCTAGTCATACAATAAAAAAACTATCTGAGTGCTTTTGTTTTATTTATCGATTGCGGAATCATTACGACATTAAGAAATATTTATCGTTAAAGAAATTAAAAACGCCATAGTGTGTTTTTCCTTGTGATATTTATTTTCTTTGCGTTTATAAAAAAGAACTTTCGTGTTTAGGTTTTGAAAACCCATTTACTTTCGATGAGATATTGCTCGGAATACACGCGTTAACATTATTTTATTTCCGTTCTTGGATTACTTTGCCTTAAAGGTAGGTATGTCTTAGAAATATGATACAAATCTCTCTTTGGTTTGTTAGTTAAATCATTCCCACACAACACCCCCTCCCAAACACACACACACACACTTTTCACGCCCAATCAGAAAAAAAGCTTTTGAAAGCATTGTGGACGATGAAGAAATTGCTTCATTATCTACAAAGTTTTCTACCCATAAGACAGAAAAAATGAGAATTCGATAAACTTGAAATTGTTGTCTGCAACTCCTTTCAATTTGAACAAGTCTAAAATGTTGTCGTTCGGAAATTGGTTAAGTCATGTTGGTGGTGCAGCTTTTTACGTAGATTTTACTAAAATACAGGGCTGTAATATTGATATAAATGTTCCACTAAATCGCCGATCAATATAGTTCGAGTCTCAACTAATCATGGCACAAACACACATTTAGATAAGGAGCCAAAGAGGGCCTTGATTGCTCTATTGACACTTCGATCCAGACATTATTCAAGTTTTTGCTTCTTTTGCTCGATGTTTTTCAATTATAAGAAATGAAGAGAATATTTTTTTGCTTTCTTGGAGGTATGAACCGGAAAAAGAAATCACACTGTATGAATACGCGAAGCGGATTCATACATTAGTGCGATTAGGTTTTTATGTTTAATACCTCCGTAAAAACAACATCAACAACAACAACAAAACCAATTTTCTTCATTTCTTGTAATTTATAGCATCGAGCAACAAAAGCAAAAACTTTACAAATTTTGATTCTTTTTGTATGGAACTATTTTTGCAGAAGCATACAAAATAGCTGTGTGCTCAAAATGAAGGTGAAGGTATGAATATTTTTTTCGACCAACCAGAAGGTCTGCTGCTTTTGATAGACAAAACTAAACATTAAATAAAAAAACCCATCTATCGTCATTCACATTTAAGAGATATGAACCTTGAACAAAGCTTGTTAAGAGCTGCGTTTCTTTGTAATTCTAATGTACAATGCCGATAACATCAATGTTTAGGTTGTTGACCCATCAAATTATTTTGAAGTCGGAGAGATACCGACACAGGGAACATTCCAGCTAAGTTTGATTCAAGTGTTATGTCCGAATACTTAACTGAAAAGGTTGATTGAACTTAGAACTGAAAGAGAAACGCCTCTCAAACAAAACATCATTTGAAGACTATAGTTAGTATTTTGTTTCTATGAGTCACTGGGACTTAAATTTAAAAAAATCTATTTCTCATAGTGATGATAAGCCCGGTCAGTTAAGGTCGTAATTCATTCAAGGAATCTGAAAGAAGATCATTCAAGAAACGTTCTTCTAAAAACCACCCCAAATAAATAGCTGCTTTCAAATCATTCCTTTCCATTCAGGAAGTTCCGAGAAGCCCTGAGCATAAACACAACAATTATCACCAGATAAAAAAAATCTTGGTAGAATCAGAGAGAGACAATTTCGTACCTAAAGAAACACCAACAATATAGTCCAAAAGGTTAATTCTTCCATAACATATCTTAAAAGATGTCCGCGTGTTTGATATGATGCTGATAAGCCCATCATGTTTTTGACCTCTTTTGAATTGACAGATGGAGAGCAGTCAATCGACCAACCATATGATTCATTTAGACTCGAAGTAAACTATGAACTCCAATATTGACTGAAATTTAAGTGAATCTTTTTGTTATTATTGCGACTTGAACTTATTCAAGCTGTAGTTACGACGTTTAAGTCGCCAACCAACTATTCACTTTTTTTATACGCAACTGATCTTTAAAATAACACCGGTTAAAATAGAACTTCCTGTCTGAGTTCAGAAGGCGGTGCCAGCGGCCCGGCTATCTACATCGATTTTTTTTCATTCATACTTCTGGTTAGCTAGCAAAGCGTCAGCTTTGATAGCTTATGTTAACAGATAAAATGTGATGTCGTCTCAAAGTTCAACGAGTGCAAACCGCCACTGGAAGCTTAACTAACCGTTAAATGCCTACGCCATATAAAGTTGTTCTTATGTATTTAAGGAATACTGTAAACTCTGCCTGCAAGCTCATCTCCTAGGTATTTTTCGCTCTCTTGAGCACATCGTGTTAAAAATGACTCTGATGAGTCCTTAAAAAAGTTGCAGACGACAATATCAAATTGTTGAAAATTCTAAAATATTAATCTCTCTATGTAGAAAACAATGTGGAAAATGGAGAAATTGCTTATAACAAGCAATTTCTTCATTTTCCACATTGTTTTCCACAACTATTTTCTTAAGGGGCGTAAAAAGGAGGGATTGTGTGGGAATAGGTTAACTCCTTGGTTACTTTAACCTCGTTTCTTCATCATGCTAACGTTTGAAAAAGATGATTACAAAACAATGCTTTGCTAACTTACAATACTTTCAGTACTTTGATTTTAATTTCAGGTGTGTAAAGCCGAACCACCATTTGGCCAGCGACCATTTCGATTCTGAGCTAGTGGGTCGGCAGCTAAAATGTAATGGTTTAATGGAGCTTGCTCAACTCAGGCGTGACGGGTTTCCCGTCCGAATATATTTCACCGACTTTATTGAACGGTAAGTCGTCCTCACTAAATCACGCAAAATGAGGTCTTTTGATTTTGATTTGTTTGAATGGGCTTTACGCCGCTTTCAACAATCCTTCAGTTATATCGCAGCGGCTCGAGCACCTAATAATGGAATCCTGTATTTCTCACACCAGTACTACCATTACAGCCTTTCCTAGCCTCAAGCTGCTATCCCACATAGGTCAACGATTATCGACCCATTGGTGAGAGACAAAGTTTTGATTTTGAACCCCCCTAAAAATCATTTGAAAGTGAAATCGAATCGATTACAGAGTATTTTTGTAAATACAACAAAACATGACGCCATAAATAAAATGTTCATGTCTTTTCCCAGAGGGGAAAAGTTATTAGACACCGTATTTTCATGCTGCGAAATATGCAACGTCCCACAATGGCTTGTACATCGAATATTCTTTTTCACCTTATGTCACATCGCATATACCGAAACTAAATCCGGGCAATATGCAGCAAATATTTTAATTCTATTTCAATCGTTTTGATAGACCACACAAGTAGCATACATGCATAAAATCTTCGTAACTAAATTACATCCATAGCAGTAGTTACATCGTTTGATCGTCCATCGACGAGAGGTGACCTTTATAAGTTTTAGTGCATCTTGTCTTATCTCTGTTTCGACTTATACTGTTTCAGATGAAGAAGAGAATATTGTTGTTGTTGTTATTATTGTTTTGTTTTGTTTACCTTTAGGTAAACAATCTTAAATCCTATTCTCACTGTATCGACACATACTCATGTGTATGCATTCAGACGACCAGAAATAGGCACATTAAAAAGATCTGATATAAAAAGATTAAAAAAAAGACAATGATAAAACTCTATATTAGAGCATATCTTAACATGAATCTTAAACGATTGCACTTCTATTTTCTACTGTATTTAACACATTCCAACACATTGACGCTTTCTAACGTCCTCAAATCAAAGGCTTTGGAAAACAATGTGGAAAATGAAGAAATTGCTTGTTACAAGCAATTTCTTCATTTTCCACAACGTTTTCTATAACAAATCAATCAATCAATCAATCAATCCAACATTTCATCCACTAAAATGTGTCGTCTGTAATATCTTATGAATTTGGAGCAGCCTAAAATTTTGTCGTCTGGTAATGGGTCAAAGAGTGTTGTCGTGTTACCAAATTATAGTTTACCCAGAGTTTTTGCCCTTTGACTATCAGTCTATTGGAAATGCTTGGACTTTCAAACTACAAATGTAGTCTGAATTATCGGGTTTCTGACGTGATTGTTGTGGAATCCATAATTTTAAGAACCACCATTCCTAAACTCTCCTCTCTCTCTCTCTCTCTCTCTCTCTCTCTCTCTCTCTCTCTCTCTCTCTCTCTCTTTCTGTCTTTCTCTTTTTCTCCCTCTCTCTCTCACTCTCTCACTCTCTCTCTCTCTGTCGCTCTCTTTCACTCTCTCTCTCTTTCTCTCTTTCTTTCTATCTCTCTATCTCTCTTTCTGTCTCTCTTTCTTTCTCTCTTTCTCTCTCTCCCTTACTCTCTCTCTCTCTCTCTTCTCTTTCTCCTTCTCTCTCTCAATTCTCACAACCATTTCTGAAAATTTATCTTTTCATATCGTATTTTAATATGTAAGATTTTGAATGTTAGAACGAACTTGTGTTACCCGTTCACAATAACATTAAAGGCTCTATGGCTCTCGAAGACACAGAATTTCTGTAAAACAAGAATCCCGAAAACTTTGTTTTTATCCATTCCCACACAATCCCTCCTTTTCACGCCCCTCGAGAATTAAGCTATGGAAAACAGTGTGAAAATTAAGAAATTGTTTGTGACAAGCAATTTCTTCATTATCCATAATGTTTTCTATCCCAAAAGACGAGAAAAAAATACAATTCAATTAACTTGAAATTGTTGTCTGCAGATTTTTTCGAAGTTGGCCCAGTCTAAAATTTTGCTGTGTTGGAATGGGTTAAATAGTTTACAAACCCTTCTTAAAACAATCCAGAATAGGCAACAAGCCCGAAAAGCTTTACCGAACAGAACACGAAAATACATTTCAAAATATTTTATTTTGGCAACATAGAATAATTTTGAAAATCATTTTGTTCTCTGTTCAGCTACTTTTCATACAAACATTTCCCACACAATCCTGCAATTAATACCTCTTATGATGAAGAGGTTAAGGATACATTCCAGAAAATGAAGAGATTGCTTGCAATTTCTTCATTAACCTCAATGGGGTTTATCTTCACCAGAATGACGGAAAGATTGAAAAATCTCTCAACTTGAAGTTGTCGCCTGAAACATCTTTCAACTTGAGCCAGTCTAAAAGTGCCATTTGGTAATGGATTAAAGAACTATTGCTAGAATACTTGTGAGCCAAAACAAATCGGTTAACACTGAGAAAAGCTTTTCTAAAGAACAAAAAGCTCAAGCTGTTTTACGAAACAATGCAAAAAAGGGTTATGCACGATCGGTCATTTTTCACGACTCTAAGTAATTAATACATTTGTTCATTACACAGTGTCAGACAATGAAATATATGACCACTGTTATTGCTGTAATACGTAGGATAAGCAATAAAACGTTAAGGTGTAATACGTTTGCGCATGATTAGGTCATCTAGGCCAAACTGGACACGGTGATTGGTAAAACTATGTCATGACGTCACTGCGGTATTTCGTAGACGCATGACGGACTTCTTTTCTTAGCTCATCGTGAACGAAAACGCGTAGGAATACAAGGAGAGGTAAATTAGACTTAGCACGTTTTATTTTTTATTTATGTTGTTTTCGTTTTATCTATTTATAGTTTTAAGGTCAAATTATCGGATTAAGGTTTAATAAGACTCACCGCGTTGTTTTTACAATCAAATAACGGAAGAAATTGTAAACGTTCTAACGTGAAAAACGTAAATATAACGTGCATTTTAAAGGATTATAAGAAAACTCAGTGAAAAAGGCGTGTGCAAAAAGTGTTCAATCGCAAATCTACGGATTAATTTCATCAAAATGTAAGATTTAAATTCCTTTTACAACCTACCAAACAATTATTTCTTGCCTTTTTGTTCAAGCAGAATATGCATTATAAAACTGATCTAATAGAATGAGTAATCGACACCAATTGGCCTCCTATATCTGCGGCACGAATATAAATATTTGTCGATGGGAATACTCCTTAGTCGAAAATAAAATCATGTTCTAACCCAATTCCTCCTATTGTCGCTTTTGACGCCCCCATAAAATGAGAAAACAAAAAAGATAAAAAAAAAAAAAAAAAAAAAATTGTGTAAAATTAAGAAATTGCTTGTTGCAGCAATTTCTTCATTTTCCACAATTTTTCTACCCAGTTAGTTGAAACTTCTAAAATTTCATAGTTTTCTACTTGTCGTCCGAACAACTATCAATTTGGACCAGTTGCCATCTGGGAATGGGTTAAAATAATTCACCCGTCGTCTATCTATGGAAATATATAAAAGAAAAATGGGAGAGAATACAAAGAAAAGCTCAAAATAAGTGAAAGCGCAAGTGACACCCACAGCTTTTTGCTCTTTTTCTTGTGTACTCAGGTATGGTGGCGCTTATACCCTGTCATGCTGAACCCTCAACAATCCTGTTTTGCAGGAGGAATAGACTAAGATCAGCCTGCACATATGTGCAGTTGCAGTCTGATCTTCGTCTAAACCACCTCTTTGTCGCTTTCAAACCAGGGTTTTTCATGCAATTTATTTTCAAAGATATATTGACCCGCAAGTTGTAATTCCAGTGTTTTCATCACAATTTTGAATTCCGCATGCCAAGGGTAAACATAACAGTAAATTATTTTTCTATATGATGAGAAATATCAATAGATATGAATTTACATGGGAAACCGGAGATATTGTAGTCTGTAATATAGACAGAAATATCCATAAAATTTGAAAGATAAAGAAAAGAAAAGGGAACCTCAGGGAACTCCCTGAAATAAACATTTCTAAAAGAGATCTAAACCAGCAAAGGTCAATCAATCATTGTTAGTATTAAAAAACACCTAGGATTTTATTTCGACACGAAAAGGAGATTAGATTTATTGTTTTATGTTAAATTGTCTAAACATTAACTTACGATTGACGGATCACTGGCCACGCCCACTGTGCTCCGACATAAAGTTCGACTAAGATAGTAAACAGTGGTATTTTGCTAAAACTATTATCAGTAAGTAATATGTAACGAAAAACAGAATGGTTTGTTTGGTGACATTAAAGCCATAACTACATTTTGTATAAACTATAATTTCGACTTTTAACCCTTATCATGCTGTATAAATTACCTTACTGAACTGTTGTCAAATCAAAGGGCTGAAAGCTTTTAGAAATCAACTTCATAAACAACCCTGGCAGGAAAAGTACAAGCAGGAGGTGTAGACTTAGATCAGCCTGCACATAAGTGCAGTCTGATCTTAGTCTACACCTCCTGCCAAAACCGGAATATTCCGGGTTCAGCATGACAAAGTTTAATTCTTCTAACGACCAAAATGCTTCACATAAATGTCGATCGTCGTCAGGGTTCAAAGTTCGCTCCACGATTCGCCAATTAGGATATTATTGTTAAACGTAATACTTTGAGATTTTCTCATTTAATTTATCATTTACGATTTTGAAAAAAGAAAAAAAAGAAATAAGTGAAATATACAGAAAATCTTCTTTGAACAACAAAAAAGATTGTAACTACAGCTTGGTAAAGCTGTATTTACACGAATTCGGTTACCCATCAACTAGATTTAAGATATTAAGACAAATTGTTACTATAACGGTACTCTGTAACCATTCAGTGATTCATTTATCAATTTTGGTAGACATTAATGGTTGACCTTTCAGCTCCTAAATGTTGTAAAAAATATCAGTTATGTAGAAATTTATTTGGTAATGTTTATACATTTTTTCACTAGAAGATAGAAGTTTATTACAACCCTATAAAACAAGTTTTCTAGCAAAAAAGTAAAGATGCGTACTGTTCAAATCTTCAGACGCAACACTGTGAATATGAATCGTATGATTTAGATAATTCAATTCTAGTATTGTCTACCAAGATTCAAGCGTTTTGACTGACTGAATTTTTTTCCAAACGTCCATTAACAAAGATTAGGGTACGCGACTATTTTTGTATGCTTGCGCTCAAAGTAGTGTCGTAACATTTTACTCAAAACTAGTAAAACTTTTGCTTTGTTTCGCTTGATGACAATAGAGTAAAACGTATTGATACATTGTGACTAACCCTTGTCATTCTGTAAAATTTACCTTACTAAATTGCTGTCGAATCAAAGGGCTGAAAGCACTGATAGAACTTGTTTAAAAAACAATATATATTTTTTTTCGACATTATCCTCATAAACAACTCTGGCAGGAAAAGTACAAGCGGGAGGTATAGACTAAGATCAGCCTGCACATATGTGCAGTCTGATCTTAATCTACACCTCCTGCCCAAACCGGAATATTTAGGGCTAAGCATGACAAGGGTTAAGATCTCAATAAAAAATCATGCATTTGTGTGATTAAGTTTTTCGGTTCACACCTGAATAAAAACAGTAGATATTCTCTTCGTGTCTTAAATATACTCCAACGATTTATACTGCATACGTGTATTTGTCTTTTATTCTTAATTTAAAATGGTTTTGATCGTGTATCGATCCCTTTTCCCTTTCATCTTGTGTCCCTTCTACTTTTCCTTACTCTATTTTGGTATCCTTTCCTCTGTTATATATGGCATCGACTATTTTTTCTCTCTTTTATAGTTTCATAGTAAACGTACATTGGTTCAGATTCCCAAAATATAAAGGAAATCGTAAATTGTACAAAGATTTATACAAACCGCAACTCTCTCGAGCCCATATTTAACACACGCTATGTTAATTTTATGGAATACATCATAATTGAGGTCGCTCATTGCATAAATTGCATATTATATCAAGGAGAAATTTGAATACATCCTAGGCTATAAACACGTCAGTTGGGAAGGTTTTCGTGTTAGCGATATTAAGTTTGTCGGTTAACAAATTTACAAAGTTGCAGCTGCAGTAAAAAATTAGTGGACCAATCAAATACTCCATTAGAACCGGAAGTGAACTTTGAACTCCGACGTTTCGCCGATATTTCTGTATAGATTTTTTGTTGGTTTGGCGACTTAAACATCATAACTACAATTTATTCAAGCTGTAGTTACGATGTTTAGGTCGCAAACCAAATATTTCGTTTTCGTTGCATGTGTTTGGCCATCAATTGTGTAAAATAAAGCCGTTTTGTATGAAAGCATAGCTTCCTGTTGAAGTTGGTTGGCGTGGCCAGCGGATTCAGTGGGCGTGGCCAGCGGAGTCAGTGGGCGTGGTCAGCGATCCGGCAATCATCACTATTACAGCTCATTTGCAATGATACAACAATATTTTGACGTTCATTTCTTATATTTTCGTTTTGGAACTTAACATTTCAAGTAGTTATATATACATTTGGGGGAAGTACGTGTCTTTAAGAGCACCTCTACTTTAGGTATTACAGATTAACTGTTGTACCTGCTATGAAACAAATAATTAATTTCGGTAAAACGTGAATATGTTTGGCACTATTTCCACTATAATTGGCCTGGAACTTCAATTCTTGGTGTAACTACATATACGCAGCCAACATAGCTCAGTTGGTTGCACATCAGACTTCAAATCTTCAATCATGGAGTGTCGTGTGTTCGATCCCCGGCGGCGGCACACATCTTCTCCGACATTTGTCTCTTACCACTTGGGTAACCGTAAACCAAAGTGGTATAGCAACTGGAGGCTGGGAAATAATGTAATGATGGAACTTGTCCGAAAATCCATTGTTAAGCGCTCCAGCCGCCGCGATATGATTGAAAAATTATTAAAAGCGGCGTTAAACCCCATTAAAAAAAATAACACACGCACAAAAACGCAACTACAGTTACATATACTTTCCAAATACCCTAACAGGTTGGCAATAAATCTGAACGCAATTTTTATCAGTTCCCATCAAACCCATCTTATGATTCGAAACTCGCTTTTATCGAATAATGGCTGTTACAAAAACGCCTTCTATTGAGAGGTTCTCGGTTTTAAAGAGATGCTCCTGTTTAACCCTTTACCATACATCCTGCATTTTTACGCATCACAGAAAAAGATCGTTAAAAAACATTGCGAGAAAAGTAGAAATTGCTTGTTACAAGCAATTTCTTCTATTCTCACAATGTTTTCTACCTGAATTGGCACTCATTTTTAATTCAAAGTCGAATTCAACTTCTTAGAATTTGTTGTGTGCTAATAAGTTACAGAAATTACAAAGTACTTTGACGATAACAAACTATGACCTTCTATAAATATATAGCTCAAACGTGTTTTCAGAATCGTTCAGATTTTTCAGAAGGTTTTTAATCATTAAGACAGGTGAAATAGAATAGTGCTTCTGCATTGAAACGGACCGCTAAATGCCAACTTGGTTATCTCTGTTGATAGGAAATTCATTTCGTAAGTATCCAAATATATCACTTTGCAGAAAATTGTAAAGGAAAATAATTATATACGACAATAGTACTACAGTACCCTTCCATTCAAAATGAACATTGGTTGGATATTTGTTACTGCATGTGCCTTTATGAAAAGCATAACGATGATATTGTTTTACCTTAAAAGTTTTGATATCCAACATGTACAAATCATCGAAAATGGTTTGATGTAGAACTTTTTTACTGGGAATTTCTTTGGCTAAGATTTCGATATTCCTCTAAATAAATGTAATGTTCGTGACTTTTGAAAAGAATGGGTAAGTGACTGTGATCCTTTGTTGGTTCATGTCTTTGACCCTTTGTTACAAAAACCAAGTTGTTCTGTTTAAAACCATTTTTCTATTAAATAATCTTAATTTGACGACCACTCAAAGGCAAGTTATTATAATTTTCTTGCACGACTATGAATACGTTAAACAAAAAGGGAATTCAAGTTTACCGATTAGAATTTGGTTTCCTTGTGGCCTAATTTGACCCGATACTGATGAATGTCCAGTGAAATTTTGAGATCGAAGAATCAATAACTTGGCCTAAATACCTTTGTCCCAGAGCTCTTATTAGCTTGATTTAGTTGTCTATAAACTGGGTCAAATCTATAATTACTCTATCGTGTTGGCATAATGATTTTCATATATATCCGTACGGGACTGAAATTGACATGCAATCGACATTAATGTCAAACACACCGCACAATGATCGGTCCCTGTCATCAACTATCGATCGATTTTTGCCGTTTTATTGTAATATGTCAGTAACTTAATGCCTGCTTTGCAACCTATTTCTGATACCGTCGATGGGCTAGTAAAATGCCGTAAATGCAGCTTTATTAAAGCTGCAATTACGATTTTTTGCTCGCTAACCGACGCTGTCGGTAAAATGGTGTCTTAGTAATTTGAGTACTCGTATATGAGACCGCCAGGCGAAAAGGGACATAACGGGTTCACCGTACAACTAATGTTTGAAAAAAAAAAACTCGATCCAGCAGAGGTCAACCAGTGGTCGCATCATGAAAAGAAATATTTCTTATTGAAGAACGATATTCCTAGATTCAGATAATCTGACTATAGCGAAAAAAATCGACGCTTGTCACCCTGCACAGTCCGTGCAGGCTGACAAGCATCGATACTTTTCTCACTATTCAGGAGGATCCACTAAGCCCGTAAATTACTTAACCCGTTTGTTTCCGTATCCCTATACGTGTACAGACTTTGATTAAGAAACGTATCTGGATTTTTCTTAGAAATGTTTAATCAGTTTAGCTAATAAGATTGATTATTGTAATGACATTCTTCAAAGTCGAAAAATTTAGTTAGAACGTTATATCGGTCTATGTTTCGCACAGTTAAGCATATTAATCGTTACCGTCGCATCAACAATGCATGATCAGCTATCACAAACAGAAAGTTATCAGAAACTCATATTTCTTATAAATGTAATTACTAGTAAAGCGAATAAGGCAAATTTAAAGAAATATATTTTCTGTTGCTGCACATCGTCAATAAACATGTGTGTTGTCTGATTTTTTTTTTTTTTTTTTTTTTTTAATATTTTTGTTGTTGTTGTTGTTCCACATGTCATTGTGATTCCGATTCACGGGCTAGGATCTATCATCGATCCAGAACTGACCAATCGCTGACCCCGCCCACTTACGCCGTTAGCCCCGCCCCTTGGCTCCAACAGGAAGTTCCGCTTCGATTTTTAAACTGCGTTATTTGCAAATTTCATAACTAGTAGCAAGCAGCAAAAAAAAAAAGAAATATTTTGTTGGCGACCTAAACGTCAAAGCTACAGCTTAAGTTTGATTAACTTGAGTAAGCTGTAGCTGCGACGTTTAGGTCGCCAAACCTAAGATAATCTTTCACGAAAATGATAGCAAATGTCGGGTTCAAAGCCCAATTCTGAGCTAAGTAAATGATTTGATTGGCCGATGTTTTCATTGATTGACAGCCGCGATCTGTCAATTAGGGTGAACTAAATCGGGATGCAAACTACGGCATAAACCTTCTGTTGCCTTGAATAAATGCACTTTTTTATCACAACGAGGAAAATGTTTCGCAAACAGCAAAATTATTAGACAGGTGGATCAATTATACTGAACTAAACACAGAGCAATTACACGAGTTTTTGTTCAATCTGACAGACCTTGATTCTTGTATACTTTTAAGAAACTGTATTGGGAGTAAGGTTTTCTTGCCATTGGGTTGATTTTTTTTTTACAGAAATCATTTCAGCGTTTAATCCTTATTAATACATATTCAGCTGTCTATCAGCCATTGACATTCTAGCGTATTCGGACGATGTCCAAATATTGACCATTGTTGTCTGAGTCATCGGTTTTATACCAAGAATAAACTTGAACTTCACATGTACGTTACCACGTGATACTCTTTCGATATACCAATTGACGGTTATCGACAGCCAATCTAAAAATCGATAAGGAAATCGAATAATTCGTTTAGACCGAAATTGAACTTTGAACTTCGACATTGTTCGATATTAAGTGGAGCATTTTTTTGCGACCTAAACGTTGTAACTACAGCTTATTCAAGCTGTAGTCACGACGTTTAGGTCGCCAACCGACCGTTTTATATTTTGTTTTATTTTTTTGCCATAATTACTGCAAAATAATACCGTTCAATATCTAAGTCGAGCTTCCTGTTGGAGGTTCATGAGCGGGGCCAGCAATCTGCCAATCTATTCCACAAAGCATTGAGACGAACTTCCGGTACAGGTACAAGCACTTATCGCTTTACACGTTACCCCAAAAAGGAACCGTTCTGGTATTCAATCATACAAAAGTTTCAAACAAAAGACAGACTATTTAACGTACCGTCGTGATCAATCAAAAAATAAATTGACCAATCACGTCATTCATGTAGCATTACAATGTTGACATCCGAAATCAATGACTTTTGTTGAAGATTTTTTGTCGGCGACTTAATCCATTTCTAGATGACCAAAT
Organism: Fragum fragum; assembly: GCA_946902895.1. Classification (NCBI taxonomy): domain Eukaryota; kingdom Metazoa; phylum Mollusca; class Bivalvia; order Cardiida; family Cardiidae; genus Fragum; species Fragum fragum. Next base: position 7,166,137 of record OX336370.1, on the reverse strand, counting down.
TTTCGACTGGTCCAAGATGAAAGAAGTTGTAGGCAATAATTTTTTGTCCGTGGAATTCAGAAAATCTTTATCTTGTTGGTTAGAAAATATTGTGGATGATGAAGAAATACCTGTTATAAACAATTTCTTCTTTTCTCACAATATTTCCCTACTCTTTTCATTAGGGACGTAAAACGTCATTGTGTGGGAATGGGTTAAACAGCGTAACTACAGTTTATTCAAGCTATTTTTTGACGAAATCCAGTTCGCCTCTCAAAGATCCATCTGTTATTATATTTTACCAACAATATACAGTCAATCCTGTGTTAAGCAACCTCTAAATTGGCGATTACAAAGTGCTCGCTTAAAGGAATCGTCGTTTAATACACTTTAATGTGAAAGAAACGATGATATCATTAGAATTGTCTCGTTGAGACAATTCTTACGAGTTTCAACAACATAAGGTTTTATTACGATTTTTAAGAAAAATGTTTTCACTTCTTAACAGATTTTTATTTCAAAATTTGAATTTCGATTAAAGTCTCTTAATGGTTATGGTCGCTTAATAGACGAGGTCGCTCGAGGAGGATCGACTGTATTTCGAGGTCAAACAGCATTTTGGGGGTTAGTGGGCGTGGCTTGAGATCCGTCAATTTTCTTTGGTTGTTATTCAAAATGAATGCATAGTTATCGAACGCTTATATTTTCCAACGCATCCAAAAGCCTACGACTTCGATTAACCGTTGAAATCTGCGTGGTTTGACGTGGATCGAAAGTTTGTGCTTCTATAAATAACCGAAATATGGTTCAGTGTAGGTGCAAGTAGCCGATCAAGCCATCAAATCATTTTCTAACTATAGATACGATTTGACCTATTCCTACTCAGTTCTTCTTTTTGACGCCCCAAAAGAAAAGAGCTTTAGAAAACATTGTGGAAAAAAGATTGCTTGTTAAAAGTAATTTCTTCATTATCAACAATATTTTCTGGTCTAATAGACAAAGAGTTTTAAATTTTCATCAACTTAAAATTGTTGCCTGCAGCTGTTTTGTATTTCGACCAGTCTAAAATATTGTCGTCTGGTATTGGGTTGAAAAATATTGATGACTAGAGAATAAGTTCAATGATTAAAAATCCCAGCTTAATGAAGGAGTCTAACTTGCATATGACGGAACTATTCTTCTTGAACAAACCATTCAGTGAAAGTGATTCACTATTCGAGATCTTGAATTAATTATCTCTAAAGATCAGGAAGACAGGAGATCACCTTACTTTGAAGGAAGAAGTCATTCTAATAGCTCTCATTATTCGAAATGTGATATAATCTCCAATCATGGGATGTCATAAGTTCGATCCCCGGCGGCGGCACATATTCTTTCCGACATTTGTCTCTCATCATTGGGTGGATAATCGTACACCTAAGTAGGATAGCAGCTGGAGATTAAGAAAGGATGTAGTGGCAGTACTGGTGTGAGAAATTCCAGGAATCCATTGTTAGGTGCTCCAGCGGCCGCGATATAACTGAAATACTGTCAAAAGTGGCGTTAAATGCCATTGAATCAATCAATCAATCTATGCAGTTTTGGTAATATATGATAAAGAATCAAATTGCAAGGTGTTTAACGGAAAATAATACAACAAAAATGATTTGCCGTTTACAAATTACGAGATTGAAAAATAGGAATATCGTCAGAAAGACATATAACGTTATCTATTGAAGCAACCTCCACAAGAAAAAAAAAATGATGAAAATACCTTTAACTCTTTTTTCGGGATGGATAGGGAAATATGATATACGAAAAAAACTTTACCAGGCAAATTTTCTAAAATTCAGAAATAAGGCTTGTAAAATTCAATCAACTTGTTGCATTATTCAGCTTTGACATTATCGTTATTTCATTGTGTGTGTGTTTTTTTTTCAAAGAAAATCCGTTTAGATTGTGTGTAAATGAGTCTAGATTACGACAAATAAAAATCATTTGATATCATTTTCAAGGATAATCGTCGTAAATAACGTAAAGCCCTTTTACCTGTTTTTACTGAAAGTAGCGTTTAGCAGTCAATATTTTACAAAATGTTCTTCTCTGTATAGATGCAATACTCTGTTTTTCTCTTAAATTCATAATTGATTTTCTAGTAAATTCATAATTGATTTTCTAGTAATTTCATAATTGATTTTCTAGTAAATTCATAATTGATTTTCTAGTAAATTCATAATTGATTTTCTAGTAAATTCATAATTGATTTATTAGAATTAAGAATTGTTCTCCCGTTGTGCACTGGGTCAATCCATATCTTATAGAATGCTCATTTCTCCGTTCCGTTACAATTTCAGATATGGTGTTTTATTAAACGATCCTTACGGTCTAGCCGAGGACGAGAAAGTTGTTCGTATACTAGAATCCATCAGACTCGACGGGTATCAAATTGGTAAATCTAAAGTAAGTTTGAAAGAAAATAGTCGTAACATAATTCCAATGCTACGCTACTGTTTTGTAGTATCTACATATCGAGGGTTTAGAGCAAAAACATAGTATTGGTCTATACAACGAATAGACCCATACTATGTTTTTGCTCTAATTCCTCAATATATATGTGCGCACATATCTTTATTAAAAAAATGACTGATTAACACTTGCCATGCTGTATAAATTACCTTACTGAATTGCTGTAAAATCAAAGGGCTGAAAGTACTGATAGAACTTGTTGTTCAATAATCAGTATTTCTTTTAGAAAACAATTTCATGATTAACTCTTGCAGGAAAAGTACAAGCAGGGATTGTAGACCAAGATCTGACTGCACTTATGCGCTGATCTTGGTCTACACCTCCTGCCAAAACCGGTATATTCCGGGTTCAGCATGACAAGGATTAAGTTTAAAGGCTCATATCTCAATTAGTTAAAAAAAAATTGTTAATATTGCTTAATATTTTTTTCAAGTTTTTAGTATCTTTTTATCTCCCCGTGTGCTCAAACATTCAAAATAGTTGCCTGCTCAAAAGTTTGTTCATGGAAGTACGGAAAGAACCCTTTAGCCAATCAAAACTGTTTTACCATGGTACTCGAAACTAAAATTGAATTATAAACAGATTAGAAAAATAGCCTCACATCACCCATTCCCACACAATCACGTATTTAGACGCCCCACGAAAAAAATCTTATACAACATCGGGTAGAAAAAATTATTATTATAACAAGCAAATTCTTTTTCAACAATGTTTTCTTAATTTTAAGATCACGGCGAGGTAAAAACCATTGATTGAACAGAAAAGGTGAATATGTTTTCTCTTTCTTTCAGGTATTTCTGAAAACATGGCATAAAGACGAACTAGAGAACTGCCTTTTTGAAAAAGTGAGTAAAACAGTTTTAGAAATTATAGTTTAGACAAATCCGTAATATCAACAAACAAGACAAATATGCACCATTTCTATCACCGATTAGACAAAACAACCTATTAATTAGCACTTTTGAAGCTTTGTTGCTGTTGTTGTCTTAAAGGGGCTCTTGAACAGATTTTCATAAAAAAAATTGATACAGGAAAAATATGCTTTTCCGATAGTCATTAATGTCATTGTTCAAGATACTTATTCTTTCTTTCTGTTCTATCTACTAAATTCGCTATAAATTTAATTTAATCTAATATAATGCCCTTCTTTGAAACATCGGAACTTGGGTTGTACTTCTTTGAATTAATTGGCGTCTCGTAACGCGAAATATTTTTGCTTCTTTTCTTTCTTTTCTTTACAAAATCAGCTTAATTACCTTAGAAATTTGAAAATTGAGAGCCAAAGCTTTTCTTTCAAAATGTGTGCAAAAGCAGCTCTAATACAAATTGAACATGTCCCTGTTGCTCTATGCTCTATTTAGTGCTGATCTGTTTTTCTTTCAAACAAGCTTGAAGAAATCGCACGAATAGAACGAGAACTAGAAATACAGCGTCAAATAGAATTAGAAAGAAGACTGGAATACGAACGCCTACAACGAGAAGAAGAAGAGAGAAGACAACTCCAGCGACAACAAGAGGAGATTGAAGAGTTAGAACGCCGCAGGGCGTCGCATGAATCGCTCCTTTCTATGACGTCAGAAAATATCGATTTTCCGGAGGAACCGACGGAGAGTACTCCGAGAAAAATCGAAGAGGATGGAATAAGTAGGTCGTCTATTGCACATATAAATCCACCAAAATTTCTAAAATGTCGTTAAAATACCTCATATCATTTCAAATAGACTTATTCAGATTACCTCTACATGTTTTATGCAATTTGTTTGTTTTCATACAAAGTTCACTGCAACATTTTAGTAACAGCCCCGAACGATGAATAAAATATAGCCCTGACTGTGATATACAAAAAAATGCATTGGGAGAAAATGAAAGTACAGTGTAGTATATTTAAAAAAAGCGAAAAAATCCAGTTCCAGGTTTGAAAAAACGATAACCATGTCGAGGGTTAATTGCGATACCGTTCCAAGTGTCTACATAGTATAGACACTTGAAACAGTAGCGCAATAACCTATGATGTGTATTTACAGTATATCAGTCATATCGCGGAAGCTGGAGCACCTTACCATGGTTTCCTGGTATTTCTCACACCAGTACTACCACTACATCCTTTCCGAGCCCCCAGTTATTCATCCCACTTAGGTTAAGGGCTATCCAGTCATTATTTGGAGAAAGAAAGATGTCGTAAAGGATATTTTACGCGACGGGTGATCGCAAATCCTGGACCTCTTGATTGGGACTCCAACATGCTACCAACTGCGCTCTGGCCGCAGTTTTCAAACCTATTTTATGTTGGCAAGAGTTAGTTGGGTTTTTTTCGGGTGGAGGATATTCGACTGAAACTGTATGGTCAAATATTTTTTTCCATAAAATAGTACATGTACATATAAAATGAATCAGAAATCAATTGCCAATCCATCAAAATTATCTAATGGCCTAGCTTTCATACAAAAAATGCATTGTGGTTTATACCAGACCAGCTATGTAGTAATTAGGATATACATTAAAACAGCTGACATAAGTCATATTTAAACATAAATAACAAATTATAAATAATAACTTTTTTGTATACATATCGACTCCACTATTATATATGATACAAGTGCAACAAAAAAAGAAATAAATAAAATAAAAGTTCGCTTAACTTTTTTTCACATTTTACGAACAGGGTTTTAACAAGTGACTTTCTGCTACCTTAACCCTATCATTCACATAGCCTTCTAGCCGCCGTCATAGCGCAGCCGGTAGCGCATCAGACTCCTAATCTTCAATAATGGGATGTCATGGGTTCGATCTCCGACGTCGGTACATATTCCTTCCGACATTTGTCTCTCACCAATGGGAGGATAATCGTTAACCTAAGTAGGATAGCAGGTGGAGGCTAGGAAAGAGTGTAGTGGTAGTACTTGTGTGAGAAATACCAGGAATCCATTGTTAGGTGATCCAGCCGCTGCGATATAACTAAAATACCTTTAAAAGTGGCGTAAAACCCATTCAATCAATCTATTTTAACGCTTTTTTTTCCCAATTCCTAGTTTTTACGTCCCTGTAATTTTGTAACTGATAAAACATTGCAGAAAAGGGAGAAATTGCTTTTAGCAAGCAACTTCTTCTTTTTTTCACAATATATTCAATAATATACGATGATTTATTTTAGGACTGTTTATGAACACTAATTACCTCTACTCTCTAAAATCTACAGCTTACACAGACACGGCTGCACTGCTGAAAGAAAAGCTATCACAACTAGACAACAATGAGGATGGTCCGTTAGAAAGTATTGGCCGAAATTCCAAACGTCAGGCCCCCAATCCACCGCCAAGACACATCAATCATGACAACGCCAGTTTACCTCCAAAACGACAACTCTCAGAGGATAGTAAAAGTACGACGACGGGGTCGTACGAGTCGGAGTGCTCCAGCGAACAATGGTAAGATAGTTATTGCAATACAATTGATCAATCGGTGGCCATGCCCGCTTTCTCAGTTTACCACGCCCATTAACTCGGGCAGGAAGTCCTATTTGACTTTGAACTGCGTAATTCTACAAATTTATGTCAAGTAGCTTGTAACAAAAAAAGATTGGTTGGTTACTGATGTAAACATTGGAACTACGCCTTAAATAAGCTAAGGTTACGACGTTTTAGTCTCCAAACGAAAAGAAAGTTTAAGAAAATGCGGCTAAGGTTAGGTTCAAAGATCAGGTCCGGGCTGAATTCACGATTTGATTGGTCGGTTGTATCCTTGATTGATAGCCGCGATTGGTCAATTATTACTACATCGCGACACAAGTGAGCGTGTCAGTCAGTGCTATCAGTGCTATTATTGCCCACACTTTGGTTTAAAAAAACAACAACATTTCCAGTTAAGAACAATAACAACAACAACAAAAATAAAAAGAAAACAGCTTTCAAACTCATTTTAGCCTTTTTTCCGCCAAACTCCTTTTAGCCTTTTTTCCGCCGTTTATCGTGCTAATGTTTTTAATGAAAGATACTGACGACTAAGGCAATGATTTTTCATCGTCCATCGACGATATATAGCCACGTTTCGCTATTATAAACAGCGGTATGAATAAAGGTAGATTGAAAGTAATGTTAACGATATCATATTTGAGTTACGCAGTCTTAACAAAGATTCGTTGTTTTCTGCTGATAATTAATTTCTCTTTGGGTCGTATATTTATTACGAAGGATGTATATTCATCATGAAATAACAAGCACAAGTATTCTGTATTTCATTCAAGAATAGAAAATTCGTATATTCGTATTAGAAACTAGCCTTCATTGAATGTAAAATGTACTCTTTGCTTTTAACTCTTTCCTGTATATTACTGGTTTTTACGTCCATGCAATTTTATACTTAAGAAAAATATTGTGATAAAAGAGAAAATTGCTTGATACAAGCAAACTCTTCTTTTAGTTAATGGTCGGAGCTTAGGGAGTCAGAGGGCGGGGCCAGCGATTGGTCAATTGATCAATCGCTGGTCCCGCCCATTTACTCGGATTGACCTGCTCATTTACACCAACAAAAGTTCCACTTTGATTTTAAACGGCGTTATTTTGCAGAATTTATGGGCAGTAGCGTGTAACATGTAGTATAATGTTTGGTTGGCGATCTAAATGCCATAAATAAGCTTGGATAAGCTGTTGTTATGACGTTTAAGTAGCCAAACCAACAAAAGTGGCTCACACAAATGGCGGCCAATATTCGAGTCAAAGCACAATTTCTGACTGAATGTAAGATTTGATTGGTCGATTGATTTCTTGATTGACAACCGCAGTTTGTCAATTAAAAAGAATATTTATTTTTCCCTTCAGGCGCCCCTACGACATATTCCAGGTTTCAGAGAGAGAGTTTGAGGAGAGTGACGCCATATTTAAAGAGATTCTAAAATTAGTTCGCTTGTTAATGTATATCCTCCTATTTTGTGCCATCCTTGGGGGCGCTGTCGTCAACCGACTTTCAATTATGGTCCTTGTCTCGGGAATAAACAAGGTAGGTTTCTCATTACCATTCTGTATTGGGAATTGTACGTGTGAACGTCCTAATGATCAAGCCTAATGTGACAAAACTCTAATTATATTCTTGTCAATATTATAAACCTAGTGCTGGTATTTGATTTATAGCAATTGTCTATCAATTAATCAATTCACAAATCAAATAATTCATTTAGACCGGAAATGAACTTTGAACTACTACATTGGTCGACATTAAAGCGAAGATTTATTGTTTGTTTGGCGACGTAAACGTCGAATTACATCTCTTTCAAGCTTTAGTTACGACATATAGGACGCCAACACACACTTTTTCTCTTTTATTGCATGTTACTGGCCATAAATCTTACAAAATAACGCCATTTACTATCTACGTGTTACTTTCTGGCGGGGTCAGTGGCCGGAGCCATCGATCGATCGCACATGATAGGTTTGCCCATTTCATTTTCCACCCATTCTGACGTGGTTTCATAACCTTTCTTGAAGGGTTTTGGTCGGAGTAAATCACTGAATAAAGAATTAACGAGCACAGTCTATTAAACGTACTGTTTCACAATGTTCTCCTTTTAATCGGTGGATTTCTGGTCCGGCCCACTGAGTATGATAGGAAGTTCTACTTCGATATCAAACGGCGTTATCTTGCAGTATTTAAGGTCACAAATATGCCGAATAATCAATAAGCGAAAGTAGCATGGTTGTTTGGTGACCTTAACGTTGTAACTACAGCTTGAATGAGCTACTACGTTTGAGTCGCAAACAGTACAAGAAGCTTCACATAAATGTCGGAGTTCAAAGTCTCTTTGGGTAAAAATGATTGTTTTTGATTGGTCGATTGATTCTTTGATTGGCAGCTGAGACATTTAATTGATTTGTATGTTACTACTCATATTTTCATCACACATATAGACTTTTTTCTACCCTGATCTCTGGGATTATGGTCGAAAAGGATTAACCTCATTACTAAATATTCGCACATAAATGTTGAAAATATGTATTCCTTTCTTGTTTCTTTTCGAAAATATTTTACATTTTTCTTTTCACTTTAAAATAGCTCATCAAAAAATATTTCACTTGATTATATTGTAAAATATGAATGATATATTGCAATATTTTTACAGGATGTTTCCAAAAGAGGCGAATATGTGACTACCTTATTGTTTTGTATATGTGGGCCACTGGCCTATAACTGGTTCATGTCCTTGATGAAAACACTGTTTGGTGGAAAGGAATGGCCGTCAATACGGACCTTCTTTATAGTAAGTAATGCAACTAATGGGTCTCTTGTTACTATTATTTGATCTTCGGAATGCAATACGGGTCTACGTGCATATACATTGTATAGACACTTGTTACAGAACTGCACTCACCAGACCAAATTTTTTACTATGTTAGAGCCGTTACATGCGAATTATTTGATTTGTCAGTCACTTTTCATGTTTGTGGCAATGTCTCCCTTGACTGATTAATTGAAGGATCGCTGGCCATTCCCACTTACCCCGCTTGCCCCGCCCACCGACTCCGCTGGCCACTCCCACTTACCCCGCTTGCCCCGCCCACCGACTCCGCTGGCCACGCCCAATGACTTCAGCTTAAAGTTCCGCTTCGACATTTAACAGCTTATTTCTGAAAATTTGTTGCCAGTAACATGTTAAAATAATTGAAATGGTTGGTTTGCGATTAATACAACGTAACCTCAGCTTGAATAAGCTGTAGTTCCGACGTTTTAGTCACCAAACCACCAAAAATGCATCACGAAACTGTCGGCAAATGTTGGAGTTTAAAGTTCACTTCCGGCCAACTAATTATTTGATCCGTCAATTGAGTCTTAAATTGACAGCTGCGATTGATCTATCGTGGTCTCATTTGTTATTATATAAATAAAACTGGTGCGTATACTGGAATGAATCATACATTTGACAATTTTCTCCTGACACAAAACAAATACGTCGTATAGACGATGATTTTAATCGCCTACGTTGTCTAAATGAAACTTTCCTCTCACTACAGTTTTATATGACAAATTAAAACAAGCTATTGTGAGATTTTAAACTATATCTTAACGGCATTCATCAACCAACAATCCCCAAACTATAACACTTATTTGTCTCTATTGTTTACTTATATTTCTTGATTTGGGATCTCTATTTCTCTCATAATGACACTTCATTTCTATTACGAACAGGATCCTTGACTTGTCTATTTGCAAAATCCCTTTTTGAAATCATAATATTGCGCAGTATTTTTGGCCGTTGTTTTTCTTTTCTTTAGGATTTAAAAAAAATGTTCTGGGGGTAAATGTAAGACAAAAAACACGTTGATCTTAACCTCATGTAGGATGGAATAGTCGTCAGCTAGAAAAGGATCGAAACAGATCTGTTGAAACAGATACTAGTTGATGAAAACTATTTTTGTTTTGGCTTTTAATGTTTGAAACATTGTGAACAATGAAGGAATTGCTTGTAAAAAGCAACTTCTCCATTGTCCCCAATGGCTTCAAAATCATTCCTTCTTAGGGTTCGTCGAAAAGCCTAAGCGTCTAGGAATGTGTTAATAACTTTTCTATTCTATATTCGGTAAAGATCAGGTTGTCACAAAGCAAAGTCCCAATCTATATTTTCTCGTTTACTTTTTCAGTTGCTCATAATAGAATGTCTGCAGGCTCTCGGAGCGTGTCTCATTATTTTCCGCATTCTTCCGTCAACCGACATTTTCCGGGGAGTAATCATCACATTCGCCATTTGCCAAATACCAAGTCTTCTCAAAGTTATCGTTCTTGAAAAGCGGCCAAACCCAAGCGTCAGTGAGATCGTCTTTATGATCATGAACATTACTGCTTTCCTGGTGCAAATAATCTCTATACCTTTCTTCACTATGGGTAACTTTATGCTTGAGGGGAACCATACAATCCTGGAAGGAATAAACGAAACCACCTACAAACATACGCCAATCACGTTAGGTCCTGAACTCACGTGGGAACTTCCTGTCGGCCTCGTTTTGATGTCTCTCGGATTTTGGGAAAACTATGTATCAGGTGACTGGTCCGTTTTCGGGAAGATTTACATTCCGTTCAAACAATGGAGGAAGATTTTACAAGATTCAAGAGAAACATCATGTATTCTAGTATATCCCTGGAAAATTGGCTTCACCATATTGTTAGCTCGACTCCTGACTTCTAATACGGATTTCAAACTTGCAAGCTCAGATGACCTCGCTGGAAATACCACAACCATCAACCCGGTCGTCGAACATTTCACCTGTTACAGTTTAATGTATCTCCAGATAGGATCTGGTATCCTGATATCGTATTTGTCCGGGCTGATCTGTAAGCTACACATGCAGAAAATGGCTTTCTCCTTACCGATTATCCTGGCACCTCCAGTGTCTCTAGCTGTCGTGTACCTTCAGTGTCATTTCCAGTTTATCCCAGCTCACTGGCATATGGGTGGCTGGTTCTGTGGTCAGGACTCGCTCGAGGAGCTGATGATCCCTCTGATATGTGCTACAGTACTATGGCTGTCCTATGCCATTATAACAGGACATATCTGGTTTCCACAGAGTGAGAGAATGGCTAAACTGGAAAAGTAAGTTGTGGACAAACTTAGCACTTTTTCTTTATAATTCTGTATCATAGTTCATGTATAGCCATCAACATTTCAGAGAAGAATATAAATAATCTTGTAATCTGTTTTTGTCATATTTTATAATTTAGTTATATATCAAACGCTTGTGATGCATTTGATAAAAATGATAACTAGTTCAAGCTTGATTTGATCCAATTCCAGATGACAAAATTGTGGAATGGTCCAAATTGAAAGAAGGTTGCAGGCGACAATCTCAAGTTGATAAAAAAAATAAAAAAATTGTCTTTTGGCACAGAAGACATTGTGGATAATGAGGAAAAAGCTTGTTACAAGCATGATTTTTCTTTTTCAGTAATGTTTTCGAAGCCTGTTTCGTAGCGGGAATCAAACAGCCAAATGTAATATTAATTACATATACGATTTATTATTTTAATTAATGATTCAACAAGGAAGTAATATAATACAAACAAATTGAGGCCCTCTTTGACAGTAAAATTTGTACAAATAGATTTTTATGCCCCCGAATCGATAAGATCGGGGGCATATTGTTTTACCGGTGTCCGTCTCTCTGTCTGTCTGTCAGTCCGTCTGTCCGTCTATCTGTCTGTCTGTCTGCAAAACTTAACCCGCCAACTAAACATTTTCCTATAACTTCAACCCTGATTAAGCTACAATGCTAATATTTGGTATGAAGATTGGTCTCAACAAGGCGCAACTTGTGAAGGTCATTTCATCAAGGTCAATGTCAAAATTTTAACCCTTTACCCGTTTCGTAAGAATTCCTGTTTCGGGGGCATGGTGTTTCACAAACACATCTTGTTGAAGTTCTATCAATTCTTTACATGAAAAACTTTTCTACAATGTACATACAAATTAATACCATATTATATCTTATTTTAACAGGCTCTTCATAACTCCCCATTTCGTCGGTCTATTCCCAGACTTCTCCTTGACGCTTAAACGTCGACGTAACGACAAGGAGATACGTTTGACTGGGTTCGACACGTTCCGTTACGTTGGAGAAGATACTTACGGCGAGGACGTTCACGCGCCCAATTCGAAAAATACGGTACCTACCATCTACGCATGCGCAACAATGTGGCACGAGACTAGACAGGAAATGACGCAACTGTTGAAGTCATTGTTCAGGTAAAAATGTATTAATATAGATATTTTTTCAAACGCACACCATTTTCATCTACCTTACCGGGATAGTTGATTATTCAGCATACTAATTATTTAGAAATCTGTAAATGAATTAATCTAATCGGAGAAAATATCTTTTACCAATTACTAGATGGCAAAAGTTTTGACTGGTCCAAATTGAATGAAGTTGCAGGCCATAATTTAAACTTTATGAAATTGTTGATTTTATCATCTTTCTGGTTAAGAAACATGGTTGGAATAAAGAAATGGTTTGTTTCAAGCATTTGCTTTATTTCTACTATGTTTTCAAAAGTTTTTCAGGGGGGGGGGGGGGGGTAAATGGGAAGGGGTAAAAAAAAATTCACTAAAAGCCAATCTTTTAAGATTAATGTCATGTGTGTTCACACGTATGTTAACTCTATCTCCTTTTTTTAAATCTAAGACTGGTCCAGTTTGAAAAAATGCAGACGACAGTTAAAAGTGGGTGCAGTTTGAAAAGTAACTAACCTACGGGTTAGAAGAAATTGCTTGCTGCTTTTCCCACTATAGAATCAAAGGGAAGTAAAAACAAGGGATTTAACGGGAGAGGGTTAAATGTTGTTACGAATTACTCGCTTCGAAGTTATGATAAAAGATTTATAATATAGCATTAAATTTTAAACAGGTTAGACTACGTCCATTGCGCAAGCCGCCTAGCACAGGAAAAATTCCGTATTAAGGACCCTGACTACTACGACCTTGAAAGTAAGCCCTTGACATTTATCTCATTTATGTAAGGTTTTTGAGTCTACGCGTGATGTTTCTTACAGTTTCACGTATGCGTGAAGAGCAGTTTCACATATGCGTGAAGAGCACACACCGAGCAGGCTGGACAGTTTCAAAGTGCATATTTCTTAATCGTCTACAGCAAACGCTCGATCAATAGCTTTCTACAGAGCTCAAAGTAAAGACTCGGATCAGACTGTGCGGATGCACAGTCTGGTCCGAGTCTTCACTTTTGTCTCATATTAAATTGTTTAAAATGACACCATATGCTCATTTGAAAATTCTCCTTTTATTTTTACATGTAAAAACGGGTTCGACTGAGATGTATATACAATAATTATGTTTGGATATATGAATGCTACTGCTTTATTTTTGGTTCTGATGCTTACTTAAGGCATTTCTTTCTATTTTATTATTAACCTACCTCATTCTCTTACGATAGAATAGGTGGGACAGTTCGAACTGAACATGTCTCAATCTTCTTTGTTTGGAAATTAGAAATCTGTAACTTTTTTGTAAACTAAGGTATTATAGTTTCAGTTAATGCCACCAATTTCGTGTCTCTCATTATCATTATTATCAGTATATTCTAAACAAGATTTAAACTATTTTCACAGTTCACATCATTTTCGACGACGCTTTCGAACTCAATGACGACGTGGACAAATATGTTCCGAATCATTTCGTTAAACAACTCGTGGACTGCTTAGAGGATGCTGCAAGGTAGGTTTCAATTTTCGACCAGACTGACAAAACGTTTAATGTGCTAAAATTAGATCTTATCAGACACAACTTGAAATATGACTCTTATTATTAAACTTAAATAATAGTTCAAAATCACTATCGAAAACATACAAGAAACTTAATGATAATTTCAAGTGAGCGAAAAGGAACAAATGTGAACTATATTGAAAGGACGCACAAAGGTGATTCTAACTAAATCAATATTTAAGATATCTTACACGCACACTCACACATAAAAAAAGGGGGAATACAAATTTTAAAATTTCAAGAACTGGCTATGATATTGAAGGAGGAAAACTCATTAAACTTAATTTAATTTAAGAAATGTTAAAAACCTGCCTGATGCAACAAAGGCTCATATAAACGTCATCTACAGTTTCATAAAAACAGGTCTTGATTTGCACAATCGTGACTTCTCTAGTCGCTTTATTCCTTTTAACGTCTCAATAGAGTGAAATAGAGCATGAAGCGATGCATTTGACCTTATCTTTTGTCAAACCATCGCTTCAGACCAAGAAAGAATCAAAGTACTGAGAGTACTGTAGGCTAGCAAAGCATGGTTTTGTTAAGTAACCCTCTTTGTCAAAGGTTATCATAATAAATAAAGTAGGTGCACGTAATCCAGGAGTTAACCCATTACAACATGTCAAATTCTTATACTGTTCAAATTGAGAAAAGTTGCATACGACAAATTCAAGATCATGGAATTTGGAAGAAAACAATGTGGACATTGAAGAAGTTGCTTTTTACAAGCAATTTCTTCAATGTTCCCAATGTTTTCCAAAGAATTTTTCTTGAGATGCTAAAAAAAGTGGAATTGAGTGGGAAAGGGTTAGATAGTATGCTTTTGAAAGTGTGCACTGTGTGTAACTAAATAGAATTAGTAATATTCTTAACATACACCAGAACTATTTGTTTTCGGTGTATACATTCAACTGATTAGTGGTTAAGCCTCCAGTGGCAGTCTTCACTCGTTGAACTTTGAGAAGACCTCAAAATTTTGACGCTTTGCTAGCTAAAATCAGGGAGGTTCGTAAAAGAATATAAATATCTTGCCATGAAGGATATGATGATATCTAGAAATGTCACTTTCCATTTATCAAGAAAGGTTTATCTTAATATCCCCGTAAATTATTTTCTAAGTTTGCAATATGTAGCAAGTTTATAGTTCACTTTGACCCTCTCCAGTACAATCCCTGGTATATACATCTGAGCCATGTACACTTAAGAAAATATTGCAGGAAAGAAATCCTTGTAAAAAACAATTCTTCTTTTCCCACAATAATTTCTACCCTATGAATTGGTTTCTTTTCAAATTTCTCTCAATTTTATTGTCGTATGTAACTTCTTTCAAATTAGACAAGTCTAATATTTTAAAAAAAAAAGGGGGCTCAAAACACCGCTCTCATTTGTGAAAGAGTTGGGACTAATTCTAACCGAGCGTATCTTGTTCATCCAGATTATTCTAGTATATTCCTTCAATAGTCAGGATAGTATAAGATCGACCTACATATGTCTATATGAAATCTGATCCAGGTTTAGCAACCAGCAACTAGTCTTAAGATTATATATGACCCATCAGGCAAACACGGACTTTCCAGAAAGTGAAAAAATCATTGATATTTATCAGCCTTCTTATTATTGATCGGAACTGTTCACCTTTGACAGATATTTTATGGATCTTGGACGGAGATGCTACATCACATTATGTTTATTTTCGAAATGCTTTATATAGTATACTTTGGCGAGATCCGATCTCTTTTTTTGAAATAGTTGTTTCCCTGTGAAACCTTTCAGTCATACGATACTTGTTATAGAAGAATCTTATGTGGTGTCTTTTGAAGAGCGTCGGCTTGTCGATCAATAGGTTCACACGAACGGCTAGGTGTGTGTGTGTGGGGGGGGTCTCTAGCACATATGTTAGGCGCGAATACTGGATGCATTTAAAGGGTTTAGTCTTAATTATTAGAACTTTTATATAAATCTATGTAAAAATATTTAAAAAAAAAAAAGGTTAAAAGTCAGGTATAACCACTATTTCAGGTCAGTAGTAAAAGGACCCATCGTGATATCCCCGCCTACCAAGTTCTCCACGCCTTATGGAGGTCGACTCGTGTGGACCATGCCTGGTCATACCAAAATGAATGTTCATCTGAAAGATAAGAATAAGATCAGACATAGGAAACGATGGTCTCAGGTAAGCCAACACTTTATTTTGGTCTGATATGTGACCGCATTGAAAGTGCGAAAAGTATCGACCTTGATCAGACAGGTCGGATTGTGCGGGCGAGTCAGGATCCAAGTATTTCGCTCTTTCTAATTTTCTAAATCTAGAGTGATCATTTTACACCTGAATTTTTTATTTCTCGATGACTGATGTATTTTGCAAATATTAACCTTTGTCAAGCTGAATTCGAATCTCACACATATTTCGCTTTAAAATCATAGGACTGACAGCACTGGAAGGTCTCAATGAGGGAAATATCCCTTTAAAATTTAATTATTATAACAACTCTGAGTGAAAGAGGCCAAGCAGAAGGTGTAGACCAAGATCAGACTGCACTTATGTGCAGGCTGATCTTTGTCTATACCTTCCGCCAAAACAGGAATATTCCGTGTCTAGCATGACAAGAGTTAATTTCACGAAGGTATATTGTGGTTCTTTTCACCAAAGACGGGTAACATGTGTGTGTATAAGGTTTTACCCGTTACTAAACGACAAAATTTCAGACTGGCCCAAAATGTAAGAAATTGCAGACGACAATTCTAGCGTGATGGAATATTGTAACACATGTACTGATCTTCTGAGTGATTGGGCACTGTTGACATGAAGAAAATGCTTGTTACAAGCAATTCCCTTACTTTCCACAATGTTTTCCCATGCTTTTTTAAAGGGGGCGTAAAAGGTGGGGTTTCGTAGGAATGGATTAAACTTATTTCGTTTATATTAATTTCAAAATAATTACAAAGACTTTTATTTATACGTGAAAGATAAAATACAAGATTTAGAACGAAAACTTATGCGTGTAAAGTTTTCCATATATTCAAGATGATGTTATCCAGAGTTTTAACTAAGTTTGTTTTTTATTCTTAATTGTCAGATTTTGATTTCTAAGTAAACACTTTTACCCATTCCCACACAAGCCCTCCATTTTACGCACCTCAAGAAAAAAGCGTTGGAAAACATTGTGGACATAGAAGAAATTGCTTGTTTCAAGCAATTTCTCCAATGTCCACAATGTTTTCTACCCTAAAAGACAATGAATTTTAGAATTTCACCAACCTTAACTTGTCATCTGCATCTTCTTCAAAATTGGACCAGTCTAAAATTTTCTTGTGTTGGAATGGGTTAAACTAACGGATTTATTTGGTAGTATTTGAAAAAAGACATTTTCCCAAAACCTGATAAACTTCGTGATAATGTAATTATTTGAAAGAGAACGGCGGGTGGATTCAAATGTAAATTGACAAATCGCTAGCCACGCCCACTGACCCAGGATAGCGATATCAAACAGCGTTAGTTTGCACGTTTTACGCGATTGTTGTTGTTGTTGTTGATGTTGATGATGACTGCCGCGATTGGTCAATTGCACGTTTAGGCATCGTTTTCAAGATTCAAGTTTAAAAAATCAATTTTCCTTTCTATCATTATTTTCAATGAACAATTTTATTCCTTTGATTATATTTTATTTTATTTTCTCATTTCAGTGTATGTATATGTACTACTTACTCGGCTATAGGTTGTTCGGAGCTCGGGACACCGAACGAGCATTTACGGAAGATTCCGAACTCGAAAGTCGGATGTCGAAGGCGAGAAACCGAAAGAAGGCGAGATCCAAGAAAGACAACTTGTCCAGACCAATTAAATCACTCTTCAATAAACTCGACACCGAACAGTATGAAAAGGTGAGCTTCTCATAATTAACACCGTCAGTTGGCAACCAAATATCGTAACTACAGCTTAATTAGAGCAGTAGTTACGATATTTTGGTCGCTAACCGACAACCATCGGCCTGTCAATCGTAAAGGGATCTTCTTGGAAGTAAGAAAATTATGGATCCAGGTCGGACTGCACTCTAACCAGGGCTTAAAACTTTCGCTATTTGACGACTTCCTTAATCTAATATGACCATTCTGCTATACTGTATATATGTAGTTAGTTTCGTAATCAGATTTCGGAAATAAAGCCGATCCGTACATTAGTTTGATTGCATCTTTAGAATGATAACCTCAATGAAAGCAAAACATATTCTCTTCATTCGCGTATTCATACAGTGTGATTAAGTCTAAGGTTCATACCTTAATGAAAATATTCTCTTCATTTCTTAAAATTTGATGCCTGCAAGAAAAACAAAGCAAAGATTTTTCAAGTCTAGTTTTTAGTACAATTGTACGGATCTGCCTTTTGCGCAAGCATAGAAAATAGTTGCGTTATCAACATTTTGTTCATGGAATTCTGAGAAAAAAAAATCATTCAAACGAAACGCTTTAAACTTGAAAGACGAGGCTGAAATTAAACTGAATCTTATATGAACGGGACTTTACCGAGGTTTTAGGTGATTAGTTGAATAAACATGGTATTTCATGTCCACAAATCTGATATTCTGCTTATAATATGACCCAAACGTTTGCGATATGTCGAATACATCGATTCATTTTATTCCTAGATGCACGTATAACGCCGTTTTTAAAATGACTGATATGTAATGGAAAACCATTTTTCACAGAAATAAAAAGCCGTAGCCATGGGCTTTCGATCAATCACACACTTAACCCATTCCCGTATAATCTCGCTTTTTACGCAACCTAAGTAAAAAAGGTTAGGAAACACTGATGAAAATTAAGATATTGCTTGTCACAACTGAAGAAGTCGCCATTTTTATACTCGAACAGACTCTTTATAATGTAACTTGGTTGGGAAAAAGTAGTTCCTAAATTATGGTAGAGAGCGAGACTGAAAAGTGTTATCGTCACTCAAGTGACGATATCAAAATTTATTACACTGAGAAATCCCAAAATTTCACAGCAAGGTATATAAAAAATCTGTATAATATCCGTTTTCCGTGAATCTCGGTTTGGTTTCTTCATGTCTGACGCGAAATCAAATTTTCGAAGATAACCGAATCGTAATCTTATAAGAATTAAAAACATGCGTTTCTTTAAAACCTATGGATATTTGTTTTGTTATGCGATGTAGTCAATTTTGTATTATTGAGCTATATTGACGACCTGGTTCCATAAGATTGGTTTCTGGTACTCTACAGGCCCGTTTAAAAACACTTTTGCTCTTGCTTAAGGCAATATGCTTAGAAATATTTCTCTTCCGCTTCTTTTTGTTGATGATTGTTGTGTGAGAAAGGTAAAACATTTGTTCAAAGTCCTAGCATTTTGCACGCCAAACGAAGATATTTTATTATATAATAATTTTCGGTTATTTTCATACAGGCTGAAAATACGTTCATCTTAACACTAGACGGAGATGTGGATTTCAGACCGGAATCTGTCAAACTATTAATAGATCGGATGAAGAAAAACAGGAAGTGTGGTGCGGTCTGCGGAAGAATTCATCCTATCGGTTCAGGTTAGTGTAATTTGTGATGTCCTGTAATATTAAGGAATCACTAGCCACGCCCACTAAGCTCCGATAGGAATTTCCCCCTATTAACATTTAACATAAATTGTTATTTCGCGATTAAAACGTCGTTACTACAGCTTGGATAAGCTGTAGTAACGACGTTTAAGTCGCAAAACAAACAAATATGATTCACATAAATATTGACCGATTTTGGAGTTCAAAGTTCGCTATCGGTCTAAATTAATGATTTGATTGGTCGTTCATATCTTTGATAAGGCAATTGATGGAAATGACACGTACAGACTTTAGCGTGACGATGGAAAGCGCAAAAACTAGTCAAACCAAGTGAATTTCGACTATTGTCAAGTTTTTTGCGTTAAGAGTGATTATTCTACCTTTCTACACATCCGTATTTTGATATTATATTCACCAAGAAAACAGGAATCTCTGTAAAACTCCGAGAAAATAATATTCAAAAAAAAAAAAAATAGATCGGATCAAGCACAGGACAATCAAAGGTTGTTTTGGGGAAGGTAAAGTTATCTTTCTAGATGTAGAAAATCTGCCAAAGTTTCGGCCCTGATCAGTCTGCACAGTTTGTGCAGTCGAACTATGATTGATACTTTTCTGGGAAGGAATATTTCCTTGGCATGATCTCATATGGTTATTGGGCGACTAAATATCGTAAATAACGCATTATTCAAGTTGTATTTACGATATTCTAGTCGCCCAATGTATGGCGATATAGATGATAATATATCGTAAATAACGCATTATTCAAAATGTATTTACGATATTCTAGTCGCCCAATGTACGGCGATAGAAATGATAATTGACTAATTTTACAACAAGGGGATTCGGTTTGGGAAACAAGTTTTTCCAACTTAGATTAATCCCTCTCGATTCTGCTTCCTGGAAAATGCTCCAGTACTTGCGCCGAAAGTGTGGGCTAATAACAGAACCAAGATCGATAGCCGCTCTCGGGAATCGAACTCAGGACCGCTTGATCGGGAATCCGACGCCCTACCTCTCGACCACGGATACCAAAAAGGGGAACCGTCGTAACTAAAGCTTGGATAAGCTGTAGTTTCGATGTTTTAGTCGCAAACCTAACAAAATAGCTTTACAGAAATAGCGTCCAACGTAGGAGTACAATGTTAACCTCCTTTCTAAATAAATGATTTCATTTGTCAACTGATCATTTGATTGACGGCCGCGATTGCTCAATTGACCCCTGCCAAAATTCCTTTCTTTTTATACAATATCTGGATGGTCCCTTCCAAATGACGGATCATATATTTTAATCATTCAGAGCAAAAAAATGTGGTGATTATAAAAATACCAGTGATAAAGCCATGTTTCCAAATCTGTATACAAGCGAAATTTTCAATTAAACATACGCATTGTGGTTAAGGTTTCTACGGCTACATGTACTCTCATTTCCGCCGATTCTGAATTGTGGTTATTACAATGGAAATAAAAGAAATGTTCGTAATGAATGATTAGCCATATAAATGATAATTTTGTTCAATAGACCATCCATCAAATAGATCGACTTTGTAATGTCACGTAACAATAGCTTTGTCATAATGAGTAACTGAAATGGCTTTCCATTGAACACGCCCTAGGGAGACGGTTAAACCTTTACCACAATGTCAGATTGTTAAAGAATAAATGGTACGAATTGTGTGATCAACGCATTACTAGACAAAAAAATCTAAGGATTGTTAAAATTAACCCTTTCCAGTACAAACCCGGAATTTAACGTTGCTGTGATTTTATATTTAAGTAAACATCGTGGAAAAAAGCAATTTGTCCTTTTCCAACAATATTTTCTACCACATAAGATGGTTTCTTTTCAAATTGCATCCAGTTTTCATTGTTGTCTGCAATCTCTTTCAATTTTGACAAGTCTAAAATTTCAAAAAGCGGTAAGGGTTAAAGAAGTTTCTGTCAGTACAAATAAGAGAATTAGTTAAATATATAAAATCACCATCGACTTTGCTTGTAGGAGACAAAAGAATATAACATTTTTTGGAAGAATTCAATGATTGTCTTAACACGGTATCGTAGGTGTATCAAATCAGTTGTTGTAAAGGAAAACATGCTATAGACCTATTTGAATTGCCTACGTGACAGAATATGAAACGCACGTGAAAGTAGATAAGAAATTGAACCACAAAGCATCTTATAGTGGTTTTGTTTCAAAATATTCAGGGAGCGTTTTCATAGAATCGCTTATAATCACTGGAAAATAATTGTTATACAAAGGCCTGCTGTAGTAAAAAGGCATACACATATCTCCAAAGGGCTACCAAAACTTCGTAACTACAGCTTGAGAGATGTTGTAGCTAGATTTTGATCGCCAATTGACGATGCGTCGTCTATTTCCATTTGCTTTTATTTCCCTTTATACTCGAGTTGGAAATTCATAAGTCTACGTTATTTACAGGTCCTATGGTATGGTATCAACAATTCGAGTACGCAGTCGGTCACTGGCTACAGAAGGCTGCAGAACACGTGTTTGGTTGTGTGTTGTGTTGTCCTGGGTGTTTCTCCTTGTTCCGAGGTTCAGCTCTCATGGACGATAACGTAATGAAGATGTATACCACCAAACCTACTGAAGCTCGCCATTATATACAATTTGAACAAGGTGGGTTGTCTATGTTTAGTCTCCTTTCCTTACTTCACTCGAATAATAAACGCATTACCAGACCGCAAATTCAAGACATGCTTAAATTAAAAAAAAAAATGATAGACGACAGTTTCAAGTTTAAAGAATTTTAAAAATCACCTTTTTTCTAGATAGAAAACTACGTAGAAAATGATGAAATTGTTTGCACATGTAACAAGCAATTTCTCCTCAATGCATTTTCCACGTTGGTTTTTCCAAATATTTTCTTTTGGGTCGTAAAAAGTGTGAGTATGTGTTAAGTTTGATACTTTTCACTCTTTACTTTCAATACATATATACAGTTAAGCCTAAATAGAGCATTGTTAATTTTTAATTGGCTGTCAACAATATCAAATCAATATCGTGTCTGTGGCATTAAACATGCTAATGAAGCTAAAATTAATTCTACTTTTTACACCTATACACAATTCTTGTACAAGAAAAGGTTTTAAAAGATATCTTTTGTATGAGACCAAACTCTCGTAACTACAGATTACCAAAGCTGTAGATAAGAGGGTTTGGACGCCTATGTAAGCTGTAGTTGCTAGGTTCATTCACCCTTTGACGATATATCAAAGTATGTTTACTACTGACCATTGATGAACCCTTGTCATGCTGAACCCGGAATATTCCGGTTTTGGCAGGAGGTGTAGACTAAGGTCAGTCTGCACTTATGTGAAGGCTGATCTTAGTCTGCATATCCTGCTTGTACTTTTCCTGTCAGAGTTGTTTATGAAGTTGATTTCTAAAAGAAATGTTGATTTTTGAACAAGAAGTTCTATCAGTGCTTTCAGCCCTTTGATTTGACAGCAGTTCAGTAAGGTAATTTATACAGCATGACAAGGGTTAGGTCAATTGTCTTTGTGTCGCCTGTATGTTAAAGAATTAGTCCAAGCTAAACGAGTTTCAATATCTTCTATATCAGGTGAAGATCGATGGCTTTGTACTCTACTCTTACAACAAGGTCATAGAATCGACTACTGCGCTGGTGCAGACGCTCTGACATTCGCACCAGAAACATTCAACGAGTTCTTTAACCAGCGTCGTCGATGGGCTCCCTCTACCCTCGCTAACATGATGGACCTTCTGTCTAGCTGGCATGACACTGTCCGTATTAACGACAACATCAGTCGCCCTTATGTTCTCTACCAGTTTATCCTCATGGCTTCCACGATTCTAGCACCGTCCACCATCATTCTGATGATCACTGGCTCGTATCACTCTGTACTGAATCTGGGTGTGTGGGAATCATATCTACTGTCTATATTCCCCGTTGCTGTGTATATTGTGATCTGTATGACGATGAAGAATGACCATCAGATAACGGCGGCTGCGGCCCTCAGTGCTGTTTTTACCGTGGTCATGATGATAGCCACGGTCGGTACAATCATCAGTATCGTCACTGAGAACTTTGGAAGTCCTAATGTTGTCTTCTTGACAGGCTTGGTGACGATCTTCACTATTGCTGGAATATTACACCCACAAGAATTTTTCTGTCTTGTGTACGGGCTGTTGTATTTCCTTACTGTACCTTCCACCTTTATTCTACTGACGGTCTACTATTTGTGTAACTTAAACAACGTTTCCTGGGGGACTCGTGAAACTCCAAAGAAGTTAACGAAGGAGGAACTTGAAGAAAAACAGAGGTTGGATGCAGAAAAACAGAAAAAGAAAGAAAGTAAGACTCTTCTAAACAGACTTGGCTTTCATAAACTAATCAGCGATGTGAGAATTCTCGTTAAAACTATGATGGGTATTAAAACAGAAGAACATGAAATGAAAGCAGTCGCGGTTCAGACAGAAGAAACAAAGCCACCAACACCGGCTCCCAGAGAGAAGTCACAACGTCTCAGTAGACAAGCTAGTAAACCTGTAACAATCATTGAAGATCAGTATCCTGCTGGCTGGGAACCAAACCCAGAACGACCATACTGGTTCCATCTGGAATACCTGGGTAATGGACCAATAGAAAAACTTGACGAGGACGAAACTGAGTTTTGGAGATATATCATACATAAATACCTCCACCCACTTGACGAAGATAAAGGTCACAAGGAGAAGATAGCTAACGATTTGATTACAATCAAGAACAACGTTGTGTTTATCTATTTCATGATCAACTTCCTCTGGACGGTCATTACACTACAGCTGCAGTCAATGGAGGATAAATTAAAGGATTTTTACATTATAAACAAATACGAGCCCCTCTCACTGATGTTCTTGACCGTTTTTGCCTTATGTATCACGCTACAGTTTGTTAGTATGTTTGTCCATCGCTGGGGAACTTTCCTTCATCTTATGTCGAGTACCAGAATCGACTGGTTCAAGAATTCGTCAACAGAGGAAGATTTCGTTCGCTTCGTAGTAGCTGAAGCCCAGCGCTTACAGAGAATGGAACCAGCTCCTGATTATGACGAACTTCCGCCTGATTATGACGACGATGACGATGATGACGTAACAACGAATGGTTCCTTAACTATACAAGAGGAGCATTACAATCAGCTTCCGCCTTCAGAAGGGAGACCGGAAAGAACTACAACTCTCAGGCGTACACGGAGGAAATCTAACCGAAGTCGGTATAGAAATGCATCCAGTAACTCGAATGAAAACGGTGTACCCTTATTACAGCAAATATTTGAAGATAGACTTGAAAATATACATAGGAAATGGAAAAAAGGAACGCTGGCGTTCCATAGTCAGCGGAAACCTGGTCGCTTTGACCGCAGCGATAGTCATAGGTTTTCTAGTAAATTAAATGATATGAGACAACGAATGTTTAAAAGAAGTTTCAAGAAGAACAGTGAAGATGGGTCACACCTCGGTCCAGAAAGAGTTGTTGTTGAAACATTGTGAGAATAAATAATTATGAATTTAATCTTTTAGAAAAATCTTGATTTATGATGGAGTTGATTTTCATCAAGATTGTAATTAGTGGTAAAGAAGTGCCTTGTTTTATATTAGATTTTATTTATCGACATTGTATGAGAATTTATTACAGCAATTTGTGTTTTTTTTGTATCATCAAGTTGACAGACTACTGGCCCCGCCCACTGACTTCACAGGCTTTGTGATTAGACTCAGACAGGAAGTTCCACTTCGCTGTTAAATGGCGTTATGTTACAAGATGTATTGCCATTAACGTGTGGCAAAAGCATGAACTGGTTGGTTGGTGTCCTAAACGTCGTAATTACAGTTTAGATAAACTGTAGTTATGACTTTTAAGTCATCAAACCAGATAAACGCATCACATAATGTCGACTGAAGTCGGAGTTCAAAGTTCACTTCCGATCTAAATGAATGAATTAGTTGGTCGTGTTTGGGTTTGTAATTGACAGCCGCGATTGGTCTCGTATTTTCAAAATAATCTAGTAATAAAAGATAGGGTGCCATCATAGGGAAGTTTTACTGACCATTCTTAATATGATGGATAGTAAAAAAGTCGCAGAGGAGGAATTGAGGTTCATGAAATTTATTATTCATTGGAAGATAAATGGTGGGAAATGACGGAAAAACCTTCTACAAGTATTTTTTTTATATTTTCCACCATGTTATCCAAAATTTGAGGTTTGTCTGAAATATGGGATTGTGTTTGAATTAGTAGACAGAAACAATTTAAGACAAGAAGAAATATCTTTTTATCACAAATAATTTCTTTTACATTCCCCAAAGATTTCAAGCCTGATGAATACTATCTGTTCAATAACTCGATCTAAACTTTCGTTTGCTTTCTAAAATTATGACATCTAGAATGCGGTTGAATACTGCACAATCGATTTTAACCCTTTCATAGTTCAATTCCTAGTTTTAACGCCCCTGTTATTTCATAAAAGAGAAAACATTGTAAAAAAGAAGAATCGCTTGTAACAAGCGATGTTTTTATTTCTACAATATTTTCTACGCTGCTGAATGGTTATTTTACATATTCAATCAACTTTAAATTTTCGTCTGCAAAACCTTTGAATTTGAACAGGTCTAAAATTTAGGGTCAATGCGATTGTTTGTGATTCGTGATTATTTCGCTTTACTGTGTTATCCACTGACCAAGTTAAAACAATCTATTTACTAAGTATTTATTTAGCGCCTACCAAAATGTGTTGAAAATTCTAAATGCATACATCATAGCAATTTGATTAAGCTTTTTAAAGAACTCCTCTGACAAACTAATTTCGGGAATTATTACTGAATAACAGCCTTTGGGAATAGAAGCACTTAACGTGGGAATTCGTTGAAATGATTTTCAGATAAACGTGCGCTTTAAGCTCTCTTAAATTCTCACCCTATTCCTTAAAATTCCCTAGCTATGAACATCTTGTACGCTGTTAAAGATGTATGATATTAGTGAGTTAGATGTCTTTGGGCGTGCAAAATATTCAAGCTGTAGTTACGACATTTTGCGCGCCCAACGACGATATATGTTCTAGAGAGTTAATTCGTTTCATTTTTCGTATTCTAGTCATTCCTCTAGTCATTTTAAGAACCTAATAGTATTTTCATGTTACCTAACCCTTTCCTGTTCAATCCCTGGTCTTCAAAACCTTTGAATTTGGACATGTGTAACATTTGCAAAACAGGAAAAGGTTAATGCTTTCCGGCGGATTATTATATTTTTTAACCCTTTTCATGCTGTATAAATTACCTTATTGAATTGCTGTAAAATCAAAGGGCCGAAAGCACTGATAGAACTTGTTGTTCAAGAATCAATATTTCTTTTGGAAATCAGCTTCGTTAAAAACTCTGGTAGGAGAAATACAAGCAGGAGGTGTAGACTAAGATCAGACTGCACTTATGTGCAGGCTGATCTTGGTCTATATCTCCTGCCAAAACCGGAATATTCCGGGTTCAGCATGACAAGGGTTAATAGATAATCAGTTTTGATAATTTCAGGAAAAAAAAACAGTGAAATTATTAAAGTGACAATCTCACTCTTTCATGGTTTTAGCCACGCTTTTCTTTATTTGGCGCTAATGAAGGTCATCGCAGCCGGAACAAAGAAATCGATGACGTCATCTTGTTGGCGTGTACTACATATACGTGATGTCGCGCTCTTGAAGATTCCATGAAAACACTTCTTATGTTGTCTCACCCAGTGAAGGATAAATTGGTTTTACTCTAAAACAAACAATTATCTCTTATTTCGCCTTCTCTCATCGAAAGGTTAAAGTTTATCAGAGATTGCTAGTGTTATTCAACATGAGTAGGACTAAGTGTTGACACTATTTTGTTGTTGTTATTGAACTTTATGGTTAATTGAAGAGAAACTGCTGTCAATTATTTGCGTAGAATGTTCATTGCATAATTTCTTCTGCTTAAAAAAGTCGGGATAATCTTATTCATGTGCTTCCTGGGTACCATACAGTGCTAGCTTTGACTTTGATATCCTCAAGCTATATACAAATTCACGTGACCTACGGCAGCGCTAATTTCGAATAACACCTACATGTAGGTATTGTCTTAGTACCCAACCGAGATTCTTCTCTAATTTCAAGATGGATATAGATGTATTCCTACCAATATAATATATTAGTACTTCATGTTTAAAGATAGTAGCGATAAACTGTTGAATATAACACTTATTGTAATGCCAAATCTTGAAAAAAAATCTGGCTTAAAACGTCTGTAAATTTACTAGAGGAGTTACAAAGTAAATAATTCAATCAGGTAACTTGAAACATCTCAGGTTAGGCACCTATACATCGGCACCAATCGGTACCCGTTATAAACTGTAACACCGAATGTTTGTCAAAAAAAGTTGAATATTTTCTGTAAAGTTTGTTTATGTGACAAGAATATTAGATTAGAGAATATTGTTTTTATTTATGTCTTCCATTGAGAATTGAAACTATTATTCAATTAAAGTGCTAGTCTGAGATGGTAATAATCTTTTAAATACATGTCCCCGCGAACGCCTACACAAAATTGAATTTTTGTTAATAGGAAAAGGGGCTCTGCGTTACATCTTAGCTCCAACAGGAAGTTCCCCAAAGAAAATAAACAGCCATATATTCTAAAATTGATGGCAAGTAACATATACCAAAAATGTAAAAGGATTGGTTGGCGACCTAATCGTCGTAACTAAATGTTGAATAAGCCGTAGTTTCGGCGTTTAAGTCATCAAACCAATAAACATGTTTCACATTAATGTCGGCCAATGTCGGCAGTCAAGGTTCACTTCCGGTCTAAATGAAAAATTTAATTGGTCGATTGATTCTTTGACTGAGCGCGGCTAGCCGTCAATTTCACAAGCGCGCGAGACGCGGAAGTTGAGCAGTCTGATCATTCACTCATTGGAGAATCGAGAAAAGATTATTGACTGATCTTTTAAAAGAAATCGTAGCTATCCACTGAACGCAAAGTAAAGACTTCAAAAAAAACCCTGTACAGATATACAGGTTGACCTAGAATTTAATTTGCGTAGTTTTATGACTAGGTTCGAAATGAAAACAATCAAGTTTTTTATAGCCACGACCTATATTTTGTGGAATGATAGGATATATATGAGATTTGATAAAAAAGAAAAACACAAATCTACCAGCTTTTATCCCCAAGCATCGATAGATTGGGGGGTACATGTATTTAGTTTTTCCCTGTGGCTGCCTTCTCCGTTAAATTATTTACCAATTCCCCCACGACAAACATTTAGACTGGTCCAAATTGAAAGAAGCTGCAGACGACAATTTGAAGTTGATGGAATTCTAATTTTTTTCATCTTTTTGGGATAGAAAACATTGTGGATAATGAAGAAATTGCTTGTAACAAGCAATTTCTTCATTTTCTACAATGATTTCTAATCATGTTTTATTGAGGGGCGTAAAAAGGAGGGTTTGAGTTGGAATGGGTTAAATGGTTATCATTGTTTGTTTGTTTGAATGGGGTTTTACGCCGCTTTTAACAATCTTTCAGTCATATCGCGGCGGCTGGAGCACCTAACAATGGATTCCTGGTATTTCTCACACCAGTACTACCATTACATCCTTTCCTAGCCTCCAGCTGCTATCCCACATAGGTCTACGATTATCGACCCATTGGTGAGAGACAAATAGTCGGAAAGGATGAGTGCCGCCGTCGGGAATCGAACCCGGGACCTCAAGATTGACAGTCCGTCGCGCTACCAACTGCGCTATGACGGCGGCCCGGTTATCATTGACAATAACCTTATAAAGGCGGTGATGGTGTATTCATAATTCACACGTGTGTTTCTTCATCCTCACGAGTGAAGGGATATCGAGATAATCTTTTAGATAAATACTACTTTCGCCGCCCTTGGAACGACAAGATGGTCCTCCTTTTACCAGGACCTATCTGCTGTTAAAGATGTTCAAGTAGTAAATCAAGTCTCATGCCGTTTGGCAAGGTCACATACAAACCTTGACACGTGCCATCTCTTTCGAATTGTAACAAGAACGGCAACTAATGTCACGTGTATGTTCCTGGTGGATTGTCCTTTAGATGTCACTCTAATTTATGAAGGTGAAATTAATGCAAATTAATATCTTTAACCCATTCCAATCTAACAAAATTTTAGACTAGTCCAAATTGAAAGAAGCTGTGACGTCAATCTATATTTGACTGCATTTTCATTTTTTTTTCTTCTTGGAAAGAAAACATTGAGGATAATGAAGATATTTCTTCTTTTACCACAATAGTTTTCGACGCTTTTTTCTTGAGGGGCGTAAAAATGAGGGGTTTTGTGGGAATGGGTTAAATAAGCTTTGTTAGCAGAGAGGGTATATTTCGCAGTGTGATCCATTTGACTAGTGCTTTCTCCTGGTACTTAGGTCAAGTTATTCAAATCCTTTTTAAATGTCGCTTTTGGAGGCACGCGATGGAGACCTATAGTCTTAACAAATTTTCCATAAGACCAGAGAACATTTCATATATTCTAAATATTGTGAGATAGAACCTATTTGCATGGTGCTAAATATCAAAGTCATTTTTACTTAAAAATGCTATTTTTGGGACATTTCTAAATAAACACACATTGTTTTACCGCTTGAACAATATGTACATGTATTTGTACGTTCTAAAGGTTACCCAAGGATTATACCGGTGTGATTTCTAAACGGATTCATGGATAACGGACAATGCCATAAAAGAAATTACTGAACGCCCATTTAAAACATCGCAACAACCCTAATTGAACAGTTTGCTCCTATATTTAGTCAGGCACCGCTCTTTGTGATTTCTCTAATTGCAATTAGACTGCCTCGATGGACGAGTGGTATAGATTCTTGACTCGTGATCTGATGGTTGCGGATTCAAGCTCCACTGTCACCAGGGTGCGTTCATGGGCAAGGCGTTTAATAGCCAGCCAAAGCCTACCAAGCTATAAAATTTGGTATCCGTGGGTTTATGCCACTACCTCTCTTTCGGAGACTTGCGAGAATCTATAAGCTTACAGCTTTTGTCGAAATCGAATTAGGACAAATTTGTATAAACTAGTTGCAATAAGTTGTTGTCTACGATTCGGTCAATATCATTTATTTAGGACAGAAAATCCCCGGGAAAAGATTGAAAAGAAAATCTATAACATACATGTAACGTCTTTCAGTTTTTAAAACATATTTATTAAAATAGGGACTCGGAGAAATTATTACAAACAGTTGATCCTGGGTGAGATCGACCGTATAAGCTGTGTAGACGTATAATGCGGAATAATCATTTAACCCTTGTCATACTGAGCCCAGAATATTTCTGTTGGGCAGGAGGTATAGACAAAGATCAGCCTGTACATAAATGCAGTCTGATCTTAGTCTAAACCACATGCCTGTCCCGTACAAGCCAGAATTGTTTATGAAATTAGTTTTAAACTTCATTATTGACATGCAGCTAGTACTTCAAGTGATTTCAGTCCTTTGGATTTAGTAGAATTCTAAATAGAATCTTAATAAGCATGACAAGGGTCATTATCTGAAGAATCGGTTAAATGCACTCGAATATCGAAATTATATGACGTTGTCTTCGAGTAATTGGGTAGCAAGCTATCATGCGTTAATTTTAAAAATAGTAACCCAATCATAAAAACTAGTTACAAATTTCGTGCTAACGCACCTTTCGACGGGTGACCAGACAGGTCGTAAATAGAACTTATTAAAGGCCTATCGCGATATTTAGGTTACGAATTATTTTTGACATCATAATACTAGAAAGGTGAAATAGAACTCTCAACAAACTTCAGGAAAAAAAAATGTAATATACTCATTTCCCGACAAATTTCGATTTGACATCAGTTATGCTGACGGTCGTGAGAAGTTTACCGCCGTCGAGGAGAGCGTTTTGCATACGCGTGCGTCATTTGGATACGGGTAGGTATTAACCTCGGGCGGAATCAACGTTGAAAACAAGATTCGCCTTTTTAAGGTGAATGGGAATATCATTGCTCGGACCTACATCAATGATATTCTAACACTGGAGGTTATCCCTTTCCTTAATCACCAAGGTCCCAATGCTACCCTTATACATGATAACGCCAATCCCCATACGGCTGCTGCAACTCGGCGATATTGGCGGCTCATAACGTTGACGTCTTAGACTGCCCTGCAAAAAGTCCCGATCTGAATCCCAAAGAACACATCTGGGATGAGATAGGGCGTCGCGCTGGATCCAATTTACAAGAGTGGGTTAATGAGACATAGCCAGAAAACAGAGATTTGTGATAACTGAACATAGAAA
Source organism: Fragum fragum (assembly GCA_946902895.1). Classification (NCBI taxonomy): domain Eukaryota; kingdom Metazoa; phylum Mollusca; class Bivalvia; order Cardiida; family Cardiidae; genus Fragum; species Fragum fragum. Next base: position 7,134,508 of record OX336370.1, on the reverse strand, counting down.
ATTCATTTACAGTTACTTTCTTCGGAAAATTTCTGGTTCGAAGTGACTGGTATGAAAATAGCCGAAATATTTTCTTTTAACGAGGATACTTTAAAGAAAAAGATTTCCTCCCCCTTTTTTTTATTTATTTTCAATACGATTCAATGAACAAAGGTAAGTTAATGAGATATAGCTAGAAAACAGAGTTTGGTTTATCGCATAAATTTGTTTTTGAGAAAATGCATATAGTTTTCGTCGTGTTGGTAAAAGAGGATATGTGCTAGCTACAATCCTTCATCATCATTTCTATGTATTGACTAATCCCAAAATAAAAGCAAATTTGCTTATAAATCCTATGTTGTCACTTCCATTTGATAAATCACTTAAAATGGTAAGACCAAGTATTTTTATATTATAATTGTCGTTTTATCTTATTTTATTACGCTTTGTTATCTATTACATGTTATTGTACTATTTGTACAGTTGTTAGTCAGCAGATCAATTCTAAAGTGTTTAGAACGCAATTTCGTCCTATAGAAAGCAAAGGTGGATGGCAAGTCATGATATTGAACACTTAAATCCGATTTGCCATGAGTACCCAAATGCGCCATCTGTGATGACACGACTAAAAGATTGCTATTTACTTAATTTCGTACATCTATTACATGTTCAAATAGAGGTAATTTTTGTAGAACTTATGGAAAGAAAGCAACAAAAGAATCATGTTACTCTTCACTATCCAAGTTATTCGTTCCAACGAGAGAGAGAGAGAGAGAGAGAGAGAAAGAAAGAGAGAGAGAGAGAGAAAGAGAGAGAGAGAGAGTGTGAGTGTTTTTAGCATTTATTTAAGTGGTATGTTGTATTTCTATAAAGAATATATAATTCAATGGCAAGTATCTTAATTTTTCTGTTGAGACTGATATACATACAGATAGACAGACTGAAAAGGTTAATATCTTAGAGAAAGCGAGAAAATTTAGTTTAGCGATCAAGGAATGTTACCATAGAAACTCATCTTGGACTGGCACTTTACACTGATATACACAAAAATAATGACCATTAATTACACATTTTCCAGGCAGCTGGAAGTTGGAGCATTCACAGAGAATGACTGGGGTTTGGGGATATAGTGGAACCTAGAGAAAATGTGTTTGGCTTTCAACCTCTTATTTCAGTCATGAACGAGTATGACAAATATTGCGAGAAAATGTATCATCCATGAATATAGCACTTCAAACTATAACCATCCGGGGTGCCGTTCTTTTACTAAATAGCTCTCATGATGAGGGAACATATGATAAATCAGAGATAAAGAAGACAACCACCGGCCTTCATAGTTCGCTCAGTCTGATCAGATCGTAAAATTTCGCAACTTATTTTTTCCGTGACGATTCACACATCTCTATATTTTCAAATAATGTTGTCCATATGTAAAATAAGTTCGTGTAGAAAACAACAACAGCAACAACAATTAAAGAAAACACGGCGAAAGTTGACTCCGGTCAGTCTGTGCAGTGTGACCATACACGCCGTAAGTCCTTTAGATCCGCCGCCGGCCAATTCATGTTGGCTTTTTGAAGACAAAATTCGATAAACTCGCAAAAAGTTTCCATCGCATTAAGAGGTACTCTTGGGAGTGCGCAGGCTTACTAGGATCGAGACTTTTCCCTATCGCCTAATTACAATTGTAGAACGGTTATTCTACCTTGATATACATTCAGTTCTGAAATACCAGCTATGTGATTGGTTTGTGCTGGTTTCGATCTATTTCCTAACCATCTGTATGTCTGTCTCTCTATCTCTGTCTTTGTCTCAGAGCAGATGTAGTTACGATGTTAATTTGGCTGAAGATGATATATGCTAGTTACGATGTTAAGTTCGTCAAAGAACATACATGCTAGTTAAAATGTATATCAAACAGACATGCGGAAAACGTTATGATTTTACATGGTTAGGAAAAATGTGTAAATACTTCTATTGGTTTAGTAATCAAAGAATGTTACCATAGAGCCCCGTTACCATGGAAACACCTCTAAGACTGTCCCATTGCAATGGTATACGCTAAAATAATGAGTGTCTGACCATTGAATACCCATTTTCTAGGCAGCTGGAAGTTGGGGCAATGTACATTGAGAATCAAACCGAGCAAAATTTGAAAAATATGTTTCGTTTTCACGCTCTTATATACGTGAACGAGTATGACATTAATTACTTCCAATCATAACCATCCTTTTAGTATAAAGTCCAAGTACTTTTTAGACAATAGTTCGGCCCGAACATTTAATGTTTATTTGCCATTCGGTAGATTTCATGTTATAGTTTAAAAATTTTGAATTCAATTATTAAACCTTTTGATACTTTTTTATCAAATATTTGGATAAGACGTAAAAATATGAAGCATTTTCCAAATTATTCCGTTCGAGCCAAAATGTCACCGGGGCTTTAAAGATTGAGGGTCGGAAAATAAATCAAGGATAAGAAAGACAACTTTATTTCTAAGATAAAACTTACACTGCTTAAAAAAATTCCCGCTGCATCTATGATCGAACCACAACAAAGTTTTGGTCGCCCTCCAACGATTAATATTATAAGTTTATTTCTTTGCTTTTTTCTATGTCAGCCTGTCTATCCCTCTCTTTCCCTCTCTCTATCCTTGATTTGCAAGTGAGCTTCCCTACGATTGTTCAAAGCTATATTAAACCCGATGCAAACACATACGCTCAGCCTGCTCTCTCTTACACCATATCCACTTCTTCTTTTGTGACCAAATCCATAGGGCAGTGGTGGCGCGTATGACTCCTAGTCAAGGGGCCCCGGGTTCGATCCCTGGTCGCGTCGAATATCCTTTCCGACATTAGTCTCCCACCAACGGCTGGATGATCGTAAACCTAAACTAGATGAGCAGCTGGAGGCTCGAAAAGGATGTAGTATTAGTACTGGTGTGATAAAAATACCAGGAATCTATTGTTAGGTGCTTCAGCCGCCTCGATATGACTGAAATACTATCAAAAATGGCGTTAAACCCGATCCGCCCAATAACAACAATTTTTATAACTTTCTTTGGGGTATTTCATCTCTCATGGCCGATATCTATCACTAAATAATTTAATTTTTAGTTTCGTCCATCAAAAACGAGCGTTCTGATTGGTCGAAAAATATTATTTAGAACTCCATGAACAAAATTTTGATCACTGCAGTGATTTTGTATGCTTCCGCACAAAATAGTCCCATACAAAAAGGTATCAACATTTGTAAAGCTTTAGTTGTTTTTTTCGCTCGATGCTATTAAATTATAAGAAATGAAGAGAATATTTTTGTTTTCATGGAGGTATGAACCGAAAAACCTAATCACACAATGTATGAATCCGCTTCGCGTATTCATACAGTGTGATTAGCGGTTCGTACCTCTATGAAAACAAAAAAATGTTCTCTTCATGTCTTAAATGATTGGACGATTACATTACAGAACTACAGCCGGAAATTGTTTGAAAAAGTTGTGTGTGTGTGTGTTTTTTTTTTTGTGTTTTTTTTTCCAATTCAAATGATTTTAGTCTGAGTTTTGAATAAGAACCCGAAATGAACGACTTTCGCTAAGTAACGTGCATTAGAATTATCTCTGTACTCTGTGCATACAAAACCAGATGCTTTAGACATTAGAATTTAATGATCTTACAAACATACATCACTATCAAAATGATAGTCGTATTTGTGTTACCATGGGAACCAACTATGATGTCCGAAATAATTAGGTCCCTTCTCAATTCTTTCTCAATGTTTAACATCTTCATATGTCCGCCTGTCTTAGTGGTATTCGTCTTAGTCGATCTATCGGGGTGATCAGTTTAGCGACTTTCGTATGCAATCTGCTCAGATCTGAGCTGCAGGAATACAGAACAAATTAACTTGACAGCAGAAGACAGCTTGACCCTAATTATCACACTATTAAACAGGACATGTGCAATAAATTCTCCAGTTGAACTGATAAGCCTGTTACTGTCATTCCCTAACAGAACAGCCCGTCTTCTTGATAACTTGAATCCTAAATTGTTGTCCATTTAACATATTTATAAACTGTTTCCATATAATTACTTGCTTTGAAAAATTTGAGATCATTTTTTTTTTCAACAACAAATGTCTTCTTTCCCAACCCTGTTTCCAAAGTTATTTTTCAAGTAACTTTCAGTTTAGACTACTTGTTTTAACCCTTTCCCATTTTTTTTTAAAATTTTAGTCTGGTCCATATTAAACGAGGTTTCAGAAGACAATGTAAAATGTATTGAATTTGAAATTAAATCATCCTATGTGGTACAAATTATTATGGTAAAAGAAGAAATTGTTAGTTACAAGCAATTTCTTCTTTTTCCACAATGTTTTGTCAAGTGTAAAATCACAGCGATGTAAAATCTTGAGTTTGTACAAGAAAGGGTTAATTTTTCAGGATTATAAGAATTGTGTACTAACCTAATTGATAATTATTAAAAAGAAACTCAGCCAGTTGCTTTGACAAATAATACATCGATATTTTTTGATTTGTTTCTTTCTACTTTAAATTCATCAACTCTCTAAACATTTGAAAGTGGCTATTTACAAATTACTGATATTCTAAAGATCACCTTTTAGGTCAAACTGAAATATGAAATAAAGAACTAAATTTATATTAAAAACTTTGATATGGTTAATAATTTTTGAATGGTAAGTGATGGGACATCTTATACAATCCTTTTAAGAAGGCTTTCTTAGCTGACCTGAGCACAATGTGCTGGAGGTCAGGGGTCGAAACTAACAGTGTTCCGGGATCCTGAGGATCCCTTTAAATTAGAAGGGACCCCAGCAATCTCAGGCTAGGGATTCCGTCAGGATCCTTCAATATTTCTCCAGTACAAAAAATCCAGTACAAAAGACCTTAATTTATCAACTAATGCTCCTGATTTCTTCTTCTTCTTCTTATTTTTCTTTTTGCTTATTTTTGTAGAAAACATTGTGGATAATGAAGAAATTGCTTGTCACAAGCAATTTCTTCATTTTTCTCAATGTTTTCCGAAGCTTTTTTTATCAAGTTGGGCTTAGAAGGACAGGATTGCGTGTGAATGAGTTAATGTTTATCAAGGAGGGATCCCTGATAATCTGGAGGAATCTCTGAAGTAATAGGTAGGGATTCCTGTTGGATCCCACTAAAGTAAGGTTAGTGTCGAACCCCGGAGGTGAGCTATTGTGATCGGTAAATGTCCAGAGTCCGTCTGTTTGTCAGTAAACAATTATCAAAAAAAACTTCTCCTCCTAAACCATAAGGCCTAGAGCTTTGATATTTGGTACATATTATCAACTATTGATCCTCTACCAAAATACTTAAAAAAATTACTAAACTCAGAAAATTAGCACTTTTCTGTGCGATCCCTGATTTTACAAAGGAATGAAGAGGGAAATGTTTGAAAATCTTCTTCTACCAAACAATAAGGCCTAGAGCTTTGATATTTGGTATGTATTAAGATCCATTGGCCCTCTAAATATAATACAAAAATACTTCAAAGAATCACTAAACTCTGAAAATTAGCCCATTTCTGTGCAATCTTTACAAGGGAAATCTTTGAAAATCTTCTTCTCCCATACCATTTGGCCTAGAGATTTGATATTTGGTATGTATCATCACCTTATGACCTCTGCCAAAATACTTCAAAGAATTATCATGCCATGAAAATTAGCCCTATTCAGTGAGATCCCCGATTTTACAAAGGAATGAAGAAGGAAATCTTTGAAATTTTTCTCCTCCCAAACCATTTGTCACAGAGATTGGATATTTGGTAGGTATCAATGTTCATTGACCTCCTACCAAAATCCTTTAAAGAATTGTTGTATTCTGAAAATTAACCCTTTTCTGTGCAATCCAATTTACAAAGGAACAAAGAAGGAAATCTTTGAAAATCTTCTACTCCCAAACCATAAGGCTTTGATATTTGGTATGGATCTATTTACCCTCAGCCATAAAAGTTTAATGAATTACTGCATTCTGAGAATTAGCCATTTTCTGGACAGACGCCTGACAATGACCAATCACTATAGCTCACCCAGAGCACTTCGTGCTCAGGTGAGCTAAAAACAGTTTTCAATGAGTTATAATTGAGCAAATACATTACATTTCAAATGATTTCACATGTGCACAGAGTAATGTCTTAGACCAGACCATACATGTGTACAGTCTGATCAGAGTCTTCACCGTGCTCTCTAGATAGATATAGACTAAGTTTCTTAAGCTGATAAGTAAGTATTCTTTTACACTGTAACTGCCCATCCTTCTCAATGTCTGTTCACATACTTTTGATATTGTTTATGAAATGCTGTGCACTGGTTCAATTATATATTATATATAGCTTTATTAATCCATTCCCATTCAATCCCTCTTTTTGATACCCATCCGGAAAAAAACATTGAAACACACTGTAGAAAATGAAGAAATTCCTTTTTATTGGCAATTTCTTCAATTTCCATATTTTTTGTAACCAAAAATCCTAAAATATATCTAAAATTTCATTAACTAGAAATTGGTATTTCAAATGTCTTGGACTATGAACCAGTCTATTTTCATTTCGTGTGGTTATGGGTTATAGTGCTCAACTAGTTGAAGAGAAACTGAATTCTGTCTGCAGCGTAAGAAGGTGTCTTTCATATGATTTTCAATTGTAAGATGAAACCATCTGTATTCTACACTGCTGAATAAATTCTGACCAGGTACCATAACTGGGTGATAATGGGTATTTTATGATCTCTGGGGGTAATTGATACTTCATGCATCATTTTGATAGGGTAGGCCCCATTTCTAGCCTGGCGTAAGTCACTAAAGTGTGATTATTCTTACATGATATATTCTTAGTACAACGAGGGGTGTAAAGTGACCGCGTCTGTCAATCAAAAATGGATTACCAATGAAATCGTCCAATTATGCTGGTAGGGAACTTTGCATTTTTGTTGGTTTGACGACCTAAACGTCTTAACCACAGTACATTCAACCTGCAGATACGACATTTAGATCGTCATCCAAAAGATCGCCTGTTCATAATCCATGTCCAAGTTACAAAGTAACGCACTTAAAAGAACCTTTCTTTCATTATGGCTACGATTTAAATTATATGTAGGCCTTACATGTGCTCACACTGACTCTGTGCATTTCCTCTTTCACGTGCGCAAAACCAAACAACTTTTTTTCTACTTATTAGTATTGTCTTTATTTTCAAAATAGAATAAATAAAATAAAGTGTAAAGTGTTCAGTTTCCCCGTGGATATGAAGAAATGTGAATCGTTCAGGAAAAAAGATACAAGATATGAGTTGCTAAATGTTCTGATCTGATCAGACTTCGCAAAACATAAAGGTTGACGGTGGTCGAATCTTTGATCTTTTTTTCAGTTTCTAGGTTGATCGATAATCCTACCTCTATTCAAGTTTTGGATCTCAGAGCTTATGCATCTCATTTCACCTCTAATGTGTTCCTTTCTTTATGCACAAGTAGTTACTTTTTTGTCAGAGTGAATATGATATTATCAGTATACGACCAAAATGTAGTAAACACAGGTTGAATAAAGCTGTATTTGCGACATTTTGGTTGCACAACTACGATATTTGATACACTTCTGAACAGATTCAATAAGATCCACCCTTTCTATAAAATAAACAAAGACCAAAGACTATGAACTACGATTTGTATTTGACTATTTGAGTGTTACGGGGCACCAGTTAATTAGCATTTCTCACTTCTCCAATCCCTTTGGGACTCATTTAAAACATCCTTTTAACTAAAGCCACTATTTACACAGAACTATCGAATTGTCAAATTTCCCGCCGATTTTTCAAATACAAACACTAATTAATTTACAATCCATTCAATATAAATAAATATTTTACATTTTTATTTATTCATTTTCCTCACGAATTTCAGACGATTGTTTTTTATTATTATTCAAAATCGGTGATTAAGCCATTGGCATTTTTTCAGATAGAATTAAACTCGTTTTTATTTAACAGTCATTCCATATCCATTTGGTGGGCTAATGAAACCACGTAACTTCAGCTGAGCAGAAATTGGATAAGATTCAAACCTATTTATTTTACATCGATTGGGAAACAAGCTTTTCAAGCCTCGATTCTGCTTCCTGGAGAACATACCAGTACCCGCACCATTTATGTAGGCCAATGGCAAACTCAGTATCGATAGATGCTCAAAGGAATCGAACTCTGGATCTTTTGATCGTGAAGCCAATGCTCTACATCTTAACCACGCGTTAAGATTCGCTGTAGTTAAAACGTTTCGGAGGCACATAGACCGTAGGTTTAACTAAATAATTCCTTTTCTGATCATGTTTATGTTTTGTCATTAGTCCGAGTTTGAAAAAAATATGTTAAGTAATGTCGGCATACATATTCCAATCACTAGCTAAAAATAATTCTGATAAAAAAAGCATGAAATGTGATTTGTGATGTCGTAAATTATTTTGTAAAACAGTCAAAGTTCTGCGAGACTTAAGTCACTCCCATACAATCCCACCTTTTTACACACATGAAGAATAATATCAAGGAAAAATTGTGAAAAGGGAGAACTTGCTGTAATCAGGCGATTTCTCCTTCCATCACAATGTTTTTACGGTGTTTAGCCCTTTCTTTTCAGCTCCAAAGCAATTTGTATTTTTATCTGCTACTTCTTTCAATTTCTATCAGTTCAATTTGTCGTCTGGTAATAGGTTAACCCGTGTCATAATTGTTTTAGAATTACAGAAGAATGAAAACGGAATCATCCACAGATTAAAACTACATACAGGCGGCATATTTCTATCCCTTTAACGAGGTGGTCGTCTACTGACCGTTAATTAAAAATTAATTTGTGTCTGGTTTATTTCACACTGACTGGCTGCTGCAAGAAAGGTGTATCGATAACGCTTAGTCCGTTAGCCAATGCAAACTTAAAGTGGAGGAGATTTCTTGGCATGGATCTAACATTTTGCAAAATAGGAAAGGGTTAAACCATTATACTTCAATCCTGAATCCATGCCGCATAGAAACGAAATTGCTTTCGAAAACATTATCGGAAATGAGTCAATGATTTGTTTTGAAAAACAGTTTCTTGTTTTCTCACAATCTTTCCTATCCTTATACTTGTCATCAACATTAAATATTCATCTGCAACGTTTTTTCGCCATGAACATGTCTACAATCAACATCTTGACATTTGTTGTTCATCCCATAAATCGGCTTCAAATGACCGGGATCTTTTGTTGGAAATACTTTCGAACGATTACCGGAAGTAATTGAGCCATTAATGAGATGGGGAAAATAATGAGTCTCGGTCGTCTTCGTCTTCAAAAGATTGAATAATAGAAATCAATAACATAAATGGTGGCCAGAAATTACAACGAATCTAATGTGATTTCATAATACACGAAAGCAAACTATCGAAACCCCATGACATTAGATCACGTAACTGTAACGTCAAACTTTTCTGACTGACGCAGTACGTGACAAGATCAAAGTGGAACTCCGTGTATCTTCCGTACATTTGTCTAAAAAAACAGACCAAGACAAAATTTTGATGCATTGCATCAAAGAAAATGACAATGTTTTTGTTATCATTAATGTGAATAGTGTATAACCCATAACAGGACGGCAAAATTTCAGACTGGTACAAATTGAAAGAAGTCGCAGACGGCATATCACAGACAAAAAAATTGAGGTCTTCTCAGAGTTCATTAAGTGCCACTGGAGGCTTAACAAAATCTATTGAATGCCTGCGCCATAAAAAAGTAGCTCTTATGTATTTCAGGAATATTGCAAACTCCGCCTACAGGTTCATCTCCTAGATATTTTTCTAGCTTACTTGAGCATATTATTTGATCAGTGTCTTCAATGTGCACAATGCTTTGTATGGCCAAATGAATTGACTTTATTCAAATTGTTGAGAACTCCTTCAAAAACATGCTTTGTAGCTCGTGGATTACTTTAACCTTGCTAATTTATCACGACAAAGAAGATCACTTAACAAAGCCATGCTTTGCTATCTCACGTTACTTTTATTTCTTTGAATTCATTCGTTGATATAGAGAGAACATTGAGTGAAACAAACTCTGTCCAATCATTATATAGAAAATAATGAAATGAGCTCTTTTGAACCTCTTCTGGTTTTGGAAAAAAATCGGGGACTAAAGCCAGGTCGTAGGCAAAGTCAGCGTCGTTGTAGTCCGAATATTTTGACATTTTGTAATATCTGATCGTATTACTGAACATATTAACTTGCAACTAGGAATACAAAACAAGGAAGATAACTCCAAATATATTTTCAAGAACTATGCCTCCTGTTTTACTCTACTATAAAACACTTGAACAGTCGAGCGTTGGCATCCGCATGCGATACTCTTGTTTAACGACGGGTAGCTGACAATTATTGAGGTATTGCATACGAGACAAACAATAACAGACAACATGGAATGACTTAATTTGCTGTTTAGACACAATTTATGACTAAGCTTTACGTCTTTTACTTCACTTTGAACTAGAATAAAACTTTGATAAGACATTTTTACTCAAGATGAAGAACTTTTGAAATTATTTATACCATAGCACATCAAGGAAATTCGATCTGGACCAAATGTTTACCTTCAGTGCATCAAATAAAACTCTCAATATACATACACAGTTTCAACATGAACCTTTTCCTGGTTTTTACGTCCCTCTGATTGTATACTTGAGAAAACATTGTGGGAAAAGAAAAAATGCTTGTAACAAGCAATTTCTTCTTTCCTCACAATACTGTCTACTTGTAAATTAGGACCAAACAGCTAGACTCAAGCACACACATACTGAGTCCAATATTTGCTTGCATAATTTTTACCCTTCTTTATGCAAAGATGAATTCAAAAAGCGAGACTTTCTTCGTATTTCTTTAAAAATGTGCAAAAGGTATACTTGTAAGAGAACCCAGTCCTTTAAAAGAATCTAAGGGTTCGCGAGACGTTCTTTTATAGTATCTAGGGATTCGAAACTAACTACCAGACAAATCTTGCCAGTATAAAACAATTACAGAATTGAAAAAAACTGCATGTGACTAGTAATTCAATTTTATCTCCCACTTTATCTTCTAAGAAATAGACCCTACGGAATACTTAGACAAGGGATTTATTGGAAAGTGTAAGTTGGATTCATGTAATAAAAGTAAGACCTGTCGGTGTTTAACATTGTGATTTTATGAATCAATAACCAAATGAATGGCGGACCGAAAACAAGAGACCGAAAGGATAAGCTTCTTTAAGGAACGGACCAGGGTCAAAAGTATGATTTTAGCAATCGTACCCGTTAACACATATAAAGAGGAATCCATACGGGCAAATGAATTTTTTTGATACGTCTTCAAAAGTAAGTGTGTGTGTATTTCCGTTTATTTATTGTCGCTACCGTAGCCGATGCCCATATGAAAGACGACCCCAAGAAGATGATTAGTTGTAACGGGGATAGACTGGCGAACCTGTCCCACCTACGCTGCTTTCCGATAATCTTTTATCGCCTGATTAGGACAGACGTCAGATTAGGACAGGCTCGCAAGTCACTAACGGGGATAGTGCAAGGATACAGGACGCAAATGCTTAAAAGGTGTATAGAACCGTTACATGAGGCCTCGGTTTAACGTCTCATCTGAAAGACAATTAGTTAGTTTATATGGTCAGCCACGGGCTCGACCCCATGTTCTTGAGGTTTGAAGTCAAGTGCTCTACCAACTGAGCTGATAAGGCTGACCCCCAAAAGTAAGTGGTAAGATAAAGTCTTTATAGACGACAGTAACCAGATAGCTTTTACCATGTTAGACTTGAAAACCTGTCCCATCTACTTTGCTCTCCGTAAGGCAGGGACAGGCTCGCAGTCAAATACCATATGGGCATCTCCATTATGACCAATTTTAGAATTCACCATGAAAACCGATTACAAAGGGGATGAGCTGTCTAATGAAAATGTAAATTCACCGAAAATTATGACAGCTGTCGGAATACCAGTCAATTGTCCAATCGCTGATCCCGCCCATTAACTATCTAGGCCCCGCCAATTTACTCCGACAGAAAGTCCCGCTTCGATTTTTAACAGCGTTGTTTTGAAAAGTTAAGGCCAGTTAGATGAAACAAAAAAGTATATTGGTTGGTTGGTCACAAAATCAATAATAAGGGTAAATAAAATTTCGTTCAATGTTGGAGTTGATAAGCTCAGGTTCGGGTTGAATAAAACATTTGATTGGTCGGTTTATTCCTTGATTGACAGACGTGATTGGTCAATCGCTGATCCCGCTCACTGACTTTTTTGGTCCCGCATATAGACTCCGACTGGAAGTTGCGCTTCGATTTTTAACGGCGTCATTTTTTTACAATTTATGGCCAGTAGCATGCTACTTATAAGTAAAAGTGTTGAATGAAGACCTAAACGTCGTAACTACAGCTTGAATAAGCTGTAGTTATGACGTTTAAGTCGCCAAACCAACAAAAATGATTCACTAAATGTCGGCCTATGTCGGAGTTCTAAACGTACTTTAAGTCTAAATGAATGATTTCATTGGTTCACTGATTATTTTATTTACATCAGCGATTGGTCAATTATTTGCCGTATTCTGGAGTACGTTCCGTCCGAAATCCGATTCACTCGTCATTCCCACTCAGAATCAAGCGTTTCAAGTTGATATCTCTCGATTTTACTTTTTGCTGAAAAAATGTGTCAATGAAATAAAATGAAATGTATTTTTGGTGTTTCAGTAATGTGCAAGATGTAGAAGCATACTGAAAACGGAAGGTGACCTCTACTATTTATCTTGTTTAAGCAACTTTCACACACTTTTGTGTTTGTCCAAAAAGAAGGAAAAAAACCAAACAGATTTGTTTATGAAACACAATACCCCCGCCGTACATGAGGTTTTTTGCGCTTGACCTTGGTATATGACCTTGACCTAATCACAAGAACTTGACCTTGGCATAAGGAGATGCGTATTATGGAGATGTATCATCATGCCAAATATGAGCATTGTATCTTAAATAGGCTTGGTAGTAGTAATTGGCAATGTTATGTTTTTGGTTAAATTTTCAGACAGACAGACCGACAGACAGATGACGGACAGACAGACAGACGGACAACGGTAAAACAATATACCCCCGGGGCATAAAAACATAGTCGCAATAAACATTTCGGACAAAGGAGAAGTTACTTTAGAAAAACGTTTTTTCTTTTTCTCACGATGACTACATTTGTTAGAGTTAATTTTCAGTTTCAATGCAAATTGAAATTTTGTCTCTATCTTTTCTAAATACTTGGACCACTCTAAAATAGCGTTGTCTTAAATTGAGTTAAGATCCCTTAGTGCTAGTGTTCAAAGTAATGTGATCGCACATTATATAAACAATATTTGGAATAACCATACATTATTATTTGAACAAGGCAATAAATTGGTATCATATTGGTTTAAGCAATAACGTCATGTCTGATTTTGTGAAATGTTTTCTTTTCTGTAATTTTTAAAGGTTATCAAATCCGATGACTAGCGACCAGCACTCAATCCTGTACGAGTCACCAATGCGGGGATAACCTAAGTGAGATAGCAGTTGGAGGCTAGGAAAGGATGTAGTGGTAGTACTGGTGTGAGAAATACCAGGAATCCATTGTTAGGTGCTCCAGCCGCCGAGATATGACTGAAATACTGTTAAAAGTGGCGTTAAACACCATTCAGTCAAATGAGTGAGCTTATATTTAACGTCCATCACAGCCAAATTACTGTAGTCCTCAATTCTGTCCATTTAGGTGTCGTGAGTGCACAATATTGATGTACGAAGTAACCCGCGGTTCCGTAAGATCGACGATAAGGCTGTCGTCTCTCAATACAGAATATGTTTCATCCAAATTATTTTCGCTCCGGTCACAACAAATTTCAGATATATTGAATTAGGATATTTCCTCGAAGGTCCTTAAAAACCCTCGCACACATATGTCGACATAAAACCATCGAAACAAAATTAACTGGTATTAGGGCCAAGGAAGACAAACTAAATTTAAAAGAATGAAATAATAAAAAAGGGACAGATATTGAAATATGTTTTAACCAATAGAATAATCAACTATATTTTGTTTTAAAAGTCTCTCACTGCAATGCCCATTTAAACGCTAAAAACACCGTCCTGTAGACTCTCTGTTCAAGGCCATTAAAGGCCTCGCAAAGCATTCTCTGAGAATTTTTTATGTGAAAAGTAAGTAGATTGTTATCCTCTGTATCTTACTCCCTTTCTTTCATTTACCTCCTAAGGCACTAAATGTATAGTGAAAATGAAGAAGAAGCTATGACATGCTGACAAATACAAAACGCCAGTCTAGACAAAGAATCTTCTTTGGTGGAATATGAGGGGTGATTGAAAGGTCCGTGCCCTAAGAAGCGGTTTTACCTATATATTACCATTTTCACCTTGCAATCTTACACACTTGGTCATACCGTGTAGATTCTTCACTGCAGAAGGTAGCATCTTGGGCACCATAAAATACGTCAACAGCTTGTTTGACTTCATGATTGGTGAGAAAATGGCGGCCGATGTGTTCTTTTTAAGCTATGGGAAATATGTAATAGTCAGGGGATTCTAAATCAGATGAAGAGGGTTGATCCTCTACCACTTTGAAAACACATTCCTGAATACCAGCCTTACAAGCAGAGGACATGTGTACTGGAATGGTGTCCAGAGTTAAGGGCACACCAAATGGCAGTTAAGCATGCCTTTTCTCCTTGATTTTTGAACGATACTACCTCGTGTTGGAAAAAAATACCTCCCAGTTGATATGTGACCTTATTTATTATAATCCAGTAGCAGTACACCTATTACAACCCACATTACTGTGGTCATCAGCTTCCCCGAATATGTTGAATTTGTATTTTACGGTGGATGATGATCGTAGGTTTTCCGCTATTTTGATTTTTATTTTGTCTCGAGTTCGACGTGGTAAACCCATGTTTCATCAAAAATAACAAACTACTTGCGAAATTTCTCCGGATACCGCTGAAACATATAAAGGTGTTTTTTGCGTTTTTGGTCAACACTCAGAAGTTTGGGACTCATCTGTCAGAACCCTTTGCCATTTGCAAGTCATTATATATGATTGAATCAACTCATTCCTGTGAAAAACATACCCGTGTAGCAGTGTGCTACAGTGTAATTCGACGATCTGACATTATCATACCCTTAGTCAAATTTGGGGGAAAGAGGTCTGTCAGGATTGGGTTATCCTTAATACTCTATCTACCGCGTTTTAATTCAACGATCAAAAATAAAAACATGATATAACATAGGGCATGTTCCTGTAATGTTTCATGTCCACTCGAAGTCCCTTTGGCGATAAGTCTTTGAATCCAAAGTAATACTCACACGACGCACAACATTGTCCATATGTTTAGAATTACTCAAAGTTGATGTAATTGAGAATAAAATTTTACTGTCACTTAAAAGTGGTTATCATATTTCCATTCATTAGTACGTTTATGAGACATATGTTTCTACTTTAGGCCACTGACCTTTCAACAGACCCTCGTAGCATACACTTTGGTACATATATCGAATCAAAGCACTGAAAGTACATATGATGGACGTACGTGTTGGCATAGTAGACTGATATGTCCGATTTGGTGCACAAAATGGCAATGTTCATATAGATAATATTTTTAACCATCTCCTTACAAACCCGTGTTTTTATTTCACTGCGATTCTATACTTAAGAAAACATTGTGGAAAAAGAAGAAATTGCTTGTAACAAGCAATTTCTCCTTTCCTACCAATATTTTCTGATGAAAAATAATAATTATTTAGAGTCGAATAGGATGCGACATTGTGATTTGGTTCATATATTCGTGTGATTAAGTTTTTAGGTTCACACATCAATGCAAATTAATGTATTCTCTTCGTTTCTTTTAATTGGATGCTATCAAGCAATACAAGATAAATATTTTTGAGTAAAATTATTTTTATCTCCTTTGTGCGCAATTAGGGCAGTCTTTGAACTTATTTTATAATTTGTGAAAAGACGTTTGTCTTCAATGGCCTAAAACTGTGGTTTACCTAGTGTTCGAGCAACTCTGTGCGTGTTTAACATCATATCCACTGCGATTTGGCGTGTTAGACATCACGCGTGTTTGACAACATTTTTTGTGAATAAATGGGCTGGAGTTCAAAAAATATCGATAAAAAGGAGTCCAGAAATATACCATATGAACAATCGTAAATATGTTTAACACCCAACTAAAATTTTCATCATTTCGAAAGTATTCACGAAGTGTTCTCTATATGCCGCAGCGAACAGAAAGCGAAAGGTAAGGTACCAATGGAAACCTTAGACAGTTGTGCATATGATAGGATAGGTGGCTGGGCTGAAAACTACCTAGTTTGAATACACGGCTTTTTGAAGTTTGAAATTTGCCGATGAAGCAGTAAAAATTACGCCATTTTTTCGTGTTCAACATCAATGTCGGTCACGTGATTCCCCGCATTGGTGATTCTCTGTAAAAAATTAACAACAACAACAACAACAAAACAATAATAATAAAGCCTGGAAATAATTTTTGAAGTATGTTTTTCACAAGGTAAGCGAAGTTAAAACTTTCGAATCCGATATTTTGCTTTTATTATAATATTTTCCCTAACTCAATTTCACCAGTCTGTTGAACTTTTGGGTTGTGTGGTAATGCGTTTAATGTTAAAATGTTAAAAGGACTAGTAAATCGAACAAACATTCTATTATTTTTTTAAGAGTATAACACAAGAAATATTACACGTCTGTGTAAACGATATAGTTGTTACTCGGGGCTGAAATGGTTTGAAGTCGTTATCACTATATGGTGTACTTCACGGGGCTGTAACCAAATAGCATACAAGATATAGAAATCATAAACAATAATTATATTTGTACATATAGAATAGTTATAATAATATATTGAGATAAACATTTTATAAATTTATATTAATTTATAAGGTAAATTGTAATTTGATTTAAAAAAACGCTAATTTAGCATTATTTTATGAAAGGTATGTAAAAATCCAAACTAAATCAATATTCACTGTATATTAATATATAAACAAAGTACTTCATTTTCACAGTGGTGCGAGGCCCTTCGGGGCAAATACCAGGAATCCTAATGGTTAGGAAATATTTGGTCGGCGTTGCAATTTAATTGTAAGGCTGAAAAATAAACAATATAACTATATATTTACCCATGATGGAGCATAGGAGTGGGGAACCTATTGAAATACGAGGTCACTCCGTGTAATCGGTTACTTCCCTTAAGCTCCGGGTATTTGTACACCATTTATATATAGGAAGATAGAAGAATTCCTTTGAAATTTGGTGTTTTTTTTATCTTTTAAAAAAATAATTGAAACTTTTCTTCCTTATTCTTGTGATTGATAAAGTTCGGTGGTGAATTTATTTGAAAGCTAAATCGCTTAAAAAGAAATAATTATGATAAGATGCCATGACCGGCTATTGTTACCTCGTTAATGAAATAAGCATATATACCCCTTTCTTCAGGGGTAAACTTGCAGATACGTCTATTCCAAAACATTGAGAAATTCTATAACAGTCCATAGAGTAAATTATGTTTTGTTTGTATACACGCCATTCATGCTATTTAGTATATATATAAATCGTTTGTGCAATATTGGCACTGACATGGATCAGGGTACATGTCGATCTAATTTTGAATGGTAATAGAGTTTTTACCTTGGATTTACATATTTGTGTAAAACATATTACTTAGAACGTAATAATTTGATAAGGTGCAGCCATGCAGAATGCGGTTTATTACACCTCGGTTTACTTGACAATAAATTGGCCGATTGCGACCCAAAACCCGTAACTACAGCTTATTTTAAGCTATAGTTTTGAAGTTTATGTCGCCCGTCGACGAAATGCTTCTTCCAGTTTTCAAATAATTTTTAACATCAGTACATGTATTTAAGTATTTTAACAAATAAAAAAGTGGAAATACATTAGATAAACCGTAAGAAGATTTACGAATATCAAACTAAGATAATCATTTGAACGTGTTAGTCCAATAAGTTGATACCATATACATATTACTATATTGAGATGTCTGTATTTCCGTTTAGTTCTCGTCGCTACCAACACATGCCCATATGAGCGACGCCCCCAGGGGACGGTTAGTTGTTACGGGGGATAGTGCAAGGATACAGGACATAACTACTGAGCTCCACCTGGTTCTTTAACGTGCTCGATGGATAGTACCGTCACACGGGGCCTCGGTTTAACGTCTCATCCGAAAGACAATTAGTAAGTTAGTTGATATGGTCAGCCCAGGACTAGAACCCGTGATCTTCAGGTTTGAAGTCAAGTGCTCTACCAACTGAACTAATCGGGCTGACATTGAGATATATATTATGTAATGATATATATGATACAGTGTATATACTAAAAATTCAAAATTTATTTGATGTAAAAAGAAAAGGATATCATTGTAAATGATTTTGAATTATTATTATTATCTTTTTTTAGAATTTTCTCCCAAATATTCTCCCCCAGATTTTTCTAAAGGAGAAAAGTTTTAGAATAGATTTCCATTACCTCTTGTCTTTATGATCCCTTTTAAAATATACAAACTCGTATATTCCTTAGAACTAGGCGGATTAGCAAACGACTTCCTTTGTTACTTGTAATAATGGACCATCGGGTGAAAATCAAAGCAAATAGCAGATCATTATGAGATATATCTAGTGTATATCCAAAATGCCACCCGTGGTCTATTACGCAATCGGAGATACCGATCAGAAGCGTGTACTTTACTTGGATTAAAACTATTTACAGCAGTTAATGGAAGGATAACTTTTAAAAATTGATTTATAATTTAACCCTTTACAGAGAAGAATCTCAGAACGAAAGAGGATACAAGCGAAATTTAATAGCCATGTCTACGGAAAATAATGGATCTTTCAGATGACGAGGCAATCGGGGTAAAAAGTACTCTTAATCGCAATATTTTTGTCCTTTGTTGATGTTGGTTGGTTTGCTTGTTCTAATAAGTCTTTTCAAGCCAAAGAAGTAAACGCAGTGATTTCATACAAAGTACACCTTTGCTAATTGTGTTTCGAAAATGAGAACTGGACGAGAAAGAAATGGTTCCTAGGCCGGGAGAGAATCAAAGCGCTGAAAGCCTTGGATATGAATACATGAGAAAAAAAACGAAAAAACTGAGAGGCAACATATTTCTTTCGCCATCTGTGCTATACCCGCTTTAATGCCTTCAATTAGTTTTTTTTTTTACCCAAACATATCTAAGAAAAGCAAAGCTTTTTAAACAGTTCCAAACGTAGCGCTTTAGAACGCCCTCAAGACAAATGGTTTAGAAAGCATTGTGTGAAATGAAGTAATTGCTTGTTACAATCAATTTCTTCATTTTCCACATGCTTTATACCCAGAAAGTTGAAAAACTCCAAATTGTCGTCAGCAACTTCTTTCAATTTTGACCAGTCTGAAATTTTGCCGTCTGGTATTGGGTTAACTACGTGAACTACAATAGCACTGTCGACGTCAAGGATACAGCAATACCTCGGGTCTAATCCGAGGAGCGAAAACTGGTATTCGAAATCGAAATTAGTCCGAATGCATTAAAATTACCCCAAATACACGAACCATTACCAAGAGTCAGATGCTAGAAAAACTCATTTCGCTCTATGACACCTCGTTATCATTAAACCA
The DNA here is from genome assembly GCA_946902895.1 of Fragum fragum. Lineage (NCBI taxonomy): Eukaryota > Metazoa > Mollusca > Bivalvia > Cardiida > Cardiidae > Fragum > Fragum fragum. The sequence continues at coordinate 7,114,790 of OX336370.1, read as the reverse complement.
GCCTATTAATAAAACTTATTAAACATTCTCCAGAGAGAGTTTTTATATCAGAACGAGAAATGGGAACTCATTTTCGGTTGATTATTCATTTGTGTCTCGTTAACGTTAGTTTTAGTTATTGCACATATATCATATTACAAGAGACAAATCCAGAGCGGATTAATTAGCTTGGAAAAATGTATAAAAGGGTCTAAAACTGTTTATCCATGGCAAGATGGAATTATCTAGTGGAAGTTCTTTCAAAACAATATCAGAGGGCATTGTTAATTTAGGCAAAAAAAGACTCTAAGTAAAGAATTTGTAAACGAATCGCTTATGGTAACTCAAGCAGATCATCGTTATTTTATGCAAAAAAAAAAAAAAAAAAAAAGACTTAAGTAAAGAATTTGTAAACGAATCGCTTATGGTAACTCAAGCAGAGCATCGTTATCAACCAATATTTACCTTAATTTGATATATAGATAATTTCTTTTTTAAGTTTTTAAAATTGAAAAATATCAACCGCGTTTGATTGAGAGCATTGTATATAAAATGAAAATAAATATGAGATATGAAAACATGAGATATGGAACCAGGACAGAAAATCTTTAATGGCCGGATTATCGGAGGTGTCACTTTCTACCCAAATCTACTGTCGATTATGCGCAGATCTGCCAATTTGTGCGCTAGGGGACACAACCTGCCTACTATAATTTTCTTCCCGCTTCTGAGGTATTGTAACAATATATTTACATGTAGATATTGTTACATATTTTTCACCCGATCAAAATGCTTTGAAGGAATCTAATAAAGGCCACACAAGGATCCTTCCTGTGAATTTTGGTTGAATTATGTTCAGTACTTTCTTAGAAGAATATTTTTAAAGTAAGAGCTGACGGACGGACAACAGACACCAGACAATGACAAAACACTGTTTGCTTTCAGCCTGTATAGCTAGAGAGAGAGAGAGCTAGAGAGGGGGGGCGGGTGAGGGGAATGGAGCGTGTAGCCAGGTTCGAACTAGGAGGCTGTTACGTGCGATGCGAGTATTCTACCACACAGACCGATTTCGTTATGTAAGTATGCGCTTTATAATCTCCGGATAAAGAGAGCGAGAAAGAGCGGGCGGTCGTTTACCAGGTTAATATGATTATGTACTATTCTCAAAAGCGATATATAGACGTTGAATCATTTGGTTAGAATTTGGAGGTAAAAATGTATAAAAATACGACCGAAATGTTTCCAGACAGTGCGAATATGATCCTATGAATGACCAATTAATTTGCTAAAATATTCTAATCGTGCGTAAAAACGACAGCTTCGCTTAACAGCTTTATACAGCTACTTCGTCTAACCGGACCGTTTTGACATTGTACCATTAGAAAAAGTAATATTATTTTGGTATAAAACATACACCTTATTTTTTATTAACAATATGATATGGTTATATATTATTAACAATTTCCAATATACTATATCTCTCCTTTCTTTTTGTCCATTCACTCATCAAGTTTTGATAAATTTGCCAAATTCAGAACACTCACACGAAAGTACTGTACATCAAGCGACAGTTTCAACGAGTCATATCTCGCCTTCGCCCTTCTCGCCTCAATCGTGCGTATTTATTTATACTCGCACTCATGTAATTCGCCCGGACCTACTTTCCATTTGGCAGAATATCATATCTTTGGCGTTAGATTTTTTTTTTACATTTTTACCTTAAACTCTGCGTTGGTTGAAATTTTACCGTAATAACTTTAGCCTGAGATTGCTACGCAATCTCAGGCTTAAAACGATTAAAACGTATCAACGTTAATATTAACTACCACAACATTTTCATATTCCAAGAGTATTATAAGAGCATTCAACATTTCTTTGTATGAACTTCTGAAAAAATATATGATTCTACTCAAAATAGGAGCATTTAGTCTCAGCCCTTATACATGCTATATAGCAATTTTAAACAGGAACTACCCAGTCAAGTCAAGGGAGTTAATTAATGGGCACTTTTCATGACAACTCCGTATATCGGTACGGCCAATTAGCTCGTAATCTTATACATTCTTGATATAGGTGCAGATTTAATAAGTAAATGATATATATGAGAAATGACAGAAAAAATATGTTTCTTAATACCATGAAAGAACGTGTTTACATCAATGCCACTGCACAGTGTAAAATGTAAGATTTGAAAGGGAAAGGACAATGGTTGAGTTCAGATAGGTATACACATATTTCGGATTGTCAATGAAAGACAAAACAAAAGTTTCTAGTCAATGACAAAGGTACAGCAAATAATACTGTGGGTTATGGGTTGGGTTTTTTCACCCAGTGTAGTAAAGGCAAGGGAAAACGACTTTTCTTCTTTCATATAAAATAGACATATCAAATAATAAGTCCATGAAAAATAGGGAATTAAAAAGAATTAAAAGTTGTCTAAAAACTGAAACACAATTGGCAACAAATTATTTGTGATTGTCTATATGAGATGTGGGTCGTTTATTATTCAAGGAATGAGTACCATTATGCTAAGAATCAAAATAATGTGATATGTCATGCTCCAAGGGACAATCTAAGATCGGTGTGAACTAGACTTGGCCACCATTTGTCATGTCACAAATAACCCCGCATGGCATTCTATTATAGGGATATACGTACAAGTAATATGATGCTGCAGGAACTTGAAATAATGTAACATACTCTTTATTAATTTCTACGTTAAATAAAGGCCAATAATCCATTCATTCTTCCTAGATTTGCATGAAAGTAGCGTCCTGCACATACAGGTATTCAACTCCTAATGAACACGTCTACCAGGTTTGAAGTGCCCCAAGCAGAATATGTAGGAGTAGTTGTATTGACAAGAAATTTTTAGTCAAATCAGGGGTAATACTTGATTAAGATTTTACAAATTTAAAACTTGCACATCTATAAAAATAGATGAGTACTTCTGCCAAGGGTAAAAGGAATCAGATTGAAACTCTAGGGGAAGATGTCCGGACCGTTAATTCTAGGTCGAAGAAAGGGACAAAAGCTCAGTAAATAATGATTAGCATGCCTTTTCCCCTTCTTTTTGAACGATACTACCTCATGTTGGACGAAAACTATTCCCCAGTTTTAAATATGTGACCTTATTTATTATAATCAAGTAGCAGCATACCTTTACATCCCAAATTACTGCGGCCATCACCTTCCCCGAAGATGTTGTTGAATCTGTATTTTTCGGTGGACGATTATCGTAAGTTTTCCCGCTGTCTTGACTTTTATTTTGTCTCGAGTTCGACGTGGTGAAGCCATGTTTCATCAAAAATTCAAACTACTTGAGAAATTTCTCCGGATACCGATGAAACGTAGAAAGGTGGATTTTTTTTTTTGGGGGGGGGGGTATTTGTTTGTTTTGTTGTGGTTTTTTTGTGTGTTGTTGTTGTTGTTGACATATTGTATCGAGCTCGTTTTTGGTCAACACTCAAAAGTGTGGGACCCATCTGGCAGAACCCTTTGACATTTGCAAGTCATTATATATGACTTAATTAACTCATTCCTGTGAGAAACATACCGGTGTAGCAGTGTGCTACAGTGTAATTCGCCGATCTGACATAATCATACCCTGAGTCAAATTTGAGGAAAAGAGGGTTGTCAGGATTGGGTCATCTTTAATACCCTCTCTATCGCGTTTTAATTCAGTGGCCAATAATTTAACCATTATATAACATCTGGCAAGCTCCTGTAATGTTTCATGTACATACGAAGTCTCTTAGGCTATGAGCCTTTGAAGCTAAAGAATTTACCTGGTCCACAACATTGTCCGAATGTTTAGAATTACTCATAGAAGATGTGTTTTAGCATCAAATTTCGTCAAACAACTGAGGAAAAATCATACTATCACTTAGAGATGGGTATGATATTTTCTTTTCATAGAACTAAAAAATTAGTGAGTTTATGAAACGTCTGTTTCTGCTTTAAGCCATGGACCTTTCAACTGACCCTCATATCATATAATCAAAGCAATGAAAGTACTGATGATGGACGTACGCGTTGGCATAGTAGAGTGATATGCCCGATTTGGTGTACAAAATGACAATGTTCATATAGATATTTTTTGAACAATTTCCCTACAAACCCTGGATTTTACGTCACTGTGATTCTATACATAAGAAAACATTGTGGAAAAAGAAGATATAGCTTGGAACAAATTTTGTCGTTTGATAAAGAAGCTCGATTTTATTAACCGAATTTCCTATCTGTTAATTTTCACACTTTAAGTTTAATACTAATTTTGGTAAAATGATAGCAAAAAGGAAGAATTGATAGATATTGAATTGACTAAATTTCCGAAGATCAGCAAGGAAAGAATAAATTGGGAGTGGAAGGACGGGTTCTTAGACTTTAAACTTTTTTAATTCTTTTCAATCCTACGACGACTCTGAAATTTTCTAAAAGAATGCTGTCGAGCTCGACTATCACCCACACTGTTTTGTTTGTAGCCAAACGCACGCATTAAATCGATAATATTGATGTTTTGTTTATAACTGGGAAATCGGTTGATGGGAATGTGCTGATTCTCACCCACAGATTTTTGGAAAGTGCTCCCTCGAACACGTATCACGCGTTTTGATCGGTTGACTTGCTGATACAAGCCACACTTTACATTTCTACTAGTGACATTTGTCTCTCGCCAAAGGGTGGATAATCGTACGAAACTGGAGGCTAGGCAAGTGGTAGTAGTGGTAGTACTGGTGAAATACCAGATATTCATTGTTAGGTGCTCCAGCTGCAACGATATGACTGATATACTGTTAAAAGTGGCGTTAAACCCCATTCAATCAATCAATGAAAAGGTAATTAGTTGAATTTACGCTTGGGTAATCACGTCGCACTTGAGCTATCAATCGAACTATTGTAAAATAGATGACCGTACAGTAATCTTAATTTGAATAACCTATTTCCAGAGAGCAGAATTTAAGACTGGTCCAAATTCAAAGGAGTTGCAGACGACAATTAAAGTTGATGAAAATTTAGTTTTTTTTTTTCTAATTTCTGGGTAGAAACATTTTGGAAAATCTTCATTTACACATTGTTCTCCCAATTGTTTTTCTTGTATGCGTCTAAAAGTGTCACTGTCTAGGAATGGGTTAAGGAAAATATAAAAACTTGACATATATGTTACGTGTTAGAATATATTTTCAGTTTTAATTTTTAGCGGGTTTTTCTTTTTAGGAAAAACCGGTATTTCATATCGATCAACCGGAAACAAGTTCTCACGCATTTCCACTCATTTCCACGCATGCTCATAAACTTGATGTGAAAATCTATGTGATCGCCTCCATCTTGTTTCATCGCTGATGAAGAAAATAACTTACTTGCTGAATGCCAACAGCCTCCTTTTAGTCATGAATATCCAGGAAAATGGTTTAAAACTTTGACTTAATATATCCATGGTAAATTTTCTAATGAATTGTCAAAATGAGAGAAATTATTTCCTCGCGTTTCAAGATAGAATCTAGGCCAGTGGTTAGTGGAGTTAGCGAATACATGTAAACTGTCTGCCTGGCAGGGCTGTGAGCAAATTTACACCCCGTATACACAGTATATCTAACACGTTACAACCCTGTTATAGACGCGATTCAAGCGCCTATAAACCCCATCGAATAAAACACCTTTTACCTCTCGAACTCGACTAAATCTTTGAAACGAACATGTATTACTTCAATTGTGATTATGATATGCTCAACAAAAAAGAATTGAATGTTAGCTTTTATTTCTTTACCTTTTATCATTTAACCTTTTACCGCACAACCACAAATTTTCACGCACTTAAGAAGAAAACGTTGCGATTAATTCAAAATAGCGATTTCGGTAAACAGTAAGGGGTCATGATTGATTGAATAGGGTTTAACGCAACTTTTGATAGTATTTCAGTTATATCGGGACGGCTGGAGCTCCTAACCATGGGTTCCTGATAGTTCACACACCAGTACTACCACTACATCCTTATCGAGCCTCCAGCTGCTCCTCCTTCTTAGGTGTACGATTTACTCACTCATATTGATGAAACATGCACGCATTATTGAGCGCGGTTACTGATAAACCAGCAAAACCGCTCTCAGGACTTTTAGTCCTTTGATTTTGTTAGTAATCCTTATTACCTCACTGATCTAACGGTAAGGTGATGGACAAGTCACATTCGATCTATATGTCAAGGGCTCTAGCTCATATGAAATAGTTAATGGGATGGTTTGTGTAGTCTATACTACTTAATTCTAGTCTGATTGCGACGAAAGCTTTAAGATTATCGAGTTTCAATCCGTCAAGTCTTTAACTCATTCCCACAGAGTTACGCTTTCAGACGCCCCAAAGAAAAAATTTTTGCAAAAAAATGTGGAAAATGAAGAAGTTGCTTATTACAAGCAATTTCTTCATTTTCCTCAATGTTTTCTACCCAGAAAGTTGAAAAAATCCGAAATTTCATAAACCTTAAATGGTAGTCTGCAACTTCTTTCAATTTGGACCAGTTTAAAATTTTGCCGTCCGGTAATGGGTTAACCCAGTACCAGACGTCAAAATTTAAAACAGGTACAAATTGAAGGAGTTGCAGACTACAAATCAATTTCTCCATTTTAAAAGCTTTTTTTCTTGAGGGGCACAAAAAAGCGTCATTTTGTGGGAATGGGTTAAACTAACTGCGTCATTGCTAAAGTGTTTAGAAGATAATATTTAACGCCTTAAGACAGATAAGAGTGAGGTTACAACTAATTGGACACCGTCTGCTTCAAGATAAAAATCGTGCTTTGAATCCTTTGTCATGGATCAGATTTGAATGTCATGTCTTGTTGTTCTAAATATAAAATTGAACATTTAGATAAACATTAAAAATTTGTCAGCCCGATTAGCTCAGTTGGTAGAGCACTTGACTACAAACCTCAAGATCACGGGTTCGAGCCCAGGGCTGACCATATCAAATAACGAACAAATTGTCTTTCGGATAAGACGTTAAACCGATACCCCGTGTGACTGTGCTTTACAACGGGCACGTTAAAGAAGCAGGTGGGACTCTCTGTAGTTTCGTCCAGTATCCTTGCACAATCCCCCGTAACAACTTAACGTCTTCTGGGAGGCGTCGCTCATATCGGCATGGTATACCGTAGCGAGGCTAAATAAATGTAAATACGCACTCGCATTTAATCATTTCCACAGTGACGCTTTTGGACGCCCCTTGAGAGAAACACCTTGGAAAACATGGTGTAGAATGAAGAATTTGCTTGGTACAAGAACTTTCTTCATTTTACACCATGTTTTCTACCCAGAAAGTTGGAAGAATCTAAAACTGAATTAACTTTAAATTGTCGTCTGCAAATCCCTTCAATTTGGGTCAGTCTAGAATTTTGTCGTTTGGTAATGGGTTAATTGAAGCAAAACCCGATGAAAGAAGAAAAATAGAGTTATTTAGGGGCGAAGAGGAGAGGATTCATACGAAAGTGTGATATGGTTTTTGTTTCAACAAAAGCAAAAAGAGATCTTACATTACTTAAAGATTGGTATTTAACCCTTTCCCACACAATGACGCATTTGGAGGCCCCTAAAGAAAAATTGATTGGGAAAATATTGTGTAAAATGAAGAAATTGCTGGTGACAAGCAATTTCTTCATTTTGCACAATGTTTTTTAACTAAGAAAGTTGAAAAAATCTATAATTTCATAAGTTTTTAATTGTCATCTGCAACTCCTTATAATTTGGACCAGTCTAAAACTTTACCATCTGGTAATAGGTTAAACACCACCATCATCAAATAAGAATACGCACACAAAAAATAGACATAAATACCAGTTTAAGGCTGTTTTTCATGAACAACAATGTACGCGTGCTTATGTGCAGGCCACTAATGTAGTCTCGTACTTAACATATTTCATCATTTTAAGAAATGCAGATGATAATCTTTGTTTTCATTGAGGTATGAAACCGAAAAGGCTTTTTCACGTTCAATCAATACGCGAAGCGAATCCATATATTCGTGTGATTAAGTTTTTAGGTTCACACCTCAATGCAAATTAATGTATTCTCTTCATTTCTTTTAATTGGATGCCATCAAGCAATACAAGATAAATATTTTTGAGTAAAATTATTTCTATCTCCTTTGTGCGCAATTAGGGCAGTCTTTGAACTTATCTTTTATTACATGAACAGACCACGACAGGTTTGTCTTCAATAGCCTAACTGTGGTTTACCTTGTGTTCGAGCAACTTTGCGTGTTTAACATCATGTGCATTGCGATTTGGCGTGTTAGACACCACACGTGTTTAACGTTATTTTAGTGAATACAATCAACCAAGAAATCTTGGGCGTTTTGAATTAGAATATCGATTAAAAGGAGTCTAGAAATATACCGTATGAACAGACTGTTCTTTGAATGATAAATATAGCCGTAAATTTTATATGATGCGGCATAACTGAATTTTTATCATTTCGAGAGTATTCACGAAGTGTTCTCGATATGCAGCGAACAGAAAGCGAAAAGTAAGGTATCAATGGAAACCTTGGACAGTTGTGCATATGATAGGATAGGTGGCTGGGCTGAACAACTACGTAGTTAGGATACATGGCTTGTTGAAGTTTGAAATTAGCTGATGAAGCGGTAAAAATTACGACATTTTTTGTGTTCGACGTAAAAGTCGGTCACGTGATTCCCCGCAAATCACCTTGGTGATTCTCTGTAAAAAAAATAACAAAAAATAATAATAATAAAGCCTGCAAATAATTCTTAAAATGGGTTTTCACATGGTATGCGAGAAAGTTTCGAATCCGTTATTTTGCTTTTATTATAATGTTGTCCCTAACTTTATTTCACAAGACTGTGAAAGTTTTGGGTTCTGTGGTAATTTGTTAAAAGTTAAAATGTGTTAAATGTTAAAAGGACAAGTAAATCGATCAAACGTCCGATTCTTTTTTTTTTGTTACAAGAGAATATTACATAAGAAATACTACACGTCCGTGTAAACGATATAGTTGTTACTCGGGGGTGGTTTGAAGTCGTTATCACTTTATGTGTTCTTGTCGGGCCTGTAACCATATAGAGTACAGGATATATAATCATAAATAATAATGATATTTTGTAAACATAAACCAATAAAAAAACAAATTTAGATTAACATTTTAAAAATTTATATTGATTTATAACTAAAAATGGATTGTGATTTGAGTAAACCCTAATTTAGCATTATTTTATGAAAGGTATGTCAAAATCCAAGCTTAATCAATATTTACTGTATATTGATATATAAACGCGGTACAACTTATTCACATTGGTGCGAGGCCCTTCGGGGCAAATACCAGGAATCCTAATTGTTAGGAAATATTTGGTCGGCTTTTCAATTTAATTGTAAGGCTGAAATATAAAATCACTAAACATTTTAATAGTCTAGACGGAGTCAATGTCTGGGGTCTTATACACATTGTCTCTTCGCATAATCAGTTACCTCCCCTAAACTCTGGGTTGTTCAGGTCTATATTTAGATAGGAAGATACAAAAAAAAAAAAAACTTTGAAATTCGGTGTTTTTTATCTATTAAAAAAGTTATTGAAACTTTTCTCCCTATTCTTGTAATTGTTAAAGTCCAGGAAGAATTCATTTGTAAAGCTAAAACACTTAAAGGGAGGTATCGATGTTTCTAAAACTTAGATAAGAAAAAATTACCAAGTGCCGAAAAATAGAGTCAAACCAACATTTAATACTTTAAGTTAATTCAGGTATTTTCTTGGCGGTAATCTTATAGATCTAAAGTGGCTTTTTGTGGTTATATCGGAAAGTTTCAGCGGAATTCCAGGCTATTTTTAGATATCACGGAATTCGGCTGCCGACATCGAATGACCTCATTTGCATGTCACATGTAAGGACTGATCTTTACAGACCGGCTAGCGAACATAACTCCTTATGACGTAACGATGACGTTGGTTTGGTGTAATTTGAACTAAATTCAAGGTTCCAACGGTTAATGCCCTATAATCTTCGTAACTGTCTCGGATTATTCTAAAAATAGATTAATAGCCTACGTAGGCTATTAGGGAAATACCCAGTTTTTTTCTGATAAGCAACCTAATATTTTTGTAAAACTTCTTTGCGGCATATTGTATTCAAATAGTTAATGAGAGGAAATAAAGATAATTAAAATCTGTGACATGAAAAAAACATTGATACCTACCTTTAAAAGGCATAATTATCATAAGATGCCATGATAGGTGTGACCGGCTAAATTGTTAACTCGTTTGTGAAATAAGCGTGTATACCCCTTTCCTCACGTTGTCTGCGCATGTCATATATTCCGAAGATTGACCTGTCTTCGGGACCGTATCACTTATCCAGATTGGGATAAATATTACTTTATTATACTACAAAGAAAATTGTCGCGATTTGATTGGTTTATAAAGACCTGAGATAAACGTATACATAATGCCCTGCAGTGTTACATCGCGTATTTTCCCTAAGGAGCCTTGCCGGTGATAGAACCCAATTTTTTAATGGCGGTCATTTTGACTCTCGCTTCGTCAGTTCTATTGACGAGTTTACACACAATAAAGCGAGTAATCGTTTACATATCAATTGCAATTTGTAATATAAAATTCTTGTATTGATAAGACAGCGGTTTCATGTTAATTGTTTTTCGAAATGTGCGATTTTTATATGAATGTAGTTTTCGTGTAACTGAATGTCAAAGGTCACTAGTATAAGCTATGTACATGTTTTGTTTACAAACACAATTTGCATACGATCGCGGTCAAAATTCCGTGAAACTGATTTCAGCTACAGAATTAGTATTTAATCCCTCTCGTCATCGCGAGTATTCAAAATGTATTACTGTGACTGCAAAATATGTTGCTGTTTTTTTAAAAAGAGGATCATGTTTTTGTTCTAGACTAGCAATACTATGTAACTACGGCTGTTCATCACAGGAGATCCAATCTTTTGGGACATTTACACACAATGACTTTTAAGAGGAAATGTTCCTTAAATTAGAGAATATTTTTGTTTTATTTCCTAGTGGGTGTCTGCATTAGGGAGAGTGTACTTTTAAGCAAAAATTTATTTGAAAACTGGAATGCACACGGATAAATGCACTGTTTTTTCCATGTAGCTCTTAATCATTTTTAAAAAAAAAAATGCTGTGTTATATGAATAGATAAATGGAATCTTACAATCAGGCGTTTAATCAATCACTTCTTTTAATTGTCTTTCTAATTTTCAAATGAAAAAAAATCTTTCATTCAGGTATATTTATTTTCTACATTTTTGTTTGTTTCTTTCAAAATCATGTGGGACCGCCAGACAATTTATCCCTATATGCACCAGCTATTTGTTATGTCTGGGGAGGGAATCGAACCCCCATACATGATCTTGAGTAGGAAGGGGGCGTGAATTCCGTGGCCCTGACATTTAAAATTAAAAATCAGCCAAACAGTTAAAAAAGCAACATTAATAACATCCAATTAGAATAAGAAGTGATTGATTACTGTAATTTTGAGATCCTGCAGGGTGTGCTACTTAAAGCATTGTCATATTTATTCATGGAAAATCAACAAAGTCCAAGTAGATCCAACACTTGAAAATTGTAAAAAAAATAAAAACTGTGGTCGCCGAATGATTACTTCGTTTTGACTTATTCCCACCTTTTTAACCCCTTGTAAAGTTCTTGGCAAAACGTTTTGGAAAATAAAGAAGTGGCTTGTTCACTCAATATTTTATGAATTAAAATGTTTGACTTATTGATCTTTCGTAGAATACATAGTGTTGATATAGAAATGTGTAAAGCGTTATTTGCGGTGTACAGCAAAAGTTTCTGCAATTAAGTGTTAATAATATGAAGCAGCAAACCATACAATGGTATATTCCTTTTCCCTGATATTATTCACATTTTCTTTGACTTTGTCAATGTAAAACACAGTTGTTCAATATAATAAATAATTTTAAAGTAAGATGTTTATAAATATACTTTTAAATACACAAATGAAATGGTTACCTATCATTTTATAGTTTTAAATCCATTTAAAAGTCCAAGTTTTAAAATCACTTTCCCGAAAAGTTAAACATATTTCGTGGAAGTCACGGCGTGACGTCACAACCTTTTATTTGGGGCGCCTTAGGGGAAAAAGGGGAGATAGATAACAATCGTTAATTTTGGTAGCTATGAAGGTCCTACATGGCCCAAGTGTAAAAATTTAGTTTCAAACTTTGTAGTATAATAAATTCGTTATACGGTTTCTTGCCTGGATATATGACAATTATTCCCGGCTGGAGAAAACGATGTCAACCCTCGCCTGCGGCTCGGGTGACATCGTTTTCTCCAGCCGGGAATAAATCGTCATATATCCTGGCAAGAAACCGTATAACTAATAACGTCGTACGCACAACTACATGTTATATCGCCAAAAAGTAGCAAGTGGACAATTGCATTAAAAACTACAACTGTGTAGATATCAAACTTAACTGTGGGACAGAATTAATTAGAAAAATAATTATCTTTAAATGCGAAAGCATTTATGTCATACATGTGCTCCATGAAGATACATCAAGAATGCGAAGCGTGCATTTCATGGGCGCTGACATTTTGAATGTAGTTCGACGGAAACGGCCGAGTTGTCACGAATGACACTACCCAGAATGCTCAAATTAGATAGGTCAGTATTTGAAAAATGCCACCTATCGGAAAATAACGCCTTTCCTCAGGGTTAAACTTGGACATACGTTTATTCCAAAACATTGAGAAATCATTAGAGCCTTAGATTTACATATTTGTGTAAAACATTACCTAGTAATAATTTTAAAAGGTGCACAACCATTCAGTATGTGATTTATTACACCGCCTTTTACTTTACTATAAAATCGCCGAATGCGACCCAAATCCGTAACTACAGCTTAATTAAAGCTTTAAGCTTTTACGTTTATGTCGCCAGCCGACGAAATGCTTCTTCAAGTTTTCGAATCAGTCTTAATATCAGTACATGCATTTAAGTATTTGTGAAAAAGTGAGAAATAAAAAAGTGGAAATATAAAAGATAAACAATAAGAAGATCTAAGAAGATCAACCTAAGATAATCATTTTGAACGTGTTAATCTAATAAATTGATACCAGTCAGCCCGATTAGCTCAGTTGGTAGAGCACTTGACTTGAAACCACAAGATCACGGGTTCGAGCCCTGGGCTGACCATATCAACTAACAAACTAATTGTCTTTCGGATGAGACGTTAAACCGAGGCCCCGTGTGACGATGCTACCCATCGAGCACGTTAAAGAACCAGGCGGAGCTCTCAGCAGTTTCGTCCTGTATCCTTGCACTATCCCCTGTAACAACTAACCGTCTTCTGGGGGCGTCGCTCATATGGGCATGTGCTACGGAAGCGACGATAAATAAACGGAAATACACATACATATTACTATATTGCGATATATCATGCAATGATATATATGATACAATGTATATATATACTAAAAATTCCAAATTCATTTGTTGTAAAAAAGGGGGAGATTATTGTAAATGATTTTTCTCAAGGGGAAAAGTTTTAGAATAGATTTGCCTTACCTCTTGCATTTATACCCTATTTAAAATATACAAACTCGTACATTCCTTAAAACTAGATGGATTAGCAAACGACTTCCTTTACATCTGGTGAAAATCAAAGCAAATAGCCGATCAATATGAGATATAGCCAGTGTATATCCAAAATACCACCCGTGGTCTATTATGCAATCAAAGATACCGATCAGAAGCGTGTAAGTTACTTGGGTTAAAACAACAGTTTTATGGTAGGATATCGTTAACTTTTAAATTGATTTAACATTAAACCCTTTACAAAAAAGAATCTCAGAAAGCAAGTGGATACATACGAACTAATAGCCACGTGTACCGAAAATAATGGATCTTTCAGACGTGGTGAAAATCGGTTTAAAAAGTACTCTTTAATTTTACCGCAATATTTTTGTTCTTGGTTGTTGTTGGTTGATTTCCTTGTTCTAATAAGTTTTTCAAGCCAAAGAAGTAAACGCAACGGTTTCCTATAAAGGATGACTATGCTAATTTTGTTTCGAAAATTAGAACTGGACGAGAATGAGATTGGTTCCTAGACTAGGAGAGAAAAACGATTAAAACGTGTCAACGTTAATATAAACTAAGAACAATTTCATATTCTAAGAGTCTTATAAGAGCATTCAACATTTCTCTGCATGAAATTCTGAAAAAAATCTGATTCTACTCAAAATAGGAGCATTTAGTCTCAGCCCTTATACACTCTATATAGCAATTTTAAACCGGAACTACCCAGTCAAGTAAAGGGAGTTCATCAAAGGGCAATTTTCGGGACAACTCCGTATATTGGTAGGCCCATTTGCGCGTAACCTATTACACATTATTGATACATATGCAGATTGAATAAGTAAACGATATAAATTATGACAAATGACAGAAAAAATCTAGTTTTCTTAATACAAGGAAATTGTTGACATCAATGCCATTGCATAGTGTAAAATGTCAGATTTAAACGGGACAGACAACACAAAGGTTTAAGTTCAGATAGGTATACACTTATTTCGAGTTGTCAATAAAAGACAAAACAAAAGATTCCAATCAATAACAAAGGTACAGCAAATAATACTTTGGGTTATGGTTGGCTTTTTTACCCAGTGGAGTATAGGCAAGAGAATAACAAGTTTTCTTCTTTCATATAAAATACACATCTCAAATAATAAACTGTCTACAAGGAATATGGAAGTTAAATTTCAGAGTTGTCTAGAACATGTAACACAATTGGAGACAAATTATTTGTGATTGTGTATATTAGGTATGGGTCGTTTATTATTAAAGGAATGGGTATCATTATGCTAAGAAACAAAATAAATGTGATATGTCATGCTCCAAGAGACAATCTAAGATCGGTGTGAACCAGACTTGGCGACCATTTGTCATGTCACAAATAACCCCGCATGGCATTCTGTTATAGGGATATACGGACAAGTAATATGATGCTGCAGGAACTTGAAATAGTGCGACATTCTCTTTACTCATTTCTACGTTAAATAAGGGCCAATAACCCATTCATTCTTTATAGATTTGCATGAAAGTGGCGTCCTGCACATACAGGTATTCAACTCCTAATGAACACGTCTGCCAGGTTTGAAGTGACCCAAGCAGAATATGTAGGAGTAGTTGTATTGGTAATACTTGATGAGATTTTCACAAAATTACAACTTGCACGTCTATAAAAACAAATGAAGACTTCTGCCAAGTATAAAAGGAATCAGACTGACACTCTAGGAGGAGATGTCTGGACCATTAATTCAAGGGTAAATCAGGGGCAAAAAAGTCAGAAATTCTTGATGGAAGTTTCACAAAAACTGCATCTTGCACATCTTCAACTTTTAATGAAAACTTCTGTCAAGTATAAAGCAAAACAGGCAGAAACATTTGGAGGATTTTTCCAGACAAGCGTTTTATAAGTTAAATCAGGGGCAATAACTTAATTGTATGAAGTTTTTAAAGTGTCATCGACTTAAGTTATAACCTGCTTCATTTTCTATTCATTTTAACTTGTTTTTTACCATCAACCAATTATGCAAGTCAAACAACCGTCTTTTCCAACCAAGATTTAACATACAGGGGAGATCTTTTACTAATTTCACTTTTATACGAAATGATATAATGCATGTATTATCTCCCTTTGACAATTAATTAAATGCATTATAACAACTACATATTTGTGCTATACAATGAAAACAAGCCCCATTCATAAAAGCAGGGTTTTTTTACAATCCAAATAATGCTTTGGAATTAACTATGTCCTGGTGCAAGGAACATCTGTGCTAAGGAACTATGAAATCGAATCGACAATTTGACAAAAATGATTTTAAAAGGACTTCTATTTTGGTTGCCATGGCAACCAGAATTGTTATGGAACATAATTGTTTAAAGGAATCTGAAAGAAGACCATCTAGAGAACAACCCTGTGAAATTTGGCTGAGATCTGAGCATCGGATTCTATGAAAAGTTTTTCAGAAAAGTTTATTCACTAATAGATGGATGCAAAACAGACATAATGCCATGAAAATAGCTTGCTAGGCTTCGACTAGAATAGCTTAAGGTTAATCTTGTACAGACCGGCAGATATCAAGTAGAGAAAGATTAGTAGACATAATAAGCATTCTACATGTAAAAAATACAATGTCAATCCCTGATCAGTATGACAAGTGTACAAAATGAACCAGAAAGGATGCTTTTCACACCCTTACCCTTTCTGTACGATTTTACGTCCCTGTGATTTTATTCCTGAGAAAACAGCACGGTTGTAACTAGCAATTTCTTCATTTTCCACAACATTGTTTACCCCTTTTCAAAATGTACTAACTTTTAATTGCAATTTACAACTTCTTCCAAATTGGACCAGTCTAAATTTTAGGGAAAACAGGAAAGGGTTAACCTGATGTAATATTGCCTGACCTACTGCTGTCTAGTGATCAATAGGACATATAAAGAATCTAGAATGAGAGGAGTGTTTCCAAAAAGAAAAGATTTAAGTCTATCTGATTTGAAAGTTTGAATATATGTTTAGTACCAAAAGGGCAGTGGATACAGTCTAAGGAGATATTATACACAATATCATATTCCAAATTCTACCGAGTAAACCCTTTCCCATACGACAAAATTTCAGACTGATCCAAATCCATAAAGGTTGATGATGACAATGTATAGTTGATAGAATTCTAAAACCTTTGACATTAAGGTTAGATAACATTGTGTAACAAAATGAAGAAATTGCTTGTAGCAAGAAATTCCTTCATTTTCCACAATATTTTCAATTTTTTTTTCTAAAGAGGGATAAAAAGGTGGGATTGTGTGACTATGGGTTAATACAAAATGACACAGACCATTCAAAATGTAAATTTCAACTCAAGGTTATTGTTGGTTGAAAACAAAACGAAAACAATTCATTTGAATTTTAACCCTTTGTTATACTATCGCTGATAATTCATCATAAAAGAAAAAAAAATGTTGAGAAAAGGAGAAACAGTTTATTTTGAAAGAGGTCCTATTTACCAAAAATGCATTGCTATCAACTCTCAAATGGGGCAACTTTTTATATTTCATAATGCACATTTTATCACTTTCATTTTCACTATACAGTTTGATGCCTTCTTTCATCAAACTGTCTTAAAGTTTTTTTGAATTTCAAACAAGAAATGTTCCTTGGCCATGTATTGAGAGCCAACTAATGATATATGCCTTCAGTTCAGTACATTTGTTGATTTAGCAGATAACGTCAACATATTCTGAGTAAAAAGGAGTGTATCTCTTATATCATTTCCTAAACCTACAGCTACCACATCAGCGGTATACTAGAAGGATTGTTTTGTCAAACAAGTGATTTGGCACTTCACACAGGTATTTTGTATCAACTTCTCGTCAAAACAAACTATGAAAAAATAAAATGAACAATCGAAAAAGAAATTCAGAATATCCTATGAGAGTAAATCGGTTGGAGGACTACTGTGGCTGAGAACGACTCACAAGTTCAGAAGCCTTGTGTGTGTTATCTTCCGCCTCAGTATTGGTCTCGAGCGTTTGATGTCCACGCATTTAATGATACTCTATTGTCCCATGTTAATCAGTATCAGAGTCAAGGTCTTATTTTTATTTTATGGTGATTTTAATAGCCGCGCGGGTGACTTGGACGACTTTATCGCCGGAATTGACTGTATTCCACCGCGTGATATAGTCGACTATAAGACTAACCCGTATGGCGAAATGCTAATTGATTTCCTGATTAATACGAATAACAATTTTACATCAGTTTCTACAAAAGGAGATGCTGGGTTGATTATTGTTTAATCAGTCATGATAGTTTAGATAGTTTTTCAGGGTTTTCAGTTTTATTAACCAGTGATGCTATAGAAAAGTGTAACAATCTTACAAATCTTACTCCATAGTGCATACCTGATCATTCTATATTAACATTTAAGATAGCCATACAAATTTGTTCTAAGATGAAGTACAACGGTGACAGCAGAGTGTTCTGCGTCATTCGATAAATTTGACCATAGTGCATTTAATGGGTCCTTTTAAGTGACCTGGATAATTTGTTTCTTGTTAACTCGGCTATTGATGAATTAGAACAAAGATTTCAAACCCAGTGTGATATTGACTATGTATATAGTGAATGGTGTACTATTATAAAGGTCAGAGCTAGTTCGTTCAGACCGTGCATGGTTGCAAAGCAAATCTAGGTCAGAGAAAATACGGAGACCGTGCATGGTTGCAAAGCAAATCTAGGTCAGAGAAAATACGTTTAAAAAACCTATTTGTCAAAACCAGAAAACATTTTGATACAGAAGTTTAGTCAGCAAGCGGCATCATTGGAACATTAGTTGAATCTTGTACTATAGATCATCAATCGGTAAAGTAGGAACAAGGTCTAATAAGAAGGTATCTATTCACAATGAAGTTATTTTAACCGACGGTAGTACCTCTTCTTGTACACATGTTATTTTAAAAAAATCAGATTTCAGTAGTTTGTACAGCAACACTGAAATTCCAAATGAAAAATATTTTCATCTTTAAATACTGTTTATACGTCTTTAGCTTTGAATTCACCTATTACTTTAACAGAGGTTAAAGAAGCGATTGATTCGGCAAAGTCCGGAAAAGCCTGTGGTTTAGATGGAATACCCTCTGAATCACTAAAAAAATGACACAAGCGTTCTTTTTTTGCATACTCTTTTTAACGTTTGTTTTAATAATGGTAAGAATCATTCACAATGGGGCAAATGTATAACTAACCCTATACAGAAATCTTCTAAGTAAGATCCTAGAAATCCTCTATCATAGAAGGGTAATTTTCTTGCTTCGTATTACGAAAGACCGGTGGTGACATCATGTATTCACAGTTCACACTTAAAACTTCATACATATTAAGTCTGAAGTGGGAAGTGTGAAATGGGAATTATGAGACCCGTGGTGACTTCTTAAATTCACAGTACATAATCAAACCAAATTAAATATGAAGTTTGAAGTGGGAAGTTGGAAGTATGAAGTGTGAAGTTGGAAGTTTGAAGTGTGAAGTTGAAAGTGTGAAGTGTGAAGTGTGAAGTTGGAAGTGTGAATTTGGAAGTGTGAAGTTGGAAGTGTGAAGTTGGAAGTTGGAAGTATGAAGTGTGAAGTCGGAAGTTGGAAGTATGAAGTGTGAAGTATGAAGTGTGAAGTTGGAAGTGTGAAGTTGGAAGTTGGAAGTATGAAGTGTGAAGTCGGAAGTTGGAAGTATGAAGTGTGAAGTTGGAAGTATGAAGTATGAAGTGTATAGTTGGAAGTTTGAAGTGTGAAGTGTGAAGTTGTAAGTATGAAGATGGAGTTTTGAAGTGTGAAGTTGGAAGTTTGAAGTGTGAAGTTGGAAGTTTGAAGTGTGAAGTGTGAAGTTGGAAGTTTGAAGTGTGAAGTTGGAAGTGTGAAGTGTGTAGTTTTAAGTGTGAAGTTTGAAGTGTGAAGTTGGAAGTTTGAAGTGTGAAGTTGGAAGTATGAAGTGTGAAGTTGGAAGTTTGAAGTGTGAAGTTTGAAGTTGGAAGTATGAAGTTGGAAGTTGGAAGTATGGATTGTGAAGTTGGAAGTATATAGTGTGAAATGTGAAGTTGGAAGGCTCAACTTCACACTTCATACTTCCAAGTTCACACTTCAAACTTCCGACTTCATACTTCCAACTTCAAACTTCATACTTCCAACTTCACACTTCAAACTTCCGACTTCTTACTTCCAACTTCACACTTCATACTTCCAACTTCACACTTCAAACTTCCGACTTCATACTTCCAACTTCACATTTCATACTTCCAACTTCACACTTCATACTTCCAACTTCAAACTTCATACTTCCAACTTCATACTTCCAACTTCACACTTCAAACTTCCGACTTCCAACTTCATACTTCCAAGTTCACACTTCAAACTTCCGACTTCATACTTCCAACTTCATACTTCCAACTTCACACTTCAAACTTCCGACTTCTTTCTTCAAACTTCACACTTCAAACTTCCGACTTCATACTTCCAACTTCACACTTCATACTTCAAACTTCCGACTTCATACTTCCAACTTCACACCATACTTCAAACTTCAAACTTCCGACTTCATACTTCCAACTTCACACTTCCTATTTCCAACTTCATACTTTTAACTTCACACTTCAAACTTCCAACTTCATACTTCCAACTTCATACTTTCAACTTCACACTTCAAATTTCCGACTTCATACTTCCAACTACTCACTTCAAACTTCCGACTTCATACTTCCAACTTCATACTTCAAACTTCCGACTTCATACGTCCAACTTCTCACTTCTAACTTCAAACTTCCGACTTCACACTTCAGAGTTACTATGTATGAAGTGTGAACTGTGAATTCTTGATGTCACCACCGGTCTTTCGTATTCGTCTATGTATCAGATGTACTGTTTTATTTGAATAAACGAATCAGTTGTTGGGCTGAGGATAATGAGATAATCGTTGACGAACAAAACGGTTTTCGTAAACATAGAAGTATAGTTGATCATTTATCAACCCTGACAACTATTATTGACAGGAAAAAAGGTAAAAATTAACAACATTTTGCGTTTTCATTGACTTAAAAAAAAGCCTATGATAGCATTAATCGAAGTTTATTGCGGGAAAAGTTATTTGACTATGGTGTTAAAGGCAAAATATTTACCGTGGTACAATCTTTATATGCCTCGGTGTCGTCTTGCATCAGAGTGAATTCCCTTTTTACTGACTGGTTCGAAAACAAGAGTGGGCTACGTCAAGGCTGTGGGTTATCCCCCCTGCTTTACAATCTTTTTATCAATGACTAAGCGTTACTTTTAAAGTCTCTAGATGTCAGAGTGGCATGTGGTGACACTAAAGTATCTATCCTCTGTATGCAGATGACGTTCTGCTGTCAGTAAAGGAGGCGGACCTACAAAGTCTTTTAAATATATTACATGTACATTGTTGGTGCGGTTCGAACTTCATGACAATTGAAATTCGAATTGAAACTGTTGATTGATATACATATCTCGGGCTAGTTTTAAACGAGCATTTAGATTTAGAGGTGACCGTCGCTCAAAGTGCAGGTCGAGCGCTTGGCTTACTTATTGTTCAATCTAAATCAATGGGCAGTATGATGTCTTTACTCGATTATATAATATACGATTCTGTAAATTGGCCAATAATATCGTATGGAGCAGCCATTTGGTGGCTCGAACGCGAAATATATTAGCTGCTTTTCTTTTTTTCTTTAAAGTAAGATGAAAAGCGCTTTAGAAAGCATTATGGGAAATGAAGAAATTGGTTGTTACAAGCAATTTCTTCATCTTCCACAATGTTTTTTACCCAGAAAGTTGAAAAAAAATCCAAAATTTTATAAAATTTAGATTGTCGTCAGCAACTTCTTTGAGTTTGGACCTGTCTAAAATTTTGGTTTACTACATGCACTAAAATGGCACAGTCGACGTCAATGGTGCAGCAATACCTCGGGTCATCTCCGAGGAGCCAAAACTGGTATTCAAAATCGAAATTAGTCCGAATGCATAAAAATGGCCCTAAATACATGAAACATAACCAGATAGTCAGATGCTAGAAAAACTCATTTCGCTTTCTGACACCTCGTTATCATTAAACCAGCCTATTAATTAAACTTATTAACCATTCTCCAGAGAGAGTTTTTATATCAGAATGGGAAATGGGAACTCATTTTCAGTTAATTATTCATTTGTGTCTCGTTCACGTCAGTTTTAGTTATTGCACATATATCATATAACAAGAGACAAATCCAGGATGGATTAATTAGCTTGGATAATGTATAAAATGGTCTAAACCATGGCAAGTTGGAATTAACTAGTAGAAAGTCTTTCAAAATAAAATTCGATGAGATTGTTATTCTATACAAGAAAATCTTAAATGTACTTATAGTTACTCAAGCAGATCATCGTTTTCTAACAATATTTACCTTAATTTGATATATACAACATGTAGATAATTTCTTTTTTTAAATTTGAAAATTGAAAAGTAACTGATTTGCCTCTTTAATCATAACGCCTATTATAATAAGGGTTCGATATCACTTAACCGAAAATCCGATAGTGTATTTACAATGCATTCGTACCCAATTAGTGTCGCTCTAATCATGTGTGAAATTCGTGTTGTCGGTCTCAATGTGAGAAGTTACTGGTCGTTTTAGTGGGGTTCAAAATAGTGTATCAGCTATGGTACTGAATTTAGTGGTCGTAATTCGAAATAGCGGGTCGCCCGTTTTAGAGGGGTTCGCGACCATTGAAATAAAGAACAAAGATTTTCGTTCTGTAAAAATTCGGTCGTAATAGCGAGGTGCCCGTATTTCCGGGGTGGTCGTAAGGAGGGGTTTTACTGTAATTACCGCGTGTGATGGAGATCATTGTGTATAAAATGAAAATAAAGTGCACAGAACATCGCAAGTCCATACAGTTCTGCATTTCTATTTCTACACAACAGAGATTTGAATACAAGTGAACAGAATTTCTAAATGGAATGAAAAACCGATTTGAACAAAATTTCAATTATGTAATCGCAATAAATCATTCCTTCATTATCTTAGTAGTCATGGGCAGAAATATATTCACCCTTCCTGTTC
Source organism: Fragum fragum (assembly GCA_946902895.1). Taxonomy (NCBI): domain Eukaryota; kingdom Metazoa; phylum Mollusca; class Bivalvia; order Cardiida; family Cardiidae; genus Fragum; species Fragum fragum. The sequence continues at coordinate 7,092,147 of OX336370.1, read as the reverse complement.
AATTCATAGTTTTTACGTACCTGTAAATTTATAATTAAGAAAACATTGCAGAAAAAGAAGAAATTGCCTGTTACAGGCAATTTCTTATTTTTCTACAATATTTTCTACCCTTCTAAATGGTCAATTTTTAAACCAAATCTACTTTCAATTTCCGTTTGCAAAAGTTTTGAATTTGGTCACGATTGAAATTTTGAAAAAAACAGGAAAGGGTTCACTTTGACACATAGAATCAAACCCGTGACCCCTACCATCGACATTAGCCACTGAACCTTACTACTCGATCCACACTGGACTCCCCCCCCCCCATTGATTCCCCCCCCCCAAAAAAAAAAACTTTATTGTGCCATCGTATATCATGCAGGCAAAAAATGATACATGTACTTTACTTTAAACATTTTTATCCAATACAAATTTTTGTATTTTTGAAATGATAACTTTCGTCAACAACTCAAATTTCATTTCTAAGAGCAAACAACAAATTATCGTGTTTCATCACACAAGCTTTTAAAGGATCGATATGTCATTTATGATATTCATCTCAACCTTTCCCTATGGCGACACGCGATAAGTATGTGAAAGTTAATATATGTACCATCATTACTGGGTACTGGCAATTAGCAATTAAAGAAGAAACATGGATTATGTTTTCGAAATAAGTCTGTTGATCATATTTCTAACCAAAATTAAATCAATGGTCTTAGATTTTCCACTGAAAATGCAGGTAGAGGTTGTCTCTCTTAATTTAGGTATCGGGTCATGAAAATGCTCTTCGTGTAAAACACCTTTATTTGGGAAATTTCGTCTTTACCCAAAACACTGAATCAGTTAAGCAATACATTGATTTAACCCATTCCAACTCAATCCCTCCTTTTTACGCCCATCAAGAAAAAAAGTTTTGGAAAACATTGTGGAAAATGAAGAAATTGCTTGAATCAAGCAATTTCTTCATTATCCACAATGTTTTCTATCCAAAACGACAAAAAAATTCAAAATTCCATCAACTTGAAATTGTCGTCTGCAGCTTCTTTCAATTTGGACCAGTCTAAATTTTTTCTGTGTTGGAATGGGTTAAAAGACTGTTCAAATAAAATAAAGTGACGAATCGTATCAGTCAAAGAAACTGTCGACCAATCAAATGATTCTTTTGAACTGGAGGGGAAACTGTGAACTTATAGAATGACCGACATTTTTGTGAAACATTTTTGTCGTGATGGCGACTTAAGCGTCGTAACTACAGACTATTCTTACTGACCATAGATTTTGCAAAATGATGCCCTTAATATCCAGGTGAAAATGATTTTCAACGTTTTACAGATAATGAACGTCGGATTCTCATTATCTATTCCCAAGGGTACATTTATGATCTTATGATAACGTGTATCGCCGTAAAGGAATCGATTTATATGATCGTCAACATTCAGATTAAAAAAGTAGGTCAATATTTCGTTATATTATACCTCATCGACACCAATTCCTTCTGTTTTCATTGTAACGGCGGCCGGTCCATAAATTCGTATATCGCACGGGGCTCCGGGCCGTTAAAGCATTATATTGACCGGCGCGTACGGAACGCCACAGCTGTCTGATGTTACGAGCAATAATGTGGACATGTCCACCTTCTACCGTAGTTTGTAAAATACGGTGTCATTATGACCAGTTATGGTGTTGACTTGTCTAAACATCGTGTTATTTTGTTAAAAAGTAGCGTTATTGAATTAAAATGTGGTGTTGACTTGTGTAAGCACCATATTATTTGTCACAAAGCATCGTTTTTCTGTTCAAATGTGGTGTTGACTTGTCTAGTTGTTGTCTTATTAAGTCAAAAAGTAGTAATATTATGTCTTAATGTTTAGCTGAGTTATCTTATCCATGTCTCATCATGTCAAAAGGTATTATTGATATTTCTAAGTTTGGCGTTGACATGTCAAAAAGCTTTTTAACCTTATTATGACCAATATGTGTGTTATTATTTCCGACGTAGGCGTCGCCTTGTTTCAATTCTGTCTTATCATGCATAAAACAAGTTTTATTTTGTATATATTTGAAGCCGGTTGTCTATACATCATGTTATTATTTAAAACAGTAGAGTTACCATGTCTAAATATCGATTTGATTCATTTAAAGATAGTCTTATTATATGAAAAGTGGTGTTGAAATGTCTAGGATTTGTCTTATTATGTTCAAATGTAACGTTATCCTGTTTATATTTGAGCTTCACTTGTCGACTGATCCAAACATTGTGTCAAGAGAAAATGTGATTTTGTTAAAAAATGCTGGTAATTTGATCCATCAACGTCTTATTATGTCAAACAGTATTTGTATAGGTTTCATATTTCATGTTGACTTGTCTATATATTGTCTGGTTTTGTCAAGAAACAGTTTTGTTAGCCTGGATGCGATGTCTAAACAATGTCATGATATGTCAAAAAGAAGAATTTTCATATCTAAACGAGGCATTTCATTGCTATAGTATTACCTTATTGTGTAAAAAGACGTTTTGCAAATCTTGAATAATTCTTGACATGTCACACCTTAATCCTATTATGTGAAAATATAGTCTTATCATGTTCACATACCGACTTGACTTGCTGAAACACTGCCATTACATGTTCTAAAGTATCGATATTATGTTCTTATGCGATGTTTACTTGTCTACATATTATCTTATAATATCAAAAAGTGGCATTGTTTTGTCCAAATATTATGTTGATCTGTCTAAACGCCGTCTTATCATGCCACAGGAGAGTTTTATGATATATTATATGATAGGATTTGAACATGTTAACATACCAGGGAACATGATGAAACTGCCTTTTTACAAACAAATACAATACTTTTTACAAGTCATCATCGTGTTCAGACATGATAACACCACTAATTTCAAATAATAACTCTATCTAAAGAAAAATCAACTTTGATTTTGAACATGGTAATATAACTCTTTGCCATAATACGGCACTGTTTTGTAGGCCAATATCAAACATGAACAAAACCAAACTACCTACGTCAAATAAGGCCAATGTTTACACAAGTCACCACCGCATATGGCCATAACCACTTTTAAAATTACCTTCTGACTTGTTAATGTAAGGTTTAGTCAAGTCAACACGACATTTGGACAAAGCCACACTACTCTTTAATATAACTATGCGAAGTTTGGACACCTTAACACAATATTTGGAGATGATAGCATATTTTTGGACATAGAGATTCAATGCTTACACAAATCAATATTACATATAAGCATGCCAGCACTAATTTTTGACGTTTTTAGAGTATGTTGAAGTAAGACAACATACAAATAGACACAATGGAACTGCTTTTTGACACGAATAGACAATCTTTTGACAAGTCAACAAGGTATTGGACATGATGACATGACTGTACACATTTAGACAAGTCAACATCACATTTGAACATGATAGCATACCTTTTTGACATAACAAATAAACGCTTTATTAATTCAGCGCCACATGTCGACCAAATTACACAACCTTTTGATATAACAAGACATTGTTTAAACAAGCCAATGCTACTTTGGACACCAATACACTACACTTGGACATGGTGACAGAATTCGGCAAGACAGCACCACCTTTTGGCAGAACAACAGCATTGGTAGATATGTTTATGCACAGTATGGATAAGTCAGCAACCCATTTGGGCATGGTAACATTTCCTTTACTCATAATAAGACAAATAGTAGGAATGTCCACGTAATTACTCATAGCATCAGACAGCTGTGGCGTTGCATAGGCGCGCGTCGTGTAATTTTTACGTTGAGGTAATTCGCACGCTTATGACGTCATTCGTCTTAGTCAGCGTTCGATGTAAACAAACAAACATGTCGCTGTCAAAACCTCAAAATAGATTCGCTACTCTTAACGAGGGAGACTTGGAGAAGCTGATAAAACGAATATGAAGAAAGTGCTTGTTACAAACAGTTTCTTCATTTTTCACAATGTTTTCAACCCAGAAAGACCAATTATATTCATGAAAACGTATTGGATTTGCTTAAAACTATTGAAAAATATTTTGTCTGTTTCTTTGTTTTTTCATGTTGGATAATTTGGATTCGGTATAATATAACAAATAACACATGGCATTGCGGGCGATATACAAGTTTATGGACTGGTCTGTCGGACCTCAGATGTTATATGGACCTCAGCTTCGCTTCGGTCCATATAACATCTTTGGCCCGATAGACCAGTCCATAAACTTGTATATCGCCCGCAATGCCATGTGTTATTTGTTAAATATATAACAAATGTTGAAATAAATATTTTATTTACATCTCGAATTATTTCAATTTGCAAATTACGCATAAACATTCATTTAGCAGATCGGTTTAAAACATGCATTGCATCTATTAGACTTCTTTGACCTAACTATGATTGACAAAAGATCATATTTTCAAAAGTGAAAATTAATACCACTAGTGTTCCCTAAATATTTAACCCATCCAAAGACATCAAATATTTTAGACTGGCCCAACTTAAAGTTTATGAAATTGTAGATTTTTTCAACGTTCTGGTAGCAAATATTGGGGAAAATGTCTTCACTTTACACAATATTTTATCAATTGTTTTTCTTATGAAGCGTCAAAAATCGTTATTGAGTGGGAATGGGTTAAACGAAAAAAGTGCGTTGGACACATCTTTACAGTTATCTGGAAGACGGTAGTGTAGTGAGAGAAATGAAGAACAAACTGTTTTCCAGATGTACGTTCTATAAATTGCTAAGTTTGAAAATTGCAGAGAAGGAACAGTTTAAAACCGTTTTACTTTATTGGCAATCCTCTTAAATGTAATTGAACATTGTCTGCATCAAGTGAATGATCGTGCCTTGAATACGATGACTCGAATTAATACATGAACAAAGTCTCGACATGGTGGATTTCACGAACAGTGGAATTCTTTTAACCACTTCCTGCTTTTTTGAAATTTTAGACTGATTTTAATGGAAAGAGGTTGCAGACCATAATTAAAATTTGATGTAATTTGAAATAAAAATATCCTATGTGGTAGAAAATATTGGAAAAGAAGAAATTGCTGGTTACAAGCAATTTCTTTTTTTTTTTTTTTTTTTTTCGATAATATTTTCTCATGTATAAAATCACCATGATGTAAAATATCCGGGTTTGTACAGGAAAGGGTTTATTGCAACCCCGATGAAAGTAATTCACTGCTTTATTGCAATTGACTTTGTGCACATACATTAAATAAATCGACCAAATTGCTCCTTTTAAAAGAAACTTCTGGTTTATCGCAACAAAAGTGTTGACTAAGGTTTTTCTAAATATCAAATGCTTTTTAACCCCATTCCACCACAATGACGCTTTTTAAGCCCCATCAAGAAACATACATTCGGAAATTATTGTGGTAAATGAAGAAACTGCCTCTTTAAAGCAATTTCTTCTGTATCTCCATTTTTATCTTCCGAGAAAGTTGAAAAATCCAAAATTTCATCACTTAAAATTTGTCGTCTGCAACATCTTTCAAATGAAGAAATTGCTTTTCTACCGAGAAAGTTGAAAAAATTTAGAATTTCATAAACTTTAAATTGTCTTCTGCATTTCCTTTCAATTTGGTCCAGTCTAAAATTTTGCCGTCTTGGAATGGGTTAATCACCGAACGGATAAAATCTAGACTTTATAGACTGTAAGCTGGCAGTCTATAAGCTGTAAGCTGGCAAAAAAGTCAGCTCCAAAGTAAACATTCTATTTAACCCAATACCGAATTTGTTCAATGTCAGAGAGTTTGCAGTGACAACGCAGAATTAGCTTACATTGAAAAAAGGCCAAATGCGATTTGAATGTTGTGAGAAAAGAGGTTGTTACTTCTCCTTTAATTGCGATGCTTTCTATCGGTATATTTCTGCAAAGATGCGAAAATTACGGAAATTGTAAAACGTCACACAGTGGATCGGTTATGTCTATTTAGCCTATTTCTAGACAACGAAATTAGACTGGTACATATTCTTATATGTTGCATTGTTTTTATTGACATATAAGTGTCGAAACGATAGAAATATTTTTGATAAATGGCGAACATGATTATTAATTTCTTATTTTCGCATAATTTTCTCCAAAAGTTACTTCTGTGCGTCAATGTGAGATTACGTGGTCATGAATTAAAGAATATAAATATAATTGTGGTCAATTTGCTATTCATGTTTAAACGAGACAAGATCAAAAGACGGTCGAAAACTGAAATTTCAACGTAAACATTTTCGAATAGTTTCATTTGGTTTATGCAGATGAGATATACTCAACGTCAAAAGAAACACACTCAAAATATTGATCAAAACAGATTATAATGAATTCTATAGTCCTTTCAGAGAATGGCAATTTTACAAAATGCACGTGATATTATAAAGGGGATATGCATGACCGTTATCCCTCTGGACAGCACCATCAAAACCAAAGTTGAAGTATGCGATGGTGAATTTTAGCGTCCATAACGCACCCTCGCTTTACTGCAGGGTCACAAAAACAGATCTAGGCTTAACGCATCGCGCTTTGACTTAAAGATCGGACGTCACATATAGATGTAGATGGTTAAACTCTTTCCTGTCTATTGAAATTTTAGCCTGATCCAAATTGAAATAGCTTTCAGACGACAATGAATATTGGATACAATTCCAAATGTAGTAGAATTTATTGTGGAAAAGAAAAAATTGCTTTCTCAAATCCCAGATTTGTACAGGAAAGGATTGAGGTGGAAGTAAAAGGTATTCTTCCCATCCTTATCGTGTTCAAAATTGAAATCTGGTTTGTACTGTAGTGTGCAAGACTGCATGACAAAGTTAGGTGCACTAGTCTTTGATATTCAATCTGAAAACTGCTAAAAAGTGCGAACGCTTTTAGGAATTAAATTTTCGGATATTGTTATATGTACTATTGACAGCACCACGATTTATTCTAGAATTTTGCATCACTAGTTCCAACTGGTGCAAATACGTCAAAATTTTGGTCTGTTTATAATTTATTCGTGTGTGCTTAAAAGTCTTTTATACAATTTTTCGGTAAATCTGTGTACATGGAACAAGCAAGCTAAGTGAACACGATTTCTTTTGATTGATTTATTGAATTTGGTTTAACGCCACTTTTAACAATTTCTAAGTCATAGCGCGGTGGCTGGAGCACCCTAAAATTGATTCCTGTTATATATCTCACCAGTACTACCACTACATCCTTGCCTAGCCTCCAGCTGCTATCCCACTTAGGTTTATGATTATCCACCCATTGGTGAGAGACAATTGTCGAAAGGGATATGTGCCGCTGCTGGGGATCGAACCCATGACATCCCATGATTGAAGATTAGGCGTCTGACGTGCTACCAACTGCGCTATAACGGCGGCTACGGTTTCTTTGAAAGCGTTGCTAAGCGGGGAATATCCGATCGAACTGCTAATCAAATGGAAATGTCACAGAACCAAATCGAAAAAGAAGTAATGAAGGCTTGGCGAAATAATCGAACATATTTTTTGGGGACGTTTCTTTTGGGATTGAGCATACTTTTACCTGTAGTTAAGTCAATTATAGCGACGAATTGGGAACAAATGGTCTAAATGAATTATTTCATTGGTGGACTGGTTCGTTAAATGACAGCGGCGATCCGTTAAATACTCTAGTTAACGTCCTTGCAACGTTATCCCTTTGTACTATATAATGCTAGTAATTCACAAACTTTAAGTGTTCTTTGAGCATGCGAACTAAGAGGTGAGAAAAGAATAATAAAATGAAGGGAGAGTAAAATGGCGATCGTAAGGGGGTTATTGTCGACACTCGACAGTATGATAGCGCGATAACGCGATAGTACGATGACGAATATCACGAAAGTAGGACGATGACGATTCTAAGATGCTATGGCGATGGCATATCCCGATAGTACGACGGTAGATTGGAGGAAACGGTATTGATATCACGTTAGTACGATTGTGTGATCACGAACCATCTTGCATTCTCGTCATTTTACTTTCGTACTCAAGCATTATCTTTATCGCAAAATCTCGTCGACACTTTGTGCATTTTCCCCCTCTTCAATTTAGAAATGATTTTATATAATGAACATAAGTAAAGCCTTTTTTATTTTATATTCGACTGCCAGATGGATAGAAAAAATCACCATTGATACATTGGTCTTATTATATATTGTTTTAGTCTTTGCCCACACTTCATACGAATTCTAAAAATATCTAAGAGATGAAGAAAATATTGTTTGTTTTCATGGAGATATGGATCGAAAGACCAAATCACATTCATGTATGAATATCTCCATGAAAACAAAACAGTATTCTGTTCATTTCTTATAAATTAATCGCTTCGAGCGTAAAAAGCAAAAACTTAATAAATTTTGATACTTTTTTGTATGGAACTATTTTGTGCGGAAGCATACAAAATGGCTGCATGCTCAAAATTTTGCTCATTGAGGTATGAATATTTTTCCGACCAATCAGAACTCCAATTTTTTGATAGACGAAACTCAAAATTAAATTATACATATGTGTATAAATTTTGAAGCGTTGGGGCTTCTCAAAGGGTGGATCCTGGTGTGGGGAAAGACAATGGTTAATTTGAGTTCTCTATAACTATTCATACTTTACTTTCCATTGATTCAATGATTTGACAATATACAAACATATATAAAGAAAGTAAAGACTCTTTCACGGGTTCATTTTATTTTTTTCACAGTATAATTTTACCGATATTTACGTCAGCTTAACTAACTTTATTCGTTTTAAGCGCGCTAAATGACCTCGACTGTCGATGCAACGTATATTTTTATTCATTAGAAATAATGCGGTCTTCCGATTAAACACGTTATTGTAGAGAGCATGATAAAATGCGGGGGTTCAAACGATACTGACCAAACATACTCAAAATCATATCTGTCATAGTATGTAACCCATTTCCTATTAATGAAGTTTTTGATGCCCACTAAAAAAAGCTTAAGAAAATATTGTGGAAAATTAAGAAATTGCTTGTTACAAGCAATTTCTTCATTTTCCACAATGTTTTCTGCCTCTATAGTAATCCTTTATTTCACATGCTTTAAATTGTTGTCTGCAATTCCTTTCAATTCGGACCAGTCTAAAATTTTGCCGTCTTCGTACTATCACATATCGATCGTGAGAGAGACAGCAGGTGTCCTAGGCACGAAGAAAACTAATGTAAAAAGATAATTAAGATCAAAATTACGAGTATATTATTTTCATTGTTATATATAAGACTTGCAATCTTTCCAGGATGGTCGTTTGGTTATTAATGGCGTAGTTGGTAGTTTGTTTCGGCGGATTAATTTCTGTGGATCATGTCTATATTACATGAGTTATTAGTTTCGTTAATCAGAAACGTGTGATCTGATTGGCCGAAAAAAAGTCCATACTTCCACGCACAAAAATTTCAGAACTCAGCTTTTTTGTAAGTTTGAGCACAAAATAGTTCCATGAAAATGTATCAAAATTTGTCTAATATTTGTTTTGATTTCTGTTAGGTCGATGCCATTTAATTACATGTATATGAAATTTAAAGACCCTTATTTTGTTTGTTTGTCTGTTTGTTTTTATCACACGTATGTATGAATCCGATTCGCGTATTCATAGAAAGAGGTCTTTTTTTGTGTGTGTTTTCATACTTCCATGAAAACAAAAAAAAATATTCTCTTCTTCTCTTAAATGAACCTTTATATTTTGGGGATACATTTTTTTTGACGACGACAATCATTCATACAAATTAACAAATATAATCTATTTTATGTTCAGAGTTCCAACTTTTCTAATGAAAGACTCTCGCATCACCGAAAAGGAAAAGACACGTTCTTCATTCCAAGAAAATAAAATCTGTTTAAACAATTTATCATTCATTTGGTTACGGAAATAAGCGCGTGTCTGCTTGTTACCAGTCTGAAAAAGGAGGGTATTGGTGAAGATCATCGGTAAGCGTATTTTTGTGGTTTCATTATCGATTTCAACTTTTTACATTTTGTGATCCAGTAGAATGTACCCCGAATGTTGGCTTATATTTGGCAATGACCTTTATATGCACAGTTGCTTTTGACATTGAAGAGAGGGGGGGGGGAGACCATAGAGCTGTAAAGCGAAAGCTGCTGACAAATTGAAAAGAGTTCTTGACGTTGGCCGAGGTCAAACAGTTCGGAAGTTTTCTTGAAAGACGGGTATGATTAAATCGACCATTGTCGAAAATCATGTATGGGGCGTATGCGTGCGAGTGCGAGGTGGATGCCTCGATTATTGAATGAAGACGAGATGACAATGCGTAATTCAGATTTAAAAACTTCTTAAATAGATACTTACGGTATAGACACTTCTTAAACACGATTATTATGATGGACGAAACGTCGGTGTATGTCTCCTACATTAATTGAATAGTTTTTAACGCCACTCTCAACAGTATTTCAGTCATATCGCGGCAGCTGGAGAACCTAACAATGGATTCCTGGTATTTCTCACACCAGTACTACCACTACATCCTTACCTAGCCTCTAGCTGCTATCTCACTTAGGTTTACGATTATCCACCCATTGGTAAGAGACAAATGTCGGAAACCTTTAGAAAGAAAGTAATCCTGGTCAGTTATTATCTACAATGGCAACCGCTTACAAAGCTAAGGCATAAGTTACTATGTAACCACCTGCCTTTCATTAATTTATACAAAAAAATATCTGTCTGTCTTTCCTTGTAGTCATGAAATGTTGACCCTTTACTGTAACACTTCAACAGACCACCCAGTAATACAATCCTTGGCACAAGCTTGCTGTCAAATGAACACATTTTTTAGAATTGTAACAAATATTTTTATTCCTAAATCCTGGATAAGAAATAATTTCAAAATTAAAAGTGACACTTATCAAATTATGAGAGGTGTATTTACTTTTCTGAGATTCTTGATAAAATATTACAACAGATTTCTATTCCTATATACCTCTATACCATTTCTACCTATTTAATAAGTGTTTGCTCAATAACGTACATAACGTTCACAAAGAATGACATTACTATAAAGTATGCCATTACGCACTCACAAGTTAGCTAACTTTATGCACATTTTTGTTAATGTTGGAGAATATACTCGAAATTGAACCATCGAATAGCAAACACTTTATAAAATCAAATGTTAAATTTATGTCGATGAACGTTGATTATGTCGTGAAATACAAATGCTACCCTACGTCCTTTCTACACTTGTCCCTTTATTACACATTATCAGTAGGCCTATCAGCATAATTTCTTTTTTGTTTTTTTTTTTAGATTTTTATCACCCCGAATTCTTTTTAGGGGGTATATAGGAGTCAGCTTGTCGATCAGTCTGTCCGCCCGTTCGACGGTCTGTAGCTTTATGTCCGCTCTAATTCTCAAAAACTACTGGATGAATTGTATTCAAACTTCTTAGGTAGAATCAGCGCATATTCTATTTTGGTTAACCTCTGTTTACCTTTTATTGATTTAAGGCCCTTTAAAGAAAATTCTTGTCCGCCCAATTTCTCTAAACCTATTCAACGGATTTGATTCAAACTTCACAGGTAGACTCAGTACCAAGTACAGTTGTGCATATCCTATTTCAGTTTTGAGCCATTTACTTTTACAGTGTTATGGTGCTTGAATAAAAAAAATCCTTAAACTATTCAATGTGTTTGATTCAAACTTCACAGGTAAACTCAGTGTCAATCAGAGATGTGCATATCCTATTTATTTACCCTTTACTTTCTAATGAGTTGTGGCCCTTTGATGAAAAATCCTGTCCCCTAATTTTTTTTAAGCAACTACTAGTTTTCTACTAAACCGATGGTTGATTCAAATTTCTCACAAATAATATCAATAAAAGATGTGAAATTGCTATTATAGTTTACATTTCTTTGAGGTTTAGCCCTTTGTGGATTCAGATTCTCTATAAATTTTTAGCACCTGCAATGTTATTATACACAAATCTTAATTTATCAATTTCAACACCTGTCTAAAGATATCTACAAGGAAAGAGAGAATAATTCTGCTCAATATTGTGTTTTGTTATATTGAGTTTTGTAGGAAGATCAAATAAGCTGACAAAATCGAAATTGACCAATCGAGGCTGTCAATCAACGAATCACTCTACCAATCAAATTATTCATTTAGTCCGGAATTGAGCTTTCAACTCCAATATTGGCCGCCTTTTTTGCTGAACTTTTTTGTTGTCTTGGCAACTCAAACGTCGTAACTACAGCTCATTCAAGCTGTAGTTAGATGTTTAATTCACCAACCAACCACAAATTCATCTCCATTCCCCTTTCTAACATTTAAAAACATCCGAGCAATGTACAAGTTCAGCTCCTGTGGTGGAATGTCCTCGGGATCTCTTCCTTCCCCCGTTTCCAGCAACCACTGCCTCAGTTTCTTCATGTCATACGCCGTTTTCTTCACAGTGTTTGGGTTTTTCATACTTTCCACAAACTCAAAAGTGTCCATTTCATTCGTCCGATCCCTTAAAGCTTCAGCATTCCTCTCGATTAATCCGTCCAGCTCCAAAGACCTGTCCGCCAACGATTGTCTGACTGATCCGTCCATTTTTTTCGAAGATATTTCAAGACGTTCTGTTGCTATAGTTTTTAGAATAAATTCCTTAGCAGCGGGCAGATATCGCATATCTGCCCGCTGCTAAGGATTCACGTGGATATAGCTTTTTCGGCCCGCCCGATATCTGGCCGATTCTAGCCGAAAATGTTACTATTTATAGTAACAGAATGTAATATATGCATGTATTTAACTCTTACGTTTATACGCATTATGACGTCAAATACAGAATGAAAATGACGTCATCTGAGACTTCCTTATATGGAACACTGTCTGATTCGGGTATTTTTCTGACGTGTTTAATTTTGTCTGTGTGGAATGTAAATATTTTACCAGAAATATTTTTAGGTGTGTAATAAAGGCTCGAATTTGAGGAATATTAGGAAAGAACGAAGAAGAAGAGCAATAACAATACCTGTAATAAACATAAATATGGGTGACGAGAAAAGAAGCCAGATAATGACTAATTTCACAGAGAAGTGATATCAGATAACGGATTGCGTATGTCAATCAAATATTCTACTAAACAAAAAGGAAACTTTGAACTCCGACATAGGCCGACATACATGTGGAGCATTTATGTTGATTTGGCTATCAAACGCCGTAATCACGACTTATTCAAGCTATAGAAACGACGTTAGGGTCGACAATCACTTCGCTTTTTTGTTTTGTGTTACTGGCCATAATTTTGCCAAATAATGCCATTTCATGTCTAAAATCCCTGTCACACTAGACCAAATCCCCACTACGTTAAGGTAAAACCGGTCCCACGCAGTATAAACGTTTACGACGTAGAAGGAACGCAGTAGAAACCGATATGGACGAAATGCGATCTTTACGGTCGTGGCTGACATAGGTAAATTTTGAACATGTTAAAAAAAACCTTAGCGAAGACTTGATCGAGTCAGGACGCAGTAAGGACTAAATAAGGATGTGGGAACAACGGCATTGACTGTATTTTTTCTGCATCACACCCCGTTCTCCCTGTGTTTGTTAAGTTTTCAGAACGGACTACAGGCTTTGTGTATTTTTCTGAGTGTGACGGGGGCAGCGGAACTTCTTGTCGGATCTCAGTGATTGATTAATTGAGTTAACAAACATACGAAATTGTTCTAGGTATAGGAGAAAGATCACTGTAAAGATAAAAAGATAGTAACCCACTTCTCAAAAACCACAACGATTCTGCCGATCAAAACTTTTTTTTGCCAATTAGATCATTCATTAAAAACCGAATTGGAATGTTAAACGTCGGCATTAATGTCAAGCATTTTTGTTGGATCGGCGAATTGACGCCGTAAGTACGCCGTAACAACAGCTCAATCAATATGGTGTTATTTTAGGTCGCCCTTAACCCATTCCAACTCAATCCCTCCTTTTTACGCCCTTCAAGAAAAAAGCTTTGGAAAACATCGTGGAAAATGAAGAAATTGCTTGTATCAAGCAATTTCTTCATTATCCACAATGTTTTCTATCAAAAAAGGTGAAAATCTTAAAATTCCATCAACTCGAAATTGTCATCTGCATCTTCTTTCAATTTGGACCAGTCTAAAATTTTGTCAAGTGGGAATCGGTTAACAACATTCTGCATTTGTGTGTGTGTGTGTGTACTCCCGTTATTTTACCGTAGCACAACCCCATATGAGCGACGTCCCCAGAAGACGGTTATTTGTTACAGGAGATAGTGCAAGGATACATGTCAAAACTTCTGAGAGCTCTTTCTGGTTCTTTAAAGTTCTCGATGGATAGCACCGTCACACGGGGCGTCGATTTAACGTCTCACCCGAAAGACAATTAGTTTGTTAGTTGATCTCGTAAGCCCAGGGTTCGAACCCGTGATCATAAGGTTTGAAGTCAGCTACTCTACCAACTGAGCTAATCGGGCTGACGCATTCTCTATGGTTTATATTGCTGACATTAGGAAACCTATTGTCGATCGATAGCTCAGTCAATCTATCATATTGGAGATTAATGGACGAGGCCAACGGTTTAGAATATAACCAGAACTAGAATATATTATCAGAATGAAAGCTTTTAGACTGGACCAAATTCAAAGGTTTTACAGATGAAAATTTGAAGTTGGTTTAAATTGAAAAATAACTATTTAGTAGGTTAGAAAATATTGTAGAAAAAGATATAAGAAAATTCTTCTTTTTCTACATCGTTTTTATGAGTTTGAAATCAAAGGGTTTGTACAGGAAAGGGTTAACTCTTTACCGGAAGTCAAACCATTAGACTGGTCCAAATTCAAAGGTTTTTGCAGACAAAAATTTAAACTGGGTTTAAATTGAAAAATAACCATTTAGTAGGGTAGGAAATATTGTAGAAAAAGAAAAAAATGCTTCTTACAAGCAATTTCTTCTTTTTCTGAAATGTTTTCACAAGTATAAAATCACAGAAACGCAAAATCCCAGGTTTGTACTGGAAAGGGTTATCTTATTAACAGACTGCAACATTTTAGACTGGTCCAAATTCAAAGGACTTTTACGGGATTTTACGTTGCTGTGATTTTATACTGGAGAAAACATTGTGGAAAAAGAAGAAATTGCTTGTAACAAGCAATTTCTCCTTTTTCCACAATATTTTCTACTACATAGGATGGTTTCATTCAAATGGCATCCAATTTTCATTGCCGTCTGCAAACTCTTTCAATTTAGACTAGTCTAAAATTTCCAAAAACGGGAAAGGGTTAATTACCTTTATCGACTGATTGATTGATCAGCCGATTTTTTTACAAAAGACCCAAACTATCTTGCAATAGAGACAATGATCACGATACTTTTAGTTCGGGAGCCGCAGGTCAAAAGTAATGCTCTATTAACCCTATCTTATTGGTATCAATTTATCTGCAATCCGTTATTAAATGTAAACTTAATCGTCCCAATGGTCTAAGTGGCATATTGAATTATTAAACTGAATAGCTCCGATTAATGGACCCCTAGAGACCGCCTGAATATCGTCCAATTAAACATTAGATTACCGACTATAGCAGAGAGGGAAGCAAGTTATAGGAATTGCCCTTAGGTTCTTTATTCCATAAAGTCCTTGTTCATTATACATTTATATTAAACCGAACCCTTCTTATCATGAAACTGCAAGACAATATCGTCATGAAAGTTTTGCCATATATGTTATAAAGCACGGTACTGTTTACATATCATTTTCATTAGGCCGTCGGAGAAATAACTTATTATGGAATCGCCCGTTGTTTTTTTTTTGGGGGGGGGGGGCGTCTAGATCTTTTTCTGGGGTGTAACTTTTACGTTTTTTTTCGGAATACTTAGTACCATTGCTATTGCATACATGAAGACGAAGTGAAATGTACAAGAACCATAACTCTACTGGCATATGTGTGAGTAAATGTTCTTTGTTTGCTCTCGAGCGTCTACTTTCTCTTGAGCATATCTCTAAAGGACGTGTACTTTCTCTTGAGCATATCTCTAAAAGTATGATATGATTGTGATTGTGAAAGTTCATGGGCAGAAAGATCCGACCAACGGGAATTGTAGTGTAAAAGAACCATTACTATGCATTGGTTATTTTTTCGTTATTGACTTTTTTGTCAGTAAGGCTTGTATTGTGTCATAAGTACTATATATCAAGTTACAGCTTACTAGCTATAATTGACCAGTCGAGGCTGTCAATCAAGGAATATATCGACCAATCAAATAATTCTTTCAACCTGGAATTTAGATCTACACTCCGATATTGACCGCCATTTGTGCGAAAAAAATGCTAGTTTGGCTACTTAAATGTCGTAACTGCAGCATATTCAAGCTGTAGCTACTACGTTTAAGTCGTCAACCAACAATTCGACTTTCTTGTTACGTGCTAGAGGCTATAAGTTTTGATAAAAATAGTAGCGGGACTTCCTGTTGCAGTCATTGGGCGTGGCCTAAGGCGTAAGTGGTCTGGGCCAGCGTTTGGTCAATCGTGTAACTGTATTGGTGGTTAGATCTTGCCATGGGGAATTGCAGTGTCCAAAAAACCTTACTCTCACATGTTTGCTTTTTGAGTCTTTATCAATTAGTATTTCTTAACTGAGCATAAGAACCATAACTTTTCCACGCGTGTTAATTGAAATTGGTTGTTTCCAAGATTTGATTTTTGTTCGGAGAGTATCTATGATTAGAAAGTTTCATGAGCTGAAATATTCTTTCAAGGTAAAGTGTAATGTACAAAAATCGATGCTCTGCCTTCTTTTATTTTTTGAGTTATACCCCCTTGCTGTTGGTTTTTGTGTGTGTGTTTGTTTGTTTGGTTGGGCTTTTTTTCTGTTTTTTTTTTTTTTTTTTTTTTTTCAGACTCCGATTTTGTTCGTGGCATATCGCTAACGATTATGACATTTCATGGATGGATAGATCTTAACATGCAGAAATGCAATGCACTCGACCCATAACTATATCGTGCTTATTCTTTTTTAATTGCTGCACTTTGTTGTTTTTCGTGGTAGGATTTTTGTCTGTAGCATAGCTCTGGAAGTACAATAGCTAACATTATGAAACTAAATGCGTTGATAGATCTTATCAAGGGGAAAACCCGTGATCAAGATTTTATCCCTTCAATGTTTATTTCGTTTCGATTTATAATAAGTACATGTATAAATTTTGTTGTTATTTTTAAATTACATAACGATGGTCCTGATTTGCTGAAATAATTCCCGTCCTGTCAGACCCCCTGTTATGGATATTTTTATAGAAATTGTTTAATTGGACTTGTTGGTGAAAAAAATATCTGATTTTTTTTGCTCAATCGGCTAAAAAAGCGAGCTATTGTAACGGAGTTGTGTCCGGCGTGCGTCCATCCGTCCGTAAACTTTTGCATTCAAAATCTTCTCCTTAGAAAGTATAGAATTCAACCAAAGGAATTATACTTGGGTGACCCTTTATCAGATTCCTTCAAAGAATTTCGATCGGATCCAACCAAATTTAATTGGAATGATAATAGGGTGGTCCTTTATCAGATTCGTTCAAAGAATTTTGATCGGGTGATAAACATGGCTTAAATGGGGGGGGGGGGGTAAATTCTATATTTATATTTGGTGAACGTTTTAAATTTTTCTTCTTAGAAACCAGTGGATGGATTTCAGAAACACATTACATTCTTGGGTGACGTTTTATCAGATTCCTTCATAAAAAAAAATAAAAAAATAAATAAATAAAATAAAAAAAAAAATAAAAAAAATAAAAAAAAAAAAAAAAATCGGATTAAAAGCATGTATGGTGAGAGCATTAAAAATCTTCTTTTTCAGAGACCAGTTGATGGATTTCAACAAAATTTTACAGAGGTGATTCTTTGGTAATCCTTTGTCAGATTCCTCTAAAGTATTTTGATGAGATGAAAAACATGGCTTAAATGGACAGGGTTAACTTCTACATATGGTGAAAACTTTGAAAAATACACGTATTCTTCTCGGTAACCAGCTGATGGATTTTAACAAAATTTTACAGGAATGATCTTCTTGTGACTCCTTGCAAGATTCCATTAATTAATTTTGATTGGTTGAAAACATGGCTTTTATGGTCGTGGCTTTTGTAAATATATGGTGTACAGTTATTTTTTTTAAACAAATTGTAATTAACTTTTTCATCTAT
The DNA here is from genome assembly GCA_946902895.1 of Fragum fragum. Taxonomy (NCBI): domain Eukaryota; kingdom Metazoa; phylum Mollusca; class Bivalvia; order Cardiida; family Cardiidae; genus Fragum; species Fragum fragum. The sequence goes on along the minus strand of OX336370.1, from coordinate 7,073,989 downwards.
CTTTTTACTATCCCTTGAGTGGTCGCTTAATACATGCTTAACTATATAAATAGTCCTGAAAAGTATTGCTAATTCAAAGGATATATAGAGATCTATATATTAATAACTAAGGACCAAAAATTGAAAATTAACAAATAGCTTTCGACAACTTAACTTACGAACAAAATCTGTTTTCCTTTTGTGAATATTCCGTCTTTCTGTAGGATAAACTAACGGTTCACCTAACCCATTCCCACACAAGCCCTCGTTTTTACGCCCCTCAAAAAATAAGCTAAGGAAAATGAATAAATCGCTTGTGTTAAGCAATTTCTACATTTTCATAATGCTTTCTATCCAAAATAAAAATCAAAGTACTGAAAAGTGCTGTAAGCTAGCAAAGCATTGATTTGTTCAGTAATCCATTTTGTCAAACGTTATCATGACAAAGAAACGAGGTTAAAGTAACGAAGGAGTTAGCCAATACCCATACAATCCCTTCTTTTTACGCCCCTCAAGAAAATAGCTCTGGGATACAGTGTGGAAAATGAAGAAATTAGTTGTTACAAGAAATTTCTTCATTTTCCACATTGTTTTCTACCTAAAGAGATGAATATTTTAGAATTTTCAACAATTTGAAATTGTCGTCTGCAACTTCTTTGAAGACCCTGATCAGAGTCATTTTGAACACGATGTGTTCAACTGAGCTAAAAACACCCAAGAAAATGAACTTGCAAGCAGAGTAACTCATTTTTATAAAGTGAAATGGAGATCAAATGATGTTAGATTTTGTTGTAAATTTCTTTTCCTAAACTTTTTATCCAAAGTGTTTTTTAAGACCGGTGATTTACTTTAACGGAGATCAAAGTAATTGAGTTTTTCTGTCAACCGGTTACCCTTAAATATTTCCCTGCAAAAACACAGCTGACGTCATAAAAATCTCGGGTCTGACCATTCAACTCTACGGGAGGGTAGGGTTGTGACGTACATCAAAGAAACCGACGAGACAGCCATGAGAGAGTTTCCCGCGTTGCAAAATTTCCTCAGAGTAGATTTTAAACTCGAATTTGTGCACGAGAATCGGTTACTTACACATATCAGTCAATTTACGAATTTTTTGTCGAACATGTATTCTGGATTTATTGTAAACCTGCTGGAGTAAGATTTTCAGATTTTGATTTTGTTGAATTTAATTTATGTCATACTAGAAGTCAGAAATTGTCACCTGTATCATAGGATATACATTCGATCAGTAGTTGTCACACTTCGTTCTGACTTCCGGTTGGGTAAGATGGCCGCGCTTTTCATCAAGAGAGGAAAAAATATTTAAAAAATGATAATAAAGTCTATTTATGTGAAATTCTAATTTAGTATTTAGTGCGGATCATACAATGAACAATGGATACATCAAATCAACATAATAATTTGGATAATAATACGTCAGAAAATCAGATTGGACAAAATCAATTACAACCCTCGCCTGGCGGGAACCCAAACAAAGGAAAACATAACGTTTACACACATGATGAAAGTCAGGGAAGCGTCTATTGTGAACATAGATCTAGATCTACTAGTAAAAAGAGGCGGATTAATTCCGATGAAGATACTCCTCAAACAATTACGGAAAAGGAATATAGCCAAATGAGCACTGATGATAAAATGTGGATTATGTTCAAAGAGATGAAGCGCATAGGACAAAAGGTAGATAATAGTCTCCTATTATATCAAACAGTTAACAATATTGAATGTTTTATCTGAACATGATCGCCGATTGAAGTTACTCGAATATAAGTCCATTGACCTTGAGGCACGGTCCAGGAGAAACAACCTTATTTTTAATGGCATCCCTGAATCCAGAGACCTGAATACCCTGAGTATTGATAACTTTCTTGAAGAGCGGCTTGGCATATCAAACCGTCTACACATTTCACGTGCCCACCGACTCGGAAAATTCAAATGGGATTCTGTAAGGCCCGTTATCGTTAACTTCCTTGACTACAGAGATACTGAATACGTTTTGTCCAAGGCGCATAAATTAAAAGGGACTAACTACAGTATAAACAGAGATTATCCACAGGAAATCACGAGCGCACGTAAGAGGCTTTAGCCCGAGTATAAACGGCTCCGGCAGCGGGATCCTAACATTAAAACGAGTATTGTGTACCAAGCCCGGCTTGTATGGGACGTTTAAACGGTTCTAGATGAATTCCCTGATTGGAACCTCATTTTACGGTCAAATAGGATATCAACACGAAGTGTTCCCCATAATAATAACAGTACACAACATGAGCTGTCAAACTCTATACAACATGACGTCACTGTCCCCAGTTACACAAACACTAAAAACATAAACAGTCCAAGTTTACACTCGTCTAGTCAATACACAGAATCGACTTCACATCATAGGCCCAGCCGCCCGGAGTCCCAGTCCCCACACTCGATAAAAAGGCGAAGTCATGCCCCTCAATCTCGGCGGTCATCCAGGTCACCGTTCCGTGCTGGATATCAATTGTTTCAACGTCCCTGGTCCGATCCTCCTTCAACCAACGAGGGCAGTGATCAACAATCGAAATGTTCATCAACAGAATCATAGTGCTGGCCCCTCCAGATAGGAATACGCAGGGAGAGATCCCGGTTCGAATTTACAACCAAAAACACTTAAGTGCGGATCTTTGAATGTAAATGGATTAAAGGAGCGGTTACTTTATCCTGAATTCATAGACTTCGTAAGTAATTACGATATTTTGTGTGTAAGTGAAACCCATCTTGATAGTTCAGACATTGTAGATATTGAAAACTTTATTTTCTTTTCCAAGTGTAGAAATCAATCGTATAAACGTAAATCAGGAGGAATTGGTGTGTATGTTAAAGAGTACTTGGCTCCTTATGTAAATCTTATCCCTAGCTCATCCGAGTATGGTCTTTGGCTATCATTTGACAAGATATCAGTCAATCTAGAACAAGACCTCGTTCTATGCTCCCTTTATATACCCCCAGAATCCTCTCGCGTTTTTTTTACTGAAGAGCACTACTCCATGTTAGAAAACGAAATTCTTGAAAAAAACTTCTGAATTTAAATATATCTTTTTAGCTGGTGATACCAATTGTCGTGTTGGTTCAATGAGAGATTATGTCATCTCGAGTACCCACTTGAATGAGACACTTCAAATTGATCAAGATGTACAGGTAGAGCTCCAAAAATACAAAGTTCTGGAAAGCCTGTCAATTAACCTGGAAAGAAAAGCAAAGGTTTCAAGCTTTTAGATATCTGCAAAAATAAGTCTTTTTATTCTAAATGGCAGAGTTTTTCAAGATAAAGATGTGGGAGAACTTACTTTCAGAGACAAATCTATTATAGATTATGTAATTACTTCCCCTGATTGTTTATGCCTCTTAAAACAGTTTTGAAATTTTAGAAACAGACTCACTTCTTTCTGATGGTCATAATGCCCTAGCCTGGGAAATCAAAATTATAGATAAACTACATCTAAATAAAAACAACCCTTCCATAGAAAATAGACCAAAATGGACGAGTGCATTCGATTTGGACTTTGTTCAAAATATTGATCAAAACAAAGGTCAAAGTCTTATAAGTCAACTTAACACTTACCCACAATCAAAACATACAATTGAACACATAACCAATGAAATAAAATCTGTTTTTGAGAAGTCAGTCGATGCCTCTTTCCCCAACAGTAAGTAATACAGGTCATGGTCCCTTTATCTCCTTTCCAAGTAACAAACCCTGGTTTGGTCCCCAATGTCACCATGCTAGAAAAAAGTACCATAAAGCAAAGGCTAATTATTCTAGAACAAACTAGAGCTGTCGCCCTCAAGGGCTGACGAGAATACCCCCCACACCGCTAAAAGGCTTTTCAATGAAGGAGTGGAATTTGAAGCTGTTTAATCACATGCATGTCATGGTGGATGAACATTGCCAACCCTCCACCTCTTTCTGATTTTGTGTTTGTTGCTAGAGTTGACTGATTAGGAAAGGTTGGTCAATATGAGCCTATGTTAAAGAAAACTGTGTGAGGAGATGGTGACACAAAATTATATCCACGAAAAGTCAATATGAGCCTATGTTAAATTTTTGACCCCCGGGGGGCGGGGTCAAATTTGACCTCAGGAAATAAACCGTTCGATATTTTGTAAAGGTCAACAAGATGATGGTACTTACCAAATTTGGTAACTCTCCTTATGGTTACTGAGTTTTGTAATTTTAAATTTTGACTACTCCCCCCCCCCCATTAAAAAGTTCAAAATGGCATAACTCTAACGACTGGATCAAGATGAAAATTGCAGGTGCACAACTTCATACGATAGGAAACAACCTGATAAAATTTCAGCAAAATTGGTCAAAAAATGTGGGAGGAGAAGAGGACACAAATTATGTCCACGGACGGACGGACGGACGGACGGACAACCTGATTCCAGTTTACCCCCCCATAACTTCGTTGTGGGGGGTATAAAAATCTTCAAAATAAGATGAAGCTCAGACAAACAAGTAAAGAATACAAACGAATCATACACCACTACAAAAATCTAGAAAAACACAAACAGAGTAAAAAGTTAAGAGACATGAAAAACCCTAAAAAATATTGGAAGTTTCTAAAAAATCTAAAATCAAAGAAAAAAAGTTCTGATCACCCAACAATAGAGCAATTTTATGATCATTTTCAAGAATTTTATAAAAATTATATTGATGATGACAGATTTGAACATGTCTACAATAACGCTGAAAATATGAATGAATTTCTTAATGCACAAATCACAGAAACAGAAATACTCAAATGTATTCACAACTTGAAAAATGCGAAATCCCCTAGCCCTGTCGACAAAGTTTTGAATGAATATATCAAAGCAACAAAATGTATATTTCTACCATTATATTGTAAACATTTTAATGCTGTTCTGAACACTGGCAAAGTGCCAGAGACATGGCTTGAAGGTACCATTATCCCCATTTTCAAAAACAAGGGTGACCCAAAAATCCCTAGCAACTACAGGCCAATAACAATCTTAAGTTGTCTAGGAAAATTATTTACTGTAGTCCTGAATAATAGGCTAAATATATATCTAGAGGAAAATAGAATACTGGAAGAAAACCAAGCCGGGTTTAGAAAAAGTTATTCATGCTGTGATCATATATTCACTCTTCACTCCCTCTTTGAAGTACTCAAGAAAAAGAAACTCTTCACAGCATTTATTGACTTCTCACAAGCCTTCGACAAGGTATGGAGAACCGGCCTCTGGCACAAACTTATTCTAAATACTATAAATGGAAATTTCCTAAATGTAATTGTAAATATGTACAAAAATATAAAATCCTGTGTTAAATTAGATGGATCCTACTCCCAAAACTTTTCATCAGAAATAGGGGTACGACAAGGTGAAAATCTTTCATCCATATTATTCTCCCTCTATTTGAATGATCTACAATCATACTTAGAGTGTAACGGTGCCCTTGGCGTTGAGCTTAATGAAACAACAGATATAACCTTGTGGCTTAATCTACTAGTTTTGCTCTACGCAGATGACACTGTGATTTTGTCAGATAATGTTAACGATTTCCAAAATAGTCTAAACCTTTTCTCTGATTACTGCAAAAACTGGCACCTTCAAATAAATACTAACAAAACCAAGGTAATGGTCTTTGGCGCTAGGTCAACTGCAAACTTTAATTTTTCATTTGGTGAAAACCCCTAACAAATACACGACCATTATCATTACCTAGGTATTACCTTTTCTAGCAATGGTTCTTTCCTGAGAGCCCGCAAACACATCTCTGAACAAGCAAACAAGGCCCTACATTTCTTGTTCAGCAAAGTCAACAATTCTGATCTCCCTATAGACCTTATTCTCAAATTGTTTGACCACACTGTCCTCCCAATCTTGACCTATGGCTCTGAAGTGTTTGGCTATTGAAACACTGAAAAATTGGAAAAAATACATATAAATTTCCTGAAAAAACTTACTGGGTGTAGAAAATCGACTCCCTCAAACTTTTTGTATGGCGAGCTTGGAAGATACCCAATCAACATAACCATCATGTCGCATATGCTATCTTTTTGGAATAGGCTTCTAGTAGGAAAATCTGATAAGATTTCCTTTCACATGTACAAATATATGATGTCCCACCCTCAAAATAACTTTAAATGGCCAAACAAAATAAAAGAAATTCTAATAAAAGCAGGCAGACAAGATCTATGGGAAAACCAATTTACCATAACACAAGAAAATATACACAATTCAATAAAACAGACCATCATAGATCAATTTAGACAAAACTGGCATCAACAATTAACTACTTCAAATAAAGGAAGAACTTATCTTAACTTTAAAGAAAACCATAGCTTTGAAGAGTACCTAGCAATTCTAAATAAGAATAAATACCTACCCATACTTAAGTTCAGAACAGCCAATCACCACCTGCCTATTGAAACCGGTCGCTATGATGGAACGCTTCTGGAAAACAGAGTGTGTAACTTTTGCAATACATTTGAGGTTGGCACTGAAATCCATTATCTGTTCCACTGTCCCTTTCTCAATAATGACAGAAGGCAGCATTTCCCAAACCTACAACAATACGAAAATAATATAAAAGCACTTTTCAAAACAATCAGTCCAGAGAAACTCAAACAACTTAGCTCCTTTTTTAAAATTAATAATATATAAAATCAAGTAACATGTCAAAATTTAAATTTTAACTACTTCACTAATCATTAGGGGCATGTATAAATTGATTATTTGATTGAAGCTCTAAGCTTATCAGTAAAGCTCTATTTTGTGAATTATTTTGATAAACAAAACTAAAAAGTCAAAAGAAGAAGGTGACTTGAAATGTTTAAAGTAATGCCAACAACAGACCTTTCTTGCAGATGATTACCAAATTATCATTTTCCACTGGTTAATCATCAAACCTTACATGTTGAAAAAATTTTGATACATTGAAAGTACTTTTTATGTTTTGTCTTGAAAAAAATAATCCATTCCTTAACAAATCTCATATATGCACTGCTTTTTTCTTTTTTTTTTTTTTTTTCTTTGTTTGTTTGTTTTGTTTTTCTTTATATGATTTCAAAATATACATTTCAAGAAAATTATCAAACCTTTACCCATAATAAATGACTCCCCCAAGTTACACAAAATTATAGGAAGTCATGATATATGGTCCTACAGCCCACAAAATCCCAATTTTGATCTTTAGGTTATTTAATTATTTATTCTTTACCTGAAAAAAAAAACTATCAAAGAAGTGGGAAAAGTAGATGGTACTTGAAACATACCATTTGTCACACACAATGATCTCTACCTGATTTAGGCCATAGTTCTCAACTTATAAAGCAATTAAACACGTTGGTGCAAGTTCTCTCAAATTGGATAGTCCAAAATTTTGTTTGTGTAAATAGGTCAATAAATGGTTAGCTGTACTTACAAAGTCTTCACAAAGATTATACATGAATTTGTTTTATAACTAACGTAAAATCTTAACATTTTCCTTATTTTCATGTTTGTACTTACTTGTATATATTTCATGTATTGAATAGTGTGATAATGCTTTAAATTAGTTGTTTAAACTGCATTGGAAAAGGATAAATCCATTGCCAATGTCAAATACTCCTGTACTATGAATATATACCGGTATATGCCGTAATTTGTCCATATATTCGGACACTCCAAGAATTCGGACACCATTAATTATTTCATGAAATAATTAATTTTGTGCCTCTAATTTCGGACAAATGATGTCTGGAATTTATCTATGAATTCGGACACCGAATTTACGAACATCGAATTTACGAACATAAAATATCAAGTTAACGAATACCACATCCATTATCGGTAATTTGGAATGTTGGCGATCAGTATCTCCAAACTGTCTGGGTTAAGTGTCAACAGGTGTATATTGTTTATAACAGTGTCCAAGAATAGGCACGCACCTCGATATGCTTAAGCTTCGTACCGTGAAGGTGATGCAATAAAAATATCACGCTTGGTTTCTCTCTCTGATTTCTTAATTTTCTATCCCCGACAGGACCTGCTCTGAAAGGATGGCTACGATTATCATGTGCGACCCTATGAAATTAGTCAAATTGACCTGAACCTACTTTCGATTTTACTACACTTTCCTCGTATCCGGAGCTCATCGGGGGTGTATCAAATCAAGAAAAAAATGCAATGATATGCTTTGAAAAGAATCAGCCGTAGCTACGACGTTTTCCCTAAATACGAAAAATGCGAGAATTTTAATTGTTAATCTGTCACAATTTATTAACTTCTCATCCGATATATAATATTGGTAGATTCAAATAAATTACCTTTTTTTTATCCCCGTTTCTTTTAATAATCCGAAAATTTAATCTCATACTGTTCAATAAAACACACGTAACAAGTCTCGTTCGACAAATATGAAGTAAAGGTTTTCGGGTACAGTTTATTTTACTACGAGGGAGGAAAGCTTGGTGACCGAATTTTTACCCTTGTCATTATGCCGAAAGTTTACATTGTTTAATCGACTGTCTGAATACTCTTTAAACATTACGAATATAATTTAAAAAATGGATTTTTTCTCACAGGTAGGCCACCGCATTTACTTTAAATTTGCGGGTAATATTACGCGATGATTTTATTGAAGCAGATCAGAGAAAAACTGTCGTAATTAACAGATGCCGTAATTTTATTCTGACAAATTACTTCTTAACTCTTCGTGACTTAAATACACGAACAGTTAAAATGCGAAGATTTTGTTTAGCTCTCCATATTAATATCCTTTTTTTTTCCGATTCAACCAACGATGATTGTATATAAATGACAGAAAAAGAATTTACCATCCTCTCAAAATCGGACTTTGACTACCGAAACGTCGTAACAATTTTGCCTGAACATGCTGCAGTTACGATCTTGTCGTATTCTTACGGTGATATCTGGGATTCTATCAATCGTTAAAACGAAGAAATGCAACATTTTAGAAAAGTAAATCGTTTATTAAGGTTTTCAATCAGTTACTGATCTTTAATTTCACGTCGTTTTCGCCGCTATCTTGAAACAATCTGAAAAAAAAAAAATAATAAATGAACTTACGAACGTAATGCGTAACACATATCAAGTTTATTTACTGTTGAAATGAATTCAGTGCCTGAGCAAAACAGTTAATGACTCATGAAAATCGGCAATGGTTGTTCCCGGCCGCACGGCGATTTATCTATAAATTCGGACACTGGCTTGAGTAATTATCTATGTATTCGGACATGAAAAAAAATATTTAATTGTGTCCGAATATATGGACAAATTACGGTGTATATTAATTTTGTTGAACTAGTCTATAGCATTACATTTTGTAAATATTATTTATGGCGGAATATGAAGAACAAATGCAATAAACCCATTTCTACACAATCACATTTTAACACCCCTTCCCCTAAAAAAATCAGTAAACATTGTAAAGAATGAAGAAAATTCCAGTTTTCTTGTAAGCAGTTACAGGTGTATCAAGATCGGACCAAAAAGACAACTATCCAAAAAATTCCAAAATCTAAATTTGCTGTCTGCAACTTCTAGTTTTGACAAGTCCAAAATTTGGTAATCCGGTAATTGGTTAATGTTTACATTTGTCCCAAGCTGTTTGCAAAAGAACTTCCTTAAAACTGCATCACGGGAAAGCTAATGTGAGACTGTGTGCAAAGAAGACCTATAGCCCTTTGCTAAATTTTCAACATTAAACAAGATCATTGAAACTATGTGGGAAAAAAGAATTGCTTGTAAATATAATTCTTTGTCACAAGGGTTACATTCAGTTCCAAAGTTTAGCACAATGTTAAGATGTCCACTGCAACTCCCCATAATGAAATCCAGTATTAATTCTGTTGTCTGGAAACGGGTTAATCACTGGATTATTGAAGAAACAATTATACCAAAATTTAACCCACTAATGTTTTTTTTATTTTTTTTTAGAAAGAACCATCCAGTAATCTTGAAAATAACATGAAAAAAACCTTGTTACAGGCAGTCACAGCTATTGCAATTAACCCATTTCCGTGCTATCACATCCTAAGCCCCCCGACCCAACCCCACCAAACCTTAGTAAACATCATATTTCAGGAAAAAACTTTTTCTAACCATCTCCTCATTTGCAAAATTTTAAACCTGTTCAAATTCGAAGTATTTGAAGAAGAAAATTTAAAGTGAACCTAATTTGAAAATGGCAAGGGAAGAAATTGCTTAATTGTTTTAGGCAGTTTTTCATATGATCAGCTAATACAGTTGACTTACTCCCATGCAACTACATTCCAAGCCCCCCCCCCCAAAAAAAAAACAACAACAACAACAACAAAATAGCAAACAAACTTGGTAAAAATTAAGGGAAAGGAAGAAAATGCTTGTTTCTTGTAAGCAGTGACATATAATTCCAACATTAAAAAAGACAAATACTTTTAGACAGTTATCTACAACTTGTCTCTTATTTTGACCAGTCCAAAATTTGGTTGTCTGGTAAAGGGCTAACGTGTAACTTTCTCCAAATTGTTTTATAAATAACAAGCACAATTGAATAAGTGACTGGAAGAAGGCTAGACCTAAAACTCTTGGTTTAATTATTAGCCCTTCACCTCGGAAGACAATTTTTTTCACTCTCCTTGAGCATATAAACAAACAACATGACAAATTAACAAAGTTTGCTAGATCCACATGCTCTCTGGATCTTTGTTCGGGATAGGGCCCGAGACAACGGAGTCTCTCTTCTTGCAACGATCTAGAGCCACGAAACGGACATAAAAATGCCATCAACAAAAGCACCAAGTAAAGAATTCATCCTTGTAGTTTGTTACTATATAGCAGAAGGGTAAATTATTGATAGTAAATCGATTACTTACGGGATTTCATCCATGATTTTCATTTACACAGCCGTCGCCAGTCCGTTCACGTGAAATTTAACTCGGAGCGATACATCACCATTATACAAGCTCTCCGATTGGCTAATTGTCATAAGGCGGTACCGTTAAGCAGATAAGTTCACCCGGCTAGTGCCGAGTCCGAGTGCAAACTTTTGCCTAACCCGTATCCACAAATACAAATTACCTGCCTTTTAGTTCATATTGTTTTCTTAAACTTCCCCGTATCCCAGCCTTTTTTTTTCGTTTCGAACAAGGCCCGGGAGAAAAAGGGGATACAATACTATGATATTAAAAGAATCCAAACGAGGTTTTAACCATAACGTCTCGTCGGAAACCGCGTTACCACAGCAGGATTCTGTGGTGCCGGTTTCTGAGAACTTTGAGTACATACAGAGATTGCATCCTATAGAAAAAAAAAAGAAATCCTTAGTTGTCTGAAACTTCATATTTAAACAGAGATTCTATATCAGAAATTATTTTCCTTGGTTTTCTTATCAATACACTGAGCGATTCTATCCCACATATAATAGTTTTTCATAAATTTTTCTCTCCTATCAACCTAATGTCTTGGCACAACGGAAGTTTTAAATATTACAAATTCATGTTTATATGTTTTTTGTTCATGTTGTACTGTTATGTACTTGGATGTAAAATAAAAGTTTTGTTCTGTTCTGTTCTGTTTGTTGGCTGACTCACGTGTTTATTGAAATTCGACACTATTATCACCGTTTTAACACCTAGACTAAGATAATCAGCCTTGATTGCAGTCTGATACAAACTTTTGGTGCACGAGTGGTACTTTAGTAGAAAATCAATATTGCTTCCAAAGACTTTTTTTTTTGTTTTTCTCTATGCGCATGCGTGAAGTATGGACGTATTTTTCAGAGCTCCGTTGTAAAATGGATTAAAAACCAAAAATAAACAGTGCTTTTGGAAAAGTTATCTACAAACTTGTATAAATATATCAAATGGAAGTAATGTTGGATATTTATTGTGAAAAAATTAAAGTATGGACTTGTTATGGGCAGAAAACGTAATCGTAGTAAAGTGACACCCGAAAACAAAGGACAGGAAAAAAGGCGCGCAACTGTAAGTAACTCTGAAAAATCACAACCAGTCAGTAGTTCAACGAAGGGACCACAAAAACAAGACATTATGAATAGTCAAAGCCAATTCCAGACTCCTAGTGGTGGCAATTATGTTAATTATGGCCAGAATTACGCATCCCCACAATTACCTACAACGCAGGGCCAGGGATCCCCGTGCTATACCCCAGCTTACAATACCCCGCCCACATACCTCAATCTAACGGGAAATGACCAGTTCTCTACCATATTGAATAGACTTGAAATGATTGATAAAAAACTTACCCAATTGGATGCTATTGATAACACCGTGAAATCTATAAATACCAGATTGGATACATTAAATACAAAAGTATCGAAATTAGAGAAGAAAGTAACAGATGTCGAAAATAGTAGAGAATTTGATTCGAAAGAAATTGAAGGCATCAAGTGTAAACAAAACGAACTTGAAAACATGCTCATGAGCTTGAAAGATATAGAGAAAAAACAAATCGAACAGTGTGATACAGTGAAAAAAGAGCTGGTTGACCTTAAGGCGAGAAGTATGCGTGACAATTTACTGTTTTTTGGCATACCAGAGGAAAGGGGTGAACGTGATGATGACTGTATACAAAAGGTGTTGACGATGATAGAGGAAAAATGTAACATTCAAGGTGCAAAATCTGATATAAAGTTACATCGTGCACACAGGATTGGACGATTCAACAAAAACAAAACACGTCCGATAGTGGCCAAATTTGCGTACTATCCAGATCGGGAAAAGGTGCGGCGTAGCGCAGACCAGCTGACACGTCCCGAAGGCATTGCACAACAATTCCCTCATGAAGTAGTAACTGAGAGAAAGAAACTTTTCCCTGTAATGAAAAAAGCCCGTGACGAAGGAAAAGAGGCGTATCTCGTAATGGACCGATTGTATATCAACGGCATCTTATACAAGGAACCTACAGCACAGGGTCAAACTCATTAGGACAATTGCGGGAATAATGTAAAAATTTTACAGTGGAACGTCGAGGGTCTTACACGCGATAAACTTAATAATAGTGAATTTACAGGATTAATCAGTGACTATGATTTGATCTTTCTTTCTGAAACATGGACTAAAAAGAATTCAAAAATATCATTAAACGGTTTCACCTTATGTCATTCTTACAGAAAAATACAAAACAGACGGGCAAAAAGAAATAGCGGGGGAATTTTACTCTATGTTAGAAATCAATTTTCACGTGGAGTAAAATTGGTCCGTAATACTGTAGATTGCATCCAGTGGTTTAAGCTGGATAAAACTTTTTTTAATGTACCTGAAAATATCTATATTTGTTCAGCATATTTGGCGCCAGATGGTTCACCTATATACGAATATTTTGATTTTGACATTTTCGAAAATATTGAATCTGATATTAGATATTTTCAAAGTTTAAGCAGTAAAGTATTTTTCCTAGGAGATTTAAATGCACGAACAGCCGGTAAAATAGATTATATCGATCATGATCAGCAGTTATCCGACCGTGAAGAGATTGACAGTCCCGTCACCTGTTCTACCCCGCGCGCCCACTGTGACAAAGGATCGAATAGGTTTGGGGATTGTCTACTCGAATTATGCAAGTCAGTTAATTTACAAATTATAAATGGTAGGGTAGGAAAGGATTATAATATTGGGAAATTTACTTGCTTTACCCATAATGGAGAAAGTACTGTAGATTACTTATTAACAAGTTTTCAGAATTTTGATTCTATAGTTGATTTCAACGTACATGATTTTAATTTTTATTCTAATCACGCCCCAATATCTTTTAGTTTGAAAGTTAATAGTGCAAAAATAATATTTAATAAAAGCACTGATAGAATAACATATAGATGGAATACTGATTACAACGAAATACTATCAATGATATTTCTAGAACAATAATCAGCTTGATCAATAATTTAGATGAAGGAATAGAAGCAGATAAGGACCCAGACTCCTTAGTTCAATTATTTACAGAATATCTAAACGATGTCGGCAATAAGTATTTTAAAAAGAAATGTAAACCCCCTAAAACATCCAATTTTATTGATAATTGTGAGTTTTCTGATAAAGAATGGTTCGATGATCTTTGCAAACAAAAAAGGGTTATATATAATAAGGCTTTAGAACGATATAATGCCTTAAAAAATGATACAACTAGACAAAATTTTTTCCAAGCAAAACGAGATTATAAATATCAATGCAGAATTTCAAAGCGTAATTTCACTAGAAAGTTCGCTGATCAGTTAAAACAAATGAAAAATACTAAACCGAGAGAATTTTGGAAAATATTTAGAAAAAATAAGAAAAAATACAATGAATCTGAATTAGATATTTCAGAATTTTTTGACCATTTTAAAAACCTATCTTCATTTTTTGACGCAAAGGAAGATGATGAATGTGAAGATTTTTTGAAGAATTTTGATAATTGTGAAAATATTGATTTGATCTATGAAGAATTAGACTTGCCTTTTTCATCATCGGAATTAAGACAATGTATTACAAAATTAGGTAATTACAAGGCATGCTCTACAGACAATATTATTTACGAATATTTTAAAGAAAGTATTGATTATCTTGAAAATCCTCTTTTAAACTTATTTAATTACATTCTTACTAAAAAAACATTTCCAAAATCCTGGTCAAAGGGCGTAATTACACCTATTCACAAAAAGGGTGACCAGTCTGATCCATCCAATTATCGTGGAATTACATTGACAAGTTGTTTTTCTAAGCTCTTTACGTCATTAGTCAATGAACGGCTCAAGGCGTGGTCAGTAAAATATGATATTTTAAGTGACGCCCAATTTGGTTTTAAAGGAAATTATAGCACTGTGGACGCGATTTTCATCTTGAATTCTTTTATACAGAGACAGTTCACAGAAAAGAAAAACCTTTATTGTTGTTTTATAGACTTAGAAAAATGTTTTGATTCGATATACCGTAACGGACTATGGTTCAAACTTATCAAAAATAACATATCTAGTAACCTTTTTAGTGTAATCCGTTCGATATACGATGAAGTTAAATTGTGTGTTAAACACTTGAATTCAGTTTCAGACCTATACGATTGCAATGTTGGATTGTTACAAGGAGAGTCGCTTTCACCGATTTTATTTTCCCTTTTCATAAATGATATTGAATTATTTTTACAACAAAATACTACTGAATGCTTTACATTTGGTCAATTGTCGATCTACTTATTGCTTTTTGCCGATGATTCGGTTTTAATATCTGATACATCCACAGGATTACAAAACTTATTGGTTGCTTTTGAAAAGTATTGCGAAAAATGGAAGCTGAAAGTCAACGTTCAAAAAACTAAAATAGTTATTTTTTGTCGAGGAAGACGTGAGAGTGAAAACCTAAAATTTAAATATTTGGGAAGTGATATAGAAATTGTTCCTAATTTTAACTATTTAGGTCTAGTTTTTAGCAGTAACGGAAAATTTAACGATGGTATTAAAACTTTAACAGGAAAGGCAACACGATCAATGAATGAATTATTATATATTACTAAAAATAAAGATATCCCTGTGAAGATAATGCTTGATTTATTTGATTCATTCGTTTCACCAATCTTATTCTATTCAAGTGAGGTATGGGGCTTTATAACAAGTGAACTCGTAGAGAGAATCCACAGAAAATTCCTCAAAAAGATTTTGAATGTCAAGCCATCAACTAGCAATTCGGCCATTTATGGAGAATTAGGACGATTCCCCCTACATATAAATATGAAATTAAGAATAGTGAAATATTTTCTTAAACTCTTCTGGGAGAAAAGCTCTAATTGTATACTTCAAACTGTTTTGACAGAAATGAATCATCTCAACAATGCTAATTTGTGGACATATAAAGTGAAAGAATTATTACAAAGATCTGGTTTTCACGATGTTTGGTTATTCCCTGCATCGGTCAATATAAATGCTTTTTTACCAATATTTCGTTGTCGATTAAGAGATATTTATGTAAATGACTGGTTTCAAGATATCAGTAATCGCTCCTCATTAACAGTTTTTCAAAGATTAAAAGATGAGTTTTCCTTTTCAATTTACTTGGATAAAATGAAAATCATAAAGTACAGAAATGCCGTAATAAAATTAAGATTATCTGCTCACCAATTACTGATGGAAACTGGACGCCATAGGAACATCCCTAGAAACGAAAGAATCTGTGAGCTTTGTGACAAAAACGAATTAGAAGATGAATATCACTTTTTACTTGTCTGTCCCGCATATAAAGAATTAAGACATATTTACTTACGAAGATACTATTACATCAAACCAAGCATGATTAAGCTAATAGAGCTGTTGAAATCAGAAAATGTTCAAATCTTAAACGCCATTGGCATTTTTTATACTAAAGCAATGGATAAAAGAAAAAGCCGATTAAATATAATTTGTAATTAGTTTCCTATTCCTCTCATAAAATGTTAAAATCACATTCTCTACATTCATCTCCTATTGCCAATATTTATTTTCTACATGTAATGTTTTTGGTAAGATTCTACACTTTCTTTTATTTCCGCACTGAGAAATTTCAATTTCAGAATTTCTATATTTTGTCCATACTCATGTATGTTAGTTATTATGTATGTATGTTCGACGATGAACCTTATGTGTTCAAGTCGATTCTCTGAATAAAGCTATGTTATGTTATGTTATGTTATGTTTATAGCTAGCGATTTCGCTAGATTCGATTGATTTTTTTATCGTCAATCAGCTTTAATTTTTGCATTTGGCGACATTGACGATCGCCAGCGAAGGCCATGAGAGTTTGCAATATTCCTGAAATAAATAAGAACTACTTTTTATGGCGTAGTCATTTAGTGGTTAAGCCTCAAGTGGCGGTTTGCACCTATTGAACTTTGAGACGACCTCAAAATTTTGTCTATTAACTTAAGCTATTAAAGCTGACGCTTTGCTATCTAAAAAACACTTAACTTTCTATCAACTTCAAAATGTCGTCTATATCATCTTTCAATTTGGACCGATCTAAAATTTCGCTGTGTGGGAATAGGTTAAGATCACACTAACTTACTATTGCTAACTTTTCTTTTTTATTTTTTTTTTCTTAAGTTCTCAATGCAGAATATAGATTATAGCGAACCGTTTGTTTAGGACAATAAATCAGTTTACAGACGACAGAAAGGACCCAGACGTATTTTACAATCTATCGGAAAAGATAATAATGTCTGCAGATGATTTATAAATTTACCATTTCTCAACTGGTTTAAAAGTAGCCTCAAAGGACTATCAGTTTACCTCAAGCAGTGTTTTGCACTTTAGAGCCTGTTATGTTATTGACAATTTTCAAGCAAATTATTATTTACTGCAAATGTTGGATATATTAGATCAAAATGGCAATTTATTGGATTTTGTAAAAAGAATGAAAATATAGCATCGGATAAGAGATACAACGCCTTGATTATTTAATGTTAAAACTGTGCCTCTTTTAAAACTAGTTCTAGGTCTTTATTGCAAAAGCCAATTATCCATATTGCATGTAATTACAAAAATATTATCTAACACATAACTATCTAGTGTTCCAAGATAACGGACGAACAAACAAATACATTGAAATACAAATGCTGAGAGGTTAATATGAGTAAAAAGGTATATTTCTCGATTATTACATTATAATTTAATTGTTAGTTTTGTCTATCAAAAACGAGCGATCTGATTGGTCGAAAAATTTAATTCATACCTCCATGAACAAAATTTTGAGCACGCAGCCACTTTGTATGTTTCCGCACAAAATAGTTCCATACAAAAAGGTATCAAAATATGTAAAGTTGTTGTATTTTTCACTCGATGCTATTAAATTATAAGAAATGAAGAGAATAATTTTTGTTTTCATGGAGGTATGAACCGAAAAACCTAATCACACAATGTATGAATCCGCTTCGCGTATTCATACAGCGTGATAAAGTTTTTCGGTTCATACCTCCATGAAAACAAAACATATTCTCTTCATCTCTTAAGTAAAACCATCTTAACATTTACAAAGATAGGAGATTTCATGCCTCCAGTTATACACAAGCATGATACGAATGTCGACGTGATTTTCTTTCAAAGGACACAAGTCAATTTATAAAGTTTTGTCATGAATGTTGTAATCATTTTCCCCAAACTCTTTCTAAGGTGTTACAGAATAAGATGTGTCGTAAAGCAAATGAAGTTAATGTATTCGTTCGGCACTTTGTTATGCATGACGCCATGACGTCATTTAACTGGCTTTAAACTAATATATTCCAATATATATAAAGATAGAAATTTCATAGTTTATCTTTATGTAAAGCTGATCTATAATATATTTTCATGAAAAATTGAAAAGGGAGAAGTGTCTTCTTTCTCAATAGCTGTCCATGTCATTTTCACGACAATGCACTTTCTTCGTGAGAAATCTAAAATATTTACTATAAATTTTAATTTTATGTGGTATACTTCTACTGTCCTACTTTAAATCATCGGAATTATCGACGAGGTCGTTAGTCTTCGGGTGTAGTCCATAACGTCCGAAATGCTCACGTAAGCCGATGACTCAATATATAATGTAATGGTATTCACAAATAAGGCAATTTTCGGTTCCCAAAAATGGTTCAAAACTGGTTGTACTTCGATGACTACTTTAGCGTTACGTAACGCCAATTTTCCCTTTTTTTAAAGTTATAAACAGAGATTTTCATTAGAAAGACAGCTTAACCTTTTCCTGATTTTCAAAATATCAGACCTGTCCAAATTCAAAGGCTTTGTAGACGGTAAATCAAATTCGATTTTATTGGAAAAATAATAATTCTGCAGGGTAGAAAAAATTTGGAAAAGAAGAAATTGCTTGTTACAAGCAATTTCCTCTTTTCCATAATGTTTTCTCAAGTACGAAAACACAGGGACGTGAAAACCATGGATTGAACAGGAAAGGGTTAAACCCTTCTTTCAAATATCTGAAACTATTTAACTTAGAAATTTGAGAATTATGAACAGTAATGTCATTCATAATCTCTAAAGAGCCGCTTAAACCCTGTCAAGCTGAGTAAAATCCTTTCCGGAATTACATTAAAATCAAAGGGCTGGCAGCGCTGGAAGCATTAATTGTTAGTCATTATTTCTTTTAAAAGTCAATGGAATAAATATTACTGACTTGAATTTACAAACAAGTAATGCAGACAAAGATCAGACTGCACTTATGTGCAGTCTGATCTTTGTCTATACCTCCTGCAAAAAAACAGGAATATCCCGTGTTCAGCATGCCAAGGCTTTGTAAGCTCACGAATTTAGGCATTTTTTTTAAAAAGACCCGACTTTAACTAAAGGTCCCGGCATTGTATAACGTGAATGGTCACAATACAGGATGGGTAATGACTCAGAAGTGCACTGACATGTAACCTCATAAACACTGATTGATCTCCTTTTAACAAGTAATTATTTTGTTGTTTGACGTTTCCGTCCCAGGAAATTATTTCTCGGGAACATTTATCAGACAGCCATGCCGCTCTATATAAAATCATAATAGTCCTTTTTGATAAAACTTTCAGTGTCCTTAATTCACCAATCGTCGTAGTCAATCAAGGAATCAACTGACCAAAATCATTCATTCAACCCTGGACCTGAGTTTAAAACTCCGTTATTGGTCGCCATTTTTGTCAACCTTTATATTGATTTGTCGACTTGAACGTCGTAACTGCAGCTTATTTAAGCTGTAGTAACGACGTTTATGTCGCCACCCAACTTGACTACTTGTTTGGTACATGCTACTTACCATAGATCTTGCAAAAAGAGATTTTGCAAAATAACACCGTTTGAAATCGCCGTACTTCCTGTTATACTTCCTGTTAGAGTCAATGGTAGGGGCTAAAGAATTAAGTGAGCGGGACCAGCGTTTGGCCATTTGGTGTTTTACCACTCGATATTTTGCGTCTAACAATCTTGTATGTCAACGCGGGTTTTTACTTACACTTATATCAACAATTTTTTTTTGGCAGCTGGCAATTTCTTATCCAGGTTTCAGAATCAATAATGCCTCCCTTTAAAATATCAAAACTTCTTCATGGATTGTAGGCATACTAGCGTATAATTATTTTGACTTTATAGTTTACGACCTCATATTTTTATGCTTTTGGGCTTCTAATATGTTTTTCTTGTTAAACAAGAAAAAAATAGACCAATGTAAAACTAAAAGAGCTTAAAACTAAGTACATAGCAAGTAAAAATGACCCTTCTGGATTTTGAAATTACAGATTACCCACAATTAGTGCTGTCAGAACTTTTAGTCCTTTGATTTTCGTAGAGCAATTCATTTAGTGTGGCAAAAGTCCATTTCTAGATGGGTTATTTTCTTTTTACAAGGTTGAAGTGAGGTATCGATGTTTCTGATACCTAGATAAGTAAAAAAGGGCCCAATGCCCCCCCCCCGAAATACGCTGAAACGAACATTTAATAGTTAAATTTAAATTAAATATTGTCTTAACAGAACTCTGAAAGGCTAAAAGTTGCTTGTTGTGGTTGTCTAGGAAATGTTCCACGGAAACCCACGTTATTTATAGACAACTCGAAATTCAGTTGTCGTCACCCAAATGCAACAGAAGATAACACTATGACAGGAAAACAACCAAAGTTCTGGTTGATTTCATATCACGTGGTAAGCGCAAGATTAGCGTAAGTGCCTATCTCTATATTAACACTAACGACATTTGACACTGATCTTAACATAATTGAACATCGGCTAGCGAAAACTATTCCCGATGACGTCACAATGACTTTGGCGTGAGCGAATTCAAATTGAATGCGGGATATCAACGGTTATTCGCACCACGTGAATGTCCATATATATACTGTCTCGACGTAATCTTTAATAAGGTTAAAAGCCCATGTAGAAATATCCTATTATATTTTGATAAACGACCTCCGATTTTCGGGAAAATACTTTTCAGAGTATTGTATACATATAATATATCCGAAGGGATAAAAATATTTCTTTTCCGCGTTATGCAGTGTAGCGGAAAAGTTTATTATTCTTGATACGCCCATGCATGAAAGTTGTTATGATGTTGTCCTAGAAGTCGACCCGCTATTTTGAGCGGGTAAGAAGTTAGAGAGAGAATCAGTTCTAGCGAGTAAACCACAAAAAGCGATGACTTATAAAGTGTGTTTTAGGTTGTTTTCTCTTTTTCTTCTTTTTTTTTTATTTTGTTTTATTTATTTAGTTATTCATTTTTTTCGTGTGTGTGTCTGTGTGTTTGGTTTTTCATTTTTGCTATTTTCTGTACGTCGAATTCAATATTGACATAAATCAGTGTTTTTTTTTTTTTTTTTTTTTTTTTTTTTTTTTTTTTTTTTTTTTTTTTTTTTTTAAGTAAGCATTTATAAACTCTGGATTCTATTACAAGCTACATTTAACATGTATAATAAATGTGACTGCGTATCTCAATAAATCCACAGAAGGTTCGTCTTGCTATCTGCACACAAAGTACTTGTTGTTCTGGAAGAATAGTGACAATAAACAAAGAGGAGACTAATTTGGATCTGTGGCGTGAAAAAACATCATTACCCCCCTTTAAAATAAACAGTAACTCAATATGTTCAGTAACTTCATCTGAATAGCCATCTCAATTCAAGTCTCTTTTTATCAGAAGCCTTAAGATTTGATAAGTAAAGAAAATTCAAGAAAACGTGGGTTAAAGTTTAATCCTTCAACAGACAATGGTCAGCCCATTGCTAACCAAGCAATTTTGACACTGCTCCAAATTCAATTAGTCCATTCCTGCACAACAACGTTTTAGACTGATCCAAATTGTAAGAAGATGCACAGGACAATTTTGAGTTACTGAATTTTTAAAGGGAAGTATCGATGTTTCCGAAACCTAAATAAAGGGGAAAAAGCCAATTGCCTGAAATTACGCCCAAACGGACGCTTAACACTTAAATTTGAGTAAGATATCTTGGTGGTATTCGTCTTTTTCGGTTTTATAGGAAAGGTTAAGAGGAAAATCAAGTTTTTTTAAAATATATCGGAATTCGGTTTGCGACACCGCGTTGCCTCATCTGGGGTTGACCAATAGTAAACGGAAGGTAACAAATTGACAGGCGATAAACAACGTCCTTAAACATGTCTCACTGGTTAACGCAAAGCTGTGGTAAGTTTCAATATTCGTTTTTACGCTTACGGCAGTTTTGGACTGATCCGAATAGAATTGAGGGCCGGCTAGCGAACATAATTCCTGATGACGTAACGATGTCGTTGGTTTGAGCAAATTCAAACTGAATGCGGGATTCTAACGTATATCGCTTGAATTACTAAATAGCGAGCCGCCGTCATAGCCAAGTCGGTAGTGTGTCAGACTCCCAATCATCAATCATGGATGTTTTGGGTCGATCCCCTATGGCGGCACATTTGCTTTCCGACATTTGTCTCTCACCAATGGGTGGATAATCGTAAACCGAAGTGGGATAGCAGCTGGTTTGCTAGGAAAGTACTGGTGTGAGAAAACTAGGAATCCATTGCTAGGTTCTCAAGCGGCCGCGATATGGCTGAAATACTGTTAAAAGTGGCGTTAAACCCCATTCAATCAATTAATTACTCTAAAGCCTTTGCAACTGTCTCGGATTAATCTAAAAATAGATTACCAGCCTACGTAGGCTAATATGGAATTACCCTGGTTAATTGTGACAAACGACCTTTGATTTTTCGTAAAACTACTTTTGAGAATATGTAGCAAACGATTTCATCATTTTCCACAATGTTTCCTGAATATGTTTTCTTGAGGGGCGTAAAAACGAGGGGTTTGTTGGGAATGGGTCAAGTTTCAGAGGAAAATAAAAGTTGATGAAAATCTTGCTATAGAGAAAAATGAAGAAATTCCTTATGATTAATAATTTCTAAATTTTCCATTATGTTTTCCCAAGCGATGTTTCTCAAGGGTGGGTGCGGGGTAAAAAGTCAGATTAAGTGGTAACGGGTTAAACAAAATCTCGTACTCATTCTACATTATAGTGTTTCTGTTACTCATTGGCCGTGTAACACGTTCTAGATGAATTCCAATATCTGCAATCTTTCTTGCGCTTTCAACTTCTGTTGATGTCAACTGTGAGCGACCCTTTGTTAATCTTGGGAAATTCACTTGCGCACAATGAAGTCCACACCGTCTGTTATATTAAAGCTTTTGTCGGTAAGAACTTATCTCGACGGAGAAGTTTACTGACAATTCCGTAGGATGACACTTGTCCTGCCACCCATTTAACGTGAAATAAAAGATATTGAGCCCTGAGGGGTTATCACAAGGAAAAATTTCACAGTGTTGTGTTGTGACCATGTCTGGCTAAGTGCTAATAAAGCGTTCGGTCTCTGCATGAATAGTTCTAGGTAGCCAATTATCACAGCTATCTTTTTACAAATTGCATGCGGAACTCAAATGGTGTTATTAGCCGTAATTCGTCACAACTGTGCAAATGCATAAGGTTTTCCACTCTCTGAAACATTACATGTATCCTATGAAAACAGATTCTTTAAACTGTTGACTTGGATGTATAGAATCTGTAAGGCAAGTCTTTCACTACAAGGTTCAACTTTAATCTCATAAGACTCGTTAGCAGTTTTTTAAACACAGCCTGGCGTAAAGTAGGAGAAAAAAATAGTAAGTACGGCTTCTTATGAAGCATGGGTAATCCTGTTTAGTATCAAAACTTGCCATCGTTTTCCTAAAAGCCATATCTTCCCCCAAAAGATCCAACACATTCAATTAGAAAACCTTTACCCAGGGTCAAAAGCATCAATAATTGTGACGATAGAAAGATCAAAATAATTCTACGCGATAAGCCTACATTTCTTCAAAGAAGTTACGATATTTTACATGTGTCCCGACACAAGCCATAGAATCACTTTCGCCAGGCGTCCATACAACTACAAATTAACGAAATCGTCCGTAAAGTTTTATCATCAACATCGTCAATGCCATAGATAAGCTAACATTTCCGGTGAATAATCGGATGCAGTCGTCTCAATCTCAAAATGTAAACAAACACGAGTTGAAATTCGCTAAATACTCATTCCAGAGAACTGCACTCATACTATTGGTATTTATCCTGTCACCTGCTATAAATACTGCATAATAAAGGAGGTATGATAAACTTGTTGATATCAGGTCACATGGTCACGTGATAAGCTTTATCATGTCACTTGATCACGTGACCGACCGGAACTATTTTTGCAGTAGTAGGCTCACTTTTAAGCAATAAATGTTTAATCTTCGGCTAAAAGTTATGTCCAAATAAAAACATTATACAGGACTGTCAACTTTCATCGATCGAATTATACACCGGTGACACAGAGATGACGCAATTGATACATGACACAGGCATTGTTTATTTCATGGAAGCATACACACGACTTCAGAAGCAGGATTTTAAAACATAAAAGGATTTGGGGGATAAAGCAATGATATTATTTGAGTGAGGATACTTTTAGAAGTCGCGGCAATGTAACATATCTCAAGCTTTGTCCATACTGTGATTTTCTATCAGGGTGGCAATGACTTTGGGTTTGGGTTTTGCTGCTTAACAACGAATCGTCAGAAAATCTTCGACACGTTAGTTGAGTGATCGATAAGATCGACAAATCTAGGCAAATCATATTCGATGATCAAGGTATGTCTTTGTTGTTTAAGGTTTAAGTTATAGATGTTCTTGTTAATTCGTTCTTATTATGTCTCTTCTAAATTAAATTGTGCGAGTTTTTCAAATGTTGACCCTGATGCCCTCACCTCAGCAGGGTTAAAACACCATGTTCGGCGGAGAGAGGTTAACTTACATTTACTTATCATGGACATTTTTCAGTCGAAATCATTTTTAAAGATGGTAACAGGATAAATAGAATAGATGGTTGGTGTCTTGATTAGGAAAAGTTTATCGGGCTCGGCTTTCGGAATTTATCCGGTTCGCCTTCGGCTCACCAAATAAATTCCTACGCCTTGCCCGATAAACTTTTCCATATCAAGAAACCAACCATCTATTCTCTATTTAAAAGGCTCTTGTTTGATTTAGTAAACAAATAAACGATCGATGTTAAAAGTGTTTTTCCTACCTCGGAGGGAAGACTTTAAAGTCATATCTGCCCTCGTGAAAGAAAGAATAGTTTAACAAATATATCGCTTTTTATTTACATTTTTAGATCGAGTCGAATGCAACCCATCCTTCAACGGAAATCTTCGCTTATCTTCGGAAATGACTTCTATGAACTTTACGGACGATTACGTTAATCTTCGTGACGTAACGAGTTCTTCGAAAAACTAGCGAAAGTTAAAACGTCATCATTGATGTCATAATTTGATGTAAACCAACCTTAAATTGTTGTGGGTCACAATTTAAAACGTAGAAACTTCTTTCGTGGATTGGAGGCTTATCGCGTAGAAATGTGTTCTTCATATTCATTTATGCTTTTGACCCTCGATAATGATTTTCTTTTTAATTTTTTAGTGAGTTTTAGGGGAAGATGTGACTTTGAATGATTCTCGGGTCATTTTGAAACCGTCTAATTTCTCTTTCAGCTGAGCTTTTTCTATTAGTACTCTTTGGAGTTCTTGTTGGTTTTGTTATGTTAAGAATGCGAAACATACAATAACAAAATATCCATTTTGTTAAAGTTATTACTGAGAATTGACCAAATTCTGGCACTGCCCACTTACTCTGTTGGCCCCGCCTATTGGCATTTTACGGCGTTATTTTGCAAAATCTATTGCCAGTTCCGTGAAACAAAAAGGGGGAATGGTTGGTTGGCTACTTACACGTCGTAACTACAGCTTATTCAAGCTGTAACTTCGACGTTTAAGTCGCCAAACTGATAACAAATGTTCACATAAATGGCAGCCACTGGCGGAGTTCAAAGTTTCAGTCTAAATGCACGAATTCCTTGGTCGACTGATTATTTGATTCACAGCTGCGATTGATCAATATGGTTGGAGAAGCTAGAGATAATGGCTCTTGTTGTAAATAGAGATAACTCCTGGGCTCCTTGCAGAAAAAGGAAAAATGTAACAATTTCATGTGTTCTCCTTTATTCTTTTATTTGCTCCCCAGAATAAACCTTGTGAACTCACAGCTAAAAGGATAAAGTTCAAGTATTTGAAAAGAAACCATTTTTCAAGGTGGAAAAAAACCACAAAAATATTTCATTCCGCTCATATTACATCGGATACCCAATGATAAATGTTTAGAACTCACAGTTGAATTGAAGTTGACAAATCATGGGAGACTAATGGTGGAAATGTAGTTTGACATGAAATTAATTTTTGGACGAACAGTTTGTCAGACAGTTTCTCATTTTACCACAAAGTTAATTTTAGTTCACAAACCTCTGCTTAGTGGCGTCAAAGTAACGAATGTTTGAAAATCAAAAAAAATATCAAGTTAGCTCCACAACCCTTGGGCCAAATTGGATGTAAATCCACATATTAAATCCTTATGATATTGCGCCGCCGCATTTTCCGGTTTTTAATAGCTTCAGGGTGAGGGCCCGTGACAACTATTCTCAGTCTTGAGAAGATGTGCAGTTTGGGGGGAGGGAATCAGATAGCTCTCAGGTCAAGATCAAGGTCACACCTCAAGGTCAAACATTAAAATTTAGCATGTCTGGAGCATACCTCCTAAAATTTGGATTGAAGTTTAAATATCTCTGCACAACTGTTCTCGATCGTGAGTAGATGTGCCATTTGAAACAAAATTTTTAGGTAGCTCCAAGGTCAAGGTCACAGCTCAAGGCTTTAAGTTAAAATATAGCATGTCCGGAATAAGGAGAACTTATACCCACATCTGTGTCTCTCGGTCCGTCTGAATCCTTTTCCCTGTTTATTTTGTACTTTTTGTGACAGGGTTATATTCGAGGGGCATAATCCGTCTCTGACGGCTCTTGATCTCATTATTATCGTACGAACACTGGGGCAGTATTTATGAATTTCCTTTTGGTAAAGTTCTAAAAAAAAAGATCAAACAATTAAACTCTACCCTTAACTCCGGTATCAATGGCGACAAAAATATGAAGTGAAACTTTCGGAATCTTCTCCAAAATTCCAAGCATTTATATTTGAACCGAGTTGACAATTACTAAGTCTATTCATGTGATGCTCCTGATGTATTAGTTGTGCTCCATTCAGACAAGGCTATTTTCTCCATCCACATAACAACTAATTAAAGATAAGCAAAACAGATTGGCAACTCAATGCTTTAAATGTTTTAATTGTACCATGTTCTCGCTAAGTTAACGTTGACATGCTTAGATTGGACCAATAATACCAAGTATTTTTCTACTCGGTCGTCCAGTTTATCTAATTTTCTCTGACAGAAACTTGATCTGTTGAGATAAGAATAAAAGAAGGTTTATTGGAGTTCGCCAATTGACAAATCGTTGGACTCGCCAATTTACATCGTAAGCCCCGCCCTTTGACCCCGACAAGAAGTACTGCTTCGACTTAAAACGGCGGTTCTTTGCAAAAACTATAATGAGTAGTATGTAACAAAAAAGTAGAATCGTTGGTTGACGACCTAAACATCGTAACTACAGCTTGAATGAGACACACATACAAGGTTTATTGCCTAAACATCGTAATTATCTGTACATTTTATAGACACTAATGATGTATGTGCACTAACCCGTCTAGTCATTGTCTTTTGTCATGTTTAGATATTTTAATTCGACTTTGTATCTATTTGCTAGACTGACACTTAAACCAGTTTATGACATCTTCAAATTAAATAAAACGAACTAGCATAATCAGTATAAATCAGTGGTAATGATAATATTACTGCAGAAGTCTACAAACACGCATTTCCATATATTTCCTCGTTTCTTTTAAATTTGTTTAATCGCATCTATAATTCAGGTGAATATCCGACTTCATGGGGGTCGGGAATCGTTGTTCCGATCCTTAAGGGTGGGGATATTGACAACCCACAGAATTATAGAGGAATTACCCTCATAAATATTACTTCAAAAATATATTCACAAATCCTTTTAAACAGACTCACAGTGTGGTCGAATTTAAATGATAAAATTAATTGTAGCCAATTCGGTTTTCAAAAGGGAAAATCAACCACAGACTGTATTTTCTTGTTATACTCGATTATTATGAATACATTGAATTCGCACAAAAAGCTATATTGTGCTTTTATAGACTTTGAGAAATGCTTCGATAAATTAAACCGCCAATTCATTTTCGACAAATTGTTAAAAGAAAGGGCTAGCTCAAAATTTGTCAAAAGTATAAAAAGTATGTACAGCGCAGTAAAAGTAGAGGTACAATTCAATTCGAGTTCGTCAACACCATTCACTTCCAACATTGGTGCAAAACAAGGAGATCAAAACGTAACAGGTTTATTTACAATAGAGGAAGTCAAATTATTCATTATACTATTTGCAGATGACGCGGTATTATTTGCACATACACCAACCGCTCTACAGTCACTTTTAGATGATTTAAATAATTATTGCGATACATGGGGTTTAAAAATCAACACCAGTAAAACGAAAATAATGATTTTTGAATTAGGTCGCCATACAAAATACAATTTTACTCTAAACAATAGCATATTAGAAATAGTATCAATTTTTAAATACCTCGGTATTTTCTTCTATAAAAACGGTCGAATAAATCGAACACAAAAGAGACTTGCTCAGCATGCATACTTCGCTTTATGTAATCTTTTTATTGTTTTTAATCAGTTAGTTATGAATATATCCGAATAGTGTCAACTATATGACAGTCTTGTTGGATCTATTTTGAATTATGGGGCCGAAATTACCGGGAACTCTGAGTGTAAAGACTTAGAGCATATTCATACTAAATTTTTAAGAAAAGTTCTCGGTGTTAGAGAATCTACCAATTTAGATGGATTGTACGGCGAAACGGATAGATATCCGATGAAAATACAAAGAAAGATTATCATATTTAAGTATTGGCTAAAATTAATTAACCTCAATAACACAAATGTTGTTAAAATTGTATACGGCAAACTTAAACAAGATGCCGATTTCAATCTCTCGTACGGTGGAAATAATTGGGCTTATCATATAAAACAGACATTGAATCAATTAGGTTTAGGCTATATTTGGATACATCAAAACAATCTGGCTGTCAACATCAACTTAATCAAAACTAGAATTCTAGTTAACTATAAACAAAATTGGTATTCGAATATTAATAACTCAAACAGATTAGAAATGTATAGTATATATAAACATGAATTCGAACCTGAAGATTACCTTAAGAAAATAAAAATGAACAAATTTCGAATTGCATTAACTTAATTCAGATTATCTCCACACGACCTCGAAATTGAGAAAGGAAGACAGGAAGGGGTCCGAAGAGAAGATCGAATTTGTAAACAATGTAATATGGGTCTTATAGAGAATGAGTACCATTTCCTGATGACATGTCCGCGCTATTATAATCTTAGGAAAAAGTTCTTAAAACCTTACTTTTGCCACTGGCCTTCATTAAATAAATTCGAGACGCTTATATCATGTAAAAATTCAAAAGTTCTTTTGAACCTCTCAAAATTCATCTATTATGCTTTCAAAGAAAGAGTCGATTTTATAATCAATTAATTTGCATGATTAAATAACCTGAAACGAAAAGTATTTATTACATTATAAATACTCAAATCTTTTTATCCCAAATATTTACGTCGACATTATTTTTAATTGTTACCAATCTACTAGAGCATCACAATAGATAATAATAAATCGTCAACAATAAAGAACCATTTTCCATAAAGATATGAAATGAAACTGTTCGTTGAAACGTGTTCATTGATTATATTCGGGTACTTAGATAATTATTATTACTGGATTATTGCAACACTATAAACGTTTTAAGATTTTATAATCACAGTGAGGATTTAAGACAAAAAACTTCCGCTTTCAATATTGTACAATGTCATACATCTAGCATCCTATCATATTTTCACGTATCTTAGCATGACATTAATCATTTTCTTCCATCCGACAATTCCACTCGCGCTTAGAGTTACTCTCAGTCCGGGTTTGTCTCGTAATTGGGCGAACATTTTCTAAAATCTGTCCGCGTTTTTTCGAGACAACCTTATAGTGAGGAGCTACTTCTCTTATATATCTTCCATATCTCTCCCATCATGTGTGTTGTTTCATGTTCTATATTTATGTTAAGGCTATAAAGGTGTTGTAAAACTATCTAATGCCGAATAAAGTATATCTATGTATGTATGTATGTATGTATGTATGTATGTATGTATGTATGTATGTATGTATGTATGTATGTATGTATGTATGTATGTATGTATGTATGTATGTATGTATGTATGTATGTATGTATGTATGTATGTATGTATGTATGTATGTATGTATGTATGTATGTATGTATGTATGTATGTTTAAAAAAAGCAAAATCCAATAGCTTTGTTTTGCTAGTGGTTGTTTGTAGGTCCTGCGTGACTCATTTGAGTGAAAGGAAAGAAATTTATAACATGTAAACTTACAAAAATGATAATGGTAGTTGTAATGATAATAACTAGCAAAGGTTCGATCTACGGGGGCTCCACCTCTTTCTCTTTTACACATAGGACACAGGTTTTGCACAGTCGAAGTGTTTTGTTAGGTGTCAGAGGTTACGTAAATTTGGCGATCTCATTCAAGCCAATAATTAACCCTTTCCCGTTCAAATAAGGGATTTTAGGTTCTTGTGATTTTATACTCAAGAAAACATTGTGGAAAAAGATGAAATTGCTTGTAACCAGCAATACCTCCTTTTTCCACACTATTTTCTACCACATAGAATGGTTTCATTTCAAATGGCATCCAGTTTTCATTGTCGTCTGCAACCTCTTTCAATTTGGACTAGTCTAAAATTTCCAAAAACAGGAAAGGGTTAAGAAACGAAGAGATTTTTTTTCTTCATTTTGGGATGAACCTTAAAGCTTAATCAGACTGTATGCAAACGCGAAACGAATTCATATATTAGTGTAATTAAGAAGCATTCGCTTCATTTCTTATAATGTAATGCGCTCTAGCAAAACAAAGAAAATATTTTGCTAAATTTAGGTAAAATTTTATTGATCTACTTTGTGCGCTAGTATACAAAATAGTTGTGTGTAAAATATGTACGTGGATGTATAAAAACAAAATTTCGTCCAATCGAAACGCTTGAATATTGATAGACGAAACTAGAATTGAATTATGGCAAATGAAAGAGAGTCATGCGTTGTAAAATTCATAATCATCCATTTCGTGAGTCATTCTTTTCATCTTTGAGATTCATTCTCTTTGACACTACAGTTTATTTAGACAGGGTGCAGATTTGCTGCATGCGAGGGCGTCGATAAAATGTTTCCCAAGACGCATGGTTGCACGAAAACCTGACAATATAGTTTAGATTTATTTTCTACAATAAAGTCAAGAGCACTGATTTATTGAAATTAGATCTTCGACTCAGATCGTCTTCTCAAATAATCACGTGAAACTGGTATTGAACCGCAAATCTTATTTTTTTTATTTGCGTTTTGTAATACTCGTAGTGAATCAGAGTTTTAAACAGAATATCCATATGTGCTATAATTAAGATAAAAAAAAATCGCCTTTCTAGCCGTAAATCAAAATATAATGCCATGATAAAGAAACCAATAAAATGTTTTTTTTTTTTTTTTTTTTTTTAATTACGTGTAATTTCTCAGCCCGGTAAGTATATTATTATGACAGAATTTTAATCAACCTTTATTTTTATATCAAGACAATATACGAATATTTTGAAGTGTCATTTTCCCCCTGTTGAAAAATAGGCTCTTCTAGTTATCTTGTTATGTAACCTCTTCATTCAGTTTTTTGTACCCCCACATTGACAGATCGGAGCGTATTGCTGTCCGCCTGTCCGCCTGTCTTTTATATGTCTGACTGTAATTATGAACAGAACAGAACAGATTCTTTATTCAATAATTTGACTTGAACACATACGGTTCATCGTCAAAATAAGACATGTACATACATAATGAATGAAATAACATGTATGGGTATGGACCAAAACAAAAAACAAAAATAAACAAAAAAAAAATGACATATAAAAGATTGTCGATTGCGGAAATAATGATGTAAAAGAGTCTTAATAGAGTATTTAGAATGGAAAGGTTAAACAAGGCTTAGGAAATCAAATGTTAATTACTAAATTAAATTAGATTTAACTCAGTTTTTCTTTTGTGCATCGCTTTGATGTAGAAAATACCAATACTATTAAGAAATTTGACGTTATCTGAGTTCAACAAATCTATTAATTTAAACATATTCGGTTTGCTGTGATAATTTTTTTTTTTTTAATAAACTTGTCTTAGTTCTTTATAAAAAGGACAAACTAACAGGAAATGAAATTCGTCTTCTATTTGATTGAGGTTACACAAGTTACAAATCCTTTCATTCCTTGCGACATTTCTATGACGTCCTGTTTCTATAAGAAGATGGTGTGCTGATATACGTAATTTGACTACTGCATTTCTATAATTTGTTATTTTCATTTTATTTAAGTACCCAGAACAACAAAAATTATCTTTTAAGTATCTAAAAATCAATAAAGATGGCCGATTACCTATATCCTGAAACCACTCGCAGATATAAATATCTATTAATCTACTACGAAATATTGGTAAAAATCTTTTTAGGCAAACAGATTCAGGGAATAACCATACGTCATAAAATCCAGTTCTCTGCAGTAAGTCCCTTACTTTATAGCTCCAAAGATTTGTGTTGTTTGTGTTACTAATTTCATTTAAAACTGTCCTTAGTATACAATTTGAGTATTTCTCCGAAAATAGTTTTATATAATACTTGATTACTCTGGTTTTGATATTTATATGGGGTGGATACCTTCCTAGTTCACCATAAATCGCCGAATTACAAATTGATTGTTTGACATTTAATAATCTCTTTAAAAATTTTCTATGCATACGTTCTATGAGTTCAATGGTCATAAAACCCCAGACTTCTCTAGCATAATATAGAATAGATGCGACAAAAGAGTCAAATAGATCAAGCATTATTTTTAAAGGTATGTCCTTGTTCTTGGTAATGTACAGTAGTTCGCTCATTGAACGTGTTGCTTTTCCTGTTAAAGTTTTAAGAGCGTCAAAAAAGGTTCCTTTACTGCTGAAAACGAGACCAAGATAATTGAATTTAGGAACTATTTCTATATTATAACCAGAATATGTAAAATTATAATTATTTGTTAAATTTCTACCCCGTTGGAAAATAACAATTTTGGTTTTATCGACATTAACTTTCAGTTTCCATTTGTCACAATATTTTTCAAACGCTGATATTAATTCCTGTAGTCCTTTAGCAGTGTCGGCTCTGGTCTGCAAAACTTAACAAAAGACTTTACATTTTCAATTACTTTAAGCCCAATCAGATATAATACTCATATCTCGCGCGCTGATAATTTTCATCAATGCGCAAAGACATACGTTAAGGACATTTTTCGAGAAAATTGGTTTAATTGACATTTATCAACAAAGAAAAACTGTTAAAGTTGAGTTAGCAGAAATTAACATAAGGGAATTTTTCTCGGTACAATGGTCTATTTATGTAGAGCAAACCCGAAAGTTACGTACATACAAAAACATTTTACTGAACAATACTGGATAAATATGGACGCTCAATGTTAGCTCAACTTCGATGCGGCATTCTGCCGTTAAGAATTGAGACTGGTAGATACGTCGGTGAACAAGTGAACGAGCGGACTTGCGTGTGTTGTAATACCCAACAAGTTGAACATGAAGTTCACTTTGTTATCAATTGTGAGTTTTATAACAGTTTACGTGGAGAGATATTTGATGTTATTCAGATGAAAAAAGACTTTATGTCATTAACATCGGAACAAAAGCTTGTGTATCTTATGCGAAATCATGCTCGAAAACTCTCAAAGTCAAGGCTTATTTTTAAAAAAAGAACTGCTATTCATAATAGCTCTTCGCAATGAAGGCGTATTAAAGTTTCATACATTCTAAATACACGTAAAAAAGGCTCACTAGCTAAAAATAAAAGTGAAAGAACTCTTTGTCTGGTGGGAAGAAATTGCTTGAGTCAAGAATTTTCTACTTTCAATTTATCATTTCTTTAAACAGAAATATTATTTTCCATTTATCATTTCACTGGCTCCGCGTGGAACGGTTGTAACTGCATATATTTATAGGTGGTTACAACTGTTTCGCACTGAGCCATTGATTTGTCAGTGGGGTAAACCATATGAATAGTTTGTCAATACCCAAAAAATATTTTAATCGTCAGTACATCGATTTTATTCTGATAAATCACAGCTGCAGCTTGACTCAAACTGTAGTTGTGAGTTTTTCAGATTGCACTCTTGAATTATTACTCCGTATTACATTACAATGTCTTTTCACGGTTATTTATAAATAATACAATTACCTGATACAGCAAATTTAAAACGTATACATCATGATACAGAAAGACTGAAATGTTTTAATTCGATTCGTTCAAGAATTTCTAGTCTCAGTGAGTATAAAGCAAGTATTAGTGCTGCATTAATGTTAAAAGTAATTAACGATTACTGTTTTAAGGGATTAATAGAGATGTGGCACAAAATACTAATCTACAAAATTCTATGTACCGTCTGCAAAAGTATACATTCAACCATTTTGACCATCTTATAACTTTTAAGAATCAGTGACACATAGGCCCATTGGGCCGGGTGTTATTCATCTTTCATTTGTTAATAATTGTAGTTTACTGTATGTATATACATATCACTTAAATAAAATATTTACTTACTTACGCATCTGCAGATACTAAAGTCGAGATCATGTGACAAGGCCAATGTCATTATTAGGGTAACAGACTGTTACGAGGGTATGGTGTTTCACAAACACATCTTGTTTTAATAAGTTAACTGGCTACTTGAAGAAACATCCGGCCTTATTAGACAATTATAAGCTTAAGTTTTATTGTGTGCTGCAAATCTCTGTGACAATATAACATCCATTGCCTTAAAGAATTAGGTTTCCCAACTGAAATAGTCGGCTTGTCCTTATCGAAGGATGTTCTGGGCAACGAGCGCTTTATTATCACAAGGTGCTGACAATGGAATATTCAGTAACATTGATGGTCTAGTGGTATAAATGCTTGACTCGCGATCTGAAGGTCATGGGTTCGAGCCCCACCATCACCAGGATGTGTTCATGGACAAAGCACTAAAGAGCTAGTCCCAGTCTACCTAACAGTCTCTAGTGTGATACAGCGATAAAAAGGTAACTTTTCATACTTTGTCTCTCTTCTACGAGGTAAGGGCACTGTGTAGGATGTCATTGGCAGAACAGGAACGCAACGTAGCGTTTAAACCAAACTCAGTTTTTTGTTCGACCCGAAAAAAATATGAATTATCATTTTTAACCATGAGTAGATGTCTATATCATAACACTATCTAACTTGATGTTACAATAGTATAATAGAGTCAATAAGAACAATATCACAAATAATCATATACCTATAAATATTTGTAATAAAGTATATACATTCCAAACACACAAAATTGGACACGTCAGGCAAAAACAAACCCGTACCTGATAGTGTCAAATATGGTTCCATATACAGTAGTCTAAGATGACGTCATTTTTATCACATAGATGACGTCATAATGCGAATAAATAAAATAAGGAAATACTCCAGTCTCGTGAAATTTCCCATTTTTTATTCGACTCGAATTCAATACAAGGTTTGTATCATAACGTTGGTGTCTTCAAATATCCAAATTTTCCTGCGAGGCTCAAATCCAATACAGCCACTATAACATTTCTTATATATATGTCGTGCCCATTCTTGAGAATGCCCATTCTTAAGAATGGGCAGATGGTAAAATCAAGGCTTTGCCCATTTTTAAGAATGGGCAAAACGTCGATTTTAATAGGAAAATAGGCCTATTCGTTGGTAATACTGTAAGAAATATTAATTTTAGAACATTTAATTTGTATGTGAACCGTAATATACCATAATAAAACGTTATTATAGAAAAACCCATTCCGATACGGCTTCACTACAGTCGTTCGATATAACTTCCGGTGAACCAATAATCTTTTTAAAAGGTCGTCCCATGGCAAAATAAAATATCATGGTCATATTGTTTTTGTAAGACCAATAACATCTAATATTTCGTAATCTTATTCTGTTTTCAATCTTCCATCTTAGAAAACACGAAGACGGAACGCAGTCAATCCTTAAGAAATGACGATGTCACTATGACTGTTTCTACCGTATTCTGTCAGCGTGTAAACCCGTCTTTTGATTAAAAATAAGGCATATGTGACATTATTAAGTGTGTGAAGTTATTCAACGAATTTTAACCGTGACAATTAGAGGTTTTACGCCTCTTAAAAACGGTAGCACCTTGATACATTCGTGTCCGGTGATCTTGCGTGTCCGGTGATCTTGCGCATTATGGAAGTTATCTTAGATGCGCAAGATCACCGGACAGCATCGTAAAGGAAAACAACTTTTAACTCAATCCCACATAATGGCGCTTTTTGACAACAATTAAAAAACAATTGGTAAACATTGTGTAAAATAAAGAAATTGCTTGTAACAAGCAATTTCTTCATTTTCCACAATGTTTTATAACCAGGAGTATGAAATATCTTAAGTTTCTTTTAGTTTAAATTATCATCTGCAACTTCTTTCAATTATTGGACCATTGTCAAATTTTCTTGTGTAGGAATGGATTAACCAATTACCAGACAAATGTTAGATAATGCAAAAACTGAGGAAATTTTGCAAAGTCTACTCAAATTGGAAATAAGCACAAAATAAGGTAGAAAATATTTGGCAAAAAGGCGAAATTGCTTGTTACAAGCCATTTGCTCCTCTTGCTTCAAATTTTCCTTAATCATATTTCTTCAGGGGGGTAAGTGAAATTATGTGGTAATCGGTTACAAACAAGAGTAACAAATGGATGCTAAATCACTTACAATCTTGTGTCATCTATTCTACTAAAGTAACCATCCTTTATAAAGGTGTCATTTTGGTGACTACACAAACATTTAGGTATGTTCCATAAGTATAATGGACAAAAAGAGTGATTAGATGAGTAGTTACAATTACATTGCCTCTAAGACAGCACAATACTTCATATATATCTAACCATGGATTCCTAGTATTTCTCACAAGTACACAATAAATTCCACCGAGCCTCCACAAATGTCTGAAAGCACATTTGCCGCAAACCCAGGACCAAACCTGGAACACCCTAGCTGATTATAAGTCTGACATGCTACCGAAAGCAATATTGCCGCGGCCACAGAATTCAATATAAACTGAATTATCTTTGCCATATCTGGCAAATAAATCTGGGCAATGAATTCTTTGAAATAGTTCTACAGAAGCACTTAAAATTTTTCACTTTTTTACAATAGTCAAGTTAAGGTATGTAGAATTAATTCAAATAAAAAGGTATTTACAAAATTTTTAAAATATCCATTCTATGCCATGGACATAAAAGCCATGTTTTTCAACTGACCAAGGTTATATGAATGTATCTGACAAAGAGTCATTCTGAGGGTCATTCCTGTGAAATTTGGTTAAAAATCCCCATCCACAGGATTCGGTGAAGATTTTAAAGTTTTCAGAATATATTTCATATTTGGAAATTAGCCTCCCCACCAGGAAAAAGCCATGCTTTTAATATAATCAAATTCATTGAGGAAATCTGTTAAAGGGTCTCCAAAGGATAATTTTGTTGGAATAAGTCGACTTGTATCTGAGAAATAAAAGTTTTCACTGTCTACCATATATGGCAATAAGAAAGTCACCAAAGGCTCATCCCTGTGAAATAAGAATTAAATCAATCACCTGGTTTCTGAGAAAAAGTTTCTTCTAAGTTTTCACAATATTTGGAAATTAGCACTGCCCATTAACTCTTAACCATATGACAAAGCTTTATACCAGTGCAAATTGAAAAGAGTTGCAGACAACAAATTGAATCCTGTGAATTTTCTAATTTTTCAATTTTTTTGAAAACATTATGGAAAATGTAGAAATAGCTTGGTTCAAGCAAATTGCTTCATTTTACACAATGTTTTCTCAATTGGTTTCTTGAGGGGTGACAGAGAGTGTCCATGTGTGGGAATGGGTTAAAGACACGATATTCATCTGATCAAATTTGTTTGAAGGAATCTGATTCAGGGTCACACAAGGATCCCTCCTGCAAAATTTGGTTGAAATCTATCCACTGGTTCTGAGTGGCTTTTTAAAACTTTCAACATACAATGTTTCCACCCATTTAAGCCATGTTCTCAAACTGATCAAAATTCTTTGAAGGAATCTGATGAAATGTCACCCAAGGATCATTTCTGTGAATTTGGTTGAATTCAGTTCAGTACTCTGGTGAGAGGATTTTTACAGTAAAACTTACGGACAGAGAGACTACTGGACGCACAACAGACACCAAGCCATGTCAATAACCCTATGGCTTTTAGCCAGTTGAGCTGAAAATTATGATCTATAGTGCAGTATCAATGAATTAGTCACTAAAGCCCCTTTTCCAGTGACAATGGATGAAATGCTACCATGTTCCATAGGCATCAATCATACATTTTCAGCAGGCTTGAGCCATAAGAGTGATATGTTGAGTGGAACAAGGAAGTTGGCTTTACACCTGGTATAGACAGAATTGGAACCACGATTATCTAATCCATTACCACACAATGACCCTTTTGGAC
Organism: Fragum fragum; assembly: GCA_946902895.1. Lineage (NCBI taxonomy): Eukaryota > Metazoa > Mollusca > Bivalvia > Cardiida > Cardiidae > Fragum > Fragum fragum. Next base: position 7,035,309 of record OX336370.1, on the reverse strand, counting down.
ATCCCTTAGGAAAAATAACGGGAAAAACATTGTGTAAAATGAGGAAATTGCTTGTTACAAGCAATTTCTTCATTTTTCACAATGTTTTCTGCCTAGAAAGTTAAAAAATCTCATAAACTTCAAATTGTCTTCTGCAACTCCTTTCAATTTTGACCAGTCTTAAGTTTTGTCATCTGCAAATGGGTGAATGGAGATCATCCCTATGACCATACAAACATTTTCAGCATGTTATAGAAAGATTTACCCCAAACTAGAAGGTTAGAGCGGTAGCCTTGACATGGTCATTATTACAATCCCCCCCCCCCTTGATATTGTGAAATTGAAATCATCAACAGTTCAATAAAAACAAGATGTGTTTGTGAAACACTATGCCCCCTAAACAAGAATTCTGTAGAAACGGGCAAAGGGTTAAAATTTTGACCTTGACCTTTCTGAAATGACCTTCCCCAGTTGCGCCTTGTTGAGACATATCTACATGCCAAGTATTAGCATTGCAACTTAATCAGGGTTGAAGTTATAGGAAAATGTTTAGTAGGCAGGTTAAGTTTTACAGACAGATGGACAGACAGACAGACGGACACCGGTAAAACAATATGCCCCAGATCTTATCGATGTGGGGGCATAAAAATCCATCATATTTGAGTAGGGTTGCACCAAAACTGTGACCCGTAGAGCGTTAACACTGAATTGACAATGGATGACAAACAACTCACAACCAGAGGACAATCTAGACATTCAACAATAAAAAAGTCCACCATGAGCACCTTGTTGTACGGTGAGCTAAAAATAGCTTAACTCAGTTAACTTAGTCAGTAACACACTTTGATCCTGAATCCAAAGGTCATGAGTTTGAACCACAGATCAGCTATATTCATTTTCAACATGTGTCATTGCATGTGTGATTAATTTGTCTCTCACCAATGGCCAAATGAAAGTACTTTTCATTGACATTATATGGTAGCTCCTTGAATGTTCAAGTTCTGGTATGGAAAACAACAGGAAGCCATGGTTAGGTGCATCAGTTGCCCTGATATAACTTAGTTACAGTTGAAAATAGCATTGAACTACAAACAAATAAAAAAGAAAGGTAGTAATTAAATATTTGGCAAGTGAATATAAAATAAGCTATTTTTACAGGCCAAATGCAAATGTATCAAATCCATGAGGAATAAAAATTCATATTTAACCCATTACCAGATGCCAAGATTTAAGACTGGTCCAAATTGAAATAAGTTGCAGACAAAATTTTAAAATCTGAGAAATTTTAAGTTTCTTTTAAAATTTTTGAGTAGAAAACATAATGTAAAATGAAGAAATTGCTTGCAACAAGCAATTTCTTCATTTTTTACAATGTTTTCCCAATTATTTTTCTTGAGGGGCATCCAAGAGTGTTATTGTGTAGGAATAGGTTAAATGAAAAAAAAAAGCAGAAATAAGCCAAGAAGTTTCCCTCATAGCTAGCCTGTTTAGTTGGACAATCAACCAAGGGTTTTGCATGTCTCATTAGTGGCAGGCTATAAATCTGAGAGAAATTGAGGGTTGCAGGTTCGAATCTCTATGACTGCACTGCTTGTCACATAGGTATCTATGTTTTTGATATTCAAAGCCCAGGCTTACATCTACTGATACGAAGGAAGCTCGTGAATACTCTTATAATTCTTTCCTGTTTTCCTGTTTTTTTCAAAAGTTAAGGCTTGTCAAAATTCAAAGAAGTTGCAGAAGACAATATAAAAAGGGTGCAATTTTAAAGTAACACATCTTCTTAGTAGAAAATATTGTGGGAAAAGAGGAAATTGCTTGTAACAAAGAATTTATTCTTTTCCCACAATGTTCTCTAAGTTTTAGATTATAATGCCTTAAAACCAGAATTTGTTCAGGAAAGGGATAGGTGGACTAAGTGATGATATAGCTGGAGATCTTTAAAGTGTTGCATTAATTACCATTCAAACAAACAAACAACTGACTTCAATAGAGCTGTTCTCTTCAAAGTAGTTAAATGAGTTAACTTCTAATTTGACATACAAGTGAAAATAAAGGTACATGTAATCTTAACATTGAAATGGCAAAAATGACTATTACAACAAGATGCTTTCAATGATATACTAAATCAATTGGTATGTTGTTGCTATCTCACCCCTTCCTGTCCCAACTCAGGATTTTACCTTGCTGTGATTTTATACTTGAGGAAAGATTGTGGAAAGAGAAGAAATTGATTGTGAATTACTTCTTTTTCCACAATATTTTCTACTACATACAATGATTTCATTTCAAACTGCATCCAACCACATTGTTGTCTGCATTATGTAGATGCATAATACACCGATTATAAGACGACAAAATTTTAGACTGGCCCAAGGTGAAAGGGGTTGCAGACAACATTTTTAAGTTCACAAAATTTTAGATTTTTTCACTTAACTGGGTAGAAAACATGGTGCAACATAAGAAATTTTCATTTCATACCATGTTTTCCCAACTGCCTCTCTTGAGCGTTAGAAGGCGTCATTGTGTGGTAATGGGTTAAGCCCATTGAAAGTTACTGATATATGTTCTAACCAGCATATATCCCAATACAACTCATAGGCAAAGTTTCTGATAATAAAAGTTTTTCCACTAATGTTTCTATAGTTATTCAAGTAAAAAAAAAATGCTAGTCTACATATCTAGGCTAACTTCTACAGGTTTCAGTCTTTACCAAAGATCTTCTTTTAGCTAAATGCAGAGGCCTTCAAAATGCCTGTAAGTGTTTACTACTATTACTTAAATAGACAAATAGACTCTAGCAGAACACTTGCTGTAGTATAATATATTAACTGATGGATAAGAAAAACACATGTATTCATATTTCAAGAAAAGTCCAAATATGTGTTTGGCTTGTAAAAATAAGGATCAAAAGGTTATTATTTCAGATATTTTCATCACATTTATCAAAAACAGCTTCAAAGAAGACTTTTTAGTATCAAATTTCAAAGTCTTTTCTTTTATAGGTCAAGAGAAGATTCCTAATTATACTTTTGCTTATGAAGCCCAGATTTTAAACCAGTTAAATATATCATTTCTTTGCAGATGATTTATGGAGACGTACAACCTACATATTATAGCTACTAAATTAGTTTAAAATAAACTATAGATGTACATGTTAAAGTGAGTGATCAAAGGTCAATTTTGTCTATAACCTGTAAAGACAAAATTGACCTTTGGTCATTCACTATAACTTGTACATCTATAAAATGTATTGGTGAGTGCTCAGTAAAATAAAACAATTTTAATTTCTTCATTCTTCATTGCCAAAAGGAGATCCTGGGAACTTTGGAGAACCATGTGACAAATATTGATATCAAGTTTATTGATAAACTGTTTAGAAAATTTTTTGAGTAATATTGTTTGTTTAAGAAAATATTCTCTGTATCTCTAAAGGCCTATTGTTTCTCTTCTCTTTTGCTAAGCCATCTCACAATCCCTAAAAGTAATGTTCATAGCAGTTCTCATAGAGGACCATGATCATATGCATAATGCCAAATAACATAGCTATAAGCTATCCTAGTCACGGGGAGAGCATTTCCAATCTTACCTGTCTAAATTTCCATTTGTCAGTCGCCAAAGAAACTAGTTTGTAAGAATGTAAAAGAAAATCCAGTGATAATTCCTACAGCATTAGGGGTTTGTGAAATGCTTTTTTTAATCCCACCCCACCCCAAATCCACTAATTCTATATAGGGTGACCCTTTGAGACTCTGCCACTTCATACATGGTAGGAAACTTTTTTATTCCAGGAAATAGAATTATTTCCATGGGTCTCTGCAACTTGAGACATGACTCTCTATGGTCATAATTGGTATCAGAATCATAGAATTAAGCCTGGCCTATAAAAGCCCCCGTTGTTTTTTATTGGTTATAATAAGGGATCTGCATTATAAGGGATCACCCAAGAATCTTTCTTGTATATAAAAGCCATGTTTTCAAAATATGAGAAAGCTTTTCCAAGACCTATTGATGTGGAATTTGGTTGAAACCTGACCAAAGGTTCTGATAAAAGGATTTTTCACTATACATAATTATTTTATGCCAATAAAAAAAATCATTTCAGATTAACATAAGGAATCAGAAAAAAGGGTAACCCAAGGATAATCCCTGTGAAATTTGTTTTAAATCCATCAAATATTTTCTGTGGAAAATTTATAAGAAACTATTTAATTGGGTCATGACAGAGTCAACGCAATGAAAAATCCCCTTCAGCCAGAGTTAGAATTGGCCCAAAAGCAAACTAATGAAATAAATTTTTTTGTATTGAAATACTTATTTTGGATTTTGTTATTGCAAGAATTAGTAGGCAAGGTTGATGTTAGGCTAATATAAGTAAGATCATATATTGCCTGAGGGATATCAAAACTATGTAACTACAGCAGGATATTCAAGCTGCATAAAATTTATCAGAATTAGTATGCAATACATTAGTACCTGTAGTTACTACAGTAATGCAATGAATCTTTTAGAGCTGTTTCAGTGCAATACTGTAGTAACTCACACATATACATATAACTCATTATATACAACTTTTTTTCCATTTTCTTTTCTTTATTATTTTCTTTTAATGAAAAAAAGGAAAATATGTTCAGAATTTTTCCTTTGGTAAATTAGAAATGAAAAAATGAGAATGTTTTTTCCTCTCTCCTGTAAAATTTGCTAAAAACAGAGTTACTACAGTTTTGCGATGAACCCTTGATATTCAATTACAATATTAAGAGTAAAGGGTCATTAAGATGACCATAAAAATATCTTAAAGGTGGAAAAATGTACAGGCAAACAAGATGTGTTTGTGAAACACAGTGCCCCCGCCGTACATGAGTGTTTTTTGTGTTTGATCTTGGTGTGTGACCTTGACCTTATCACATGACCTTGACTTTGAAATGAGGAGATGCGTATTATGGAGATGTATTTTAAATATGCTGGTAGTAATTGGCAATGTTAAGTTTTTTGGTTAAGTTTTGCAGACAGACAGACTCAATGACAGACAGACGGACAACGGTAAAACAATATGCCCCCTATCTTTCGATGCAGGGGCATAAAAGTATAAAATGAGCTTCAAAGCTGTTATAGATACTAAGTCCCCTTTTTACTTGATATTTGATGGAAAAAACTATTTTGTTAGCATTATGATTCTTTCTAAAAATTTGACTACTTAACCCATGACCAGACAATTTTGCTTTTTGGCAACCTGAGGAAATATAATCACAGAAAATTTTGAGGGGAAAGGAGACATTGCTTGTAACATGTAATGTCTCCTTTTCCCCAGATGTTTACTACTTTATTTGGCAGTTACTTTCCAATCTTAGTCCGATTTGAAATGTCAACTGTAAGTTTTTTCATTTAGAACCAGTCTAAAATTTGTTGTGTGATAATGGGTTTGAGTTGCTAGGATATTTTCACCTAGCCCATTCCCACACCATTCCACTTTTTGATGCCTGTCATTTAAAAAGCTTTGATAAACATTGTGGACAACAAAGAAATTGCTTGTTATAAGCCATTTTCTTCATTATCTACAAAGTTTTTACCCAAAAGACAAAGATTATCATAATTTAAGTCTTGATGAAAGTGTTGTCTGTAACTTCTTTTAACTTGGATCAGTCTAACATTTTGTTAACCTGTATGAATGGCAGAGTTTCTCATGATATTTGGTGAAATATGCTATTTTATTTGATATTGGGACTTCCACATAGCTTGAAAATTTTTTTTGGAATTCCCTTGCAGCATAAAACACAGAGACTAAGGCAAGATTTTTGACTTGTAAGCCATAACAAGGCAATTGTCATTAACACTTTCCTGTTCAATCCCTGGTTTATATGTCCCCATGGTTTCATGCTAGCAAAAACATTGTGGGAAAAGAAGAAATTGCTTGTAACGAGCAACTTCTTCTTTCCCACAATAATTTCTACCCTGTACATTGGTTACTTTTCAAATTGCACTGTCTTTTAATCGTTGTCTGCAGCTTCTTTCAAGTTGAACAATTTTAAATTTTGACAAACAGGAAAGGGTAAAGGCCCCTTTTTATGATATTCTATACAAGGATCTTCCTTGCATGTAAGAAAATGTGCAAAACTTGTATAGCTGTAATTATAAGAAATTGTCATCAAGGTTTATTTGTTGAATGGTGTTTAAGGCCACTTTCAACAGTATTTCTGATACATGGATATCATATGACTGGTGCACCTATCCATGGCTCCTGTCATTTCTCACACAAGTAAAACCACAAGCTACATCTATTACAACGTTCCACTTTTAATACAACATAGGCACATAACAGATCCTATGACCATACATGAGAGCCATATGATGCATGTTGTGATAAGCTGTCATATTCCTCATTACTATATAACCACTTCCAGCAAGTTTGAGAAAGATCGAGCCAAAATTAAGCACCTGTTGCATTGTAAAGAGGAAACTGGCATTAAGAACACTTTTCCTGTGAAATAGGATGGAATGTCATCAAAGTCCAAGGGATCTTCCTAGTGACCATTCAATAATTTCTGTAAGTTTGGGAAAACCCACCAAAATTGTGATTACTAAAGTGTTATTGCTGAATTTATGCCCGACATTAAAGGATAACAAAAACCCACCATGAGCATATTGTGACCAGGTGAGCTAAATGACTGATTGCTTTTGATCACCCCTTTAATGGATACAAGATATTGATTGTTTGCATGAACAGTGATGTCATTGGGTGATATGAACTTGAAATTAAAATCTGAAAAACAATAGACTTTGTGTTGACAACATTGATAAATGAGTGATCAAGTCAACACAGCAGATGTTAGCTTGTAGCAATTAACTCCATGTGGAGAGCATATTTACTGACCATCTTTGTTGAGTCTGAAAGTATTAATTCTTATTAGACTGCAAAGAATTTGTATGTACTTAATAGGCATATTCTTTTATTTCACACTTTCCTGTGCAATCCCTGCTTTTTAAGTCCCTAAGATTTTATACTTGAGAAAACATTTTAGAAAAAGAAGAAATTGCTTGTAACAAGTGATTTCTTCTTTTCCAACTATAGTTTCTATTCTGTGGGTTAGTTACTTTTCAAATTGCACTCTAATTTCATTGTTGTCTACAACTTCTTTGAATTTTGACAAAGTGAACTTGTGAATTTAGCAAAAAGTGTGTTACAAACTGAGCTACCTGGATTGTACAATGCATTTCAATGGCATGTGCTCTTGAACCTATTCCCACTCGTCTTCACATTTTGATGCGTTAAAAAAAGACTATTGAAAACACTGTAACACATTGCCATGTATATTGCCTATGACAATATAACTTTTGGGGACTGCGTCCATAGCACAGTTAGTTACATATGCCATTCCCAGTTGCGAGGTTGCGAATTCAATCCCGACTGGGACAAAAATCCTTTCAGACATTTGCCTGCAACAATTGGGTAGATAATTGTAAACCTAAGTCTAATGAGCAGCTGGGGCACAGAAAGGATGTTGTTGTTGCACTATGAGAGAATCTAGGGGTAGGTGCTCAAGCCTTCATGATATGACTGAAATACTTTTAAAAGTGGCTTAAAATAAAATGTAAGGGAAGTCAGTTCAATAAATATGTGTTCAAAACTTCAAAATAGGATGTCATGGGTTCGATCCCTGGCGGCGGCACATATTCTTTCGGACATTTGTCTCTCACCAATGGGTGGATAATTGTAAACCTAAGTGGAATAGCAGTTGGAGGCCAGGCAAGGATGTAGTGCTAGTACTGGTGTGAGAAATAACAGAAATCCATTGTTAGGTGCTCTGAGCGGCTGCGATATGACTGAAATACTGTTACAAGTGGCGTTAAACCCCATGCAATCAATCAATCAATCAAGACAAAACTTAAATGACAGTGTGACTTATTGAAATGCAGTTTTAATGGGTCTTATTTTTTTCATGTTTTTAACATCTGAAAGTGTTTTTTTACATGTCAACCTTTTGGTGGAAGTGATTACCTCAGTCAGGTCCTAAAGGAGGCTGTGATACCTGATATTGAAATAAAACAACTGATTTCAATTGATTTGGTGAATGAAACATGATGTTTTATGGTTTATATCATTATTTTAATCATTTTTTTTTTGTTCAAAGCAATTTGATTAAAACATTAGCTCAGGCATTTTGAATTTAATACAACCTGCTCAAAACTTTCAAAGCACAAAATCAAACCATTTCCGTTCTGATCTATACCATTCAAAAGACTATTCAAATTCATTCATTTTGTTAATATCATAATTTGCCTTAACTGCAAAACCCGGGTCCATAATTTGACTCGGGTGGACCTACACACATAATATACACTACCTCCCAGGCATTAGTTGACAATTCCATAATTTCCTTAACTGCAGAACCCGGGTCTTTATTTGGACCAGGGTGGACCCACATAGACATTATACCCTACCAACCGGGCTATGGCTTAATCAAATGCTATTTCAAATCCCTATATGGTGCAATAGGACAGTGTCACTACATTAAAAAGTAAAAGGCAACAGTTCTAGAATTAGGCCTATAACCATTCCTTGCATAAAAGCACTCAACACTTTCCTGTTTTTTTTTTGTGTGTTTTTTTTTAAATTCTACATTTGTACAAATCCTAAGAAGTTGCAGATGACAATTTAACGAGAGTGCACTTTAAAAAACAACCATCCTACAAGAACTGGTTTTATTATAAAAAGGGATTTTGCACGCAAAATCCCTTTTTTTCCAATCACTTTTCCAGAAAAATGATCGCTAAGATCATCAAAAAATGATTGCATAAAAACAAGGTACACTCTTATTTTTTAAAATTGACACTTTATTTTGCGACCGTAAGTATGTAATTTTACATACTTATGTGTGTAATTTTACATACTTATGTGCTATAGAGACAGTTATCCTAGATGTTAACACACAAGAAAAGCAACCGCGTTAAGATACACGCTTTGAAATAAGTTGACACAATACAATTTTTTTTTCTCTCTCTCTCTCTCTTTTTTTTCTCTTTTTTTTTTTTTTTTTTGCTCCAGTATGTTACTTTTACACAGTAATAAGTACTAAACTTTCTTTTAAACGATCCTTCTAAATATAAGATCAACAAACGTTTAATTACCCTCTTAAGTGCGTAATTTTACGCACTAATGAGTTGTGTTTTGCAGGTATTATCTTTAAGGCAAAGATTTTTTTTTCTCAAAATATGTCTCATTCATAAGACAAATCGCTTGCAAAAAAATGTAGATTTGATATTTTGATTTCTATCCTAATGATATTTGCTTACAGTGACACATTTTGAAATGAGGATTTTTCAATACAAACAAAAAAAAATTTAAGGTGCTTAGTTATACACAGTTCGCAGAGGAAATATCTTATTTGTGCAATTTTGAATGATTTCAAATCCTAAGTGCGTAATTTTACACACTTACAAATCATACAGGTATAACTTTTATACATTCATTCCCTTATTTTGTAATGAGGCAAAGACAGAAAAAAGTTTGGCACTTCATATTTCTAATTCAAGTTTGTACAGAATCAAATTGACTTCGAAAAAGTTTGTTTTTTCTCCAAGGTGCTCAAGTTCAAGTTTCCAATTGGGAAATAACCAATATTCTCTGGTCTTTAACTATGTATCATATTTTTTATTTTTTTATATATATATATCATTTAATTGGATTTCGAATCCAAAGTGCGTAATTTTACACACTTGACAATCATACTGGTACAACTGTTAGGAATACCTTGAATGTCTTTTGTCTTGTAATTTGTCAAGGAGCAAACAAAGTTTAACATGTCATAATTTTGACTTAGTACTTTAAGACAAGTGCGTAAAGTTACGCGCTTTGGAATGGGTTATACAAAGATATGTATTTCAAAAGAAAAACGCGTAAAGCTATGCACTTGGAATCAAATCCCTTATCTTTAATGTCATTTCTGACACAAAATTATGTTAATTTATTGGTTCCCCCCCCCCCCCCCTCCGCTCGCCCCCCAAAAAAGTCTAATGGGCAAATTTTCAGCATTATCTTCTTTCAAACAACGTTTTTTATCTGCAAGTAAACCAATATATTTTACCCCTTTCCTGTTCAATTCCTGGCTTTTCCGTCACGGTGAATTTATAAAACATTGTAGAAAAAGAAGAATTGCTTGTAATCAGTATTGTTTTCTTTCCCCCCGATATTTTCTACCTTACTGAATGGTTATTTTTTCATATTAAATCTACTTTAAATTTTCTTCTGCAAGACCTTTGATTTTCGGATGGGTCTGAAATTTTGCAAACTGGAAACGGTTAATCATTTTGGTATTTTCGTCATTGTCTTTTCTCAATCTCTCTGCCTATCTTTAATTCTCAAATTAATCCAGTCTTATTCAAGAAATACCTAACCTAAACAATAACCACATGTGTACTATTCCGTATTTCCATGCGCTTAGAAAACCTAGATCCTGGAAACAATGCGAAAAAAAGAGAAATTGTTTCATTTTACTTTCTTCATTTTTCTTAAATTTATACAGTGAACATGACACGCGCTTGAATTTAAATAATCTTTGAAATGGTGCCTTTTATTTTGGCCAGTTTAAGATTTTGCTGTCTGGTAAAGGGTTAAATGATATATCAAAACTGTATGTGTCCCGCCAGGCGGAAATTAATTACCTTGAGAACTCCGTTACACTACAAAGGGTCCCGATATAGGTCATTTTGGAAATAAATATGACGCAAGGTTCTATTTACATGCCAAATAAAGTAAAAATTCAAGTAAATCTTCGAAAAGCGAAAAGTAACGACTCCCGCCTAATTCCGCAGCCTGTCCCCTTTTGACATAATCACGACATACCTAGCGAATTAATCAATTAGAGAAGAAGAAAAAAATCTTACCAACACGACGTGCCTTTTTATTTCGAGCTTCAAAGCGAACATCTTCGGGAGATCTTTCCTCTCGAGGAGTAAGTTCTATGTTGAAATAGCCTTTAAGCATTCAATGTAGTCAAAAAACCATCCCGCATTGTGGTTTTACAAAAAATCTTATCAACCCATAATCAAAATATTTATCTGTAAGCGTACCTTGCAGCTTTTTAATCATCCGACGAAAGTTCGCGTCACACTACTTCTGATAAATGGCTGTCACGAGTTCGCTTCCTAGCCAACCCTTATCACAGAGAAGGTGTGGAGTTACGATCAAAGTTAACAATGAGAAGACTCGGCAATATAACCTCGTGTAACGTGTAAACATAAATGACGTCATAAAGAAAGTTGTCGCGTTCTTTTGTGCAGTTTGATATTAAGACGTTGTAATTTTTAAAAAGCTTCCAAATGTTAATGTTTTAGAAGAGTTTTGAAAATTGCAGAGGGGCAAAATGAAATTGCATTCTGGGATAATCTTTGTGTTAGAATTAAAATCATTTTTGCAAAGTTCCCGGTTTTCGCTCTTGGTTTTTCCTTTCTGTGCATAGGAACTTCAAACCTGGTATTATTTGACGGTAAAACCCTGCGAATTTGATATCTTTTCATGAAAATGTTCGGAGAATCAGATCAAAATTATATTTTCAGTCTACGTCCAGGAAAAACACAGGTCGGCCTACTCAGAGTTCTCAGTCCGATCCGAGTGATTAGTCCGACCAGGTTTTAAAAAAATCATCGCAGCACCTTTTGTCTTTTTTTTCACGACGGTTCAAAAATATATGTAACGAAATTAGTTTACCTACAATTGAAAGGTAACCTTAATGAGAAGAAGAACAATACATTTATCAATAACTGGTAACCAAGCTGTAGTTACATGTTTTATAAACGGACGACTTTAGTCATATTGCGAGTTTTGCCTTAAACACAAATATCCGGAGGATCATTAAAATGCGCGAGTAAAGGAGAGAAAAAGTGTCGATTATTATTGACTTGTTAATTTCACTTAGATTCACACCGAAGAGTTCTCCACAATGAAAGCATATTTCATTCATTTTATATTATGTCATTTTATTAATATTAATTTATTTTCTTATTACTTTAAAAAGAATATCGGATTGAAAAATCGCTTCTTAGAACAATAAGCATGACTTAGATTCAAATTTTCTAATGGAAATTCAAATATTTTTAGAAACTAATTAAAATTCTGCCTCAGAATAAATTCTCTGGTTAACTCATTGTTCGATTACAAAATTTTTGACTAGTCAAGTATGAAAAAAGTTGCAGACGATTTTTAAAGTTTGTGAAATTTGTGGGCTTTTTTTCAACTTTCTTGGTAGAAAAAATATAAAAAAACGAAGAAAATGCTTGTTGCAAGCAATGTCTTCATTTTACACAATATTTTCCAAAGCTTTTCTCTTTATGGGGACCAAAAAGCGTCACTTGTGGGAATTTGTTAAAATGATACTCATTGGAAAGATAATTCATTAATCACTTTTAGTGTTGTTGTTTCAGTATTTTTATATTGATGGTCGAATTCGCCGTATCTGATTTACCTTTTTTCATTTGAACTTTTTTTCAAATAAAGAAAACGACGTTAGCGTAATTAAGTTACTGTAACCGAAATAAGGGTTTTTTTCAAGTAACCCACAAATGGCTACACTTTTGACGGGGGTTGTCATGTACCAAGAGAATTTACGATTTGCCAAAAGCGTTAGTTTCAATTCCTAGTAAACATCTGTGTATCTAATGGTATTGAGTTTTCTTTTATCTAAAGCCGACCAAAAAACCGAAAGCGACATTTAAGTGCTTGTTTTTCTGTTGCACAAATAATCGCATTTCTGGCTGTAGCTGATCCAATTTGTTCAAGGTGTGGTAGAAATGATGTTTGTTGTAGTAAGAGCGAACATATATTATTCGAATGTGACATTGTACAAATTTGTCGTGACTGTTTCGCCCAAAATGTTAAATGGTTTATTAGTACTACTGTATACCAATTTTTGTCATCCTTGAGCAACAAGGATTATATAAAGGCTCTTTTTGGTCTCAACACTAATTTCAATGTTATATTAGGTGACGATTATCAAATATTTTGCAACATAGCATTGGAATATTTTCATAATATTTGGTGTTGGCATAGCCTCAATTGGACACCGTAATAATTTTGTTAAAGTAGCTAATTGATAGTCCATTACGTTATAGTCCTATTATAGGATTTTAGACAATAGGATTACGTATGATATTATGGAAATTTATCTTCCCAAAAGGTGACACTTTCCCTATCAGTTTTCTGCATAGAGTATATTTTGAAAAAAAAAAAAGACTTTAAAGTACCCTTATTATGCCTTCCTTTTCGTTTCGGGGAAGGCTGTATATATTGGGATAACTTGAGTGTCTACAATATTTGTGTTAAGCATCTTGTGTGTATATATGTTCATATACGCGTATCTGTGTTTGTGTATGTGTGAATTATATATGTGTGTGTATGTATGCTTATGTCTGTATGTGTAGGTGTGTATATGTATGTGTGTATGTGTATATATAGGTTTGTGTAGGTGTATGTATATGTGTATGTATGTATATATGTGTGTATATATATGTATGTGTATATATATATATTTATGTATGTTTGTATGTGTATATGTGTATGTTTGTGTGTATAATGTCCGATACCATTGCTATAACTGTAATATTATTATTCTGTATTGTTTGTTACCATGTATTCGATCTTCAGATTTGGAGGAAATAAAGAATATATATGTCCTTCAGCGGACTCTGCCGTCTAGTAAGAGAGAGAGAAAAAGAGCATTCGCACTAATCGTTGGAATTGTCAGATAATAATTATATGAATGCGTTATTTAATCTGCTTTAAATGAAAGGAAAAAATTTTGTTTAATGAGGAATAGCGATGATTTAACTAGTTCCTCTACTATCTCACTGCTTTCCCAAAGGAATTTTATGAGAGACTCCTATCGTTAGACTTCCAAAAGGATTCACATTGGGTTTGTAAATTGTCAAAAATAAGTTTAAGAGTAAATAAGACAAACCTGCATAAACATTTTACACTCAAAAATTTGATTTAAGACCTCGTCAAAATATCATAAAGAAAATCCCCATACTTGACAAAGTATGCCCTTGCAAAACACCCTCTTTTTTTCACAAACATTAATAGTGGCTTCAGCAAACTATCAATGAATGTTGAGCTTAAGGTGTTTTTCTTGCAGCTTTCTATGAAAAATAGACTGTCGATTTATTTAAGAAATTTTTGTCGTCCTTTCCTTCGGGGTCGCTAATTCGCAGTTTCTCGAAAACTGCTCCTCAATTTGTTTACTTCAAATGAAAAAGAAAAATTTTTTCTCTGGTTTTCTTTTACCATTTATGAAATTTCTTATTACAAAATGTATCTTTCATTACAATCCAATGTCATTCTTTTACGTTTCTTTGTCTAAGAAAAACGGATTTAAAAAACGAAGGAAAGAAAGTAACAAGAAAAAGGTAACGGAGAAAAAGTAAAAGGAAAAACGTAACCAAACAAACACACACACACAAAAAAAAAAAAAAAAAAAAAACACAGAAAAAACAACAACAACATTGTTTTGGGAAAAATAAATGGAAGATATAAAAAATAAGGTATTAAGATTGTTGATAAAGTAATATGAATGCTACACAAACATATACATAATCCATATTCATTTATGGATTCAATTTGCTATATTAAGAATCGTATTATGTCGGGTTAGTATACAATGGCATGTCATGTGTCATAATCCCTTCTAAACACGTGCCTGGTCAAAGTCAGCATAAAGTTAATTACTCAAATTGAAAAAACAATGCATCGCATATATATCATCAGGTTTTTTTGGGTTTTTTTTGTAAGATTTATTTAAGATAGATTGTAAGTTTGAATTGGGTTTAACGCCACTTTTAATAGTATTTCAGTCACATCGCGTAGGCTGGAGCACCTACCCATTGATTCCTTGTATTTCATGCACCAGTACTACCACTACATTCTTTCCGAGCCTACAGCTGCTCTTCCCACTTACGTTTATGATCATCCACTCATTGTTGGGAGACAAATGCCGAGAGACCGGGGATCGAACCCTGGACCTCGCTACCCACTGCGATATAGCCGCGTTTTTTTGTTTTTTTGTTTTTTCTTTTTTTTATGTGTGTGTGTGTTGTTGTTGTTATTAAGAAACATCATAAGTGGAAAACATAAACGAATATACGAAATGGGAAACTGTTCAAACCTGATTACTGTTAAACTAAAGACTCAAAATTTGTTAAGAAATACGTTATTTCCTGTTAGTTTTTTTCTTTTTTCGTTACTGAAATTGTAAATGTTTGTCCGTTACATTTTTTCTTATTTCCGATTACCATTTTTTCCTCGATATTTCAATTCTATTTAAAGCTAGTAAATGTAAATATATAATGGATATTACCAAATATTACCTTGCGACAAAATTTTGACGAGTTCAAATTTAAAGGACTTGCAGATGACGATTTATGGTTTATGAAGTTTTGGATATATTCACTTTTTTAACAAAAAATTGTGGAAAATGAAGAGATTGCTCGTTACAAGTCATTTCTTCATTTTCTACGATTTTTCCAAATTGCGTTTCTTGAAGTGCGTCAAAAAGCGGTATTTTGTAGGAACATTTTAATTAGTCATATAGTAGGTTAAACGAGCGAGAACAAAATTTTTGAGGTTAAAATGAATGGCAACTAGTGGGATTCGGAATCTAGGGTTTGATTGATCAAAGCTCGAAGGTGGTAACGCGAACATGTCGCCCGACAGTTGATGAAAGTCGCGGGTCACACACGCTACAAACATACCATTTACTAGTTATGATCATAGGCGGCATAGTTACACAGAGAATTTAGATAATAAATCGGGAAGTTGTAAAAGGTTAGTAATTATTTTATTCATAATACTAAATTTTAAATCACCAACCAATCTTACAACTGCTATCCCTTTTTTCACTACACAATTAAGATAAAGTAAGGAAATCAAAAGAGGATATAAATGTATCAAATTCTAGTTTTGTGCTTCTTTCTGTGTATTTATAATGTATTTTTCATTTTAACTTAATAACATTAGATCTAATGAAGTCGTTTTTTACTTTAACGTTGAACAAATGCTTGGCAGAAATGAGGAAATCAGCAGTATCATTAATGAAAATCAACGCGACTTACAAACTCCTTTCTTTCTTACTGTATATGACTTAGATCTAATTATGCAAGTTCAATGTTTAATGTTTCTATTCAGAGTAAGTTCGACAAAATGAAAAAATAAAAACCGTGTTTCTTTCATTTTGTATGTAAATTACTACTTTCTAATAACCTTTTCACGTACAGTGTCTGATTTTACGTCCCTGTGATATAATAATTGAGAATATATCGTGGGAAAAAGAAATTGTTTCTTACAAGCAATGTCTTCTTTTTCCACAATATTTCTACCACATAGGAAGGCTACTTTTTTAATTGTTCTTACTTTATAATGCAGACAGCAATGCCTTTGAATTTGGACAAACCTAAATATTTGAAAAACAGTTAAGGGTTAAAATTTCTACCATTTTCAATCTTTCATCAAAGCTGGGTAAAAGATCATTGAAAATCATTGGAGAAACTTTGCATATTGCCTTTCAATCTTACAATTACAGTGCTCATCCATTACTTTTCGTCCCGAAATTTCATGTCCCGTTGAGTAGATCTAGAGAAAACAATGTGGTAAAAGAAGTGTTTCTTGAGAAATATGTTTCTTACATAAATTTGCACTTTTCCCACAATGTTCCCGCCCCTTTATCACTATCATTTTCCAAATTTGAATGCATACATTTGGTAATTGTTTTTTACAAATCTCTTAGGATTTGATATTTCTGATTTGTAGAATGTCAGAAAACAGGCAGTTTGAAACGTTTTGGGTACAAAAAAATAGAGAATGGATTATTCCAAGACCGTCTCTGGTCACATCATAGATATCCAAGAATAACGCTTGTGTAAATAAAAGTAACAGTACAAAAAGAAATGAAACTTATAGCAGAGTTGCATCTTTTAAGAAATTCCCTCTTTCGTTTATAGTAGTTGATGTTTACAGACAACACGTGTGACGTCATTAAAAGGGACCGAACTCTAGCGAGATCAATCGGTAACTTCGATGTTTCTAAGACGGACGTCATATCAAGTTACAATATAGAACTCCCGAGTAATAAACGTTTTTAGAATGCAAATTTGGCGTTCCGTTGTGTATGCGCCGCGAATTTGAAGACGGGACATGACATTTTACCTGAGTTCCGGCCCTGAACTTAGTTTACAGAAATTCGACCGAACGGTGATATTTGACGAAATAGTGACTTCCAAAGAAATGTCCAAGATGCTGGGACGGCTTGGTTACCGAATCGGCTATAATCGAGTACGCTCTATGTAAATTTCCATCTACATCGGTCGTCATACAGACATTTCGATATACTCCTTGTGGATACAATTTTACCCGAGGGTATGGCCAGAATATACATTCTTATGTTTGTCAAACCCTTTATATTGTAACTTCAGAAAACGTTCGAGTCATGAATTCAGGAGGTTTTCCTAGAATCTCGGACGTTAATTTACGTCCGGGTCTGATTTTCCGGACCTTTTTTCTGATTTTCTGGACGTAATATACGTCGACGTCCGCTTATTTGGAGCACTGCAATTATCGTATTTTTTGAGAGATAATTCAATTTTACTTAAAATTACTAATATGTTCTTTGTTTTTTTCTTGATGGCACTACATTATAAGAAATGAGACTATTGTTTATTGTTTCCAATGAGGCATTAATCCAAAAATTTGGTAACACTGTACAACTTGCAATGTCATAGTGATATAATTAATCTAACTTGTAGTTAGTTCTATTAATGAGGATTTCAAATCATTTAAAATTGATCTAATATCAAAAGTAGGTATAAATAAATATTTACAGACCACATAATCTGAGTTATTTCCTTACTATGTAAATCTAAGTCAGTTCAGGCGAAAATCAATTTGTTTTAAAAAATAATTTCGTTTCAAAGAGCGTAACTTTACTCATTTGGGGTAAAAATAATGAAGCAAAAACAATATTTGTTCGCTATCTGATTATTAGATGAACGATATGGATGTACGATAGGCCCCTACTTGTATAATTCACAAGTGTGTAAAATTACACACTTTGAATTTGAAATCCGATGAAACAGATTTGATGTATGTAATAATAATAATAAAAAACAATATGTTTAGACCCAAGAATATGGGTTATTTCATAACTGTGTAAACTTGGGCACTTAAAAGAGAAACCAAACTTTTTAGAAATTGATTCCAAAGTGCGTAACTTTACACACTTGTATTGACATTGTATTTACAAAAATAAAAGAAATGAATGATTATGCCTGTATGATTTGACAAAAGATATTCATGTACGGTATTCCTAACAGTTGTACATGTATGACTTTCAAGTGTGTAAAATTACGCACTTTAGATTTGATATCAAATGCAAGTTGATATAAGCTCTCTCTCTCTCTCTCTCTCTCTCTCTCTCTCTCTCTCTCTCTCTCTCTCTCTCTCTCTCTCTTTTTTTTTTCTTTCTTTCTTTCTTTCTCTCTCTCTCTGTCATTTTCTGGGTGAACATTAATTTTCCTACAATTTTTCATACCAAAGTGCGTAACTTTGAAGTCAGAAATCTTAAATGTTCAACTTTGGGTCATTGACCTATTCCAAGATGACAGATAAATATATAACCATGCATTTTTGTTTCTATTGAAAAATCCTCATTTCAAAATGCGTCACTGCAAGAAACTATCATAAGGAAAAAAATCAAAAAATTTTGCCTTTAATATTATACCTGCACAACACAACTTATTAGTGCGTAAAATTACGCACTTATTAGAAGAATCGTTTTTAAAGAAAGTTTATTACTTATTACTCTTATTACTGTGTAAAAGTCACACACCGGAAAAAAAGAAAAAGAAAAAAATGGTTTTGTTTCAAATTATTTCAAAGCGCGTAACTTAACACACTTGCTTTTCTTGTGTGTTTTCGTCGAAGATAACTGTCTTATGATAGATATCTATAAAACTTAAGTATGTAAAATTACATACTTACGATCGCAAAATAAAGAGTCAATTTTAAAATATAAGAGTGTACCTTGTTTTTATGCAATCATTTTTAAATGATTTTAGCGATCATTTTTCTGGAAAAGTGATTGGAAAAAAAGGGATTTTGCGTGCAAAATCCCTTTTTATAATAAAACCAGTTCAAGGTAAAAAATATCGTAGAAAAAGGAGAAATTGGCTTGGTACAATTTCTTCTTTTCACCCAATGTTTTGTCAGGTATAAAATCGCAGGAACGTAAAAACCTGGGATTGTACACTAAAGGAAAGTATTAGAGTATAAAACAACGAGTACAAATCTAGCGATAGATACAATACGTCCACCCAACATAATCGGTACGAAATAGTTCAGGTACGACCTGACGGATCATGAGTACATTGCGTTATCTATCACAAGGTGATAAATATTTTGCTATTTAAGGTATTTAGAGTCCAGTTTGGAACAGGAACTTGTAAAAGTTAAAAAAAAAATAAACCTGTTTATTTATCTCGGGGTGCGAGCTGCTCCGAATGTGGTAGAGAAGTGCGACAAAATTGTGTTCTGGAGTAGTGAAAGCTCTCCACTTTGTGTTTGTCAACCCGCACGGTTAAATATACCATTTATTTATTGATTGGTTAATCTAGCAATTGATTGACGACTGGTTGGTCGATTCATAATATATTGGTCGATATTGATCGAAAAAAACGCATTAGGTAACAGATACAAACTGTATTGACCATTCTTAAGAATGGGCGCCCATTCTTAAGAATGGGCAAAATGTGTCTGCCCGTTCTTAAGAATGGGCATATTCTCAAGATTGGGCACAACATATATACCCTATGCAGTAGTTGATTCAAGCCCTGTTATGCTATAATACGCTCTTGTATGCTGTTGTAAACAATTTCAGTGTCGAAAAGGGGATGCAGTTTCACTTATCTTTAGGATAATGTTCCAGAAATAAATGCTCTAGGTAGCGGCCAAATTTGCTTGCTTAACCTTTCCTGTTTTTTCGAAATTTTAGACTGGTCCAATTTGAAAGACGTTTGAGACGACAAGAAGATTGATTGCAATTTGAAATGTAACTATTATATGTGCCAGAAAATATAGTGAGAAAAGACGGAATTGCTTGAGCTCCAACAACGAAGGATTTAGTTGTGATTTTACCTTTTAGAAAAATACCTTCACTTGTTATTTTTTAAAAAGAATATTTCGATTTCTGTCGTTTAATGGACGTGGTCGCTTAAAAGAAGTGGTCGCTCGAGCAAGATCGACTGTATTTTCTTTGAAGGCAAATATGATTTCAATTGGATACTTGGTAATGGCTAGCATAAAACATAAAGTCATTGTTGTTAACAGAAGATCTCAAGTAACTTTAACGCTTTATCAGTTTTACTGTCGAAGTTTCAGAAAAAATAACACATAGCATATGACTGCTTGTTAGCCTGAGGCTAAAGTTACAATGCTAAAAATTCAAACCCATGCAGAGTTTAATGTGAAAACATTATGTAAAAACATCTACCGCAATCAATGTGATCTTCTGTCGCATGAAAAGTAGATCGGATCTGACCATAAATTAATGCGCCCGATTGAGGCGAGAAGGACGAAGGCGAGATATGACTCATTGAAAACTGTCGGCTCGATGTACAGTACTTTCGTGTGAGTGTTCTGAATTTGGCAAAATTATAAAAACTTGACGAGTGAATGGAAAGAAAGAAAGCAGATATATAATATACTGGAAATTATTAAACATCTATAATCATATCATATTGTTAAGAAAAAATAAGGTGTTTGTTTCATACCAGTATAATATTACTTATTCTAGAGTAACAATATAAAAAAGGTCCGGTTAGACGAAGTTGCTGTATAAATGTGATAAGCGAAGCTGTCGGTTTTACACACGAATTAATTGGTCATTCATAGGATCATACAGTTTGGTCGTGCTCTATATATTTTTACCTCCGAATTCTACCCAAAGGATGCAACGTCTACATACCGCTTTTGAGAGGAGTAAATAATCATGTTAACCTGGTAAACGACCGTCCGCCCTCTCTCGCTCTCTTTATCTGGAGATTATAAAGCGAAAATTGACATAACGAAATTGGTCTGTGTGGTAGAATACTCACATCGCACGCAAGAGCCTCCTAGTTCGAACCTGGCTACACGCTCCATTCCCCCATCTCTCTCGCTCTCTAGCTCTCTCTCTCTCTCTCTCGCTAGCTCCACTGGCTGAAAGCCAACGAGCTTTTGTCACGATGTGGTGACCGTCGTCCGTCCGTCCGTCTACTTTTACTTTCAAAATCTACTTCTCAGAGAGTACTGAACATAATTCAACCAATCTCAACCAAAATTCACAGAAAGGATCCTTGGGTGGCCTTTATCAGATCCCTTCAAAGCATTTTGATCGTGTGGAAAATTTGTAACGATATATACATGTAAATATATCGTTACAATACCTGAACGGGATGAAAATTATTGTTGGTAGGTTGTGTCCCCTAGCGCACAAATTGGCAGATCTGCGCATAATCGACAGTAGATTTGGGTAGAAAGTGGCACCTTCCATAATCCGATCATTAAACTTTTCCTGCCAAGATTTTATATCTCCTATATATATATCTCAGGCTTTCAGCGCTTTCATCGTGTATTTGATATGCGATTATTCATATGCCTATTTAAAAACGGGGAAGTAAAAAGCGCAATACATTTTCCTAAATCAGTTCATTCTACTTTATACGATAAATAGATTATAAAAGGTTCTTTACATGCGAGACATCAATAAAAGCCTATTAGTACGCGTTCCCTAGGTATGTTCGTGCTGGAGATCTTAACAAGATTCTTCTGATTCTCATCCGCGACATCTTAGCGTGATATTGCACGAAACAACCCTGCGATTGTGATGGCAAAGGGTTGAAAACATTTTTGTTTGGCTTTGAATAGGATATAACGCCATTTTTAACAGTATTTGAGTCATATCTCGGTGGCTGAAACACCTGATCATGGGTTTCTGATATTTCTCACAATTTTGTAAATTTCGCAGTAGCCTTCAACTGCTCACCCCACTTAGGTTTATGCTTCTTATTCATTGGTGGTAGACAAATGTCGGAACGAATTTGGCCTTGACTAGGGATCGAACCACGTTTTGTACCCCTGTATTGTTAAATAGGAAAGCCACCAAACTCACTTTGTTAAATGCGACGCTTCATACGAAAAGGGACCTTCCGCTTGTGCCGATTAAGGAATACTTGAAAAAGAGATCAGATCAAGCACAGGTGAATCGAGTGATTGCGATTATCAATCAAATCATTCATATAGACCGAAGGAGAACTTTGGCTGACATTTATGTGAAGCATTTTTGTGTCTTTTGTGGCTTAAACGTCGAAACTACAGCTAATTCAAGCTTTACTAAAGATGATTAGTTTGCCAACCGACCATTTCATTTTTTGTTACAAGTTACTGGTTATAAAGTTTGTAAAGTAACGCTGTGTAACCCCTCTCTTGCTGAACCCGGAATATTCCTTCTTTGGCAGGAGATATAGAATAAGATCAGTCTGATCCACCTGACTGCTTTTGTTAATTTCAGAGTTGTTTATAGAATTAATAATAACAAAATAATAATAATAAAATAATAATAATGTTCCACATATTAAGCCTTATAGTGTTTTTAGCCCTTTGATTTTAATGAAATACTGAGTAAGGATTTTTTTCAGCACGACAAGGTATAATATCTAAGTCGAACTTCCTGTTGGAGGTCAATGGGCGGGGTCAGCGAGCCGTCAATTAGGGATGATATTTTAAACAAAATAAGTGTAAAGTTATTCAGAAGGGTCGTTCTACACGTAGAAAGTCTTTTTGATACTTGACAGATTGCAGACTGAACAGGGTAAATACTTTTCGCACTTCTAAGAAGGCCCTTTTTCGTTTGACG
The DNA here is from genome assembly GCA_946902895.1 of Fragum fragum. Classification (NCBI taxonomy): domain Eukaryota; kingdom Metazoa; phylum Mollusca; class Bivalvia; order Cardiida; family Cardiidae; genus Fragum; species Fragum fragum. The sequence continues at coordinate 7,012,402 of OX336370.1, read as the reverse complement.
GAAAACATACTGCCGTTGTTGTTCTAAAACCTTGTAACTGCAGCTTGAATCAAGCTGTATTTACGAGGTTTTAGAACGAAAACGACGATGTGTTGATATAACCCAGGGCTGTATTCAGTATGACTAAACCCGAGCTAGTGTTTCCTTACTGAAATCCGCTTTTGACAGACATACAGACTCAGAACGGGTACCAAATTTCAAACGCGAGTTGGCGTTTTCTTGTTAAATGTAGGTTCCGGGAATTCTTTAAAAAAAAACGCAACAAATGGAAGCAGAATGCTGTCAAAAAGAGCGGGGAGGAAATACTTACTGGAAAAGATAAGCGGAGATACAGAACTATTCCAATAGTCCACGAAAATTGAGAATTTCCTTCTTACACCGGGTTCACACTAACGCATTTTTACGGCGAGTCCCTACAGATCGGAAACTCGAAGTCAAATCCATCCGTATTTAGCCCAGTGTATGTACTTCGATACTCATTGCAACTGTTAGAGAGTTAGAAGGGCCGGTTAAACTACAGTCAATATTTTTGATATGTCAAAGGATTTCTAATGAGTCCCCGTGGATCAATATTTCTCGAAAAACTTGTTTACAATCCGTTGATATCATAACTTCTTTATATTCCCTTGTAAACTCGTATTCTCGGGGATCCGTTAAGCTGGACTGATACTTGTTGCAATCTTTATGAAATCAATACAATGTTTAGAGCATACAGTTTACTCCCACATTTTTTCCTGAAAAAAAAAAATAGTTCCAATCAATCCGGTCAACCATGCCCCTCCTTGTTTTCAATATTAAATGTTTCGCGAAAAAGATTATATCGATAAAGCTAAGTAATTTATCTATTTATCTGAAAAACGCATACCTTATTATAAATAGAATGTCAAATTTGTGCTCATATATTACCAAACTTATAAAACAGATAAAAATTCGGATTAACCTCATTTTGTAATTTCTATAGATGACTCGTTTAATAAATTCGGAATGTCCTGACCACCCGATCAATAATCTCTTCTTAGAATTTAGTTATGTCGTCGTTCTTAGAGCAGACGAATCAAATATGTCGTAGTTGACAAATTGATCAATCAGTAGCCCAGCCTACTTACTCCTTTGGCCACGCCCACTGACTCCGTGGCCAATGTTGGAGTTTTAACCTTAATTCTTGGCTGAATGAATGGTTTGAATGGTCGAAATATTCCTGGCTTGACAGCTGCGATTGGTCAATGGACGGTTCGTGGCTGTCAATACAAAATAAGTAAAATCGTTCATTAATACCGGAAATGAACTTTGAATCCACATTTTGCGTTTAGAATTGTTGGCTTGGCGACCTACAATACTTGTAGTTGTAGCTATTTCGTTTAAGTCCCTAACCGTTTAGGTTGCCCGGTATTTTATATCCCTGGCCACAAACTTTACAAAATAATGTCGTTTATTACATCAATCAAAATGTCCCGTCCTAGGTAAGTAGGTTAGGCCAGCGATCCGTCAATCGTCGTAAGTCTAACAAATATCGTGAATATAGGTTAATTGACCAATCGCGTGGTCATTCAAACAAAAAAACGGACCAATCAAACCGAGTGTTGTTTGAACTGCGACAATGGCCCTATTGATGTGAAGCATTTTAGTTGATTTCGGTCGCCAAACCAACCATTCTACTATTTGTTACATCCTACCTGCAATTAATTTTGCAAAATCGAAGCGGAATTTCCTGTCGGAGTCAATGGGCGTGGCCAAAGGAGTAAGTTGGCGGGGGCCAACGGATTAAGTGGACGTGGTCAGCGATTGGTCAACTGTAGATCTATTTCCATTATTGTGATTAAACAAATATTTCATAAGAGTTGATAGAACATCGATTAAGGATTCTTGAATAAATTGGTTCTTATTGAGCCTTTTTTGATATTTCAGTTAGTTCTGGTCCAAACTTTGAGATAATAACATACGGAGAATGTCTATCTCTTGTTCAACGCTAGCAAGCTTTATGTATAAAGAAACCTATCGAAAATGTTATTATTTTGTCTCTTAAGGGGGATTCCGTGACAACTAAAAGCCTTAATATGATAAAAAAAAAACATACCTCAATTGTTGTGAGTGACCATTACTGCATCATGCTATTATGTGCATTTTGACACTTCGGTTTGTCTGCTCAAGCCGCGTGAATTAATTACAAAATGCACGATATGTTAACGGCCCGGTCTATCAAACTATCGGAACTCACACAGACAGTTACCTTTCCGTGACATATCATAGCAAAAAATATTTTCATAGGAATGTATCACTTAAAAATTCAAGAATTGTTTAATAGGATTAACGACCGAATAAAAAAAAGTTTATGAATGTTTCGTTGTTTGTAAAGAATGCATGTATATGGTCGATAGAGAGCAGAAGTGTATGTGTGTGCGTTTGGAGTATAAGCAAATCGAGTAATTGCACTTCATTATTGTCGATAAATTCGTTCCTTTATTCTTCATGGTTGCTTCATGATGTGCAGACAAAATAATCACAATAGCCATCACCAATGCCACGTGACTTTAGTTTGACTGTACTGTAGTTGCGAGGTTTTGAAGGCCCACTGATGAAACAAATTAACTTACTTTTAAAGATTCTTCTTCTTATTATTATTATTATCATTAAATATACCTACAAAAAATCGAATAGTTTGGAAGAGCGCAAATAACTGACAAAATAATTTATTTATTAATTCTAAAGATTCGTTTTTGACAGTAGAAAATAGAGAGCATCTTTCGAAGATATACAACAGCATAATTAGTTTCATTTTGCTTTCATTTGTTTACCATTGTTGAACGTATGTATTATTATGTACTTGTTTAAAATATTATGTAATGATGATAAACATTATTGTTCAAGTCAAGTGAATAAACTATATGTTATGTCATGTTATGATAAAAATGCTATGTTTTTAAGTTGAATCACCGCTGAATAGTATGTCCGTGTTTTTTGTTGTTTGTTTTCATCTAGTAAGAATTGCTGTTTATTTCACCTGAGTGCAACATTTGGATTTCTGTAAAGTGCACCCCTTCTCTAACCGATTGGTCAATTTGGACAATTCATTAAATAATCGTTCTTCTGTGAAAAAACACTAAATTTCGTTTGGTCTATAAAGATTGGCGTTGTAAGCGGGGCATTCATTCATGGCTAATTATTAAAAGGGCATCTCTTCCTGAACCACAAGAACAATTTGGACCAAACCTTGTAGGGATGTTCCATGGGACACCCTCTTCACAAGTTGTTCGAAAAATTGAAATTGGGTATGGGTAGAGCATTTCCTCCTAAACATGTATGCCGGTTCGGGACAAACATTGCTGGAATGTTCCTTGTCGAACCTCCTTTAAAAAACCATTGAAATTTCGATTTGCTTATACATCTGGGCGTGAAAAGGTGATGGCATTGTTTTCACTTAGAATTTTACCAACGACATCTTCTGCTATACAGACAGACCTTATCCATTGTTTCTGTGAGTGTGAAATATTGTCCCATTAGCATGGATTGACAGATACGGATATTTTAAGGTGTTAATTCTACTGATCCACTTTAAAGGACTATTTGAATGAACTTCCTCCAAACTTACTTGTGGAATGTAAAATCGGGACTAATTACAAGAGTGTCACATTTTTGTTGTTGTTGTTGTTTTCAGAGCGCAGCTAGCACAGCGCGCTGTTCTCTCAATCATTGGATCATGAGCTCGAACCCCGGTTCGGCTAACATTACTTTCTACAAGTCACCAAACACAATTAATTACATATGCACAGAGTGTATTACATAGTTTTACTTCTTTTTTTCCCGAACAGATTTTCTGATATATCTTTGCCATTTCATCTAAGATAGATGCTGAGTTATTTACGCTTTTGAAAATTAAGATGATATTTCATGTTTCTAGAACGAGTTTTTCTCGCTTTTCATCGTGTTAATGTGTTCTTGGAATTATTTTACTTTCCTCTGTTTACATTTAAATGATTATGCATTATTTCAGTACATTTTACTAACATTTAACTTTTTATCCGTCTATTGCAAACTTATCGGGGAAATCGGTGAATTTTTAAAATAAATGCAATTTTCTCCATACAATGCATTGAAAGCTGTTCTGATATTTTTTATTATTTTATCTTATTTCTATAGTCTGAAAGTTGTATTAGTCTGCTATGTGACCGATTGTATAGGATGACCTTGAATTCTCGAAATCGTTTCTGTAACAACTAGTCTTAATTGACGGTATTTTCGGTGCTTGACGCTTCTTAGAAATGATTCAAAATACGCTAAATGAGTCATAAGATTCTTGGCTCTTTATTTTCAGATTCTTTATCTGAGACAATTATTCGAATAATTATCAGGACCATTCTGGTCGTGACGTTTTTGTGAATATGTACCTATGATGGTATATTACTGCAATACTAAACACAAAACACCCCCCTCTGATCGGATATTACATCTTTATTATATACCTATAAATATATGGATTAAAATCTGTCCATCTAATACAGCTCGACAGAAAAAAAAGTCCGTATTCGGCGTGTACCAAAAACCGTATTCGTCGAGTACCGTTAAACACGGACTACTTTTTTGTATATTGACGTTCGTTTTTGTTTTTGATTTTTTTTCGGAAAGTTGGTTATTTCTTAATCATTTAAGAGAATTTTCTTAATGCAATGTCCTAAAAGGTATATAATAAAAGGAATATTACAACAGTGTGTTTTACTAATTGTTGTTATCGTGTTCTCGAATCGTGTGTAGGTACTTTTATTGGATGAGATCGAAGGTCGAATCTATTAAAAAATACCTACACACGATTCGAGAACACGGTAGCAACAAATAGATAAAGACACTGTTGTAATATTCCTTTTTATTCATTCTCTTTATTTCTTCCAAGTGCAAAGTCTGATTAAAAGAAAGAATATAATTTAGTTAGAATGAGTTTCATGATTTCTTGTTTACGGATGTAAATAATATAAAGATTTGCGACATTTAGAACATGATTTCTGGTTAGGGCGATGGCTGGTATACCTTACCGTATCTCCCTGATGTCATTTCGATGACACTATATCATTACATCTGGGCACCAGCTCCATATGTAAGAGAGGAAAGAAACTGCAGTCTAAAAATACTATGTCTTTGAAAAATACATACAATCAGTGAAACCAATATATCATAACTTTAACTATTTTTTTGTGTGTTAAAGTAATGGGAATATTATAACCAACTATGTTATTACAAAAGTACGTGTTCATGAGCTTGAATGTGCTAGTCAGATTATAGTTTCGATTACCAGTCAAGGGAGCTGTATTATGCAGACCACAAATAAGCTTATTATGTAGATAAAACAAAATGGCTATAATGAGTGATGTTCTAGATATTTATGTTCTAGATATAAGATTTATTTTCTTTTTCTCGATAAAGGCATTTTTGCTGAAATATTGAAAATTGGAGTGATTTTGTATAGTGCTTATTATGAACGTTTATAATAGACAAATATGTATGAAATTGTACCGTTAGCTGTTAAGCAAAACCTTCATTAAATGAAAATTAGAAATAACATAACGCTATGGTTTTCTTAAAAGAAAGTCCGACAAAAACTCTTTGAGAATAATATATAAGTAATATTTCAACAGTGTGTTTTTCTATTTGTTGTTGTCGTGTTCGAGAATCGTGTGTAGGTATTATTTATTGGATGAGACAAAAGGTCGAATCTAATAAAAATTACCTACACACGTTTCGAGAACACGATACAACAAATAGAAAAAACGCACTGTTGTAATATTCCTTTTATTGTATACCTTTAGGACATGACATTAAGAAAATTCTCTTAAAATGATCAAGAAATAACCAACTTTCCGAAAAAAACCCGAACGTCAATACGTGTTTAACGATACTCAACGAATACGGTTTTTTCGTACACGCCGAATACGGATTCTTTTTTCTGTCGAGTTGTATTAGATAGCCAGATTTTAATTCATATCATTTATATTATTTAGAAATAACATAACGCTATGGTTTATAGGTATATATATTAAACAACTATTCAAAACGACTACTTAAAAAACGAATTGATATCTCGCGAGAACGAACGAGATGAATAAAGAATTAAGAAAAAACTCACATGTCGGCTCTTTGCCACTGTAACATGGACATGAACATTTTTTGTAACAACATCGTATGAAATCACCATTATAGTCATATAGAAGGGAAACATAATTGTCGCCAAGTTCTTTTAACGAGGGTGATTACCCGTGTCATGTCCTACGTCATCGGCCACATATTTTCGCTAGTCTATTTCAGCTCTGACATAAATATTGTTGAAGAGACAAGACCATCTGTTACCTTTGGAATTATACCCTCGCAACTTTTGGATCGGTTGACACAACCGAGATCTAAGAAATACGACAGATTAAATGGCTGCTGTGGAAAAACCTAATCACAACTATGCACGAATCCTCTTCGCGTATTCATACGGTGTGATTAGTTTTTTCGGTTCATACGTCCATGAAAACAAAAAGTATTCTCTTCATATCTTAAATGGCGTTCGCAAAAGGCAGACCAGTAAATTCTAAAAAACGGACGAAACACATTGTGGAATAATTAAATCGTCGTGTTATAACTGTCTGGCACTATTTGTAAAATCGAATAATAAAGTAGTTATGGGAGTAATAGAATATGGAAAAGGAAAGAGTATGGTGTCATAATGTGAGGGCTCCCTTTGTTAGAAGTAATTTTTACTTGAGCTGTAATTACAGTTTGTCTCATTTAAACAGCAGTGCGAAATCCCAATCAACAGACTTAAATGATTTCATATAAAAGGCTTGGGTTTAATTAAGATGCAGATAACTAATTTTGTCCCAGCAAGAGGTCTTGCAGTAATTAAGACATATATATTTGATATAGGTCTAAAACTCGTTTTTGTTAGAATTGGGGAAAAATAGATTAACCAATGCTCTTCGAATAAGGATCAATTATCAATTTTGAATTAATTGCACGATTTTATCAACGTAAGAGTATTGTCGGTGGGCGTCCAAAGCCCGATTTTAGCAATCGTAAGATGTAATGTCGGTGGGCATCCAAAAGCCCGATTTTAGCAATCGTAAGATGTAATGTCGGTGGGCATCCAAAAGCCCGTTACTATCAATCGTAAGATATATTGTCGGTGGGCGTCCAAAAGCCCGATTTTAGCAATCGTAAGATGTAATGTCAGTGGGCATCCAAAAGCCCGTTTCTATCAACGTAAGATATATTGTCGGTGGGCGTCCAAAAGCCCGATTTTAGCAATCGTAAGATGTAATATCGGTGGGCATCCAAAAGCCCGATTTTAGCAATCGTAAGATGTAATGTCGGTGGGCATCCAAAAGCCCGTTACTATCAATCGTAAGATATATTGTCGGTGGGCGTCCAAAAGCCCGATTTTAGCAATCGTAAGATGTAATGTCAGTGGGCATCCAAAAGCCCGTTTCTATCAATCGTAAGATATATTTTCGGTGGGCGTCCAAAAGCCCGATTTTAGCAATTGTAAGATGTAATGTCGGTGGGCATCCAAAAGCCCGTTACTATCAATCGTAAGATATATTGTCGGTGGGCGTCCAAAAGCCCGATTTTAGCAATCGTAAGATGTAATGTCAGTGGGCATCCAAAGGCCCGTTTCTATCAATCGGAAGATATATTGTCGGTGGGCGTCCAAAAGCCCGATTTTAGCAATCGTAAGATGTAATAGCGGTGGGCATCCAAAATCCCGTTACTATCAATCGTAAGATATATTGTCGGTGGGCGTCCAAAAGCCCGATTTTAGCAATCGTATTGTTTGTTTGAATGGGGTTTTACGCCGCTTTCAACAATCTTTCAGTTATATCGCGGCGGCTGGAGCACCTAACAATGGAATCCTGGTATTTCTCACACCAGTACTACCATTACATCCTTTCCTAGCCTCCAGCTGCTATCCCACATAGATCTACGATTATCGACCCATTGGTGAGAGACAAATAGTCGGAAAGGATGAGTGCCGCCGTCGGGAATCGAACCCGGGACCTCTAGATTGAAAGTCCGACGCGCTACCAACTGCGCTATGACGGCGGCTTTTAGCAATCGTAAGATGTAATGTCGGTGGGCATCCAAAAGCCCGTTACTATCAATCGTAAGATATATTGTCGGTGGGCGTCCAAAAGCCCGATTTTAGCAGTCGTAAGATGTAATGTTAGTTGGCATCCATAAGCCCGTTACTATCAATCGTAAGATATATTGTCGGTGGGCGTCCAAAAGCCCGATTTTAGCAATCGTAAGATATATTGTCGGTGGGCATCCAAAATCCCGTTACTATCAATCGTAAGATATATTGTCGGTGGGCGTCCAAAAGCCCATTACTAAAGCTTTATTTAAGCGACGAATACTTACGTATACAAACTCTTGCTCTGGCATTTTTTTCTATTGTTTTGGTGCGTTTGTTGCTTTTATATCTTACAAACGCCCATTCAGACAGAATGCTTACAGGTCTCTTAATAACCAATTCAATATTATACGACGAAGATCACTCTCTTGAGAGAAAGAAAACATTTTTAGCCTGAGATTGCGAAGCAATCTTAGGCTTAAGTTACCACGGTAAAATTTCAACCCATGCAGAGTTTAATGTAAAAGTGTAAAAACATCTAACGCGATAGATATAATATTCTGCCACATTGAAAGTAGAACTGGGCGAATTACATGACTGCTAGTATAAATTAATACGTCCGATTGAGACGAGAAGGACGAAGGTGAGATATGACTCATTGAAAGCTGTCTGCTTGATGTACAGTACTTTCGTGTGAGTGTTCTGAATCTGGCAAAATTATCAAAACTTGATGAGTGAATGGACAGAAAGAAAGGAGATATATAATTTATTGGAAATTTTCAAAGATATATAATTATATCATATTGTTAAGAAAAAAAATATAAGGTGTTTGTTTAATTGCAAAATAGTATTATTTATTCTAGAGTAACAATGTCCGGCTAGACGAAGTTGCTGTATAAAGCTGATAAGCGAAGCTGTCGGTTTTAAGCACGATTGGAATGTTTTGTTTAAGAAATTAATTCGTCATTCATATGATCACTGTCTGAAAACAGTTTGGTCGTGCTCGGACTTTGTGTCTATATATTTTTACATCCGAATTCTACCAACAGAATGAAACGTCTACTCATCGCTTTTGAGAGTGTACATAACCATGTTAACCAGGTAAACGACCGTCCGCCCTCTCTCGCTCTCTTTATCTGGAGATCATAAAGCGCATATTTACATAACGAAATTGGTCTGTGTGGAAGAATATTCGTATCGCAAGCTAGAGCCTCCTAGCTTGAATCTGGCCACACGCTCCATTCCCCCATCTCTCTCATTCTCTAGCTCTCTCTCTTTAGCTTCACTGACTGAAAGCCAATTGGCTTTTGTCATGATGTGGTGTCCATCGTCCATTCAACCAAGTCACAGGAAGGATCCTTGGGTGGCCTTTATCAGATTCCTTCAAAGAATTTCGATCGGTTAAAAAAGATGCAACGATATATACATATAAATATATCGTTACAATACCTCAATAGCGGGAAGAAAATTATTGTGGGCAGGTTGTGTCCCCCAGCGCACAAATTGGCAGATCTGCGCATAATCGTAGATTTTGGTAGAAAGTGACACCTCCGATAATCCGACCACCAAACTTTATCTGCCCAGGTTATATATCTCATGTATACATATCTCAGGTTTTCAGCGCTTTTTGCGCTTTGATTTAATCTAGGCCAGTATTTATTATGACTATACTGTCAGGTAACAATAGTTTACAAGACATAATTATAGTTTCTGGTATATTGTCTAAAATTGATTGAGTATTTTATTCTAAATAAAAAACAAGCCACATTCATTTTATATGGTATATCAAATTTTATTCGAAGGTGCTTTGGAAATAATACAAGAGGGCCATTTGCCCTAAAGAGCTCATCCGAGTCGATGACTACCAAACTTAAAAGGCCCAAGTTAAGCCATTTCCACACAGTGACCCTTTTTGACGCCCCCCAAGAAAAGTATTTGGAAAACATTTTCGGAAATGAAGAAATTGCTTGCAACAAGCAATTTCTCCATTTTGATAATATTTTCTACCCAGAAAATGAGATATAAAAATTTCCTCATTAAATATTATTTTTATTTTCCTTTACTTGAAATTGTCGTCTTTAACTCCTTTCACTTTGGATCAGTCTAAAATTTTGCTGTCTGTTAAAGGGAGGTATCGATGTTTCTGAAACCTAGATAAGAAAAAAATATCAAGTGCCGAAAAATACACTCAAACGAACATTTAATACTTTAAGTTGAGTCAGGTTTTGACTTGGTGGTAATCTAATAGGCCCAAAGTGGCTTTTTGTGGTTATATCGGAAAGGTTCAGCGAAATTCCAGGTTATTTTTAGATATAACGGAATTCGGCTGACGACATCGATTGACCTCATTTGCATGTGACCCAAAGTCAACTGAAGGTAAACAAGTTTACTAGCGAAACAGCCAACGTCCTAATTTAAGTCACATGAAAGGGTATGCGCAAAACTACGGTAAGTGTAAATATTCGTAATAAGACTTTCGACAGTTTTGGACATATCTTTACAGAAATAAAGACCGGCTAGCGAACATAACTCCTGATGACGTAACGATAACGTTTGAGTGATGTAATTTAAACTAAATTCAAGGTTCCAACGCTTATTCGCACCACGTGAATGATCATATAATCTTCGCAACTGTCTCGGATTAATCTAAAAATAGATTAATAGCCTACGTAGGCTTTGAAGGAAATACCCTGCTTTTTTCTGATAAGCGACCCCAGATTTTAGCAAAACTTCTTTTCGGCATATTGTATTCAAATAGTATACGAGAGTAAACAAAAATAATTAAATCTGTGACATGAAAAAAAACATCGATACCTACCTTTAATTGGTTTTATCACAAAAAAATTCAACCAAAAAGGAAGGACTAAATCGTTTTTCTCATCACATTGCTATCTGGCTTCCGCGGATCGCTGGCCCTGTCCAATGACCTTCAACTAGACCTGTAAACTGAGGTAAACAAAAATCAAATTATGGGTTGACAACCTTAACGTCGAACCTGCAGGTAGAATGATAAATATCGGAGTTAAAAGTTCATATCCGTTCTAAACGAATGACTTGTTTGGTCAAACGGCTTTTTTTTCTTATGTGGGAGGTGTTTTGTTACGGGTTGTTGTTGTTGTTGTTGTTATTGTTTTACAGCAGTGATCTGTCAATTAGCTACATGTAAGTAAATATGAAACATCAATAACCCTAAGTTTGTTCAAAATGAAGAAATTGCTTGCATCCAGCATTTCTTTTTTTCTTTTTTTTTTTTTATTTTCAACAATGTTTTCTACCAAGGAACGTGTAACATGTAGTATTTCATAAACTTTAAACTGTGACCTGCGACTCCTTTCAATGTGGACTAGTCTAATATTTAGCTACCTGGTAATGAGTTAAAGGGAAGCGCCGCTTCGCTTTGGTATTCTTTCTAGATCTATAAAACGATTCGAAGTATTTTTTCTCTTTTTTTCAACATTCCAATGCTATCTGTCAATATATCTGAATAAGCGTTCGGGATGTCTTTATATGATACCTATAACTCAATTACGTGAACTGCTACTGACTATTAATGGTGACTTAAAGTCTCGATTATCTGGCTTTGGGAATTGTAAAGGCTTGTGGGATTTCAAAGAGCTCTTTCTATGAATTAATTTAAACAATAAACATATTCTCTTTTTGGTTCAATCTTATTTTATTTGCAACTGAGATGTACATGTACATACTTCTATGCAAACTGTCTAATTTTTCCCAAATTCGATCGGAATCGCAACGATTACGGAGTTCATCTCCATGCATGTAGATGGTATAGGAATACAAATCGTTTGAGTAAATTAAATAAGCATTAGCAAGGAATGGTAGATATAAAACATAATTTGAGCCTATTCGTGACATTTCCTACCATTTCGCATGTGCGCGACTCGCTCATATTGAGCACCCTGGACAGCCATTCGGGACAATAAGGACATTCACTGATTGTTTAAAGAAGCTTTGGGTCAGTACCTATCTACAGAGCACAGAGTGAAGACTGTGATCAGACTGTGCGGATGCACAGGCTGATCTGAGTCTTTACCAGGTGCACATGTGTAATAGTTGGAAATGTCACGCATGCGCTCATTTGAAATTTGGAAAAAGACGAGGATTGAAAAAAAGGAGGAGTAATTAAAGGATACCCGCTGTCAATAAAACAAATTGATCGAGCACTATTAAGTCAGTCGTTTATGCCGGAAGTGAAATTGAATCACCGATATTGGTCGACATTTATTTGAAGCAATTCGTTGGTTTGGCGACGTAAACGTCGCTAACCAACTATTTCAAGTTTTATTACCTGTTACTGAGCATGAATTGTGAAAAAATTTAGACCAGAGATCAGTTTATTAACCCATTCCCACACAATGAAGCTTTTGGACGCTCCTCAAGAAAAACAATCCGGCAAGCATTTTGTAACAAGCAATTTCTCCATTTTATACAATGTTTTCTACCCAGAAAGTTGAAAATCTAAAATTTCATAAACTTTAAATTGTCGTCTGCAACTCCATTCAATTCGGACCAGTCTAAAATTTTGCTGTCTGGTAGTGAGTTAATGATGTATGACATTGAGATGTAGACCTACTTTTAAACAATGGAATATTTGTATAAAACTCCATCAGGGTTATATTCTTTTCTTGATATCTATTTGTATTTCCTATTATTTCTGGATTGGACTGTGTTTATTTAACTGTTTATAACTTTCATTTCTTATAACAAGAAAAGCAGAAAATTCATTATTGAACTTTATATTCTAATAAAGTTTGGGGACGCTTGAAAACAAAGTATTCTTTTCTTAAATACAACAAAGCGACCTCATATTTTACACCAGGTTACCAATTATCATTAAAGTGCACCATTTAGCACAGGGATACAATCTGCTCAAGTGTCAAGTTATGAAAGCCAAAGTGTAGCCTTTGGCTTGCACTGAATTTTCTACTTAAACTTGACCAAATTGTCCTGTTTTAACGTTCGTTGACCCCGGCTCAGAATTTATCAGAGGTATTATAGAGTAAATAATTCGATTCAATGTTTTAGACATTCGAATCAAGATGTATCCAAAATAGCGAGTCAAAGTTTTTTTTAATGGGTTGACTTTGTGATTCTAAAAAGCCGATAGAGATCCAACATCGAGGTTGCCCATTGGTTTAAAAAAATAATATCATGACTTCGCTTAAACATTCAATACGTTATCAGAGGGCAAAATTTTAGATTGTTCCAACTAAAATTAAGTTGCAGACGACAAGCCTTTTCGTGTAGAAAATATTTAAGAGGATGAAGGAATTACTTGTAAAAAGCAATTTCTACATTTTCCACAAGGTCTTTTCTTCAGATGCCTAAAAACCTGAATGTCTGATAATGGCTCAAGCCAAAATTCAGATGCACGCAAGTTTTTACTAAATTCCAATAAATCCCGCTTTTGTCTTCGCATTACTCAATTTATAATATAGAACATGTTGGAGATGTTAAAGACACAAAAACTCTGATAAGTTCCGAGACAAAAATAATCAAAAAAACGTGTGACATCTTGAGTGCGTATTAGATGCCACAGGAGACCTGTCGGGTGTACTCGAAAGTCGCGAGACGCTGCTGCCTAACAACTTGATCAATAAGATAGAAACACCCATAATTTTTGTTTTAAGTTGAAAAACCAAAAGTGAAAAAAAAATCAAAATTCAAATTAACTACATCTGAATTTCAATCAAATTATTCTCTACTCTAAATAAACACCGTATGAACAGATCTATTATAATTATTTATAAAGATAGTTCAATTAGGGTTGCACAAATTAATGAATAATGATATGAAGGAATCACTGTGACGTTTCGCTACAATAAAAGTTAGATCCTGGTTTATTGCAAAATCAGGTATCCTGGTTTATTTCAAAATCAGGTAACTCAAAATCACACTCTTCGAATAAGGTTAATGTTTGCAAAATTTCTTACAGATTACAAGCTTAATTGGACTTTTGTGACTTACGTTAATGAAAACATGGGTCGATTTAAACACCCTTTAATGTTATTTCATCCTATGGACTAAGTTTCAATTCGAATTAAAGACGGAAAATCATGTGAAAGTATTACATTTTACATAACGCCTTTCCACTATCCATCTTCAGAAAAAGAATGATGCCAGAGGCGTGGAAAATTTCAAATGTATGTCCTATTTTTAAGAGTGGTGATCCTGCTATTCCATCACTACTACAGACCAGTCTCTCTCATAAACACTATTGAAAAAGCGTTTGAGAAAAATGGATCACAATCATGTATTTTCGTACCTTCCGTCGAAAACTTTTTCAGACCATTTCAGTCAGGCTTTTTATCTGGTTACTCCACGGTAAACCAAACACTTTTATTATATCATAATATGTAAAGCTTTTGACAGCGGTAATGAATATCGAATTATATTTTTTAATGTAAGCAAAGCCTTTGTTAAATTATGGCATAAAGGTCTTTTGTGTAAATTGCATCGTGCTGGCATAGAAGGTCGACCCCTAAATTGGTTCGCCGATTACTTATCAAATAGATATCAGAGAGTTTTTTTAACGGAAAATATTCGGATTTATGTATCTTAAAAGCAGGTGTCCCCCAGGATTCAATACTGGGTCCCTTACTGTTTTTGTTTTATATTAACAACATAGTCTCAGATTAGGAATCTAATATTAACATTTTCGCAGACACCAGCTTATCACTAGAAATTGACAACCCTGATTTATGTAGACTAAAATACAGGCAGACATTGATAGAAATTAATAATTTGGCTCAAAAATGGATTGTCAAATTTAACCCTTCGAAATCAGAGTCATTTATTATAACACGTAAATTTAAAAGACCTCCTCATCCCCATCTCTATATGCCATTTACTCGAAATCCAATTGTCCAGTCATAAACACCTAGGAATATTTTTATCAGATGATGGCACTTGGGATTGTCATATTAAGCACTCTATAAAAAAACGTTGAATAGAATAAACTTAATGCGCAATTCAAAAAAAACGTTTAGATTGGAAACCGCTTCAATCTGTTTATTTTACTTTTATTCGCACTATTGTTGAATATACAGATGTTGTATGGGATAATTGTACAAATCACCTGAAGGATCAACTAGATAAAATCAAAAATGAATGTGCCAGAATAGTAACTGGTTGTACTAAATTGATATCTATCAGACCTTCATTTGGAATCATGGTGGGAATCTCTTGAAAGTAGAAGGCGTAAACATAAGCTTATGTTATATTTTCAAATGGTAAAGGGAATAAGTCCGACTTATTTAAATTCTTTAGCATCCGAAAGTATAGGAAGCACTTCCTCTTACAGCCTGCGCGGGTCACGAAATCATAGAATTCCTGGATGCCGAACAGAGCTATTCAAAAGATCCTTCTTCCATCAGTCAAAGAAGACTGGAATGAATTACCCATTGAAATAAGGGAACAAAATTCACTATCAATATTGAATAATCATCTTGATATTACCAAGCCTATTCCTAACAAGTTGGTCTTATTTTGAGAATGGAAGCTTCAGATCACCCATGCGCGAATCAGAAATAAATGTAACTCTCTTAACCACCATTTGTTCATGAAAAATGTTGTTGACCTTTTGTATTTGTTATGGAATTTAAACGACAGAGCATTACTTTTTTGAATTTGCTAATTATATTATGATTAGAAATTGGCTTCTAAACGCTCTTTTGAGGTTTGGTAATATTGATACTGACACATTACCAAATGGAAATCAAAGCGCTGAAAGCCTGAGATATGTATACATAAGATATATAATAGGCAAAAAAGGTATGATGGTCGGATTATCGTAGGTGCCACTTTCTACCCAAATCTACTGTCGATTATGCGCAGATCTGCTAATTTGTGCGCTAGGGAACACAACCTGCCCGCAATAATTTTCATCCCGTTGAGGTAATGTAACGATATATTTACATGTATATATCGTTGCATGTTTTTAACCCGATCAAAATGCTTTGAAGGGATCTGATAAAGGCCACTCAAGGATCCTTCCTGTGAATTTTGGTTGAGTTTGGTTGAATTATGTTCAGCACTTTCTGAGAAGAAGATTTTTAAAGTAAAAGTTGATGGACGGACGGACGACGGACACCACATCATGAAAAAAGCTCGCAGGCTTTCAGCAAGTGGAGCTAGCCAGAGACAGCTAGAGAGTGAGATAGATGGGGGAATGGAGCGTGTAGCCAGGTTCGAACTAGGAGGCTCTTGCGTGCGATACGAATATTCTACCACACAGACCAATTTCGTTATGTAAATATGCGCTTTATAATCTCCAGATAAAGAGAGCGAGCGAGGGCGGGCGGTCGTTTACCAGGTTAACATGATTATGTGCATCTCTCAAAAGCGGTAAGTAGACGTTGCATCCTTTGGGTAGATTTTGGAGGTAAAAATATAACGACACAAAGTTCGAGCAAGACCAAACTGTTTTCAGACAGTGCGAATATGATCCTATGAATGACCAATTAATTTGTTAAGCACAACATTCCAATTGTGCGTAAAACCGACAGCTTTGCTTATCAGCTTTATACAGCAACTTCGTGTAAACGGACCGTTTTAACAATGTAACTCTAGAATAAGTAATATTATTTTGGTATGAAACAAACATCTTATTTTTTCTTAACAATATGATATGATTATATATGTTTAATAGTTTCCAATATGTTATATATCTCCTTTCTTTCCATTCACTCATCAAGTTTTGATAATTCTGCCAAAGTCAGAAAACTCACACGAAAGTACTGTACATCAAGCCGCCAGCTTTCAATTAGTCATATCTAGCCTTCGTCCTTCTCGCCTCAATCGGGCGTATTAATTTATGGTCAGATCCGATCTACTTTTCAAGCGACAGAAGATCACATTGATTACGGTAGATGTTTTTAGATTATGTTTTCACATTAAACTCTACATGGGCTTGAATTTTTAGAATGGTAACTTCAGCCTCAGATTGCTTAGGCAATCTCAGGCTAAAAAAATATCAAGAAAACGCAGTTGTTTTTCAAGAGGTTCATTGTCACATTGAGGACAGCGAACGCTTTCATATCTAATTTCCTCTAACCCTGACTTTGCTAGCTTCATTTAGTATTCCTTAGTCTGATTTCTATACTTATAGATATATAGATTTAGAGGTACTAACCCCTTTTTAGCACAAATATTTTGTAAGAGCACCTTTCATCCCAAAAATTAATTACCATCATTGATTATTATTTTATATCATGACATAAAGCTAAGAATTAATAGAAGTAAGCACTCTTACCTTTTTTAATGATATTCCTAATTACATCCTATTATTTGGTTAGTAAAATTGAATACACTTGTTCACGTCTTGAATAAACTACACGGAGAATAATTTTATAAGCTATGCTTCCGCTCTTAGCCTTTTTGCATGATTTCTGTTGAAAATGAACATGTATATGTCTGGTATATGCAAATAAAATATGTTTAACCAAAACGCTTTCGCTTTAATTGAATGAGTGTATTGTTGCTGTTCACTTTGTTCCAGACGTTACTAAAGAAAACAAAAAATGCATTCATTTCCCTTGACACTTACCAAATCAAGGTTGGTGTATTTCATGGATAGGTCCTATGTTGAGATGTACCTGGAAAAGACATTTTAGGACCCAAGCCTAGCAATGGTGATACAAAAGAAGCGTGTCGTCATTGCGAGAGCAAAATGTCGTAAATATAGCTTTAGTAAACCTGTAGTTACGACATTTTGCTCACGTATCGACGATATGAATAAGTGATTTCGCAAAGATATTATTGATATATTGATGAAGGTGGTGTTAAACCTCAAAAACCTAAATTTTAATTTAAGTATTTTAAACATACACTACCAAAAATATTTTTGGCATTCGCCCGCCATCTTGAAGTTGTAGTTACGACGTTTAGGTCGCAAGCCAACTATTTTTATTCCATATCATGTAGACCAGAAATTTTGCAAAATAACGCCGTTTTATATCAAAGTTTAAGTTTCTGCCGGAGCTCAGTTGGCGTATAGAGCCATCAATTAATATTTAAGAGATAAAGAGAATATTTTTTGTTATCATGGAGGTATGAACCGTAAAATCTAATCACACTGTATGAATACGCGCTTGATTTTGTTTTGTTCTGTATGTTTGATGTTATAATATCTTTACATCCCTTGTGCGCTAAATGACCACAGCTGTCGATGACCCATAAAACATCAATAATTTATTTATGAAATAATTTTTAGTTTCGTCTATGAAAAAACGGGCGTTCTGAGTGGTCGAAAAAAATATTCATACCTCTATGAACAAAATTTAGAGCATGCAGCTATTTTGTATGCTTCCGCACAAAATAGTTCCACACAAATAAGTTTCAATATTTGTAAAGTTGTTGCTTTTTTCGCTCGATGCTATTAAATTATAAGAAATGAAGAGATTTTTTTTTTGTTTTCATGGAGGTATGAACCGAAAAACCCAATCACACTTATGTATGAATACGCTTCGCTGAACCAAATACAACAAAAGAGAGGCTAAAGACAACGTTCAAACGGTACACACTCTTTCCCGGGCAGCAGGTGATAATTGTCATTAAAGGGTAGGAAATTTTGTAGCCGAGTAAATCGCCGTTAACCTTTCTACCGAATTCTGGCGACGTCTTTTATTGTTCTCATAGCTATACTTGTTTTCAATTTACTCTTTTATGCCAGACAGTTCTAACACGTTAATGTGTGATTCTACTTCATGAAAGAACGAGGCGGTATTGAAACTATATATCAGTTTATATTGACGCCATGACATACTTTTCTGGAATCCTAACTAGGCCACCCAAGCCTCACAAGTAATCTGTGAATTTAACTGGTTAAGACCTCTGTTATTTATGCCATTACTACTGAACTGACCGGTTACCTCTTCATTCTCTCGGTGGACTATTGTCTTTTGAAATAACGAACTAGAACTCGGCAGCTGAACAGTACGAGTTCGAGGCCAAACCAGACTCGGTAATGACTTTTGTTGCAACTTTATATTTGATATTTTGTTTGAATCTATTCAACGTTAAATTTGATATATTGTTTGAATATATTCAACGTTATATTTTGTATATTGTTTAAATCGTTTTAACTGTATATTTGATATATTTTTCCAATTTTTCTAACGGAATATTGGGTATATTGTTTCTTTACAATACACCATTTACATAAGGTAAAATGTTTGAATCTGTTCAACGGTATATTTGGCGTATTATTTAAAACTGCTAAATGTTATATTTGGCATAGTGTTTGAATAAGCCTAACGTTATATTTGGTATATCATTTGGATCCATTGAACTTTTCATTTGGTATATTGGTCGAATCCATTAAACGTTATATAAAGTATACTGTTTGAATCCATCAAACTTTATATTTGGTATATTGCTCAAATCCATTAAACGTTTTATTTGGTACCCACTTTGAATATGTTTTTCAACGTTATATTTGGTATACTGTTGAATGAATTCAATGTTTTACTAGTGAGTTTTTAATCTATTCATCGCTATATTTGGTATATTGTTAGAATCTTTTCTATTCTATTTTTTAGACCTGCCCACATAAATAAAGTTTCTTTTTTATTTAACCTAGTAATGCTTACTTTGTCTATTCTCAAACCAAACCAAGAAAATTGATTCACAGAAGTTACAATTTTTTAAAGAAAAAGTTTCGGATGTTCAAGTGAGTTGTTCAAGTCTTTCAAGATTAGTAATGTTATGTTCTACATTTTATAACTCTCGAGGGGAAATAAAGACACTAGTAATTGCCCATTCTTTCATATCCAATTTGTCACGTCGTTATATCGATGATCAGTCATCCGTGACGGAGAGGCTAGCCAGGCCTTGATTCAAATTCGTATTTGTCGATATCGAAATGAGCATTCTGGTTCTACCGAGCATGGGGCGACAACAAGAAACATTTTTTAAACATAATTCCTCCTTCTTTTTTTAAACATAATTTTTCCTCCTTTTTTTAAACATGATTCCTCCTGGATTTTGATGAACACTGCCCATAATGCTTGCTATCATGCCACCACGTGAAGTAAGGGACAATACACTGTTTTGTGGTACATGTATACTGGTGTGTGACAGAAAGCGAGGAACAAAAGGTTGTTCGTCCTTGAGTCCCTGCTATAATCATGCATGGTTCGGAATGACTTTTTTGATAATGCTTGCGATCAACAGATCTTGCTTATAATTGATTAGTCTATCAGTATGAAGGTACTGAGGTTCAGAAAAAAAAGGTGACTTGTTGAACGCGTTGAATAACAGAACAAGGTGGACTTAAATTTATTTTCCTTATGAAACTCAGTTTTTCTACATTTATGCGGTTTTTTCGTTGGTTTTGGGTGGTTTTTGTTCGTTTGTTTTGTTAATGTTTTGTTGTGTTTTGATGCGTTTTGCCTTGTTTGATGGTCTGTCAATATGTTTGTTTGTTAATGTATTTCTATTGTTTACTTTCTCATGGATCTTTCATCATTTCAACAACCACCTGTTTATATCCAATGAAAAACATAGTTTTGTTGACCTTCTTTTGGGTCTCAACGTGACATTTCCAAATTAACATGTGCGTGAAAAGTAGGCATTGACCCCAAACATTGCATTTCCAAAAACATTAATCAACTATAGAAACTTTGACAAGGTAGCTTTCTACTGAGCGCTTTGTGAAGACTCTGATCATACTGTAGATTCACAGCCTGATCTGAGACTTAAAGCCATATCTTACCATACAGTGTGATTATTTTTTTCGGTTCATACCTCCATGAAAATAAAAAAAAATATTCTCTGTATCTCTTAAATATCTGAATAAGCATTCTGTTCTATCAAATGTCTCTCTATGATGCCCATAACTCAATTATGTGAGCCTGGTTCTTGCTATCTGCGGAGGCTGATGGTCTCGATTACCTAGCACTGGGAATTAGGAAAGCTTGTTTGATTCCAAAAATTCTCTTTTTGTGAACTCAGTCGAAAGATTTGTTCAGACAGTACAAACTTTCTGTTCTTGATATCCTTCATTGCTGTATTTGATCCAAACTCCCATAATATCCTCATTCGATCGTTCGTTTTTTCAAGTCTCCTTTAATTTACACCAACACACACACTCCTTTCACGACCCTTAATAAAAAGAGTTGGGAAAATATCGTGAAAAATAAAGAAATTGCTTGTGATAAGTAATTTTTCCTCATTGAACACATTTTTAGCCTAAGATTGCGTAAGCAATATGAGGCTAAAGTTACAATGCTAAAAATTCAAACCCATGCAGAGTTTAATGTGAAAATATAATATAAAAACATCTACCGCAATCAATGAGATCTTCTGTCGCATGAAAAGTAGATCGGATCTGACCATAAATTAATACGCCCGATTGACTCGAGAAGGACGAAGGCGAGATATGACTCATTGATTACAGTACTTTCGTGTGAGTGTTCTGAATTTGGCAAAATTATCAAAACTTGACGAGTGAATTGAAAGAAAGGAGATATATAATATATTGAAAATTATTAAACATATGTAATCATAACATATTGTTAAGAAAAAATAAGGTGTTTGTTTCATACCAAAATAATATTACTTATTCTAGAGTGACACTGTTAAAACGGTCCGTTTACACGAAGTTGCTGTAAAAAGCTGATAAGCGAAGCTGTCGGTTTTACGCACGATTGGAATGTTTTGTTTAACAAATTAATTGATCATTCATAGGATCATCATATTCGCACTGTCTAAAAAGAGTTTGGTCGTGCTCGGACTTTGTGTCTATATGTTTTTACCTCCGAATTCTACCCAAAGGATGCAACGTCTACATGCCGCTTTTGAGAGGTGTACATAATCATGTTAACCCGGTAAACGACCGCCCGCCTTCTCTCGCTCTCCTAATCTTTACATAACGAAATTGGTCTGTGATGTAGAATACTCACATCGCACGCAAGAGCCTCTTAGTTCGAACCTGGCTACACGCTCCATTCCCCCATCTCTCTCACTCTCTAGCTCTCTCTCTCTCTAGCTCCACTGGCTGAAAGCCAACGAGCTTTTGTCATGATGTGGTGTCCGTCGTCCGTCCGTCAACTTTTACTTTAAAAATCTTTTCAGAAAGTACTGAATATAATTCAACCAAACTCAACCAAAATTCACAGAAAGGATCCTTTGGTGGCTTTATCAGATCCCTTCAAAGCATTTTGATCGGGTGAAAAATATGTAACGATATATACATGTTAATATATCGTTACAATACCTGAACGGGATAAAAATTATTACGGGCAGGTTGTGTCTCCTAGCGCAGAAATTGGCAGATCTGCGCATAATCGTAGATTTTGGTAGAAAGTGACACCTCCGATAATCCGACCATCATTTTTTTCTGCCCAGATTATATATCTCCTTTATACATATCTCAGGCTTTCAGCGCTTTCAACGCTTTGATTTTAAATTGTCGTCCGCAACGTATTCACATTTGTCCCAGTAAGAAATAGTCTCGCATGTTTCTGGGTCAACTATTGAAGGTGACTAATGAGTAATATTCCAAGCTTTGTGAATATGTTTGTACTGACCCGCGGATTTATCAAGAAGGGTTACTTGGTTGCTTTATGTTTCTCGCCTGAGTTCGAATGCTCAATCTTTCACAACTACCAAAATGATGGGTAGAGCGTAGTTTCGCGATCTAGAGGTCCTGAGTACGATTCTCGAGATCGGCTATCGATCTTCGTTCTGAAATTGGCCCACGTGATCGACCGCAGTTCTGGTGCATTCTCCAGGAAGCAGAATCGAGAGTTATTAATATAAAATGGAAAAACTTGTTTCCGAATCGATGTTAATTAAATGTATTGAAACCCAAACCATAATTCCCTATTTTGTGCATTTTCGGTCAAGTTTGGTGCCGGTGAATACAGTATAGGGAATATTTATTGTTTTCAGTTAGCTGTAAAAACTAAAAAAACTAATCACACCGAAACATACATAATAGTGATTAGGTTTTTTGTTTCATACCTCCGTGAAAATACAAAAAAGATATTCTCTTCATTCCTTATAATTAAATAAAATCGAGCGTAAAAAAAGCAATCATTTTGCAAAGTTCGATCCTTTTTGTATGGAACTATTTTGTGCGGGAGCATACGAAATACCTAATAACTAATTTGCCTTCTTACAAATCGTGGGATATTTATGGGATTAACCAATCGCTGACCCCGCCCATTTACTTCTTTGGCCCCTCCCATTGACTCCGCCCATGAAGTTCCGCTTCGATTTTTAGCGGAGTTATTTTGCAAAATGTATGGCCAGTAGCATGTAACAAAAAAGGAAAGTGGTTTGTTGGTGACCTAAACGTCGTAACTACAGCTTAATCAAGCCGTAGTTACGACGTTTAAGTCGCCAAACCAACAAAAAGGTTAAAAAATGGCGGCAAATATCGGAGTTAGAAGCTCAGGTAAGAGCTGAATAAAAGATTTGATTGGTCGGTTGAGTCTTTGATTGACATTCGCGATTGGTCAATTAACCACATATGGGTATGATTACTCGGTGCGCGTCGCTTGAACGTCGTAAAAAGTAACAAGTCAAAACCCTCTTTTTTAATTTACAAGTCTTACACGTTTTGATTACCAAATGTGTTAGACACCACAATTTCAACGACCAAGCAAAAATATTTTCGAATAATTTTAGTAAAATTTTGTTTTAATCGCCCCGACGAAAAATCTCCGGTCTTACAATTTAAAATGCCAATTTTGAGAAAACACCGTCGTGTCCAAGGCGACGAAGTTTCCTCTTAATTATATAGCCTTTTTGGATTTCAAAGATTCTATAGGAGTAAAAATGAGAAGTAAGTCTAAAGTGCAAATATTCCGAATTCATACATTTCTTATGTCCAAAGTAGCTACAAGACCTTCCACCTGTGAGCAACAAAGCGTTGAGAGTTGCTTGAAATACTTCCATGTCCTATAAAAATCGTATATATCGTCTCTATTCTTTACCACGAAGATTCATTCGTAAATGTATTTATGATAGAAATCTCTAAATTTGATTTAACGTCACCGTGAACAACACTGTCGTACGCTGAAGCTGCGTAAGTTATAGTGATTGATCAATCGCTGGCACCGCCCACTAACTTCGTTAGCCACGCTCAACGACGGGAAGTCCCGCTTCGAAATTACACGGCGTAATTTGGCAAATTTTATGACCAGCAGCAAGCAACAAAAAAGTAGAATGGTTGGTTGGCGACTTAAACGTCGTAATTACAGCTTGAATGAGTTGTAGCAACGACGTCTAAGTCGCCAAAGGTTAACAAAAATAGCGGCCAATCTTGGAGTTCAAAACTCATTTCTGGTCCTAATAAATGATTTCATTGGTCGACTGGAATTTTGGTCGACAGCCGTGATTGGTCAATAGAGTTGGTGCTTGCACTTAACTAGATAAATGAGACCTAGATATTGTGTCTATATCAAGAAAAAAGAACAAGTTCAGCTGTTATCGCAATATTAAAAATGCAGAAACAATGTATTTAAGTCAAAGATTATTGGCGTTCTCTCAAAACTTTCAAAACAACCCTTGTATATAATTTTGAATTTAACTCTTTCTTTTTCAAGCCCTGGCTTTTACATCCCTGTGATTTTATATTTGAGAAAACATTATGGGAAAAGAGGAAATTGCTTGTAACAAGCATTTTTTTCTTTTCCAGCAATATTTTCTAACCTATGAGTCGGTAACTTTTCAAAATACACCCAATTTTAATTGTCATATACAACTTCTTTCAAATAAGACCAGTCTAAAATTTCGAGAAACGGGAAAGGGTTAAGTCAAGAAGCAAGTACCGACTGCCAAACTGGATATGAATACTTCATTTATACAGGAGACTACTATATTAATTAAAGGATCGCCGCTATCAGTTGAAAATCGCTCAATCAATCAAACTATTCTATTAGACCGGAAGTGAATGTTGAACTTCGATATTATTGTCAAGCATTTTGTTGGTTTGACTTAACAATGTAACTACATTTTATTCAAATTGTAATTACGCCGTTTATGTCGCCAACCAACGGTTTATTTTTAGTTCTTTTCTCTTGGTCATATATCTTATATAATGAATTCGATCGATATCTCCAACAAACTGTCTTGTCGGGGCTCTGTTGGCGTAGTCGGGAATCCGTCAATTAGATTTTTTATTATACACCTATAAATGATATGAATTAAAATCTGGCTATCTAATACAACTCGACAGAAAAAAATCATTATTCGGCGCGTACCAAAAAAACGTATTAGTCGAGTACCGTTAAACACGGACAAGTTTTTTGTGTATTGACGTTTTGGTTTTTTGCCGGAAATTTTGTTATTTCTTCTTAATGTCATGTCCTAAAGGTATATAATAAAAGGAATATTACAACAGTGTGTTTTTTCTTTTTGTTGTCATCGTGTTCTCGAAACGTGTGTAGGTATTTTTTTTATTGGATTCGACCTTCGATCTCATAAAATGAAAAATACCTACACACGATTCTCGAACACTATAAAAACAAATAGAAAAACACACTGTTGTAATATTCCTTATTTATATAATTCTAATGTAGAGCAGCTTTAATAGATAAAGCATTTTCATGAAGACATTATCCTTAATTGAAATATACTTAAACTCTTTCCTGTTTTACAAAATTTGAGACCTATCCAAATTCAAAGATTTTGCAGACGAAATTTAAAGTGGGTTATTAAAAAAAATAACCATTCAGTAGAGTAGAAAAAATTTTGGAAAAAAGTAATAATTAGTTGTTACAAGCAATTCCTACTTTTTCCGCAATGTTTTCTCAAGAAAAATATCACAGGGACGTAATACAGGGATTGAACAGGCAAGCGTGATGATGAAAGTCTGCAAGATATACAATTTTCCCTTATTTTTACTTTTGTCTCTTTATCTATTCCCACACACGCAAGCTTTTCGACGCCCCGAGAAAAAAATTTGAAAAACGTTGTGGATAAGGGAGAAATTGCTTGTCACAAGCAATTTCTTCTTTTCCACAATGTTTTCCATCTCAAAAGACAAAAACATGAAATTTCATCAACTGAAATAACTTCAAATTTGAACCAGTCTAAAATGCTGTCGTCTGGTGGTGGGTCAAAGTGATTCTGTTAACGACAATATTATATTTCAATTTGTCTTCAGATAAATAAAAATCTCACGAATAAGAACACATTCGCATAGAGGAATGAAATTAAATGTCTATGCAGATATAATTAATTTTAATTAAATTAATTTAATTTACAGTCATTCACAAAATGTATATTTACAACATACGCTAGCAAGTCTCACTCTACAGCCTATTTTCTTTCAACTGGAAAAAACGAAATTTATTGATCGCTGGCAATACTCCTACAGGAAGTTCCACTTCGATATAAACCCATTCTCTCACAGCAAAATTTAAGACTGATCCAAATTGAAAGAAGTTGCAGACGACAATTTGAAGTTTATGAAATTTTAGATTTTTTCAAATTTATGGATAGAAAACAATGAGTTAAATGAAGAAATTGCTTGTAACAAGCAATTTCTTCATTTTACACAATGTTTTCCAAACGTTTTTTTTCCTATGGATGTTCAAAAGCGTCACTGGGTGGGAATTGGTCAAACGGCATTACTTTGCCAAAATATATGGTCAGTAACATGTAGCGAAAACGTAACATGATACGATGGCGACTTAAATTTCGTAACTACAGCTTGAATAAGCTGTAGTTAAGACGTTATAAAGACAAACCAAAAAAAAAGCTTCACTAACTAAAATCAGAGTTCAAAGTTCACTCTCGGACTAAGAATGATTTGGTTGAATGATTGATTATTGAATTGACAACGAGTTCAATTCAAACATCGACCAATTTAAACAATCTTGCTTGAACTTTTTTCTTAAGTTATTTGCTTTATTGATGGCATGTCCAGGTCACAGGACTTTAAAGCGAGAAATATAGCTATACTATAAATTTGACTTGGCAAATGAGTAAAGAAGTAATAATAAAAGATACTTTATACTAGGTGTTCTTAATTTTTTTTTTTTTTTTTTTTTTGACAGACAGAAATAACATTAGCACCTGATTCGTTAAGTCAAGCATACTTTTCTGACACACAAGCGCACCATATATCTCAATGAACACTCGTACAGTTCTTTTTTACATCCCCCAAAATCACATTGTACCGAGTTATGATAAAGCATCCTTGGTTTATGTTTATGTTGTTGTTTTTGTTGTTGAAAGAGCTTGTTGTGTTTGCTGAAGTTTTTGTTACGTTTGTTTGTT
Source organism: Fragum fragum (assembly GCA_946902895.1). NCBI lineage: Eukaryota > Metazoa > Mollusca > Bivalvia > Cardiida > Cardiidae > Fragum > Fragum fragum. Next base: position 6,985,050 of record OX336370.1, on the reverse strand, counting down.
TTCTTAAGTAAGGTCCCTCCCTCTCGATTATAAATGGTGTTTCACAGAATCTGTCAGCAGTCCGAAGAGAATTCATCCTTCACATGTACATACAAATTAGATCAATCTAGCCCGAGGATGCAACATTTCTCGGCAAGTTCATTGGGTTGTAGTTGCCAAACCCTCCTCTTAAAAATGGGTGATATATCTGCTGTTTAGGTGTGTATGACTTCTTATAGTTAGCTCCCCGTAATAAAGGGTTATAATAGTAACTTTTCTTTGGATAACCTCCCCTTAAGAAGGGATGATAGAACGAGTCTCCCGATCGTTTACTGAGAAAAGCGCCCCCTTGGTAGCCTCCCCTTAAAAAGGGATGGTAAAATGAGTCTGCAGATCTTTTAAACATATCATCATCGTCTCCTTCAACATCAAGATCTGTATCAGGCGCGGTAAATCGACACATTTCACACGCACCAGCATGTTGGAAAGCGTAACAAAGGACACAAGATTCTGTGTTTACTGTTTCTTGTACAGATGGTTCGTATTCAGATACATTATCCTCTAGGTCTACTGGCATGGCAACACATACTTGTAATACAAAAAACGATACGACAGCTAGAGATATTGTTTTTAACACTGTTGTATCCATATCTGAAATGAGAGAAGAGAAACAAATATTTTATGATTCAATCTTAGTTTCGTCTATCAAGTTTAACCCGTTCCCACTTGATCCCTCCTTTTTACGCCCCTCAACAAAAAAGCTTTGGAAAACATTGTGGAAAATGAAGAAATTGCTTGGACCAAGCAATTTCTTCATTATCCACAATGTTTTCTATCCAGAAAGATGAAAAAAATTGAAATTCCATCAACTTGAAATTGTCGTCTGCAACTCCTTTCAATTTGGACCAGTCTAAAATTCCACTGTGTTGGAATGGGTTAAAGTATTTGGATTGGCGGATTTCTATATCCTTTTTATACTTCATGTACAAAATTTTGAGCATGCACCCATTTTGTATTCCAGTGCACAAAGTATACCCATGTAATTTACTCATAACTAGTAAAACATTTGCTTTGATTTGCTTGATGGATTTAAATTGCAAAAAAAAAAAAACAGTTAATACTGTAACACAATGCGGATTGGTCTATAAGTGTGATAAAGATTTTAGGTTTATACCTCAAGGAAAATAAACAAAATACTCGCTTCGTTTACAGTTGGGATGTCTGTAATAAGCTCAAGCGTTTATTACCCATTTTCAAGTGCCTATGTCTTCGTTTAGAGAGTAAGGAAAGGGCATAAATGTAAATTTGCACCATAACCTTTCGAGCAATATAATAATCCAGGTTAAAGCTTTAACGTTTTTATTTACAATAGAATATTTAAATTGAATGCGCGATTTCAACGAATACACCCACCACTTGATTGTTCAACTCTCTCGACGTAACCTAAAATAGATTAAAGACCTGCGTAGGCTATAAGGAACATATCCTACTTTTAACCTTTTGTCAGATGTCAAAATTTTAGACTGGCCCAAATTGAAAGAAGTTGCAGACAATAATCTAAAATTTATGAACTTTTGGACTTTTTTTAACTTTCTGAGTAGAAAACATTGTAGAAAATGAAGAAATTGCTTGTAACAAGCAATTTCTTCATTCTGCACAATGTTTTCTAAAACTTTTGATATTGGGGCGTCTAAATGCGTCACTGAGTGGGAATGGGTAAATTTGATAAACGATCTCTGATTTTATAAAAAAAAACTAATTTTCAGACTGTTTTTTTTTCAAATAATATATGAAAAGGAATAAAAATAATTCAAATCTGTGGCATTTAAAAAGAACATAAAAGAAGACTTCGATACCTCCCTTTAAATTTGGAAGACAAGCGGTATTTCATTTCGACTAAGAAAGTGAGGGTACGTAGTGTGGTAGACAACCGTCAAAGCTATTTCTGTTAACAAGAAGTGTTACGACATGCAACTTGTCCATGAAATATAAATACAGAGAGTCACATGGGACAGCATTCTAATCTATTATATAGATTATAAAGATGGCTTACATCTAAACGCCGTACAAAATGATTGTAGTTTTAAACGAGTTTATTAAACGTTTCAGAAAAAAATGTAAGAAAAATGTTTTGTTTAAATGAGCACAACTACACATTATGGAAGCAGGATGATAAAATTATTGGAGAACCCTTTATGTATTCACACCGAGCACGCATTTTCTTTGGAATAATAGTGTCCAGTCAATTTCATGGATTTATAAGCAAGTATATAATTAAACAAGTATACAGACTTTCTGAAAGAGAACAGTACTTAAATGAACTTAATTTCTCTCTTAGAATAAAAAAAATGATATAGTGTGATGTAAGGTGGCATTAAGCTCTTGAAACCACCTGTAACCTTTTATAATTATAAATCGATACTCTATATGGTTCCAATTAGCCTTTCAATATTAAATTTACGGATTAATTAGCCGATACAAATATTTGACATTTCTCGCATTGTGACAGGCGCTCGGTCGCCTTGAGGCCAATTATGGTAATATGACATTGGATATAAATCATGCTGGCTAAACAGTATTGACGATTCAGCATTTGGTCCATACCGCAGGGTATATTCCTGAACAAAAGAACTTTAGAAAATAAATGCTATTCTTATATATCACCACCTGAGCATAGCGCTATATCGTCGTTGTCGTTCTAAGACCTCGTAACTACAGCATTAGGAACGAAGTTTTAAAACGACAACGACGACATGTGGGAGGAATAAAAGAGACAATCTGGGAAAAGTGTAACGTGGTGATCCTAGTCGGTCTGCGCGAGCAGCGCATGCTGTACCACGGTCGAAGCTTTCTCTCTTTAACGGTTTTCCGTATCTGAAACGACCATTTCACGTTACTGAATAATAATCCTCAGCTTGCAAACCCCCGTTGACTTATGATAGACCCGACTTCTCTTCTTTTCAAGGCTTTGTTTTTCTAGACACCCACGAGGCACGATCACTTGTTTTCCTTCTCTATTTTGTATCATATATTTTAAAAATACAAACAATACGCCATTATAATGTAAGATTGCAATTGTCAAAGTTGATATTCCTATGAGGTTAGATCTATCTCGATAATGTATTTGTACTGTATAAGCTTTTCGGGATAAAACTTCTAAGATCTCTATATACATGTATTAAAAAAATCAAGACATTAACATGTTACAGGATTTTCAGCCAAGGTTTGTTGTAATTCTACAAGAGGGATAATACCGGGTTTGTTTTACAGCTAAAAGAAAACTGGACCTGAGAGTTGTATATAATTAAGAGATGAAGAGAATATTTTTTGTTTTCATGGAGGTATGAATCGAAAAACATAATCACACTGTATGAATACGCGAAGCGGATTCATACATTGTGTGATTAGGTTTTTCGTTTCATACCTCCATGAAAACAAAATATAGTCTCTTCATTTTTATATTTTAATAGCATTGAGCGAAAAAGCAAATACTTTATAAATTTTGATACTTTTTTGTATGGAACTATTTTGTGCGGAAGCATACAAACTAGTTGCGTGATCAAACTTGTTTTCATGGAATTATGAATATTTTTTTCGACCAATCAGAACGCGTTTTTGATAGACGAAACAAAAAGTTACATTATTGGCTATTCGATAGATCAAGGCGTTCAATTTGCAATAAGCGTATATAGCTACAATTTCAACAATATTCATTATAGGCCATAGTCATACTAGTTTAAATGGACTCGTTTACTTTGGCTACCGAATTTGTTGTACACCAAGTTTTTTTCATTTCATTTTTTAACTTCCTGTGACTAATGATTACTTTATATAGACATCTAGAGAATAATAGAATTGTGTCAACTAAATAGAGGTCGCTACATAGACATGGCGGATAAAGCTGCGAATATTCAAATGAATGCTCTGGAATCTCATGAAGCATCGACTTTACATTGGTCAAATTGTTGGATCTCAGCTGTCAATCAAATATTCAATACACCAAACATATCATACATTTAGAGCGGAGTTGATCTTAGAACTCCTTTATTGGTTGATATTTATGTGAAGCTTATGTGTTGGTTTTGGCGACTTACACGTCGTAACTGCAGCTTATTCAAGCTGTAGATCCGACGTTTCGGTCGCCAACCAACAATTCTATTTTAGGAAATATTACTGACAATTAATTATACCAGAGTAGGAGCTCAGTAAGCCAGAAATCCGTCAATTACTTCGAGTCTTGACCGCTTTTATGAGGTAAATGAATACCTTTGGGAAGGTTCAGTGGCATCCGATTGACTTAGTCAGGAATATATGGAACCTTTCAAAGACCTTACCTCAAAGACGACCAATAAGTAAATGGCGGAATGGGAGTAAAGAGAAAAAGAGAAAATTTCAATTTATATTTTCTTAAGACATATATATTTCCCGAGAAATTTTTAAAAAACAGTTATCACAAATATTCCGTAAAAAATGTGCAAATTAAATATAATATGAATGTCTTTGTTTAATCAATCAATTTTCTTAAATTGTATTTGTTGCATGAAATGGGACAGAATGCAATATATGAGAAGACTTTTTCAACCAAAATGAGGTTTAAAAAGGACAGGAATAAAATATATTTCAATTTTACCATTGCTATACCTAGTTCGGGAGTGGGGTCACGAAGGAGGTGGGGTGCTCCATGTAGTTTAACCCGTTCCATACAATCCCTCATTTTTAAACCCCCCCACCCAAGGAAAACGCTTTTGAAAACATTGTTGAAAATGAAGAAATTGCTAGGTACAAGCAATTTCTTCATTATTCACAATGTTTTCTACACATAAATTCAATTTCTTTTTTAAATTTCATCTACTTTAAAATGTCGTCTGAAAACTGTTTGAATTTCGGCACCTCTCAAATTTGTCCTGTGGTAATGGGCTAAGTCAAAATCAGAACATTTTGAATTAAATAGTTACGAATTTGTTACAATCTTTTTGATAATATACGAGTACACTTGTCCTATTATAAAAGACGGTTGTTGTTGTTGTCTAATACTTTGTCTAAGATCACGATTTGTAATATAAAAGCGTTCATGTCTATACACCCTCCTCTAAAAAATGTAAGGGTGTGAGGGGGGGGGGGGGTAAAAAGGAGTCTGTTTGCTCGTCCGTGCGGCTGTCCGTCCGGTTTTGGGTGTTGCTTATTGTTGTTGTTGTTTTGGGTTTTTTGTCCTAGCTATTTCTCTGAAGGCGCCTGACGAATTTTCTTTCGAACCCTAGAGAATTTATATACATCAATCGAGGTTGTTCATATTGTGAAAAGGTTTAAGGTTTGTAATTGTGTATGGTTCTAGTCATTTCATCACAATTCCTGGTCTTCTATAGGACAAAGTTCATTTAAGCTTCACAAATGATTCGTTTATCAATTCTCGATGTGCATACTGGAATGAGTGGTTCTAATTCAGCATTTTTTTTCTCTGAATTGGTCCAAGTTCTTTAAGAGGTAACTGCCGTGGCACAATCTATTTCACTAATCTAGACTTATTCTATAGAACTACTGGGCAAATTTCCTCAAACCCTACTTTTAGATCATTCAACTGTGTGTACTTTGAATATGGCAATATGGTTTCGTATAAGTGATTTTCACTGATTCATGGTCCTTTCATCAAAATTCTTGTCCGGCCTTACTCACAGTTGCTATTCAATCATATTCTTTTCAATTGAATGAATGGGGTTTAACGCCAGTTTAAACAATATTTCAGTCATATCGCGGCGGCTAGAGCACCTAAGAATGGATTCCTAGATGCTATCAAAAGCGTATTATTACAGCGTGATTAGTTTTTTCGGTTCATACCTCCATGAAAAAAAAATACCTTCCATCTCTTAAATGTTTTACTTGATAACGGTTCCCGTTTTACATATAAAGAACGGAAAGTTAGCCAGAAAGGTCAAGGTCAAGGTTCTTGTGGTGAAAATTGATAGCTGTTTTTGTCGTGTGTCATAATCATACTGCAGAGTCTTATAGTATATGAAATAGAATAACTTCGACTGTTACTTTTTTTTTAATTAAGACTATCATTTTCATTCACAAAATGTAGCAAAAATCTGCAGCCGAAATAAAGTTGCTAGCACGAGTAGGGGATACTCCATATAGGTCACAGACTGAATTGATAGCACTCTGCGTTATTTTAAATTTGGAAAATCCATGTAGGAAAATATAAATACTGAATCATGAATTAATCATTTACTATAAAATTTATTATAATGTATTTAATCACAACCCTATCTTCCCCTTTTTAAATATGATAATTTAATCTTAATTTCAAAATAGACTTCATTTAGAAAATTGTCCATTTGTTTAATAACCAATTCCAACACACTGACGCTCTTTGCCAACCCAGGGAAAACAGTTGGGGAAACATTTTGTAAAATGAAATTGCAGTTAACAAGCAATTGCTTCATCTTACATAATATTTCTTACCAAGAAAGTTGGGAAAAAATGATAAATTCAATTAACTTTAAATCTTCGTCTGATACTGCTTTCGATTTCGACCAAAATTTTGTCGTCTGGTAATTGGTTATTTCTTCCTTAAAATTTTATCCGTTTGCTTAATTAATACGTCATTCAAAATCTTGTCCGTTTGTTAAGTTAATAATTCATTAAAAATAAACCCATTAGTTTAATGATTACTTCATTTAAAGGTTTGTACATTTGTTTAATGAATTCTTTATTCAACAATTCTGTCTCTATCTTTTATACATATAATCGATTCTATATATTATTCTATTTATTATCATTTATTTATTTGATCTTTAATATTTTCTGAACTTCTCTCTATGATCCAAAAAGTGGAAGACGAAGAAAAAAATGTTAAAACGTTTTTAATCTTCTTTGCCCAAATCCGCAATTTGCTAGTACTCTTCGATAATTATCTTCTCGTAAATTCCCACGCAATTAGGTAAAAGCCAACTACCTCAATATAAATAAATTCCGATGATTTCTCTACTAATCCCCGCAGTTGTCACTCGCACAATTACCAGGTTAAAATGAACCCTATTTGGAATCAGAAGCCAATATATCGGCTCGCTCTTCCCACATTGTTGATCGGACTGCCGTAATTATTTCATACGACAAGCGTACACTTGTGGCGTCAATTTGGGAATTGAAATGTCAAATATGATTGGACAGATTGCTGATTTCCAAAGTTAAACAATTATCAATAATGATTGTGTTATTATCTAGTCCATGTAGCGGTGTAAACAGACACGCGTATATTTCTAGCGCTTATTGCAAGAACGACCTTATTTCCTCAAGGTTCTATAACCAGTTTCGACTATTTTGTTTATAACCACTCCCGCGATACGATCTGACGCAAGTTTATGTATATATATGTTATTGATATTTTTCTGAGAATCATTATTTCGAAATGTATATTGTACCATCCTATAGCGTTGATAAATTTCTACAGATTTTGGTATTTGTCACTGTCGCTGTTCCATGGGGTAAAATAGAACACGAACAACTATTTTTAACATTTGTAAAACATCACAAAATTGAAATACGTTTTCCCTTTAGGAACAAAAGACATCTTTTTCCTGATTTTCTCACTATAGATTTAGTGACACATAATTAAGTCCTACCTTAAACAAGAGAGAAGGGGGACATTTACCCCCATTTTAGAAAAAGATATTTTCCACTCGAGATCAGAATTCTAGTTTAAAAAAAAAATGAAATGAAATATGAAACAAAGTCAACTTAACATTCCTGTTCATTGTTTGAGGTATGAAGAGATGTTTTCAATGAGGTATGAAACGAAAAGCACATTCCTACTACATTTAGCCACAAAACTGTTGTTAAGTTTCTGTTTTCATTCCTAAATAGGAAAAATAAAACTTTGTATTGTTTTATTTCAATCAAAATATCAGAAAAGCAAATCCATTTTCTCACCGAACATACAAAATAGTTACCAAACTCAAATTCTTTTCATTGAGGTATGAAGCAGATTTTTCGGCCGACCAGAATACACGGCTGTTGATAGATGAAAGCAAACTAGAACATAAAAACTGTTCACTCAGTCGGATCTTGCATGAAGCCCCAAGGTTCATGGTGGTGGTGTTATTTTCAGAAATGACATGTCATGTTACATTATGTTATTTTTTTAATTACTACTACTATTATTATTATATTCATGCTTACAATTGCAACTAGAGCTTTTCGTGGAATTCAATTCTTATAAAAGCTCTAAAAGGAGACTATCTAAAGACTAACACTTCTTTGTTGTTTCTTGTTGAATCTGTGAGGCAGTCTGGAATGAGATCATATCTCTGGTAATGTTATATCTAGGTTACTTGATTCAAGTTCATTGGGTCGAAATTTAGAAGGACCTTTTGTGTTGTCTAAAGTCTACTCTTTCGTTTCTAATATCTAGAAATTTTGTCAAAATATTTGCCTACTTGATACCGTGGTCAAGTATTATTTTGGATAATCTGAAGTCAAAAATGACTGAATCTTTTTTTTTTTTTTTAAGGAGGGCTTGTTTACCTTTTTTGAAAAGAAGGCTTATATGCCTTGAAGGCTTGTGTATCTTTTTTACTTTTGAATTCGGACTTAAAAGTCTTAACCCATTCCCACTTAATGACTCCTTTTGACGCCCCTCAAGAAAGACAATTGGGAAAACATTGTGCAATATGAAGGCATTGCTTGTAACAAGTAATGCCTTCATTTTACACAATGTATTCTAGCCAATAAGTTGAAAAGATCTAAAATTTCATATACTTTTAATTGTTGCCCGCAACTCCTTTCAATTTGGACCGGTCTAAACTTCTGTTATGCCAGTCTGGTAATGTCGTAAATCTTGACCAGGTTATTTGTTTTAGCAGTATAACACAATGTGTCACCTGTGGTCAAAATGAGATTATTAGAGTATATCGGACTACTCTCGTGGCTTTCAGAACTTTGATTTATAACTAAAGTGGGTACATTTTAATCTGATCCATATCTATGTTATTTGATTAACCCATTCCCACACCACCACCCCCTTTTACGCCCCAAGAAAAAAGCTTTGGAAAAACATTATGGAAAAGAAAGAAATTATCATTATCCTTATTGTTTTCTTTCCAAAATGAAAAAAGAAAAAATAATAATAAGGTTTCATCAACTTGAAATTGTCGTCTGCAGCTTCTTTCAGTTTGGACTATTCTAAAATTGTGTTGTGTGGGAATTGGTTTAATTACATTTCGATCATTTTCCCTCGACGTAGCACACATTTTACTGTTTGAATCTGCTCTATAAGTATCGGTTATTTCCCTATCAAAGTTATTACATGTGTCTTAGCAGCGATCTTCTGTGACGTAAGCAATACATGCGTTGCAGTGCACATATCACAAAAGAGATTACAAACAAAACATAGTTACCAGTATAGTTAAAAAGTCTGCTGGTAATATATTTCTTCAAATACTTTGTTTAATGGCTGTTAAAAGTATAAATATTATGATATACTTATTTCCTGTTAATAGTTATAACTTGGTAATTAAATATAAGCTATGTCGACGGTTTTAACTTTGTCACTCGTTGAATGATGATTTTCTCTAGACCACGTGCATGAACATGTTATTCGAAATCGGCTTTAAATTTCCTTTCGCCAGAAAAATCACACGTTTATACTTGTACCTTAACTCGATCTTTGAAAGGACTTTATCTTGAAATAATTGCAATACTTCAAAATAGAGTATTTTCATTGGCCCAAATCGTATCACGTGATCAAATCAATTGCACTTTATACCTCGATAAAAGACAGAACTATTTTCGACAAAAAAAGAAACAAAACAAGGTCAGGGATTTCCGATATTAGGAATTCACTTCCAAGAAATACACAACTTGTTTTGTTACTATTTATAGTCATCACCCTTTGAATTTCGATTTCCTCGAATTCCTTTATACTTCCATGGATTTTCAATAAATAGATAAAGAAATAGTGTCCTTATAACAATTATAATGTTCGTTTTAAACATAAAGATTTCGAAAAACTCACCTTTATTAGCCGCAAATCCGAGATGTCGAATCGGCTTCGCCACAACAGCATGCATCGTGTCCGTGTGGTAGGTTTATATTTCTTGTCTCTTACAAAGCATATATTCATAATTCTAACTGTTATCGACCTTGATATCATAATTTACAGAGTTTAAAGTTAGTATTTACTCATAATAATTCCAAATAAATCCAACGAATGTTCGAATTTCCATTTCAAAAAACTCAAGCGACAAAATAAAATGTCCGCCGTTACAACGACTCGAGCGATAAACTGTGTCAATGTATCCATACGCCTGTCAAAGAAAAAGTAACTCCGCCCACAGTTCGTTTGTTTGTTTTTATTTTCATCTCTCTATCCGTTTCGGATATGAAAATAGACGTATTGCAATTATATGGGCCGAGTGTATTTTTCACTGCGTTTATTGGAGTATAAAGTGCAATTGCCTTAGCACATGGCTTAAACATAACGCCCTACGGGCGTTATTTGCCATGTGCTAAGGCAATTGCACTTTATACTCCAATAAACGCAGTGAAAAATACACTCATCCCTGTACATGATCACTAGAAGCGATCTGGTTTCCCTTTTAAATCGGTTCCAAATAGACTTTTGCCTAGGGCTTCCGTATCTACCATACAAATCCAACGGTAGACCTACCTTTTGGGAAGCGAGACGCGCATGCGCAAAGATTGTTTCTAATCTTAGTAACAAACTCCTTAACGATCGCTTCTGTTGTGTATCGCCTATTCAATAAAGCTGTAGTTACGACATTTTGCTCGCGCACTGACGAAATGAGCCCTGGCGTGGCATTTCATGACATTAAAATCTAATATTCCTTGTCGTCTGCAATTCCTTTCAACTTGGACCAGTCTAAAATCTTGCTGCTTGTTGTATATTTATGGCTATATACATATCATATAGTGAGGGATTCGATCAGTATTTGGCAATTTATTCTTGCAAGCTTTATCAAAATATAGGGAGCCTGCTAGATTTTATACAAGGCTGTCATTTCTGAAATCGGGCACTTTGTATTCTACCGAGAATTCTAATCGAGAATCTGCATGCACAGCAGTTTCTTGAGAAGTAGTAATTAGATTAAAGAGGCGCTTATCCAAACTCACGCCCCCAGTATGTTTTGACTGTAAATGTCTTTTGCCACTTGAATTTAAATAACATTACTCTTCAATCTATCCCTTTTCTCAAAAACGAGGATTCAGTTTAATGGAATGTAGTAAGAGACTGTTTAAGATATTAATTAAAATATCAAATATCCTTTAAATAATAAGTTCGAAACTAGATTGGTACTGTCGTCGATTTAACAAAGCCGTGTAACCGCAATCCATTTTAACAAAGCCGTGGTACCGCCATCCATTTTTACAAAGCCGTGGTTCCGCCGTCGGTCAAGCTATAGATACAATGTTTAGGGCGCCAACAAACCATTTTGCATTTTGTTATATGTTACCGGTCATACATTTTGCCGTCGCTCAAGTTGTAGTTACGAAATTTAGGTCGCCAACAAACCATTTTATACTTTTGTTACGATGGTTCGGCCATAACATTTGCAAAAAACGACGTTTAATATGAAAGTGGAATTTAGAGTCAGTGGGCGGGACCAGCGAACCGTCAACCATTTAACACACATGTCAATGTAAGATTTATAAAAGGAAAACCATTTAATTGAAAAGAACAACTTTTAGATGATAAGTTGGAAAGTTCTTTTTATTTCATATACAAGTGCATTAATTCTTATTGAAAGGCCTTTACATAATTTAACCCTTTCCTGTTCAACCTCTTAAGGTCCCTTTTTATTTACCATATTGTCTTAAGATATAACGATAACATATTTGCAAACGAACCGCACAACCATTATTGGGATTACCATTAAGTGGACCATGCTGCTTATTAAGAATATCAGCATATATTCTACATACAGTTGAATAAATTCCTAAGAGGATCCATAAATATCCTACATTATTGTATAAATTTCTTTAAAGGATCTACAAATATTCTTCGTTAACTTTTAATTTTTGTTACAAGATCTACAATTCATTCTACATTAACTTATTAATTTATTTAGATGATCTACAAATATTCTTCATTAACATATACATTTAATTATAGGATCTACAAGTTTTCTACAATAAAATATGAATTTCCATGAGGATTTACAAATATTCTACTTTAAGTTATGAAGATAGTTAAAAGGTATCATGAAAAACAATTAACGGATCGCGTTATCCATCAAACAATTCACCGACCAATCAAATCATTCATTTCGACCGAAAGTTAACTTTGAACTCCGACTTTCGCCGACATAAATGTGAGGTACTATTGTAGGTTTTGTGACTTAAAAGTTGCGACGTTTAGGCCGCTAAGCAACCATTTTACTCATTCGATGCATGTTACTAACCATTAGTTTTGAAAAATATTGCCTTTTAACCATGTTTGAGTTCAAAAGACATAGCCAGCGATACGTCACTCATAGACATAGTAAAATCCAAATTAGTATCGACAGATCAGTGCTATCTTTATTCTTCAGCTGAAATGGGATTTCAGAATTTTGTTTTAGATTAAAGCGGCTCTTGCACTGATTTTGAGTGAAAAATTTAGGCTCCCAATATTCAAATTTCTAACTGTAATGCTTTCAGACATTTTTAGAAGGCGATTAAGCTGATTTCGTAATGAAAATGGCTGTTCATTACTTACAAGAGAAGACAAAAGAAGCAAACATTTTTCGCGTTACGAGACGCCAAAAAGGTCAGCGAAGTACAACCCAAATGGAACCGGAACACGTCGGGTGAATGCGTTATCTGTCCTTTGCACCGTAATTGGCCTTATTTGTAGTTTCCGTGATGTATCAATTACGTCAATAGCCTCCGCTAGCAATACAGTTGTGATCGACATCTACCGAAGACTAACGACCATACCCGATATATTATGACGTTTTAATGTAGGGCATAGGAAATATATCACATTAAATTGAATTTCAAGTGAATTTAGTAGATTTTACACAAAGAAAAAATATTTATCGTGAAAATGATATGAATAACTATTAAAAAAAAAAAAAAAGATAATTTTCCTATACTAAATTTTAATGAAAACCTGTTCAAGAGCCGCTTTAAATAAATTGCATTGGATATCCCAACGTTGCGTGTTGAATTTAATCTGCATCAATAATTTATCGGCTATAAATTGGTGGATACCATGTAAATAGAGACAATATTGAATTAATAATTCACTATTTTTATTACTATACTCTGCTGATTAATTTAATGACAAAACTTTGCTCATTTTGAAAATATCAAGGTCCTAGCCTCCGGGATTGTAGAAAATTAATGACGGTTTGACATTTACTATTCCGTGACGTTTTGATGAATCAAACACGTATCTATACGAATCGTTCCTCGTTTTAAAATTAATATACTCAACTCTTAAAGAGTATGCATGTACAAAATTGTATATATCTCAAACTGACGAAAACGTATAGATGTTGGTTTAGTGCACATGTTTACAGATATATGTGTTTTTTTATTTTGTTAATTGGTCGTAGACCAATTTATATGACCATAAACTCAAGATTGTGTCGCTGCAATTTACCAAAACTGCCTGTAGCCCGACTGGACGTATATTCAACGGGAAGACAGAAGAAAAATCATTTCATTTTACAAGTTATGAATTATCAAAAGCAGTAAAGGATTACGGGACGGTCACACGCTTTAAAGATGCATACTTCAAGGATGAACGCGTCTAACCTACCCTTTCTTTCAATCATAAAATAAATGATACTGCCAGTCAGTTATTTTTCAGCCATAAGTTAATCAAAGTACTGAAAGTTCTGTTGGAGACTAAATTTGATTATTTTGCTTTCAAGCTGTCTCAATAATTCGCCCAAAGAATAGTATCATTTGATTTTTCCTTTGATTGTAATCACCGCTGTTTAGGAATTTATTAATTTCAGCCCAGAAAAAGAGAGGGTTTTGAAACTTTATGAACCTGCTGTCAGCATTTGGTCTTAAACTTAAGTTATCATATTTCCACAATTTTTCTGTTTTGGCTTTATAAAAAGCTTGCAGGCATGATCAAACCATGACTATATAACAATCGAGAATTTTTAAAAAATCTAGTTTTCACAAAAAGTTGCTAATTTGTCGGTACCCATTTTGCATCAAGGTCATACGTTCGTGTAAAATAATATCAGTTCTAATTAACAGAACAGAACAGAATATTTATTTAACAATTTGACTTGAACACATATGGTTCATCGTCAAAATACAAACATAATAAATCACATGCTTGAGTACGTACATATTTTTAACAAATTAATAAGGAATAAACATTCACGGAAATATCGTACACTAGGATAGAACCTACGTGTTGTGGAAGAAATAGAAGTTAAAGTTGTTTTACCATAATTCTAAAGTCGGAATGCAACGATATGTCCAATTTCTCAGTGACGACCAATTACAGTGCGAACGGCATTTTGATTTATTTAAGAGATTAAAGAGTATATTATTTTTTTCATAGAGGTCCGAAAAGAAAAGAAAAGAAAAAAAAAATTAGACTGTGTAAATGCGCGAAGCGGATTCATACATAAGTGTGATTAGGTTTTTCGCTTCGCGTATTCATACAGTGTGATTATTATTACCATTATTTTTATTTTGTTTCATACCCCCATGAAAAAAATATTATCTTCATTTCTTATAATGTAATGACATCAAGCGAAAAAGCAAATATTTTACAAATTATGATACATTTTTGTACGGAACTGTTTTGTGCGGAAACATACAACATAGCTGCGTGCTAAGCATTTTGTTCATTGTGCTATGAATATTTTTTCGGCCAATCAAAACGCTCGATTTTTACAAACTAAACTAAGAATTAAATTATAAGGTCTTAAAATCGTGGCCCTTTTGCGCGAAAGCTGCCGCGTTGTTATTCATTTGTATTTTAGATATTTCAACATTTTTCGAACTTAATTTTCGAAATACACCTAGAACATATTTCGTAAAAATAAAAGCATACATCAATATCTCTGCAACTAACGCAAAATATATCGTGATACCCCAGCTTAAAAATATGTCTCCATAACGCGATTTATCGATGTTTGAGCGTCATGTCATACTAGTATGTTACTTTCTCAAAGAACCAGAACGAAAAAGAACGCCTTTTAGTTACTTACTACAAGTGCGCCAGATGCATCTATAGCGATTTTACCGGATATATGAACCCTTGTCGTTCTGTATAAATAACCTTACTGAAATGCTGTAAAATCAAAGGCTGAAAGCACTGATAGAACTGTTTGTTCATAAAGCAATATTTCTTTTAGAAATCAATTTCATTAATAACTGTGGCAGGAAAAGTACAAGTAGGAGGTGTAGACCAAGATTAGACTGCACTTATGTGCAGGCTGATCTTGGTCTACACCTCTTGCTCAAACCGGAATATTCCGGGTTCAGCAAGACAAGGGTTAACAACGTATCTAAATAATATACGTGTTGAGAGAATAAAGAAAAGGAGTAACGTAACTGTTGTTGGTCCTGTTTAGGATATTCCGCACTCATAAGCAGAGACAGTAAAAAGTGGGGAACCGTGTAGTTATCTACGCAGATGGTAGCGATTAAGACTTCTAGCTGAAGCAACCCGTGTATAGATTACATTCGAGTTGTGCTTTCATTAGTTTCCGAATATCTATTGTATCTTAAAGGTGATATGATATGTTTATTCTTGTAACTTGCAGGACGTCGTTTGGCGCGCAAAATGTCGTAACTACAGCTTCAATAAAGAAGTAGTTACGACATTTTGCACGCCAACGACGATATTATGGCATATTTGACAAATGCGTGACGGAATGCATTTCATTATTCTGATTATCAAAGCACACTTTATAATCGTTCATTTGAACGTCGTATAAACGGACGTCATTTGTTACAATTTTGACCTCTAACTTTTGACGTAACGTCATAGTATAATAAAGCCGATGATACAAAGGTAAAATTTTGAACATATGAATAATAAGTCATTGCGATTACCTTACGTTTTATCCGATACCAAGTCGACGTCATAGCGCAATTGGAAGCGCATTAGACTCCCAATCTTCAGTCATCGGGGTGTCATGGGGTGGCACATATCCTTTCCGACATTTGTCTCTCACCATGAATGGATAATGGTTAACCTAAGTGGGATAGCATCTGGAGGCTAGGAATGATTAAGGGTAGTGCTGGTGCGAGATACACCAGGAATTCATTGTTAGGTGCTCCAGCCGCCGAGATATGACTTAAAAATTGTTAAAAGCGGCGTCAAACCCCATTCAATTATATATATGAAAAAAAAATCCGTTATCTTGTTATACATTAATAATTGGCGAATTGCTCTGTCGGTCATTAATCGATTTACCAATGAAATTGTTCGTGTAGACCGGAAGTGAATTATGAAATCCGACATTGTTAAACGTTTTGTTACAGTTCATTGGAGTTGTAGCTTCAACTGTCAGATCACTACCTAATGATTTTCATTTCATTTTAGGGATCTGCAAAATAAAAATAAATGACTTAGAAAAAAAGAAAAGAAAAATGTTTAACCATGCATAATTTCCCAACACATTCACGTGAAGCATGATAATAAACAGGTGCGTGTAGGTATAATCGTGAGTGGACCGTGACAATAGGTTTATAATTCAGTTTCTTTTTGGAATAGTTATGGATCACTGATTCGCATATGAGTGGAATTAATAATTTTACAAAATGTAGAGTGGAATTCATTCATTGATTCAATCGGATTACCCAAGCGTGTCATTTGTACCTTTGTAATTTTAACTTACCAAAATTCTCATGGAACTGTGATCATATACCAGTATTAAAGTCAGGATGTAGTTATACCAACTTGTATGAAGAATTTAATGACTTGCTTTCAGATTTTAACCTCACTCAGATGGTAACAGAAAACACCAGAGGAGAAAATACACTGGACCTTTTCCTAACATGAAACCACACCTTAATTAAAAATGTAAAATGCCTTCCAGGTATATCAGACAATAGTATTGTCTCTAGTTTTGCAGATACAAAGACACAGATGACAAAACAACAACCTAGACAGGTTCATCTGTACAAAAAAGCTGACTGGGGTAGCTTTAAAATCTACATGGAGCAAGTTAAAAATGAAATTCTGAAAGATCATCACTCTTATTCTGTTGAAGAAACTTGGTTAAAATTTTCAGATGCAATCTCCACAGGTATCGAGAAATATGTTCCAACAAAACGACTTGGCCACAAGAGATCTCTTCCATGGATTACACAGCCTATAAAACGCCTTATCAGAAAAAGGGTTCAACTCTATTTCAGATTGAAAAAAGAAGGAAACATCAAGATGAAGACTGCTCTCAAGGCTCTAAAAAGAAACGTCAAAAATCAAATAAAAGTTTGCTATATTAATCATATTGAATATATTTTAGGCCTAGATGGAACCACTGAAGACAAAGAGAAAGCCACAAGATTTAACAATAAGAAACTTTTCAGTCTGATAAAGAATGCCAAGCAAGACGCAACCGGAGTAGCCCCCCCTCCTCGATAAAATTTCAGGTTCCATCAAATCGGACAACACAGAAAAGGCGGATATTCTAAATCAACAGTCGCAGTCAGTCTTCACTCCAATGACACCAATTTCTTTGGCTCAGTCCTGCCTTTCATCTATGAGACAAGATGTATTTTCTTCCTCTTTCAGCAAATACCCAGTTATGCCGAACATTACTATTTGCGCCAGTGGAGTACGAAAACTTATTTCCAACCTGAAACCAGACAAAGCAGCAGGACCAGACAACATCAAACCTCTTGTACTAAAAAACTTATGTTATCAAATTTTCCCGATCTTACAAATTCTCTTTCAGAAATCCCTAGACACAGGCACTCTTCCCAAGGTTTTGGACAAAAGCAAACGTGACTCCACTCTTCAAGAAAGGAAACAAAGAAGATCCTGCAAATTACAGACCTATATCTTTAACATGTATGTTGTGTAAAGTTCTAGAACATATTGTAGCCTCAAATCTAACTGAACATTTTGATAACAATAATATCCTTTATGACTTGCAGCATGGTTTAAGAGAAAGGCGTTCATGCGAAACCCAGCTACTTCAACTGACCGACCATCTTGTCAGAAACCTGACTGCAGGAAAACAAACTGATCTAGTTTTATAAGACTTCAGCAAGGCTTTTGACATTGTTAGCCTTTAAAACTTTTGTATAAATTGCAGGAACATCGTGTTAACAATGCTACCCTTTTGTGGATTAAATCTTTTCTAATAGGAAGAACACAAAAAGTAGTCTTAGAAGGTGGATGCTCATCAGAAGTACCAGTCACGTCTGGAGTACCTCAGGGATCTGTACTTGGCCCTCTTTTGTTTCTTTTGTATATAAATGACCTTCCAAATAACATCACATCCCAAGTTCGTTTGTTTGCAGATGACACTGCCGTTTACTTAGCTATAAACAACAGGCAAGACTGTTTGACCCTACAAGAAGATGTAGACAAGTAAATGCAGTAGGTGAAAAAAAGGGAAATGGAGTTTAACCCCACCAAATGTATTGTCCTAAATATTACTAAAAAGAAGAGAAAGATTTCCTTTGATTACAGGTTACATGGACAAGTATTAGAGACTGTGGACAATGCCAAATACCTAGGAGTTACAATATCTGGAGACCTTTCCTGGAACAAACACACTGACAATATAACATCAAATGCTAATACATCATCCATACCAAAAATAAGAAGATCAGAGAAATAGCGTATAAAACTTTAGTGAGACCCCAGGTAGAAAACGCATCAACAGTTTGGAGCCCCTACACAAAAATCTATATCAACAAAGTGAAAAAAGTACAACGTAGAGCGGCAAGATGGTTTCAAAACAATTTCTCTTATAATGACAGTGTTACCTGCATGCAGAAGGAGCTTGGTTGGGAAACTCTTCAATACAGACGAGACATTTCCAGAGTCACCATGTTTTATAAAATCGTTAATAATTTTGTTGCAGTGCCAGTACCAGCTTATCTCGAAAGACCAGTGAGGACTACCCGACATAAGCACACAGTATCTTTCGGACAGATCCACACAAATGCAGCCTACTTTGAATATTCCTTTTTTCCCTACACAGTGATACTATGGAACAGCCTACCAGAAACAATTGTACAGCAAACTGATATTGCAGCGTTCAAAAAGAGTCTCGATTCTTTTCAGATAGTGAGCCGTCCCTAAATGACAAAAATATATTTTTTTAATCTAACACTCACAATACTTTTAAAAATTTGCACCCTAACAAATGTCTAACAGTTTTTATTCCAGCACAGACGCGCACCTGCAAGTAATACCCGAAAGGGAAGTTGGGCAGTATATATAGATAGATAGATAGATAATTACTCGGCCTATTCAGAGAGTGAGATAGGGAGAGACAGGCTGCATAAATATAGAATTTCGAATACAAATAATAGGTATACTTTAACCCCCTCCTGTTTTGCAAAATTTTAGACCTGTCTAACCTAAAGGCATTGCCGACAAAAATTCAAGGTGAACCCAATTAGAAAAAGAACCATTCAGTAGAGTAGAAAATATTGTGGAAAAAGAAGAAACTGCCTGTTACAAGCAATTTCTACTTTTTCCTCAACACTTTTTAAGTATTAAGTTACAGGGTTGCAAAAAACATGGTTTGAACAGTAAAGGGTTAACTAGCGTTAATTATCACAGATAATGAGGGGTTTGATCCAGCCCGTCCTGCATTGGCATTGCCAGATGGTTAGGTTCCCACTATTTCTTTGTAGATTTTCATTTTTCTCGAATAAAGCAAGATGTTTTATACACAGGAAAATAATTAATAGCGTTAGATGCGAGGTTAATCCCTGTCATGCTGAATGAGGACTTCAGGCATGAGTTGTCAGAATTTATCCATAAATAAGTCTTGGTTAGGAAGATCAGACATGAGGCACAGAGTAGGATCAGCCTGCACATAGGTGTGGGCTGATCCTCGACTACACCCTCTGCCAACCAAGGAAAATTTTGAGTTCAGAATAGGGAGGGTCAAAATTGTTGGATATAGATTGCAGCCAAAACTTGAGGATAATGATATAAGAACAGACAGACACACACATACACACACCCCCCACACACACACATACAGAACAAAAAAGCGCATTTAACTTGGAGACTCTCATCTTCTCTCCCGTATTAGTTTTTTTTTTAATTGACTTGTTGTTTTCCCATTTTCTAATCTTTGATCGAGACGAAATACAAAATTGGGAAAGGGATTTCACCCTACAACAGACTTTGGGAAGAATATGCAGAAGAAGAAAAGAAAAAGTAAAAAGAAGAAGTAAGAAACAGATGATCTAGTAGATTAGCCTTTTCCTATTTTTCATGATCTCGGACCGGTCCGGAATCAAAGAGGCCTCATCGACAACGAAATGTGCGAGCTATTTGAACTTAAATCACCCTATGTAGTAGAAAATATGGTGGGAACAGGAGAAATTACTTACTAAAAGCGATTTCCCTCTTTTCCACATAATATCCTTTTGTATAAAACACGGGTAATTAAAATTTAATGAGTTTTGGCATGAAGTTTTTCGCTCTGTTTCCTAGTATTATGTTGTACAAATACTATTTATTTCATCGATAAGCAGCCCTTTTCCACACAAGTGCATATACATACACACACACACACACATATATATATATATATATAGATAGATAGATAGATAGAGAGTGAGAGAGAGAGTGAGAGAGAGAAAGAGAGAGACAGAGAGAGGTAGTTAGTTAGTTAGTTAGTTAGGTAGGTAGCATCGTGATGACAAATTGGCAGGCTGGAGTAATCTGTACATACAATGTAGTGAAAAAGATTTAAATGCGAAAATATCACTCCTAAAGAAACAGTATGTAGTTTTCATAAACATCCCGCAAAATCCGCTGACTAATTAGTTCACAATTGCCATCTAGATCGGTCATATTCATCGCAGACGCATAAATGTCCGCAAATGTTGGAGTTCAAAATTCACTTCCAGTCTGAATTAAAAGTGTGATTGGTCGGTTGATTTTTTGATTGACAGCATCGACCCGTCAATCACAAACAAACCTCTCAACTAAGTTATATCAAGACAAGCTCATTGTTGACTACGGTCACGAAGTCACATTACTTAAATCTATTGATTCTCGTTCCGAACAGGAATTTGGAAATTCGAAACGACGTCGCAGATGTGCCAATGTAACTAATTGGTACGGTTACTTGCTAGTTACTTTTTGCGTGATCTGGTGTACTCTATTGAATATTAGATGAGAGGGGTCCTTTTAAGATGTCAAGGTTAAATAATACCACCAAATACAATAAAAATAAGTGTAAACATACATGCCAGTCAGTTGCTTATAGAGGTAACATTACGACCGGACAAAATGAGAAAGTAGAAATTGAATTTTGGTAAAGATATTTATTTCAAACGAGCAAAACAAATTGATCTAATAATTCACACAAAACCCTACTTTTTGACGCTCCTCAAGAAAACAGTTTGGGAAAACATTGTGGAAAATTAAGAATTTTTTTATCATAACCAGTGTCTTTATTTTCCACAATATTTTCTCCCCACAAGAAAAGGTTTTAATATTTTTTATTAACTTAGAATTATCATCTGCAACTTCTTTCAATTTGGACCAGTTTAGAATTTTTACCGTCTGATAAAAGTTAATTCAGACCAGTCTACTAAACCTTGTCTTATTCTGTGACCCACTCATCACAAATCTCCTGTGATCCAATGTCACATGTTGTTAGTTTTTGAGTCATTTAAGGATCGCCAGCAATCATAATTACGTCAGTTATCTGTCCTAGACTGGGGAAGATCCTCGATTGAGATGGTCATATGTTGATTGACATCTCGGCTCTACACGCAATTCGGTGATAATCATCCGGACTTTCTTCGAGTAAGTCTGTCAAAAGGACGCCTTTGATGGGTCTAGTCAACTTATGTAACGAATTCTGATGTCGAATTGCATTATACGGAGTCCGTGGTATACTGGTAGGACGCGTGTTTTGGGATTGCATCCCACAGAAAGAATTTTTGGGACAAGGACTCCGTGCTACCACTCTCTCTCATGTGCACAAATGGGAGGCGACTGTAAGTTAATGCGCAAACAGCCGACTTGCAATTGACGGATCGCGGCTTTCAATCAAAAAATTTATTGACCTATCAAATGATTCATTAAGATCGCAAGAGAAATTAAGATAGATAGATAGATACAGTCGAAAGGCACTATTAAAGAGAATTGGAAGAAATGTTTTAATTACTGTGAAAAGATATTTCGCTGGAAAAGTGAGACATAACCATAAGTGTTGGCATTATGAATCGACACTTCACACCAACAGGATGATTTACATGAAATAAATTGAAATGGTTCTTAGCGAGAAGCTTTCCTTTTTAAATTTTCCTAATTTTAAAAGAGTATTTTTTTAATTTAATGACTAAAGCTATGCAACGATCGTCGCAGCGGCGGCACATATTCTTTCCGACTATTTGTCTCTCACCAACGGGTGGATAACCGTAAGCCTATGTGGGATAGCAGCTGGAGGCTAGGATAGGATGTAGTGGTAGTACTGGTGTGAGAAATACCATTTATCCATTGTTAGGTGCTCCAGCCGCCTCGATATGACTGAAATACTGTTAAAAGCGTAGTTAAACTCCATTCAATCAGTCAATCAATCAACTAGTAATGTGCTACCTACATGCACGGAGACCACTATAAGCGTTGCTGTTCTTTTCATTCGATTTGCTGAAAGTTTGGAAAATCGGTATAGTAGTTTACATATCTCAATCGAAAAGAGAATGAGACTTTACTAAAACAAGAAAAGGTATATTCTCGGTGTTCTACCAAAACCTCGTGACTACAGCTTATTCCAGTCTGTAGTTACGAGGTTTTGGTAGAACACCGGCGATATATTGGTTCTCTGTGATTTGTTTAAATAGATTCATAATAAGAGCGTGTTGAAATCTCACAAGGCTTAACAATTCCCACAACAAGATGTCGCCATTAACAATCAGAAGCAGTTGACGTAATTCAGTTATGCAGGCATCATATAAAGACACCTTTAAGCTTATTCAGATAGTTAGATATTGTTGATATATATATCCTGGAAATATAGAGGGGAAAAAAGAAAATTACGTCGATTCATTTTTGTACTGTCACACAAAATTATAACGATTATTAAAGTCGCATTTTTCTTCTTGTCAGCTATTCTCCAGAAATTGAAGCCATTTTGAAATAAATATGTCGTTAGTATATCTGCTTTTAACTCCATAATTACATTAACTGATACCGTTGCGAATTTACCATATAATTTTATAAGAGGCATTTCTGAAATAAAATATATATTGTTGTTGTTGTTGTTGTTGGAATTAACTGGTTTTTAAGAAATTTATATGTCTTTATATAATAAGGGTAATTCCAATTGTCCCATGTCGCAAAATCAGAGTACGACATGCAACGTGCGCACTTTCCCAAAATACAGCCTTTGCATACTTAAATTATGGTATCAGAAGAAGTAGTATAAAACGGGCGTATGATAAAGGAAATTGTGTTTTTCTTACTCAATTTCTCCTTTGTGTATTTATATACTCTTGTCGCCATCAGAACCTATGCCCCAAAAACGAATTTAATTCGTCTCTTATTGTAAAGATTAAAACGCAGAATAGACTGTACAGATGTTAAATGAATTGTGAACATGTCAAATTCAACAAAGAATATACTTGTTGATAGCTATATCAACGATTCTTTCCACACAAACAACAGAATGTGGAATTTCATATTATATGCTTCCGTAACGTCGATATATATATAAAAAAATATATACTATTCGTATTAAAATTAGAACATAATAGAGCAATGTAAATAGAGGTTTCTACTGTGTTTTAAATAAGCATTTTATGTAAATTCGGGTGTCGGAATTGTTTTTGTTCTCGTGCCACTAAGCTTCCGTTACTATTTTATTATTTACATTTGCGTGAATCTGACGATAAATATCAACCAGGAACATTAACCTTACTTGTCAAGACACTTGCAGTATTGTCTATTCAATCAGTCAGAGAAAAAGATGTAGGCATACAAGCATGTATTTCACTATTTTCGGTTCATTTTTATACAAGTAAAAGGTAAGGGAAAATCAGTAAATTTAAACAGATCAAAGGAATTTATGCCGATGAATATAAAAGTGTTCGAATATATTTCTTTTTGTCAAGGAAACAGTATTGTTTGCTCTAGAATACGTCATTGTGTTGTCTATCGTTGCTAACTTAAACAATCACCCACAACAATCATTGCGGTATGGAGCATAGAGAAATCAACAAAAATAAATGTATGCTGTTTTGTACAAAGTAGAAATAGGAAAGTCGGATGTGCTAATTGTGATTAATCAATGTTCATTATTCACATATTGGTATAGTTAAATTGGCGGATCGTCGTTAGCCAACTAACGAATCGAATTATTTGTTTAAACCGGAAGTATTATTCAGGCTGTAGTTACGCCATTTAGATCGCCAACCAACGATTTGCTTTTTGTTTTATATTCATGGCCATACTTTTTACAAAATGATGTTTTTATCTCAGTCTTCAGGTTATATAGGAGGACATTAGGCGGGACTAGCGATACGTTAACTAAAGGATCGCTGGTCTAGAGAACCGACCACGATTTGAATTTCTACTGAGATTTTAATCCATGTTAGTTTGCATAATTTATGGCTAGGGATATACAACAAAATGCAAATCTTTGCTTGATTTGTTTGGTCGATTGATTCTTTGTTTGACAGCAACGGTCTGTCAATTGAAATATACAGGATAAGCTTTTTCTGATAATAAAATTCTTCTGAAACAAAGGATAGTTGTTTTTGTGTGTGTGTGTTGTTGTTGTTTTTGTTTGTTTGTTTTGTTTTGTTTTATTTGTTTTTATTGCAAAAACAGAATTCTGAAGAAACACGAATTCAAATTGTTTCATTAACTTTGAGAAATAATCATTAGTTTCAAAAGTGTTCTCCAGACCCGAGTATCCCTCCAAGTTCTAAAAGTCCGATATTTGTTAAATGTTGTTAATACATCAATGGAAAGGTACATGTCAAAAATATTATAGCGATAAACTTGAAAATAATTTTGCAAAGAAAGCTTTATGATTCAAAAAAAATCTTATTTCATTGATGTATCACTCATAGCCCTTATCCCGAAATTCAAGACAAGCAGCGCAGCCCTAGTGAGCTGCGCAGTAAATCGGTTATTTTGAGGCCTGACGTCATTAGCTAAGGTTTGAAGCGTTTTTACGACTCCTCGCCTAAAGCGGATTTACTACATAGAGCTTCTTGAAAAATGACGAAACCATTGTAATCTCTTATGGGTTTCATAGAGAACAGCTTGAAAAGACCAGTTAAAATTGAAATTTTATCACATTACGAAAATGTATGTAGTTGATACTTAGTTGCCCAGTTAGTTAGATTTCTGAGCCTGTGGTGAAAGTGTTCTTTTGGTGTGAATAAATGTCGACGATAGCGAAGAGAAACACACAAGAAAAGATTTTTGTATTTTTACGAACTATCAATTTACGGATCGCTAATTACGCCCACTGAGCTCCAACAGGAAGTTAGTCTTGGATATAAAAAGAGTTTATTTTTCAGTTATAAAGAAGGGTTCGTTGGCTACCTTAACGTCGTAACAACATCTTGAAAAAGCTGTAGTTACGCTGTGTAAGTCGCAAAACAATAAATAAAATAAAAATGCTTAATTATAGATGTCGGCCAATATTGAATTTCACATTTCACTTCCGGTATAAATAGATATTTGATTGGTCGATTGATTCTTTGATTGAAAGTCCTGATCTGGTTATTCCAAATATACTGTGTAGAAACCCTCCATGATCAGTTTCTACACATTGCGCTCGTGTTAATCCTTTAGTTAATCACTGATTTTTACGTCCCTGTGATTTTATTATTGAGAAAACATTGTGGAAAAAGAAGAAATTGCTTGAAACAAGCAATTTCTTCTTTTTCAGCAATATTTTCTACCCTCCTAAATGGTTCATTTTCAAATTAATCAACTTTAAATTGTCGTCTGCAAAACCTTTCAATTTGGACCGGTCCAAAATTTTGAAAAACAGTTAATGGTTAAATGGATCGAGTCGGATAGCCACAGTTTGTCATAATTCTGAAAAGGAAGTAGTCAGAGGGTATAAAACGACATTAATTTGTAAAATATATGGTCATTTCCATAAAACAAAAATTAAATCATAGAAGGGCGACAAAAACATCGTAACTACAAATTCATAGGCTTTTATGTCAGTAAACTCGACCAACAATGGAAATTTAACAAACTAATAAGGGAGGATTTAATTTTACTTCCGTTCAAATTAAATGATTTGATTGGTAAACCAATTTTTATCGACAGCGGCTTTCCGTCATTTGACTTGAATAAGCTATAGTTATGACGTTTAAGTAGCAAACCCATAAAAAAATATTAGCACAAATGCTTGTCAGTGGTGGAGTTCAAAGAAATGAATGATTTGATAGAACGACTTGTACTTTTATTGACAATCGTCATCCGTCAGTTACACCAAACATTTCAACCCTTTCCTGGACAAACCCGGGATTTTATGTCACTGTGATTTTATACAAGCAATTCCTCCTTTTTCCACAATATTTTCTACCACATAGGATGGTCAGATTTCATTTTTCATTGTCGTCTACAACCTCTTTCAAGTTGGACCAGTCTAAAATTTCATAAAACAGGAAAGGGTTAAGAGATGAAGAGAATATTTTTGTTTTCATGGAGGAATGAACCCAAAAAAACTAATCACACTGTATGAATACGCGAAGCGGATTCATACATAAGTGTGATTAGCTTTTTCGGTTAATACCTACATAAAAACAAAGAATGTTCTCTTCATCTCTTATAATTTAATAGCATCGAGCGAAAAAAGCAAAAACTTTACAAATTTTGATACCTTTTTGTATGGGACTAGTTTGTGTGGAATCATACAAAATCACTGCGTGCTCAAAATTTAGTTCATGGAGTTAGGAATATTTTTTTCGACCAATCAGATCCCCGTTTTGATAGACGAAACCTAAATTTAAATTATAGAGTATTAAATCTCTTTTTGAAGAGGAAAAATGGGAAGAGATCGTGTATCGTCAATCATCTTTTTTTTCTTTTCGATGTGACAAATATCATTACTAAAAGTTATTTGAAGGTTCCTTTACCGACAATTGATACGTCATAAGGTTTTTTTTATATGCTCAAAATGGTATCAATGTCAAATAAGTAAAAACACGTTTACTCTTTTATTTTTTTCGATATTGCGGAAGAGATACCACATATTTTGTTTGTACATGTATGTTATTTCAATGTTATTGACCAATCGCTGGCCCCGCCCACTGACTCCTTTGGTTCCACCAATTAACTCGGATAGGATGGATAGGAACTTCAGCTTCGAATTTAACGACGTTATTTTACAAAATTTATGGTCGGTAAAATCTTACATATAAGTAGAATAGTTGTTTTACGACCTAAACGTCTTAACTACAGCTGGAATAAGTCGCCAAACCAACAAAACTGGCGACCAATGTCGAAAATTCTAACTCATTTCCGGTCTGAATGAATGATTTCATTGGTCGACTTGACGATAGCCGCGGTTTGTCAATGAATATGTAAGTATTGAACACAAATTCAATAGCTGTAAATGTTATTATAAAAGATATGGTGGCTGGATTTTAATAACTATAAATTCATCCAGTTCCCAGAAGAAATTCCAAGACTGGTCCAATTCGTAAGAAGTTACAGACAACAATTTCGAGTTGTTGGAATCTTTGGAAAAATTTGTTTTCTGGTTAGACAACATTTTGGGAAAAGAAGAAACCGCTTGTCACAAGTTTGTTTGTTTGTTTGTTTGTTTGTTTTTTAACTTTTTCCTCAAAACTTTTTTCCTTTTTTCTTTCGGGACGTAAAAGCGCGGGACGGTGTGGGAATTAGTCAAACAACAATTCTGTTCATTGCACGTTTCTATTCAACTTGTGGTATAAATAGATGCATCTTTCAAAACATTTAGCAGCGTGCGTTGTTTATTACAATACAAATTGTCGTTCTTCATTAATCATGTTGAATTTTGTTGACATTTCTTTCCAATAATGGAATTATTGGAAATTTTAGACGTAATGAACAAACTGCAAGTGCCTTGTTTCGCGAAATGGTCGCTCTGTGAATATGGGTATCAGATCGGATATATTAACGAGGTATTTAAAAACGGTCATTTTCTAAAGTGAATGAAATTTAAATGAAAAGTATGGAGATCTGATTAGAGTCTTTGTGATAACAACACATTTTGAAACCTCTTGAAACCTTTTTATGTATTCTTGAATCGAGCGCTACTGTATGTCCGTCCGTCTATCCGTAGAACCACATTTGACAGGAGAAATTCTCCAAAAGATTATCTGGCACTTTGCAGAAGAAATAGATATGCATAGATGATTTCCATAGGTCAATTGCTAATAAGTATTTCAGCTATTTCAAGCTATAGTTACGACGTTTAGGTCGTCAACGAACCATTCTACTTTTTTGTTACATGCTACTGACTATAAATTTTGCAAAATTACGCCGTTAAAAATCGAAGCGTGACTGCCTGTCGGATTCAATAGGCGTGGCGAAAGATGTAAGTTGCCGGGGCCAGCGATTGGTCTATAATAACCGGACACTTAATATATTTTTAGCCCACGCGAACAAAGAAACCAAGAGTCACTTTTAAGGAAACGCATCTCCGACCAGGCCCAGGGTTATTGTCTTGCAAATTTATTATTAAATTTTTTTTTGAAAAATGTTAACGAAACAAAAGTGAATCTCTCTATTTGTTCCTCTTTCAGGTTGCAAGATGACATTCGTTTTATCAATGCAGTACCAATTAATAATTGAGGCGTTTCCATTGTTAGCTGGTTCATTTGGTTTATTAACGTCAGAATCTCATTCATTACACAGAAAATTACAGACAATTTACTTCCCTATTGATACAATGGTAATGACTTTCGACGGGATCCTTACTATTACTTTTTAGCTCACCTGAGTACGAAGTGCTCTGGGGGAGCTTTTGTGATCGGTCATCGTCCGTCCTCCATCCGTCCATCCGTCCGTTCACAATTACAAAATAACCTTCTCCTCCTAAACTAACCATAGAATTTCAACAAAACTTCATAGAAATGTTCCTTAGGTCATGCTCTTTCAAAATACTTCAAAGAATTGAAATCCATGAAAAACTCTGGTTGCCATGGCAACGGAGTGAAAAAACTTAAAAAATCTTATGGGCGTCAGAAAGTGTCACTGTGTGGGAATCGGTTAAGTCAAGCCTCTCAATTAAGTCGTATGAAAACATTGTGGAAAACGTAGAATTTGCTTGTAACAAACATCTTTTTTTTTATTATCAACAATGGTTTTTATCAAGAAGGCAATGAGTTTGAAAATTTCATCTACTAACTACTAAAAATGTTCGCCTGCAGCTCTTTTTTTTTTTAAAAAATTCAAACCAGTTTAAAACTATGTCGTCTGGTAACGGATTAAGTAATCAAGATTAGTTGTACCTTTTTTAACCCTTTCCTGGTTTTTGAAATTTTAGACTGGTCCAAATTGAAAAGGGATGCAGACGACAATGAAAACTGGATGCAATTCCAAATCTATGGGGTAGAAAACGCTGTGGGAAAAGGAAAAATTGCTTATTATATGTTTTCTCAAGTATAAAATCACAGTGACGTGAAATCCCGGGTTTATCCAGGAAAGGGATAAAGCAAAAATTCTCCTTTTTTGCCTTATTATTTTGAGGAAAAAATGAAATGGGAATTTCATCGTCTGATTTTAATCCATGGTTACTCTGAACGTTTGTGCAACACTTGAACTTAACACAAGATCGTCAAATTACAAATCGGTTTAAACAGACGGCGCAAGTGCAACCACAACACATTGACTCTTACGTGTACCCATTTATACACCTGGGTGAACAGTAGAAAAAGTGGGGTATGTTGCTCGGGCGAGATTCTTACCCAGAACACTCCATTCACGAGTCCTGTATATTACCACCAGACCATTGACTATACGAGGTATTATCAGGAGGGCTTAGTGGATCACTCTCTTACGTGTGTTATACCGTCGGTTCAGGAGCAAAATGTCGCAACTATACTGCTTTATTATATACCTATAAAAGATATGGAGTTAAACCTGGCTGTCAAATACAACTCAACAGAAAAAAAAATCAATTTTCGGCGTGTAGCAAAAAATCGTATTCGTCGAGTACCTTTAAACACTGACTTCTTTTTTGTGTATAGACGTTCCGGGTTTTTTGGAAAGTTGGTTATTTCTTAGCCATTTAAATCTCATTTCCTAAAAGGTATATAATAAAAGGAATATTACAACAGTGTGTTTTTTTATTTTCCGTACACAAAGCTTATATATGATGTAAATATTGATCATTGTCATTAAAGCCCCCTTTCCTGTGTCTTTGACGTACAAGTTTTCAAGGTCCATTTTTCTGAGTTTACCATGGAACCTTTCCATTTTCAATAGGATTGGTCCTTATAAACATTCTGACCAAATTTCATCAAGACTGCACCAAACTTGTAGCCCCCTCGAGTGTAATCAAGAAAAAAGTCATTAAGACCCCTTGTCCCGTGCCTTTGAATGGAACCTTCCCATTTAATCGAGGCTCATACTTATGACCTTACAAACATTATGACAATTTTTTATTAATATTTAGCAAATAAAGGCATTGCTTATGTCGGACGGAACGCGACGAACATTTAAGGATCACAGGAGCTCAAAACAGCTAAAAATTGAAAAAGTTGTAACTGTTTTGGTACATTAATCCATTGTCAGACGGCTTGGTCAAAATTTAATGAAGTTGAAGAAGGTTATTAAAGATATGTTTTAATTGAGCATTTAGTACCGGATACGGTTGGTGAAATGTTTGAGACATATGTTTTATGTTGGGAACTTGGATTATGAAGTAAATGTTTGTAACAAGTAATTTCTTCATTTTTATGCTCCCCGAAGGACGCCTTCCGCCTGTCCATCCTTCCGACCGCCGACCCTGATCTCCACAACCCTTGGTCTAAATTGGATAAGACTTCACATTTGAATTCCTTATGATATTGTGCCGAAGAAGTTTTCCCAGTTTTCGGATTGCTCCAAGCTCAAGGTTCTACAGCATAGCTCCTTCATGTATGATTATAAAATAACTTGGCACAATTACCGCCATCATGACTAATTGAACCATTTAAGAAAATAAATGTCTTTAAAGTTAAGGTCACAGCTCAGGGTCAAACGTTGAAATTAAGCATTTCCAGAGTATAGCTCCTTCAATTATTGGTGGATTTCGAAATAACTCTTCACAGTTATTCTCTATCATGAGTAGATGTGCAATTTGAAACAAATCTTTAGATAGCGCCATGGTCAAGGTCACAGCTCAAGGCCAAACGTTGAAATTAATCGTGTCCGGAGCATAAATAATTTAATTACGGGTGGATTAAAAATAAATTTGCACAATGTTTTCTATCATAAGTAGATATGCAATTTGAAATAAATCTTTAGATAACTCCAAGGTCACAGCTCAAGGTCGAATGTGAATATTAAGTATTCCCAGAGCATAGGTCCTTCAATTATGGAATGATTTTGAAATAACTTTGTCGAATTGTTCTTCATCCTGAGAAAATGTGCCATTTGGAAAAGAAATAGAATAGCCTCACGATGACAGCTCAAGGTCAAATGTTGACAATAACTAAGTCTCTGGTATAGCTTCTAAAATTATTGATGGAATTCAGACTAAATTTACACGATTGTTTTCTATCATGAGTGGATGTGTAATTTGAAACAAATCTCCAGATAGGTCCAAGATCAAGGTCACAGCTTATGGTCGATCGTGAAAATTT
The DNA here is from genome assembly GCA_946902895.1 of Fragum fragum. Classification (NCBI taxonomy): domain Eukaryota; kingdom Metazoa; phylum Mollusca; class Bivalvia; order Cardiida; family Cardiidae; genus Fragum; species Fragum fragum. The sequence goes on along the minus strand of OX336370.1, from coordinate 6,953,121 downwards.
ACATTTCCAGAGCATAGATACTACAATTATGGGTGAATTTTGAAACGTATTTATACAAATGTTCTCTTTCAGGAATAGATGCGCCATTTTAAAATTATTCATATAGTTCTAAGGTCAATGTCACAGCTCAAGGTAGAAAGTTAAAATCAAGCATGTCCAGAGCATAACTCCTTAAATTATAGATGGATTTCAATGCAACTTGTTCGAATTTTTTTCAGAGATGAGTAGACGTGAATGTGAAAAAAATCAGATAGCTCTAAGGTCAAGGTCACAGCTCAAGGTCAAACATAAAAATAAAGTATAGTGGAGTATAGCTCCTAAGATTATGGATTTTTTTTCTAAATAACTTTGTATATTTTTTTTCTCTTGTAGATATGCCATTTGAAACTAATTTTCAGATAGCTCCAAGGTCAAGGTCACATCTCAACGTTGTACGTTAAATTTAGCATTTCTGGAATATAACGAGCATATACTGGCATCTGCGTCTGTTAGTCCGCCCGAAACCTTTTCCCCGATTATTTCATACTTTTTGTGACAGGGCTATATTCGCGCAGCATAAGCTTTAGTCTACACGGCGTTTTCCAAAGCCTTTCCGTGACGGGCGTAATCGACCAATCGCGACTGTCAATCAAGGAACAAACCGACCAATCAAATATTTTTCCGCCCGGACCTTAGCTTTCAACTCCTACATTGGCCGCCATTTCTGTTATCCTTTTTTTGGCTAGTTTGGTGACTTAAACCTCGTAACTACAGTTTATTTTATCCTGTAGTTACGACGTTTAGGTCTCCAACTTACCATTGAACTTTTCCTTACATGCTACTGTATATAAAATTTGAAAATAATGACGTTTAAAATCGAAGCGGGACTTCCTGTTGGAGTTAATGGGCGGGGCCTAAAGAGTCAGTTGGCGTGGTCAGCGGTTGGTCAATTTGATACGCACTATTTTACTTCCGTCGCATGATAACATATTATGTTTATTCCGTCGCAACAAAAGTTTACATCGTGCCCACAGTTACTAATTTAATCTCAACATTTGACATACAAAAACTGATTAAAGCATCAAAAAGCAAGTTCGAATCATATTCCAAAACATCTATCTTATTAATATGATGATAATAATGATATAATATTATAGAATCACTACTAGACCTTTTTAGATAAATTTGTGGTCAATCAATGTAGAGTTTAAAGGCGAATCTATTTTACTTTTAATCTGAAGAATCTCCACCTTTGCTATGTGGTTCCAACATACATTAAGAGACGGTAGTATACAAGTTATATCAAACAGGATTCGCATTCTTGAAAAAATCCGCTATTTCTTCTGAATATTCGATTGAATGATACAGATTCCGTAACAGTGAAAGTTTATTGTTAAAAACTCCATTAAGACGTGATACAAAATCCGCTATGAAAATTTATTTATTATGATTTTTCTTCACATTTCAATGAATCGAGAAACTCTAAAAAATGAAGCCAGTGTTGTTGTTTTTTTTTTCCAGATGATAAAGCCTTGACATGTTTGCATTGTTGTCAGTTGCTATTTTCTTTGAAACTGTGATAATTATATTGCTTGTCTGACAGTTATTTTACGTTGGTTTAAACTGATTTGATTCTTCAAAAACAATTCTATGACAGCACTTACGCTTTTAAAGAAAGATACTGGCACCCATAGTCACTGATTTTGTTTCGGAGATGATGCAATTAATTCTCCTAATGTACTCTCTTTCCTTTTCCCTCCTTGCTTCGTTTCCATCGAAATGAAATGTAAAGTCAATTTTTGGCTTAACGCCCCCTTTTAAACGTATTGTTCTACCTTTTATACTTGTACTTTCATAAAAGTATTGCCGTATAATTTAAAGACATCTTTGTTTCTGAAAACACTAAATATCAATCGGTTTGCCCTTATAATTGTATAAACCTGGGGTGTAAAATTGTAATTTTTCAGACTCTGCAAATATCGGTAGAAAATATATTCTTTTATCATAATCAAGATCAGTCCTATATCTTAAGGACTTTAATCAGTTTATCATGGCATTTCACACAATTGCTCATCTAATGTGTGTAATTTTATCAAGGATTCGAACAATATATGTATTATTCTTTTCCTTAATATTCTATTGCCATAGCAAAAGTCTGAAATTGGCCAAATAGCGATTGTCAAATAACTTATTTTTAATTTTGCAGCTACACTCCCATGAAACATTTTCATAAGGAAAATATGTAAATGTGTATGGTCTCAGTTTCATTGATAAATTTTGATTGATTGTATGGGGATAAACGTTACTTTGAACAGAATATCAGTTATATCGCGGTTGCAGTACCTATCCATCGCTTTATGTAGTTTCAGTAGGACCACAACATTCAATCCGAGACATCAGCTGCACATCCAACTTATACGCTCTACTTAATATTCGTTCATTGGTGAGAGACAAATGACGCATATAGCGATAACTTTTGTAAAATGTCGAAAAGGTGTTTGGCCCGGTCGAGGTTCGGACTCGCGATAGGTTTGTGAGCAAAGCGCGTTACTTACTGATCTTACCGGACTCGACATCAAAACGTGTAAACAATATTGAGATTATTCCTCATATTTTGTTACAAATAGAATAGGGCTATTTAGCAATACATAGACATGTACAAGTAAAATAATAATATTAATAATAAACCAGAAATACGCACATATAAAGAGGGGTTAAAGAATAATTGTAACGAAACATCAATTTCATTGATCATGAAGATCGACTTAAAGGTAGAACCACTTGACTAGTGATTCCTTTTTAGGCCAAAATCAGTTTTTATCGCTCACTTCATACACATTGAATAGTAAACTAGTACATAAGCTATATATTCTATACACACGACCTATATGTAACATGGGCAGAAAGCTTTGATGTTCGTATAATCGGAGGTGTCACTTTCTCTCAAGATATATATTAGCGGCAGATTTGCCCACATGTGCGCCAACGAACCCAACCTGCCAACAAAAGCCGAGTTTTTTCGGCGTGCAGGTATATACATGCACAACGGAGATGTATGTAACCTTGGCAAAAATGCTTGAAGTTCGGGTTATCGAAGATGTTAGTCTCTTTCTGCCCGCGGATACAATTTTTACATTTTCGTTGACTTCGAAGAGAAAAGAAAGCTTTGATTTTACTATTTTAGCAACTGTATCAAACTTCAAAAAGTTAACACAAGTTATGAATATCAAATCAGACTTTAACCTTATCATGAAGTTAGCATTTCCTCTATTCATAAGCCAGAATTTACTGTTTATTTTCACAAAATTTTTTACTCGGACGGAATTTGTAACAGAACAAGATGCACTTGAGCGCCTGTAACGCCCGACAGGCCTGAATATACCGATTAATCAAATGTTTTCAAGAATTTAATGTGAAATAAAACATCTTTTACCATATCAGGAAAAAAGATCTAACCACTAAAATCTTTGAAATAGTTCTAGAGAAGAATCTCTAAATTTTCATTTTTTAACAAAAGCTAAGTCTAGTTGTGTAAAATTCAATCACTAAGTGAGATGAAAAGGTACTTACAAAAATTCAAAAAAAGAAAGAAAAAAAAAGATTCAGTGTGTACTATATATGGACATAATCCTTGACCATAAAAGCCATTTTTTCAACGGATCAAAATTGTATGAAGTAATCTGACAGAAAGTCATCTAAGGATCACCTGTGAAATTAAGTTGAAATCCATCAACAGTTTGCTGAACAAAAATCGGTTTTCAATATATACCATATATGTAAATTAGCCCTGCCGTTGAAGATTTTTTTTCAACAGATCAAAAATATTTTTAATAATCTGATAAATGGTCACTCAAGGATCATCTTGGCTGAATTCCATTAACTGATTTATGAGAAGAAGATTTTCAAAGTGGCAAATGTATCAAGCTACTTTTGGTGCTTTGAAAGCATTCATCGTGATAAATTTGGTTCGCAACTTGAAACGTATTGAAAACGTTAAATACAGTGACATTGAATTCAATGCAATGCAAATCAGTATCAAAGAAATTCGAGGTCGATAGCCCCGGAAACCAGGCTTTGGCTTACGATTTTCAATTTCGGGCACTTTCATGCTGTTGTTTTATATAGAAATTTGTGCGAACGGACGGTCGGATAGACATGGGATGTTAGCGTTTGACAGAAAAATATTGACGGTTTCTGATGAAGGTCACCAAAGAATTAATCCGGTCGAGTTTATTTTGATAAAAAAGTGTTTATGGCTGGACGCACGCATAGATGAACGGACGTCTGGACGCACACAAACGCCCTTATAATAGACCTCTGGCCTTGTTGAAACAAATATTTTGCCAAAATACGTCTTGGTTTCTGTCAATATTTGATAATGCCAATTCAATGAATTTACGAATTGACCAATGGCGGCTGCCGGTCAAGGAATCAACGACCAATGTGAAACATTTTTCTCGGTTTGGCGTTACTACTTTCAGGTCTCTACTTTTTCCTGCATGCTACAGCCTATAAATTTTGCAAAATAACGCCGTTTAAAACTGAAACGGACTTCCTGTTGGAGTCAATGGGCATGGCAAACAGACTTAGTGGGCGGGCCAGCGATTGGTCAATTGTCGAAATGCACCTATACAGACTTTACAGAGTAAAGTACTGTAGGCGTTTGCGTGTTAATTCCTGCAGTTAGCCATTTGGTTTGAGTGAGGTATAAGAATAATTGAAACCTTTTCTTTAATAGGTGGTCGATAATTACGTCAAGCGATGTTTGGGATCGACTAGAGAAGTTCACTAGAAGTTGTTTACTCCTAATAATAACAATACTTTTTTGTCATTTATTCCCCCCCCCCGCCACACACACAAATGAGACTTTTAACATCCCTCAAGAAAAATGCTATCGTCTTGTAATGGGTTTAGATACTTGATTTCATGTGCATCAAAGTAAGGTGTTTAAGCTTTGCTTACTACTTGCTACTTCAAAGTGGGCTACATTCTAGGTCAAAGTGATGACACTGAACGTGCACAAATTCCAATTTTAATTGCTTAATAGAAGAGATCTTTAATCGGTCAACATTTTTCTTAGGGTCGACCTTTAGTTGGACTACGAAAAATATTACCAGCTTGACCTTACACAAACTGCATTGACCACAATCCTCCGAAGTTCTCTATGGTTTAGACTTGCAATGACTTCACCTTCTTCGTGTAGTACGAAGATTCAGCACACGTGTTAAGGAGTGTTTGAAAAATATATTTTAGCAACAATATTTGCGTACTGAATGTTCAACTTAATGCTATTTTAAGAACATAATCGAATATAACTCGGATACTGTATCGTGAACAATGATTCCAGTAGATTTTAATACATTACACTGACCAAATTAATGAATTTACCTCTAAGATTATATCTTCACTGTTATGACAGAAAAACATTATGTATTAATGATCCAGTCTACAGGTTCGCATTATGCTCTAGGAACTGTTTCAACAATTCGAAAAATAGACGTCAAATGTAAAGCATGCCTGACTGGTATATAAATGGACAGGAGTTATAGCTGCTCAGATTTAACCAATTTCTAACAACAAAAACTAGTCCAAATTAAAAGAAACTGCAGACCCAATTTACAGTTAGTGGAATTTTAAAAACGTTTTTGTCTATTTTGGTTGAACACTTTTTGGATAAAGAAGAAATGTCTTCATATTCCACAATATTTGCAAAAGTTTTCTTCTTGGGGCGTAAAAGAGCGAGATTGTTTTGGAATGGCTTTATCAGTTGCAGATCAATTTGCAAATCAATCAGTCGCCAGTCGGTCGATCGCATCGCAGAACATTGCAGACATTGTGGTAGCGTAGCTTGTAAATAATTTATCCTCAAAAAAAGTGGAATAAGTATTGTCATCAGATAGTTCTGAATGAATCATCTTAATTATAGATGACCGCTCACGTCTTCTTGACAAATCATTCACGATAATCTTCGCAATAGAATCAAATCTATCCGACTGCCAGGCGACTTTTGAAGATTCAATTTTACCCAAGAAATATTGGCTATTAAATATGTATAAGGCGATTTTCTGTTAGTTTTGTCCATTTACGTTTCTTTTGGAGAAATCTTAAGAGGCTTCAAAATGCGTTTTCACCTATTACCACATAATCCTGGGGTTTTACGCGTTGAGGGAAAACAGTTGAATAAAATATTGTAAGAAATGTAGCAATTGATTTAAACAAGTAATCTCTCCTTTCCTCACAATATTTTCTAGCATGTGTGTCACTTACTATTAACCCTTGTCATGCTGAACCCGGAATACTCCGGTTTTGGCAGGAGGTGTAGACTAAGAGTTGTTTATGAAGTTGATTTCTACAAGAAATATTTATTTTTGAACAACAAATTTTACCAGTGCTTCCAGCCCTTTGATTTGACAGTATTTCAGTAAGGTAATTTATACAGCATGACAAGGGTTAATTCTGCATATTGGAGAGCTGCCTACAACTTCATTAAATCTGGACCACCTTTTTAAATTAGTCATCTGGTAATCGGTTTAAGCGGCATTTTACCATATTCACTAAGTTGGGATTTTTCTTCTTTCAAAAGATGAAGATTTTTTTTTCATTTTTGTGTTTTCAAGGAGTACTATGAAGCTCATCAAAGTACCTTAAGCTTTTTTTCAGTAATCGTCGTTGTCAAAAATGATGATGATAAAGAAACGAGGTTAAAGTAACAAAGGAGTAAACCCGTTCCAACACGATCCCTCCTTTTAACGCCATTCAAGAAATTAGTTCCACATTTTCCACATTGTTTTCTACCTTAAGAGATAAATATTTTAGACTTTTCAACTATTTGAAATTGTCGTCTGCAACTACAGTACTTTGAAGACTCTGATCAGAGTCATTTTGAACACGTTGTTCTCAAGTCAGCTAAAATTTCCAGGAGGTGAACTTTCTTGCAGAGTTTGCGATATTCTTGAAATACATAAGAACTACTTTTTACGGCGTAGGCATTTACCGGATTTAGTGGTTAAGCATCCAGTGGCAGTTTGCACTCGTTGAACTTTGAGACGACTTCAAAATATTGTCTATTAACTTGAGCTACTAAAGCCTTGTTAGCTAAGAAAGCTAAACACACTGTATAAACCCGTAAAAAAAGGTAAAAAATATAGATCTAGTCAGACAGACAAACAGACATACCTATAAAAGTAAAACAAATTTGATCTTGAATATTTCGAAGGGGGGGGGTTGGGATTGAACTATTTGTTACAAATATTAATTTAGTTTCCTGCCTTGAAAATATGGCTTGCTCTGATAGGGTTTTTTACGTGTAAAAATTTAGGGGCAACAAATAGATAACTAACTTTAAAGTTGACAATCTATCAACGCCTACACTACAAATATGACAAAAGGCCTACTGTTTAAATTTCAAAAAAAGCCAAATTATTGATGGCTTTAAGATTGATCTTTCAGACGAAGTAGCAATTGACCGATTGCGAATGTCTATCAAACAAGAGAGCCATGATGGACCTGGATCGCTCACATGAGATACTGCAAAAGTCAATGTATCGACAATGATTTAACTTTTCACAAACTTTTCACACACACACACACACACACACAAAACCCCTTCATCTTGACTTCCATCTGAGTTCTATGATCTCTCTTAAACTATCCACTGAAATCGGGCACAGTGGACAATATTTCTTAAAGAACTTATGTCAGTATCTTTTCAGCAAGTTTTCCTAAAACAAAAACAAAGGTGTTCACAACATAGTTCTAATATAAATCACATCATCATAACCTCAAGTATTTTGGTAGATGACAATTAGGCAATGGTACATACAACTTTGAAAGCTCTAGGCCTAACGATTTCATAGGGATTTTCTTAGAATTCAAGAAATTTCTTTGGTAACTACAGCAACTACAGAATAATTCATTGGTTCCTATTCTCATAAATCTTTTTAACGGCCATCATCTAAAAATATTTTTGTGAACTTCAATTGAAATCAGATGGTGAGATCAGGAAAAGGTATTTTTTTTCAAAAGATTTGTTACAAAGTAAATTTCAAGTACACAAAACACAGGGCTTAAATAAATCACATCATCATAATCTTTATTATTTTTGTAGAGGATTATGATTATGAAAGCTCTAGGCCGTACAGTTAGGACATTATAAAATAATTCCTCTGCAATTTCCAAATACCAACGATATAGGGCTTGTATAATTCACAGCATAATAACCCGAGTTATTTTATGAGAGGACCATCAGCCGGCGCTACATACAAGATCTGAAAGCTCTTAGGGCCTTACAGTGGCCTTAGGTGGAGACGATTTTTGAAGGATTTCTTAGAAAATCCGCCCAGTTGCCATAACAATTGCAGTTTTCAACTTGTTAAGATTCCTTGATTTAATTTGAAAGGCAACCACCCAAAGATCATTTCTGTAAAATTTCATTGAAACCTGTAGGTTAGTTTAGGACGAGATGATTTTTAAAGACTGTGTTCTTTATATCTAGTCCTAGTGCCAATGATATAGGGCTTATATAAATCACAGCATCATAACCAAAAGTATTTCAGTAGAGGACCATCAGGCGATGTTACATACAAAATGTGATTGCTCTATGCCTTAAAGTTTAGGAAATGACGATTTTGAAAGGATTACTCAGAAATTCCTTACGGTTGTCGTAGAAACTTGAGTTATCAACCGATTATGATTTCATTGAAGTATTTTAGAATACCATCACATAAGGATAATTACTATAAAATTACATTGGAATCTGAAGGTTAGTTAAGGAGGAGAAGATTATTATGGTTGATTTGTTGAATGGGATTTAACGTAGTTTTTAACAGTAATTAAGTCATATCGCGGCGGGTAGAGCACCAAACAATGAATTCCTGGTGTTTCTCGCACAAGTACTACCACTACATCATTTCATAGCCTCCAGCTGCTATCCCACTTGGGTTTACGATTATCAAACCATTGGTGAGAGACAAATGTCGGAAAGGATATGTTGCCGCCGGAGATCGAATCCATGACATCCTATTAGTAAAGATTTATGATTTCTTATTTTTTTGTTTGAATGGGGTTTAACGCCGCTTCCAACAATCTTTCAGTTATATCGCGGCGCACCTAACAATGGAATCCTGGTATTTCTCACACCAGTACTACCATTACATCCTTTCCTAGCCTCCAGCTGCTATCCCACATAGATCTACGATTTTCGACCCATTTGTGAGAGACAAATAGTCGGAAAGGATGAGTCCCGCCGTCGGGGATCGAACATGATTTATTAGGAATCCCTCGTGGTAGCCATAGCCGCCGTCATAGCGCAGTCGGTAGCGAGTCAGACTTCTATTCTTCAATCATGGGAAGTCATATGTTCGATCCCGGCGGCGGCACATAGGATGTAGTGGTAGCACTGGTGTAAGAAATACCAGGAATTCATTGTTAGGTGCTCCAGCCGACGCGATATGTGTGAAATACTGTTAAAAACCCTGTTAACCCCCATTCAATTAACTATGGTGGACATCACAACCGAAGTTATCCGATTAGAATTCCTTGAAGTATTTTGGAAGGCTTTCGACCAAGAACTATTTCTGTAACATTTCACGGAAGTCTGTTTATTTATACCTTTCCTGCACAATCCCTTGTTTTTCACGTCCCTTTGATTCTATACTCAAGGACACAATGTGGGTAAAGAAGAATCGCTTTCAAAAAGCAATTTCTTTGTTTTTCCACATAATTTTCAAAACCTGTAGAGTGGTTACTTTTCAAATTACACTCACTTTTGATTGTCGGCTGGAACTTTTTCCAAATTGGGCTAGTCTAAAAATAATAAAAAAAAAAAAAAAAAAAAATGAAAATCATGAAAAGAGAAAAAGATTTGTTCACAGACAGACAGACGGAATTCAACTGATCACAATATGTCCAAAGAGCACTTCAATCAACCGATCAAATCATTCATTTAGTATGTGAAGTATTTTTTTTTTTTTTCAATTGGTGTCTAAGCGTCGTAACAATAGCTTATTCGAACTGCGAATGCATAGAGGTAGCGATGTTTCTGAATCCTAGATAAGAAAAATCTTCTAAGTGACCAAAGAAACGCTCAAACAAACATTTGATTCTCGAATTTGAGCCTGTCAGCCAGATACTGTATTTACGGTAATCTGATAGGCTTAAAGTGGCGTTTGTGGTTAGGTTCAGTGGAAAATCAACGTTAGTTTTTAGAAACTACGACATGCAATTGTAGACGACATATGATCTCGTGTCCATATGACACAAATTCAAAACAAGTGGAAAATAAAACAACCAACGTTCTGTATTATGTCACATCAAGTGGTTAGCGCATAACTACAGCATTTGTCTACATTTATATTAACTATAAGGACAGTTTTGGACTGATCTTTCCAGAATTGAAAACCGGCCAGCGAACATAACTCATGATGACGTCTCGACGACGTTGGTTTGATCGAATTCAAACCAAATGCGTAATTAAAACGGTTATACACTTCGCTTGAATGTCCCAATATGCATTTTAACAACCTCGAAATAATATAAAATTAGACTAAAAGCCTACGTAAGTAATTAGAGCAATACCTGATTAACGACCTCCGAATTTCGCAAAACCATTTTTCAGAATATTATATTCGAATGTTTTATGGGAAGGAATGAAAATATTTGAAATCTGTACCATGGGAAGAACATCGATACCTCCCTTCAAGACGTTTAGGTCTCTAATCAACGGATTTGTTTTTATTATTTAAGGTTAAGTACCAAAAGTTTTGCATAATAACGCAGTTTAATATCGAAGTGGAATTTCATGGAGTCGGTGGGCGTGGCCAGGGCAGTCAGTTGGCGGTGCAAGCGATGCGTCAAATAGTAGACGATAGTAAGGATCTTGGCAAGAACAGAATCGTAGGAAGAAGAAAAGTATCACCAAAGGCCATATATACCCCGCTCCTATATTCAATGTCACAGTGGCAATAGCTCTGTAATGTCAGTCTAGTAATAACTAGACTTTGACTAAATGTGACAACTCTCAACGGTTCCTTGTCACAGAAAATACATTTTGTCACTTGAATGAAGCCTTTCTTCCACAAAGGTCCTAACAACCAACGAGAGTGCCATAGTCACAATATACGCCGCCACTTTGCTGCTGTTTCACGAAAATTATTGTAGACACTACTTTTTTGACAGAACCAAATTCAAAACATTTGCCTGCTACCTTTTTAAATTGTCAAGTTCTACCTGTTTGTTATGATTGATTGATTGAATGGGCCCAAAGACTAATTGTCAAGGTGCATAACTCTTGCTAAAATCAACGAACCATAAAATCCTTGATCTATGCACATCAACCAATTAAGGTGATAACATTGACCAAATTTCATTTAGATCCAGCCAGAAACTTAGGAGGAGCTGCATTCACAAGGCTGCAATTTCAATAAGCCCCAGAGAGTAAGTTTTAAAGGGGCATAACTGAGGCAAAAAATCAATGAACCATAAAATCCTTACTTCAGGCACATCTACCAATTAAGATGATAACATTGACCAAGTTTCATTTAGATCCAGCCAGAAACTAAGAAGGAGGAGTAGGATTCACAAGGCTGCAATTTCAATAAGCCCCAGAGAGTTAGTTTTAAGGGGGCATTACTCTTGCAAAAATCAATGAACCATAAAATCCTTGATCCATGCACATCAACCAATTAAGGTGATAATATCCACCAATTTTCATTTAGATCCAACCAGAAACTTAGGGGGAGTTGCGTAAACAAGGCTGCAATTTCAATAAGCCCAAGAGACTAAGTTTTAAGGGGACATAACTGAGGCAAAAATCAATGAACCATAAAATCCTTGATCTATGCACATCAACCAATTAAGGTGATAACATTGACCAATTTTCATTTAGATCCATACAGAAACTTAGGGAGGAGTTGCTCTCACGAGAAAAGTGGACGTACAAACGGACGGAGAAGATGACGCCAATATACGATCGCCTCCGACGGCGTATGAAAAAGAAAGCCATAACATCAAGTTCACATCTTTTCTTGAAACAGTTTTTGAGAAATTTGAATCATATCCAACCAGAAGTTAAGTACAAAACTACCATTTGCTGAGAAAATGTGTAGAAAAGATTTCCTTAAACGACCATTTTTCTTTAAAAATTAAGTGGAGCATAAACAAAACAGGATATTCATATCTCTGCTTAATAATTAGTCTACCTGTGATTTTGAATAAAATCCATTTAAAATGACAGGACTTTTCAACAAGAGGGCCGTTGGCCCTGGGGCGCTCACCTGAGATAAAGGCTCTTTTTCTTTCAACAGTCTAATTTCATGTTAAGGTTAGGATTATTAAACAAGTGGGCCACAATAACATATAAAGACTATGAACCTGGGAATCCAAAAGTCCAAATTACAAATTCCAAGGCTTTAGTGCCGATTTGAAAGAAGGAAAAAACTTTTTCCATGGGTTATAATTTCAGAAATAAGAAAGAAGTCTGTGAACTTATGCTTCATGCCTATACCCCCCCCCCCGGGGCTCCGCCCCTGGAGACCCGAGGATCATGATTTTAGCTATTTTGTAAGAGGTCAATATACTGATGCTTCATGCAAAATATCAAGGCTCTTTGCCTTCTGGGTCAGGAGGAGAAGATTTTTAAAGATTATTCTAAAATTTCACTTTTGTTGCCATGGCAACCAGAGTTTTTAACGGATTTCAATTCTTTTAGCTATTTTCGAAGGGAACCACCTAAGCAACATTTCTGCCAAATTTGGTTCAAATCGGCCCAGTGGTTTGAGAGGAGATGTCATTTAAAAAATTGTTCTTTATTTCTATCTTAACCCTACCCCCCTGGGGCTCCGCCCCTGGGGACCCGAGGATCATGATTTTAGCTTTTTTGAAAGAGGTCAATATACTGATGCTTCATGCAAAATATCAAGGCTGTACGCCTTCTGGGTCAGAAGGAGAAGATTTTTAAAGATTATTTTAAAATTTCACTTTTGTTGCCATGGCAACCAGAGTTTTTGACGGATTTCAATTCTTTTAGCTATTTTTGAAGGGGACCACCAAAGCAACATTTCTGCCAAATTTGGTTCAAATCGGCCCAGTGGTTTGAGAGGAGATGTCATTTAAAAAATCGTTCTTTATTTCTATGTAAACCCCACCCCCCTGGGGCTCCGCCCCTAGTGACCCGAGGATCATGATTTTAGCTATTTTGAAAGAGGTCAATATACTGATGCTTCATGCAAAATATCAAGGCTCTTTGCCTTCTGGGTCAGGAGGAGAAGATTTTTAAAGATTATTCTAAAATTTCACTTTTGTTGCCATGGCAACCAGAGTTTTTAACGGATTTCAATTCTTTTAGCTATTTTCGAAGGGAACCACCTAAGCAACATTTCTGCCAAATTTGGTTCAAATCGGCCCAGTGGTTTGAGAGGAGATGTCATTTAAAAAATCGTTCTTTATTTCTATATAAACCCTACCCCCCTGGGGCTCCGCCCCTGGGGACCCGAGGATCATGATTTTAGCTTTTTTGAAAGAGGTCAATATACTGATGCTTCATGCAAAATATCAAGGCTGTACGCCTTCTGGGTCAGAAGGAGAAGATTTTTAAAGATTATTTTAAAATTTCACTTTTGTTGCCATGGCAACCAGAGTTTTTGACGGATTTCAATTCTTTTAGCTATTTTTGAAGCAACATTTCTGCCAAATTTGGTTCAAATCGGCCCAGTGGTTTGAGAGGAGATGTCATTTAAAAAATCGTTCTTTATTTCTATGTAAACCCCACCCCCTGGGGCTCCGCCCCTAGTGACCCGAGGATCATGATTTTAGCTATTTTGAAAGAGGTCAATATACTGATGCTTCATGCAAAATATCAAGGCTCTTTGCCTTCTGGGTCAGGAGGAGAAGATTTTTAAAGATTATTCTAAAATTTCACTTTTGTTGCCATGGCAACCAGAGTTTTTAACGGATTTCAATTCTTTTAGCTATTTTCGAAGGGAACCACCTAAGCAACATTTCTGCCAAATTTGGTTCAAATCGGCCCAGTGGTTGAGAGGCGATGTCATTTAAAAAATCGTTCTTTATTTCTATATAAACCCCACCCCCCAGGGGCTCCGCCCCTGGGGACCCGAGGATCATGATTTTAGCTATTTTGAAAGAGGTCAATATACTGATGCTTCATGCAAAATATCAAGGCTCTACGCCTTCTGGGTCAGGAGGAGAAGATCTTTAAAGATTATTTTAAAATTTCACTTTTGTTGCCATGGCAACCAGAGTTTTTAACGGATTTCAATTCTTTTAGCTATTTTTGAATGGGACCACCTAAGGAACATTTCTGCCAAATTTGGTTCAAATTGGCCCAGTGGTTTAGGAGGAGATGTCGTTTAAAGAAATTGTTGACGGACGACGCACGACGCACGACGGACGCCGGACAAAAGACGATCACAATAGCTCACTTGAGCACTACGTGCTTAGGTGAGCTAATAAAGGGCCATTTTCTCAGTAAAAAGTAAAAAGACAACTTCTACATGGAAAAGAAAAAGGACATGCGCATCTCTGCTCAATACTGAGTCTACCTGGGATGTTTGAAATAAATCCATCCAATATTATAATAAAAAAAAGAGCTGACACTAACTTTTATCAATGGACCATAACTCTGTAAAACGTAAATGGGAGCGTAACCAAAATAGGATATGCACATCTGTTCTGATACCGAGTCCTCCTGTGAAGTTTGAATAAAATTCATCAAGTAATTTACGAGAAATACAGCTGGCAAAAAAATGTAAGCAAGCATGCAGAACATCTTTCATCAAAGAGCCATAACTCCATAAAAAGTATATGGACCATAACCAAAATACAATATGCTCATCTTTGATTGATACTGAGTATACCTGTGAAGATTGAATGAAATTCATCCAGTAGTTTATGAGAAGATTTAGCTACACTCAACCAACAGGCAGATGTACCGATGGCCAAACAAGCTGACTCCTATATTATACCCACACCCAAAACAGTTTTGTGGGTTATGATTACTCTGGAGTTATTAGGCCAACATTTGTGCAAATAATACATCTATGAATCATTTGCAATAGATCTTTAATCCTTCACACTTACTAACTTTTAAGTCAAATCATGACAATATGACAGCACCGGATGAAAACTTAAGCCAAGTACCAGGCGCATTGGACTGAAACGGCAGTAGCTTTTGGACAAGCTCTTTTTTAAGCTATATCAGGGGCAAAAACTCATATCTTCAAAGTGAACAAGATACAAACTGTAGAAGTTGTCGTGATAAGCATTTTTTTAGCCAAGCCAGGGCAAAACTAAAATCTTCTTGATGGAATTTTACCAATTATGTGTTATTCCCATTAAAATTTCCTAATACATGTAGACATTTTGGCGAAATATAAAGCCACATACGAATTACACTGAAATTGCAGGAGTCAGTAAAATATTGGTATTAATGCATAAAGCTAATTTTACAACATTTTGGTTGCTCACCAACAAAATATCGTGCTGTTTAAGGCTGGAAAGTTTGGAAAATAAGAAGCAAGATTCTTTAAATTTTGAAAAAAATTGTATAAATCATTTAATAAATGAGAGCATAAAGAATCAATTCATAATCAAAGATATAATAAACTGTTACATTATCTAATTTAAAATTATAAGAAGCATAAAGGAAAAGTTCAAGCTCCAGGAATAATCCAGTATTACAAGAACCAGTTATCAATTTTAACCCTTCTCCTGCTGAATATTTATCCATTCTTCAAAAAAAAAAGACAACTGATGTCGAGCCCCTAACTTTTGTAGGTATCATGCTTAAGATAAGCACAATTTTAGTGTTTGACATTGAAATTGAAGCTTTCCAAAACATTCTTTCAATTGGCACCACTACTCATGATAAAGAACAATTGTGCCAATTTATTTTGAAATCCATCCATTATTGTAGAAGAAATGCTCCAGACAAACACAATTTTAGTGTTTGACCTTGAGCTGTGACCTTGAAGCTATCAAAAAAATTCTTTCAAATGGCACATCTACTCATGATGGAGAGTGCCAATTTATTTTGAAATCCATCCATAATAGTAGAAGAAATGCTCCAGACAAACACAATTTAAGTGTTTGACCTTCAGCTGTGACCTTGAACTTTAACCTATCCAAAAAATTCTTTCAAATGGCACACCTACTCATGATGGAAAATAATTGTGCCAAGTTATTATGAAATCCATCCATAAATGTTGGAGTAATTGTCTAGGCAAATTCGAACGGACGGACAGCTTAACGCACTAAAGCACATACACCGACTTTTCACAGTAACAACTATGTCTCGCTCACCGCAATTGGGCTCGACAAAAACCTTTAATTTCTTATAATATTTAGATAAATTTTGTATCCAAACAATTCCTCATAATGCAGGTAGTGTACACAAAGATCAGCCTGCACTTCTGTGTATGCTAACCTTAGTCTATGCACCTGCCACAGCTATTATCAAATCAGAAAAATTCTGGGATCAGCATGACAAGGGTTAACTCACAACAAGATTCAATCTCTAAGACTAGTCAAAATTCATGATATATACAAAATTTCCAAATATTTAAGGGTTTTCAAGATTTATTGGGGACTCAAACTTTATCTGACAACACTTAGACTGGACACAGTCTTTTTGTTTGGACCTTTAATGTATAACATTTTTCTCCTGCATAATTCTTTAATCCAAGTTTATGTTTGTTCCTAGTGCTGAACAAAAACACTTCTTTTTGGAGTCAATGGACTTAATTGACATCTTTGTCCAACCATTGAAAGATTTAATTTGCCTTAAGAGTCTGGTAGCCAGACTAGACAACACTAAGAATGTATGAACACAAAAAAAATCCCTTCTTTACTTACGAAATAATTTCAACTGATTGTATGGATTTTAATCCATTACTCTTCAAAGACGCTTTTTGGTACCCTTCAAGAAAAACAATTAGGAAAACATTTAGGAAAATGAGGAAATTGCTTGCAACAAGCGATTTCTTAATTTTATACAATGTTTTCTACCGAGATAGTTGAAAAATCTAAAATTTCATAAACTTTGAAATGTTGTCTTCAATTCTTTTCAGTTTGAACCAGTCTAAAATTTTGCCATCTGGTAATGGGTTAATGCCACTTTGAACAGTATTTTAGATATATTGTGTCAGCCAGAGCACCTAACCGTGGCTCCATGTCATTTCTCACACCATTACAACCACAGCAAAAGTAGGACAGATTGATGCCTAATCCAGTGTTCTAACTCACGTCCCCAAAATTGAGAGCAAAGTCAATTATCAACTGAGATAAGCAAGCTTAGGCAATATTTTTTTGTATTTCCAAACTTTTAGTCATTTGATATTCTAGTAGGTAAAATATAATATCTGCCAAGAAAAAAACAATAGTAAGGTTGTGATTAGCTTACTATTGTTTATTGCTAGTAAATCTCTATACACCTAGCTGCCATTTCAAGATAAAGGCCTAAAAAGGAGCTGGTCCATTGTTTTCATGCATTTGCACCTTGTCCATGACTACAAGGTCTTAAAAAAATGACCGTCTAGCAAAGTAAAGAGACCTATAACCTCTTCCCACGCGATGACGATTTTAGAGGCCCATCAAGAAAAACTAGAGCTGTCGCCCTCAAGGGCTGACGAGAATACCCCCCACACCGCTAAAAAGGCTTTTCTATGAAGGAGTGGAATTTGAAGGGGCATTTTATGACCCCTTTTTAAGTAGGAGTGGAAAAGTAGCAATTATGAATGTAATTATGTTTTCAGCTTCTCCCCCCCCCCTCCATCCCCGTCCCCCCCCCCGATCGCGTCTTTCTTTTGCAAGTCTCACTCTCCAACACTTCTGACCCTTGAAAGCTATGTACCAAGTATTAGAGAGGACGGAATTGTTCAGTTAATTGTTAATTGTAAATGACTTACAGCGTTTTGATGTCAAACATGTATATATATACAAGATGATGTTACTTACCAAATTTGGTAACTCCCCTTATGGTTACTGAGTTTGCAATTTTAAATTTTGACTACTCCCCCCCCCATTAAAAAGTTCAAAATGGCATAACTCTGAAACTAACGACTGGATCAAGATGAAAATTGCAGGTGCACAACTTCATATGATAGGAAACAACCTGATAAAATTTCAGCAAAATTGGTCAAAAATTTTGGAGGAGAAGAGGACACAAAATTATGTCCACGGACGGACGGACGGACAGACGGACGGACAACCTGATTCCAGTATACCCCCCATAACTTCGTTGTGGGGGGTATAATAACTTGGAAAACATTGTAAAATGAAGAAATTGCTTACGAGAAACAACTGCTTGATTTTACACAATTTTGTTTACCCAGAGAGTAGAAGAAATCGAAGATTTAATAACCTTAAATTGTCGTCTGCAAGTCCTTTCAAATTGGACCAGCCTTAAATTGTGCCATCTGCTAATTGGTTAAACAATTAGACAGGATTGTGACATGCATCCAAACATCAGTTATCCATGTGTTTCTAATTTACCACAATTCCTGATCTTAAGCTGGCAAATTTAAAGTAGCAGGCTAAATCCCCATTAAGAAAGCTTTTGAAATGTTATTAAGAAAGTTATCCTGGTCAGTTATTAACTACAATGGCAACCGCATACAATGCTGAGGCATAAGTTACAATGAAACCACCTGCCTTGATTTTTACAAAAATTTAATTGTCTGCCTTCCCTTGAAGTCATGAAATGTTGACCCTTCACTGCAACGCTTAAACAGTTCACCCAGTAATACAATCCTTGGCACAAGTTTGCTGTCTAATGAACATATTTTTAGAATCGTAACAAATATTTTGATTCGTAAAGGATAAGAAATCATTTCAATATTAAAAGTGACGCTTATCATATTATGAGAGGTGTATTTTACTTTTCTGAGATTCTTGATAAAATTCTTGATAAAATATTGCAACAGATTTCTATTCCTATATACCTCCATACCTTTTCTACTTATTTAATAAGTGTTTGCTCAATTACTTAATCCATTCCCAAACAAAAAAAATTTAGACTGGTCCAAATTGAAAGAAGCTGCAGACGACAATTGCAAAATGATGTATTTTTAAATTGTTTTGTCTTTTCGGCTGGAAAATATTGTTGAAAATGAAGATATTGCATGATAAAAGCAATTTCTTTAATTTTCTACAATGTTTTCAAAAGCCTTTTCCTTGAGAGCATAAAAAGGAGGGCTTGTGTTGGAATGGGTTAAGCCAGAGTTTCAAGCTCCAAGATCTGATTATAGTATACACACCTTACTATATTTTGTCTTCTTAGACAAACAGAATTTGTTTACAGAATTCATTCCAAAATAAAATGGGTTTTTGAAACACTAATGCTTTGTAACACCATTTTTTTTCAGAATTTGAATCTTGATTGATGACCTTTGCCTTTTCAAATGACCTTGACCTTAGTATCAGCAGATGCATATCAATTAAGAGTAATCATCATGTCAAATACAATGTAACTTATAGAATATGAAACACTATTGCTTTGTAACAGCATTTTTTCAGAATTTGAATCTTGATTGATGACCTTTGCCTTTTCAAATGACCTTGACCTTAGTATCAGTATATGCATATCAATTAGAGTAATCATCATGTCAAATACAATGTAACTTATAGAATATGATAGTTATAGAAAATGTTAAGATCAAATGTGAGCATTTAAGTATAGATACAGACAGATAGACAATGGTGAAGCAATATGACCCTTATCTATTGACAAGAAGACTATGAATATTGCATAAGTGTTACGCTGGAGGAAAAATCTTTATTCTACTTTTTTTTCAACCCAAAAATCTTTCAAATGGCACATCTACTAATGATGGAGAATAATTGTGCCAAGTTATTTGAAATCCATCTGTAAATGTAGGAGTAATTGTCCTGACAAATTTGGACTGAAGGAAGGAAGGACTAGCATACTAATGCACAAACAGACTAACGCACATACATCGACTTTTCATTTTGACAACTATGTCTCGCTCATCGCAAGTGGGCTTGACAAAAAGTGCACAAAAGAGGTAGTGCATAATTTTATCTTGAATAATAAAGAGGAAATCTACCCACAGTTCAAGACAAATAACAACCCAGAAAGGAGAAGACAACAAACTTGTAAACATGAAGATGTTGAGACAGTGCTATAGATTTGGTCCGGAAGCCAGTGACATCCTGTTTTCCTGTTCAGTCCTCCAAGATAAAGCCAAAGACCTAGCCCAGATCCTCAACAGATCAGACTTCGCAGCAACAAACAGGTGTCTTGCACATTGGAAGATCAGAAACCACATAGTATACAAATAAAATCATGGGGAAAAGAAAGATGATGACCATGTCTCAGCCGAACACTTAACAACGCACATTCTGCCACACATTGGGCCAGACATTTGGTCCCACGAAGACAAATCAGGGATCTACTACTGCCTGCTTCCTGGCGTTACCCTGACTGAGAAAAAAACAAACATCAGCCACAGCAAGAAAATGAAAGGCTGGGTAACAGCCCTGGTAGCCTGGTACATGACTAGAACTGACAAGCCCTGACTACTTGACATTCAGAAGGTTACAGACCCACAGTGCAACAATGGGGTGAAGAACTTACCAGTCTACTGAAAGAACAACACACATTCATGGAAATTCATTTTTTGGGAGGGGATAGGTTTCAGACAAATAGACCAACAGACAAACAGATGGAATACAGCAAAACAATTTGCCCCTGTTCTTTCTACGTGGGGGCATAAAAAAAATTCACACCACTGATCTATTGATTTCTCAAATTTCACTATATAAGTACTTCTTATTTACTAAGATCTATAAGCTTATGATAAGGTTTTGATTTTGTGAAAGACCAATGCTTGCCAAACTGCAAATTCTTATAAAAAGTTTAACCTTGATATATGACATTGACATTGCCAGATTACCTTGTCCTTAGCATCAGCAGGTGCATATCTATGGAAGCTATCAATATGTCAAATATGAGCATTGTAACTTGAATTGTACAGATATTATTTAAGTTCAAGGGTTAAGTTTACAGCCAACAAATTGACAGACAATCTCTGGTAAAAGTACATGCCCACAGTGTATCTATTCATGGAATAAAAATTGATAACAAAAATATTTCTTGCTATATCTTACAACATCTTGCTATTATCAATTACTTAATTATGATATACATTACTAAACACAGAAACATTTAAATTGCACTGTTAATACATTCTCTTATATTTAAAGATAAAGTTGAAGGTTTGCCTCAATGTTCAACATTTTTATTCATAAATCATTCCCTACCCTTGCTCATTTAATTCTAATGTCTCTTTTAAATCTAAAACTTAACATATGGCACAGTATTTCCACAAAATTAATAAATTAATAAATGCAAACTATTGTAAAAATAATCATTTAACCCAGCCCTACGCCAAGGTCTTTTTGACGCTCTTTGGAAAACATTGTGGTAAATGATGAAATTCCTTGTTACAAGCAATATTTCAATATTCTCAATGTTTTCTACTCTAAAATAAAGAAATTAAAAACTTTAACTTGTTGTCTGCAACATCTTTGACTTTGGACCAGTCATAAACTTGTCATCTGGTAGTGGATTAAATGTGCTCATTCCTAAAACAGATAATAAAAAATCTACACGTAAATATAGAAGCACCAAGAAAACGAAAAATAACAATGAAAGCATTTAACTTCTAACAGCACAAAACTCCATATAACACATTGTTCAACACATGGTTTATCATAATACAGTAAGTGTAAATAGTAAAGAAGATTACCAATCTTCATAACGAGAGAAGTAGCTAATCTTTGACTAAAAGATTGCAGGCAGGTGCCAATACACAGCTGAGATAGTACTATGAGAATCAACCATCTTTACATATAAAATATAATTTGATATTAAGTATATCAATAACAATACACATATATAAATTTGATCTTAGACCTCCATTGTGACCTAAATAAGTATCAATCAAGCAGATTGCATTTCCTATCATGAGTATGTACAATTTGTGAAATATCATAAAAATTAGACAACAGGTTCAAGAGATAAAGACAAGGTCAACATTTGACCTTTCACATTCACATTTCACATATGACATTCACATTTGTGAAAAGAGACTTGTATCATGCTCGAAGCACTTGCTCCAATCCAATTGTTCAAGAGTGTAAAATATTATGAAAATTAGATCAAAGGTTTAAGAAATATAGTTATGGTCTAACAATAGCCTACATTTCTATTTTAACCCTTGTCATGCTGAACCCGGAATATTCCGGTTTTGGCAGGAGGTGTAGACAAAGATCAGCCTGCACATAAGTGCAGTCTGATCTTGGTCTACACCCCCTGCTTGAACTTTTCCTGTCAGGGTTATTTATGGAATTGATTTCTAAAAGAAATATTGATTTTTGAACAGCAAGTTCTATTAGTGCTTTCAGCCCTTTGATTTTACAGCAACTCAGTAAGGTAATTTATACAGCATGACAAGGGTTAAAAGTAATTATGGACACCTAATTCCACATGTCTATTTGTGACTAGACCTTTATACTAGCCCTTTTCCATGTTATATGTTTTACCCTTGAAAAGAGTTGCAGACAACAGTTTAAAAATTATAGAATTAATAACTTTTACAACTTTCTTGGTAGAAAACATTGTGAAATTTGAAGAAATTGCTCATTGCAAGCAATTTCTTCATTCAATACAATGTTTCTCTTGGGGGCACCTTAAAGGGTCATTGTGCTTGAATCGTAGAGTTATAAAACTCTGGCAGCCTAGCATTAATATCCGCATTAGTTGCTCTCGTTTCTGTTCATCATTGTCTCAAAAAATAAGTGAAAACAAAATGGAAATAAGAAAAAAGCAATTAAGGAGCCATGATTCTTTTAGCCATTCTCGTAGCATAGTAGGACTCTAATATGACAAGTGTACAATATTTTAGTGAAGGGGCTTTTGCTAGCTTTTGAAATTGAGGTGTTATTGTCTCCTTATTCATGAAATTTTAAGGGATGAAGCTGATTTCAATGGTGTCAAAAACATGAGTATAAGTTTCAAGACTTAAGTGTCAAGATAATTTTTCTTTTTTCTTTTTATGTTGATCTAGTTTAAGCTCACCTGAGCACATAATGCTTAAGGTGAGACTTTGTGATTGTAAAATGACTGTTGCCTATTGTGCATCATCAACATTAACCTAGCAGCCATAGTTAACTATACATAAAAACTAAATATTTTATGGTAATTCAAACGCCTTCAGAGATACATAGCTCTTCTTTTCGAAACAGGCCTCTTGCATTGATATGCATCAGTTGACAGTAAGATAAATGTTATCCTTAACCCTTTCCTGTTTTGAAATTTTCTAGACTTGTCCCAAATTCATAGGTTTTGCAGATGAAAATTTACAATTGATTTAATTTGAACAAGATGTGTTTGTGAAACACTATGCCCCCAAAACAGAAATTCTTTAGAAACGGGTGATTTTTATTTTTTATTTTTTTATTTGTTTCAGGGAAAAGGGTTAAAATTTTAACCTTGAACTTGATGAAATGACCTTCCCCAGTTGCACCTTGTTGAGACCTATCTAAATACCAAGTATTAGCATTGTAACTTAATCAGGGTTGAAGTAATATTAAGAAAAATGTTTAGTTGGCAGGTTAAGTTTTGCAGACAGACAGACAGACAGTCACATGGACACTGATAAAACAATATGCCCCGATCTTATCGATGCAGGGGCATAAAAATAACCATTCAGTAGGGTAGCAAATATTGTGGAAAAAAAAGAAATTGCTTGTTACAAGCAACTTCTTCTTTTCCAAAAATGTTTTCTGAAGTATAAAATCACAAGGACGTAAAAAACGGTGATTGTACAGGAAAGCGTTTAAACACGTCTTGTCAGTTGTTGAAATAAGTACAAAATAATTGTCAGAGATGTCAAGCAATTATCTAACTTTTCAGATTGTTCTTCAGAGCCTTGGTCTTTAAGAAGTACCAAATTGTAGTTCTGTGTGAGAATGAGTAAAACTTGAAGTCAGATTGTTAATATCAAAGTTCATTTTTGTCATTGTAGAATATCCTGAAGATCAGGAGTACTCAATGACTATTTTGAAAGCTAGAAGAGATAGTCAACAGACAGAAAAGAATCTCCTCCCATTGGAAGATCAGGAGTATTCAATGTCTATTTTGAAAGTTAGAAGAGATAATCAAGACAGATAAAGAATCTCCTTTTGTGGAAGATCACAAGTACTCAATGGCTATTTTGAAAGCCAGAAGAGATAATAAAGACAGATAAAGAATCTCCTTTCATGGAAGATCACAAATAGTCAATGGCTATTTTAAAAGCCAGAAGAGATAATAAAGACAAAAAAAGAAACTCCTCTTGTGGAAGATCACAAGTACTTTGAAAGAGATAATCAACAGACAGAAAAAGAATCTCCAACCACTACAACCTACCAAACACCTACTCCAAGACAACAGATGCAAGAAACATACTATGCAAGTCCACTTACAAGGACTAATCATTTCAAGTATACTGGTCAACCACACATGCAACAATCACAGATATGTATTCAGCAGCCCATATAAGAAAATTGGTTATCTCAACAACACCTTCAACCGCAGCAACAACATAATTTCCCACAGTACCAAGAACAGACAGACTTTGGCAACATATTTGGAGGAAGCCATGAACACCACTTCTCAACCAAATACAGATATTCAACAGGCATTGCATCAACAGGCTAACCCTTCAAAAGCTAGGTGTCATGCTTGCTGCAGGAATGTAGAGGTCTTGATGAAAGAAATGAAGGACTTAAAACAACAGGTAAACAGAAAAGCTTTCCTCATTGATTATTGTTAAAGCAAAGGCAAGTTCTGTTCAGCTGTTTCAGTAAAAACCATAATTGTGACCGAACTAAAATTTTGTTATCTGGCTGTGGGTTCATACTTCGTCACTTTTGATCTTTGTTTCAACAAAATGATCTTATGAACAAGGTGCCAAATTGTCACAAGATACGCCCGTCACACTGCTTCATATCAACTGGGGGTTGGAATAGAACTGAGGTTATTTTGAATTAATATTTTTTGTCAAACAAAGTATGAAAAACAACAAAGGGCATTAACTCATAAAATAGGCTAGGTAGAATTATGGTTCTTGTACACTACACTCCCACTTGGTGAGCTCTATCCATCCTTGAAATTTCATGATTCTAGCTATTATACTTTTAGAGATATACTCCGGACAAGATTCAAGTATAAAAAACAACAAAGGGCAATAACTTAAAAAAGAGGCCAGGTAGAGTTATGGTTCTTGTACACTGCACTCCCAATTGGTGAGATCTATACACCCATGAAGTTTCATGATCCTAGCTATAATACTTTAAGAGATATACTCCAGACAAGATTCAAGTATAAAAAAAACAACAAAGGGCAGTAACTCAAATGATAGGCTAGGTAGAGCTATGGTTCTTGTACACTGCACTCCCCCTTGATGAGATCTATACACCCGTGAAATTTCATGATTCTAGCTATTATACTTTTAGAGATATATTCCGGATAAGATTAAAGTATGAAAACAACAAAGGGCAATAACTCAAAAAAAAGGCCAGGTAGAGTTATGGTTATTGTGCACTGCACCCCCCCCCCCCTTGATGAGATCTATACACCCATGAAGTTTCATGATTCTAGCTTTTATACTTTTAGAGATATACTCCGGACAAGATTCAAGTATGAAAAACAACAAAGGGAAATAACTCAAAAAAAAGGCCAGGTAGAGTTATGGTTCTTGTGCACTGCACTCCCCCTTGATGAGATCTATACACCCATGAAGTTTCATGATCCTAGCTATAAAACTTTTAGAGATATACTCCGGACAAGATTCAAGTATGAAAAACAACAAAGGGCAATAACTCAAAAAATAGGCCAGGTAGAGTTATGGTTATTGAGCACTGCACTCCGTTTTGATGAGAAGAATATAACTGGCAAGTTTAAAGTCAATCGGACTTACAGTGACAGAGTTATGCTCCGGACAAAGAAGTGGACACCGCCCGGACGCCCGGACACCACGGGTGATCCCATAATACGTCCCGTCTTCGACGGGCGTATAAAAAGTGGACCTTTCACAAGAATATGATATATTGTGTATGATTTTGTGTATGAGAAGGATTGAGTGATTCTATACGAGTGCAAAAAAGTTGGCCTATCTGAACAACACATCTTGTGCAATGGAAGTAGATACTGTCTTTGAATGAATTGTACTACGCTTTGGCTTGCTGTCAGTTTCAGAATGTTATTTCTATTCAGTTAAAGGAAAACATCAAAGCAGCTATAGTAAGGGAGAATAAATTTTGGCAGCTGTAAAAAAGGCCATGTGGGCAGTCTTTACATTACAAGAGCTGACCACCTGCAGTATGAGGGGCCTACAAACAAACTAAACTAAACTTGCAAAACACCCAGACAAGCCCTACCAGTGGCCAAAAGGGATGCTGTCCAAGGTAAGGGGGTCAACAATTATGAAACAAAAGAGACATTATACATGTGGAGCATTATGTACGTAATTTGGTTTGTGACAACAACTTTTTTCCCTGAAAAGGAGCCCTTTGAGTATAATAATAACTTATAATTTTAGTTTAGATTATTTATATACTTTCTTATTGTGTTAGTTTATTGATTGATTGGAGTTTAATGCCACTTTTAACAGTATTTCAGTCATATCGCGGCGGCTGGAGAACCTCACAATGGATTCCTGGTATTTCTCACACCAGTACTACCACTACATCCTTTCCTAGCCTCCAGCTTCTATCCCACTTATGTTTATGATTAAGACTACCTGTTGTTGTTTTTGTCTGTATGGCTGCTCAAAACTTTGCCTGCCAATCGATCAATTTCCTGGTACTTGAGATGCTATTAAGGTAGAAAATGTACAAAACACCTGTAGGGCACTAAGATACACCTCATCAATGACCAACTGTTAAGATCAAGGTCATCAGGCAAGGTCAGTGTCATCTTACAATTGTTTGTTACAATGGGGTTTAAAGGTAGTTTAAACAGTATTCAAGTCAACAATGGATTTGTGGTATTTCTCAAAAGTACTACCATTAGATCCTTCTCTCAGCTGCTTATCCTACTTAGGTTTATGATTATTCACCAATGGATGGGGGACAAATATAGAAAAGAACGTATGAAAGAGTCTGACATGCTACCAACTTTGCTATGGCTGCTGCTGTGTCATTATACAAAATCAAAATTCTGTATTCTCTGTGTGTTTGGATAAGTATTTTCAAAAGCTAATCATATTTTCAATTACCCATGTCAATGCTGAATCCTTCTTCATAACAACAGAGAAAAGCTTTACTAAGATGAGAACTACTCTGAGAAGTTTCAGGAGCCAGTGGAATGGATTGAACCTTAAAGAATAGGACAAGCTGAGAATTGAAAATAATTTTATATGACTTTAAATAGATAAGTATGCCATTTTCCTCCGAGATCTATGGTAGGAGATCCTTCTGAAGACTACTAGAGTGGCAATTACAATACTGTTCTGAGTATATACAATGTATAAACACTTAGAACAATAGGCCAATCAACTCTCAAGTTGTACAATGTATAGAAATTTGGAACAGTATCACAATTAATCTTCAAAACTGCTTTCCTTTTAATTCCACACTTGTAGCCGGTTAGTGGTAATTATTCCAAAGCTAATGCTTTTAAGTAGATCAAAAAGATTCAAATTACATCCAATTTTCATTGTCTTCTGTAACAGCTTTCTATTGGGACGAGTCTTAAATTTCAAAAAACAGAAAAGGGTTGAACATTTTAGAACAAAATATATAGAAAGACATTTTTGTGACACATTAAAGGCCTTTACTTAGATCTAGACCTGCAGCAAAGTGACAGTGGGCCACATAAGACAGCCATTGCCATAGGATGTGGTTTAGTTGTAAAGTGGCCACCTTTGAAATAACAATTCATACATAGATCAAGTTGGAACTATAGTCTGAGTTATTGCTTGTCAGAGAAATTTTCCAAACCAATACCAGCACTTTGTCACTCAAATAGCACTTTGACCTATGACAATAGGGCATCTTGTTGGGCCATGGATAACATGTGTATAAAGTTTCAAGGTCCTAGACAAAATGTCTTATGAATTAGAGCATGGAAACGTTTTTCAATAAAAAATAAATACATGTATTTACTTTGACCTTTAACAAACATAATCCAAAAAGAATAGGAAATTTCCTTAGGTCATTGGTAACAACTGTATGAAGTACAAGGTTGTAGGTCATGTGTTTCTAGAGTTACAGCATGTGAAAGAAAAGGTCCATAGACAGACACACATGGACAGATATATATTGTGAAATGATAACTCCCCTCTACTTTATGGGTGAGGTATAATGGCAAAGTTATTGTTTATCAAAGTTGAAAACTGTTATAATGGTGGCCATTTTGATGGTCATCATAGATACAGCTAGTCATGGAAATCCAAACACCCAGCTCATTCAGGACATTGATGAGAGAAACCCATGCATGAATTCCAAAAAGAAATAAATTTACTTATTGTATGTAAAAAACAGGATTGACAGACAGACATGGGGAATTCTATAAAGCTCATGACAATTCCCTTTGGTGGGGCCTGAATAAGACCTTGCTAATTGAATTCATCATAAGAAGATTTGCTTATATATTATGGCTTTATGCCAAATATACACATTGGAGGTCAATGGGCCCTTTTTCTTGTCTAGTATAGCTTAAAATCATAACTGCATTTAGAAACCTTAATGAAAAACAATTCACTTCTATCAAAGCTGTGCTAGCTGTATTGATAAGAGCTTAGAACTATAATGCTGCCATGAGAAGAATCTGGAGGTAGGCATTATCTAGGAAGAACAAATGGAAGCTACTACAGAGCCACTTGTAGAACCTGAAACAGACAGAAACAAACATAATTTTTCACTTTCCTTATCTTATAAACCAGGATTTTTTTTTTATTTATCAAATTTGTCTAGAATTAATGTTGATATAAAGTCTTTAATTTATTACCACGTAACAAAATTTTAGACAGTTCAAATTAGAAAGATGATACATACCAAAATTACCATAAAAACTCTGTGCATAAATATTTTAACCCTTTCCTGTTTTGCAAAATTTTAGACCTGCCTGTCAAAATTTAAATTTTCAAAAATTGAAAGTGGATTTAAATTGAAACAAAAATAAACATGCAGTAGGGTAGAAAAAATTGTGGAAAATTTCTTCTTTTTCTAAAATGTTTTCTCAAGTACAACATTAATAAACAAGATGACCATGATGGTCCTAAATCGCTCCCCTGCGTATGACGGTTCATGGCTATATGATATAAACAAAATGGCAAAGCCCTCTGTCTAATTATTTTGGAGAAGATGTTTACAGATTTCTCTTTTAATCCTAGGTATATTGATGATCCCACCATATAGCACTAATTTCCTGAATATGGTAATGCTTTGAAGTATAGTTATCAATACATACAAAGTATAAAAGCTGTAAGCCTAATGGTTTAGGAGAAGGTTTTCAAAGATGTCCTTATTTATTCCTAACTAAAATTAGGGAATGCACAGAAAAGTGCTGATTTTTTTAAGTAATTTGGTAGAGGGTCAATGGCTGATGATATGTACCAAATATCAAAGCTCTAGGCTTTATGGTTTGGGAGAAGAAGATTTTCAAAGATTTCCTTCTTTATTCCTTTGTAAATTCAGGAATCGCACAAAAAAAGGGCTAATTTTCAGAGAACGGTAATTCTTTGAAGTATTTTGGTAGACAGTCAATATATAATGAATTGTACAAAACATCAAAGCTCTAGGCCTTATGGTTTGGGGAAGAAGATTTTCAAAGATTTCCTTCTTTATTTCTATGTAAAATCAGGGATCGCCCAGAAGAGGGCTAATTTTCAGAATACGGTAATTCTTTGGAGTATTTTGGTAGAGGGTCAATATAATATGATTTGTACTTGATATCAAAGCTCTAGGCCTTATGGTTTGGGAGAAGAAGATTTTAAAAGATTTCCTTCTTTATTTCTATGTAAAATCAGGGATCACACAGAAAAGGGCTAAGATTCAGAATACAGTAATTCTTTGAAGTATTTTGGTAGAGGATCAATAGATAATGAATTGTACTAAATATCAAAGCTCTAGGCCTTATGGTTTGGGAGAAGATTTTAAAATATTTCCTCCATTATTTCTATGTAAAATCAGGGATCATTAAGAAAGGGCTTATTTTCAGAATACAGTAATTCTTTGAAGTATTTTGGTAGAGGGTCAATAGATGATGATGTATACCAAATATCAAAGCTCTAGGCCTTATGGTTTGGGACAAGAAGATTTCCTTCTTTGTTTCAATAAAATCAGGGATGGCCCAGAAAAGGGCTATTTTTCAGAATATGGTAATTATTTGAAGTATTTTGGTAGAGGGTCAATACACGCCCGGTAATCTCGGGCTCCATCTCTTTTTGGAGAACAGTGCAAAATGGAGACAATGATACTTCCGATATGGAGCCAAGGACCGGAACTGAACAGAAAAGGTAAATAAAACTGTGCACCTCGCATACAATTTGATCTCCTATTAACCTATTATACATTTTCCCAAAACGTCCAGAGTTTCATACCACATAGAAATGATTATATTATCCGTTGGCGGTGATAGATTTCAAAAATAATTCCGTTTGTGAATAGAAACTTGAATCAAAGTTTGCACATCGGACCCGATCAAACACGAAAATGTGTGTTGAAATCGTTCAAATCCATGTAATCAACAGTTTGAAAGATTTAAACGGCAACGTCTGTGAAATGAATGATAACGTGTTGATATACAATAATGTTACCACAAAGAACTGCGTTTTTCCTACCCCTTTTGCGGATTTTCTTAGATGAGAAGGAGACCAGGATGCGGTGCGGGAGACAAGATTCAGAGGGAGAGGCGATGCATATAAAAGAATACAGTGAATGATTTTCTAGGATTGTAACTTTATGCATATTACAGGACACTTTTTCTTTCCCTTTTACACAGTAAATGTGTCTCTCAGACTCTCTAGAACAGCCATATTTATATCTGGTCTATATTTTTCTCCTTGCTCCAAACTGACTTACCGGGCCACAATGGTGAATATATAGTGAACGCGTAATAATGTTTGTAAATCTATTCTAACGAAACATTTTCAAAGAAAAACAAATACACTGCAACTCCTCTATAACGCTACCGGGCACAGCGCTGACTCCATTATAACGCGGGGTCCGCTTGGCTCCCAAAATTTGGGAGGGGGGGGGGCAATACGGGTTGCAGATGCTGAGATACGACGTTAATGCTGATTTGGTCGCGATTTTTTCATCCCGTCTTCGGCCCGCTCGAAGAAAAAGGGTTGCACATAAAAATCGATAATTACCCGAAGCCAGGTAAGTTTTTAACACCTTACGTGGACGGTCCTGGTCATTAATGCAATACTTCAGAGGTAATTGCTTTGTTTGATTGATGACATGCGTAGTGTTTCAATTTACAAAATCAGTTTGATTGTTTGGTCTTACTGTTTGACATTGAGATGATCAATGCCTTAGGTCTTTTATATCTTTGTAATTTAATATAGAAAAGGCACGCTGACCTCGGTATCCTTCAGTTACAAACCTTGAAGGTGGTGCGATTAAAATATCAGACTGTTTCACTCTCGGCGTGCTTAATTTTCTTCAGTCCCAGGTCTCAAATAAATGCGCGAGCGTGGAATTAGACAAATTGACTTGAGCCTACTATTTATTTCACTTCATAGTTTGCTGGTATCCGGAGCTCGTAGAGGATAGTAGCTTAAATAAAAGGGCAACAATGTGCGTTTAAAACAATCAGTCGTAGTTGCGACATTTTCGCTAAATACAGAAAATACGTGAATTTTGATTGTAAATGTCACAATATCGGAAGATTCTCATCCGAAACGGGATATATAAGTAGATTAAAATAAAATACCGTTATTTTTCCGCATTTCTTTCAGTAATCCGAAAATTTAATGCCATCCTGTATGATCAAACACACGGCAAAAATCTCGTCGACAAATTTGAAGTCAAGTTTTTTCGGGTACAGTTTATTTTATTCTGAGGGAGGAAAGGTGATCAAAGGTGCCGCCGCCAGATGTTCAGCTATTTATGGGAGAGTTTCCGGAGTTGACACGTGCCAGACGCGTACCCCGTGAGAATTCTTGCTGACCGAATTTTTTACTCTTGTCGTTATGAAGCCAGACATTCCGCCGTTTCGGATTTTTTTCGATTATTATGACCTTCATTTTTACGATTAAAAGTTAACGGCTATAAAGTTTAATCCAGTTTTGTATACGTGCAACTGGTCGGTTTAAATTTTCGATCCGTAAATGACTAGGTTCAGGTAGAGTTCTTTGTCGGTTTATTGTTACCGTATTTTTAACAATGGTAAAGAAATTAGACCAAGTCCATTACCGCGAAAGAGGTTCGAAGGTCGATCCACGCGACATTTTCTAAATGCTTCAGTAACCCCAGGTGTTCAACAACTCGTCGGTCTCCAAGGAGACGTCGCTTTGCGGAATACTTAGATTTCATCCCTTTTTGTGTAAGGATGGAAATATTTACGTCCGTGTAAAACTAAATTCAATTAGATTAATGCCGACGACTATCAAAATAATAAAACATGTCTCGGGTAAAAGTTCTAGCTTCTTAATATTGGGAGAAAGAGAACCACAATTTATAGACCTGTAGAAATAACGGATTATTCAATCCTGATAGACCGGGAAGGTAAGGTTAGAAATTAATTCTCCGCACGCTGCATTTCGTCGGTTTCTGCTAAAATCTCGTAACTACAGTTGTTTTTCATTTCCCGACTAGTAACTTGTATAGAATTAAACTTGTTACAGGAATTTCATCACGAATTATCGGGTGTTTGGTTCCGATTCCGACGGTTGAAAAAATTCAGTTACGGCGGGGGGGGGGGGGGGGACACAGCGTTATAGCATAATAACTCCACTTCTTCCGCTGTTTCATTTCTTGGACCCCACCAACAGCGTTATAGTGGAGCTGCAGTGTAGCTAATTTGAGAATTCAGGTCATCCTAAAATTTGAAAAATACGCTAGGTTCTTAGAAATATGTATAGCGGAAGGAGTTCAGATCTGCAATAAACGGACGTTCTGTGCCTTATACGTTGTAAAAGCTCTATAACAACACCGGTGGTTTATTAGAATTTTCACACTTCTTTAAAAAGGGGTGGGTGTTAATTACAGGCTACAGATGTTAAGACGGAAAAAAGGGGTGCGAAGATTTACTTTGACTGCAAAGAGCAGGTGGTTCATGACTAGAATGAATTTACAGTATACATACTATACAGTTAGTAACATCGTGAAATTGACATTTACATCGATCAAAACCATTCAATATCACTCACACAGCGCTCCAATCATTCATTCCAATCATTCACTCAAACCAAAAAAACGCTCAAAATAGTCAAAAAACATATGACAACCGTCCAAATTGCGCAGCATTTCATTCAAATCAATAACAATTTCCACAATTTTTACTGGCAGCTGTGGGTTTTAAAGCGTCTAATTGGTCCGTGAAGACACACGGACACAAAATCAATATTTTTATAAAAGGAGGTAAAAATATCGCAAATTGGACGAAATTAGCGATCTTGGATTACATACTTTTAATTTCATTCAAAACTCGCTCCTCCTGCTCATTCAATTTCATTCCGAAATCATTCCCAAATCATCCAAACATTGTCAATTTCACGGTGTTTTAACTTAAGCAGTGAAGTTTTTTACCTTTTGACATAATCTAGGATACAGCGCCTTCTAAATATATTTAGAAGAAAAAAAACTTTAAGCAAACCAATTATCTAAGCGCCGCCGTCATAGCGCAGTTGGTAGCGCGTCGGACTTTCATTCAAAGGTTCCTGGGTTCAATCCCCGACGGCGGCAATACTCTTTCCGACATTTGTCTACCATCAATGGGCAGATAATCGTAAGCCTATGTGGGATAGCAGCTGGAGGCTAGGAAAGGGTGTAGTGGTAGTACTGGTGTGAGAAATACCAGGAATCCATTGTAAGGTGCTCCAGCCGCCGCGATATAACTGAAAGATTGTTAAAAGCGGCGTTAAACCCCATTCAAACAAACAATTATCTAAGCATTGAACCATCACAAAGGGGACATTTGATTGAGAACAGTTACATTCGCCCTCTATTAAATTCATTGTGGCATTGATTTGTTTGGGATTGGGGTTTATTACAGGTTATAAGTTCTCCGAAAATTATACAAAAAGGGTCGGCTTTGACGTCCGAAGAGGGGCTGGGGTTACATAAGAGTATGGGGTTCTATTTGAAGTTTTACAGTACATTTATATATGCATCGCCTCTCCCTCTGAATCTTGTCTCCCGCACCGCATCCTGGTCTCCTTCTCATCTGATAAAATCCGCAAAAGGGGTAGGAAAACGCAGTTCTTTGTGGTAACATTATTCTATATCAACACGTTATCATTTATTTCACTGTCACTGCCACTTAAATCTTTCAGAACTATTGATAACATGGATTTGAACGATTTCAACACGCATTTTCGTGTTTGATCGGGTCCGATGTCCAAACTTTGATTCAAGTTTCTATTCACAAACGGAATTATTTTTGAAATCTATCACCGCCAACGGATAATATAATCATTTCTATGTGGTATGAAACTCTGGACGTTTTGGGAAAATGTATAATAGGTTAATAGGAGATCAAATTGTACGCGAGGTGCACAGTTTTATTTACCTTTTCTATTCAGTTCCGGTCCTTGGCTCCATATCGGAAGTATCATTGTCTCCATTTTGCACAGTTCTCCAAAAAGAGATGGAGCCCGAGATTACCGGGCGTGCAATAGATGATGATATATACCAAATATCAAAGCTCTAGGCCTTACTGTTTGGGAGGAAAAGATTTTTTAAGTTTTTTCACTCCGTTGCCATGGCAACCAGAGTTCTTCAAGGATTTCAATTCTTTGAAGTATTTTGAAAGAGCATTTCTGTGAAGTTTTGTTGAAATTCCATGGTTAGTTTAGGAGGAGAAGATTTTTTTATAATTGTGAACGGATGGACGTACGGATGGACGGACGATGACCGATCACAATAGCTCCCCCAGAGCACTTTGTGCTCAGGGGAGCTAAAAACACAGGGACATGAAAAAACAGGGATTGATCAGGAAAGGTTAAAAGGGCTACCAAGAGAAACCTCTGTCTCCAGCATGCCTTTACTCATAGGCCAATCCAATTTCACGATAAGTGAAACATAA
Source organism: Fragum fragum (assembly GCA_946902895.1). NCBI lineage: Eukaryota > Metazoa > Mollusca > Bivalvia > Cardiida > Cardiidae > Fragum > Fragum fragum. The sequence continues at coordinate 6,917,864 of OX336370.1, read as the reverse complement.
GTAATATTCAACAATGGTTTTCTATTTTGAACAAGGTGCCAAATTGTCACAAGATACGCCCGTCACACTGCTTCATATCAACTGGGGGTTGGAATAGAACTGAGGTTATTTTGAATTAATATTTTTTGTCAAACAAAGTATGAAAAACAACAAAGGGCATTAACTCATAAAATAGGCTAGGTAGAATTATGGTTCTTTACACTGCACTCCCACTTGGTGAGATCTATCCATCCATGAAATTTCATGATTCTAGCTATTATACTTTTAGAGATATACTCCGGACAAGATTCAAGTATGAAAAACAACAAAGGGCAATAACTAAAAAAATAGGCCAGATAGAGTTATGGTTCTTATGCCATGCATTCCTACTTGGTGAGCTCTATCCATCTATGAAGTTTCATGATTCTAGCTATTAAACTTTTAGAGATATACTCTGGACAAGATTCAAGTATGAAAAACAACAAAGGGCAATAACTCAAAAAGAAGGCCAGGTAGAGTTATGGTTCTTGTGTACTGCACCCACCCCCTTGGTGAGATCTATACATCGATGAAGTTTCATGATCCTAGCTATAATACTTTTAGAGATATACTCTGGACAAGATTCAAGTATGAAAAACAACAAAGGGCAATAACTCAAAAATAGGCCAGGTAGAGTTATGGTTTTTGTACACTGCACTTCCACTTGGTGAGCTCTATACATCCATGAAATTTCATGATTCTAGCTATTATACTTTTAGAGATATACTACGGACAAGATTCAAGTATGAAAAACAACAAAGGGAAATAACTCAAAAATAGGCCAGGTAGAGTTATGGTTCTTGTACACTGCACTCCCACTTGGTGAGCTCTATCCATCCATGAAATTTCATGATTCTAGCTATTATACTTTTAGAGATATACTCCGGACAAGATTCAAGTTTGAAAAACAACAAAGGGCAATAACTTAAAAAATAGACCAGGTAGAGTTATGGTTCTTGTGCACTGCACTCCCACTTGGTGAGCTCTTTCCATCCATGTAATTTCATGATTCTAGCTATTATACTTTTAGAGATATACTCCGGACAAGATTCAAGTATGAAAAACAACAAAGGGCAATAACTCAAAAAATAGACCAGGTAGAGTTATGGTTCTTGTGCACTGCATTCCCCCTTGGTGAGATCTATACACCCATACAGTTTCATGATACTAGCTATAATACTTTAAGAGATATACTCCAGACAAGATTCAAGAATGAAAAACAACAAAGGGCAATAACTCAAAAAATAGGCCAGGTAGAGTTATGGTTCTTGTGCACTGCACTCCCCCTTGGTGAGATCCATACACCCATAAAGTTTCATGATCCTAGCTATTATACTTTTAGAGATATACTCCGGACAAGATTCAAGTATGAAAAACAACAAAGGGCAATAACTCAAAAAATAGACCAGGTAGAGTTATGGTTCTTAGGCACTGCACTCCCCCTTGGTGAGATCTATACACCCATAAAGTTTCATGATCCTAGCTATAATACTTTTAGAGATATACTCCGGACAAGATTCAAGTATGAAAAACAACAAAGGGCAATAACTCAAAAAATAGGCCAGGTAGAGTTATGGTTCTTGTGCACTGCACTCCCCCTTGATGAGATCTATACACCCATAAAGTTTCATGATCCTAGCTATAATACTTTTAGAGATATACTCCGGACAAGATTCAAGTATGAAAAACAACAAAGGGCAATAACTCAAAAAATAGGCCAGGTAGAGTTATGGTTCTTGTGCACTGCACTCCGTATTGATGTGAAGAATATAACTGCCAAGTTTAAAGTCAATCGGACTTACTGTGACAGAGTTATGCTCCGGACAAAGAAGTGGACACCGCCGGGACGCCCGTACAACCGGACGCCCGGACACCACGGGTGATCCCATTATACGTCCCGTCTTCGACGGGCGTATAAAAATGGATATTGATTACGAGTTTCAAGAAAGTATTTTAAATTTTGTAAGGGATACATGTATTAGCAAGGTTTAACTATGTCACGCTGATGTAGTTGACAAGGATACAAAAGTAATGGTGGCATTTTTTTTTCTACCAAAAAGACAAGCTAGAAATTAAATGACAGAGTATCAAAGAGGAACAATAACTTTGTTAGAAAATGAGAATTTTCTTGCAAGTGACAGACTATATCTTATGGTATCAGGTTTTTAAAGAAATCTTGGTAAAATAATGAATTTGGTTTGGTTCTTCTAGGTTAAACAACATTCTAAGGATACTAATTTAAAGGATTGTCACACAATCCCACTTTTTGACTCCATGAAGTAAAATATTTATGGAACAGGTTGTAGGAAAAAAAGAAAATGCTTGTTACAAGTGTTTGCTCCTTTCTCCACATGGTTCTCTACATTATTTGATATTTATGTATCGAATTAAGCACACTTTAAAACGTCATCAGCACTTTTTTTCATTTTGGACCTTTATTTACCTCTGTTAAAATGTAAACTATTGTTACACTTACACATAACATATCAATACTCCACTCCATCATCATCATCTGCGTCGCTGACATCGCCAGACACTAGAAATACGTTCATACTCTGACAGCAAACCATACACTCTGTCCCGCCACTTGTCTCATTCCCTTGTCCTCCGTATTTCTTTGATCGCAGCTCACCGACGTATTCCCGCCTCTTCATCAATATATAGACTAGTAATCCAATTGTAATGACTAGCTCCAAAATACTCCCAGCAAGACAAAGATAGATAGCAATGCCAAAAGGTGAATCTTTAAATTCTATCAAAACATGCACTGAGGCTGCTAGGCCTAAAATTCCTGAAAAATATTCAAGAAAATTTGGTTTTTAACCAATTTCCAGACAGAAAAAAACTGGACTAGTCCAAATTGAAAGTATTTGCAGACAACAATTTAAAGTTTGTGAAATTTTACATATTTTCTACTTCTGGGGAGAAAACATTGTATGTAAGCAAATCATTTTTTCTTGAAGGGTGTTGAAAAGCGTCACTGTGTTTGAGTGGGTTCATGCTTTTCGGTGAAGTAAAGAAAGTTTTGGAGAATTAACTCTAGATCATTTGACTTATAGATCAGTAAAATTACTTCAAATATGAATTCACTATCTGGGATGATTTAACCCATTACCAGATGGCAAAATTTGAGACTGGTCCAAATTGAAAAGAGTTATAGACGACAATATAAAGTTTATGAAACCTTAATTTATTCAACTTTCTGGGGAGAAAACATTGTGTGAAATGAAGAAATTGCTTGTTGTAATCAATTTCTTTATTTTTATAATGTTTTCAGAATTATTTTTCTTGAGGGGCGTCAAAAAGAGTCATTGTGTGGGAATGGGTTAATCCTGTCTTGGTTCACTTTGCTAACTATTAACTATGGCCTAAAGTGAAAGGAGTTGCAGACAACATTTTAAAGTTGATGAAATTTTAGATTTTTTCAATTTTCAAGATGGAAAACATTGTGTGAAAAGAAGAAATTGCTTACTACAGGCAATTTCTTCATTCTACACAACTTTTTTCAAACAGTTTGTCTTTACGGGGCTAAAAAAGCATCACTGAGTGGGAATGGGTTGATGTTCCATGTAATATAAATGTTAACCTTTGTCAGACTGAACCCGAGATATTTCTGCTTAGCAGAAGGTATAGACAAAGATCAGCCTGCCAATATGTACTGTCTGATGTTAGTCTACACCACCTGCTTGTCCATTTTAAGCAAGAATGATTTAGGTGCTGAAATACTATTAAAAGTGGCATTAAACCCCATTCAATCAATTAATCTTCCTTGAAATTCAGGTGAGCTACTAGGAGTACTCTTGCTCTCTTGTTTCCATCAAAATGAAAGAATGTAGGCAATTTTTCTTGTATATCCATAAGCTGTTTTAACCTCTATGAATTCCTGTGAGATTAGGCCTAAAAAAATTTTTTTCAGCACAACTTATAGTTCATTAGCGTTTTGTACTACTTAAATTTACATAATCTTGATGTGATTTTAATTCTCTAATGAAACAGTTCACCAAATAATACAAGATAAGCTTTCTTGATTTTTTTGTGCAAAACGGTGGTAACTCAAACTTAAACTTATTTAATATTCATCTTACACAATTTTGAATAATAACTCAATAAATGTCTAGAGAAAAGGATTTTAAAGTTGCCTATATTTCTAAAAAATGTCTTTTTACTTTAATTTTATTCAGTTTTTACCTCTTCTATAAAGAAAGTTAAAAAGTGAGTAACAACTGTTTTGCACTAAGCCCACAAGATGTTATCATGCGCACGAGAGAGAGAGGCAATGGATTCTAACCACTTTTACCCACTTTTACAGATAGGTGGACTGGGGCTATGTCTGTAAAGTGCCCTACCCAAATACACTACCCACCTCAGGTAGGACTCAATCCTGTGACAATCAGATTAAGAGTTAAGCACACTTACCATTCCGCCAGCAAGCCAGAGGAAATCAGGTCATCTTAAAATAAATAGTTACTAAGATAAGCATAATAAGCAAATCTTACCTGCCAAAGGTATGAACAAAATCAGGAATCCTCCACAACAGCCAAAACACTGGTGTAATTTCTGAGGTTTGACAATTTCTGTGAACCTAAAATTGGAGCACCAACACCATCCAGACATGAAGAACGCCAGACATATAACCAGGGAGATTATGAAAGCAGCATATGCTAGTCCTCCTACAGTAGTGTTCACATCTACAACAAACAATACAACAGGGGGAATGATCTAAATCTCTGAATAATCCATTCTGACATAATCCTTCTTTTCTATGCCCCTAAAGAAACAAGGTTTGGAAAAAATTGCTGAAAATGAAGAATTATAGCATATAACAATGATTTTTACCCAAAAAGTTTAAGAATTTCAAAATTCTGTGATCTGATATTTTGTTGTCTTGTAAGAAAGTTTCCTCATTTTCAAAAATAATGCCGATGAGTAACTACAACAAGAGTTGTCTGAGGACAACATAGCTCAGTTAAAAGGGTTCTCATCACCTTGGGGATGTTATTTGATATAGGGTTAAATATTAAGAGCACATGTTCATAGAGTCAATGATGCATATGTAAAATCTGAGCATCCTAGGATGAAAAATGACAAAGATAGTTATAAAGCTCAAATTTGATGCTAAAGTTATTATAAAGGGTAAATGATTTAACCCTTTCCCGTTTTTGGAAATTTTAGACTAGTCCAAATTGAAGGAGGTTGCAGACGACAATGAAAACTGGATGCCATTTGAAATGAAACCATCCTATATAGTAGAAAATATTGTGGAAAAAGGAGAAATTGTTTGTTACAAGCAATTTTTTCTTTTTCCACAATGTTTTCTTGAGTATAAAATCACAGGAACGTGAAATCCTGTATTTGAATGGGAAAGGGATAAATCACATGGTCAAAGTCATTGTCTCAAATGGAAGCCAATTTTCCTGGTGAATACATGTGAGAAATAGAAATCCCTTGTTTCAAATAATTTCTTTATTTTACACAATGTTTTCTACCCAGTAATGTGAAAAAAAATTAAACTTTCAAAATGTATAAATTATTGTCTGCAACTCCATTCAATTTGGACAAGTCTAAAATTTTGCCATTTGGTAATGGGGTAAAGAAACCTAATTCTTGTTGTGTAAGTCTAGCAATGAAGTTTAATCAAGAGAAGTTAAACAAACCATTGACACCGAAGAAATCCCCACATTTATAGCCTGGGTTTTGTTTACAGCATATTGGCAATGTCCTATTTCGAAATTCATCACAGCGTATTCCATCGATCCAGCTTTTGTGGAAGACACCCACACCCATCAGTACCATGGGTATTGCTGTTGTTATAAACAAAACAGCTGCGGCACCACCATTCATCGGCATTTTGGTTTGATATGAATACCCTGTAATGCATATCTAAAGATTAAACCCATTCCTATTCAATCCCTGGTTTTATGTCCCAGTGACTTTATGATTGAGAAAACATTGTAGAACAAGCAATTTGTAACAAGCAATTTTTCTTTTTCCACAATATTTTCTACCCTACTGAATTGTTGATTTTCAAATTAAATCCACTTTAAATTTTCGTCTGCAAAACCTTTGAATTTGGACAGGTCATGGTGAATAAGAGCCCTTTAAGAAATTAAAATCAAAGGACAGAAAGAACAGTAAAGGGGCTATTAATGCAAGCTAAATAAATCTATTTGAAACTTGATTTTACACAACATCGGTTTTAGGGACAACAGGTGATGTAGACTAAAATCAAACAGCAAGTATGTTCAAGGTTCAGCATGACAAGGGTTAATTTCTATTAGTAATTTGGCCATAGATCAAAGATTTCTTTCATTTTTTTTAATAAAAGACTAGATGTATTTGTGAAACATCTTGCCTCGTAACAGCCTTTTTTTTTAAAACCTTTTCCCAAACAGCAAAATTTTAGACTGGTCCAAATTGAAAATAGCTGCAGACAACAATTTCAAGTTGATGAAATCTTAAATTTTTTCATCATTTTGGATAGAAAACATAGTGGATAATGAAGAAATTGCTTAACATAAGCAATTTCTTCATTTTCCACAATGTTTTCCCAGTCTTTTTTCTTGAGGCGTGTAAAAAGGAGGGATTAAGTGGGAATGGGTTAAATGAGACATCAGCTTGATAAGTGACCTTGACCTTGATGGATGACCCATACTTTACAACCAACGAATGCCTATCAAATATGATAATGAGCTATGTATCTTCAACAGTGTTTGAGCAACACCAATAATTAATTTTTTGTATTAGGTTGACCTCAATAAGTGACCTTGATCTTTATGACTTTGCCACCAACTGATGCCTTTTAACCCATTCCCACTCAACAGAATTTTACACTGGTCCAAATTGAAAGAAGATGCAGACGGCAATTTCAAGTTGATGGAATTTTAATTTTCTTCGTCATTTTGGATAGGAAAACATTTTGGATAATGAAGAATTTGCTTGTAACAATATTTCGTAAGCAATTTAGCCCTTTTTTTTCTTGCATGTGTCACTTTAGTCCTTTTCCTGAACAATAAAATAGCCAAATATATTTCAAAATTATGTGTAAAATATATCACTTGAAGCTTGCCTTTGAATATTCAACTGTATCTTTAATCTTATATGACTTACTCTGCACCATATCAAAAATATGACTAATGCAGTGAGTTGACTGATATTCTTTCTCTAATTTAACCCATTTCTGTTCAATCCATGTTTTTTTTTCACATCCCTGTGATTTTCTAAATGAGAAGACATTGTAGAAAGAGAAGAAATTGCTTGCAGCAAGCAAATTCTTCTTTTCTATAACATTTTTACCTGTGCTTGAAACAAGCAATTTCTTCTTTTTCTATAATTTTCTACCAAACTAAATGGTTATTTTTCAAATTAAATGTCCTTTGAATTTTCGTCTGCATAACCTTTGAATTTGGACAGGTCTAAAATTTCAGAAAACGGGAAAGGGTTAACCAACCACAAAGCCAAAAATAAGGCAGACCTATCTTCCATTAGCAAATTGATTTTTTGTCTACCTTGTTCAAACATGAGTGTTGGTATTACTCTTATATTTCACTGGAATTAATTTTACCTAAGTGAGTATCACAGGTCTAACTATGGTTTCATACTCATAGGGAATTGATCCCTTCCATCCCATACAGATTATTTGGAAGGGTAGCTGTGGGTTGCTGGGATGTTATAGCCCTTTTTCTGATAATCTGCTCACCAACAGATTATTAGAAAGAGTGCTACGATATCCCAGCTGGTGGAAGGGAGTCAAATTACAGTTCCCTATGTCAAATACCTCAGAAAGGTGTATACAAATGATATTGGGTACTAAAAAATAGAGACATAAATAGAGACTGCCTCGATGGTTGAATGGTATAGGAGCTTGACTCGTGATCTGAAGGTCACGGGTTCGAGCCCCAGCGTCACCGGGGTGTGTTCTCGGGTAAGACACTTAATAGCCAGCCCCAGTCTACCCAGCTGTAAAAGTGGGTAGCAGTGGGGTTCAGCCACTGCCTCTCTTTCAGGGACATGAAAACATCTGGATTGTGAGCGTATCACCTGCCAGTAATACCCGAAAGGGGAGTTAGGCAGTATAAATAGATAGATAGACATAGAATAACATGTATATCTATGTCTCTGTGAAAAACAATGAATAGTATACTTCTTGAATGTTGGATATTTCAGAGTACAATGGTAGGTGACCAATTGGGGCTTTCAATCAAATAAACAGTTGACCAATGAAATAAATCATTTAGACCAGAAATAAGTTTTGAACTCCAACATTGGTTGCCTTTTGTTGACCTTTTTTGTTGGTTTGGCGTAACTACAGCTTTTAAAGATGTAATTATTGTCAAAACTCAATTATCATGCATACCTATGTTATCGTGCATGGCCCCTAAGGAGCCCCAGTGAATTTTGGTGACCTTATTTTTCACAGGATGTTTTGTTTTTGGGGCCCATAAATGTTGCTGTGAGAAACACCCATACCATACAGCACATCTAGCTTAAACCCAGAGGGATGCAAAATTGACCCCCATTTCTCAAAATAGGGGACAGGGGATAAGTTTAACATGAGTTTTCATAAATCTAAACTAAAACTTACATCAAATAATTCTTCTAGATTAATTGTTTAAAAGAAAAGATGGATGACAAAAATTGAAACAATAAATTTGCTTCTTTTTGGTTGTCATAGACACTCTCTTTTGTAGGATGCATGATAACTGCAGAAGCAATCCAAATTTTTTAAAGGGTCAACAAGGCAACTTTCAACATAAATTTCATGTAGAAGTTTAGAATAGAACTGGACAAAAACTTTACTAAAAGATAAATGAAATGTATATAAGATATATAAAAACTATTTCATCAGATAAAAATCATTTTTTGATTAGTACTGAACCTCAGGTTCCTTACATGCACGATAATTGAGGTGAAGAGTATATAGCTTTCAAGTCACCTACATTATTGTTACATGCTACTTGACATAAATTTTGCAAAATAACACCGCTTCCTGTCAGAGTTGATGGGCGTAGCAAATGGAGTAACGGGGGGGGGGGGGGCACCAATTTGTCAATTGAGCATATCAGGGTGACACTAACTGTGATATCGTAGCCCTCTTACTGATAATCTGCCCGCCCGATTAACTCAGTTGGTAAAGCACTCGACTTCAAACCTCAAGGTCACAGGTTGGTATGGGCTGACAATATCAAGTAAAACAACTAATTGTCTTTCAGATGAGACGTTAAACCGAGGCCCCGTGTGACGATGCTATCCAGGAACCAGGTGGAGCTCTCTGCAGTTTCGTCCTGTATCCTTGAACTATCCCCTGTAACAATTAACCGTCTCCTGGGGGAGTCGCTCATATGGGCATGTGCTACGGTAGCGACGATAAATAAAACGGAAAAACACATGATAATCTGCCGGTCCTCGCCAGCAGTTTATCAGAAAGAGGTCTACGATATCGCAGCTTCGTGAACCCGTGCGCGATTATTCGTTACACTAATATAAATAATTAAAATATCGCGAAAACACGTGAAACATGTTATTAATAAAAAATCTTGTTTATTGAAGTAAATGAATAAAAGATGTAAAAATATTGAATGAAAGAATATTCTGGCAAAACAAAATGTTTGGCCTACCTCTCACAATCAAATTTTACACCCCAAATTACTCGACTCCTTGTTTAGACTGGAACACAGACTGACCTACTGAAAGGGGAAGGTATTTCCTGTTCAAAAATTTCAAAATATCACGACATTACGCAACATTTTTTTAAATTTTTAGTTCATATAAATATCTTTTGAGGGAAAAGTAAACAACGTAATCGCTCTTTAATTATTGCGGTAAGCTGTAGCAGCAAATTTCTTCATTTCCCAAACGTTTTCCACGATTGTATTTCTTCAGGGCATCATTATCATTTGTTCAAGTTGCACATCTTCGTCCCAACGACCTCATCAGATCATTTGAGTTCTTCCCAAGTAGAGCATATGGAATTTATAACAACAAATTGATTTTTTAGTGAAATCAGCAGATTTAAAGGGAGGAAGGCCTATCGATGTTTCTGAAACTTAGATAAAATGTTCCGAAAAATACACACAAAGGAAGCTTTAAATACTTTAAGTTGAGTCAGGTATTGTCTTGGTGGTAATCTTATTGGCCTAAAGTTGCTTTTTGTTGCTATAGGCCTATCGGAAAGGTTCAGCGGAATTCCAGGTTTTTTAAATATATCACAGAATTCGGGTGTCGACATCAAATGACCTCATTTGCATACGACACAAAGTCAACTGAAGGTAACAAATTTACTAGCGAGACAGCCAACGTCCTACTTCATGTCACATGAAATTGTTAGCACAAAACTACGGTAAGTGTTTATATTTGTAATACCGCCTACGACAGTTTTGGACTGATCTTTATAGAATTAATGACCAGCTAGCGAACATAACTCCTGATGACGCAACGATGACGTTGGTGTGATGTAATTTAAACTAAATTTAAGGTAACAACGGTTATTCGCACCACGTGAATGATCATATAGACGGTATTTGCAACGGTCTCGGATTAATCTAAAATTAGATTAATAGCCTATGTAGGCTATTAAGGAATTACCATGCTTTTTCCGATAAGCGACCTCAGATTTTTGCAAAACTACTTTTCGGCATATTGTATTCAATTAGTATACGAGAGGAAATAGAAATAATTAAAATCTGTGACACGTGAAAAACATTGATACCTACCTTAAACACGAAGAAAAAAAATCGTGAAAATGACATTAAAGATGATATATCTATACCAAATTTTCACGAAAATCTGTTCAGGAGCCACTTGAAAGTAAAATAATGATTTTAAAACACCCATATAAATTGCCCTAATGTTTCGCGCGGAAAGTTGCAATTGGTTTTGGGACGGTTGATCGGTTGACCTGATGTAGAAGGGTTGACCATTCATCTAACTATGGTCATGGTTTATTCGTCATTTCCCTCAGTAAAACTTGAATGATCCAGCTCATGTAACTTGATAAAAGTTTAAACGACATGCTGCATTAATGTTAAAAGGACCTCTGAAACGTAAAAGTGTAGCTGAAAAGGTAGCTTATTTATTACTTTTGGTCGGCGATAAAGGTCGCGACATTCAGTCCACATGGACTGACATCAGTGAAGAAGATGCGGATAAGTTGGACACTTATTACACAAGCCATGATTTCAGTCACACATGCAGCCCAAGCTAAACCGAATATTCGCTCGTTACAAATTTTTTAATGAGTTCCAACGTAACGACGAATCGGTGGATCAATTCAATTCCAAACAAGGATTGCCTTATTGTTACGGTATTTTTTTTACTTCTTTGCCTGGCCGTGTCTGTGCTATTATTCACCTTGGTCCTTCTGAAGTCCCGATCAGTTTTAAGACAGATACTGGCAGCTCTGCAGTCGTACCGCCTTTGATCCTCTTTCAAAAACTAAATTCCAAATGTTAAATGAAAAAAAACAGAAACTAGGCTTACTTCCTACACAGGAGATGCACTGCTTGTTAAAGGAGAGGTTGAATCGACTCTTAAATACAAAAACGAAGTAAAAAAAGTAGAATGTTTCATTGTAGAAAGTGATTCATTTTCCTGCTAAGCTTAAACGCATCCGTTGACCTTGGTTTTCTCACGTTGACTTACTCGTTGGAAAATAGTTCTATACAGTCACTTGACAGACAAACGATCATGACAGAATACGAGAACTTGTTTAAGGGTATAGGGGTAATATCAGGTAAATGTAAATTGTATTTGAAGCCGAATGCTGTACCTGTAGTTAATGCTAAACGCATGGTACCAGAAGCGCTCCGATCACGCTTAAAGAATGAACGAAGTCGACTAGAAAACAACGGCATTATAAAAAAGATCTCAGAACCTACGGATAAGGTATATTCTTTTGTAATTGTGGAAAGCAAAAGACGGGACAGCTACGCATCTGTCTTGACCAAAAAGCGCTCAATGAAGCCATACGAAGACCTCATCATCCGACGCCGACATAAGACGACGTTAAGTCACGACTTACAGATGCCAAATTTTTCTTGCTACTAGGTATAACTCATGCTTATTGGAGCATAGAACTTGATGAGAAGTCATCACTTCTCACAACGTTTAGTACGCCATTTTGTCGCTATAGATGGTTAAGATTACCATTAGGAATTTCAGCATCCTCAGACTATTATAATAAAAAAGTCAATGAAATTTTCAAAGGATTGACTGGCGTGACAGCAATCTTAGACGTTATATTGGACTATGGAAAGACAAGAGCATGATTCAAATCTTCGTTCAGTACTCGACAGAGCTCAGAGCAAAGAAATCAAGTTAAATCAAGAGAAACGCATAATAGGTGTCACCGAAGAGCCGTTCTTTGGACATCTAATTACTGCAAATGACCTGAAACCCGATCCTTCAAAGGTTAAGATTACACAAACATTTTGTAAGTTCCGCAAAACCGACAGGAACTCGAAACTGTTCTTGGTATGGTTAATTACTTACAGAAGTTCTCCCCGTTCTCCCCAAATTTGGCAGACATGACGGCTCCTATGAGAGTACTATCGAAAAAAGATATAGAATCTGTATGGGATGATGTCTAGACAAAAGCATTTTATAAAAATGAAAATGGCCGTAACGCAAAGTTCAGTATTAGCTTATTTTGATGACAAAAATTCAGTAACCTTGGAATGCGATACTTCAAAACAAGAGTTGGTGCGACAATCTCCCAGGACGGAAGACTGCAGGCATACTCGTCAAAGACCTTGACACCAATAGAACAGGGCTATGCAAACCTTGAACGCGAAATGCTAAGCATCCTATTTGAATGCAAGCGTTTTCATCAATACGTTTATAGAAGGCGCGTCACAGTAAGATCTGATCACAAACCGCTTTCAGCTATAATAAAAAAAACATCTGCAGTCCCACCACGTTTGCAAAGAATGATGCTGTAATTGTAAAAGTATGACCTTGACATGGTATACGTAAGCGGAAAGGACATTCCAATTTCGGACTTGCTTTCCCGACAACCGTCGACATAAACTGATCCATTTAGCATTGAAGGTCTTGATTTGCATGTGCATACTATTCTCAAATCATCTTATGTCACAGAAAGATGTCATATGTCTTGATGTCATAAGAAACTCATACAAAGATGACGGTCAGATGATCAGACTGTCCTTAAAAACATTCCTGAGTTCTGGAACTATAGGGATGAGCTTTCAATCGCAGAGGACCTAATATTTAGAGGTCAAACTATTGTTATTCCAAAGTCGCTAGGACATGATTCAGTCAGCGCACTCGTTCACAAAACAGTGCAAAGAGCTAAAGATGCATTGTATTTTTACCAGGAATGACAAAAGAGCTTACTAATCATGTACTACAATGCAGTCTATGTCAAAAGTACAGACAGTCGAACGCAAAAGAGCCTTTAGCTCAGCATGAAATAACAGGCCGACGATGGCAACAGGTTTCAACTGACATTTTTACGCTTGACAGGAAAGACTATTAATTGACTGTAGATGCTTACATTAATTACTTTGTACTTGATTACCTATCCGATATCAAAAGCAGCACTGTAATCCGAAAATTAAAAGTACATTTCTCTACATTCGGGGTACCAGAAACTTTGAAAAGTGACAATGCTGGTCAATTTTCTTCAGAGTTATTGAAAGGTTTTTCAAGGGAATGGAATTTTGTTCAAACATTCAAGTCCTATAATTTCCCAATCAGAAAATGCCGTTAAGATTGCGAAAAGGTTTCTCATAAAAGCCAAAGAATCTGGTCAAGATCCCTATATTTCACTTATGGAATATCGTAACACACCTCTTAGCCGTGGTCTCTCTCAATCGCAATTATTGATGGGTAGAAGGACAAAATTTATATTACCCGTGACAGACAAAAGTCTACAACCTGAAAAGTTGATCATAATAAAGTGAAAAAAATCAAGCAAATTCAGAAAGGGGAGCAAAAAAAAATATATATATTATGACAAATCATCAAAACCTCTTACGCCTCGTCAAAAAATGATAAAGTATACATGCAAGTAGGAAAAATTGAAAACCTGGCAAAATTACTGATGTTTATAATGATCTAGATCATACAATGTACAGGATAAGGATGGTGTTAAATATCGACGAAATGGGAGATTACTCAACCTAGCCCGGGAAAGTGCCCTAGAAACAAGCAATACCTCCAAGAACGCATGCCAATCCCAAACAAATTACAGAGTTCAAATTCCCCATATTCCAAAAGTGACAAATATCAAATCCTGTTTTCAAATTAACCCCTGTCAGGCAAGGACAGGCAGAGTCGTTAAACCTAATAGTTTATACATGGGAAATGACTGGAAATAATTCGATGACCTAATTATCACATGCTTACACGATTTACTTCATACTTCTTTAGTTACATTTAATACAAGTAGATATGTTTTGATTTTACAATTCAACTTCTTATGTGAAAACAAGGGGGTGTAATGGAATGATCCAGCTGCTGTAAATTGATATGCATGCTGAATGCGTCACATTTATATTGTACATAGCCTATTATCCAATTATAGTAGTTGATTCAGCTTTGTATCAAACACTTCATTGTTTTACATTAATTAGTCGGTCTGTTGTAATTCTGTGCCTTTCACATTAGTGATTGACATTAGAAGACAAACAAGAAAACAACGCATGTGGCTTTTTCAAGTTTGCATTCTGGGGAAAGTATTTGTCAGAGTAGGACATGTAGCATGTCTTAGCATAATTTAGTTAAAAAGGATAGTTTTTTTATGATGTAAGTTGTCTTTTTTTTTCAAGGTGCTTGTTGTGTAGATATAAGGACTGGCGATGTTGTTCGCTCGATTCGCCTATATCGCTTGATTGATGAAGGGAATGCAATTCCTCCATTAAGCCCTTTCCGCGCTCGCCTCCTTCAATTAACAATTTTTACCTTCACTATCATGGAATTAGAAGGTGTTTATACACTTAGCTCTCAAAGGGAGATAAGATAAGAAAAATTACCAAGTGCCGAAAAATAAGACTCAAACGAACATTTAATACTTTAAGTTAGGTCAGGTATTGTCTTGGAGGTTATCTAAAAGACCTAAAGTGGCTTTTTCTGGTTATATCGGAAAGGTTAAGCGGAATTCCAGGTTATTTTTAGATATCACGGTCGAATGACCTCATTTGCATATGACCCAGTCAAATGAAGGTAACAAATTTACTAGCGAAACAGCCAACGTCCTAATTCATGTCACTTGAAAGGACTGATCTTTACAGACCAGCTAGCGAACATTACTCCTGATGACGTAACGATGACGTTGGTTTGATGTAATTTGAACTAGATGCAAGGTTCTAACGGTTATTCGCGCCACGTGAATGTCCTATAATCTTCGTAACTGTCTCGGATTAATCTAAAAATAGATTAATAGCCTACGTAGGCTTTTAGGGAAATCTTTTTTTCTGATGAGCGACCTCATATTTTGGCAAAACTACTTTTTGGAATATTGTATTAAAATAGTTTATGAGAGGAAATAAAAATAATTAAAATCTGTGACATGAAAAAAACATTGATACCTACCTTTAAATTGGTTAGCTTATCCAATATCAGACATACGCATAATAATCAGCTATTGCCATGTAAATCATGATAAGTCATGTTTATATAGTTTAATCATAGTAGAAATGTGTCTTTTCACTGTAAAGAGTTAATGACTTGGAGAATGGCCACTATTGGAAAAGATGATGGACTATTTCTTTTAAAAACAGTGTTCTAAAGTAAGTTGGTTCAGCTTAGTTTAAACATATTTTATTACCATGGTAATACATGTACATACAAAAATCTATACTTTAGAATTGAAGGACAGTGCAGGCAAATGGGGTTAACTATACTTTCTCATAATTTAGATTTGGCCATCCCCTAGCGGAGGCTTACAATCTAAAGAGTATGTGCAGAGATCTATGACGCTGAGATATTGAAAACTGAATTCTACACCATTCCAATCACAGTATAGTTCAACTGTAATTGCAACGATACGCAGCCAACCAAAAGAATGCTACATTTTGAGAACACCTTGCAGTTTCCGGCTATGAAGTGCAATTCAGATTTAATTAGTATTACATGGCAAGATAAAAAAAGGCAGTGAAAAGATAGAAAATATATGACCTTTGATTTGTATTGGTTGATGGTTGGGACCCAGGTTTAGAAACAATAATAGGTGATGTCTGATATTCAATTGAACCTCTTGGTATCCTTTATAAAAGTTTGCATAGCGAGAAAAATGGTTGCGTTGTCGTCATAACAGAGTTGTTCAGAACCAAGAAGTAAAATATCTTTGTTCAAAGGATGAATAATGCATAATTCGCCGAATAATTTAAGGCGAGCTGTTGTATATAGAGCAGGAGTAATTTTGTGTTTGTTTTAAGAGTATTGGGGGAAGAGCAGTATCATGACAGCAAGGAACCTGATAACACTCTTAATCAATACTCACATTACTTTCTGAGCAGCATCGACTGATTCTACAGCGTGTAATTGAATTCTCTTGATTTTACTACAAATTGTTTTATATTGTATATTCCAAAGTGTGTTACATGCGAGAAGAAAAAATACCATAAACTTCACCCCGCCTTTTCACCTACTCCAAAATTGTCAATCTAGAACCACTTTAATCTAGCAGCACGCTTTAACTAGTTAAATATAGTGAATATAGAATATTCGTGGAATTTTTATGTCGAGGGGGTTTTTGTAGTCGGGTAGTGTCTGAGAGGTGGTTATACTGCCTTGACGTACTAGCTAGCTTTCATAGCAACGTAATCAAGAGTTTGCTTCGGGACAAATAGGTCTCTGGTTCGAGTCCCGACGGAGACGAAACATGCCATAAAAATTCATCCCACAATTTGACTGACTCCAAAACTGTCCATGTAGAACCAACTTTTATCTAGCAGCCCGTTTTAAGTAGTAAGTGAAGAGCCGCTTTCAATTTGATACAAGTTTGATAATTGGATTTTGCCTAAAACTTTCGGCATGGTGACGTCGTCTGGATTTATATTAGTTAGCCCATTTTTAAGTCTGTTAAAGCTCAGTTCAATACTTTCTAAGAGCATAGCTTTGTAAACGCACTTAGCACAGTTTTGCCCTTACAAATTGTTTTGACGTATTCATGATATTGGTTGTTGTTCTTGTCACTTGATTATCTATGTTGAATTTAGGCTACGTAGTGTCGACATCTGATAGTCATGAATTCTAGAAATAATGCTTGATTCCGCTGAACATTTGCTAGATACCGACAAACCGGGCCCTTCCGCTCATCAAATAACCCTGAAAGTAATATTTGGTTTCATATTAAAGTTTTAAATGTCCGTTTGGGTTTTATATTTGGGCATTAGTGAAGTTTTCTTTTAAATATCGATATCTCGTAATACATTTGTTCTGTCCTTGACAGCTTGTTTACCACCTTCATTGGACCAAGTTTCAGAGCACTTTGCATTTGTCGAGGTCTGAGGAATGGGTGTTTGTTGGGATGCAACAATAGAAGAATGATATTTGACGGAAATAACATCTTCCTGTTTAAGACGGCAAACAGCAACTAGTTTGCTATCATTGGTTAAACAAAAGAGTCAGTCAAAAATAGTATTAAGACATTGACGATCCCACTGAATGATTGAATCCATCACGAATAAGATTAATAAAGTAGAAAAACGAGTTAGATATTCGTTTAACCATCGAATTTTTATCTTAGATATTATCAATGAGGAAGATTGATTGCAGACCAACTGTCGGTGTCTTCATTCCGATCATATAATATATACTACTTAGAAGTTGATAAGCATCGCTTCTTAGATTATTATCATTTCTTAATTAGGATTATAACTATGGAACGTTGAAACTTGGTAGGTGCAATAAACCATGATTAAGCAGGATATTGGACGAATGGGGGCCTTAGGGATTAAGGTTGACATGTCCAATTAAACCTTCTGAAGTGTAAGAACCGTAGTTGTCTAGACTTGGCCATCCGATTATACATGTATATTCTTAAGCATTTTTGAAGATATGCTGTGTGTGGTTTGTGCTACACAGCCTATTTTCTCTGCCTATACTCGTTCTATTTCTTTGTCTATCTCTGTCGCAAAATGCAATTCATGCAGGGATATCCTAGGCCTGTAGTCTTCGCGTGTGTGTTAACGTCGGATAAACTTTGAACCACTGGTTCCTATTTCTGTTCACCAATGAATCTAGGTTCTGTGTGATACACGTAAAAGACTTGACTCTCATCCGTATCCGTTATTTGCCCTGGCTGTACTATGTGTATATATTTCGTAGACACTAGAGAATGTTGAAAAATCCCTCCAGATCCCTAGCCTCCTTACATGACCTGGACGGAACTACAAGCGGCTTACGTCGAGGGGATTGTTAGGTATACGCTGGCCTGTCCAAGTGATCAATTTAACTTAGTACGATCGCCAAAAAGCTAAGATGGAAGCTGATGTGAATTTATTATTATATTATAACAACAGATCACGTATATACCATAAACACTAATTTATAAGTATTTGTCTAAATGTAAAAGTAGAGTTTATGCATGTTTTTTAGTTTTCAAAAGCACTTGATACTGTTTGGCGTTCAAGCCTTTCCCAAAAATTACTTAATTTGGGATTTGGTGGAAATTTCTTCAAAGTTGTAAAATACATGTATTCTAAATCAAGATTTTAATTAAAAAGATAATTTCATATCTCAAGAAGGTAATTATGACAGAGGGGTTGGCCTAAGTCCGCTATTTTTTAACGTATGTATCAATGATATTAGTGACATCACTGATCTAACTACTTCTGGCCCTGTTGTATTGAACTTTACCAAAATGAGTTGCTTGATATACGCCGATGATTTACTTTATTATCAGAGAATAAAGAAATTGTGCAAACCTGTCTTTACTCTCCGTATGAGTACTGTGACAAATAAAAGCTGCCATAATTGATCAAACTACTTATGACCCTGTTATATTGAAATTTTGAAAGCATGTCTTGACTCTCTGTATGAGTACTGTGACAAATTGAAGCTGAAGATAAACAGAAATAAAGTTGAGATTTTTAGTATAAGAAAAATTAGGACTGAGAATCTAATGTTTAGATTCGGTAAGTCGAAAATTGAAATTGTGGATAAATATAAATATCTTGGTATTCTACTTTCAAACAATGGCAATTTCAAACTTGCAGTGGAACATTTGTACCAAAAGAGTTTTTTAAGCAATTTCAGCCTGAAAGTCAATTATTTTTGATTATGATTTGATTGATAATTCCTTGAAATTTAAACTCTTTCATACTCTTGTACGGCCTATTCCAACTTATTAAGCTGAAAATTCCATTTGAAAGTAGACAATAAAACCAATTTTCTCTAGGCAAACTACCTTTTGAAAAAAATCATAATGAATTTTATAAGAATCTATTGGTTCTTCAATAAAAGGCATCTAACCTTGCTTCTAGACTAGAATTCGGTAGAGAACCGATATTAAACTTTTATGTAGTCAGTCATTCAAGTACTATTATACTATTCTCGTTTATCTCAGCTTCCAGATGATCCTTTACTTAGTGAGGCTTTTTGAACTAGACAATTAAGTCACTCTCTCAAGATGGATACAAAGCATGGTATTCCTGCATAAATAACTCTATGCAAACATTTTCTTTCATTGAAACTGAAGTACGATCAAACGACATTTCTGGTATAATATCCTCTAGCTATTAATCTAATAAAGTGAATAATGAACTGCCTCGTCTTAGAACTCAAACCCATGTTAATAAATTACAAAACTTTCAAATATTTACCCTTTTTTCTTGTTACAAAAGTATTTATCTTTTTGACTCCCAAAAGATAAATCAAAGAACTGAAAGTACTGAGAAGGGGGAATGCGCTGAAAGGGTCATAACTGTGTTATTCGGTTCAAATTCATTTATTACTTTTGAGTAAGCCTCCCCCCTTTAAACTTAAACCAGCATTCCCATTGTCTAAACCAATTCCCAGACAGTGACGCTTTTTAAATGACCCTCATAATGAAAGCTTTGGAAAACATTGTGGAAAATGAAGAAATTGCAATTTCTTCATTATCCCAATCTTTTCTGTCCAAAAAGATCAGGATTTTAAAGATTTCATCAACTCACAATTGTCGTCTGCTACTTTCTTGAATTTGGACTGGTCTAAAATTTTATGTTATTGGAATGGGTTATAAGCTCGTGTCACGCACAGCAACATAAGAATTTTCGAGCATAACATTCTCCTTTTGATCAACTGTAATACGTGAACTCCTTTTAGAATCTTGAAAACAGAGAATAACAGCTTCTACAATAAGAAATCAATGACCTCGATGATTATTTGACCTCAACTCGGCCAATTCTGTAACGATAATACTAAACTCACGTAGATTTTCACTTCAAGTTTAAGGTTATAAGTGGAAATTTGCAGAAATGTGCGGAAACTTGTTTCATGGTGATCGATTTGAAATACCTGTTTAGACATAGGACAAAAGAATATCTAAAGCGTTGTGAGTAAAATTCCAATGAAAAAAAAAGACGTTAACGTTATTGTAACGTTATTGTTTGCACACGGTAGTTTTGCCCTTTTCATAAAAAATCCTATAATACGATGAAGATAGTATCAAATCATCTTCGGCGCCCTGAGGTCGCGCGATTTCCTTATTCGCTATTCGGCTTTAGAACCGTAAAAAATCTGAAGTAAAAAGGACCAAGCTGAAAGCTAGATGACAATTGTTAAAGGTTTGATGCGTCATTATTGATTTAAACTTGTAACTAACGACATAATAAAACGTAATTATTTAGTGAATAAGTAGAAACCGGAAGTTGATATGTTAACATTCTAAATTTCAAAATATTCTACTTTCGTTTTGGATCTATTTGATTTTCAGTGGGTAAAGGCTGTAAATCCCACAATAATCGTGTTTACTTGATGCCTACGCCCTCCCTTAATCGCCCTAGAATGTTTTAAAGCACTGGATGTCGTGATTATTGTAAAAATGAATTTTAGACCTGAGCCATTTTAGTAAACATTGCCTATCTATGGCCACATGACTACCACATGTCACTTGAGATCACGTGATTACCAAACACGGGACGGCGAATCACAAAAAAAAAAAAAAAAAAAAAAAAATACTGCGCTGATTATTACCCATTTTTCAATGATTTAAAGCAAACTTAAGCATGTTTAGAAGTCTATAAACGATTTTTATATCATCCTTTAAAAGTGCCATATTATTGCCTTAGGCTACAACTAACTGATTGTCCGTGGCAAGTTGAGATGAGAATTAAGTAACCTAAGGTGTATTCATAATTAAGAGATCACGTGATGTGTGTTATCAAGAAACCCGAAATGTCTTGTGTTCATTTTGCGGTTTTGTTTAATCTAAGTTGGAATTGCTCCGCATATTCCAACTTAAAAAAAGAACTTTCCAAATTGAGAATCAATGCTCATTTTTGCTTATTGAGCAAGGTCGTTACTTTAGACTCCAGATTCCTCATGATCAGACACTCTTTGCTATTTACAATAAACTAGATGACGAAGAACATTTCATGCTTTATTGCACAAAATACTCTGCCGGGGGGGGGGGGGGGGATTTTATTTGATAAAATGAAGATTGACTACCTTGATTTTCAGCCTGACACCGAGACATCGTTGCGAATATTTGTTAATTTAATGAATTCAGAATCAGTTGAAGAACTGAAATAGACACATATACATGTGACCTTATCATAACTTCTATTAAATTACGATAGTTTCAGTATAACGTTTATTTATTCTTTGGTATTACATTGTGTTATGTTCTTTGGAGGACACCCACTATGTTATGTAGGTTTTCTGAATAAAATCTTGTATCTCGTAACTTTAAGTGCAGATTAGAAAGTAGTGTCTAGGTGTTCTCGGTTATGAAAATGTTCGAACTGATTCCATACTTATTAGCCGAGAAAGTGCCACAATGTGAAAGTGGGTACTTCGTAATTCGAACGCTCTTTATGTTTCATGCCTGTAAAATCATTAAAAATGACGTGACGGTTTTTGAAGGACAATCACGCCCGCGAACATAGCACCAATCATGAGGTTCAGGCTTCAATCCCTGGTCGCGACAAACATCTTTTCCGACCTTTTTCTTCCGCCGACTTAAACAAAGTCGAACAGTACACCTTACCAAAGAACAGTTACTCTTTGAATTTCAATACAAAATCGTATATCAGAATTAAATATTCAGCTAATGTTAAGAATAATATTGTGTCACGGCTAAATTCACAAAAATCATGATGATTGTTTTATTTCGAGGAGTGATTTCGATTATTTTGACGGTGATTTCGGTAAATCGTCGAACCCGCTGGGAACCATTTTCTAAATATAGCAACAGGGAAAACCAATACATTTACTTTCGGTTTAGAATGTTTTCAAGCCATTTTTAATTATTTCTGGGCTTCGAAGGTCTACTTTTATGTTTGTTATATTGAAGTACGTACTGGTTTATCCCGAAGTTTCCTGTACAACCCTTTGATTTTACATCACCGAGATTTCATTATTTGAGAAAACATAGTGGAGAAAGAAGAACTTTGAATTGCCTCTCATGCCACAATATTTTCTACCTGTCTAAAATTTCAAGAAATTGGAAAGGGTAAAATGAATTAGGTAATACAATCATTTTAGTTAAAATCTTCAGTAATGGGATGTATAAATTTCAGATTTAACTATTTATAGACAACAAAAATTTAGACTTGTCGAAATTTAAAGAAACTACAAGTTCAAGTTATTAAAAAAGTTAGCCTCCCATTTAGGGTAGAAGACAATGTAAATGAAACTTGTAAAGCTCTTAGCTAAGCCTATCTGCGATATTATAGCCCTCTTTCTTACAATCTACGGCCTGGCCAGCAGATTATCAGTTACAGGGCTACCATATCGCAGCTAAGCTAATCCTATCCAATCAGAGAGAAAGATCCTCAACTCTAAAGCCCTAAAACAAATGACAAAATTCTAGATTGAATTTGATTGTAAGAAAATGCAATTATAACCCATTACCACACCACACAATGCTGCTTTTCTCAAAACCTGAGAAATATGTGTATGGAAAACTTTGTATGAAAAGGAGAAATTGCTTGCAACAAACATGGGTAGGTATAAAAAGCAGACCAAACTCTGCAGACCCGCAGACTGCAGACCAGCAGACTGCAGACCAAAGGGGTATAAAAAGCAGACCCAGTCCCTGCAGACTGTATATACAATGGTGATTTAAAAAACATTATTACATGATATTGGATATGTGAGATAGTAGAAGTGATAATGGGTTATTAGCAGAGAATAAAATAATTTGATCAGAATTCGTACATCACCAGGTGTATACTGGACAGAATATATTTTATTTCATAAATTTTATTATTGAAGTTCATTTGTTCATAAATGGATTATCAATTTGTTGTTGTTGCTCCTGTTGTTAATGTTGTTCTTTTTGTGGGTTATGTGTGTTGGTTTTTTGTTGTATTTATTTGGGGGGGGTTGGGGGGGCGGTAATTAGAAACCTGACTGGCTTCATTTTCTCTTCTTAAAAGTCTAGTTTGTTCAATTTGAAAAAAAAGAGATTGTAAGTCAAATGTGAATTTTCCCTTTTCATTTTATGTTCAAATAAGGGTTTATGCCCTGACAAAACTTTCTTCTTAATCTACAATAAATTCTTAATCTAAAATTCAATAAAGAAAACTAGCTATAAAAAAACACAAAAATTCATTATAAAGCATTTGCAGCAATTTAGGTTTGCATATATATGGACAATAACCAAATTTCATAGGAATCAATACTTTGAAACTTGTGGACCGAATTCTGCAGACTATTGTTTTGCATTCTACAGACCAACTTGACATCTTGTATTAGTTGTACTGAGGCTAAAACCTATTAATCACTTCTTTTTGTGTATAAACTTGTTAGTCTTTAAGGATAATGGCACTATTACAAATAATATTTTGCTTATACACATTTAGCCTACTGGTAATACATGTACTCTACACAATTTTAACTAACATAGAATATGGACAAGCTACAACAACAACAACAACACAGTTTGTCTGATAAAGGGATAATATCTGTTAAGGTGAGATACACGTCTTCAGTCTGCGGGTCTGCAGAGTTTGGTCTGCTTTTTATACCTACCAATTCTCATTTTAGCTCCTCTGGCTGAAAGCTAAGGGAACATTGTCATGGCGTAGTGTCTGTCATGTGTCTGTCTGTCCATCCATCTGTCTGTCCGTCCAAAGTCTACCACTCTTGTCCTCAGTAAGTACTAAACAGAATTTAACAAAATTTCACATAAATGATCCTTGGGTGACCCTTTGTCAGATTTCTTCAGAAAATTTTCGTTCGATGAAAAACATGGCTTTAATGGGTGGGGCTATATGGTGAAAGCTTTAAGAATCTTCTTCTGAGAAAGCAGTGGATAGATTTAAACCAAATTTCATAGAAATAATCCTTGGGTGAACCTTTATCAGATTTCTTCAAAGAATGTTTATCCGATGAAAAACATGGCTTTATTGCAGGGGAGGGGGGCTTTTTCCATATATGCTGAAAGCTTTCAAAATATTTTCAGAAACCAGTGGAAAGATTTCAACCAAATTTTAAAGGATTGGTCCTGGGGTGACCCTTTATCAGATTTCTTTAAAGAATTCTGTTGAAAAACATGGCTTCCATTTTTTAGACCCTTTATCAGATGTATTCAGTTAATTTGATGGGGGTACTTATATCAGAATATATTCTGAGAACTTTGAAAATCTTCTCAGAATCCTAGAGATCTATTTCAACTAAATTTCAAAGGAATTATCCTCAGGAGACTCTTTGCAGATTTCTTCACATGATTTTGATAGGTTGGAAACATGGCTTTTATGGGTGGGTCTAATGTCCATATATGAAATACAGTGAAAATTTTGTAAATGCCTTTTAATCTTACTTAACCCATTCCAACTCAATCCCTCCTTTTTATGCCCCTCAAGAAAAAACTTTGGAAAACATTGTGGAAAATGAAGAAATTTCTTGTATCAAGCAATTTCTTCATTATCCAAAATGTTTTCTATCCAAAAAGACGAAAAAATTCAAATTCCATCAACTTGAAATTGACGTCTGCAGCTTCTTTCAATTTGGACCAGTCTAAAATTTGCTGTGTTGGAATGGGTTAATATATGAATTCTACATAACTCTACTTGACTTTGTAAAACAGTGAAAAGTTTGAAATGATTGACTAGAACTATTTCAAAGATCTCAGTGACTAGATTTATTTGCCAGAGATGGCTATAAGATGATTCGGTTTATATTGAATGCTGAAAACATCATTTGCTTAATCAGTATATTCAGGCCTGTGGAGCGATACAGCCACTCAAGCGCCTCTAGTTTCACAATGAATTCATCAATATTCTATTCTTCATGGTCGTAAAAAAGTGTGATTGTGTGGTAACAGGTTCATATCTAAGTCACACAAAGAAAGTATTGTGTCAAAGCAATGTGAATGAATACTCACTACATATCTTTGTGTAGAAAAATATGTTTAACCCATTACCACATGAGATAGTGTTAGGCTGATCAATATTGAAAGAAGTTGCAGACATCAATTTATAGTTTATTATATTTTAGATTTTTAGCCTGAGATTGCGTAACAATCTGAGGCTAAAGTTACTATGGTAAAATTTCAGCCCATGCAGAGCTTAATGTAAAACATTTAAGGCAATAAATACAATCTTTTTCGACATGGAAAGTAGATCAGACCGAATTACACGACTGAATTTGGCAAAATCATTAAAAATTTATAAGTGAATGGACAGAAAGAAAGGAGATATATAATATATTGGACAATTATTAATCATGTATAATCATATATTGTTAAAAAAAAATAAGGTTTTGTTTGTTTGATTCGGAAAAAATATTACTTTTTCTATAGTTACAGTATTAAAATGATCCAGTTAGACAAAGTTGCTGTAAAAAGCTGATAAGCAAAGCTGTTGGTTTTACGCATGATTGGAATGGTTTGTTCTTCGGATCATATTCCAGTTAGACAAAGTTGCTGTATAAAGCTGATAAGCGAAGCTGTCGGTTTTACGCGCCATAGGAATGTTTTGTTCATAGGATCATATTCACCAACTTATTTTATTATTAATGTCATTTCTTGTTATTTTTATCATTATTTAGGGATGATGGCAAGATGAAGTGGCATACTCCAATAATATAAGTTATGTTCCACGTTATAAGTGTGAAATGTGATGGCTTCCAAATCAAGTCAAGCTGTAAGTTTTAATCCATTACTAGATGACAAAATAATAGACTGGTCCAAATTGAAAGTAGTTGCAGACGACAATTTAAAGTTTATGAAATTTCAAATATTTTCAACTTTCTGGTTAGAAAACATTGTGGATAATTAAGAAATTGCTTTTTACAAGTAATTTCTTCATTTACACAATGTTTTCTGAAATTGTTTATCTTGAGTGGCGTCCAAAAGCATCATTGTGTGCAAATGGGTTAATTGGTATAGTCAAGTAATATTGACATAATTAGTACACAATGCCTCATTTTGATATCTTAACCTTTTATTGTAGTGCAAAATTTTTGACCTGTCCAAATTCAAAGGTTTTACAGCTGACAATTGAAGTCAATTTTGTTTGAAAAATATTCATTCAGTAGGGTAGGGTAGAAAATATTGTGGAAAAAGGAGAAAACAAATCTGGTTTCAAAAGGACAGGCAGAAGGTGTAGACTAAGATCAGACTGCACTAATGTGCAGTCTAATCTTTGTCTATACCTCCTGTTAAAACAAGAACATTCCGGGTTCAGCATGACGGTTGAAAAAGAATTTTCTTGAACAAACTAACATCAACAACTGAACCCATTACTTCGAAAAATAAGTTTCTCCTTTTCTCACAGTATTTTACATAACTATTTTTTTTCTGAGTGTAAAATGCAGATTTTGAATGGGGAGTGTAAATGTAAGTACAAAAAAAGTTGTATTACTGGTAAATATATGTGCTGATATGAAATATTTGGCATGAGGTACTCATTATCCCATATAACATAAGTTATTTTATATACTCCTACATGTCGCATAGAAAATAAGTTATCTGGTTACAGGTACTCATTATCCTGCATAGCATGAGTTATTAGGTATAACAGCACACATTACTGGTTATCCATAAAACAAAAATTATTGGGTATACTGGTACTCATCCAATAGAAAATAAGTTCTTAGATCTTCTAGTACTCATGATTTTAGGGAACTTATACCCTTGAAGATGACCTGAAGGAGATTATTCAGTCAAATAAAGACATTCTAGAGCTTCTTGATAAAATTGAAGCCCAACAGAAACAACAGAATGCCAACAAGGAAAAGTGTACAGGTAAGAAAAAAAGGCCTCTTATGTAATTTACTCCCCAGACAAAAGACTCATATGACCTTGCCCACAAATTCCAACCAGCAATTTCTTCATTTTTATACGCCCGTTGAAGACTGGACGTATTATGGGATCACCTGTGGTGTCCGGGCGTCTGGGCATCCGGTTGTCCGGGCGGTGTCCACTTCTTTGTTAGGAGCATAACTCTGTCACTGTAAGTCCGATTGACTTTAAACTTGGCAGTTATATTCTTCTCATCAATACGGAGTGCAGTGCTCAATAACGATAACTCTACCTGGCCTATTTTTTGAGTTATTGCCCTTTGTTGTTTTTCATACTTGAATCTTGTCCGGAGTATATCTCTAAAAGTATTATAGCTAGAATCATGAAATTTCATGGGTGTATAGATCTTACCTAGGGGGAGTGCAGTGCACAAGAACCATAACTCTACCTGGCCTATTTATTGAGTTTTTGCCCTTTGTTGTTTTTCATACTTGAATCTTGTGGGGAGTATATCTCTTAAAGTATAATAGCTAGAATCATGAAATTTCATGGATGGATAGATCTCACCAAGGGGGAGTGCAGTGTACAAGAACCATAACTCTACCTAGCCTATTTTTTTAGTTATTGCCCTTTGTTGTTTTTCATACTTGAATCTTGTCCGAAGTATATCGCTAAAAGTATAATAGCTAGAATCATGAAATTTCATGGATGGATAGAGCTCACCAAGTGGGAGTGCAGTATACAAGAACCATAACTCTACCTAGCCTATTTTTTGAGTTATTGCCCTTTGTTGTTTTTTATACTTGAATCTTGTCGGGAGTATATCTCTAAAAGTATAATAGCTAGAATCATGAAATTTCATGGATGGATAGAGCTCACCAAGTGGGAGTGCAGTGTACAAGAACCATAACTCTACCTAGCCAATTTTTTTAGTTATTGCCCTTTGTTGTTTTTCATACTTGAATCTTGTCTTGAGTATATCTCTAAAAGTATTATAGCTAGAATCATGAAATTTCATGGGTGTATAGATCTCACCTAGGGGAGTGCAGTGCACAAGAACCATAACTCTACCTGGCCTATTTATTGAGTTTTTGCCCTTTGTTGTTTTTAGTACTTAAATCTTGTCCGGAGTATATCTCTTAAAGTATAATAGCTAGAATCATGAAATTTCATGGATGGATAGAGCTCACCAAATGGGAGTGCAGTGTACAAGAACCATAAATCTACCTAGCCTATTTTTTTTGGTTATTGCCCTTTGTTGTTTTTTATACTTTAATCTTGTCTGAAGTATATCTCTTAAAGTATAAAAGCTAGAATCATGAAATTAGATGGATAGATAGAGCTCACCAAGTGGGAGTGCAGTGTACAAGAACAATAACTCTAC
Source organism: Fragum fragum (assembly GCA_946902895.1). Lineage (NCBI taxonomy): Eukaryota > Metazoa > Mollusca > Bivalvia > Cardiida > Cardiidae > Fragum > Fragum fragum. Next base: position 6,889,107 of record OX336370.1, on the reverse strand, counting down.
CTAGCCAATTTTTTGAGTTATTGCCCTTTGTTGTTTTTCATACTTGAATCTTGTCCAGAGTATATCTCTTAAAGTATTATAGCTAGGATCATGAAAATTCATGGGTGTATAGATCTCACCTAGGGGGAGTGCAGTCAGTGCACAAGAACCATAACTCTACCTTGCCTATTTATTGAGTTATTGTCCTTTGTTGTTTTTCATACTTGAATCTTGTCGCGAGTATATCTCTTAAAGTATAATAGCTAGAATTATGAAATTTCATGGTAGATAGAGCTCACCAAGTGGGAGTGCAGTGTACAAGAACCATAAATCTACCTAGCCTATTTTTTGAGTTTTGCTCTTTGTTGTTTTTCATACTTGAATCTTGTCAGGAGTATATCTCTTAAAGTATAATAGCTAGAATCATGAAATTTCATGGATGGATAGAGCTCACCAAGTGGGAGTGCAGTGTACAAGAACCATAACTCTACCTGGCCTATTTTTTGAGTTATTGCCCTTTGTTGTTTTTCTTACTTGAATCTTGTCCGGAGTATATCTCTAAAAGTATTATAGCTAGGATCATGAAACTTTATGGGTGTATAGATCTCACCAAGGGGGAGTGCAGTGCACAAGAACCATAACTCTACCTGCCCTTTTTTTTGAGTTATTGTCCTTTGTTGTTTTTTTATACTTGAATCTTGTCCAGAGTATATCTCTAAAAGTATAATAGCTAGAATTTTGAAATTTCATGGATGGATAGAGCTCATCAAGTGGGAGTGCAGTGTACAAGAACCATAACTCTACCTAGCCTATTTTTTGAGTTATTGCCCTTTGTTGTTTTTTATACTTTAATCTTGTCCGGAGTATATCTCTAAAAGTAAAATAGCTAGAAACATGAAACTTCATGGATGGATAGATCTCACCAAGGGGGAGTGCAGTGTACAAGAACCATCACTCTACCTAGCGTACAATTTGAGTTATTGTCCTTTGTTGTTTTCAATACTTTGTTTGAGAAAAAATATTCATTCAAAATAACCTTAGTGCTATTCAAACCTCCAGTTAATATTAAGCAGTGTGACGGGCGTATCTTGTGACAGTTTGGCACCTTGTTCCACAATGTTTTCCAAGGCTTTTTTCTTAAGGGGCGCAACAAAGTGTCATTGTGTGGAAATGGATTCAGATTTCCGTTTTGGTTAAACCCATTCCCACACAGTGATGCTTTTGAACACCCCTTAGGAAAAACAATTGCGAAAACATTGTGTAAAATGAAGGAATTCTTGTAACAAGCAATTTCTTCATTTCACACAATTTTTTCTATCCAGAAAGTTCAAGTTATCTAAAGTTTCATGTACTTTAATTAACGCTTTCCTGTTCAAACACGGGATTTTACGTTGCTGTGATTTTATACGAGAGAAAACATTGTGGAAAAAGAAGAAATTGCTTGCAACAAGCAGTTTCTTCTTTTCCCGTATATATTTTCTACCAAATAAGATGGTTTCATTTTAAATTGCATCCAATTTTCATTGTCGTCTGCAACTTCCTTCAATTTGGACTGGTCTGAAATTTTAAAAAACAGGAAAGGGTTAAATTGTTGTCTGCAACTTTCAATTTGGACCAGTCTAAAATTTTTCCACCTGGTCATGGGTAAACAGGGTCCTTAATCAATATACAGTTTGCTAGCAATACAGAATGACCTACAACAATGCTGTTCTATTGAAATATCAAAGGATGTTAGTTGAAAAATTTAAAAGCTTAAAAACAAAATGCAAAATATTGGCTGGATAAGCTGTAGTTACAATGCTTTAGTTGCCATACCAACATAGCTTGACAATGTTTCACTTTGGTCAGTTTTCAAATGGTGAATATATTTTTGATTAACAGGGGCTATTGAAAGGAGCAATACTTTGCCCTTTCTCGTTCGTTCTCTGGTTTTTACGTCCCTGTTTATACTTGAGAAAACATTGTGGGAAAAGAAGCAATTCGAATCTGGCATCCGTCCAGCAAGCCCACCATCTGTCTGTCTGTTAACTTTTCCTTGTTTAATCAATAGAGTCCACAGTTTTCATCGGATTCTCTTCAAACTTTCTCAGAATGATTGTACCATCATAACTTCATAAGGAGTGTTCCTTTCAAAATTGGGTCAGATTTGTCAAGAAACACAGGAAAAGAGGCCTAATTGAAATTCAATTATAAATCCTCCTTTACACGATAGAGTCCATAGTTTTCATCGGATTATCTTCAAACTTTTTCAGAATGATCTTTCATCTTAAGGATCTTTCCTTTCGCAATCTGGTCGGCACCGCCAAGAAACATTGGAAAGGGGCCTTATGATTTTTTTTTATTAAAAGATTTATTGAAAATCTTTGTTTACACTCTTAATAAAGTCCAGAGTTTTCATTGGATTCTTTTCGAACTTTCACAGAATGATTGTACCATCATGAGGATTGTTCCTTTCAAAATTAGGTCTGATTAGGCTAGAAACACAGGAAAAGGGGCCTTATGAAAATTTAATTAAAAAAATCTTAATTAATGCTATAAAGTTCATAGATTTCACAAGGTTGTCTTCATACTCAAACAAAATGATTATACTTTGTAAGTATAGTTCCCTTCAGAATTGGGTCAGGTCTATCAAGTAACATGGGAAAAGGGGCTGTATCAGAAATTAATTAAAAAATCCCTGTTTACACAATGAAGCCCATCGCTTTGATCAGATTTTGTTGAAACTTTCGCAGAATGATTGTAAGGTCATAACCATCATTCTTTTCAAAATTGGGGTTGAACTGTCTAGAAACATGAGAAAAGGGGCAGTATGAAAATTTCATTTAGAAATCCTTGTTATCAAGTCCAGAGCTTTCATCTGATTCTTTTCAAACTTAACAGAATGTTTGTACTATCATTAGGATTGTTTCTTTTCAATTTGGGCCTGATCTGTCTAGTATCAGGGGGAAAAGGGGCCTTATGAAAAATTCATTTATAATCCTTGTTACCAAGTCAAGAGCTTTCATCAGAATTTTCTTTAAACTTTCACAGTATGATTGTACAATAATTACAATTGTTGATTGTGACATAAGACCTGATCCGTTGAGAATCACAGGAAAAGAAGTCTTATGAAATTTAATTTTGAAATCTTTACACCACAATTAAGTCCACATATTTCATCGGATTCACATTAAACTTTCACAGAATGTTTGTACTATCATTAGATTGTTTCTTTGCAAATTTGGCCTCAGATCTGTCTAGTATCACAGGAAAAGGGGATGTATGAAAAATTATTGCCAAATCCTCATTAACATAAGGTTGTCCTCAGTCTTCATCAGATTCTCTTCAAACTTTAATAGAATGATTATACCATCATTTGGATTGTTCCTTTGTAGATTGAGTCTGATCTGTTAAGCGGCACAAGAAAAGGGGCCTTATAAAAAATTTATGGCAAAAAACATCAATATCTCAATAAAATCCTCATTCTTTACCATTTTCTTCATACTGTCCATCATTAGGTTAGTTCATGGGAAAAGGGGCCTTTTGTTAATTTTATTACAAAATATGCTCCACACAGTTCAGTCCACTGTTTTAATTGATTCTCTGAACTTTTACAGAATGATTTACGTTCATAAGAATTGTTCCTTTTGAAATTTGGTTTGTTCTGTATACTATCATGGGAAAAGGGGCCCTATTTAAATTTCACTATAAAATCCCCATTAACACAATAAATTCCACAGATTACACAGATTGATTATACCATCATTACATTTTCTTATTTTGACAATGGATCTTATATGGCAAGTATCGCATGAAAACAGGCCTTTTTAAAAACTTTCTTAAATATTCAAAAATGTTGCAGACAACAATTTAAAGTTTATGAAATTTTAGATTTTTTCTTCTTTCTAGTTGAAAAATATTTTGGATAATGAAGAAATTGCTTGTGACAAGCAGTTTCTTCATTTCCACAATGTTTTCCAAAGCTTTTTTCCTGAGGGGCGTCTAAAAACGCCATTGTATTGCAATGGGTTATTAGGTACTAATACGTCATTTGTGTGCTCTTGTACATTGTCATTTTTAGTGGGTATTGCATATACAAACCCAGTATTTAAAATTTATCTGAGCAGGAACAAGTTTTTATCATGGCAGAATTCACTTTCTCACTTGCTTCCTGCTACCACAATTCTAGTTACTGTACCAGTAATATACAATAACAAATTGTTCACAAACAATTGTTGTCTTTATTGACCGTTATCATGGTGATACATGGATGGCATGTAGACCACATTATTGAATGAGGTTACTGATAAGCTAGACTGGTACCACAACATTTGTTAAAGTCGATGGCGGCACCAGTCTAACTTATTAGTCCTTTGATTGTTATCTGAAAAAAGATGCAAGTTCTGCACTATGTTGAGAAAAAGTGCATCAATTCTTTATTCATATCGAAAAATGTTTTTTTGGATTAACTCGTTACGGAATGACTAGACCAAAATTTCTGAGACTGGTCCAAATTGAAATATGTTGCTATGACAATTCCTAGTTGATGAAATTATTATAATTGTTGTGTTTCCGACTAGGAAATAGTGTTGGAAATAAATAAATTGCCTACTACAAACAATTTTCAGAGCCTTATCAACTAATACTTGTGATACACAGAAAATAAGTGTACTCTGCTGTGATAATTCTGTAAGATTGGGCCCATTCCAACACAATGACACTTTTAAACACCCCTCAATTTGAAAGCTTTGGAAAACCTTGTGGAAAATGAAAAAATTGCTTGTTACAAGCAATTTCTTCATTTTCCACAATGTTTTCTACCCAAAATAGAGAAAGATTTTAAAGAATTCATCAAGTTTAAAATGCCTTCTGCAACTACTTTAAATTTGGACTGGTCTAAAATTTCATGGAGTGGGAATGGGTCAAAGTAGTGTTAAACCCTATACAAAAGAACAAATATGAACCAGTCTAAATTCTGATATCTTTCATAGGGTAAGCCCATTACAAGAGAACAAAATTATAGACTGGTAATAATTCAAAAAGTTTGTAGGCAACAATTTAAAGTTTGTTTGAATTGATAAATAAGGACCTTATGTGGTAGAAAATGTTGAGTAAAGGAGTAATTACTTTCCACTAACAATTTCTCCTGTTCCTTCAATGTTTTCTCAAATGGTTTTTTTTTAAGTGAATCAAAATGTGGGATTGAAAGGTACATGTAATAGATTTTTCATGTTATTAATTTGATAGATAAAAGAAAAGAAGAATTGATACTGGAATCAGTAAAACAAGGTCATGATATAGTCCCTGACAGATGTGTTGAACTAAATCAAGACAAAGAAGATGATGAGAAGTCGGATGTCAATTATAACGCTACCAAAACTAGTGAAACAGAACTGAGTATGATTGAAGATGGTAACAGAAATATAACTGAGCAGACGGTCCAAAATCATGATTTGTTACCAAAAGCAGGAAAAGATGAAAACATCACTCTGGAAACGGTGAACAGACAGGCCACAGGCTGTAAGGATATTACAGAGCATAGACTGGAATTTGATCCCAAACATGGACAAAATTATCTGGGAAACCTTTCAATTATACAGAGAAAGTTTATAAACATTGAAGAGGATCCTGGATTTGTTGAAAGGATTAAGTTGACAGAAGAGCAAAAAGTGTTCAGTAAAAGTGTAAAAGCAAGAAAAACATTGATCCAACAAGACAACCGGATTTGTGTATACTTTGGTCTTCCCTTGATCAACAAAGGTCATGTTTATGAGTCTATTAGAAAACCAAGCTCTGCTGAAAATCCCAAACCTGTTACAGATCTCATGATCAAAGTTGATCAAAACAAAGTCGAAGTGGATAGAAAAAAACAACAAGATGAACATGAAAGATCTAAACTTCTTAGCAGAAGTTCATCAAAACAAGAACAGAAACAGCCTCTTAAATCTATTTTAAAGAAAACAAATTCATCTTCAAATCCAAAATCTATTTTGGAAAATCCGGATGCTACAAGAAGGCCTGTAGAAGAAAGACTGAATGAAAAAAAAGCTGCTGTTAGAGAGCCAAAAACTGTGGTACAATCTGGAAAACAAGACATCTCTAAAGATGCGGAAAGAAGCAATCGTAATAGAAGCAATAGTTAGTTATCCCTTTCTCTTTATTTTAAATTTTAGAATGGTCCAAATAGAAAGGAGTTGCAGACAACAGTTTGAAGTTTATGAAGTTTTTTTCATCTTTCTTGGTTGAAAACATTGTGTAAAATGAAGAAATTGCTTGTTACAAGCAATTCCTTCATATTACACAATGTTTTTCCAAATTGTTTTTCTTGAGAGGCATCCAAAAGCGTCATTTTGTGGGAATGGGTTAACCTTTTCACAATTTTTTTTTAATTTTAGACTCGTCTAAATTGATATAGATTGCAGATAGCTGCCCCAACCCCCCCCCACTGACTCTGACAGGAAGTTCCTCTTAGATGTTAAAAATGGCATTATGTTGCAAAAATTTATTGGTTTAAGAGATGAAGAGAATATTTTTTGTTTTCATGGAGGTATGAACCGAAAAACCTAATCACACTGTATGAATACGCGAAGCGGATTCATACATTGTGTGATTAGGTTTTTCGGTTCATACCTCCATGAAAACAAAAAATATTCTCTTCATTTATTATAATTTAATAGCATCGAACGAAAAAAACCCAAAAGCTTTACAAATTTTGATACCATTTTGTATGGGACTATTTTGTGCGGAAGCATGCCAAATCACTGCGTGATCAAATTTTGTTCACGGAGTTATGAATAATATTTTTCGACCAATCAGAACGCCCGTTTTTGATAGACGAAACTAAAGATTAAATTATATTAATATAAACAAAATCGTTGACTGGTGACCTAAATGCTTGAAAAAGCTTTGGGTTACAGTCACTAAACCAACAAAAGTTGTGTTACACTATTGTCTGCCAATGTTGGAGTTAAAAGTTCACTTCAAGTCTAAAGGGCCGTCTTAACCCTTATCATGCTGAACCCGGAATATTCCGGTTTTGGCAGGAGGTGTAGACTAAGATCAGACTGCACTTTCATGTGCAGGCTGATCTTAGTCTATACCTCCTGCTTATACTTTTCCAGCCAGAGTTATTTATGAAGTTTATTTCTAGAAAAGATATTTATTCTTGAACAGCATGTTCTATCAGTGCTTTCAGCCCTTTTATTTGACAGCAATTCAGTAAGGTAATTCATACAGCATGACAAGGGTTAATATCCATTTGCAAAATCAGGGTATGAGTGATGTTTTCTAGAAAGAGTATTTTCTGTTTTTCTTGTCGGTTTCATTTTTTGTTTGTATACATTTTGAAATGGAGACGAATGCACCCGACTTTTTCAACGGAAATCTTCGCAAATTTTTGGCATTGATTGTTATTATGCACAGTTGCTGACGACTAAACTTTACAGACTAATTCGTTAATCTTTGTGACCTAGCTAGTTGTTTGAATGACTAGCGGAATTTAAAACGTCATCACTGACGTCATTATATAATGTAAACAAACCTTAAATTGTAGTGGGTCACATTTTAAAATATCGTAACTTCTTTTATGAATCGTAGCCTTATTGCATAGATTTAGGTTGATCTTATAATTCCAATCATCCTATTTGATTGTGTTTTAGAGCCTTGAGTATAATTTTCTTGTTAATTTTATTGTGTGCGTTAGGGGCAGATATGGCTTTATTTAACTCTTGTCATAATGGACTTGTGATATTCCTACTTTGGCAGGAGGTATAACACTGATCAGCCTGCATATATGTGTAGATTGGTCATAGTCTACACCATGTGTTTATCCTAGACCTGTACCACCGTCGACTTTAACAAAGTCGACAGGTAGATCTTAATCAACTGCATCATCTGATTGGAATTTAATGACTTATATTTAACATTGAATCTGATTGGCTGATGGATTGTTTGTAAACTATATGGCAGAAGCGGGACGCTGAGTGATGATATCACAATTGTGAAAAGGATGATATTCCAAGGGTTTTCTTGCACACAGATTCGATTGTTGATATGAGAAATTTTTTTTATCAAAACTGAGTACTTAAAAACACCTAAAGTATGATTGTGTATTGTTTTGAATGGAAATACTGCTGTGTGTCCAAATTTGGAAACAAAATTAGCTGCACATGTGTGAGCCTTGTTTTTGTTTTTAATAAGGAAAAATTCAGAAGAGGCCAGGTTTCCTATGTATGTACCTAAAAATCGGTGTATACCTGTCAGCTTTGTGGTACCAGTCTAGTGCTTATCCCTATAAGCCAAAACTGTTTATCAATGTAATTAAAAGAGACAAGTATTTATTCTAGAATTTCAAAAATGTGGGGGATTTCAGCACAAAATCTACACAACTGGGATATGTTTGGTATTTCATGCTCTTTGTTTATAGAAAAGAACTTCCCACAAATGCTGAAAATATGGGAGATATTTGAAAAAATGTGGTGCAATCCCCCAATTCCCAAGCCTAGAATAAACGCTGAGGGACATGTTATATCCTGTCATGTCTATTTAGTTCTTTAAGCCCTTTTTCTTTAGTACAATTTGAAAAAGGATCTATTTTAGCGTGAAAAATAACATTGAGGTATAAGAAGAATAAGCTAGCAATGCAATGCATCCATTGCCCAATTGTGCTTTCTGTAAAAAAAACATGAAAACACACAGAATAAGAGCTGCATTTCAATCAAAGGAATGAAGGCCTAATGGGTCAATTTCTTTAAAAAAAAATGTAAACAATTCTTGCTAAATCAAAATGGACAAGCAGATGGTGCAGACTAAATCAGACTGCACGTATTGATGGGTCAGTGCAAAACAGTTGTAACTGCCTATGAAAATAAAGATAGTTACAACTGTTTTGCACTGACCCATTGATATGTTCAGGCTGATCTTTGTCTATGTCTCCTACCAAAACAAGAAATAATCCATGTTCAGCATAACAAGGGTTAAAATTTCAGATAATGGACAAGACCCAATACAGTTGATACAAGCGACAGATGTTTTGACGGACCAGGGGAGGTCCCTGATGAAGATGCAGGCACATATGTTGAGGATGCAGGCAGTGACTTTGATGCCAGAGAAAAAAGTTGCCCTACACACGTGTGCCGACATGATGGACAAGATGGCTGGGGCTAATGAAAATATCAGAAACCCCAAGTTCTGGAGTAAACTATCAGATGATGTAAATATTCAAATTTTTTACTATTGATAAGAAAAAATATCTTTTTCCCATTAAGCTATCCCCACACAATCACGTTTTTTATGATGCACTAGTAAAAAGCTTAGGAAAGCATTGTAGAAAATTAAATACTTATTACACAATATTTTCTACCAAGAAAGTTCAAGATTTTTAATGTATCAAATTGATGTTGTCAACTGTAACTTTTTTGAATATGGACTGATCTAAAGTTTTGTTGTGTGGTAATGGATTGCATTGTCAATCAAAAAATTGATTGACCAATCAGATTTTGTAACACAAGCTGTACTTATGACATTTATTTTGTCCACCAACTTATTTTTGTGTAAAAGCTCACCTGAGCACAACATGATGAGCTTTTGTGGTCTACCTGTGTCTGGCATACATTGTCTTCTGTCCATCATGCATCAACATTTTGTGTGCACTCTACTTTGTACAAGGTCAATTCCATTGGCCAGAGATCCATTAATTGATGAGACAAACTGACTTTAACCCATTACCAGACAGGAAAAATTTTAGACTAATCCAAATTGGAGGAAGTTGCAAACAGTAATTTAAAGTTTAAGAGACTTATGATTTTTTCAACTTTTTGGTAGAAAAAATTGTGGAAAATGAAGAAATTGCTTATTACAAGCAATTTTTTCATTTTACATTTTGTTTCTCAATTGTTTGTCTTGAGGGGTATCAAAAAGTGTCACTGGGAATTGATTAAGCTAAGAAGAGTAACTACTTTAACTCACATACATCTCTTTGAATTTTAGCTTTTGTTTGATATGAATCATTTTAAAATTCATGTGAAAAATATTCACTGAAGTTAAGTAGTTTATAATCAATTCAGACATTAGTGATCAAACCTTCAAAAGATTGCATAAATAAGCCTTTTCAAAGGAATTATTGAATCTTGTTCCACTGTTGAGGTGAAGTTTCATTCTAGTTCATGAACAAATTGAAAACAAAGTTATCAAGTTCTTCATGAAAAAGGTTGTTATGGAAACAAAACAATTATCAACCATAAAGGAAATGTGTAGAAATGAGATTAGAACTTATCAGCAATAAAGCATTCTTTTCAAATCTACACCAAATATATTTCAATCTTTTCTAGATTAGTGAAGAACAAAAAGTGGCTTTGCTAGAATATCTCGAAGAACTACAGTCTTTGTTTTATGACCATCTACAATTGGACCAAAACTTGAAAGGATTATTTAAAGGTTCTCTGTTTCTGATAAAGGCTGTTGCAGAAGGAAACCTTTTAGAGAAACATATGGTATGAGGTTTATGATTAATATGTTGATATAAACTAATTGTGGTTAAACAGATGTATCATTTTGTTCTGACAAAAATGAGTATATCAATATACACTTAACCCATTCTTACACAATGTATGTGTTTGTTTCTTTAACCCTTCAAGGATAAAGGCTTTGGAAAACATTGTGGACAGCAAAGAAAGTGCTTGTGACAAGCAATTTCTTCTTCATCCAAAATGATTTCTACCCTTAAAGACAAAGAATTATAAAATTCCACCAACAAAAATGTGTCGTCTGCTACTTGTTTCAATTGTTGTGTGACTGTCAACAATTTTAAACATCTGCTCCTCCTGAACCAGTGTGTCAATCTTGATGTCCTGTAGCTTCCCTCTCCTCCCAGGGAACCGACCCGCCTATCCCCCTGGGTCTTTATCCGGGTCCTTCGGCGGGTTGCTCGGGGGGAGGAGAGGTACTTTGTTTACCCTCGTGGTTGAAATATTTCCATTTCACAAGCAGCTACACGATTTTTCTATATAATTCGAACAATTAGATGACAAATTGCTGATTTCTATTGGGTGTCCCTATGGGATAAAACTGCACTTCATGGTTTAAAACTATATACGTTAAAAATGTATCTTGATCTTGATGAAACATGGCAGGCATGTTTCTTAGGTGAATCTCTTTAAAAAAAAAAATGTTCAAATAATTGGAATCCACCCTTAATTCTGGTTGTCATGGCAACAAAAAGGTAAAATCAATGAAATCTTTAAAAAATTTCTTCTCTGAAATCAGAAGATTGAGAGCTTTAATATTTTATATGCAGCACCTCCCATGAGATATCTATCAAGCTTGTTCAAATGATGCCCCTTGGGTGTAACTTTGGCCCGCCTGGTGCGCCCTATTTTTTGGTTTTGCCTTACACACCCTATTTTAACATACAAATAAAGAAGAAAAACTTAAGATATCTTTTCTGTAATTTGTAGCCTAAAGCATTCATGTTTTGTATGTAGAACCTCTACAATGTTGTTCATGTGATCATGTGATGCACATCCTATTTAAAACAGAAAAATCTTGCCCCCCCCCCTCCTGGCTCACCCTATTTTTCATTGAAGAGAAAGGAGGAAATCTTGGTAAATTGATATTTGGTATGTAGAATCTACAAGTGAATTACCAGTATTACAAATTTTGTTCTTGTGATTTCCCTTTGGTGATATTTGAATTCCATCTCAGGATCCTTCCCATATACATAGAAATAAAGAGAAAAATGTTTGAAAATCTTATTTTTGGACTTATCCAGAACACACCCTAACTTATATAGAACAAATAAGAAAAATGCTATTCAGAATCATGTTATGACAAGTTACCAAGCTTAAAGATTTCATATCGCAGATGAGTGCTTTAGGGCAAATGGTCCTCTTGTTTTTGATGTGTTAAGATGTATTAGTATACTACAATGTTGTTGGTTTTCATATTTCATATGCAGGTACTCATCATGGATATACATGTTCATCTGCTGATGACAAGGTCAATGACATCAGACAATGTAATAATAATAATAATAAAATCTTTATTTAAAGAAGGTAGCTCATTAAGCTATCATCATATGAAATAATACAATGAAGAACTTATTTACAATGAGGCCCTCTGCAACAAATGAGCAAGAGGTTATGAATATCATCACAACCTTATAGTTAAAAATTCTAATTGAAAAACAATAAAAATGCTGATGATTATGAATATGGTCATAATGCAATTATCTAGTAATGTCCAAATATGAGAAAGGCTTAAAAAAAAGACAGAAAGAAAGAAAAGAAAAATGCAATAGCCTTACCAGTAAAACCAACACAACCGTGAATTAGTAATACATGATATTCTGAAATAGTGATGATAATGATGAGAAATGATAATGTTAGTTAACATAAAGGTAATCTCATTTGACATACACAATCCTGAGTGAGGTAATTGTAGCTATAACCTGTTACTTTGACATCAAATGGTTTTTCATGGAGCTTTTAAAGTAAGATAAATTTGTAATTGTTCGAAGGTTTGTTGGTATGGCATTTCAACATTTCATACCAGTGTAAGAAATGGTTTTCTTCAAAAATTCAGTTCTGGGAACACATTTGTGAGATAACTGGTAACCAGACCCTGATCTTAGATTATGAATTTGATTGTTACTGACTGTTACAAATTCGGTCATATACGAGGGAGTTAACCCATGGATAGTCTTATAAACCATTAGAATCGTGTAAAATTTACATCGGTTTTCAAAAGATAACCATTTCAAAGAAATGAAATTTTTCTCAGAACTAGACCTCGAAGGCTGGCATAGAATATTTCAAGCAGCTCTTTTTTGGATTTTATTGACTCTTTGAGCTAATGAGTATTTACACTGGCCCCAAAGAATACACCCAAAGTAAAAATACGGAGTAATGTAAGAGTTGTAAAACATTTGTTTCATTTTCATAGTAAGAAAGTTATTAACTCTTTTAAATAAACAAAGCTGTGATGTCAATTTTCCACTTAACTGATCAATGTGAACTTTCCAGCACAAAGTATTTCAATATGTACTCCTAAAAGCTTTTAAGAATAAACATTTTCTATCTTGCTATCTGGTATAAGTAGATTTAATTCAGAACTGTTTTTAATATTTTGCTTAGATGCTATTAGCATACATGTAGTTTTTGCAGGATTAAGAATCATGTTGTTGTGTCTGCACCATTTTTCAATTCGAGTAAGATCATCTTGTAGGAATTCATTTAAAAGCGGTACCTAAGAACTACATTTATGAAGTGTTGCATCATCAACATAAATATCTAAGTTTGAACATAATGTGAACGAAAGGTCATTTACATAAATTAGAAATAAGATAGGACCTAATATTGGTCCCTGTGGAACACCAGAAAAAAATTGATCTCATATCTGAAGAAACATTGCCATTTTTGACTGCCTGATATCTGTCACTCAAATGAAACAAGTTACATGTGTTATGCGTTAAATTATGTAGCTTTAGCTTAAATATGAGAATATGATGATCCACAAGATGGAATGCCTTTCTAAAGTCAAGGAATACAGATCTTACCTTATTACCTTGATCTAATTCAGATAGCTACATTATCTACTAGTCGAATAAGGGCAGTTTGGCATAAATGGTTCTCTTTAAAACCAGATTGGTGGCAAAACAATATATTTGTTTGCACCAAGAACGTTTTTAGCTGGTTTAAGCAATGTGTCTTTCAAAGACCTTCAACAAAGTGGGTAAAATTGAAATGGGTCTATAATTGTTAGGATTGTTTTTATTGCCTCATTTGAAAAGGGGTTTAACACTTGCCTTTTTCAAATCTTTTGGAAAAACTCCCATAGAAATACAAAAGTTTAGGTCAAACACTCAGACCTTACGCTTAAAAAAGTTGCTGCTTCAGAGGCAATTGTTTTTTACAAACAAATCTTGTTTTCTACAAGTTTTTAGTTTGGACTAGCCATTTTGTTGTCAATTCTTGACATGCTGAACCTGTAATATTCCTATTTAGGCAGGAGGTAAAGACAAAGATCAGCCTGCACATAAATGCAGTCTGATCTTGGTCTACACAACCTGTTTGTCCCCTTTAGGACAGAGTTGTTTCAATAATCAAGTTTCAAAAGATTTTTTGATAATCAGTAAGACTTTCCATTGCTGTCAGTCCTTTGATTTTAAAGCAGTTAAGTATAGAATTTCAATTCAGCATGAAAAGGGTTAATTTTTTTTCTCTCTTTCAACACAGTCTATTGGTGAATATGTAGAACAACATTCAGAAGAAATTTCAGACAAATCAACTAATGTCATGAGGGCCTATGGTGAAATAGCAGATTCTGAATCTAGACAGCAACCTTCTAATGTCATGATGGCCTGTGGTGATACAGCAGATTCTGAATCTAGACAGCAACTATCTAATGTCACAAGGGCCTATGGTGATACAGCAGATTCTGAATCTAGACAGCAACTATCTAATGTCATGAGAGCCTATGGTGATACGGCAGATTCTGAATCTGGACAGCAACCTTCTAATGTCATGAGGGCCTATGGTGATACAGCAGATTCTGGATCTAGACAGCAACTATCTAATGTCACAAGGGCCTATGGTGAAATAGCAGATTCTGAATCTAGACAGCAACTATCTAATGTCATGAGGGCCTATGGTGATACAGCAGATTCTGAATCTAGACAGCAACCTTCTAATGTCACAAGGGCCTATGGTGATACAGTAGATTCTGAATCTAGACAGCAACTATCTAATGTCATGAGAGCCTATGGTGAAATAGCAGATTCTGAATCTAGACAGCAACCTTCTAATGTCACAAGGGCCTATGGTGATACAGCAGATTCTGGATCTAGACAGCAACTATCTAATGTCACAAGGGCCTATGGTGATACAGCAGATTCTGAATCTAGACAGCAACTATCTAATGTCATGAGAGCCTATGGTGATACAGCAGATTCTGAATCTAGACAGGAACCTTCAGCAACATTTGAACATAAACAGTAAGGCCTTTTGATAACTAGATAGATCTTTCATACCTAGCTTATAGGCCATTACAAGACAACAAATTCATACTCTTGTCCAAAATCAGAGAAATTGCAGAGATTTTAACCCTTGTCATGCTGAACCCGGAATATTCCGTTTTTGGCAGGAGGTGTAGTCTAAGATCAGACTGCACGTATTTGCAGGCTGATCTTAGTCTATACCTTCTGCTTGTATTTTTCCTGCCAGAGTTGTTTATGAAGTTGATTCCAAAAAAAGATATTGAGTTTTGAACAACAAGTTCTATCAGTGCTTTCAGCCCTTTGATTTGACAGCAAACCAGTAAGGTAATTTATACAGCATGACAAGGGTTAAGTTGATGATATTTTAGAAATCATTGTCTGTTGAAGTAGGAAACATTACAGGCAATTTTTTTTCATTCTACAAACATTTTCATAAATTTTTAGCTCACCTTAGTAAAAAGTTAGAGGTGAACTAATGTGATCAGTCATTGTCTGTCCGTCTGTCCATTTGTTAAAATGCGGGATTGTTTGATAATGTATTAAACTATAAAGCCTAAGGTCTCGCATTTGGTATGTAGCATTACTGGATGGTTTTGTACTATCCCCAAAATCTTATGTATGTTATATTTATTTGGCTCAAGTTGCGTCTTTTTGTACAATAAAAATATTCTATAACCTATTCCCATACAGTGATGCTTTTGGACACCCCTCACGTAAAACGATTAAGAAAACATTGTTGTAAATGAAGAAACTGCTGGTAACAAGCAATTTCTTCATTTTACACATTGTTTTCTACCCAGAATTTGAAAAAAAAATCTTAAATTTCATAAACCTTCAATTGTTGTTTCAACTCCTTTCAATTTGGACCAGTCTAAAATTTTACCGTCTGGTAATCGGTTAATAAGCAGATGACTCAGGTAACCAGTTTAGGACCATCATGGTCCTCTTGTTTCTTGAGGATCATAGAAAGGGTCATTGTGTGAGAATGAGTTAACTCCTAGGACTATCTTCAGGAAATGTTATAGTTTAGAGGAATTTTATAGGATACCAGCAGAAAAATGATAATTTTGCTGCAATAGACAGAGTTAAGCAGACTCATTGCCATACCAGTTTGCCTGTTGTGTGACCATTCTCATGTCCATTAACTTTTCATCTAACCAAATAGCAGATAACAAGATTTTAGACTGGTCCAAATTGAAAGGAGTTGCAGACGACAATTTAAAGTTTATGGAATGTGAGATATTTCCAACCTTTATGGTAGAAAACTTTGTGGAAAATTAATAAATTGCTTATTAAAAGCAGTTTCTTCATCTTACACAATGTTGTCCTAAATGTTTTGCTTGACGGGCATCAAAAAGCATCATTGTGTGGGAATGGGTTAAATGGCGATTATCTACAGTATACTTACACTGTGAGGACCAAAAAAGACTAAATTTTGTGGAATTTTCTTTGTAAAAAACATGGGGCATGCTCACATTCTAAAGATCTCCCACCAAGGGAAGCAACTCCACTCCTTCCCTCCAAGCCATTTCTCCTGTTCCCACAATATTTTCCTTGCTATAATTTTACAAAGGCATCAAAATACTTGTTAAATGGCAATGGTTTAAGTCAGACAATAAATTATATTTCTCTATAAAACTTCATTAAATATATTCTTTGTTAACAGACCTTTGGCCTTAACTGACAGAGTTGAACAAGAACCAGCACCTGTGATAACTGAGAAAACTGAAAAGGTCATTTTGGAAAAAGGTAAAATCATCTTTTCCATCAATATTTTGAAATCTTTTGGCATAGTTGTGTAACCCAAAAATAAATATTTGATTCTGTCGGGATTCAAACCATCGACCTTTCTGTCCTGAAGCAAGAGTTATATTACATTGCTATAAAAGCTAGCTTGTATGGCAAATCAGTGTGAGTGTCCCTTTTACACTACCAGGCCAAATACAACCCTTCGACAATCAAGATTCTTCAATGAACCTGCTATATTCAACATCATCAACTTCCTAATCACATAACCTCATACCTCAAGTGGGGTATTTACAGAGGGCACCAAATGTAACCCACTCTGTGGAGAAGTAAGCAATCTACCATTGCGCTATCAAAGCTATCTTTTATGGCAAGGTAGTATAAGCACGCCTTATACACATTTTTTTACAGTTAAAGTTTTTAGCATTATCACAAAACAAAATTTTAGACTGGTTCAAAATGAAAGATTTTGCATATGATATTTCCAAATTGATGAAGATAGAATTTTAAAAATCTTTGTCTTTCTGGGTAGAAATCATTGTGGATAGTGAAGAAATTGAGAAAAAAAAATGTGGATAATGAAGAAATTGTTTGTAACAAGCAATTTCTTCATTTTGCACAATGTTTTCCAAAGCAATTTCCTTAAGAAAAAAAACCCAGATTGTGTGGGAATTGGTAAGGTGACAGATTGCAGGTTTAAAAAAAAACAAAACAATAGAAACATATTACATAGTGCATCCTACTGCAACAGTATATGTCATAAGGTCATAAGCTTAAGCAGGAATGTTGAAAAACAGATTTTTTCTACTTGTTCCTGGACAAATAAGAGATAGTTTTAGACTTGTCCATCTTCAAAATTAACTTGTCCACAAAAAAAGTGAAGAGGTACTTTTGAGAAAACATTGTTGAAAATGAAGAAAATGCAAGAAACCAGCATTTTTTCATTTACCCATTAACATACAGTGATGCTTCCTGATACCATAAAGAAATACAATCTACATTCTTCAAAAACTTTGTGGAAAAGGAGGAACTGCTTTTCTCACATTGTTTTCTACCTAATTTGGCAATTATTTTCCACTTTTAGTCCAATCTTGAATGTCGTCAGCAAATTCTTTCAATATGGTAAACTTTTATTGTCATGTAATGGTCTAACCCATTCCTACACACATTGACACTTTTGGACGCCCCCCAAAAAATAATTGTGAAAACATTGTGTAAAATGAAGAAACTGCTGTAATAAGCTATTTCTTCATTTTACAAAAGGTTTTTTGTCCAGAAAAATCTATAATTTCATGACCTTTAAATTGTGGTTTGCAACTCCCTTCAATTTGGACCAGCCTAAACATTTTGCAATCTGGTTATGGTTTAACATCAATATTTTCTACCCTTCAATATAAACATTAGTATGATGAATCCGAGATATTTTGTACCATTCCTTAATTTTTCCTTGTATTTACTTGTCCCTCAACAAGTGAGCCTGCAAAATGTACTTGTCTTACCATATTGGACAAGTCGAGCATGGGAATCCCACACCCCTGGCTTAAGTATTATCAAAAAGTGCTGAACATTCCATCCTTTTTTGATATGCATCCTCCTGTTTGGCACTTTCTCCTCAAATCTTACCCCTTGTCATGCTGAATCCAGAATATTATATGTGCAGTCGGATCTTAGTCCATACCACCTTTTTGATACTTTTAAGTCAGAGTTGTTTATAAAATTTAATTTTCAAATGGATATTTCCCCACATCAAGTACTTTCAGGGCTTGCAGCGGCGTCTGAACTTTATGCAGTTTTTTTTTAAATTATTTTATTTGGCATGACAAAGGTTAACATATTTTGAAATATTTCTTGTATTTCCTTTCAATTTGAACTTGTCTAAAATTTTGTAATCTAGTATTTTTATAAGTATATAATATTTTGTTGGCTTTACACTTCCTTTTTTTCCGAAAAATGCAGTTGAAGAACATGTTACCATGAATGAAGGTCTGTGGGCAGAATATGCTAATGAAGAAGTCAAGAAAGGTCAAATATCTAAGGATATTCGTGAGAAAGGAATGGATACAATATTTTGTCTGGATGTTTCCCAGTCCATGAGGGGAGAACCACTAAGACAGGCAAAGTCTTTCATAAGAGGGTTTGTAGAAGGTAATTTATACTGTATAACTGGTTTTATAAATCTGGTTACACTTGCTATTGTGATGGATTCTCTTTCAAATTTTTCGTTATTTGATTCTTGACTGTCACAGCTTATATTAAGAAATCTATAGATTGCCTTACTTGAAAAAGCTGTAGTTATGGCATTTAAATCAACAAACTTTCTAAATGTAAGAGTTCAAAGCTCACTTCTGGTATAAATGAATGGTTAAATCAAGCAATGGAGATTTGATTGACTGCGGCAATATGTCAGTTCTGAAAGTTTTTAGCTCATCTAAGCTCAAAGTGAACTTTTGGGATGCGGTGACCGTTGTACAACGTCTGTTGTCTGTCAGAGGCCACATTTTTTGGCTCCAATATCTTGAATTTGTTCAGAATGTTTGTCTACATAAAAACTAGATCAAGTCCAATGATTGGTCACATGGGGTAAAAAACTAGATCACAAGGTCAAATCTTAGAAGAACCTTGTAGGCACTATAGAGGCAACTTTTATGGCTGAAATATCCTGATATTTGGTCAGAATTTTCGTCTTCATGAAATCTGAGTCAAGTTTGATATTGGGACACATGTGGTCAAAAACAAAATCACAAGGTCAAATCTTTGAAAAAAATATTTGTCACTCTATTGGCCACATCTTTGGCTGATATGTCTTGATATTTAGTCAGAATGTTTTTAATGGTCTAGTTCAATATTGATTACATAGTGTCAAAAACTAGGTCACTAGGTCAAAGCTTTAAAAATCTTATGTGCACTCTAGAGGCCAAATTTAAGGCTCAAATATCTGAATATTTGGTCAGAATGTTTGTTTTCATAATATCTTGGTCAAGTTCAATATTGGGTCATGTATGGTCAAAAACTAAGTCACTAGGTGAAATCTTGTTTGCACTCTAGAGGCCATATTCTTATCTGAAATGTCTTGATATTTGTTCAGAATGTTGCGTCCATTAATTAGTTGTCAGAATTTGATCATATTGGGTCAAAAACATCAAGAAAACATTGTGTGCTCTCTCTAGAGGCCACATATTTGGCTTGATTGCCTTTATATTGGTCAATATTTTTGTCTCCATATCTCAGCCATTGGCACAAAAATTCTGAATCTTTGAAAGAATGTGTTTTATTTCTGATTTATTATACAAGGTATTGTTCACTGGTGAATTTTGACCAAAATTATGTCACTGGCGTTTTGATTACTATTGCAGTCATTGACTCAATTGAGGGTTTTAGGACTGATGGCCCTCTTGTTTTATTGTGGAATTGACAGGACGTTGCTGTCAATCAAAGAATCAATCAACCAACAAATTATTCATTTAGACCAGAAGTAAACTTTCAACTTGGATTTAATTCCAACATATATGTGAAGCATCTTTGTTGGTTTGGCAACTTAAACTTCAAACTTACAGCTTATTCAAGGTGTAGTTGCAATGATTAGGTCGCCAACCATTTTTTTGTTTGTAACATGTTGCTTGCCACAAATTTCGGAAAATAAAGCCACTTGATTTCTAAGTGATACTTAATCCTGGTGGAGGTCCGCGAGGGTTGGCCAGCACTCCATTAATCCTTTACCACATGGCTAAAATTAAGACTGGTCTTAACTCATTCTCTATAAGACAAAATTTTAGACTGGTAGAAATTGAAAGAAGCTGCAGAGGATTATTTTATGTTGATGGAATTTTAATTTTTTTTGTCTTCTTTGATAGAAAACATTGTGGATAATGAAGAAATTGCTTGAATCCACAATGTTTTCCTAAGCTTTTTTATTGAGGGGTGTAAAAAGGAGGGCTTGTCTGGGAATTTGTTAACTCAAAGAAGTTGCAAACTACAATTTCAAGTTGAGAGAATTCTGAATATCCTTATCTTTTTATGTATTTTCTGTAAGGATGTTAAAAAGTGAGAGTGAGTGGGAATGGGTTAATTGATATTCTATCATGGCACGAGAATATAGCCTATAAACACAAAGCAATACCTGGTTAAATTTACATCAACCGTACCATGAAAGTAGGGTGCACATGGAACTTAACGATTTCAAAAAAATGCTTGAACATGTGTAACCAGTCATATTTTCTTTTTTGTGGTTGTGTTTCGAAGTTGCATCTGTTTGGGTTTATTGTATTTCAAATACCCTGATGAGATTGAATATCCATGGGTAGCATAAAATCAACAAACTTCTTTGTTTTAACGGCCTCATGGATTATTTATTAACCCCTTCCTGGTTAATCCCTGGATTTTACGTCCCTGGATTTTAAAACTTGAGAAAATATTTTGGGAAAAGAAGAAATTGCTTGTAACAAACAACTTCTTCTTTTCCCACAATATTTTCTATCCTGTAGGTTGGTTACTTTTCAAATTACACTCACTTTTAATTGTCGTCTGCAACTTCTTTGAATTTGGACAAGTCTAAATTTTTGCAAAACAGGAAAGGGTTAATCCTTATAACTAGAAGCGTGGTAAAATTTCCAGTAACAAATGGTAATGATTTGTTAATCTATAGATATTCTGTACCAGTACTTTATACAGGCTGAATCATTTACCGTTACAGGGATTCAGAATACAAACCTTGGCAATGATGTATTTGAGCATGTGTCCCTGGTCACATTTGGGAGTGAGACCAAGGTTCAACAACATTTGACATGTGACTACTTTGAACTGCTGAGGAAACTAGGTAACTATTTATCTAACCCAATCACCAGACAACAAAGTTAATTAAAGTCAAAACTAAAAGAGGTCTGTGATGATATATTAACCCATTGCCAAACAGCAAAATTTTAAACTGGTCCAAATTGAAGGAGTTGCAGACAGCAATTTAAAATTATGAAATTTTAGATTTTTTTTTCAAATTTCTGCAAAGAATACATTGTGGAAAATGAAGAATTTGCTTGTTGCAAACAATTTCTTCATTTTCTACATTTGTTCCCCAATTCTTTTTCTTGAGGGGGGTCAAAAAGCATCCTTGTGTGGGAAAGGATTAAGTCAGATAAATTGAATTCAACATGAAACATGAAGGATGGTAAAACATAATATGGCAATAGGAAAATGCTTGTTACATTTTTATTTCATCTTTTCACATTATTTATTTTTATAAGTTGTGTTTTTTCAGTACATCAAAATTTAAGATCATATTTAGTTAACCCATTACCAGACGGCAAAGTTTTAGACTGGTCTAAAGAAGTTGCAGACGACAATTTAAAGTTTATCACATTTTAGATTTTACAACTTTCTAGAAAGAAAACATAGTGGAAAATGAAGAAATTGCTTGTGACAAGCAATTTCTCCATTTTTCTCAATGTTTTCCAAAGCTCTTTTTCTTTGGAGCGTCTAAAAGCGTCAGTGAGTGGGAAAGGAATCATCAATATCCTTTGACTTATTAGTAAAATCAAAAATAACAGGAGGAAACTTTTCCTTCAGCGGAGAGTATACTGTCGAAAATGAATTATGATTGCATGCCTGTTAGTTTATTCAAGCAATGGAAATAGGTCAAAACAGAAATGCTTTGGCCTTAGCACAGTTGGAAGTGCTTCGGACTCTGAATCACAGGTCCCAGGGTTGAACCTCAGCCTGGACAAATATCCTTTCTGACATTTATCTCCCACTAATGGGTGAATAATCATAAACCTATCTGGGATAAACAGCTGGAGAATCAGCAAAAGGTGTAGTCGTAGTACTGGTGTGAGAAATACCAGGAATTCATGGATAGGTGCACCAGCAAGATTTTATACAACAAAATTTTAGACTTGTCCAAATTAAAAGAAGTTGCAGATAATAATTTAAAGTTTATGAAATTCTAGATTTTTCAATTTTTTGAGTAGAAAACATCGTGTAAAACGAGGAAATTGCTTCTATTTACACTATGTTTTCCCAATTATTGTTCTTGAGGGGCATCAAAAAGGCTCGTACCGAAATGGTTTAAGCTGTGTTAAAATGTCCATTTTGTGTCTGGACTGCTCAAAATTGACAAGAAGTCTTCAACCTCTATATATTTTTGTATCACTTAGCCGATTTTCATCATTAACCCTTTCCTGGATAAACCTGGGATTTTATGTCATAGTGATTTTTATACTTGAGAAAACATTGTGGAAAAAAGAGAAATTGCTTATAATAAGAGCAATTTCTTCTTTTCCCACAATCTTTTCTACAACATAGGATGGTCTTATTTGGAATTGCATCCAATTTTCATTGTCATCAGCATCCTCTTTCAATTTGGACCAGTCTAAAATTTTGAAAAACCAGGAAAGGGTTAAAGTACTCTCAACAGTTAGAAAAGAAATGCTTTAAACCCATTCCCACTTGACAAAATTTTAGACTGGTCCAAATTGAAAGAAGATGCAGACGACAATTTCAAGTTGATGGAATTTTAAATTTTTTCACCTTTTTGGATAGAAAGAATTGTGAATAATGAAGAAATTGCTTGATACAAGCAATTTCTTCATTTTCCACAATGTTTTCCAAAGCTTTTTTTTTAAAGGGCGAAAAAAGGAGGGATTGAGTTGGAATGGGTTAATTTGATTGAATATATGGAAATTAAAAATAAATAATTAGTGATATAAACCAGTTGAATATTTTTGATATTACATGGTTGATATTACACTAGTGTAATAATGCAAATGAGTTTGATGCCTTTGGTAACACCTTTTCTATACCACTAGAATGACGTCATAACATCATGTAATGACTTCATTTTACAAACTGCGTTATATGTTTCAAAGAATGTCATATATCAATGCATTCTAGAAATTTCAGTGATTTGGTGCAAAAATTAAGGTCAACTTATAAATATAATATTGAATTTATGTTTAATGAATTTTGTATTTCTGGAGCACTCATATTTTTATTTATGAAATGGGCACCTATGAATGGATGCATTATTGATGGTACATCTTTTAGAAACAATACTAGTAATTTCCAACAATGTAAGGTAAGGGTGGAATAGAGCTTGGGGTCAGAATTTGAATATTTATTGCATTACTCTATCGATGCCCATATATATTGTTTAGATCGTCTCCAACCTGGAGGACCGACTCCAATGTTTGCTGGTCTAACAATGACATGGGCAGCTATTCTGGGTGCTGGTAAGTAACACTTGTAACAGTACTGATTACATAACTTTTTTTAGCTTGACTTGCTTCAGAGAATAACAGATTTTGCTATAGCCCTGGGTTGCTTTCAAAATGACAAAACACTAGCTAGTGTTTCCTTCTTGAAATATACTTTTGAAAAAGGTGCATGTGCAGAACATAGTACCAATTTTTTTTTTAACTTATCGTTTTGTCATCCCGAACTTAGGGCTTGTGATCATTTTTTTGTCTGATGAAAGGAATAAGATATTTAGAAAATATGTGGTATAACTATAGGTATTTAACCAATAAGAAGACGGCAATATTTTAGACTGGTCCAATTTGAAAGGGGTTGCTGATGATAATCTAAATTTTATGAGATTTTAGATTTTTTAGACTTTCTGGGTTGAAAACTTGATGGATAACAAAGAAATTCATTTTCACACTATACAACACTTATTTTTCCACACTATATGAGACTTATTTTCAAAGTAAGGATATTTCACAGCAACTTATTTCAGTGTAGACAAGTCTAAGTTTTGTTGTCTTCTTATCAATTAACCCATTACCATACAAAGAATTTTAGACTGGTTCCGATTGATAGAAGTTGCTGACTACAGTTTCAAGTATATCAAATGTTGCAAATATTTGTCTTTTGGGGTAGAAAATATAGTTGATAATGAAGAAATTGCTTGTCACAAGTAATTTCTTCATTATCCACAATGTTTTCCAATTGCTTTTCTTTGGTTGGTGTCAAAAAGCTTCATTGTGTGGGAATGGATTAAATGCATTGTGCATTGATAGATATATAGATAGATATATTACACAGTAAGTCCTTAATATATAAATGAAAACATGGTTCTATTTCAATTATTTAACGTTGGATCTCACTCTAACAGTAATTTTCATTTCCGAGAGGTTCGTCCTTTAGAAAGAAAGAATTTGCTTTTAACACTGTAGACTTTGGAATACTTGGCAACCATTTTATACAGAAATATATTGCTGTAAAACTTTCGAATCTAAAATTAAGATATACTTTCTTAACCCTTTCCTGTTTTTCGAAATTTTAGACCTATCCAAATTGCAGAGGTTAATGCAAAATGGATGCTATTTGAAAACAAACCATCCTATGTTGTAGAAAATATTATCAGAAAAGGAAGAATTGCTTACTACAAGCAATTTCTTTTTATTCCACAATTTTTTCTCAATTATAAAATCACAGATTTGTACTGGAAATAGTTTAAAAAAGAATAACTTTAACTGGTTCCGAAACTTGTATTGTTAACACTGCCTAGAAATGCATCTCCTATGTATTTTAGCTCGCCTGGGCAAACGTGTTCACATGAATGAACTTATTTTGGATTGATGAGAACTCCTCCAAAAGCATTCCTGAAAACATCATAAATCTTTTACAACATGTTATTCATTACCTGTAATATTAATGACTTGCTATTCTAAAAATTTGAAGAAATATTTTCTTCTACCAGGAACTGTGTTTATGTCTAATGGTTACAAGATGTATCCGAGGGTATATATACTAAGTGATGGTAAGGTGACTCCGGCAGCTTTTATTGGTGGGCCTGATTCATGTACGGAGGAAGAAAGTGCAATAGTAAGATCACTTCAATGCTATTCAGTGAATTATCAAGAATTCTTGTTAGATAATCACATAATTATTTAGCCTATTCCCAAACCACAAAATTTTAGACTGGTCCAAATTCAAAGAAGTTGACAACTTTTTACATTTCACGAAATTTTTAAACACTTAGTCTTTTGGGGTAATAAATATTGTTCATAATGAAGAAATTGCTTGTCACAAGCAATTGTTCCATTATCAACAAAGTTTTCCAAAGCCTTTTTCTTGAGGGGCATAAAAAAGCGGGATTATGTGGGAATGCTTGTTTTGTGCAAGTTCTCATTTTGTTACTATTTTTTTACCATATTTTATATCGATTTTTCAATTCAGATACACCATGGAATGCTGACCAATCTTCAATTTTGTCATCTGTTAACAGGTGAAAGAAATAGAGAATGTAATTGTTTGGGCACTTGGATCAATTTTAGTTTTCTTTGAATGAACAGCAAAGTTTTTTATTTGCATTTGTTGCCCTGCCACCCATGAAAATTGACAAAAAACAAAGGTATTCAGCTCCATTTACCAGAGACAGACATTGAGTTTTGTCCAGGAAATGATGTTACAAAGTGTTTACCCTTGTCTTGCTGAATAAAATCCTCTAAAATCAAAGGGCTGACAGTACTGGAAGCACAAGTTGCAGATTAAAATGTTTTTTGAAAATTCATACTATAATTAATTCTGGTTTAATAATGACATGATGGTGGTATAATCTAAGATCAGACAGCACATATGTGCAGGCTGATCATTGTCTATACCTCCTGCATAATCAGGAATATTTTGGGTTCAGCATGACAAGGGCTAAGATTGTTCAGGGATTATAGTTTATTTGATTGATATAATACATGAATTTCTTTTTAGGAACAAGCCAAAGTAACAAAACAAGCAATCCATCTTCACAAGGAATATCATCTAACCATACATGCAGTGCCTCTTGGGGATTTTGACATGGTAAAATCCTTATACTTTATTACCAGAAACTTTAGACTTGTCAATACTGAAAGAAGCTGGAGATGACATTTTAGATGTAACCCTTTCCCGTTTTTTGAAATATTAGACTGGTCCAAATTCAAAGGTTTTGCAGATAACAATTTCAAGTTGAACTTATTTGAAAGATAATCATTCAGTAGGGCAGAAAATATTGTGGAAAAAGAAGAAATTGCTTGTTACAAGCAATTTCTTCTTTTTCCACAATAATTTCTCAAGTATAAAAACACAGGGACGTAAAATACAGGGATTGAACAGGAAAGGGTTAAATGATAGGAACCATATATGATAAAAACATTGTGTGAAAAGGAGAAATTGCTTGTTTCAAGGAATTTTACAATAAAGTTTTCCCTGACTTATATTTAGATCCACGAGCTTAACCCATTCCCACACAGAGACGCTTTTGAACGCCCCTCAAGAAAAACAATTGAGAAAACATATTGTAAAATGAAGAATCACCCGTGGTGTCCGGGCGTCCTGTCGTCCGGGGGTCCGGGCGGTGTCCACTTCTTTGTCCGGAGCATAACTCTGTCACCGTAAGTCCCTTTGACTTTAAACTAGGCAGTTATATTCTTCTCATCAATACGGAGTGCAGTGCTCGATAACCATAACTCTACATGGCCTATTTTTAGAGTTATTGCCCTTTGTTGTTTTTCATACTTGAATCTTGTCCGGAGTATATCTCTAAAAGTATTATAGCTAGGATCATGAAACTTCATGGGTGTATAGATCTCACCAAGGGGGAGTGCAGTGCACAAGAACCATAACTCTACCTAGCCTATTTTTTTAGTTATTGCCCTTTGATGTTTTTCATACTTGAATCTTGTCCGGAGTATATCTCTAAAAGTATAATAGCTAGAATCATGAAATTTCATGGATGGATAGAGCTCACCAAGTAGGAATGCAGTGTACAAGAACCATAACTCTACCTAGTCTTTTATTGAGTTATTGCCCTTTGTTGTTTTTCATACTTGAATCTTGTCCGGAGTATATCACTAAAAGTATAATAGCTAGGATCATGAAATTTCATGGATGGATAGATCTTACCAAGTTGGAGTGCAGTGTACAAGAACCATAACTCTACCTAGCCGATTTTTTGAGTTATTGCCCTTTGTTGTTTTTCACACTTGAATTTTGTCCGGAGTATATCTCTTAAAGTATTATAGCTAGAATCATGAAATTTCATGGATGGATAGAACTCACCAAGTGGGAGTGCAGTGTACAAGAACCATAACTCTACCTAGCCTATTTTTTTAGTTATTGCCCTTTGTTGTTTTTCATACTTGACTCTTGTCCGGAGTATATCTCTAGAAGTATTATAGCTAGGATCATGAAACTTCATGGGTGTATAGATCTCACCATGGGGGAGTGCAGTGTACAAGAACCATAACTCTACCTGGCCTATTTTTTGAGTTATAGCCTTTTGTTGTTTTTCACACTTGAATCTTGTCCGGAGTATATCTCTAAAGTATTATTGCTAGAATCATGAAATTTCATGGATGGATAGAGCTCACCAAGTGGGAGTGCAGTGTACAAGAACCATAACTCTACCTAGCCTATTTTTTGAGTAATTGCCCTTTGTTGTCTTTCATACTTGAATCTTGTCCTGAGTATATCTCTAAAAGTATAATAGCTAGAATCATGAAATTTCATGGATGGATAGAACTCACCAAGTGGGAGTGCAGTGTACAAGAACCATAACTCTACCTAGCCTATTTTTTTAGTTATTGCCCTTTGTTGTTTTTCATACTTGAATCTTGTCCTGAGTATATCTCTAAAAGTATAATAGCTAGAATCATGAAATTTCATGGATAGATAGAGCTCACCAAGTGGGAGTGCATTGTACAAGAACCATAACTCTACCTAGCCTATTTTTTGAGTTATTGCCCTTTGTTGTTTTTCATACTTGAATCTTGTCCTGAGTATATCTCTAAAAGTATAATAGCTAGAATCATGAAATTTCATGGATGGATAGAACTCGCCAAGTGGGAATGCAGTGTACAAGAACCATAACTCTACCTAGCCTATTTTTTGAGTTATTGCCCTTTGTTGTTTTTCATACTTGAATTTTGTCCAGAGTATATCTCTAAAAGTATAAAAGCTAGAATCATGAAATTTCATGGATGGATAGAGCTCACCAAGTGGGAGTGCAGTGTACAAGAACCATAACTCTACCTAGCCTATTTTTTTTTAGTTATTGCCCTTTGTTGTTTTTCATACTTGAATTTTGTCCGGAGTATATCTCTAAAAGTATAATAGCTAGAATCATGAAATTTCATGGATGGATAGAGCTCACCAAGTGGGAGTGCAGTGTACAAGAACCATAACTCTACCTAGCCTATTTTTTGAGTTATTGCCCTTTGTTGTTTTTCATACTTGAATCTTGTCTGGAGTATATCTCTAAAAGTATAATAGCTAGAATCATGAAATTTCATGGATGGATAGAACTCACCAAG
The DNA here is from genome assembly GCA_946902895.1 of Fragum fragum. Lineage (NCBI taxonomy): Eukaryota > Metazoa > Mollusca > Bivalvia > Cardiida > Cardiidae > Fragum > Fragum fragum. The sequence goes on along the minus strand of OX336370.1, from coordinate 6,860,133 downwards.
TGGGAGTGCAGTGTACAAGAACCATAACTCTACCTAGCCTATTTTTTGAGTTATTGCCCTTTGTTGTTTTTCATACTTGAATCTTGAACCTATGAATAATATTTTGAGTTATTGTCCTTTGTTGTTTTTCATACATTTTTTGACAAAAAATATTCATTCAAAATAACCTCAGATCTATTCAAACCCTCAGTTTATATCAAGCAGTTTGACGGGCGTATCTTGTGACAATTTGGCACCTTGTTCACAATGTTTTCTACCCAGAAAGATGAAAAATTCTAGAATTTCATTAACATTAAATTGTCGTCTGCAACTTTTTCAATTTGGAACAGTCTAAAATTTCACTGTGTGGGAATGGGTTAAGGTCCGTAGGCTTTTGTTATGGTGTTGTTCCCATTGAGCATCTGTCTGTACATTTGTCTGTACATCCATAAACTTTCATCTTTAGAAAATTTGTTGTCACTCACTTGATTTAGACCAAATCTCATAGGAACGATCCTCTTGTGACCCTTAATTAGATTCTTTAAAAAAAAAAGAATCAGAATAATGGAAAGTGTGGCTTCTATAGATGGGTCTATAATTTCCATTCACAATATCTCATACAGCCAATTCTAGTCAAGAATAAAGGCTATGTGGATCATTTAGGTCAAAGGTCAAGGTTATAATTGAATTTTGATTAAAATCTGTTTCTGTGCTCTAGCTCATAATTTGTTTGACCTAGGACTTTAAGATTTTATGTAAATGTTATGTGCTAATTGAGTGACAAATACCACAGGCTGTACAAGCTTGCTTTGCAACAAATCTAGTTTTATTTCTAATTCCAGAATACCTCAGAATCAATTACTAAACAGACAGGAGGCAAAATCATTGCACCAGAAGATTGGAAGTCAGAATGTAAATCCTTCAGAAACTATGTGAGTGACTTTCTTAACTGTTGAGTCTTTGAATATGCTTTTGTCAGAAGGGGATATTGGGCTTGAAAGTTGCCTTTATCGAGAGAATGAAAATAAAATTTTATCTAGAATATTTTCTTTTTCTTGATAATGGCAGTTTTTGCCATAACATTGAAAATTAGAGTGTTTACTTATAATTAGCACACATTATATGAAATGCCTTCAGTGGAAGCACCTTTCATAAAGGATGGTTTTGATATGCCCTTGATCACAGTCACATTTGAAGGTCAAGTGACAAATCTCCAGCTTTTCCAGATGTCCGACCTTAATAATTGTCATGTTATCTATTTCTACAAGTATTGTGAGTTATCACATGTCATCTGTATTGTCAAGACTACTATAGGAACTCCTCATTCAATTCTATGAAACAAACCTTGGATGTACATCGTCAGACTATTTTATAAATTCACGTAACAAACTTCGAAAATAGCGCTTTCCATTATGCAAAGCAACTGTGGTAAAACTTATCTCATAAAGTTCTGTAAGAAGTCTGTCTGGTCTTCAGAGGAAAATTAATAACAGAGCAAAATATGACAGAACATAAAACTGCAAAAGGAAATTTAAGTTTTTCAGTGATTTTGAAACTTTTACCATCCAGGTTGACTGAGATTATGTGCTACGTTTTCTTACACTGTTTCTGGCTAACAAAATACACCATTTAATTTCATAATGCTCTGCCTTTTATATATCTGAAGTTTGATTGATAGAACTGAACGAGGAGTTCCGATTGGTCATGACTAGTTCAGACCATTCTTAGACAATATCACTCCCTAAAAGTAAATAGTTTCATAAAACATAGTGGATTATGAAGAAATTGCTTTTGATAAGCAATTTATTCATTTCCCACCTTTTGTCCCTAAAGTAAAAGTTTTTTAAGTTTCATCAACCAAAAATCTTTGCCTGCAAATTATTTTGACCTTTTCCTGTTTTTTTAAATTTTAGACTGGTCCAAATTGAAAGAGGTTGCAGACGACAATCAAAATTGGATGCAATTTGAAATTAAACCAATCCTATGCGGTAGAAAATATTGTGGGAAAAGGAGAAATTGCTTGTTACAAGCAATTTCTTCTTTTTCCACAATGTCTTCTCATGTATAAAACACATTTATGTTTAATGAATTTGGTTAAGGTTGAACAAGCTCAGTTATAATACAAGTTAATTACTTGAAATGTTGCGTTATGTTCACTCTCATCAAAATATACAATGTTCAAATGTCGAGATGTGTATATTTCTGTAAGATTCATACCCCTTTATGGCCATATTCTACTAACAAGCACCTGAAGCCAATCAATGGCACCTACATGTGATGCACTTCTTTTAAATTGTTCTTAACTTACCTCATCATGAAGTTCTCAAGATCACCCTGTTTCCATCAATTCCTTTAAACAACATCACCTTCAGCAACTTTTCATAACATTGACTTTAAATTTGGCTTGGTGGTTGAGCTCCTACATTGTGTTAACCGAATTTAAGTCATCAAGTTAACTACTTCCTGTCTGAGGACTTAGTTCATTCTGGGACTTTGCCTTGTTTAGCTGTATGTTTTTATTTTATTGTTCTCAGCAACCATTAGAAGTATTGACTTAAAGTTTTGTATGAATGTTCGGCTAGGGGTCCTCCTTGGTGCATACTAAATTTAGATCTGCATGTTACCTACCAGTATTACCTTTTTATATGCCCCCGCATCGATAAGATCGGGGGCATATTGTTTTACCGGTGTCCGTCTGCCCTTCTGTCCATCCGTCTGTCTGTCTGCAAAACATTAACCTGCCAACTAAACATTTTCCTATAACTTCAGCCCTGATTAAGTTACAATGCTAATATTTGGTATGTAGATAGGTCTCAACAAGGCGCAACTGGGGAAGGTAATTTCATCAAGGTCAAAGTCAAAATTTTAACCCTTCTTCCGTTTCTAAAGAATTCCTGTTTCGGGGGAATAGTGTTTCCAAACACATGTTGTTTCTCTCTTAGTTTTTTTTCTAACATTTAGTTTATTTTCTAACATTGCTTGGTATATTGGTATCTTTTCAAAGGTTGATGTGGAGATGCAGCTAGGTGTCTTACATGGTGCTTATTGAATATATTTCATTGAGGGAGAATTTCATTTTCACTGTAGATATGGTAGTGCATGCTGGCGTATTCTCAGTGAGTTTAACGTGGTTAAGTATTGATCCCAATTTAGACTGGTTTCGAATTCGGTAATTTTGGGTCAAAATAGGTCTATTATGTCATAATATACTATAATTTTGTGGACATTCTGTTTGGTAACAATATGCTTGTCCAACTGACCTGAAAGTTATTCAGGAATATTTTTTGGTTAATTCTTGGACCATTTTAAAATTGCATTATCATTATTTTAAAAAAAAACTGAGGCACTTGAAATCAAAGAAGGGCATTGTTGACACTCGAAGACCTCACTTCATTTTCAAATTGCTAGAAATTTGATCAGAATGTTTGTGTCAATAATATTTTAGACATTTTTGAAATTCGATCACTACAATGCGCCTAGTCTAGTCCTAGATAAATTTTGTTGATGGACACCTTAACCTTTTCCTTCTTTTCCTTGGTTTTAACATCCTTGTGATTTTATAATTGAGAAAACATTGAAGAAAAACAAGATATTGCCTGTAAAAAGCAATTTCTTCTTTTTCCACATTATTTTCTACACTACCAAATGGTTATATTTTCAAATTATATCAACTTTAAGTTTTGTCTGCAAAATCTTTGATAGGTCTAGAGTTTTGCAAAACAGGAAAGGTTTAAAGGCCATTCATTTTGCTCAATCCTTAAAAATACACTGCAGCTCCATTATAACGCTGTTGGTGGGGTCCAAGAAATGAAACAGCGAAAGAAGTGGAGTTATTATGCTATAACGCTGCCCCCCCCCTTCCCCCCCCCCCGGCGTAACAGAAATTTTCAACCATCGGAATCGGAACCAAACACCCGATAATTCGTGATTAAAATTCCTGTAACAAGTTTAATTCTATACGAGCTACTAGTCGGGAAATGAAAAACAACAACTGTAGTTACGAGATTTTAGCAGAAACCGACGAAATTCAGCGTGCGGAGAATTGATTTCTAACCTTACCTTCCCGGTCTATTGGGATTGAATAATCCGTAAATTTCTACAGGTCTATAAATTGTGGTTCTTTCTCCCAATATTAAGAAGCTAGAACTTTTACCCGTGACATGTTTTATCATTATGATAATCGTCGGCATTAATCTAATTGAATTTAGTTTTACACGGACGTAAATATTTCCATCATTAGACAAAAGGGATAAAATCTAAGTATTCCGCATAGCGACGTCTCCTTGGAGACCGACGAGTTGTTGAACACCTGGGGTTACTGAAGCGTTGAGAAAATGTCGCGTGGATCGACCTTCAAACCTCTTTCGCGGTAATGGACTTGGTCTAATTTCTTTACCATTGTTAAAAATACGGTAACAATAAACTGACAAAGAACTCTATCTAAACCTAGTCATTTACGAATCGAGAATTTAAACCGACCAGTTGCACTTATACAAAACTGGATTAAACTTTGTAGCCGTTAACTTTTAATCGTAAAATTTAAGGTCATAATAATCGAAAAAAATCCGAGACGGCGGAATGTCTGGTTTCATAACGACAAGAGTAAAAAATTCGGTCAGCAAGAATTCTCACGGGGTACGCGTCTGGCACGTGTCAACTCCGGAAACCCTCCAATAATTAGCTGAACATCTAGCGGCGGTACCTTTGATCACCTTTCCTCCCTCACAATAAAATAAACTGTACCCGAAAAACCTTGACTTCAAATTTGTCGCCGAGCTTTTTGCCGTGTATTTGATCATACAGAATGGCATTAAATTTGCGGATTATTGGAAAAAATGCGGAAAAATAACGGTATTTTATTTTAATCTACTCATATTATCTATCCCGTTTCGGATGAGAATCTTCCGATATTGTGACATTTACAATTCAAATTCACGTATTTTCTGTATTTAGCGAAAACGTCGCAACTACGACTGATTGTTTTCAAAGCACATTGTTGCGTTTTTATCTTGAAGCTATAATCCTCTATGAGCTCCGGATACCAGCAAACTATGAAGTGAAATAAATAGTAGGCTCAAGTCAATTTGTCTAATTTCACGCTCGCGCATTACTTTAAGAACACGTCCTACCCGGGGCTGAAGAAAATTAAGAACGCCGAGAGTGAAATAGTCTGATATTTTAATCACACCACCTTCAAGGTTTGTAACTGAAGGATACCGAGGTGCATGCCTATTCTCTATTGATTTTAGAAATATAAAAGGCCTATGGCATTGATCATCAATGTCAAACAGTAAGATCAAACAATCAAACTGATTTTGTAAATTGAAACACTACGCGTGTCATTATTCAAACAAAGCAATTACCTCTGAAGTAATGCATTAATGACCAGGATCGTCCACGTAAGGTGTTAAAAACTTACCTGGCTTCGGGTAATTATCGATTTTTATGTGCAACCCTTTTTCTTCGAGCGGGCCGAAGACGGGATGAAAAAATCGCGGCCAAATCAGCATTAACGTCGTATCTCGGCATCTGCAACCCAAAGTGCCCCCCCCCCCTCCAAAATTTGGGGAGCCAAGCGGACCCCGCGTTATAATGGAGTCAGCGCTGTGCCCGGTAGCGTTATAGAGGAGTTGCAGTGTATATTCAGAATCATATTTTTGCTTTAATAAAATCTTTGATATAATTTCATTTCAGACATTTTGAGTAAAAAATTAGATGGCATTGTCAATTTTAACAAATTCCTACACAATGACACCTTTTGACGCCTTTGAAGAGAAACATTTAGGAAAATATTGTGTAAAATGAAGAAATTGCTTGTAACAAGCAATTACTTTATCTTTTTTCACAATCTTTTCTACCCAGATAGTTGAGAAAACCCAAAATTTCATTAACTTTGAACTGTCGTCTGCATCTCCTTTCTATTTGGACCAGTTTATAATTTTGATGTTTGGTAAGGGGTTAGGACTATTACTGAGGTAGGTAAAGTAGGATCTTCATGGTCATGCGTGTTTAACCCATTACTAGACAACAAAATTTTACACTAGTCCAAATTCAAAGACGTATCAGATGACAATTTCAAACTGAAAGAATTTTAAATATATATATGTTATTAACCTGTTACCAGATGACAAAATCTTAGACTGGTCTGAATTGAAATATGTTGCAGATGACAATTTTTGGTTCATGAAATTTTCAAAAACTTTGCCTTTTGGGGTAGAAAACATTGTGAAAAATGTAAAAATTGCTTGTAACAAGCAATTTCTTAATTTTTCACAATATTTTCCAAAGCTTATTTTCTTTCGGCTTCTAAAAGCGTCACTGTGTTGGAATGGGTTAATAGTAGAAAACAATGGTGAAAATGAAGGAATTGCTTGTATCAAGCATTTCCTTCATTTTCACCTTGTTTTCCTGGAAGATTTTTCTTGGAGGGGCATACAAAAGTGGGACTGGGTTATATATTATCACTGAATAATCTCATTTCAGTTGAAAGCCTGCAGATTTGGTCAGTCCTCTCAACTTCACAAACTACTGGGTGAAATGCTTCCTGTAGACCCTGTTGATCAGGTAGAGCTCTTGTCTTCTTGTCTCTGTTCCTAGAAACATCTGTAGTGGATCCAATTTATATGTGAAGCTAGTTGTGGTTTGTTCTTGAATAATTAGTGATTAAAATTGCTTTTAACCATTTCCACACAATAAAATAATAGACACGTCCAAATTCAATGAAATTGCAGTTGACAATTTTAAGTAGATTAAATCTTCAAAATCTTTATCTTTTAAAGTAGAAAATGTTGTGGATGATAATGAAATTGCTTGTGACAAGTAATTTCCTCATTCCCCACAATGTCTTCCTAAGCTTTCATATTGAGTGGCCTTCAAAAGCAGGATTGTGTGGGAATGAGTTAAGTAAAATATCGATAATGTATATTATATGTGATTTATGAACAGTTTGACATTATAAACCCTAAAGTTTGAAAATAGAAATAGCAAAGCATATTTGGGACAGCATTTAGGTATGTTACAAGAACGCCTTGCCTGAAAGACACTGTTAATAATATGCATTTAGTGCGGATCATTATTTAGAAGGTCAAATCTTAACCTTTTACTATTAAATTTCCCATCATGACTAAATCAAAACCATAACCCGTTACCAGGTGAGAAAATTTTAGACTGGTCCAAATTGAAAGAAGTCCATAATTTAAGTTCATGAAATTTTAGATTTTTTATGCTTTCTTTTGACTATTTTATTGAAAATGAAATAAAAATTGCTTCTTGCAAACAATTTCTTCTATTTCGACAATGTTTCCTAAGTGCTTTTCTTGCATGGCATCAAAAAGGATAATTGTGCTGGAATGGGTTAACCCATACCAACATGAGAAAGTTTTAGACTAGTCCAAATTGAAAGGAGTTGTAGATGACAATTAAAAGTCTATGGAAATTAAGATTAGTTCAACTTTCTGGGTAGAAAACATTTTGGAAATTGAAGAAATTGCTTGTGACAAGCAATTTCTTCATTTTCCACAATGTTTTCCAAAGATTTCATAATGAGAGGCATTTAAAAGCGTCATTGTGTGGAATTTTGGTTAACTGATCAGTTTACTTCTAGTCTTATCTAGAAACAATGCTGACATAATTTGGTATGAAATAGTTCTCAATGATAATCAACTGCTATACGGAGGTCATGGTTATCTCACAAGATCAATGTCATCTATAAAGTAATTTCTTCATTTTACACAATGTTTTCCCAATTGTTTTTCTTGAGGGGCCTAAAAAAAGTGTCATTATGTGAGAAAGGGTAAATGGGCTTAAAGGATAATTATATAAATGCAGGCCCAGATAGATGAATTCCTGAAGACCCACAAACATGAGGGAGGTGGCAAGGACAGTGATGAAGAGTCTCCTGGTTTTGAAAATGGTGTTTTCCCTCCTTTGGGCAGCCGTGTGAAGAAAAAAGGCGAAAATCTCTATGGAACTGTCACAAAACACTTCAGAAATGGTCAGAATTAAATAAAAAGAAGATAAAGTTGAATCCTGTTAATTGTAACTTCAATTTAAACACTACTGTTGCAATTAACAAGAAGTTGCTTTTAAAAGGAGCAAATTGTTTCCAAAATCAATTATTTATGCATAAAGTCAGTTGCAATTAACCCTCTCCTATTTTGCAAATTTTAGATCTGTCCAAATTCAAAGGTTTTGCAGAGTTTTTGAACAGGAAAGAGTTAAGCACTGAATTGCTATTGCCAGAGTTGCAATTAAGAGGATTCTACTGTATCAGCTCATTGATGGTCATTAAGTTCCTAATTATACCCCCACAGAGGGGGGTATAATGGTTTACCATTGTCTGTCCTTCAATCTGTAACCAATAATTTTTGTTGATCGTTTCTCGGTTACTTTTCATAGCATTGTTTTGAAACTTTGTGTGGAGTTTCAGCTTGGGGGTCCTACATGGCCCTTACCATATGTAGGTCTACAAGTTAACAACTACCTGTTTTAAGATTATCTATATTTCAACATTGATGTGTATAGCGGTATATTCTCATCACATTTTTCTCAGTAACTATTCACAGCATTGCTTTGAAACTTGGTGTGAAGGTAAAGCAAGGGGACCTACTTTGCCCTTACCAAGTTGAGGTCCACAAGTTAACTACTTTTATAAATTATTTATGATTGGAAATTTATAGAAAAGTTGTATATATTTCGTAGTACTTTTTTCAGCAACTATTCATAACATTGACTTGAAACCTTGTGTGGTGGTTCAGCAAGGGTCCTACATGGTAATTACCGAATTAAGGGCTGCATACTTACTATTTCCTGATTTTTCGACTTGTTTATAATCTGACTTTGACTTGTATAGTTGTATATTTTCATCACATTTTCTTTAGCAACTGTTCATAGCATTAACTTGAAACTTGGTGTGGAGGTTCAGCTAGGGGTCCTGAATAGACCTTTTCACGGTCTCACAGCGCATGCGTCAAATCAAATCTCATTAAATGCGATATTCACCCGAGACTACGTCACGTGATCGATTTTGGGGAGTCGATAAATTATCACTATATAATCCTATGTAAATTGGCTATTTTGAACGAGCATAAATAAAGATTAAAAGTCAAAATTTGGTTAAAAAAGAGTTTCAACCTGTGAGCATGTATATACAGACTAATTGTAGCAAGTGGAATTGATGATATTATCATGTATTAGTAACCAAATTGAGTTTAAAACGGCCTTGTATCTAGGCGATATGAAATATAACGTACCTCGAATCTGACGACAACAAAAATTATTTCCAATGTAATGAGATTTTTTGAAAGAAAAAAAAGTTATCCCCACACACACGCGCATATAAAAAAGGGAAAATATAGATTTACAGTTAAACTCTCGGTACAAACACTGGATGAACACTTTGATGAACTTTAGTATACAACAAAATACTATAAGTTATAAGTGCGGGAAATCATTGTTTTTTTTTTAATATTGACAACTATCGACACTACACTAAAGACATAAGCCATCCGGCACACTGATTGGCTTAATTTACGAATATGCGTCAATCATAGGTACGTCAATCATTTCAAACCCCGCCCTTAACACGATAAGCCTGATCACAAGTGACAATAATCCTGATTGACACGAATGACTAAATGTATTTGTTTATTTTTAAAGCATTTAAGTACCATTGACTGCATTTTGGACGATAAAAAATAAAATGTTACTTTAGATATGCCATGTTGATGATACCAATGATGCAAATAAACAACAAAACATGCATGCTGTTTTTGAAATATTTGTTTCTGTCTGTATGTCCACCAATTTAGATATATCTCTCCTTTACTCTCTCTCTCTCTCTACTTTTAATTTCTTCATTCCAAACACGCCGCACTACAGCATGTCAGGTTTTTTTTAAACATTCAAATCATTGTTATAATAGAAATATGGAAGAAAGGAGGAAATATTTTCTTGATATAAATAATCAACTTTCGGAAAAAAAATGCCATACAATGAATTAAAAAGCATGAATTGTAATGACAAAACAGGGAGCATTACTTCGACGATGAATGAATGACATAGATCGAATTGATAATGACGATGTTTATAGTGCTTAGAAAAGTATGAAAAATGAAAATGATTAATTGTAAAGATAATGATAAGAGAGAGCTGATCAGAAGAATGATCTGTTAACAGCCTTGGTGTAAAGGGTTCCTTTCGGTAAATCACGATACATATGTGGTTATTATGTAACCGGCAACATGTCACAAAGAATCCGACAAACACTCTTACATTAAATTGGTCAAATAAATGACTTGATGAGACAAATTTAATCTTTTTATGTTACAATCGATATGCCGCCAAATACTAATTCCTTGTCGATTGATCAAAGGATGCGACCGGGTGTCGTTTAAATCGGCATGGCTGTATGACATTGTGTTTATCTTTTAAGCATTTTTCCACAATCAATTAAAGTGAATACGTTTATTTTCATTGAATGGATTAAAAAAAAATGCTGGAGGATATGATGCGAGGTAGGTTTTCATTTTAAAATATCCAACTTTTATATTTGAAAACCCAGCCTTACTAGTAGACCAAGGGGCCAATATGTTTATTATAACCAGAATAACTTCAATAGGCTACCCAAAGGTCATAAATACAATTAGAGATAATATGTAGACCAACATTTTGGTCACCAAACTATGATAGAATGTCTCAACTATAATACAAACTATCATCACTTCAATATTTCCGGAGGCGAAGAACACGAGTCTGGTGATTCTTGTTGTTGCCGGAATCAAAACGAGTTAATGACCTTTCAATATTGCATTTACCCTCATACATTACAGGTTTATACAGTATACTGGATTATCATACAATTTATTGTATATAGTGAAAATAGATCATGAAACAAAGCACACGTCATATATTCCGCAAGGCCGATAAAATATTGTACTTTTAATGCTTCAGAAGAACATTTCTGGGACAACAGACAAAAAAATATTGTAACAAACAGATGCTACATTTCCAACAATAATATCTACATCATTCATTCCTTACTTTTCATTGTAAAAACTCGAAAAAAGAAGTTAGAACGACTGGAAGCAACTTTAAGGCTCTCCAAAAACAAAACCGGAAGTAAACCCTCCCCGCAGTGGAAATATGTTGTTGTTGTTTTTCTTTGAAAGCGCCTAACGCATAAAGACTTTTTAGTCATCTGACGCTTTGCGTGAAAAGGTCTTTTACACTTTCTGAAATTAGGTCTGCAATATAACTACTAGTATTTCCTGTTTAACAGATTTGTTTATAATCGGAAATTGATGGTTTTGTTGTATATTTTTGTTGCACTTTTCTCAGTAACCATTCATAACATTGACTTGAAACTTTTCTTGGCTACTTTTCATAGCATTGTTTCGAAACTTTGTGTTGAGGTTCAGTTAGGGGTCTAACATGTTGCGTACCAAAATTAGGGCCCCATGTTAACTACTGCCTGTTTTATGACTTTATTAATATTCCTCCAACGACTCATATAAGGGTATTTTTTGTCGCATTTTCCCTAGCAACTGTTCATAGCATTAACTTGAAACTTGGTGTGGAGATTCATCAAGGGGACCTAGATGGTGCATACTGAATTTAGGTTTGCAAGTTAACAACTTCCTGTTTTTTCGTCTATTATTTTTGGACATTGACTTGTATAGTGGTATATTTCTGTCGCACTTTTCTCAGCAACTTTTCATAGTCTTGGACTGGAATTTAGTGTGGAGGTTTAGTAAGGGGTCCTTTATGGCTCTTATCAAATTAAGGTCCCTTAGTCTCCTATTTTACAACTTACATATTCCGACAATGATGGTATCTTATTTATATCATTTTCGTCACACTTTTTTCAGCAACTATTCATAGCATTGACTTGAAACTTTGTGTGGATATTCAGGTAGGGGTCCTTTATCAAATTTAGGTGGGCAAGTTAATTACTTCCTGTTTTTAGAATTTGTTTATAACTGGACATTGATGGTATACTTGCATATTTTTGTTGCACTTGTCTCAGCAACAACTCATAGCATTGACTTGAAAATTGGCGATTAGGCTCAGCTAGGGGTCTTTCTTGGTGATTACCGGATTTAGGTCTACAAGTCAAGTACTTCCTGTTCTAGGAGTTGATTTAGTCTCTGACATTGCCTGGTTTAGTTAATGTTTGGTAATATTTTTCTCAGTAGCTATTAAAAGTAGTAGCTTTAAACTTTATATGCACGCTCAACTAGAGGTGACCATGGTGTTTACCAAATCTAGATCTGCATATTATCTATGTCCTCTTGATTGCCTAGCTTATTTGTATCTTTTCTAAGCTGGATGTAGAGATGCAGCTAGGTGTCCTACATGGTGCTTGCCGAATATATTCCATTGAGGGATAATCTTGTTTTCATTGTAGTTATGGTACTGCAAACAGGGTTATACTCAGTGAGTTTTATCTCACATATTTCTTGTTTAAATTGAGTTATCTATAAGTGAATGAAAATAAGATTTTGTTGAGCAAATAAGCTTTTGTCCATAGAGCTTTAGGTGTCTACATTTCTTTGAAAAAGCATCTTATCAAAACAGCTGGGTGAAATTCTGACGCCCTGAAGAATTACTATGGAAAACTTTGTATGAAAAGGAACATTGCTTGTAACAAGCAATTTCTTCATTTCCCGTAATATATTGTACTTAAAAAGGTAAAGAATATCAAATTTTCATGAACTTAACATTGTCACCTGCAACTTCATTCAATTTGGACCAGTCTAAAATTTTGCAGTGTGGTAATGGGTTTATTACATGCATTGACCAATTTTTCTAATAGCTAGAAAGATTATGGTTCATCACTATGAGACAATAGGAAATTGCGAATACCCGAGGTAGCTCCAAGGTCATAATCATGCAAAGTGGTATAGTTTTAATTTTTTATACGCTGCTGGAGGCGGTCGAATATTGGCGTCATCTTCTCTGTCTATCCCTCCGTCCGTACGTATGTACTTACATACATCCACTTTTCTCGTGAGCCCAACTCTTTCTAAGTTTCTTGATGGATCTAAATGACACTTGGTCAATGTTATCACCTTAATTGGTAGACGTGCATAAAGTAAGGATTTTATGGTTCATTGATTTTTGCCTCAGTTATGCCCCCTTAAAACTTAGTCTCTGGGGCTTATTGAAATTGCAGCCTTGTGAACTCAACTCCTCCTAAGTTTCTGGCTGGATCTAAATGAAACTTGGTCAATGTTATCACCTTACTTGGTAGATGTACAGGAAGTAAGGATTTTATGGTTAATTAATTTTTGCCTTAGTTATGTTCTTTAAAACTTAGTCTCTGGTGCTTATTGAAATTTCAGCCTTAGTAATTTCATACAAAAGTGTTTCTTTTGAGTGTTTATTATGTTTGGATAGAACTGAAAAGAACTGGGGCAAGTTATTTTGCTGTTGTCCATCTGCCTGTCTGAAACTTAACCAAAAAACATAACATTTACAATTATTTTAAGCTTACCCAAGGTACATTACTCATATTCAGCATTATGATAGATCTAATTGATAGGTATCTTCATGTTCAATGGCCATGGTCATGTGACAAGGTCAAGATCATATGTCAAGGTCAACAAAAAAATAACAGTTACAATTTCTTCAAGCCAATTCATGATACTATTCTCTTCTTCAGCATGAGGATAAATCTGATCGATACGCATCAGCAGATATCAAGGTCGAGTGCATTTGACAAAGTCAAGGTCACCTATCAAGGTCACAGTTCTGAAAAAAGTGGCATGGTGTTTCACAAACAATGTTTATTTTTTATCCAAAGTTACATTTGTAATTTCAAATTATTTCAATAAAAAGAGGGGCGCAAAGGTGGGGAGGGCACAAGCTTACAAAGTGACTAATTTGAAAATATTCTTCTACCAAACCAAAAGACCAACAGCTCTGATATTTGGTATGTGGCATCATCTGGTGGATATTCTATCAAGGGCCCAAGGGATAAAATTAGCCCATTTCTTGACGTCACAAGTTTAACATAGGCTTATATAGTGAAAATTTTAAAAGTCTTTTTCTCCCAAATGGGAGGCCTTGAGCTTTGATATTTAGTATGTGGCATTAATTTGAGGACTTCTTTCAAGATTGTATGAATTATGGCCCAAGGGTCAAAATTAGACTTATCCAGGACGTCACAAGTTTTACAAAGGGCTTATAAAGTAAAAACTTTAAAAATCTTCTTCTCTCAAACAAAATGGCCTAGAGCTCTGATATTTTGTATGTAGCATCATCTGCTGGACCTCTATCAAGATTGTATAAATTATGGCCCATATTCAGCCCATCCCAGGATGTCACAAGTTTTACATAGGTCTTTTACAGTGAAAATTTTAAAAATCTTCTTCTCCCAAACAGAAAGGTCTAGAGCTTTGATATTTGGTATACAGCATCATCTGGCGGTCCTCTATCATGATTGTATAAATTATGGCCCCATTGTCAAAATTAGCCTGTTCCCGGATATCACAGGTTTAAGATAGGCTTGTTTAGTGAAAACTTTAAAAAACCTTATTATCCCAAACGGATATATACTGTTGATAGTGATAACTTTAAAAGCTTCTGCAAAAGAAAGCAACTTTTTTGGAAAATTAGAGTAAAAATTTATGGATCTGCCTAGTGCCTAAGCAAACATATAAGTGCTTGCACTAAATAGTGTTCATTGAAGTATGAAAAGAAAATTTCAGCACTGAATTTAATTAATTATCGTAAGAAATTTATGTATTTCGTCAGTTCTACTTTCTTTTTTCTTGCCTTAATTTTTGTCCAAAGCATAACTTCTATATTTAAGGATAGATTTGAAAATAACTTTGAACGGCTGTTCTTCTTGATGCTAGTGTCGTGTTTGTTGTGATACCTACAAGGTCAAGGTCAAAGTTAAAGGTCAAAGGTCAAAATTGACCTTGTCCGTAACATAACTTCTGCATTTGTGGATGGATTTAAAATAACATGGCACAGTTGTTCTTCTTGATCAGTGATAGTGTTATGTGGAGCGTTTGTTTGGGTACCTCCAAGGTCAAGGTCACAGTTGAAGGTCATTGGCAAAAAGGAAGAAATTGCTTATAACAAGTGATTATTCACGCAGTCTTCCACAATATTTTGTATTAACCCTTTCCCATTTTTTTAAAATTTTAGAATGTTCCAAATTGAAAGAGGTTGCAGAGGACGATGAAAATTGGAATGAAACCAACCTATCTAGTAGAAAATATTGTGGGAAAAGGAGATGGATAAACAAGATGGCTATTTTCTTAATTGTACATACTTTACAATGTGGTCTGCTACCCCTTTGAAATTTGGCCAGAAAAAGTAAACTGTTAACTGGAATGTATCTATAGTGATCAATATGGCTAAGGTTATTATGCCATCTTGTAAAGTCAAAGTTAATTTTCACACATGTTGTTTACTCTAGGATTTGGTGTAACATGGGATACAGTTGATGCTGATGGAACTCTTAGAGTAAGGTTTACAGATCTTGATGATGTAGAACAAGTGGATAAGCCAAGAGTACTGACAAATGAATTAATTGCTGTTGGTTGTAAAGTAAAAAGAGGTACTTTAGATTACATATATTTCTATTATTGGTGATCTTTTCTGACTAGGAATTACTTCAGCTTTGATTCATTGTGATAAACCATTACCAGAAGCCAAAATTTAAGGTTGATCCAAATTGAAAGGAGTTCCAGAATACAATTTAAAGCTTATTAAATTTGGATTTTTTTACTTTTGGGGTAGACAAAATTGTGGATAATGAAGAAAGTACTTGTAACAAGCAAGCAATTTTGTTTTCCACAATGATTTTCAAAGATTTTATTCTTAAAGCGTAATTGAGTGGAAATGGGTTGAGACATTTCTGTTGGTACCAAAGTCAAGGTTGTCTGTCAAGGTTAATTATATAGGTCACATGTCAGAGAATTGGCTGGTGGAGAGAATATGTCATATCTCTATTGAACAAGCATCTTACTGTTCTTTTTTAGCTCGCACACTCTTTCAATTTGAGGTTATGAGGCCCACATTGAAGATTGGGAAACCAAATGTGTGGCCTCTATAAATATAGACGTATTAAAATTGACATATTTAATCTTTTTATGCCCCCTCATTAGAAGATCAGGGGCATAATGTTTTACCATTGTCCATCTGTTAGTTTGTTGGTCTGTCTGTCTGAAACTTAACCAAAAAACTTAACATTTACAATTACTTAAAGCCTATTCAAGGTGCAATGCTCATATTTTGAATGATGATAGATCTCATACATATACATCAGTAGATACCTAGGTTGAGGTCATGTGAAAAGGTATGGGACATTAGTTAAGGTCAAACTTGTGCTAAATTAACCCAAAACTAAACATTTACAGTTTTGTCAAACCTTTTCACCATAAGTGCTCATATTTGGCTTCATGAAGATGTTTTACACATCGTAAAAATGTAAAAAGTTATGGTATTAGGTTTTGGTCAGAACAGAACTTTTATTTACATCCACGTACAATTATGTATAATATGGACCAATAAATACAAATACATGAAATAAACAGTTTAACACACCTGGCTTACCAATACACCTACATCTATAAGGAAAAAATATATTTTGCTAATATTTCATTTTTATGCCCCCACATTGATAAGATCGGTGTCCATCTGTCTGTCTGTTCATCTGTCTGTCTACTTAACCTGCCAGCTAAACATTTTCCTATAACTTCAACCCTGATTAAGTTACAATGCTAATATTTGGTATGTAGATAGGTCTCAACAAGGCGCAACTCGGGAAGGTAATTTCATCAAGGTCGAAAAATTTTAACCCTTTTCCCTGTTTCTAAAGAATTCCTGTTTCAGGGGCATAGTGTTTCACAAACACATCTTGTTTTAACTATTGTTATTTATTTGTTTATTTACATTTTTATTTTTTTCTTTGAGGGATACATTGTTTTATGTTATGGTTCAGCTATCAAATACTGTAACCACAGCTTTACTCAACTCCAGTCACAAAGAGGTGTTGGTTGCCAACCATTGTTTTGATTTTCAGATTAATGAAATGATGGAAAGGATATAAGGTTGATGGAGGTATTGAGTGCATGACACTAATCTAAGATTCATTTTAATTTGTGATTATCGCCCAGCCTACAAGCATCCACAACTTGACACGGGCTGAAACAAGATTTCTTTAGCTAATTATGCTAATCATTGAATTAACCCTTTTCTGTTCAATGCCTGGTTTTTACATAGCCACAGTAATAGCACAGTTGGTAGCCCGTCAGATTTCTTATCCTCAATAATTGGATGTCATGGGTTTGATCCCCAGCGGTAGCACATATTCTTTCTGACAATTGTATCTCACCAATGGATGGGTAATGGTAAACCTAAATGGGATAGCAGCTGGAGGCCAGGAAAGGATGTAGTGGTAGTACTGGGATGAGAAATACCAGGAATTTGTTAGGTGCTCCAGCCGCTGCGATATGACTGAAATACTGTTAAAAGCAGAGTTACACCCTATTCAATCAATCAATCCCTGTTTTTTTGTCCCGGCGTATTATTTTGAAAACTTTGATAGCTCAATCAGTAGAGTACTTGATCAGTGACCTGTCAAAAGCAGGTTTTTGTAGGGCAAGAAGTTAAAGTTTGTTTTTGCATTGTAAGATTTTTAACCTCTTACCACATGACAAAATTTTAGACTAGTCTGAATTCAAAGAAGTTGCAGAAGATAATTTTAAGTAGGTGAAAAATGCTGTTTTGGAGCATGTATGTTTTACAAGCGTGTCTCAATCACCTTAGTATTTTTGCTTTCCATCACCTGCAGCCACATGTTACACCCAGATGTGGTGCTCTTGTTATGACAACATTATGTAACTTTTAACACTTTCCTGTTTTTAGTACTCCTGACCAGGTTGTGGTTATGGTGAGCAATTATGATGGGTCTGTGTCCGGTGTCTGACCTCCGGCATCAACTTCTACCTTGATTGCACTCTAGAGGTCACTTTTTGGCTCAAATACCTTGAAAATTGATTAGAATATTTGTCTACAAGATATCTAGGACAAGTTCGAAAAAGCGTCTTGTGGGGTCGAAAACTAAGTCCCTAGTTCAAATCTTATAAAAACCTTGTTTGCACTCTAGAGGTCACATTTTTAGCTTAAATGTCTTGAAATCTTGTCAAAATGTTGTCTACTTGAGGATTAGAAGCTAGGTCACTAGATCAAATCTTAAAAAAAAAATTGTGCACTCTAGAGGTAACATTTTTGGCTCAAATGTCTTGATAATTAGTCAAATGTTTTTTCTACATGATATCTCGGATGAGTTTGAAATTGGGTCAAGTGGGGTCTAAACAAGGAAACCAGGTCAAATCTTAAAAAGCTTTGTGTACTCTCTATAGATCACATCTTTAGCACAATGTCTGATTTATGGACAAAATGTTTGCCTGAATGAGAGCTCAGAATTGGGTCATATGGGCCAAAAACTAGAACACTAGGTGAAGTCTAAGAAAGACCTTGTGTGCTCTCTATAGGTCACATGTTTAGCTCACATAAGCTCCAGATTGTTGGGGCCTATATTGAAATGAAGAATAAGTTTTTAATAACATCTTCTCAAAAAGTCATGGTTGATTTTCAACCAAATTTAGCAGGAATGTTCCTTAGGTGGTTGCCTTTCAAAATAGCTAAAATGATAGATATCTTTTGGAAGAAATCTAGGTGCCATGACAATGAAAGTTAAATCATTAAAAAAACTCTCCGGTTTTGACCCGGTTGGCCTACAACCTTGATATTTAGCATGAAGTATCAGTTCATTGACTTCTTTCATATTTCTGAAATTATAACCAATGGATCCAGAGGGAGGAAAAAAGTCTTCTCCTTTCATACTAGTCTTAAAGCCTTGGATTTGTCATTAAGACTTTGGGATTCCCAGGTAGAGAGCCTATATATGTATAAAGTATGGTCAGGCCCACTTAAATCATACTCCTAACCTTGAAATACCATTAAACTGTTGATAGAAAAGAACCTTTATCTCAGGGGAGCGATATAGGACCATCATGGCCCTCTTGTTTGCTTAAATGTCTTGATATTATGTCAAAATATTTGTCAGAATGAGATATCATATAACTTCCTAATTTGGTCATGTGCTGACTAGGTCACCAGGTAAAGTCTTAGTAAAACCTTGTAGGCACTCAAGAGGTCACATATTGGGGTCAAATACGCTTACATTTTGTCAGCACGTTTGTCTGAATGGTATCTTTGACAATGTTCAATATAACTCTTAATTAATTTTCGGCTAATTCCTTCTTCAGAATTGACAGTATATTTTAACACTATGTAACATCTATTTTCATAGACATCAACATTCAAAATGGCTAACTTGAGTTCAAAAATAATAGTTAAGAAGTACCCTTTGTCAAAATTTTGAAAAACCTTGTTTGCCATCTAGAGGCAATATATTTAGCCCATTTGTCTTGAATTTTTGACAGAATATTTGCCTGCATGATATTTTGGTCAAGTTCAACATTATGTCACTTTGGGTTAAAAACTAGATTGTTAGGTCAAACCTTAGAAATACCTTGTGTGCAATCTTGAGGCTAGATTATTTGATATTTAGTGGGAATGTTTGTCTGCAGTCAGTTCATCTAGGTCACAAGGTATAATCATAGGAAACCCTTGTGGTTGAAATTTTGGCTCAAATATTTAGAAAGTTGGTCAGAGTGTTTTTCTCCATGATATCTCAGTCAAGTTAAATATATTTGTTCACATTTGGCTAAAAACTAGGTCACAAAACTCAAACCTTGTAAAAACCTTGTGTGCACTCTAAGGCCAAATGTTTGTTTCTGGTAAGGACAGACTCAGGTGAACGTTCTAGGGCTAATGGCCCTCTTGGTTAAAATTTTAGACTTGTCCAAATTCAAATGTTTTGGCGACTACAATTCAAAATCAAATTTATTTGAAAAACAATTCTTCAATAAAGTAGAAAATGTTGTGGAAAAAGAAGAAATTGCTTGTAACAAGGGTGTAAAAAACAGGGATTAAAACAGGAAAGGGTTACAACAAGTACAAGTTTAATATAGATACCGTAAAAATTCTAAAAGACGCCCAGGTGTTTATTAGAATCACAAACTTTCCGAAGAAAGGGGTGAGTATTTATTAGAGGCTATACATTTGCGAGACTTTAAAAAAGCGGTCAACAATTCCAAATATCATATATGATCTCATCGGAACACAGGCAGAAAAGTTAAGTCTAGAAATGTCTTGTCATAAGATAGCCAACTTTTAAAATTTAGACCCCTACCCAAATGAGCCTGTGAGATTTATGCAAGCTGAAAAAGCTCAGAAATGTTCATTTTCGGTATTACATCTAAAAGAAGAGCTATTATTGTACCTAACTATCATTTTTTAATCAAAATTATTTAATTTCTTGGGATGAAATGAATATTCAGACCAAGCCAAGTAGAAAAGAGAAAATAGAAAAGGATTACCTGAAATTTACCTTTTCTTGCAATATTCCAAAAAATAAATCTAATACTTTGTGGAAAACATGTAAATATGATAATTTCTTAATTTCTTAATTTAATGCGAGGGGATGCCAGGTGTTCAGCTATTTCGGGTCATTTTGTGGAGTTGACACACGTGTCTCGTGAGAACTTAGACCCTTGTCATTCTGTGAATAATTTTAGTGGACATACTTAAGAATTTCATCTCTTGGATCTTGTGCAAAAACTGAAGAGAGTTTTTCATGAAACCGGTAAGATTTAATACAAATCTGCATCGCGTCAATATAGACAGTCTGCAATCAATGACAGATCTAGTACTTTTCTCAATATTGCACAAATCACGCGGAAAAATCTTAATCCGTGGAATTTGCGGATATTGCATTATTTTCAACAGTTTGTTCCTATATGCTTGAATTACTAAATGATACTTCTCTACTTTGGTACCCTGTTATTAATCAATTATCATTTAAAGTACAACCACAATCTAGACTTAACGTTTCACTTGCAGAAATTCCGACAGGTTAACGAATTTATGAGAAAATATTTTGATTTAAATCTTACATTTCTTGCAACTTATTTTGGTTTAACACCTAGCTGCATTTATTATGAAATATCAACTATCAAGTACGGAAATTTGATGAATGCGATTGACGTTTTTGGACTGAAGATTTTACCAAGCATCATGACAACTAATTTTGGCATTTATTTTCTATCATAACATCCAGATTTTTTTGGCAATTAACAAATCTTTTGACTCAAAAAGATTGTTTTTCACGATCAACTCGCATTCTATTCCTTTTCTTTCCATGCCGTACCTTCACTACAGCGGCAAGTGAAAGTCATTCTTTGTACAATAAATCAATTCTTTAAAAATATGACTCCCAATTTCAAACACACGATTAAGTGACTGGGCATTTATTTAAGGCTTCAAGATTTCCGATGGTTGTTTTTGACATCCGAATTGGGGATGGGCGTTTATTAGAGCATGGGTGTTTATTAGAATTTTTACGATATTTATGTATTTCCATGCCACTGCAAATATCCTTTCTAAAATTTGTCTCCCAAATAGAGTTGGATAATTGTTAATCTAAGAGGGATGAGCAGCTGGGGGCTCAGAAAGGACGTTTCGATATTACTGGTGTAAGAAATACAAGGAATCCAGGGCTAGTTACATCAGCTGTGGAGATGTGACTGAAATACTGTTAATAGTACCATTAACCCATACCCACACAGTGATTCTTTAGACTCCCCTGAAGAAAAACAATTGAGAAAACATTGTGTAAAATGAAGAAATTGCTAGTAACAAGCATTTTTCTTCTTTTTCCACAATGCTCTCTATCCAGAAATTTGAAAAAATCTAAGATATCATAAACTATAAATTATCCTCTGCAACTCTTTTCAGTTTGGACCATGTAAAAATTTTGCCGTCTGGTAATGGGTTAAACCCAATTCAATCAATCAATCTATTTCCAGGGGAAGACTGGTCATATGGAGATCAAGATGGTACACCAGGCAATGAAGGAACAGTATTTGATGTACAAACACAGGGACTTGTTTTGGTATGTGGACTGTGAAACTAAAGTTTTATGCCTTTACCAGACACCAAAAATTGTGACTGGTCAAAATTGAAAAATGTTGTGCTTGACAATTAAACCATGTCATACTGAATCCAGAATATGTGAAGTCTGATCTTAGTCTACACCTATCCTATTCTGGAGAGAATTTTCAGAGAATTCAGCATGACAAGGGTTAAAAACCCTATCAGAAATGAAGAAATAGGTCAAATTCATTAAGTCTGCATCTTAAAGTGGACAAAAAATGTGCCATTAAAAATAGTTACAGTCAAGAGAGGAAAGCATTGTCAGTAAAGAATAAGTAGCTTAAGACTGGCAATTTCTCTTTTTTCCACAAAAATTTTGCCCTTGTCATGATAAATGAAATAATTTTTGAATATTGCATTAGAATCAAAGGACTGAGAGACCTGAAAGTTCTGATTGTGAGATAGTGGTTCTTTTGAGAATCACTTTTTTGAACAACTCTGCTTTAAAAGGAGCAAACAGATAGTGTATACTAAGATCAGACTGCACATTATGTGCAAGCTGATCTATACCTTGTACCAAAACAGGAATATTCCGGGTTCAGTATGACAAGGGTTGAACACTGTTTTTTTGCTCATCTGAGTTCAATGTGCTAATGCCTAGCTTTTGAAATCCTTGGACATCTGTCGCCCATCAAGCAGCATCAATTGTTTAACCAATTAGTAGACTGCAAAATTTTAGACTGGTCAAAATTGAAAGAAGTTGCAGACAATAAGCCTAAGCTGATCTATACCTTGTACCAAAACAGGAATATTCCGGGTTCAGTATGACAAGTGTTGAACACTGTTTTTTTGCTCATCTGAGTTCAATGTGCTAATGCCTAGCTTTTGTAATCCTTGGACATCTGTCGCCCATCAAGCAGCATCAATTGTTTAACCAATTAGTAGACTGCAAAATTTTAGACTGGTCAAAATTGAAAGAAGTTGCAGACAATAATTCAAAGTTGATCAAAATTTAAATTTTTCAATTTTCTGGGTAGAAAACATAGTGTAACATGGAGAAATTGCTTGTTACAAGTAATTTATTCATTTTCCACAATGTTTTCCAAATTGTTTTTTCTTGAGAGGTGTCAAAAGGCGTCATTGTGTTGACATGGGTGAGTGTTGACACTCTTGAGGCCACAGTTTTTTCTCAATCCTTGTTAAACATTTTCAGAAACTATTTTAGATCATAATAATAAACCTAATGTAATAACTTGGGTACTCTATTCAGAAATAATCATGAAAAGAGACCTGAATGACAATCTTATTGGTTACACTTTAGAGTTTTTGGTTTTGCCTCAATCTTCATGAACTAGATCAGAACGTTTGTCAAATCATACAGATGAATCATTTTAAAAATTTGACATTTCTATTCGAAAAACATTGGGGGTCATATTTCTAATACCAGATAACATTAATTTAGACTGGTCCACTGGTTTCATAGGTGGAGCATAATTCCATATATGTTACATGGTTGAACATCTTTCCCTTAGAAACTAATACTAACTCATTTGATAAAAACTTGACATCTATTTGGGATTTTAGGATGAAAAGTCAGCTCTAGCAATTATTCACCCTATTTCAGGGATAGAAAATTATTCACTCAGCAAAGAGACAAGTGGCTTATCGCTGGTCCTTACCACTGACATAGCCAGGAAGTTCCTCTTCCATATAAAACATTATTATTGTGCAAAATTTATGGCCACTCCTTTATTACAAAAAAGTCAAATGGTTAATTAGGGACCTAAATGGCGTAACTACGGCTTGATTAGACTGTAGTACCAACAAAAATGCTTACAATAAATGTCAGTCAGTGTCAGAGTTCAAAGTTCACTACTGCTCAAATGAGTGATTTGAATGGTTGATTACTTTTTGATAGACATTCATGAAATTATGCTTTCAAACTGATACAGATCTTGTAGATGAATTAACCCACATGATCTCATATTTTGACAATGACTTTTGAAAACATTGAGATGTAAGAATTTGTCTGTTAAAAGCTGTTGCTTCTAAGTTATTTCTCCTTTTCATACAATGTTTCCTGTGCTAAATGGCCCTTATGTTCAATTTACAAGTACTTTGAAATGTTGTCTACAAACCATAAAACTTGGTCTAGAAACTTGTCTTTCAATGGTTTTAATGCCTTTACAGGTACGCTGGGACCATGATGGAAGTATGGGAAGTTATAAATATGGTCTTGATGGACGATTTGACCTTGAAATTGTGTAGGTCTTTACTGAAAGTCACTCCTGCTACCATGAACTTAATCAAATTATATTCGTAATGATGAAATGTAATTGACGGATCATCGCTGTCAATAAGAAGATCAATAGACCAATCAAATCATACATTTAGACCAAAATTGAACTTTGAACTCCAATATTTTCAAGCATCTATATTTAGCTTCATTTTTGGTTTGGCAACTCAAACATTGTTACAATGTCAAGGTCGTCAACCAATCATTTGTCATTTTTGTTACATATTACATGAATTTTGCAAAATATTGCCATTTAATATATAAGTAAAACTTCCTGTCAATTGCCTTTTTGTCCGCCTGAAATACAGTACCATAGTTTGACCTATTCCCACATAACTAAGACTAGACTGGTCCAAGTTGTAGATGAAAATTTATCAGTTGATAAATCTATTTAAAAATCTTTTTTTTTGGGGGGGGGGGAATAGAAAGCATATGGGATAATAAAGAAATTGCATGTTACGAGCAATTTCTTAATTGTCTTTAATGTTTTCCAATACATTTTTTGGGGGGGAGGAGGGGGGGTAGAAAGGCGGAATTGTGTTGGAATGGGTTAAAGGAGAATAGAGCATATAGTTATATGCATACATTTGTTTTGTTTCCCAATTTGAAAGCTTGTAGGCATATTGTCTTACTGTTGTCAATCTCTCTGTCAATCTGTCTGTCTTAAACTTAACCAAAAACATAATACATGTATAAACAATTACTTCAAACCTATTCAAGATACAATGCTCATATTTGGCATGATTATAGATCTCATTATTATATATCTATAGATACCAAGGCTGCAGTCGTCTGACAAAATTTGATGTCAAACTTCAGCAAATTTTAACTGAAAAACTTAACATTTACAATTTTTTCAAGCCTATGCAAGATAGATTGATTGGGGTTTAACACCACTTCAAACAGTATTTCGGTCATATCATGGCAGCTGGCACAACTTACAATGGATTCATGGCATTTCTCACACCAGTACTAGCACTACATCCTTTCCTAGTCTCAAGCTGCTATTCCACTTAGGTTTACCATTATCCACCCATTGGTGAGAAACAAATGTGGGGAAGGATATCTGCTGCCGCCGGGAATCGATCACATGGCATCCCATGATTGAAGATTGGGAGTCTTATGCCCTACCCACTGCGCTATGACGGCAACACCTTATACAAGATGCAATGCTCATATTTGGCATGTAATAGATTTCACAATCACGCAACTGCAGTTACTAAGGTCGAGGACATGTGCCAAAGTCAAGGATATATTTCTAAAAAAGGCTGCAACCAGGGAATGGTGCTTCACAAAAACATCTTCCTACTTTTATATATTGGCTGTCTCCTATCTTACAATGTGTTCTGATATCTCTTAAAGTTTGAGAATGCCTGATTACGAATTAATACATTGCTGGTACTAATTGACAGTAATAAGTAGCCAAATTCTATACATGTTTAAACCATTTCAGTCTGTAATGCACATCTTTACACTAATTTTGGAACTTAAATCTATCTTATGAATTCTATCTTATAATTATCTTAACAGGCAGCCTGAAAGAAAGTCCGCACCAAAACACAATGTTATAGAAAAAAGAAATGAAATCAACATAGAGGAACTAAACAGAAGAAATAAACAGGGCTCAGGTAATAATTGATGCATTGTTACCAATGCCTATGTACTGCCATCAACAGAAAGCTTGACTTAGATATCATAGACTTTTATTTTGCAAATTTACAGTAGGTAGCATGTTCCAGAAAAATGGTTGGTTGACCTAAACGTTGTTACTATAGCATAAACTGACAAACAAACCAACAAAAAGACTTCACATAAATATGAAATGACCAATGGCAGAGTTTAAAGAACACTTAATAAAAAAAATCTTCTACTGTTTTTTTTTTCTTTTACAGCCACAACCTGTCACTTGAATATAATATGCCCATTACTCAATGCATTTCAAAGTGGATTAACTTAGAAGGAAAGTATCATTAAAGCTGAATACATGTATATAGTTTAGAAATTTCCAGTACATTTTTATACTAGCATAGTTATTTTTTGGGTTATTTTCTTAATTGTTTTTTAGACTTGAATTTTGTACGACAGATATCTCTGAAAGTATAATAGCTATGATCATGTGTGGATAGATCTCACCAAGGGGAAGTGCAATGCACAAGAACCACCACTCTACCAAACTTTTTTTCAAGTTGTTGCTCTTTGATGTTTTCCAGACATGAATTTTGTCTGTGGCATTTCACTGAAAGATGAATAGCTATGATCATGAAACTTTATATGTATGTGGATATATCTCACCGAGAGGAAATGCAGTGCACAAGAACCATAACTCTACCATACTTATTTTCTTCGTTATTGCTCTTTGTTGTACAATGTATTTCAGACTTGAATTTTATTCATAGCATATCTGTGAAAGTATAATAGTTATGATAATAAAAATTCATTGTCTAAATGACATGCAAAAGAACTATATCTGTTTTTTCAGACTTTTATATAAATCCCCTACCTTATTCGACATCAAGCAGTGTGACGCGTGTATGGTGTGACAATTTGGCACCTTGTTCAAAATGCTTTAACTCACGATCTTTTTGGCCTTTTGGTCTTTCTTACGCCCCCACCATGTAATGGTGACAGGCATGGTGTGAAGATTTGGCATTTTGTTCAAAATGCTATAACTCAGGGTGTTTTTGGCTAGATTCTTATGCCCCCACCATGTATTGGTGACAGGCATGGTGTGAAGATTTGGCATCTTGTTCAAAATGCTTTAACTCACTGTGTTTTTGGCTAGATTCTTATGCCCCCACCATGTAACGGCGACAGGCATGGTGTGAATATTTGGCATCTTGTTCAAAATGCTTTAACTCACGGTGTTTTTGGCTAGATTCTTATGCCCCCACAATGTAATGGTGACAGGCATGGTGTGAAGATTTGGAATCTTGTTCAAAATGCTTTAACTCACGGTGTTTTTGGCTAGATTCTTATGCCCCCACCATGTAATGGCGATAGGCATGGTGCGTAGATTTGGCATCTTGTTCAATATGCTTGTACTCACGGTGTTTTTGGCTAGATTCTTATGCCCCCACCATGTAATGGCAACAGGTATGGTGTGAAGATTTTGCATCTTGTTCAAAATGCTTTAACTCACGGTGTTTTTGGCTAGATTCTTATGCCCCCACCATGTAATGGCGACCGGCATGGTGTGAATATTTGGCATCTTGTTCAAATGCTTTAACTCACTGTGTTTTTGGCTAGATTCTTATGCCCCCTACTTGTAATGGCGACAGGCATGGTGTGAAGATTTGGCATTTCGTTCAAAATGCTTTAACTCAAGGTGTTTTTGGCTTGATTCTTATGCCCCACCATGTTATGGCGACAGGCATGTTGTGAAGATTTGGCATCTTGTTCATAATGCTTTAGCTGCCGTCATAGCGCAGTTGCTAGCGCGTCGGATGTCAATCTAGAGGTTCCAGGTTCGATCCCAGATGGCGGCACTCATTCGTTCCGACTATTTGTCCCTTACCAATGGGATGATAATCGTAGACCTATGTGGGATAGCAGCTGGAGGCTAGGAAAGAACGTAATGGCAGTACTGGAGTGAAGTACCAGGATTCCATTGTTTGGTGCTCCAGCCGCCGCGATATAACTGAAAGATTGTTGAAAGCGGCGTAAAACCCCATTAAACAAACAAACAAACAAATCAAAATGCTTTAACTCACGATGTTTTTGGCTAGATTCTTCATGCCCCCACCATTTAATTGCGACAGGCATGGTGTGAAGATTTGGCAATTTGTTCAAAATGCTTGTACTAACGGTGATTTTAGCTAGATTCTAATGCCCCCACCATGTAATAGCGACAGGCATGGTGTGTAGATTTGGCATCTTGTTCAAAATGCTTTAACTCACGGTGTTTTTGGCTAGATTCTAAAGCCCCCACCATGTAATGGTGACAGGCATGGTGTGCAGATTTGGCATCTTGTTCAAAATGCTTTAACTCACGTTTTTTTGGCTAGATTCTTCATGCCCCCAACATGTAATAGCGACAGGCATGGTGTGAAGATTTGGCAATTTGTTCAAAATGCTTGTACTCACGGTGATTTTAGCTAGATTCTTATGCCCCTACCATGTAATGGTGACAGGCATGGTTTGAAGATTTGGCATCTTGTTCAAAATGCTTGTACTCACGGTGTTTTTGGCTAGATTCTAAAGCCCCCACCATGTAATGGTGTCAGGCATGGTGTGAAGATTTGGCATCTTGTTCAAAATGCTTTAACTCACGGTGTTTTTGGCTAGATTCTTCATGCCCCCACAATGTAATAGCGACAGGCTTGGTGTGAAGATTTGGCATCTTGTTCAAAATGCTTTAACTCACGGTCTTTTTAGCTAGATTCTTATGCCCCCACCATGTAATGGCAACAGGTATGGTGTGAAGATTTTGCATCTTGTTCAAAATGCTTCAACTCACGTTTTTTTTTTTGTTTTTTTTTGGCTAGATTCTTCATGCCCCCACCATGTAATGGTGACAGGCATGGTGCGAAGATTTGGTAATTTGTTCAAATTGCTTTAACTCACGTTTTTTTGGCTAGATTCTTCATGCCCCCACCATGTAATAGCGACAGGCATGGTGTGAAGATTTGGCAATTTGTTCAAAATGCTTGTACTCACGGTGATTTTGGCTAGATTCTTATGCCCCCACCATGTAAAGTTGACAGGCATGGTGTGAAGATTTGGCATCTTGTTCAAAATGCTTTAACTCACGGAGTTTTTTTTTTTTTGGGGGGGGGCTAGATTCTTGTGCCCTCGCATGTAATGGTGACAGGCATATAGAGTTACTTCTGTCTTTGTGAGAGTGCATGTGTTGGTACGTGTGTGTGTGTGAAGGTTTGTCAAAACATTTCAGGAGCATATTGATAGCTTAGTGTAAAAACATCAAATGTGTCTGTAGACATATGATATTTTTGCACTAAGCCAGCGATATTTTCTTCATAATTGGTACACCTGATCCCTTGATGCATATAGTGTCTTGTCAAAGTTTTGTTGGATAATCCCAAATTCAAGGTCACAACTTCAGGTCATGTGACAAGTTCTTAAGTTGGAGCAATTGTATTGTTGACATATTTCTAGTTTTAGCTTATTCTGCCATACATAAATTAAGATTTTTTGTCATACAATGTTTACCTCTGGCTCACCTCAGCATAACATGCTCAAGTTTAGCTTTTGTGGTTGTGTGATGTCCAGAATTGGTTGTCTGTTATGGGTTACTGCTAAGTCAACCTGAAAATTACAAAGCTAGACTTTTCGTCTTGATATAATCTTGGACAGGTTTGGCCACTTGGGGCATGAACTAGGTCATTAAATCAATTCTTATAAAAAATTGTAGACATTCTGGTGGACACAGGTTTTAAGTTTGAATGCGGAGCCATTCCAACTTAAATTTAACAAAACACTCAAAATGAACACAAGACAATTTCATTTCGGGTTTTTTGATAACACATATCACGTGATTTCTTAGATATGAATACACCTCGGGTTACTTCTCATCTCAACTTGCCACTGACAATCAGAAAGTCTTAGCCGAAAGCAATAATATGGCACATGTAAAGGATGATTTAAAAATTCGTTGAGAGACTTCTAAACATGCTTTAGTTTGCTTTAAATTATTGAAAATTAAAGTAATAATCAGCGCAGTAATTTGTTTTTTGTGATTCGCCGTCCCGTTTTTGGTAATCACGTGATCGCAAGTGACATATGGTAGTCATGTGACCATATATAGGCAATGTTTACAAATATGGCTCAGGTCGCAAATGCATTTTTACAATTATCACGCCGCCAAGTGCTTTAAAACATTCCAGAGCGATTAAAGGGGGATCGTAGGCATCAAAGCAAACGCGATTATTGTGGTATTTACAGCTTTTACACAATGAAAATATAATACATGTAGATACAAAACGAAAGTATAAGATTTTGAAAATTAGAATGTAAACATATCAACTTCCGGTTATTTACTAAATGATTACGCTTTATCATGTTGTTATTTACAAGTTTAGATCAATAATAACACATCAAACCCTTAACAAGTGTCATGTAGCTTTCAGCTTGGTCCTTTTTACTTAAGATTTTTTACGGTTCTAAAGCCAAATTACGAATAAGGAAATCACGAGACTACAGGGCGCCGAAGAAGATAATTAGATACTATCTTCATCATATTATAGGATTTTTAGGAAAAGGGAAAAACCAAAACTACCATGTGCAAACAATAATGTTACAATAACGTTAACGTCTTTTTTTCTTTTGAACTTTACTCACAACGCTTAAGATATTCTTTTTTCCTAAGTCTAAACCGGTATTTCAAATCGATCACCCTGAAATAAGTTTCCGCGCATTTCTGCAAATTTCCACGTATACTCATAAACTTAAAGTGAAAATCTACGTGAGTTTAGCATGATCGTTACAGAATTGGCCGAGTTGAGGGTCAAATAATCATCAAGGTCATTGATTTCTTACTGTAGAAGCTGTTATTCTCTGTTTTCAAGATTCTAAAGGAGTTCACGTATTACAGTTGATCAAAAGGAGAATTTTATGCTTGAGAATTCTTATTTTGCTGTGCGTGACACGAGCTTATAACCGATTCCAACTCGATAAAATTTAAGACCAGTCGAAATTCAAAATCTTTAAAATCCTGGTCTTTTCGGACAGAAAACATTGTGGATAATGAAGAAATTGCTTGTTACAATGGGGAATGGGTTAAAACAAAGCTAGTTTTTGATTTCTGTATGTTGATTTATGTTTTTGTGCGTTATTCACACACATATGTACACGAATGGGAATGCTGGTTTAAGTTTAAAGGAGGGAGCCTTACTCGGAAATTAATAAATGAATTTGAACCGAATTCCACGGTTATGACCCTTTGAGTGCATTCCAACTTCTCAGTACTTTCAGTCCTTTGAATGTACCTGGAAACTGTTCCAAAAGTCTGTCTAGATGGAATCTTTTTTCTGGTGAATCAGAAAAATTACATGAATTTAAATCAAAAAAATATTTTATGATTTTTTTTCTAACTTTAAGAGGGACTGAAAAACTGAAAATATTTAATAGGCTTATTTGGATTATTATACCATTCCCTCACAATCCTGCTTTTTGAAGAAGCCACTTAAGATAAAATCATTGAAAGAATTGTGGAAGATGAGGAAATTGCTTGCCACAAGCAATTTCTCCATTATCCACAATGTTTCCTACCTAAAAATATTTAAAAAAAACACGAACAAATTGAATTGTTATCCACAAAAGCTTTCAATTTGGACCAGTCTTACACCTTATAGTCTGATAATAGGTTAACCCATGCCTACACAATTCTATTTTTACACCTCTCAGATATCACATCCCAGAAAACATAGAGGAAAGGAAGAAATTTGCTCAGTATATGCATTTCTTTTCCAATAATGTTGTCTTCCCCATATATGGGTTATTTTTCAAGAAACAATCGCATTTATTCATTGTCTGAAACCTCGTTTAGTTTAGACCAGTCAATAATTATGTTGTCTGGTATTGTTTTGAATAAGGTCTTTTGTTGCAATAAATTAAAGACATGTTGCTTCACAAGAGTGAAAATGCAGGCTTATCAGGTGAGAATACTGCTTCATCCATTACCAGACAACATCATTTTTGACTGGTCCAAATTCAAAGAAGTTGCAGTCAATCATTTTTAGTTGATGAAATCTTGATTTTTATGCTCCACTGGCTGAAGGCCAGCGAAACTATTGTCATATTAGCAGGGCGCTCATCCATAAATTTTACTTTAAAAATCTTTTTCGCAGGAAGTATTGAACAAAATTCAACCAAATATCACAGAAATGATCCTTTGGTGACCCTTTATCAGATTCCTTCAAATAATTCTGATAAGATGAAAAACATGGCTTTTATGGGCGAGGCTAATTCCATATAGGGTAAAACCTTTAAAGCTCTCCTCGGAAACTATTAAACAGATTTCAACCAAATTTTACAGGAATGATACTTGGGTGACCCTTTATCAGATTCCTTCAAAGAATTTTAATCAGATGATAAACATGGCTTCAATGGGCTGACTTATTTCCATATACATGTATGCTGAAAGCATTGAAAATCATTTTTCTCTGAAACCAGTCAAATGATTTCAACTTATTTCACAGGGGTGATCCTTTGGTGACTTTTTATCAGATTTTATAAAAGAATTTTGACTGGCTGAAGAATTCGGTTTTTGTTGGTGTGGCTAATTTCCATAAAGATGATATAAAGTGAAATCTTTAACAATCTTTTATCTCAGAAACCATTTGATTGATTCCAACCAAATTTTACAAGAATTTTTACTTTGACAATCATATCTTAGATTTCTTCAATGAATTTGATTAGATGAAAATCATGGCTTTTAGTTGGGAAAACTTATTCCATACATAGAATAGATTCTGAAAATTTTAAAAATCTTCTTGTGAGAACCCTTTTGAGGGATTTTAACCAAATATTACTGAAATGATCCCCAGGTGACTGTTTGTCAGATTCCTTCATATAAATCAGATAGGTTGGAAAACATGGCTTTTTTTTGGCTTATGTTCATTTTTGGCTAGCAGTGAAAATTTTAAAAATACCTTTTCATATAGTAAGTAAAACCCAACTTTACTGTTGAAAACTTTGAAAACTTTGCAATGCTTCTCCAGAGCTATTTCAAAGATCTTAGTGACAAGATATATTTGCCAGTTATTGCAAAGACCATTCGGTTTATATTGAATTGCTGAAAATACCATTTGCTTAATCAGTACATTCAGGCCTGTGGAGCAATACAGGCGCTCAAGGGCCTCTATGTTGTCTTTTGAGCTTGAAAACATTGTGGATAATGAAAGAATTGCTTGTTACAAGTAATTTCTTAATTTTTCACAGCGCTTTCTAAGACTTTTTTCATGGGGGGCTTCAAGATCAGGATTGTGTGGGAATGGGTTGTAAATGGTTGATATTGCTATTATTTATTATCATTATAAAATGTGGCTACAGAAAGAAACAACAACACAATATATTGAGATGCAGCCATGCAACACAATTGCATGTATCTTGAATCAGTCAGGAGACAAAAATTAAATGCCAATCATAAGGTTATACGCTGTGTTTTTATGGGATAGACATTGTACTCTTTCCTTAACCATCTTTTTGAATCCCCTCAAGAAATCAGCATGGGAAAACAATGTTGAAATTGAAGAAATTGATTATAATAAATAATGTTTACCCCAACTAGCTGAATGCCAGCGAGCTATTGTCCCTTGTGTGTCTTGTGTCCCTTGTGTGTCTTGTGTCTGCCCATGCATCCATTAACTTTTTACTTTAAAAGTCTCCTCCTCAGAGATTACTGAGCAGAATTCTATCAAATTTCACAGGAATAAACCTATAGTGACTTTATCAGATTTGTTCAAAGAATTTTGATTGGGTGAAAAATGTGGCTTTAATTGGAGGGGCTTATTTCTATATACATATGTATTGTGAAAACTTTGAATGTCATCTATTCAGAAACAGGTGGATACATTTCACAGAAATGATAATTGGGACCCTTTATCAGATTCCTTAAAAAAATATAGATTGGATGAAAAACATTGCATTTAGGATGGAGCTAATGTCTATCTATGGTATAAAGTGGGTTTGTTTTATTTCAATGGATTTTAACCAAATGATCAATGTGTACCTCTTTGTCAGATTCCTTCACAGAATATGGCTCTGAAATAAAACATTGCTTTTATGGGCCGTGTTAAACAGTTGTAACTCTGTATATGTTTATTGGGAATTTGCACTGTTTCGTGCTGAACTGTCAATATATGTTATATATGGTGAAAATTTTGAAATCTAGTTCCCCGGATAATACCATTATAATAAGTAATTTCAGATCTCTGTGGTGAATCAGGCTTTTAATCAGCTCTATTTTCTTCTCAGAATATGTTTTCTACCTACAGGGACAAATATTTTTGAAAAATTATTGTCTTGAACATGTCATCTGCAACTTGTTCAAATTCAGATTTGTCCAAAATATTGTCTTCAGGGTTTGGGTTAAATGTTGTTAGTGTAGTTTTGTTTAAATGGAAAGGTGCAGAATCAAACAAGGAATTCAAATGGGCTTGGCAGGACAGGGATGGAAAATGGAGAACATTTCCAGGATCAGTCTGTAAAACTATTGAAACAAGTTACAAACGTAACCCTAGAGGCACGGTTTTGATAACCTTTGAAGACAAACAGTATGTTGGATTTTAGACTTTCATAAATTGTTTAAAAACAATTTCAGGATACAATTTCAGGATGCTTGCAATCTTTCAATGATTTCACTCTTATTCTTTTGAAAATTTATGGGTATAAACCTACAGCCCTGTCTATACACAAAAAAATCTAATTAATGTTGCTAAATGAAAATATTATTGCCTCAGAATTACTTTTCGTTGGTATTTTATAAAGCTTTCATAGTTACGTAATTATTCCTAGAGGATGTTTCTATTACAGTATTCAAAAATGTAACATTATTGTTAAGCAAACTATTATGATTTATTTCATTTATAAAAGTGTAATCGTCTTATTAACCTGTTACCAGCCAGCAAAATTTAAGACTAGTCTAAATTCAAAGGAATTGGAGATGACAATTTAAAGTTAATGAAACTGTAGATTTTTCAACTTTCTGGGTAGAAAAAATTGTGTAAAATGAAAAATTGATTGTAGGCATTCCCGCACAAGCCTGCTTTTTTATGTTCATCAAGAAAAAAAGCTTTGGGAAAACAATGTGGAAAATGAAGTAATCTCTTCTTTATCCATATTGTTTTCTCCCCCCCCCCCCAAAAAAAAAATAATAATAAAGAAGTTTTAAAATTCATTAAATAAAAATTATCCTTTGCAATTTCTCTGAATTCCGACCATTCTAAAATTTTGTTGTCTAGTAATGGATTACATGTAAGTGAGGGCAACTACTGAATGATTTATTTTCTTATAGGTACCGGATAGTGTTTTCAAGGATGGAGCAGACAGACATCAACACTAAAGACAAATTGAAGGTCTCAAGATCCTAGTCTAAGGTGTGCATTCCAATAAGCTGTAAACCCAAATCAAAGTAGTGAAACTACTGTAAGCTGGAAAAGCATTGTTTTGTTGAATAGTATACTTTGACAAAAGTTGTCATGATAAACAAACGAAAAATATCTAAGGTGTTAAAAACCATGATTTTGATGGAGTTCTCTACAATTTGAATACAGTTCTTTCATATGGCCAGGTGAGCTAAAATTACACAGGAAGATGAAGTTGTAGACAGAGTTTGCAATATTCCTGAAATACACAAGAACTACTTTTCTTGTGTAGGCATTCAATGGATTTAGTGATTAAGCCTCAACTGGCAGTTTGCACTCGTAGGACTCTGAGACTACCTCAAAAGTTAACTTAAGCCATCAAAGTTGATGCTTTGCTAGCTAAAAATAGAACTTTCATTTCTAGAGACCTCAAAATTAAATGAAGTTGCAAAAACGATTCTTACTCATTACAAGATGACAAAATTTTGGACTGGTCCACACTAAAAGAAGTTGCAGATAACAATCTATAGTTATTTTTTCTTTTTTTTTTCTTTATTCCTTTTTAAAGCACAAAACATTGTGGATAATGAAGAATTCATTAATTTTCCACAATGTATTTGAGGCTTTTTTCTTTAGTATTTAAAAAAGTTTGATTGTGACAGAATGGATTAATTTAAGTTGGTAGAATCTCCATATACTTGCTGTTAAAAGTAGAAAAAAATAAGTACATGAAGAAATTGCTTGTCACAAGCATATTCTTCAATGTCAACATTTTTTTTACCCTTTAACATAATTGAATTTTATCAACTTCAATTGTCATTAGCATCATTTTTTGATTTGGACTAGTCTAAATTTTGTCATGCGGTAATGGGATAAGATTAGCTGTCTCATATAGCTACCCTTAACTTTAGCTCACCAGAGTACAATATGCTCAAGGGAAACTTCAAGGAGGATAGAATGTCATCAACATTTTCTTTTAAACATTTCTCCTTCTAAACCACTTTGTCAATATAGACCACACAGGAATGATCCGTGAGTGAGTCAGTTCAGAAATTTTGATGCACGAAGAAAGTTTGCTTTGCAGGAAAGGGTTTATCTGACTTATAGAAATGTTTAAAAAATCTTTTCCTAAACAATTTTTGCCAATTTGGACCAACTTTTGCAGGACTGTTCCTTTTCCAAAACATGTCTTTGATACTTTTATTCATGATAAATGGGGGCGTTGTAGGGCTTGGCTATCAGAGTTAAAAAAATAATTCTCAGGTAAGTGATTGAGGGCCAATCTAGCGCTCTTGTCTACAGCAAACAGCCATCAGGAAAAGTCTTGTTTTACTCATGCGCTAATGAACTGCTTGATTTCAACCAGAAACGTCGCCCCTAAATGCCATCTCATAACGTGCAAGTCTCAAAAGGTGTAGCAGTATGTCCTCGTTTATATCAGGCTGTCCATCATCACATTACCACCAAACGAAATTCTTGACTTGTCATGATGGAAAGATGCTGCAGACTACAATTTCAATTTGATGGAATTTAAAGAGTCTTTGCCTTTTAGAACTGAAAGCCTTACCATCAAAGGGCGAGAAAACAGGGAATTATTAGGGAGTGACCTTTTAGATATATCAACACCTGAGCAACATTTCTTCAATGAGTGTTCCAACCAGTACATTGAATCCAACTTCAACAGGTATCCCAGGCCACTGGGACTATTGTCATGTCATTTTGTCTGTTGTAGATCTTTCAATCAGTGCTTCAGTTTATCTCAAACCTTCTCTCAGAGGAATCTACCTGATGAATTGTAACAATAATTCAAATGAATGATGTGACCTTGGGTGACCCATTATCAGATTCCTGCAAAGAGGTTTGAAAAGGCTTTTAAAGCAGTTCCTCAACAGAGAATGTTGGCTCTCAATTTCCAATTATCTAACTTTAATTGTTTCAGAGATTTGAAAGAAGTGGGTCAAGGACTTTTGGTAATGAAAGTGTATGTTCATAACTTAAAAACTAAAGGTGATTGAGCGCCTGTATCGCTCCATAGGCCTGATAGTACTGACTACGGAAATGATCTTTTTAGGAATTCAATGTAAAAATGAATGATCATGGCCATATCTGGCAAATAAATCTAGTCGCCGAAATCTTTGAAATAAATCTAGCATTTCAAATTTTGCTCTGATTTACAAAACTCAAGTCGAGTTATGTAAGATTCTTTTACTAAGTCAGATGCAAAGGTATTTGGAAAAATTGAAAAAATTTCACCATATACCATATATGGCCATAAGCCATGACAGTAAAAGCCATGTTTTTCAACCGATCAAATTTATATGAAGGAATCTTACAAAGAGTCATCTATGGATCATTCCTACGACTTTTGATTGAAAACATTCAACGGTTTCTGAGAAGAATTTCAGAATATACCATATAATGAAATTAGCCCAGCCATATTTTTCATTTGATCAAAGTTCTTTTCACTAATCTGATAAAAGGTCACCCAAGGATCATTCCTGTAAAATGTGGTTGAAATCTATCTACTGGTATCTGTAAGAAAATTTTCAAAACTTTCACCGTATTTGGAAATTAGACCCGACCATTATAGGTGTGTTTTCGATCCGACCAAAATTCTTTGAAGGAATCTGATAGAGGGTCACCGAATAATCATTTCTGTGAAATTTGGTGGGAATCTGTTCAGTATTTTCTGAAGAGAAGATTTTAATAGTAAAAGATTTCGGATGGGTAGACGGACAGACGAACGCAAGCACGTACAACGGTCATCACGCCATGACGACAGCTCCATAACTTTTAGTGGAGTTAATTGGTGAATGTAGTTCAATCAAATTTCTTTTAAATGGTCCTTGTGTGTAATGATTTATTAGTTTGCCGCGCGAAACTTTGATAGGATTAAATGTTCTTACGGGCAGGGCTTATTCCCAGGTATGGTATAAAGTGCCAGCTATGAGAATATTCTCCTCAATATCTGCCAAATTCAACCGAATTCTACAGAATTTATCCTTGGATGACCATCTTCCAGATCCCTTCTGTCTGTAAATCATGTGTCCGCTAGCAAGTCAGTCCTTATCGACATTACCCGAAGACCAATGACCTCATTCAATGAATTGCGATGTTTCAAAGTAGGACATATGGAATATACCACATTATATTAAATTTATAGTGAATTGAGTAGATTTATTAGGAAGATAGAACATTTATGGAGATCACGACATTGATAAATATCTGAAAAACATATAACTTTGCTATATCAAACTTTCATAAAACTATGTTCACGAGCCGCTTTAAGAAGACCACTCTACTACCTTAGAGTGTCCTTCGTAAGTTAGCTACCTATCACAGACCAGACAAATTCTCGTTTGTCCTGATCAAAAACACACGAACAATTTACGAGCATACAAATCTCCGACATCAGCTCGTAATAAAATTCGACCTTTGCTCGTTCTGCAATAACTGCCTGGCCATTGAGATCTTGACTACTAACGATTTTTGAACAAGTTAAGATCACGATCCGTGTAGTCATGTTGAAATCTGGTTGTTGAACTGCTATCTACCATACTAAATCTCAAAGTAATTCCTTACCGAGTTATGAGACATTCTACTCTATCAGGTAGGCATAATACACTATCAATAGACCTTTTCACGCAAAGCGCCAGATGACTAAAAAGTCTACATCCGTTAGACGCTTTCAAAAAATAACAACAACAACATTTTCCCGTTGCGGGGAGTTTTTACTTCCGGTTTGAAAAACTCAATAGAAAATAAGAAGGATCGATACGACCCCGAACTTTAACAGTGTTAAAATGTCAGAAACCAAGTTTCTTTTTGTGAAGTCAGTGCTTACAAATCCGAACAATAGATGGGAAAATGTTTTGAAAAATGTTCCGGCCTTTGACATATCAAAATTAAAAAAAAATATTTAGTGGAATCGCGGGACAAATCGTTTGACAAAGAAAGCGTCCGGGCCTACAAGTAGTTGAAGGCGTTTAAATACTTTGAAGAGGGATTTTTCCAGAGACTCAATCACATAGAAAAAATTGTGGAAAATACCAGCTTGTATGTAATCAGTTCCCGTGTATTTGCTTCATACCAGGGAAAATCCTACCAAACTTACGTTAGATTTTAATTGAAATCGTACCTCGCAGGGGATTTGGCAATGCAGCATTTCCCATTCTTTCATTTCATCTGACCGCTCTTGTGAAATCTGAACTTCGTTCTGCACATTTCTAAGATCAATTTCTGGCAACAAAACGCGTTTCTTGGTGTAACACACGCTACAGTTTCTTTCACAAGGGTTTCTACTGCTCCGTCATATTTGGACGATTTCATACTGGAAGCAGTAGCTCTCCTTTGCCTCAATGTTACTGGTAAAGTCACTGGAGGTTTCATTGTCGGTATAAAGTCCACAGACGTTGGATCATCACTTCTCTTCCATTTATTTCTTCCATGTAGGACTCTTCCAGTTGCCTTTATCCATAATTTTCTTCTAGACTCCGGTTTCTTCGGAATTCTATGGAAGGATATATTAGAGCTATGCCTTGTCGATCTACAATCTGCCACGCAACAATTGTCATTTCCACCCATCTTTTTAGAATAATATATATCCCACAGCAAAAAGTATCCACTCAATGTTGTTAAGCGTATTCAATTTATTTTTATTTTGGTAAAAGATTGAAATGATAATGATAAATAAATAAACACCATGCAATAATATTCCCGTGCCGATTGAAAACGACGTCTGGTCGGATTCTTTGATTCGTCAATCAGGGCCCAGTACTTGGCGGCATATCGGTTGAAACATAAAAAGACAATTTGTTTCATCAATTCCTAAATTTTACTAATATACATAAAGAGTGTGCGATGTTGTTTATTGGATGCTTGGTGACATGTTGCCGTCTACACATAACACCATATAGATATGTGATATACCAAAGGGAACCCTTTACATCAAGACTGTTTACCGAACAGCACTCCATTATAATCATTACATTTGGTTATTTCTATTTATCATTCTTTTCTTCGCACTATTAACATCGTCATCATACTATTATGATTTCTGTAATAATCATTTTTTCGTTAATATATAGTGCTCTCAAAATTGAATTTCCATATACACTTTTTAATCGGTATATGGCATATCTAGACGAAAAGCAGATTATATAAATAAAAGAATATATTTTCTCCTTTCCTCCAACACTTCTATTACCAGAACGCTGCGAATGTCAATTTGAGAAAAAGCATATGAAAACATTGTGAAAAATGAAGAAATTGCTTGGATAAAGTAATTTC
Source organism: Fragum fragum (assembly GCA_946902895.1). NCBI lineage: Eukaryota > Metazoa > Mollusca > Bivalvia > Cardiida > Cardiidae > Fragum > Fragum fragum. The sequence goes on along the minus strand of OX336370.1, from coordinate 6,819,504 downwards.
TTCGGAAACCACAATATTTTTCCAGTCCCATAAGGAAAAAAAAAAAAGAAAATAAATAAACAATTAAATTCCATTAGCTCTAAAATGTCGTCTGCAGCTTCTTTTGGACCAGTCAAAAAATTCATTCATAGGGAATGGATTAATATTGGAATGTTATTTTAGTCAATATTATATCTGTCAAGATGTTTGACACTTTTCCGTATACTGCAAGGCGGGATTTTCCATTCATCAACGTAATCATTCAGTGTTTGCGTCGAGTGTCAAACTATAACTATTTACTTTTCGTTCCTTGTATGTGTGTAAGGGGGGGGGGTTAAAAATATGTCTAAAATATCTTATTTCGTAGGAGATATTATTGTATGAAAGGGTAAATTTCGCAAAATTCGAGGTACGTAATGTTTCATATGGCCTAGACACCAGGTCGTTTTAAACTTAATTTTGTTACTAATACACGATAATATCATCAATATTACTCGCTACAACTAGTCTGTATATATCTGCCCACATATTGAAACCCTTTTTGCATCAAAATTTTGATTTTTAACCTTTATTTTTGCTCGTTTAAAATAGACAATTTATATAGGATTATATAGTGATAAATTATCGACTCCCCGCAATCGATCACGTGACAAAGTCTCGGGTAAATATCGCCTTTAACGGGATTCGATTTGACTCATGCGCTGTGAGACCGTGAAAAGGTCTATTAAGAATTGATTCCTTATTCAATACATTTCGGTTACCCTAGAAATGAATTTAGAACTCCGAAATTAAACAAAAGTTACGATGGTTGGTCGCCCGCTAACTACTTGGGTTTGAGCTTAGGCCACCCACTATTCAAATGGGTATGTCCTTTGGACAATGCATCCAGTTTGCTTGTCACAAGTAATTTCTTCATTTTCCACAATGTTTTCTCATTTTTTGTTTTCTTGGGGGCATCAAAAAGCGTCATTGTGTCGCAATGGGTTAAATATTATTTCAGTCATATCGCGGCGGTTGGAGCACCTTACCATATATTAGTGGTATTTTTCACACCGGTACTATATCCTCTACGAGCTTCCAAGCGTTTATCTTAGGTTTACGACTATCCATCCGTTGGTGGGAGACAAATATCGAAAGGATATTTTCCACGACGGAGAATCGAAACCTGGTCCTCTTGATTCAGAGTCCGTCTCGTTACAAATGCATTTAGAGCCCCGGTATAGTCCTGGATAGTTCTATCCGTTGACGTGGTTTTGGGCACCGGCTTTACGATTAATAAGTCTCCAGTTCGATCCCATCGATATTACTTCTTTTAATTGCACACATTCAGCCGGAGTAATGACGTATTCTAAAGAAAGCAGAATCGAAAGAGATTAATCTAAGCTTAAAGAACTTGTTTCAATTGATGTAATATAAGCAGGTTGAAACTAGCACCGTTGATATTTAATTTCTTAGAACAACCATTTTACCAAATGCATGCGCTGAGACAATAGACTTATATGCATGACCTTAATCCCTAAAAGCTACCTTATGTGGCAACTACATCAAAACCAAAGGTCGCGATAAGTAAAGTCTTGGTGAATTAAAACGAACATAAGGATATGGAGGTTTACTGCATCGCCGGATGATGGATCTCGGTATAAATGCATTGCGTATTAACCCATTCCAACTCAATCCCTCCTTTTTACGCCCTTCAAGAAAAAAAGCTTTAGAAAACATTGTGGAAAATGAAGAAATTGCTTGTATCAAGCAATTTCTTCATTATCCACAATGTTTTCTATCCAAAAAGGTGAAAAAATATAAAATTCCATCAACTTGAAATTGCCGTCTGCATCTTCTTTCAATTTGGACCAGTCTAAAATGTTGTCAAGTTGGAATGGGTTAACTTAAAGATCGGGCGTAGCCCGTTACATTAATCGCGTCGACTAATCAAAGCATCAAATGGCCAATCAAATCATTCATTTAGACAGGAATAGAACTTTCAACTCCGACATTTTTGTGAAGTATCTCAGTTAATTTGACGACTTAAATGTCGTAACTAGGGATTGAATAAGATGTAGTTACGACGTTTCAGTCGCCATTTTTTTTTTTTTTGTTAAATGTAACTGACAATGAATTTGAAAAATTCCGCCGTTAAATATCGAAGCGGAACTAGTTGTTAGATTACAGCGGAGTCGGTGGGCGGGGCAAGCGATACGTTGACTGACGACACATGGTTTAACCCATTCCAACTCAATCCCTCCTTTTTACGCCCTTCAAGAAAAAAGCTTTGGAAAACATTGTGGAAAATGAAGAAATTGCTTGTATCAAGCAATTTCTTCATTATCCACAATGTTTTCTATCCAAAAAGGTGAAAAAAATTAAAATTCCATCAACTTGAAATTGTCGTCTGCAGCTCCTTTCAATTTGGAACAGTCTAAAATTCAACAGTGTTGGAATGGGTTAATGTGAGCGAGATAGGCATTCTTCCATTTTTTTTCCCCCACCTGACTGCAAGGGGATCCAAACTGGCAAGAAATGAGTGCATCCGCTCGACGTCACTGAATATATCAAGCTAAAACACAACGAGTATTTGAGTCCAAAGTAAGACTCGGATAAAATCATTTCCGCTATTCGACAAGAGTCATTTTGTCAAGCAGAAACCCTGTTCGTTATTGTGCGAGAGCAAAAGCGGTTCGCACGCAAAGCTAATTAATGCAAATGTTCTAAGACCTAGCAAGTTGTGCTAGTTGTTGAAATTCAATCTGAAAACTTCTTGATACATTTCAAACGCACCAGAAGTATTTTTCTGGTTCAGTTCGGTGTTAGTGTTGACAGGACAAGTCATGCTTCTGGCATATTACAATCCCGCTAATAACGTTAAAGTGCAGCATTAAAATCGCAATAGTTTGGTATTTGAGTTGAAAGTAAGACTCAGAAATAAATAATTCCGCGATTCGACAAGTCGTTTTGTCAAGCGGAAACATTTCTCGTTATAACGGTCCGCACGCAGATGTCCGGTTTGTCCAACAGAAAGCAAATATCGCCAGACATGGTTAGTTGCACTGGGTGTTGAAATTCAATCTAAAAACTTCTAGATGCATTTCAAACGCACCAAAATAGGTTTGTGGTATAGTTCTAGCCTATTTAAATGCCATTACAAACTGGCGTTAATAACTTTCTAGCGTAATAGTTGTCGCTATTGAAAGAGAGCAATTCATATACGCTAAAATGTCTTTCAATATTTAATGGAATTTCCAGTAAGCCTGAACGCATAAGGCTACCAAACTATGCTCAAGAAAAAAATGAAAAAATCGGTTGGCGAAATATAGGAACGTGTTTTTGTGGACTTTTCTTTTGGAGTATATAATGATAGGAAGGGATTAGAAATCGTTATCCAATCAATGATTTGATAATCAACATTATCTTTCAGCATTAATTCATTGTTCAAGTTCACAATTTCCCCATTTATTCAGTGTGTTTAAGTAATCATTTTTATTACATTTTAAGTATAAGCAGCGATCAAAAAAATATTTGTACGCTGGGTGGATGTTTTGGCATTTTAGACGGTGTGGTTAAATGATGTAACGAGCCAGCCTTTCTTATATATTATTCCCTATCTTTGACTGCTCAATATTTCGTATCAACTAATTCGCATCAATCTATTACCCCTTGTTATTCTATTGTTACAAGTCCCTGTGGTCTGGATCATGGCGGCATTCAGGAACTTCAGCCCTTTGGTTATATCCTAGTGGCGACAAAATAACTTGATAACCTCCATGTGGTGAGAAGTTATCTTACGGGTCTGTGTTCATAGATTCTCTCGTCAGTACGGATATGAGACTGCAGGTCAAACAAGCCAGGCCATTCGACCTTAACGATGCAGTTAGCCATGCCCTGGAACTGGAGGCTTATTCAAGAGCTGAGAAAAAGATAACAGAAGGGAGAGGGTGCCTTCATTCAATTTCCGACACAAAGACATCGGGTCTTGAGGAAGTAGTGTCAGAAATTAAGCAGATAAAGGAGGAAATGTCCAAGATGAAAAATAGTCTAGAAAGTTTGCAGTACTTCAGAGACCAACAGCGAAATGCAAGCAATAATGGTAACAAGCCCAATTTGAACACTTGAAAAAATAGGGGACCTAACCAGTCAAGGTTTGATGATAATAGTAACAGACTCGAGTCAAGAAATAATGCTGGGACCAAAGAGACTGAGCAAAAAGCGTGTTATATTTGTGGGACACATTACCACCTCAGGAACAGGTGTCCTCAGAACAAGGAGAGGTCGGGCAACAGTGGTTCGGGACCCCAGAGTGTTAAATACCTCAGCCCAAAAGGTTCTGAGTTATTCCTGAAGGCCTCTGTAAATCGAAAGGACTTAGATTTGCTCATAGATGCTTCGGCTACAGTTAGCATCATATCAACTCGTGTATGGAAAACGCTTGGAATAAACAGTATTTCGAGTTTTGAACTAGGCATCATTACTGCTGCGAGAACATCTCTGGATGTTCTAGGACAAGCTAGTGTAGATTTTGTGATACAGGGGTCTGTTCTTTCCGCGACTGTCATTATAGCAGATGTAGAAGTTGACGGGATACTTGGACTGGACTTTATGAATACTTACAAAGTGGTCACAGATGTGGCAAAGGCTGTGCTGACTATCGGAGATATGGAATGTATACTTTGTACAGGGAGGATAGGCTGTTTCAGAGTTATTGCGCAGCAGAATATACTACGTAAACCTCGAACCGAAACCATTGTCTTTGGTAAGGTCTCTGGAGATCAGGACCTTACAAAGGAAGAGAGATACCTTGCTGAATCATCTTTGAGAAAGAAACCGCGTTGCTCAAAAGAATATATATTTTCTCTTTCCAGAGTCAGAATGCCCAACCTGGAGCAAACGCCCAGGATGGATCCAATTTGCCCAAACTGCAAGGAGAGGATCAAATCAGAGGACTACTCGGAGCACTTCAAACGTTGCTTGGAGAAGAGATTCCTTTGTAGTTTTTGTGACAAAACTTTTAAAGAGTCTGTGTACCTGAAACGACATGTTAAGAAATTTCATGAAGTTCCTACGAAAAATAAAGAAGAGAGTTAAACAGATGACATTTCTGTTGACGATGATGATGAAGACTGGGACAAAGATCCAGATAATGATATTGAGTTTGAAAAGGAGTGTGATGTTCTAGAAAGACGGACATATAGAAAACCAACCACACCTACCCCAGTGAAGGCTCCAGCTCAAAAGAAGTTGTCTGTACCGTCTGAGACGATGACACTACAGTCCCTTAAGACTGTTACAGTAGAGGCTACGGAAGGACCTCCAAAGAACAAGGCGATGACAGCTTCTGCTGTAGAAACTGTCACTTCTCCTTCAGAGAGGCACATTGAAATAAACTTCAGCCTAAAGTCCAAGGACCAGACCAAGCCCACTGAGAGATTTACTGTCAGCCAGAACGACGAAACCATCATGGATACCGTTGTGACAAGAAGCTGTGATTCCAAGCTTTGTAACTTTGAATTTGGGTTAGATGAACTTATATCCGGTAACCAGGCTGTTAACCCTAGGGACATTCGGTTTCAGTGCATAGACGGATGTTTCAAGGTCAAGATAGACCAAGAGTAATTTTTGTGATTAACCTTCTTATTTGAATTGCCATGTTGATATATAATTATTGTTTCAAGGGTAAAGGTTGAACAGTTGATTTTTAGCGTGTGTGTGTTGTTTAATTTACAGTTTTTAATCCAGTCGGGACGACTGAAGCCGGAGGCGTGGGTAATATGATAAATAAAGTTTTTGGAAGTTATTCCACTTGTTATAAAACAGGTCCATTTACGCACGTCGCAAATCTAAATTGGTAATTGAAAGGTAACTGACCAGTTTCAGTAAAATCAGTTTGAATGTTGTACTTACGTGATTTCTCAATGTTCGTAATTTATTGTGAAATAAAGGGCTTCCTTTGAGTTCTTATCGGAGATCGGCACGAGCTTGTGAAATTACTAACGGTTTCTAGTCTAAGATCAAAGTACCTAAGTTCACACAGTCATTTAGCTAAACGGGTGGTCAGTGTTTACTATGTTACCATAGAGGCACGTGCATGTTATCACGTGGTCCAAAATTAGGTAAATCAAGGCCGATTTCGAACAGATAGAGGAGACCGCAACCGTTCTTCAAGGACACAAGTCGTTGGAATTAAAAGGTGTAAAATATAATTCAGCCTGGGTAAGTGGAGAAACACAGACAGAGTTCTGCCAAGTTATCAGCATTACTTCAATGCAGAAACACTGACAGAACTAGTTCTAGGCCGACACCCCAGACTTTATATTTTAAGATACCACGGAAGATTATAATGTGTTGTTTCATACCAAGGTTAGGTTGTCTGAAACATAGTTTGGAGATCTTGGAACCAGGTTTTGAGGGTTCCGGGATCATATTCTCGTGTTATAAAGTCATGTGATATTATCAAATTACTAATTAATTATTAGGTGATTAAACACGACAGGATGCCAGTATCTTAAATCAAATTTGAATCATTTGTCAAATCATTGTTTTTGTATTGTTGATATGTTTACTGTCTGGGCAAAGTAGCCAGACTCGTTTATTTGGTTCCAAACTTAGAAAACACTAGAAATTAAACCGCTCGGAGAATTTACGTTACAGATGTAATTCTTTTGCTCCCGGATTTTTTTCCGGTGAGCATATAGCCGCCATGCCGTGAGCACGTCTGTCCGTAAGAAGTCATTTCTCCACAAGCCTTGGACCGAATTCGACGAAACGCCAATACGGACTCCTTTGTTTAAAATATTTCTCATAAACCTTCCCCTGTTTCTCAATTCAAGAGAAGGGGCTTCGTGTAAAAAAGGTTTCAAATGCAATGGTAAGAATTAAATGAAGTAATAAATCAGATGTCGTAGACTATACGGTATTTGAAATTTATTTACAAAACAAGGTCTCGTGGGAAAAGCAGCCTAAATGCGTGATAGCTTCACATGTCTCTCTATCAGTCTGTCCAAAGTCAAATCTCCACAACACCTGGACCAGATTGTGTGAAAATTCATAAGTGAACTATTTTTAAGCCCCCCCCCCCTTCCCCAAAAACGGTAATAATTCTGAAAATCATACTTCATGCCCAAGTTTCACTGAATTTGACCTTTAAAATTATGAAATAAAATTAATTCTACGCGGTTAGCCTATAAGAAGCTTCGTTTATTGAAATTGTGATCTACCACAAATTAATGTTTGCTTACAGATAATTGGTACTTGTAATTATTATCAATAGTACTTTTTCTTCCAAATATCGCCTATATCTATTCTTAAAATTACTGGAAAGTCCTTATCGTCTTTGTTTATTTAAAGCCGTATACATTACTATTTTCATTTTTAAACAGATGAAGCTATGATAACTTAAACTTTCGTGAATCTCTACATCGAAGTTGTACATTTTCATGGCTTTTGGTAGCTATGGGTTTGTATCTTTAAGGTTGACTAGAATTCAGTGGTAAGAAGTGCTGTACACAAGATCTATAACTTTAAAAGAATCAAAGAAGTATAATCTGCTGCATCCTTATCTTTACCTGCTTCATCCTTGGTTTCGGAGTCAATCTAAATTATATTTTTGAGGCTAGCACTTGTCGGCGAGCGTCATCCGTCTCTGACGGCTCTTGTTTCTTACACTTTTCCTTTAGTGTTTTCCTCAAAGCTACGCATACCATGAGTATTTCTCTGTATCCCTTCTAATCTGCATTCTTCCTACTTGTTTTAACTTTTTTGGTTTATTGATCTCGAATATGTGGTGGTGTAAAATTTCCTTTTAACGCCTTACCGCTTTTCTTAGTGCCTTTCTTTTATTGTAGTGAGTAGTTGAAGTTTATCTTTATTGTTTTCGTTACTTGATCTCCTTTCTCTCTCTGTCATTTTTGTGATTGATTTTACAACTCCTATTCTCTTGATACATTTTCTTCTCTTTCCGCTTATATTCTTGATACTTTCTGGGACCTTCTCAATCGCGCTACATTTTCGGCGTTCGACAGCCTTTTATTCCCCTTCTTGACATATTTGCTTTTAACGTAGAACTATAGGGTACTTTGAAATTAATATTTTGTCTTGCAGACACGCCGGCGTCAATTCATGTACAGGTATTTGACATAACTAAATTGTCTTCGAAGATACCATAAGAGGTGACATTACTTGTCATTCTTTCGTCTTCCTACAATGTACAAAGGGGAAATCAACAATTCTTATTACCGTTTAGCTTAATTGAAGCTTTAAGCGTTTCCCAGTACCCGTCATCTATTTGGCGTCGTCCGCCGTCAATAATTAATCATTTTCTCCATCTAAAGCGCTCGGCCACCCCACTTGAAAGGTATGTTCCATAGACGACCCTTTGCAAAAAATTTTGTGGGTTTTCGATTCATAGGAAAAAATGGGGAGAGGCTTATCGGACTTGTATAAGCCATAAAATAACTATTTTAGAATATTGTCCCCCTAAACCTCTCGACCAATTTCGAACAAACTTGGCAGGGGTGTTCCTTTTGAGACCCTTTCAAAAACCTGTCTGTGAATTTTCCATTCGCCAAAATGTAGCGGATTGGTAGGGCGGGACTTATCAGACTTAGATAAATCTTAAATAAATCTTTAAAAGTCTTCTCTTTCTTAATCACTTGACCAAACTAGACCAAATTTTGCAGGAATGTTCCTTTGGTGACCCTCACCTAACAGTGGGAACAAGTCAAAGCGGAGCTTATCATACTTTGAGAAATCAACAAATGAATTTTTAAAAATCATCTTCCTAACCACTTGACAATTAACAAATTCTGCAGTAACGTTCTTTGGGTGGATGAGATTCGAGACACGCGACCGACACTAGGGAATCCTAAAGGCTCTCCTTCAGCACGTTACGCTCAGATGAAGTAAAAAGTTAACAAGCATTAAATAAATTTGTAGTTTTAAAAAAACCGAGAGATATTGAAAGAAATAATGCATCGTTTCTTTAAATCTTACAAGACCCATCCTGCCACACCCTATGTTTTTACGAAACACGGCTCACGAACAAATTCTGAAAATTGTCACCCAAGGAGCATTCCTATCAAATTCTATAAAGGGTCATCCAAGTATATTTCTGTCTGAAAAATAGAGGTGTCAGGTAGGGCTATCAGACGTAGAGAAATAATGAAATAGTTATTTAAAATTATTCTCCTAAACAACTAGGCCATTTTGGACTAAACTTGGAAAATGTTCCTTAGATACCCATTTCAAAAGTGTCTTGTACCAAATTTGGCAGGTAAATTATCTTTAGTTGATATTTTCAAAACTTGTTTGTGAAATTTCAATTTGTGAAATAGTGTATACGTGGGAGGTGAGGGCTTATTAAGCTTAAAGATATGAAATAATTCTGTAACACCTTCTCCTCCGGCGTTTATTTTAAATCGTGAAACGATTAGATACTTTATGTTTTTTTCCTATAAAACCATTAAGTCAATTTAGAAATAAAATGTCAAGAATAAGTACATGTCTAGTGAAATTATATTTACTTGCCAGTTTTGAATATGAATCTAACTCTAACATCTAACTTTCGAGCATAATCTTCAAACCCTCGAGACTATGGGTCGCCACCCTGAATATAAAATGAAGTCAGTATTCGCTCATTTTTTTGCATCGATTTATAACATTTTATTATAAGGCCCTATTATCACATTTTATCATTTTCATTGTAATCATTTATGATGATCATATACGTTTTGTGAAAACCATAACCTGTATCTTTAGGAGTGCATGTCGAGAGCATTCAATAACTGCAGGTCGAAAAGAGTTTATTTGGAAATGTGAAAGTAAGTCATTTGAGAATGTGTGTTTGTCAAATCGCGGCGGTTGGAGAACTTAACATGGATTCCAGGTATTTATCACATCAGTACTGCCACAAAACCCTGTCTGAGCCTACTTAGGTTTAGGTTTCCTACAATTGGTGGAAGACAATCGTCTGAAAGGTTATTTGCAGCGACTGGGGATCGAATCCTGGATCTCATGATTGAGAGTTCGATGCGCCATGGCCGCAGTCACATGGAAAAAAATGAAAGGAATTTGTTTGTTTGTTTGAATGGGGTTTTACGCCGCTTTCAACAATCTTTCAGTTATATAGCGGCGGCTGGAGTACCTAACAATGGAACCCTGGTATTTCTCACACCAGTACTACCATTACATCCCTTCCTAGCCTCCAGCTGCTATCTCACATAAGTCTACGATTACCCACCCATTCGTGGAAGACAATCGTCTGAAAGGTTATTTGCAGCGACTGGGGATCGAATCCTGGATCTCATGATTGTGAGTTCGATGCGCCATGGCCGCAGTCACATGGAAAATATGAAAGAATAGGCAAATGACAAATCATTTTAGAATAGTTAGGTTGATCGAAACCGGCACACTATAAAATCTTGGACGAAGATGTTAGCGATGTTGACAGGGCAGCCAAGCATATTTATAACATTTATCGGCCGCGGCCATAGCGTTTTTGGTAGCGCGTCGGACTCCTTATCATGGGGCCCCGGGTTCGATCCCCGGTCGTGGCAAATTTCCTTTCTGACATTTGTCTATTACCAATAGGTGGATAATCGTAAACCTAAGTGAAACGAACAGCTTGATGTTCGGAAAGTATGTAGTGGTAGTTCTGGTGTAAGAAATACCAGGAATCCATGGTTAGATGCTCCATTCGACGGGATTAGACTCAAATATTGTTAAAGGTGGCGTTAAACCTCATTAAAACAAACAAACAATAACACTAACCACTTATAAAAGTCATTAGTTTTCTTGAAAGAGAATATGAAAGATGATGAAATATGGATTCAAATGGACTTCAAGGAAAACTGTATTTGTAAGTTAGAATCTAAAATCGAAAGCATGCATTTTGGTGCATGTACAAGACAGGCTAGTCTGCACACTTGAAAACTTTATTCGAAGAATAGTCTTTAGCTATTTGCCACTGTGTCCGAATGCCTTATACATGGGTCACCTGCCACGTATATTTGAATCAACAAAACAAATCGACAACGGATTAATCGCATCGCGGTTGCAAGCCTTGTGTTGTCGCATTCTTAATAGAGTTGTACTGATAAATGCGAATACATCGTCGGTGAGAAACCAAACCATCTTCAATCTAGCTTATTCGAGCTGATTTTAAGACATTTTGATTGATTGTTTGATTGATTGATTAGTTAATTTATTGGTTGGGATTTATCGCCACTTTTAATATTTTCACGCCCCCACATCGATAAGATCGGGGGCATATTGTTTTCTGGAATTTATCTGTTTGTCTGTCCGTCCGTCTGCGAGCTGTAAACTTAACGCAAAAACATTTTGCTGTTATTCACACACCGTTGAAGATACATGGCTCATGTTTGGGACACATTTTTCTTGTATTGATAGACATCAGTTGATAGTAAGATCAGGTCATCCATCAAGTCAATTAACAAGATCACTAATTCAGGGATAATTCTGGCTAAGAATATCATGTGTAAAATATCTCATTTAGCCAAATCTAATGAAAAATTAAGAATTTTTGGTGAGTAACTTTACCAATTCCTCCACTAAATTACATTTTCCTTTGGAATTTTCTCTCATTAAGCCAGTTTCAATGAGATTTCTGACAGAAAAATGAGAGAATCTCTCAATATCTCACCCCAAAGGATACCTGCTAATTTTGTAAACTGAACGCATAACCTAACAATTTGCTCTTATTCAAACATTGATCAAGATAATTGGCTCATATTTGAAATGTACATTCCTTTCATTGATACGCATCCGTTGGCTGTATGGTTAAGGTTATCCATCAAGATCAAGGTCAATTATGAAGGTCAAATTAACACAAACAATTTGCTGTTTTTCAAACACCTTTCAAGATACATATCTCATAGCTCATATTTGGGACTCTGGTCCCTTGCATTGATATTCACCAAGTTCAATGCCATCCGTCAAGGGCAAGGTTTCTATTAAGGTCCAGTGTACGGGGAAAAAACCTATTTGCTGTTATTCAAACGCCTTTCAAATTACATGGCTCATATTTGGGACATAGTTGCCTTGCATTGCAAGGCATCAGTTGGTCCCTATGTCATCCATTGAGGTGAAGCTCACTTATCGAGGTCACATTTCTGAAAACGGCTGTTACGGGGGTAAAATATTTCACAAACCCGTTTGGTTTCAGTCATTTCAAGGTGTCTCGAGTATCTTATAATGGATCTGGTGTTTCTCACACCAGCACTACCACACATCCTTTCCTATTTTCGATCTGCTGATCCCATTTATGTTTACGATTATCCACTCATTAACCACCGACTTGTAGTTAACAAATGTCGCAAAAAAGCCACGGCCGAGGATCAAAATCGAAGCCCCATGTTTAGGAGTTCTACGTGCTACCAACTGCGGCTTCGATGTTTCGTTCGCCTATAGTCGAGGTTTTATTTCGTATTCACTGGATGCTCGAGGCGCTTTACGAAAGCGCTCAATTAACTGTCATAACGGGTGTGTTGTTTTTGTTGATGTTTTTCGAAATCACGCGAAATGACACATCCGTGCAAACTGTTTTTGAAAGCGCGCATTCATGCCTTTTAAATGGATTTTTTATCGTTATTTTTCAACAAATATTTTACTGTTTTTCTTTGATAATTTATAGTTTGCTATCAGGTATACTTCCGTCAGCCAGCCAATTATAGTCCGTCCGAAAACCTTCATTTTAAAAATCTCCTCCTCAGAAAGTATTGAACAGAATTCAACGACATTTCACGGGAATGTTTCTTGGGTGACCCTTTAACAGATTCCTTCAAAGAAGTTTGATAAGATGCAAAACATGGATTTAATGGGCGGGGCTAATTTCCATATATGGTGAAAAAATGTGAAAATCTTCTTCTCAGAAACAAGTGGATGATTTCAACACATTTAAAATACTATTTCTCAGATAAAATTCAACCACATTTCACAGATATGGTCCTTGGGTGACTCTTTGTTAGGTTCCTTCATAGAATGCGGCTTTAATGGGTGGGGCTGATGCTAATACATGGTGTATAGTTAAAATTTGAAAATCTTGTTCTCGGAAAAATAGTTGATACTGATTAATTGAAAATATCTGTTGCATAAAAGAAAATTGTCTCCCTTCATTGCTAAAAAAGTATTTAATTTTCTTTCAAAAGGAGTTGCCTCGGATGTTAAAGATAACTAAATTAGATTTATGATAATAAAATCTAGGCCGGTAAAGCGAATTAGACGCTCAAGCGCTTCTAGTTCACAATCGCCTTTTGACGCCAAACATCTTGTTTTCTCATTCCCACAAAATCCTTTCTTTTTACGCATCTAAAGAAAAAAGCTTTGGAAAAATATCAAAACTGTTTTCTATCCGAAGAAATTGTAGTTTGCAGCTTCTTTGAATTAGGACCAGCTAAAACGTGTTTGTGTGGGATTGCGTTAAGTGCGATTTTTAGTAGCTTTAAAAAGTGACGCCTGAAAAAATAAGTGGAGCAGCGAATTCAAATGACAGCTACTCAGAATAAGCAGCCATTTAGAGAAAAAGTATCACAACAAAGACTGATACATTGTACTTGTTTGAATTTCATCAAAATTAGTCTAATAGATAAAAGAATTAGTTCAGTCATGATGATGGTAATGGACGGACTTCCATCAAGGTCATTTTTAGAAATGGTAACCTTTTTGAAAAATACTTCAATTGTGTTTTGAACATCTACAGCAAATATTGGCCAAGTGTGGAAACATTTTATCAAAGTCGGTAATATGGTTACAGATTTTGAAAGCATTGTATATAATTAAGAAATGTCTTTATTTCATTTTTCCACACTGTTTGACAAAGCCGATGGTTCTCGTGAATTATTACCATTAAACCCCTATAACCAGTTGGTCGTTGTGGGGTTAAGTACCAACAACCTAAGGTGTGAGGGTAGGGATCGTTTCGTCCGGAGTGATCAACAAATAGCAATAAACATGTTCATAATTATATTCTCTGTCCCAAACCAACAGTCGAATAAAACAATCAGTTTAGGTACGTGATCCTTCAAAACAAATGATCAACAGTGAAATCTTAGATATTCTACAAGCTAAATAAACAGCCAATATTGTCGTGTCTTCTCGATTGTGAAGCCTTCAGAGCAGAACATTAACAAAGAGTCATGTAAGAAAACGCGCCTAATACCTCGAATTAAACAAGCCGATGGAAAAGAGTTTTACAACCTCACCTCAAATTGTTCTCTGGTTACATGCTCGCCCTCTCTGAAAAATGACGTCCCGTCATTGTCACGTCAGCGTTACGTCAACGTTAAAAGTACGTCAAAACCTACTCTATAGCTAACCACTACTAGTATTGAATATATTTATAAGACAAATTATCAAATCTAATTCTTCCAGAGCTGTCAAGAAGAAATCAACATGTTAATCATATAGATAATGCACATTTAAAAAAAACAATGTCTTCAGCTCTTGAACGATCCCCTGTTTAAATAATCAATATTTCAATATACAATTATTGATAACTAGTTGTATAGCTGTTTCTGCAGCCCTGAAACTGATATGGAATCATAAGTTTAAACAAACACTTTCTTCATCGAAACTTCTGCATCTCGGAACCTGACATATAACCAACATTGAAAAGGTTAGTCAATCAACTTCTAATTCTGTTGAACCTGCATCATCCCCTCCCCCTCTCTGAAATTGTGCTCTGTACAATAATCAGTTCAACGCAGCAACAAATCTAACAATTAAAACAATAAGCAAAAAAGATACATTGGTCATTTAAAAGAGTACAATCCGATTATTTAAACACAAGTTATGAATTCATTATGGCTGCAATTAATTCGTGAGCGGTCTCTGAATCAACGCTGTTCAAAACACCGGATTTCATGAGTTCATCTAGGGCATGCAATTTGCTATCAAATGGTCTAGGACTCATAGCTTTTAACACATATTCTCCAAATCTATCTGCTGTTTTCTTCTGTCTAGATGATCTCCGTGGCGCAGGCATAGGCTTTTCCTTCCCCTTAGCAGCCTTTTGTGCTTTCACCTCTGTATTTACTTCTTTTATATCTGTCAACATGTCTTGTTGTTCAATACCCGCATCCTGACCTGAGATTTCTTCTTCTTCCACATCAAGTGATTGCTCTTCAATCGCATGTTCCTCCTCTGTCTCGTCAGTCTCTACTGAGACTCCGATTTCATCATCGTCGTCTATCCTTTTCTTTCCAAAAATTCTTTCAGCAAGACTCTTATCTTGCTTAATTGGTACTTCTACCGATCCTCTAAGAGCATCCACGACAAAGCTATGGGCGTCCCCATGAAATTGCCTTACTCCAACAGAATCACTTTCTTCGTCTGACTCTCGTCTGACTCTCCTTCTCGCATGACGTCATGCCTCTTCTCTTCTGTTTCATCAATTCTTCTTTCGGTTTCATCAAATTCTTTCTCTACACAATATTCAACAGCGGAATCTTCCCTATCCTCTCTACCCTCTACCCTCAAAAGAAGATTTATTCTGTGTAGAGTTTTCTCTATTTCAGATGTTTCTAATTTGATTTAATAAACGTGTATATCAGGTCGGGGTTTGTAAACTATTCTGTAAGCATCTTCCTCAAATCTATCAGCAATTTTGTGCTTTCCTTCGAAAGACACAATTTTCACTAACACCTTATCTCCTATCTCCAATCTCACTGATTACGCTTTCTTGTCATACTGACGCTTTTGTTTCGTCTTTGCATTGCTCGTATGCTTACGTCCAACCATTAGCCCGAAAGTATCGTGTGGAGTACAATTATAGAAAAATACCAAAGAATTAACATATTTCTTCCAATCTTCTTTCTGGTTAGGCTCTAGTGTACCAAGCATATCTAGACTGGTCCTGTTGAAACGCTCGGGCCCTGCATTGCCCTGTGGGTGGTATAGCGCCGTATGTGACCTTTTCAAGCAAATTAATCCTGTGTTTTATGTAGTCACAATGCAGGATATCTTCTTCATGCTTAGAAAATATATCTTCATGTTTATGAAGCAGATCCTTTAATCTAGCTATTTCTTCTGTGGTAAGAATGTTATTTGGATCCATAGCAATAGTATCTATTATGTCTGTGTTTATCTTTATCTTCAATGTGATCAAACACATCCTCCGTAACATTCACAGGTTGTATTTCACATATAATGCTTCTAGGAGCAACTGTTACGGTATTTGTAGTAAGATTGCTCAACGTGACTTCAACATTCTTCCTCTTTCCATTTTCTAGCTGTATTACAGCTGGGGTCACGTCTATAAAATCGGCTCTTCCACTGTCCTTAGTCTCTTGTATAATGGCAGTAGTTATAGGGTAATTAATTTCCTTGTCTGCGTGCCCTTTAAATGGTACCGATTGATTAGGTTTTAATGTCACTTTTGCAGTTTCAGAACATCTTACCACGGCTATTATTTTCTTATTCTAATATGGTGTACTGTAAAAAATGTTCTCCTTAATGTTCTCTGCAGTCATCAAAGAACTCTTTTAGAACATTGGTGCCCAATATTATTGGTGTCCGTTCGGCATATGGAGTATCTGGTGAGACAAGGAGAAGACATCTCTTTTATTCTGACCGTTTTATACCAGTGGCAATCTCAATATAGACTTCGATAAATCCACTGTATGGCAAAGGACTGCCACTCTATTTTTAACATTTGTCCAATGTCTTGAACAGCTACACCAGGGAGATTATTATTCATAAATGTTGATGATATTACGCTCACACAACTCCCTGTATCCAATAATGCTTACGATTTAATCCCATTCATAATAATTGCTGCCTCGTTGGGATGTCCAACTAATTTGGGATCATTTTTGTCACCGTGGCTCACATTAGATCCTACAACCTGAGCGCTTATGCTTTTGGGCAGAAATTCTGCTTATGACCCGGTTCGTCGCAGTTGTAGCACACTATTTGATTCTTCTCGTTTTAGTTCATCATAATTGGTTATTTTGTCGAACTGATACATAGACACCAATCGTAAATCTTTTCTTAATCCAGCGTGGAAAACTTCTTTCAATATCTGGATGTCAGCTCTGTTTAAAGTCTTAAGTTGAATGGCCTGGTCAAATGTATCTTCTAATCTAGAAGCATAAGATGATACTGATTCGTCCTCTGTTTGTCTGCAACTATAAAATCGCTTCATCACAGTCCCTCTTCTTTCAACAGACCCATATCCACTATCAAATTTAGCTATCACTTCTTTCACTTTCACATCTGTACCTTGTCTCCCCAATGTATCACCTGCCTTACCTCGACAGGCTCTTCTTAGATCTAACAAAATCTGTGGATCTGTGAATGTAACTTCTTTGACCAGAGCATCAACTTCATATTTAAAGGCCGCCCAATTCACATCACCTTTTCAATCTTCACCAAGGAATATGGACAACTTAGGGTAGTACTAACTACCGTTAATTGGCGAGGGCTCTGTCTTCTTTGTCTCTTTTGTTCATCTTCTAATTTCTCAAATACTTTGAGTAATTTTCTAACATCCTCCACTGAACCAATGTGAGGCTTGATGACAAGTAAAGCAACGCTTCAAACAGCGTTCCTTCTTCGACTGAAATCGCGGGTGCCGAAGCTTCCATTTTACTTTCCTCTGACATGTCTATGTCTTAAAATGTTAACGCACTAATCGATCCCACAATGTGATGAGTCACAAAGTTAACTTGAGTTGGCATAATACAATTACTAATTGCTACTACTATATTAATAAACCACTGATCTGATCTAAGTCTATGGCACTATAGTCTTATAACTCAGTGTTAATGGTCTTGAAAATTGACACAAATGGAATCACAATTTCAAATTTCCAACGAAAGTTTGATCACTCTATTAAATGTTTTAAGAAATCGCAAATACCTTCGGGAAATAAGTATACACAAGGGCTAGTAATAAACACATAAGCACTAGATGTTGAACGAAGTAACAATCTTTTTATGGCAATACAAAGTTGAAAAATGAAAATTTGTTTGAATTCATTCATTCAAACGAAACAACAAAGTTAGTATTTTCTTGTGAAAACAGATTTTCCAATTTCACAACAAACTCAAAGGACAACTAATTATTTTAATTTTTTCCAAGGGAAAATATAATTTAAGAACACATCTGAAAAATAATTCTATGTCATATATTTTTACAAAGACAATAAGATTGTTGTAAACACATTTAATTATCTGGAGCACAGAAATTTTGTGTCATAACCGAGCTATTTCTAATTCTAATTATTATTATCACTTTATTTATCTGGAGCAAATTGTAAATTTTCTGAAATAATATCCAGAGCTACAGTAATGTCAGCACTATTACCTCGAGCAAATATAAATGTAATATAATACCAAAAACATAAGTAATCTTTAAGCAAGTCCACCTGAATTAAATCATCTAAATGTATGATTATATCAGGAGCATCTTGGAAATTTATACATATATCAGGAGCATGCCTGGAAATATCTGGAACAAGTTCCCTAAAATGTAAACAAATATCACGAGCAACTATTTTATAACACTGATAAACGGAGCAATTAACTGAAGAATTATATTTATAAAACAGCTAGAGCATGATATCAAAGTAGAAATATCTGGAGCATATTACTTTTAAGTCTTCAAACAGATTTATTTTTACTTATTGTTAGTTAAATATATCTCGAGTAATATTATCTGGAGCGCAAAACACTCTAGTTGGAAATAGTTTAAATCTTAATGTGATATATCAAATAACAGTCTTCTCCTCTTGAAAGAATGTTTTCACTATAAAGTGATATAAATTACTAATGGTGATTATCTTTTTTCACTGTGTTTACCAACAATAGTCTCTCTAAATAGTAAATTTGTCGTGTACTTTTGGCGTCACATTTCAATTGACTGTTTAAATTTAGACGAAAACTTAATTTATTTATTAATTTATATATTTTTTTCTAATCAAATTCAGTGCAGGAATGGATTGCTCTGTTGTAGTAATGAAATCCTGTAAATAGATATAAACACAATTACAAAGGTGAAATACTATTCGATAAAGGGAACCTACACTATACATGTTTACTCTACGTGCAATTTTATGTCGTCTGTCAAATGTCAAAGGTCAACCGGAAAGAGAAATCAACAACACGTACCTGTTCATGATGACAAGAGGGTGTGAACCAATCAAATCTAATGCAGCTATTCAATGAAAGTACCTGTTTTACGCTAGTAGTAACCGGAAACTAGTTGGTCCAATCAAATCATCGCTTTTGTCAGGAACTAGTGTGACGTCATATGGAGGGAAATCCAGCAGCCAATGAACGACAATTGTAATACATCAATTGGTCGATTTCAGAAATAAACAAACACCTACTTTTGTACAAGGCAACAATTTAGGGTCAGCGAAAAGGCTAATAAGTGCGAAATCAGAGAGAAAAAGGTCAAGATTAGGTCTAGATGTTAAAGGTAGGTATCGATGTTTTTTTCATATCACAGGTTTTAATTATCTTTATTTCCTCTCATATACTATTTGAATACAATATGCTGCAAAGTTATGCAAAAATTGAGGTCGCTTATCAGAAAAAAACAGGGTATTTCCCTAATAGCCTACGTAGGCTATCAATCTATTTTTAGATTAATCCGAGACAGTTGCGAAGATTATAGGGCATTCACGTGGCGCGAATTACCGTTGGAACCTTGCATTTAGTTTAGATTACATCAAACCAACGTCATCGTTACGTCATCAGGAGTTAATTTCGCTAGCCGGTCTTTGAAGATCAGTCCAAAACTGCCGTTTGCGTTTTAACGAATATAAACACTTACCGTAGTTTTGCGATTAGCCTTTCATGTGACATGATTTAGGAGATTGGCTGTTTCGCTAGTAAATTTGTTACCTTCATTCGACTTTGGGTCATATGCAAATGAGGTCATTCGATGTCGACAGCCGAATTCCGTGATATCTAAAAATGGCCTGGAATTCCGCTGAACCTTTCCGATATAACAACAAAAAGCCAATTTAGGTCTATTAGATTACCACCAGGACAATACCTGACCTAACTTAAAGTATTAACTGTTCGTTTGAGTTTAATTTTCGGCACTTGGTTATTTTTTTCTTATCTAGGTTTCAGAAACATCGATACCTCCTTTTAATAGATCAAGGATTTTAGTAACCAATCACCCAATTATTAGAGTGCAGTGAATCGTGAATATGCATCTCTCCCACGCCAAAAATAAAACTCACAGATACACACTTTCGGAACATAAACCTAATGGGACACGCCAAATAATTGTCATGTTTATAAAGTCTACGGCAATATATGGCATCAGTTCACGTGTGAATCATTCCAAATGAAAACATAATCATGATCAACAGACGCTTGACATTCCTTTCTATTAACTGTATTTTACAAATGATTAGAACTACTTTTTCTTGCGTAGGAATTATGGAAAGAAGTGAATGGTCCCACCGACCGCATTTTAAGTGACCCAAAATAGAAACGATGGCAACAGTGAAATAGAAGAAAAATATAGTCAAGAAACAGCAAGCAAACGGTACGTTCAAGGTCTTATTATTATTATTAAAATTTCAATATCTATCATTTTACAACTTGGACTTTCTTGCACTTATTGAATCAATGAAAATCATCGTCACTATCGGCAAACTGCTGTGGCACATGAAACTTATTTGTTTTGGCTTTTCTTTTTTTAGGTTCCCATTGCTTGGGACAAGCCAATCCTCCCTTGTATCGACCATTCCTGCCTCTACCCTTGGACTTGGGTGGACCGTTGGAGGACTGTGGCAATGTCGGTTGAACTGGACTTAAACTGTGGGTTCGTGGGTCAAAAACGTTGTCGGGTGATGTGTCCTTAGACGTTGACGGCTTTGTCGTGGAAGTAAGTTGCCTTCGAGTACGGACTGTTACGAAGGTAGCTTCTTTTGGAAAACGATCCAGAGACGGGGACACAGTCTGAAATAGATGGACTACTTAATGCAAAGCATGTTTATCCAGAAAGTATCAAGAACAAAACACTACAATAAGGATAAATATAAAACTTACCAAACCAGTACATTCAAAGTCGCTATTAACAAGCAGATTTCGGGGACTGGGTTAATACTTGATCAACATCTGCAGGAATGTGAACTCGCCATCATCACTGAGTTCGTCATGCTTTTCTACATGACTTACAGTCCGGGACCGAAAAAGTGGTAAATGGAACCTAACTATGAAAGAGCAGACAACAGGCCCTGTTACGAAATGTGAACATGAGGGAGTTTAATTAATTGTCGGCAAAGTACTAATTTTAAGAAAACCTGCAACAAGTGACCCTATATCATCCATTCTCACACATTGTCACTTTTTGAATCCAGGGAATAAAAGCGATAGTGAAAATAAATGTTTTCTACCCGCAAAGACTATGCTTTTAAAGAGTTCAGCAACTTAAAAGTGTCGTCTGCAACTTCTTTTAATTTGGTCTGGTCTAACTTCGTATAGTGTTTGAATAGGTTAAAATTTTATATGAAATCTAATCACCCTATGGTAATCTTCCCCAGCTGGTAAAGTGAAAAAAATGGTGCCTCATACGTGAACTTTGGAGCCTCCTGAAGAGTATATACACGTCGTACATCTTGCAAATAGGCTGACAGTAGATATTCTCCCCGATTCAAATGTCTGTACATGACTTCACACAGGTGGGATTCAATATTATCTAACCCTCTGACACCACTCATATCATTTAAATGAGCTTTTGCATGTTTCCATGCACCCTCAATGATATTTGTGTGCACTGTCAGCCTTTCTCAAGTAACCATATTCTGATACCTGAAGATGAAAAATATGTTAACCAAAGGAGGGAAATTGAAGTTTTGATGTTATATCTTATAAACACGTGTGGCTTCAAAGAATGTGGCAGGTCTTGTACAAAAATCTCACACTGCACATATATGCATCCTGAGGATTGTCTACATCTCCTGCAGGACTAGCGCAAGTGATAAAACCTAATTTTGTGTTAAAAGAAGAAAATGCTTTTTAAAAGCCATTTCCGGTTTGGGTGCAAGGATTTATAAATTATAAAATCGCCGGGAAATAAAAATCAGGGATGGTAGCACAAAGGGTTAACTAACCAGTAATCTATTACCATACAACCACTAATTTTCATACCTCTGCTGAACAACTAAATTTGAACCTGGTTGAAAAGCATGAAATTGCTTGTTTCACTCGAAAATTAGTCACTATCGCCAATGTTTTGGACACCAAATGGATGTCAGCTTAAATTCAACAACCTGAACGTATTGTCTGCAGCTTCTTTCAATTTTAACCCCAGTCAAATTTATGGTTTAATTATTACTTGTATTACTGTGACAGAATTTTAGTTGTTATTAGGAAACTTACACTTGTGTAAAGGAAAACTTGTGATTAACGACAAAATGCTCATATCCTTCCTCATTTAGAGTCAAATACGAGGACCAGCCATCGGAGAATATACGGCTCCCTGGTAGGACATGCTTCTTGATAATGGGAAGGAGTGTCTCTCTTGAACGATCTTGAACTGGATACAAGATTATTTGATTGTTGGATCGTTGAACCATACCAAAAATCCAGATTCGAGTCCCTACAAAGAGAATACTTCCCTAACTCTCAAACCATTCGCAGACAATCGAGCTTTTTGCGTTTGCTTGATGAAAAGAAAGAATATTAACCAACAAATTTGAAAACATTGTGTAAAAGGATGAAAGTGCTGGTAACACTAAATTATTCATTTCAAACGATGTTTCCACCGAGAAAGTAGAAATTACGTAATAATTCATAGACTTTTAAGTGTGCAACTCAGTTCAAGTCGGAAACTTAGAAAATGAGGCGTTTTTGTAAAGGAAAGATTTGGGCGAACCAACAAAAAAAGCTTAAACGGAATTGTATCATGGTAATTACCAGTTGCATGTCCCCTGTTGTGCTTCACCTTACGACCAAAGAGGGATTCGTCTATTTCTACATCTCCCGAAAAAGTCAGGGTTTTCAGCGTCAGATATACTTTATCAACCATAATTTCGCGGATCATGGAGGCCCAACTCACGGCTGCACTGGAGTAATTTACTCCTACCTGAAGGGAAATCTGTTTGAGAGACATACCCTCCAGGTACAGCTTTACAAACAGCAGGACGTCTCTAACATCCAATTTTATTTTCTGAAACAAAAAGGACCACAGGATTGAACAACCTCAAACTAGCCTTAGTGCATGCTTTATTACACTCACAGACATGTTTTCGGGCACTTGTAGCAGTTAATTGCGTTTAAACCAGTATGTTGCGTTAAATGTTAAAGTTGGGATCGCTAGCCTAGAACAACTCATCCAGTGGCCACTCCCTCTTACTTCAACAAGAAATTCAAATTGCTATCCAATGACCTTATTTCACTTCTAGGGTCGCTTTAAGCAAAACCCAAAGAAATCCATCGTTTTTCCACTTAAAACGTCGTAAATACAGCTTAAAGGCTCCAATAAATGGATCGGAGACAAACACACACTTAAGCGAAACGTATTACTCGTCGGAATAAGTAGCACAAGAATTTTGTCATAGAAATTTATCATAAATGTAATATAGGCTTTTCTCAATTTGCTTACCTCAAAGAAGCTGTTATGCAGCGTAATGGTGCAATGACGACCCCCTTTACACACGTAGACGCCGCCTAACTTGTGGTTGCTTGCACTTCTTGGCCTCCATCCGGCCTCCGTTTCACACCGTTGACATGCGATTCTCCCTGGCGCAAATAGTCTATTGTCCCTCAACCATCTTAGTAAAAATTTGTCCTCGCTCGAAAATGAGCGGACGAAATTCCACGGGTATTGCAGGTCAACCTCCAGTATGTCCATCCATGAACCCGGCCATGATTATCGTAAAATAACATGAATCATGGCGAAACGTGCTTTTTATATAGGAATTTTGTATATGATTAGTGCTAATGGACAGTGAACATGTGCACTTGCAATGAGTAAACATCGGCGATGTATTAAATTTCAATGTTTTTACTTTACTAAATTGTTTGCATATGTAAATAGTTGTGCCTACTTCTCTTAATTAAAACCTATACTATTTGCTGTTAGTTACTTGTGTGTTTTTGATTGAACTGCTGGGCTGATTGGATTATTTTGGTGATAATGCCCCCGAAAAGCAAACGCTATATACTATAGTTAGACATCCAAGAACTCATTGGAAAGGCTACAAATTGGCCCAGAAATATTAGAAAACTTTTTTGGAAACAGGCCGTCCAAAATTTTGAACGTTTGCTCTTGGCTACATTCGTCTGGGTGAACGGTTGAACCCTGAAATATTTTTGGAATTGTGTGACTTAAACCAACTTTGTAAGGACGGCAGTGCAAAAAGGCACTTTGTGTACTTATTTCAACAGTTTGAGAGTCAAAAACCGTCTTATATGAAGTACTATGCATATAATGTTGCTAATGGTCGCCTGGAATTTATAGATGACAAGGTCAGGACACATCGTTTGTGCTATTAAGGTAACTTCAGGATAGAGGTTGGTTACTTGCAGGCACCGATCACTAAATCCACGCATTTCCACTTTGACATTAACCCATTGACAGGCATGGAATAGTCCAGCGGGTCGGATTGAAGGAAAAGTGGAATACGACAATTCAATTTGCTATTTCGAACGATGATTTGGAATAAATGATCGTGTTAAAAGGAGAAATTACTTGTTGGAATTCCTCTCCATGCTTTTCTTACAATGTCTTCCATTGAGAAATTTTGTAATAGTGATAGTAAGGGAAGAGTTATTAAGTGCACAAGAAATTAATGAAGGAGACATGCCCAATTTGAAAGGAGTTGCAGACGACAATTTAAATTCTTAAAAATTAAGTTTTTTCCTCTTTCTGAGTAGAAAATCTTTTAGAAAATGAAGAGCTTGTTTGGTTCAAGAAATTTCTTCTTTTACACAATGTTTTCACAAATGATTTTCCTGAGGGGTTTCCAAGGGCGTTAACGGATGGGAATGGGTTAAGGGCAGTAAAGGTATTTTTAACACCGATTCGTCCATATAGAATGGTATAGTTTTAGTTCACACCATCTGATAACTAACTACAGTACAAGATAAATTGTCTGCCAAAATGTGCTATATTGACCAAGATGGTAGATTGATTAAAGTGCATATACTATGACATTTCAGGGCAGTAAAGGCATTTTAAACACCTATAGAAATATCGGAAGCATCCGTATCAAGTATAAATAAACCAGTCCTATCAGGCAAAACCAGCACCGGAGCAGAAGTAAGAGCAGTTTTGATCTTATCAAAAGCTATTTGTTGTTCAGATTCCCACTTGAACTCCCGCCTACCTGTCAACGCATTTAATGGTGCCACAATCTCAGAAAAACCCTTAATGAACCCCCTGTGATAGTTGGCCAAACCCAAAAACCATTCCACATCTTTGGAAGTCCACATCTTTGGAAGTCCTTGGCACCGGCCAGTTTACCACATCTTTCACATGATCATTACTTATTTCAATTCCCCCCCCCCCGATACTAACCTACCCAAAAACTCTTCTTTCTTCTGAAAAAAAAATACACATTGTCTTGGTTTGAGTTTCAACCGATACTCACATAACCTTAGAAAACAGTTTTTAACTACAAATATGATCTTTAAAACTTTTACCCAAAACCATAATGTCATCTAAAAAGGCCATAACTATGTTCCAGATCAGTCCCCTCTGAGCAAATTTAATAGCCCGAGCGAAAGTAGCCGGGATGTTGCATAATCCAAAAGCCATCTTGACAAAATGAAACAGGCCATACTTGGTAATAAATGCAGTCTTCGACTGATCTCTCTGCAATTGGCACCTGCCAATAAGCAGAGTTCGCGTCCAGCTTGGAAACCACACATTGCCAGACAATGTATCTAAACATTCTTCGATAATGGGCAGGGGATACGTATCTTTCTTGGTTACATTATTAAGAGCCCTAAAATCTAGACACCATCTAACCGTAGAATCACGCTTTCTAATTAAGACAGGCGGAGATGCCCATTCTGACACAGACGGAGTAATAACTCCAGCTTTAAGCATTTTGCTCAAGTGTTCCTCTTCCTCTCCTGCAAATTCAAATGGGGTCCTTCTCATTTTTGGTTTAATTGGTTGGGCGTCCCCAGTATCAATTTTATGATGAAAAAGTCAGGGATTTCAGCATCAGATATACTTTATCAACCATGAAATCCCCCCAAGTCAAAATCATTTTTAGAAAAGATATCCTCAAATTCTAAGAGTAATTCAGAAAATTGCTTTAACTACTCCGGAGTCAAGTTTCCTTTAGAATTTTCCACAACTATTTTCAGATGTTCAGGCATCTCCTTAGTCACCCCCTCCACTTGCACAAATCTACCCGAGCATTAAGATAAATATCGTCAGGGACGGGATGATCTAGAGAGAACTCGTGGGCAACACCTACTTTGACCCCCTTCTTTAATGTTTGATATGAATCTGTAAGATTCAATACACAAGCCACCAACTTATTCCAAGAATCGTTTATAGTCCTACCTACTATCAATTTTCCTGCGGTCAATCGCTCAAAAAGAAACTCTTTCAAATCAGAGTCGCAGGTACAGCACACCATTTTTACAGAATTCGGCAGAACCACGGTCCGTTTGGTGACTGAAATTACCCCCGAAGACCTTTCTGGTGCCTGGTACCCGGTCATCTGTAGCTTTATATTCCCTAGGATGAAAGACGAGGAAACCACATTCACATCTACACCATGTTTTTTTTTTTTAAGAAATCCAACCCTAGCAGCATATCATCTTCTATCGGGGCCACATACACCCATTCCCGAAAACTCATACCACCCACCTCAACATCTACAGGACCTACCACAAAACCTATCATATTCAGATCGCGTCCCGCAGTGTGAAGACGTACAGTTTTAACGGTTCTCGGTTTAGGATTCAACTTTCTGTACAGATTGTCGGAGATGAAAGTGACCTCAGCCGCCGAATCCACAACCGCTTGCACTGGGACCCCCTACTACTTAAGGAATTCTTAACGTGTTTTTAGACCTCATTTGCATAATTCAAACTTCACTTCTTTTCAGAATAGTTGGCGGAATATCATTTTGCTGCCCACTTAACACACCTGAACTATTGAAAATATAGCCTTTATTAATCGATTCTTTGGTCGGGGTTAGGCCTCGTCCCCCGACCCCTGCAAGTTTAACCCACTGTAAAATTCATCATCACACCCGCAAAATGAGACGTTTTTAACGCTTTTCGGTGGACATTCCCTAGCAAAGTCGCCAACTCCCCCACAATTAAAACAAGAATCCCGGCGCGGAAATCTATTTGGGGAAGGTGGTGACCCATTTCTTAGAAGTTTTTGGATGCTATTCTAGGTAAATTTTTAACCAGGTGAGTCAGGTTATCAATTTTTTGTCTAAAGTTTCAATTTTCAATTCTAAACTACTGACTTTTTTACTGAGCTGTTCAAAATTGTCATGTCTTGAATAGTAAGGATTAGGCGGGCTGAACCTGACAGATGAGTTTGTGACAGCCTGTATTGAAGGATCAAATTGATCAATCTCTACAGCCTGCACCAAATGAGATTTCTTCTCTCCAAACATAGTTTTATAGTTCAGCTGCTGCCATTTAATGGCGGCAACTGCGTCGTCCAAGGTATCTGGTCTATTGCTCCCAGAACCCACCCTATACCCAGCCTCCTTATCCCTACAGCCCTGACAAAACCTAGTTACTGATAGAGACATGACCTTCCACAAAGGAAACTCTGGGTAAGCGCGCATGCCCAGATCGCCAATTCTATCAGCCAAATCCTCTAAACTCTCATTTGCCCCCTGCGTTTCTGACATGAATTGGGCAATAACATTCTCAGGAATATCATTCCGACCGAACCTCCATGCCAGCTTATCTAGCATGAACACTATACCCGGGAATTTTTGCTTTCCGCACAATAATACACCCCGCCTTGCCTGTAAGGGCCCACATCAACCCCCAAATCGAGTTCTTTCATTCAACTCTTGACTATCACAAAAGCTAATATATTTTTTAATGAAATAATCACAATTTGAAGAACCATCAAATATTAAAGAGGACGGAAAACTGTTTGGAGAGAAGCGTCTATTTCCTTCGGCTGACCCCTTGGTCCTGTTATCCTTTACTTCATGAAAGAGGACAGTGAATGCTTTCCTATTGTCATTTTGGATACTCTGAAAGTGACTTAAGAGTATCTAAAAATAATTCATTATCATCTCTGTCCTCTATTAATTTATACCCATCATTAGTTTTCTTTTACTGTTGAATTTGCAGTGTTGAGGTTTATTTGTTTTTCCCTTGACCCCCCCCCCCTCTCTCTCTCTCTCTCCCTCAAGCCAAAATTGAAAAAATCTTCCTTACTCACACTCCGAGACTTTGGTCTAGAGCCTGAAAATGAAGCTCCCTCATTCTGAAATTCCATCTGCCTTCCCAGTTCTACACCGGATGGATGCACAGAGAAACTTAAACATTGCATGACTTCATCAGACAATTTGATTCTAAGTTCATTTTCTAAAACGCCTACCGTGATCGGACGTTCCTGTCTGAACTCTATTATTCTCTTAGCCAAAGCCTCACCAATACCCCTAACTTTCATAAGTTCACTTTTTGTCGCGAAATTCACAAGAATTTCATTCGACATTTTAAGAACTAGACCTAAGTTGGGAGAAAGAAAAAATTATTTCAAAAGTATTTTCAAACCGGAAACTGTTACCTGGATCAACCAATATAGCAGCCAAAGGATATAGACTAGAAACTATAAAACGAGAAGCCTGGACCGAAACATGAAAGATAAACAAACATAAGAGAAATGAAAAAATAGGAATTGAGGTTTAAATCATTCAGTAGACAAATAAAACAAACATTTCTACTCACGACAATATCCACTGTCACAATCACTATCCGATCCAACGCTGATATCCAACGATGAAATGTTCTTCCAACGATGAAAAATCCAGGTCGTCACTCTACAGCTCGGTGGGCGCCATTTATAACCAGTTGGTTGTTGTGGGGTTAAGTACCAACAACCTAGGGTGTAAGGGTAGGGATCGTTTCGTCCGGAGTGATCAACAAATAGCAATATACATGTTCATAATTATATTCTCCGTCTCCAACCAACAGTCGAATAAAACAATCAGTTTAGGGAATCGAAAGTATCCATCAATCTAACCATCCATCACTCTGCTACTATACGTGATCCTTCAATACAAATGATCAACAGTGAAATCTTAGATTTTCTACAAGCTAAACAAATCGCCAATATTGTCGTGTCTTCTCGATTGTGAAGCCGTCAGAGCATATAATAAAACGCGCCTAATACCTCGAATCAAACAAGCCAATGGAAAAGAGTTTTACAACCCAAACCTCAAATTGTCGTCTGGTTACACCCCTAAAATCAAAAAGAAAAAGGAAATCCAAAGGAAATGTCCTATTCTTTCGAATCTGCTCACTCAAAAGCGAAATAAAACGCATGGAAACAACTTACCTGGATAATAATGGATAAGCATATACAATTAATTTCTTTGCTGTTGCTCTATTACAAATGTACGGCTTATTATTTTCTTGTTCTATGGTGGCATAGACCTGTCACCACTCACCAGATAATTATCACGAAAAATTGCGGATAACGCGTTAATTTGTACTTTTTACGAAAAGTTTTCGTGTAATTGAATTTCATTATGATATTTGTTTAACTGTCTGTTTTGATACCAGATATTAAGTTTGCAGGAATTTTGTTGTGTTAGTGCTCTTGAACTGCCAATACCTACTAGATATTTAACACGATAGAAATGACGGATATCGTGTTAGTGTTCTGGAACTGCCACCACATACCAGATACCTACCGCGAAAAGAATGGTGGATAACACGATAATTTGTAATTATTGTGAAAGTTTTTCATGATTAATTGTACGATACGGCGATATCAACTATCTATAAAGTTATCTAGTAGATGATGGCAGTTCCAGAGCACCAACTCGACATTAAAATCCTTAATAGGATTAATCTTATCCTATTTTTACTGACAACTGTCAAGTGAAAATCTTCCACTTTTCTGCTTTTCGACCCGAAGGTTGCATGCAAAAAATTGAGACTAGTATATTTCCTAATTTCCACTTTTCTAGACAAACGTATGGTCGAGTAATGGAAAATTTTACTTCCACTTTTCGAGTTTCGGGTTCACATTTTTCTAGAAAAGCGAAAGTTTAAACGCCTTATTTCTACATTTCGATTCCTCGTAGGTCGAAAAGTGGATGGCGGAAACATGATTCCGTAGGTAAGTGGAGGTAGTTCTATGCCACCATATTATTTAGACGAAAGAAATGTCGAGTTGAAAAAGAATGTCAACATAAACTTTGTCAGTCAAAGTCGTTATATCATGCAGCCACGCTCTGTTATTGAGGCAGTAAACCGCATGTCGTTGACTCCTGGTTTGATGATCGTTAGACTAGAATACCAACCAACTCTTTTTACGGTGATAAAAAGATTCTTAAAAAATGCATAACCTTTATGTATTTTACAATGACTATTGGCACTTAAGACAGAACGGCAGATAAAAAACCATATAAATCTAGCATTACCACAACTGATGCCAACTGATCATGGTGACATCTAAGCACTTCTTTATTCTGAATGACTGTCATTGGTATCTAAAAATGATTTTAGACTACAATATTAGATAGTGATTAACCAACTTTTTAAAACCATATACAAGTTGCAACGATGGGGGTAATAGCAAGAACTTAAATAACCCATTATTCCTTTGAACATACATTCAGTATACTATTTCCCCTATCAATAGTTGGACCTGCATATCAAAACAGTTGTTAATTATTATAGATAAAGAGCTGCTTACATTAGAACTACTCTTCTTTAATATGTACTATCCTTATGGAAAAGTCATTCTCCTAATAAAAAATATGTCAGAAAAGCATTGCATGAAAAGGCGAAATCACTTTTTAGGAGCAATTTCATCTTTTGTCATACATTGTTTTACCCTATATGATACTTATTTCATTTGACTGGGCAATGCCCCTATTTCTATAGAAGCTAGAGACAAAGACAGCGGGCTACCAGTTTTCTTATTTCATTTTATTCAAAATGCACTTAAGAATGACAACCGCAAATATATTTTATTTTCATGTAGCTGTCTTTAATTGGGTAAAGCTATGAAAACTACTGAACTAGAATATGTATCTCTAGTCCTCTTATGATATCAGCAATGACCTTGGGTTCAGATACATACACGCGTTTTACTACTGGTCACATTGCCTATTCCTTGGACAAGAAATTTCAGTACCTTAGTAGAATAGTGGCTTATAGTCAGAAAACGTACTCTACAAAAGTGAGGTTATTCAGTGATATGGTTGACAGATTGTTCAAAGTGGCACTTAATTTTATGCAAAAGCCGATTTTAAAAGAACAATGAAAAACACCAGTGAAGTTATTCGAATATTATCATTTATCTCCTTTCTCAAAATAAGAGTTCGATTTTTAGCTGCTTTTCTTATGTAAATTTGTACAGTGTGTCTCTAAACCCCTAATAATCCTAATATAAAACAGAAGAACAACAATGTATTCATAGAAATACAGTCTTTAATCGTTTAAGACATGATACCTTGTTTACATCGAAATATAATTATGTAGTGTAGAGTCTGTATTCAATGTCATCAAAAGTGATTACTTTGATGGGTTCTTATCCTTTTAGTCATCCGCCTACTGCTGCTAGTGTTAGTAAAGGAAGTTGTACATAGGATAATCTGTTTATTTGTATGGGGTTTAATGCCTCTTTAAATACTATTTCACTTATATCACGATGAAATTCACCAAATTATTCATGGCGTCCTGGGTATCACAAGTACAAGACAGTGGCTCTGAAATCTTTTACCGCGGAACATACCATGTGACAAGCGACACGGCCAGAATCTTAACCTCCAACCTTGAATATTCTCACATTAACTTAGCTTTTAAATTATGTAGGTCCTCGGGACATGGGATAAAGACGATATTGGAAACCATGCAGTAAGATAAAGTTAAACAATTTAAAGTTCGGTTTAAATTTATACTTAAATTATTGTGTGAAATCCATTTTTTAGCGGGGATGCTTTCTGTAAGAGCATGTTCTTTCGTCCGTTTTCTAGGCTTTGTCCATTCCATATTAAGTGACTTAGTGCTTAAGCCTTAGATCGAACACATTCAGAAAATAAACCTCCACATTCTGACCCGATTCGATACCTTACTTTGGTATTTCTTCGAAACTCCCTTTCCTAATACACGATTTTTGCTTATACACGATTTTAAAAAGAATTAAGACCGCGTTCAGTTTTTCATGACGTTTGCTTGCCGTTTGCGAGAGTTTCTGTTTGAATTATGGTTTTATGTGAGATATATAGACACAAAATACCATCTATGAAATGTTGGAAATCGCCGAAGCAATGACAAAGCAAATAAATGGTCTATTTTAGTAGAAAAATCTACATGTATTGTTGAATTGTGTTTCTTTCTTGTGTTTGGGGATTTGTTGGAAATATATGTTGTGTCCTTGGGTTATTATGAAAAACCGGAAGTGTGTGTGAGTACTTTGATTGTATTAAAACTCTTCGCGAAGAAGGTATAACCAATGACGCCGTTCGACATCTTGTATCCCTTCTCGCCCAAATCATGGACGAATTAGCCAGAACACGTACACTTATGGAACAAATGAACGTCGGTGTCCTAAAGTATTTAGGTTAGTTTGTCTTTAAATCATTTTATGTGCCAAAAAATAATTGTTAGAAGAGGAAGACGTACCTATTTCAAGCGTAAGCGATATTCGCGCACCTGAGAAACGATGACGCTAACACTTGATAAGCTGCTTGTGGATATCACAAATGGTTATTAACAGTTGTCTACCAAAAACTTGTTACTAAACCAGTTGGTTAATAGAAGTAATAGGGGTTGAGAATAGAGAATAGAGGTTGGTTTAGCAATGCATAATTTGAATTTTATTTTGTTCATACCTTCCTCATCATAAATGCTGTGAAGTCATAATGACCAAGTGTGATTCTGCTCCAGCTTATACCTTGAGTACAGGTGCAAACAGCAAATCCATATCTTTTGTCAATAGTTTTACTGACTGAAACTACTCAAGTCCAGATTCAAAGTTAATATTTTTACATTTGATTTCAGGTTTTGTCTTTTTTCATATATACACAGTCAAGCTTCATTTACTTGAACACTGGAATCATCGAACAAATCAGGAATTTTAAACAAGAAACTTGGTCCCTGCAAATTGAAAAGAAACTTCATGGCACTCGTTGAGCTTGAAATGCATTCTGCCTAGTGATGGGCTGATTATCGATTATAATCGATAATCAGTTGGTTTGGGCTTACAATTACAATAATTGACTAATAAATTTTGTAAACAATTAATTCGTTTGGAACAGCTTATCTGAAATTTGTTTCTAATAGGCAAAACATCACAATCACAATGCCAAATTTTTAGAATTGAAGTTGCTGAATGACTCTTCCAGCTCTCTGTTTTAAACTTTTATATTTATGGGGGCGGATGATTCAGGATATAAACTCAAAAATGATTAAATTGAAAGGAGTTGCAGATGAGAATTTAAAGTTTCTGAAATTCTAATACTTTATACTTTCTGGTAGAAAACATTGTGTAAAATGAAGAAGTTGCTTATTAAGAACAATTTCTTCATTTTACACAATGTTTTCCCAATTGTTTTTCTTAAGGTGCATCAAAAAGTGTCAATGTATGGGAATGGGCTAATATTAGCTACAGAAAGTAAAAATCATTGTTTGGTTGTACTTGTTTTTAATTTGTTAATAGTGGGACTCAATTGTTTCTATGCTGGACTTGTTAATTGTTTTCTGGGACTCTTTGTAAGTTTAAGATATTTGAGTCCAGGGGACTTACAGATGGCAAAATGTAGATATATGAATGTACAATTCATCGATACATATGTCAAGTCAACTGGCAAGATCAATGTCACTAATTTGGTCTTGTTTCACTTCTAGTTCACTGGTAAAATCTTTAACTTACTGAACGCAATTCATTTTAACCCTGTCTTGAGGATGTACAAAGTCTCCATCAAATACAAAATTAACAGTTTCTTATTCAAGCTTGCATGTTTTAAAAAAAATGATATAATTATCATTGAATAAATGATAAAAATAAAAAAAAGCAGGCAGTAGTAGTAAAGCCATAGCATGTATATAGAGTACTGAATTGATTTCAAAGAGATTGATTATGTAATCAATCATAAGTTGATTTATTCTTCCGAATAAAACCTGATAATTGATTATGATTTGGTACCTTGCCCAACACTATTTTCTGCCTTTTTCAAATATGATAAAATTACCTGATGACAAAATACGTGTAGTATTTTTAGCTCAGCTGTTTTAGGAGAAAACCCGAGTTATTGCTATAGCCTAGGTGTCGTCGTCGTGCGAAAACTTTGACATTTTGTGATATCTCTGGTTCTACTAAAGGTATTCACTTGAAACTTGGCACACTTGCTCACTATCAAAAGAGCAACCTATACTATCAAGGCGGATAACTCTAGATGCATTTTGTCCACTATCCAGTACCCAACAGCCCAGCGTAGGCGGTGCTCTTGTTAATGCTTTATGTTTGAAAACGGAAATTTGCAACTGAGGCCGGGTATGTAACCACGATTTAAAGCATGCACATGGAAACAAAGAAAACATTATAATTTGCTTGTTAAGTGCAACTAATTTTGTCAAATTTTATGATTTCTTAAAAAATAATGGTTAATTCCTCATATGGAGGTTTGAAAACATTTATACATATGTTTCAAAAGTGGTAAAGCAAGTAGTTGAACGTATTTACGGACACTACATACCTCTGACAAGTGTCAACATTTTGCTTATCTATTGGTGATTTAACTAACAAAGTCAAGTGAATTTCTGAGAAATGAGAAATATTGGACATTAGTAATCAAAGTACTGCGGACATTAGTAATCAAAGTACTGTGGGTTACCAAATATTTGACTTGTCATCCGGCATAGCTCTAGGTGTTCTTGGCATTTTATTTTCAAATGACATTTCTCTCGTTTTTCAGCTTTTAACCCAATTCACTCAACATAATATATATAGATAACAGGTTATTTGTTTTCAATATAGTAGATTTATTTCATTCACTTATATATACAGGCTTCACTTTTGTCTCCAATTGGCACCAAATGGCCCCAAATGTTTGTCATTGGCGATTTCATTGGCGCAAGTATAAAATTTCCCAGGGGGAGCCCTTAGTGATAGTGCCTTATCTTATTTTCGGATCAGTCGGACTTCCAAAATCTCTAACAAATTAGCCACAAACCACTGAAGTTTGACAATTCATTTATCTTACTGAGTAGTGTGTTTGGGGGTGTGACTTTGCCTCCCCATAAATATCACAGAAGTTCTTGAATTCATAAAAAATGTTACCTAATGATATTAATTTAATGGTATATTATGATATGCATTTTTTTTGTCACAAGCAATTTCTCTTTTTTTATTAGTGTTTTCCATAGCTATCTTTTTCCAGACTGTCAAAATTGGGATTGATTAGTAATTAACGGGTCGATTAAAGATATTATTTTAAAGAAAGTAATGTATAAATTTAATTTTGATTTATACCCTGTTTTGTTAACATAGAAATATAAATCATGCATTTTTTTCAGACTTCCATATAACATGCAAGACAAATACAAAGTACAAGGCATAACGCATAGAAATTGAATGATAACTCTATCCAGCTACTGTTGTTTAAATGGATAAATCCAATATGAATTTGATTACATTTTAACCCTTTCCTGTTTTTTTAAATTTTAGACAAGTCCAAATTGAAGGAAGTTGCAGACAACAATAAATGGTGGATGCAATGCGAAATGAAACTATCCTATGAGGTAGAAATTAAAGGACTGTCTTGACTGTCTTGACCTTCTGTGTTGAACATGATGCTATCTTTCATAATCATTTTCTTTTGAACATTTTACAGAAAAGAAGACTGGTGTATGTAAAATTGAGCTTGACCCAAGAAAATCAGCAGACAGGTCTGCAATTTTATCATGGGAGCAGGTAATCATAATCTTGACAGTTCTCAAGTCTATCTAGATCAAATTTGTGCTCTTGAAACAAAGTTTTAGTCTGAAATAAATATGATGTGTTTTCATGTCCTCATTTGAATCCAAAGGAGTTC
Organism: Fragum fragum; assembly: GCA_946902895.1. NCBI lineage: Eukaryota > Metazoa > Mollusca > Bivalvia > Cardiida > Cardiidae > Fragum > Fragum fragum. Next base: position 6,783,335 of record OX336370.1, on the reverse strand, counting down.
AATGTAAAAACTTATAACTTCTGGAAAATTTCTGAAAATTTAAATCTTGTCATGTTGAACTTCGAATATTCCTTTTTGACAGGAGGTATAGACAACCTTTGCATATGTGAAACACCACTTGTTTCTCCCTTCTTGCCATCATCGTGTAAAAAATTATTTTCGAAAAGAAACATTGACATGGTACTTTAACCCATTCCAACACAAGAAAATTTTAGACTGGTCCAAATTGAAAGAAGCTGCAGACGACAATTTCAAGTTGATGGAATTTTGAATTTTTTCGTCTTTTTGGATAGAAAACATTGTGGATAATGAAGAAATTGCTTGATACAAGCAATTTCTTCATTGTCCACAATGTTTTCCAAAGCCTTTTTCTTGTAGGGCGTAAAAAGGAGGGATTGAGTTGGAATGGGTTAAGGCATTCCAGTGCTTTCAGCCCTTTGATATCAATGTAATTTTTACATGAATATCATTCAGCATGGCGAGGGTTATTGATGACAGCGCACCATTTTCTAATAAGGTTTAATTGACACGTCTTCTTGCATCATTACAAAAGAACAAAGTAAAAGTGATGCACCTCCCTAAAATGGATTTTGTAAATCAGCAGCTGAATAGGTTAGAATGCCTCAAGAAATATGATCATGGAAAAGTTTGTAATGGAGAAATTCTTTGTTAACCCATTACTAGACAGCAAAATTTTAGAATGGTCTAAATTGAAAGGAGCTACAGAATACAATCTAAAGGTAGTAGAATTTTAGATTTATTTGACTTTCTGTTTGAAAACATTGTGTAAAATGAAGAGATTTCTTGTTACAAGCAATTTCTTCATTTTACATAATGTTGTTTTTCTTGAGAGGAATAAAAAAAGATCATCATCTGGGAATGGGCTCATTGGTTTAAGGCAAAAATGTGGCGTAAGTTGGTGCTCAGAGAGTATTCTTAGCGTGCATCTTTTTCTTACCTCAAAAATGGCATCAATTATCATAATACTGATACTGGCATTATTTTTTAAAACACAATCTTTTTCAGTATAACATTAATTGATAAGTCAAATGCATGAATTTATGCCATATGATAGATAGCTTATCTAATTTGTGTACACCAAATACAAAATATGTAACCCATTCCCACAGGATAAAATTTTAGACCAGTCCAAATTCAAAGTTGCAGACGACAATTTTAAGTTGGTGAAATCTTTAGCTATTTGTCTTTTTAGGTAGAAAACATTGTGGATAATGAAGAAATTGCTTGTAACAATGTTTTCAAAAGCTTTCATGTTGAGGTGCGTTTAAAAGTGTCATTGTGTGGGAATGGGATAAACAAGTCATCTAAAATAGATAAGTTGGCAAATCTTTCATATATGTTTGTAATTTGGTATTGCACTACCACTCATGTCATATACAGGTAATCTATATTTTGTTAATCTTTACTGGGCACTTAAGGGTTATATAGATTTTATGCAGTTCTATTCAAAACAATTTTCAAGTAAATTCTGTCTTGGTTTTGATTTTCCAGAAAAACACCTGCTTTTTACCAGAGGACTTGAAGAATTTTTACCTCACATCCGATGGGTTTCAACTAACATGGTGTGTCAAAATGGACAGTAAGTCTAGTATATATAATATTATCTTTTGCTGATAATAATATCATCTACACCAAAAAGTTGACGGATTGCTGGCAACACTTACTGCCTCTGACAGGAAGTTTGACCTAGATATTAACCCATCATCACATGACAAAGTCTTTGACTGGTCTAAAGTGAGAGAAGTTGTGGATGGTAAAATTTCGGTAGATGTAGTTTGGTCAGATTCAGGGATGATATGTCCGGGCTTGAGTTTGAATCTTGAATTTGGATTTTGACCCTTAAAACCTGAAAATATCCTGTTTTCATCTCCGATGTTTTTCTCAACAACAGCAGGCATTCAGGACAAGTGGAAATAAAGATATCAAGTGGATATATGATCTATTATCAAGGAATTCTTACATTATGACATTGTTTTATGACCTTTACCCTTTCCTGTTTTTCAAAATTTTAGACCTGTCCAAATTCAAAGGTTTTTTAGACAAAAATTTAAAGTAAACTTAATTTAAAAAGTAAAAGCTTAGTTTGAAAATATTGTGGAAAAGGAAGAAATTGCTTGTTACAAGCAATTTCTTCTTTTTCTACAATGTTTTCTCAATTATAAAATCACATGGACATAAAAACCAGGGATTGAACAGGACTAAGTACTAAGCATAGGCTGTATATCTAGTTAAATAATTATCACTTGTAATTTTGTCACACACTTGCACCAATTTTATAAAAGCATCAGACATAGACACTTCCTCTAAACCCATTCCCATTCAATTGTTCTTTTTCATTCCCATTAAGACACAAGCATTGGAAGGCATTGTTGGAAAAGAAAGAAGTGCTTGTAACAAACAATTTCTTTATAACCAACAATTTTCTACACCAACCCCCACCTCAAAAAGACAAATTATAAAAAAATATCAACTAAAGATTGTAATTTGCAACTTTTGTAAATTTGTAAATTTGTAATTTTCAATGTATAGATTAACATCATTCAGGCAGGTTTTTGTTGAACTCACTTGCATTGAGGCAGACCTAGTTTTCAAAAGTCAGTGTATGTGCGTTAGTGTGCAGTCAGTCAAAGTTTGTCCAGAGCATTTGTCAAAGGATTTGAAACTAATTTGGGACAACTGTTCTCCATCATAAGTAGATGTGCCACTTGAAAAAAAATTATGGAAGTTTTGATATTCAAATTGAGCTTTTCCAGAAATAACTCCTACATTTATAGATTAATTTAAAAAATAACAGGGAATGATTGTTCTCCATTATGAGCGTGATTGCCCTTTCAATTACATGTATAACTTGGAATAGCTCCAAGGTCAAGGTCACAGTTAAAGGTCAAATCTTTGTGGGCTCGACATGTTATGGATGGATGACCTAGATTATAGATTATATTATGTTTAAGATAGTTGATATTAATAGAATATGATTTCTTACAGATAATGTAGATGTAGAAGATGGCAATGATAAAACAAAGAACGGTAAAAATATTCAATGTGAAAGTATTCGGGGCATTCTTTAGTTTGCATTTTTTTAGCTTTACTATTCCTAGAATAGGAGGAGCTTTGACAGTCATACAGGTACTGGCAATAGCAGGGTAAAGGGCAAACATTCCTAGCTTATCACAGTAGCTCTACATAGGGGGGTGTTTTAGATTTCGAAATGTGAAATTTCATTATTTGCCTTAACTTGTTAAAAAACTATATATATACAGTTTAGAGCATTTTTTATAATTATTTGTCCTTATTTAAAATCCAATGTTGTTGGTACTCATTTGAATTGTCTTGACGAGACCTTTCAAATGAGTAAAGTGAGTACCAACAACATGGGGTTTTAGGAGATAAATAACAGATTTTTTTGCCATTGTCCCTTCTCTAGAGCTATGCAACACAAATTGTCTCAAAATTTATGTTATCCCATTCCCACAAAACAAAATTTTAGACTGGTCCAAATTGAAAGGAGTTGCAGACGACAATTTAAAGATTATGAAATTTTAGATTTTTTCAACATTCTTGGTAGAAAACATCGTTGAAAATGAAGAAATTGCTTGGTACAAGCAATTTTTTCATTATCAACAATGTTTTTCCACTTCGCATTAGAAAGCGTCACTGTGTGGGAATGGGTTATTGGATTCGTGAAGATTTAAATCATCTTGGTAGAAGTTATAAAGTATGTACAAAATAGGGGTTGTTTTTTAGTGTACATTTCAATTATTCTTTTTTTTCTTTAGCTACATGATCAATATTGTAGTTCAGATATTTGAAATCTTGTCTGAAATACAGTCAATATCTTTGATGCCTAATACCCAGCAAATGTTGGAAGTATATATTGTGCACTAGGATATACATTGTATCTGTAATCTCAAAAGTCTGATAATTATAGTATTGAAGCATGCACGATCAAATCATATAGTACAAAACTCTTTTTTTTCTTGCTATCAAAAGGATATTTTCTCTCCACTGATGGAAAAAAGAAGTTATAGAGTTATCCCAAAGAACAAATTTAATTTTAATTATTGTGGGCAAAAACATTCAATGGTGTCTTTCCTACCTTTTTCTAAACAATTAGGTTTAAAACTGGTTTAGATTGAAATAAGTTTCAGGCAACAATCAGAGGGTATTCAAAATTATAAACTAATTGCCATTTGTATATAGATAGAAAATATTGCAAGAAAAGTAAAAATTGCTTGTTACAAGCATTTTTTCCATTTGCCACTATATTTGTTAAAACCACTTGGGATGATGGGCTGATAATGTCAGATATTCTATTTTGTATATCTTTGAGTCCGTTTTGAAAAAGCATCATTCAAAAGAATATGTTTTGGTCCTTGGAATAGTCAAGCTTTATTATTTAGCAACACTGCTTGTTTTTCTGCAGCATCATTTTGAATATAGATTTTTTTTGTTTTCCCCTTTATCTTAGCGTTTGGTATATAGACCAGCTTTGAACCATTTCCGTTTTTGCTTTGAACAGACCAAAAGTTTTTTTTGGTTCTAAGAAAGAAAAACTTACTGCTGAACACCTAATGGTTTCCTTTCTGCAAGGAAATAAAGGAGAGAGAGATTATAGGGGCTAATTATAGATTGAATTTCACTTTGAAACCAAGGATGAAGTTGAAGTGTGCTTTGAGACATAGTGTTTTAAGAAATTTTGTTAAGTTTATTTGAGTTACATGTACTTGTTTTACTGCTTTGTTGCAACTAGTTATTTTGGTTTCCTTCGTATCAGAATTCAGAGTAAAATCTTGACATTTTTTATGCCTCTGAATTGAATGATCAGAGGCATTTTGTTTTACAATTGTCTGTCCATTTGCCTACCTGAAAACATAACCATACTCCATATTTGGTACATGGGAACTTTTAAACTGGTCAAAAAATGAAAGATATTGCAGACAAAAACTTAGTTAATGAAATTTTAAAAATCTTTGTCTTTTTGATAGAAGACCTTGTGGGAAAGGAAAAAACTGTTTGTTTCATTTTTCATAAATACAGTTGAAACTGTGTACAGCAGCCAGTCAAGGGAGAGGGCCAAATTGGCTGCTGTTTACAGATTGGCTGCTGTTCACAGTATCTATAAGGCGGCCATTTTGTCATACCATATTTGGGTAGCTCATTAGCAGATCACAAAACTTTAGACTACTCCAAATTCTAAGAAGTTTAAACTTCCATAATGCTAGAAGAATGTCCAGATTCAAGCATGCGAACCACTTTCACATGATCCTCTAGAGAGAGTTGATTGATTGATTCTTTTATTTCCTCCTTGAAAAGAAGAGCATGACAATACAAACATACAAACAGACATGAGAATACAAACAAATAGAATTTACAGTGTCCGACAAAAAAAAAAAAAAAGAAAACAGAAGAAAAAGAAGGGACAATCCATGCATGGATGCATGCAGTTATACATCTAATTGTCGCAACTGTGGCCTGTATAGACCCCAGTTACGACACCCCAGTCATTATGAACAACGCTTATTCATTTCATACTGAAAATTGTAGCTAAGTACATTCATATTCACATGAAATTCTGTGATAACATACTGTAGAAATTTGTGCCATTCGAATTATGCCATTTATGCATTGTTATCATTATTCGTGATCATAGCATTTGATGAAATGCAGGATATATATAGGATATCGCTTGGTCTACCTGAGCAGTATTTTCAAAATATTGCGCAAGTCGGCCAAGCATATCGATCAGCTGTTCTTGAGGCGTTTTCTGAAGTAGGCTCCTGTACTGACGTTGTCCCATAACATGACAAATAGAGCGCCAGAGGTGCAATCTTATGGCATTATTATTAGTACAGAATATAAGCTTGTGCAATGTACATTTATCAACAACTTGTTGGCATTTATTACATATTTGAGGGACCTCATAAGAACAAAGCATGCAAAGTATATAATTTGCAGTATAAATGTAGCCCTTCCAGATATAAGGGTCACGAATACGACGCCAAATACAGGAAACGTCGTTCTGTGAAAATAAAACTTCAAACTGTACGTTTGTGATCTTTGAGCCTACACTTTTGCGTAAAATAGAATCCTGCTTTTCATGAACCTTATATTTTACAATGGACCGCCAGGCTAATTTTGGCGGGAAATATGAAGTGCGCTCAAAATGTCCAAACAGACCGTACTTTGACAGAATTATACAAATATCGGGAATGAAACCACGCTGTGCACAAGAATAACTATTCAGATACCTTACTGATCTGTGAACAAAAATACTTTTTGCGAGATAATTAGATGATAATCTGCATCCTTTTAATCAATAATCATCACTCAAATAGACCAAATAAATATTTATGGCTAATTACATGTCAATTAATTAACTACACGGGATTAAGTCGATAATAGCCTGTTTACATCTTGTACATTACGATAAGGCGACTTTGGCAGTTACTAAAGTAGTGATTATAGATTTTTTCAAACATGACTAATTAAGTCCCGTGTTTTGTAAGATGACCGTTTTTTAGGTGTAATATACTGTTGGCACTAGACCAATTAAGGTAACCGCTGGCCGTATTTCAGAATATCACGCTATTCACAGTGCAATTAAAGAAGGAATTTGCACAGGGAGAACTCGAGTGGGCGCTATCTGCAGATTGGCCGCTGTCCATACTTGGTCGCTAACACAGATTTGACTGTATTTCAATAACCATAATTTCAGGGTTTAAGATAAATTATGACCATGGTTAACTTTTATGAGCTTTGAATGTCAACAATTTCATTGTTTACACACTAGGGACAACAATTTTAGGAGAGTTTGGCTTCATACCTTATTATTAACTCAAGGTGAATAATGTAAAATTCAACATTCATGGCAGCAACGACATTTCCCAAATGTTCAGTTGTGAGCGATTTCAGTGCTGCCAGCACTTCGATTTATTCTTTGTTTGAATGGTACCAAACCCCTGTAAGACAGGCACCCAACTCTTCTAATAACAATCACAGAATTCAGTACTAGCACTGTTTAAACTGACTCTAACAGATTTTCATGAAAATTTGAAGAAGGAAAAATATCTGATTTTCCAATCAAGATGTCATTTACAGGGTAAATGTTCTTTATTTGTGTTAAATTTTAGTGAATAAAGCATAAATTTATTTTGATTGTATATACTCATGCTACTTTGAAACATCTGAATTTATCAGAGGAGGTTGTTAGTCTTTAGGTGATGTTGATAATGATTGTATTGCTAGCGGAAGTGAATTAGGTAATTGATATGTCAAGAAAAAGACAAAAAAGGCAATGTTTGGTAAAATCAAAAGATAACATATAAACCCAATGAATTCCAGTTCCATTTCTTTTGTGCATTGTTGACTTATTTGGTATTACAAAACACTAAATATATTTGCTTCTTTTCTTTCTTTTTTATATGCTCGTCGAAAATACAGGATGTATTACGGGATCAACAATGGCATCCATGCAGGCTTCTTCCAGTTCTTTGTCCAGAGCATAACTCTGGAACCATAGGTTTATGTCTGATTGACCTGAAACTTGGCAGTTGTATTGATTGCATGTTTATGGAGTGCAATGCATAAAAACCATAACCCTTTTGTTCTTATTTTTTGAGTTATTGCCCTTTTATGTTTTTCAGACTTGAATTTGGTATCTTAGCATATCTCAAAAATGTAGGTAGCCTGCAGGACTCCTAGTCATTGGGTCAGAGGTTGGATCCCAAGCCTAGACCATTATCCTCCCCAACATTTGTCTCCCAGCAATGGGTGGATAATCATAAACCTAAGTAGGATAAGCTGCTGGAGGCTCAGAAAGGATGTATTGCTGTACTGGTGAGAAAAATACCTGGAATCCGTGGTTAGGTGCCCCAGCTGCCACAATATGACTGAAATACTGTAAAAAGTGGTGTTAAACCCATACAATAAATCAGTCTCTGAAAGGTATGATCATAAAACTTTATGTGAATAAATCTCACCAGGGAGAAGTGCAGTGCACAAGAACCATAACTTTACCATACTTATTGCTCTTTGTTGTTTTTTCAGACTTGGATTTTTCTGATGTATATCTCTGAAAGTATACTCGGTATGATAAAGAAACTTTATGTGTGGATAGATCTGAGAAGGGAAGTGCAGTGCCCAAGAAAACTAACTCTACCATTTTTATTTTTTGGGTTATTGCCCTTTGATGTTTTTCAGACTGGAATTTTGTTGGGAATATATCTGAAATATAATAGTTGTGACCATGAAAGCGTATGTGTTAATAGACCTCATCAAACATGAAGATCAATAGAATCATAACTCTACCATTCATACTTCTATCATTAGTATCTTTAGTTCTTTTTTAGGCGTGCCCAGAGTATGTCTCTGAAAGTATAATAGTTATGACCATAAAACTTCATGGTTGGATTGAACTCTTCAAGAGAAAGTGCAGTGGACAAGAAACGTCACAACCATGCATACCTTTTGAGTTATTTCCCTTTGTTGTTTTTTCAGGCTTCATTTTTGCCCACAGCATATATGAAAGTATTATAGCCATTAGTATGAAATTAGTATGAAATTAGTATGTATTGGTCTCATCTAGTGGAAGTGTAGTGAACAGGATCAGTTCATTCAGATGGCTTTGTTTTGAGTTGTCCTTTATTTAATTTCATACTTGAATTTCGTATGGTGTAAGTCACTGACAGTGTAGTAGCTATAATTATGAAATCTCAGGGGTGTATAGATTCTATCAAGGAGATGTGAAGGCAGAAGAACTATAACTCTATCTGCCTTCCATACTCTTTCAGTTATTGCCCTTTGTTGTTTTTCAGACTTTTAGATAAATCCATTCCCCTAGTCGACATCAAACAATTTGTGACGATCTGGCACCTTATTTAAAGTTACTTAATCAGCTTGGACCACTTTCTTTCAAATGTCTGAATGCATTTAATTTAGAATTTTTAAAATTGAGTACCAACATTTTCTATCCCGTAATATCTGTTCAAGAACTTTTTAAAAAAAACTATTGTTGACCCCACCCAAAATGCCCATAAATTTTACATTTCTCAACCAACCATCTGAATATCATGCATGAAAAAATGACACGAATAATTTTTGAGTACAAATGCATCAACAATCAGATTATCAGATATTTGATATATTCCCTCATTGTAATCTGTGTTTATTATCCCTGCCTTTTCGGCTAAGGCGATATAGTAATGGCCTCCATCTGGCATTCTGTCACTAAGCATGTCCGGAGCATATCTCCTAAAGTGTAAATGCTATAAACTTGGAACTTCATAGGTGCATAGATTTCATTGAGGAGAAGTGCAGTACACAAGAACTACAACTCTTGCTTGCATAATTTTGGAGTTATTGCCCTTTGTTGTTATGCTCCCCAAAGGGAGAGCATATAGCCTCCCCTTCGTCTGTCATTCCGTCCTTCTGTCATTCCGTTCGTTCGGAGCGATTTCTCAATAACCCTTGGGCCAAGTCAATTGAAACATACCATGTGAACTCCCTATGATATAATGCTGATGTGTTTTCCCTGTTTTTGAATTTAGGCCTAGTCACGGAAAAAGGGGACTTAGGGTATAATATAGTTTTTCTTAAATTTCTCCTAGTCTAATGGTAAGAATTTAATAAAGGTTCATATTTGAGTAGTAAATCAGATGCCCTTGACCATAAACTATTTGAAATTTGTGGAAATAAGATGCGTTACGGAAAAAGGGGGCTAAATGTTTGTTAGCTTTAAGTTAGCTCTCCATTTCTATGCAACAAACTTACATTGGCCATAACTTTTTATTAATAAAGGATATAGCCTTAATATTTCACATGTGCATCATTTATGACAAAACCTTTCTGTTGGTACTAAGGTTAAGGTCATCCATTAAGGTCAAGGTCATTTCTCAATGTCAAAATTTCAAAAAATCTAACTTTTACATTGTCCATAAGTTTACAATGGTAAGTGATATAACCTTCATAATTCACATGTGCATTGCTTATGACATGACCTTTCTGTTGGTACTAAGTTCAAGCTCATCTGTCAAGGGCAAGGTCATTTCTCGAGGTCAAAATGTCAAAAAATTTAACTTTAACATTGTCCATAAGTTTACAATGGTGAATGATATAGCCTTCATAGTTCACATGTGCATTGCTTATGACATGACCTTTCTGTTCGTATTAAGAACAGGGTCATCTGTCAAGGTCAAGTTCATTTCTCATGGTCAAAATTTGATAATTTTAACTTTAACATCGCCCATAAGTATACAATGGTAATTAAGATAGCCTTCATATATAACATGTGAATTGCTTTTGACATGACCTTTCTGTTGGTACTAAGTTCAAGGATTTGCTGAGGTAAAGGTCATTTCTTAAGGTCAAAATTTTGAAAAATTTAACTTAAACATTAAATCAAGATTTAGAATGGTTGGTAATACAGCCTTCATATTTCAAATGTTTATTACTTGTGACAAGACTTTTCAGCAGATATCAAAATCAAGGTGATTGGTCAAGGTCAAATTGTAAATGTCTCAATTTTCAAATATACCTCCTTTACCAATTGCCAAAAATTCCTGTTACTTTACATAAGTACATTGTATTGTTTATTAAGTACCCTAGGTAATGTTTATTTCAATCTTTGACTCAATGAACCTTACCATGCTAAAAGGGGGCTTAATGCCATGTATCTTTACATTTTGTATATACGGTACTCTAAAAAAAACAGTCTATTGTTTCTGTAAAACTACTCAAGTTAGGGTCTCCAGTTTTTGTATGTAGACATTTTTCATTGATAACTTTACGGCAGGGGATGGCCAGGGTTTATGAGGGTTTAGGTTGGTTTGGAATAGGTCCAACCTAACCTTGGAACTTATAGACTGTAAAGGGTTAAACTGAAGTTTTACTTTCTTGTTTAATTGCATAACATTATGCTCTCTAATCTCTTTCAACTTTAAACAAGTGTCAACTTGATTAGACTCAAAAGTTGACTCATTGCTGTTTGGTTTTAATGTTAGGCACCTAGATCTTCCATATTTGTTTGCTGTTTGTATTTCCTTTGAAGTGATGAATTATACAAAATTAAAAGGCCTAAAACAATATTCAATTTAAAATGAAAAAAAAATATTGATACTTTATTTTGCATTTCTATCAAGCGTGATATTACAAACTGTTTTCATTGTGTCCTGAAGTGTCAATTATAACATATAGCATATCTTTTTTTTCTTATAGATGGACCCATACCAATTGGGAAAATGTATATAAACAGAGTAGGAAGTTTGGCTAAAATAGCAGGAAACAACAACAACAGCATGGCTACCCCTAGCCTAGCAGATTTAGATTGTGACTCAGACCTTGAGGACGAAACTTCAGGTAATAAAATGAACTCTTTTTGTTGATTGACTGCATTGATATTACAATAAAGGTCCCCAACAAAGTCCTTTTGTAATGATAATGATTGGTTATAATGATATTTAGATAGAATTATACATCTTCTTTGGCTCCATATCTGAGTATCATTATAATGGACTTGTCTGTACATGCTTCATACAAAATAAAGAAATAACAGAACTTTAATATTTTGTATGTATCAGTGTCTTGAGCCTTGTGCTGAGCCTTGTGGGTTTGGGCTTATATGGAAAAAAAGAAAGATTTTTAAAACAACATTTCTTCCCAAACCACTAGGATAATTTCAACCAAAGAATTGAAATCCATTGAAACTCTTGCCAGCTAGTATTAGGCCTTGAATAAAAAGAGCCTAATCTCAGGTGAGCGCCAGGGCCACTGGCCCTCTTGTCTGGAAAATAATTTGTCAGGATTGTAGAAATGAAGGAATCTTATGCTAATGGTTTGGAAACTTACCCTATAAATGAAAAGCAAAATTATCCAGCAAGAATTGTTCTTGAAATAAAAGAATGGAGAAAATTTAATTCTCATTTTTTGAAGAATGTAAATACAGTTGAATACATTTACCTCAAAGTTCAGGGGAATTACAAGAAAAGTTCCTTGTTTAGATAGTTTGACATGTAGATATTCAGAGTTATTCCATTTACGGCCAAATATAATGGTGAGATACCAGAAGTAATCAAAACCACAGTTGATTAGTACTTGCATGATAATCTAATCGAAGGAAGAATATCATGATTATGTATTATCATCATTTTTGTAAATAATCTTTTATTATCACACTTTTGTATAAAACATTAATTTTAAAATGAACATTTAGAAAAGGATCACTTTATTTACAAAGATTCATATCGAAAGATTTGCTCTCAAAAACACTCATAGCTATGGCTTTGGTTAGTTGTTTTGTTTTTTTCATTCCTACTGCCCTTTATTGCTTCAAGATTGCTTAGTTTGACAATTATCTCTTTTCTGTTGCAATAACCAACCCAAGTATCCACCCAGGTTGGTTACCAGTTACTTTCTTTTGTGCATCTTATCATTAAATTGCTGGCTATTCCCTTGGATGATCAAGTCCTTTACAAAACAAGTCCTGAGCTGTGTTGTCATTGTAAAATACCAATGTAACAGTAACTGTACTTTTCTGACCTTTTCTATTTGAAATCAAGAAACCACTTCATCTTTATCCATTTGAAGACAAACAATTAAATAAAATCAATTTAAGAATCAATATCAAATACTGTAACACAATTGTTAATTAACTGTTTTATCACATCGAAATGTGTGATTACAAATTTCAACCTCTACAATTTAGGTTTATCGTATAGAGGTGTGAATACATGCAAACAATTGTGATATGACTGTGAAATTGTTTCAATGTAGGGTAGCTTACAAGGTAAAGAGAATTAGGTATTGAGGTTCAAATACATAGAAATAAAAAGTAATAAGATCAGGACTTTAAAATAGTTTTGACATAGGGAGAACTTTGACAAAGGGATGTTCGAGGATAAAGGTATTGGAGTGTAGCTGTTTGACCTACAGCATCTATGTGAAAATTATGAATACATGACTTAGTCTAATCTCAAATTATTAAATTATACGGTAATAAGGGCACCTGCTAATCAAAAGCTCCATTCTTATTTCTTTCAGGATTTGAGAAGCCTACATTTGACAGCCGATGTAAAGTATTTGAACTAGACCCATGCCAAGGATTTGGTAAAGTGTGTCTTGTTTACAGAGAAAATAAATCAGGTAATTTTGGTTTCTTTTTAGTCTTCAAATTGAAGTTGTTTGGGTTAATGATGTTAACTATAAAAAATGTAACAGAAAAAATGATGAGAAAGAGATTAAATGCTTGTGACAAAAATGATATATCCTTTATTGTAGCTGACTGATTTGGAGAAAATTCAAATGTTTGTTGTCAAATGTAACTATCTAGTGGGTAGAGGATTCAAACCTGGACCTTTAAACAATATTTCTGACCCTTTACCAAAGTCATTGAGAGTTCTCTTATCTGATTCTGTTGGAGGAAAGTTTTCTTTAAAAAGTTTAAACCCATTTAACCCATTCCCACTCAATTAAGCTCTTAGACACCATCAATAAAAACAGCTTAGGAAAACATTGTGGAAAATGTAGAAATTGCTTGTTACAAGCAATTTCTTCATTATCCACAATTTGTTCTACCTGAAGGGTTAAAAAAATGGAATTTCATAGGTTTTAAAATGTCTCTGCAACTCCTTTCAATTAAAACCAGTCTAAATTTTTGCCATCTGGTAATGGGTTAAGACAACAAAATCTTTGACTTGTCAAAATTGGAAAAAAATACAGAAACAAGTGTAAGTTGATGAAATTATTAAAAGAAATGTCTTTTTGGATAGAAAATGTTGTTGAAAATGAAGATATTGTGCAGCGGTATCCTCATTTCCAACAATTTTCATGCCAGCACATTAAAAGATTTGGGGCATTTGCTTACCATTGTCCGTCTGCCCGTCTGCCTGACCATCTGTCTGCAAATCTTAACCAAAAAATTTAACTTTGCCAATTACTACCAGCCTATTCAAGATACGATGCTCATATTTGGCATGATGATACATCTCCATAATACGCGTCTCCTCATGTCAAGGTCAAGGTCATGTGATATTAGGTCAAGGTCACATACTAAGGTCAAACAAAAAAAAACTCATGTGTGGCGGGGGCATTGTGTTTCACAAACACATCTTGTTTTAAAAGCTGTCTGCTTGATGGTTATAAAAAAGGAGGATTGGAATGGATTAAATGCATGCACTTCATGTCCTATTCAGAATATTTATGTACATTGTATTGTATTGTATTGATAGCTGAATGATATGGTGTGTGTATTTGCATGTTGGGTTCTAGTGCCATGTGAAAGTAAAATTGGCACAATTAATCCTTGTCATGCTGAATGAAATATTTTTTTCAGAATTTCTTTACAATAAAAGTACTGAAAATACAGAAGTGCCAAAGTTTTGGTCAATAATTCTCTTGTTAAATACAGTAAAAACCCTCAAATAGACCACTTGGGGTACCTTTGAAAAGTGGTCTTTACAGCTGGGTGGTCTTATTACCGAGGATTTTTGTCTAATGGGGTCCCAGTCATATGTTTAGCTATTGTCAAGTAAGTTGTCAATTGGCTAATAAAGAAGAAGGAGTGGATGTTTATTATCACCTTCGGCAAAGCGGATATAGTAATGGTCTCTGTCCATCATTCTGTCTTTCCATCATTCAGTCATTACCTCATTCTGTCACTAAGCTTGTCCGGAGCATATCTCCTAAAGTATAAATGCTATCAACTTGAAACTTCATAGGTGAATAGATCTCATTGAGGAGAAGTGCAATGCATAAGAATCACAACTCTTGCTTGCATAATTTTGGAGTTATTGCCCTTTGTTGTTTTAAAGACTAAGATTTTGTCCGGAGCATATCTCTGAAAGTATAATAGCTATTAACTTGAAATTTCATAGGTGGATAATCTCATTGAGGAGAAGTCCAGTGCACAAGAACCACAACTCTTGCTTGCATAATTTTGGAGTTACTGGCCTTTTTTTGTTTTTAAGGCTTAGATTTCCTCTGAAAGTTTAATAGCTATTATCGAACTCATTGGCAAGAAATGCAGTGCACAAGAAGCCTAAATCTAGCTGGCTTCAGTTTACTATCAAGCTTTTATGGCAGGGGATGGTTCTTGTTTTATATTTGTTATTTATTTTGCAATGTACTGCTGTACATTCAAGCAACATAAGAATCTTAAAAAGTTTTTTACAAAAATCTTATGTCATTCTAAAATTTACTATTTACCACAAACTACCCGATAAGTTCTTATCTCTACGTTCTCTTAAAAAGTTTGGTCTTTTCTCTAGTCTTTCTCCATTTTGATCTGATTCAAAAAATCCAACCTTGGATTATGTATTCATAAATACAAGTTCATAGTGTTAGACTATTAATATCATATATTCTTTAATGCAAATAGCAAACTCTAATTAAGTTGAACCCAAATTTTAATCAGCTAAGACCTGACTCAGAACGCCGTAAACAAATCAATCACAACTACTCCGACACATTTTCATTCAGTTTAATTACTCAGATGAAAACCGTGGCAAATACAAATAACAATTAAAAATTATACAATCAGTAATTTTCAAGACCGATTTTATAATGTAATCTATTTGATGAAAATAACACCAAACATAATTAGGATTCGATATCATGCAATCAAAAAAATCTGATACAGTATTGCAATGCATTTGTACCCAATTAGTGTCGCTCTTATCAAGTGTGAAATTCGGATGGTGGGTCCTAAGGTGTGAAATTACTGGTCGTTTTAGTGTATCATCTGAAGTTAGCTGCTGTTATAGCACAGTCAGTAGCGTGCAGACTCCTAATCTACAATCATTGGAAGTCATGGGGTTGATCCCCGGCAGCGGCAAATATTCTTTCCAACATTTGTCTCTCACCAATGGTTAGATAATCGTAAACCTAAGTGGGATAGCAGCTGGAGGCTAGGAAAGGATGTAGTGTTTTTTACTGTGATTTTATAAACAATACTCGATTATTACATGTAGCAGATTTTTAAGACTAAGGTCAGACTGCAGATTTGAGCAGGCTGATCTTAGTCTAAACCTTTTGCCTTTAAAGAAATACATGTATTCTTTGGTTCAGCATGACAAGGGTGAAAAGTGAAATAAAAAGGCCTAAATCAATAGACATTACAATTACTAGGTATACAATACCCATATTTGGCATTTGTAATAATTGGTCATTATTCATCTGCAGATACTTAGGTTCAGGTCACGTTGCAAGGTCAATGGTATTTGTCAAGGTCATATTTCCAAAAAAGGCTGTTATGGGGGCATGGTGTTTTACAAAGACATCTTGTTCAATTTGATTTCTTTTCTGGTTTTCTGATTTGTTTCTGTTTGGTTTGTGTATTTATCATGTTCCCTTGTCTGAAGAAAGTGGAGCAGATTCTAACCCATTACCAAACAACAATATATCAGACTTTCACAAACTGAAAGTTATGGGAGACACTTTTCAATTTAGACCAGTCGAAAATTGCGAAAAGTGTGAATAGGCTTAAAAAAATTATAAGAACAAAAAAAGTCTTTTAACAAACCATTTTTCCTTTCTTACAAAGTTCTTCACATTAATATTTCTTCAAGGAGTTACAATTTAATTGCTAGTTTTGTCTATCAAAAACAAGCAATCTGATTGGTCAAAAAAATTAATTCATACCTCCATGAACAAACTTTTGAGCACACAGCCATTTTGTATGCTTCTGCACAAAATAGTTCCATACAAAAAAGTATCAAAATTTGTAAAGTTTTTCCTTTTTTTCACTCGATGCTTTTAAATCATAAGAGATGAAGAGAGAATTTTTGTTTTCATGGAGGTATGAACCATAAAACCTAATCACACAATGTATGAATCCGCTTTGCGGATATAGGTTAACCTTTCAACATTTTAGGGCAGCAAGGAGTTATATTGAAGGCTATTTGATATAGGTTAACCTTTCAACATTTTAGGGCAGCAGTTTGAGGAATCTGCCGAAGTTGTAGCTAGAGTATATTCATCTGATTTTATGATATTTGGTAATGTTTTATTTAGCCAGTGTATTGAAGCTTTATTTTGCCAACACCCATTTCTAGAATTTTTAGCTTTTTTGAGTCAAATATTCTTAAGCTAAGAATGGTGTGATTATCTTTTGTCCAGTGACAGATTTGTATTCTTTGTAGGAAAAAAGAAAATTTTAAAATTCAAGAGTTTATAATATTCAGTATTGTTAACATCCCTGAGCCATAGTGCTCTGGTTGAGCTATTGTGATCAGCCATTGTCTGGCCTCTTTCTGTCTGTCCATCCATCTGTCTGTCAATCCATTCATAATTTCTAGAGCATCTTCTCCTCCTAAACTAACAATGGAATCTGAACCATACTTCTGAGAAATGTCCCTTATCTTATGCTCTTTCAAAAAACTTCAAAGAATTGAAATCCTTGAAGATTTTTGGTTGCCATGGTAACCAAGTGAAAACTTAAACCTTTTTGTTATTTCTTAAAAGTAAAGGAGGAAATCTTTGAAAATATTTTTCTCGAAAACCCATAAGGCTTAGAGCTGTGATATTTGGTATAAATCAAGATATATTGATCCTCTGCCAAAATTCTATAAAGAATTATCATATTTGGAAACTAAGCCCTTTTCTGTGTGATCCCTGATTTAAGAAAGAAATAAAAAAGGAATTCTTTGAAAATCTTCTTCTCCGAAACCATAAGCTTTGATATTTGGTATAAATCATCATTTATTCACCTTTTACTAAAGTATTTCAAAGAATCACCATACTCTGAAAATAAGCCCTTTTCGGTACAATCCCTGATTTTACGAATGATTGAATAAGGAAATTTTTGAAAATCTTCTTCTCCCAAACAATATGGCTTAGAGCTTTGATATTTGGTTTGAGTCATCATCTATTGACCCTCTACCAAAGTACTTCAAAGAATTACCATATCTTGAAAATTAGCCCTTTTCTGTGCAATCCCTGATTTTACATAGAAATAAAGAAGGAAATCTTTTAAAATCGTCTCCCAAATCATAAGGCTTAGAGCGTTGATATCTTATATGTATCAATGTCTATTGAACCTTTACCAAAATACTTCATAGAATCACCATATTAAAAAAATAAGCCCTCTTCTGTGCATTTTCAGATTTTAAAAATGAAAAAGAAGTCTATCTTTGAAAATCTTCTCCTCCTAATCCATTATGCCTAGAGCTTTGATATTTGGTATGTATCAATGCCTATTGACCCTCTACCAAAATACAATGTACTTCAAAGACTTACCGTACTCTGGAAATTAGCGCCATATGATGGGATCTTCAATATACCTAGGCTAAACGGAGAAAATCTTCTTCTCCAAAATGAATTGGTGTAGAGCTTTGATATTTCGTATACATCATAAAGCCTTAGCCATCATTCTCAGGGGAGCGATATAGGACTATCATGGTCTTCTTCTTATATTTTTCTAGCAGATAAGATCTAAATATTCCCAACTACCATTCTGAAAACAGATTATTTTGAAAAAACTATTTTCAAGATAAGAATTGTGAGATTACATTTGTGAAGAATTGTGGAAGGAAGAATGTTCATATTGTTAGAAAAAAGCAAATATTATAAAAAAGGCTTTCCTAATCATGTTTTACTATATATTACAAAAATAAATAAACAAAGAGACCATGTTTTTTTCCTGCCTCTGCATGGATAGTCTATCACAGATAGATTTGCACTGTCAATTTATCTGCAACAAATTTGACATTGACCATACATTGTCAGGGATGCAAATGTTAAATAAAGCTGTAGTTACATTGTTTTGCATGGCCAAAGACACATAACTTTTGAATGGTAAATGACAAGGACTGTATTTGTCGCATTTACATTGCTTGCGAGAATACTTTTCTGATAGTATATGTGAAGGGAAAGTGTATCCGAACTGAAAATCTTAACATTCGTCGTAAATTCAAGGTCATCTGAAAATACAGAGCTTGTTGTAAAATTCAAACTTTACCAATCAAACATCTTTAGCATTGACCATCAATTTGTTAAGTTATAGAGTCTTCATATTTAACCCATTACCTGACAGCAAAATTTTAGACTGGTCGAAATTGAAAGGAGTTGCAGACAACAATTTCAAGTTAATGAAATTTCAGATTTCTTCAACTTTCTTGATAGAAAACATTGTGTAAAATAAAGAAATTGCTTATTGCAAGCAATTTCTTCATTTAACCCAATGATTTCCAAATTTGTTTTCTTGAGGAGCACCTAAAAAGTAATTGTATGGAAATGGTTTAAAGAAAATCTAAACTAAAATTTTTAACTTTGGTCAGAAATTTTGATTTGTAAATGATACCGCCTTCATATTACACATATATTTCTAACGGGAAGACCTTTCATAATGATATAATTCAGTGTCATCTGCTCATGCCAAAATCAGCTTTAAAGGTTGAACTGAAAAAGCTTATCCCTTTCCTGTTTTTAGGTCACCTGATCAAAGGTCATGGTGACCTATTGCGATCGTGTTTTGTCTGGCGTTGTGCATCATGTTTTAACTTTTTAAATTTTCGACTTCTTCTTAACCCTTGTGATGCTGAATTAAAATCCTATACAGAATTACTTTTAAATTAAAGGAATGATAGCACTGGAAGGTCTTAATGAGGGTCAATAATCATTTTGAAAATTGATTTTATAAACAACTCTGGTTGAAAGAGGACAAGCTGGAGGTGTAGACCAAGATCAGACTGCACCTATGTCCAGGCTGATCTTTGTCTATACCTCCTGCCAAAACAGGAATATTCCGGGTTCAGCATGACAAGGCTTAAGAACTCTTGGACGGATGTCAACCAAACTTTGCTGTAAGCATCCTTACGGGAAGGCGCTTCAGATTTGTACACATCATGGAGTTATCTCCCCTTGGGGCCCCATAAGGGCAAAAAAAGGGTACATTTTTAAAAATCTTCTCATCATGAACCGGCTGTTGGATTGGATTCACATTTGGTTTTTAGAGTCTTTAGTGCAAGGACTATCAAGTTTTTGAAGAAAAAAAATCTGTCGAGAAATGGCGGTGTTAGAAGGGGGGCAAAGATTAGAGGGTGCATTAGCTTCCATATTGACAACTTTGAAAATCTTTTTCTACCAAACCAAAAGTTCTACAGCTCTGATTTTCGATATGAGCATTGTCTAGTGGCCCTCTATTAATGTTGTATAAATTATAACCTCAGGGTCAAAATTAGCCCATTAACGGACATCCCACCTTTAACATTGGCTTAAATAGTGAAAAATTCAAAAGTCTACTCCAAAACTAGAGGGCCTAAAGATTTTATATTTGGTATGTCATCTAGTGAATTTCTATCAAGATTGTATACATCATGGCCCCAGAAACAGAATAAGCCCATTCCCGGACATCACAAGTTTTACAAAGGGTTTATACAGTGAAAATTTAAAAAATCTTCATCTCCCAAACAGGAGGGCCTAGAGCTTTAATATTTGGTCTGTTGCATCATCTCGTAGACCTCTATCAAGATTGTAGAAATTATGGCCTGAGGGTTGTAATTAGCCAATTCCTGGACATCACAAGTTTTACAAAGGGCCTAGATAGTGAAAATTGAAAAAATCTTCTCGCAAACAGGAGGACCTAGAGATTTGATATTTGGTATGTTGCATCATCTGGTGGACCTCTATCAAGGTTGTACAAATTATGGCCTGAGGGTTGTAATTAGCCCATTCCTGGACATCATAAGTTTTACAAAGGGCCTAGATAGTGAAAATTTAAAAAATCTTCTTCTCTCAAAGAGGAGGGCCTATAACTTTGATATTTGGTATACAGGATCATCTGGTGAACCTCTATCAAGATTATACAAATTAGAGTCCCAGGATCAAAATTAACCAATTTCTGGATGTCACAAGTTTAACATAGGCTTATATAGTGAAAATTTTAAAAATCTTCTTCTCTCAAACAGATAGGCTTATAGCTTTGATATTTGATATACAGCAGCATCAAATTCATGTGGACCACTATCAAAATTGTACAAATCATTGCCCCAAGGTCATGATTAGCCCATTTCCAGATCTCTCAAGATAAACATGGGCTTATACAGTGAAAATTTTAAAAATCTTCTTCTCCCAAACAGGAGGGCCTAGAGCTTTGATATTTGGTATGAAGCATCATCTGGTGGATCTCTGTCGATATTGTATATATCATGGCACCAGGGTCATGATTAGCCCATTCCCAGACGTCACACATTTTACATATGGCTTATATAGTGAAAATTTTAAAACTATTCTTCTGCCAAACAGGAGGGCCTAGAGTCTCAATATTTGGTATACAGCATCATCTGGTGGACCTCTATCTAGATTGTATAAATTATGGCCCCAGGGTCAGAAGTCTCCAAACCAACAAAAATGTTTCACACAAATGGCAGCCAATGTTGGAGTTCAAAATTCAATTCAAGACTGAATGAATTATCAGATTGATGGATTGATGCCTTGATTGACAGCCATGACTGGTCAAAACGATCTGATTGGTGGATTGATTCCTTGAATGACAGCCATGATTAGTCAAAACGATCAGATTGATCAATTGATTCCTTGATTGACAGCCATGACTGGTCAAAACGATCAGATTGGTGGATTGATTCCTTGAATGACAGCCATGATTAGTCAAAACGATCAGATTGATCAATTGATTCCTTGATTGACAGCCATGACTGGTCAAAACGATCAGATTGGTGGATTGATTCCTTGAATGACAGCCATGACTGGTCAAAACGATCTGATTGATCAATTGATTCCTTGATTGACAGCCATGACTGGTCAAAACAATCTGATTGGTGAATCGATTCCTTGATTGACAGCCATGATTGGTCTATTACTTCATGGCAACAATCATTTCTATTCAAGAATGCAGATTTTGAATTCCGTCAATTTGAAAGTGTTGCTAGCAACATCTTTCAATTTGGATCAGGGTTAATTATTGTTGTGTGATAATGGGTAAATAAAATATATATGTTTACAGCTCTAGATAGCAGTTCTGAAAGCATTAGAGAATTGTTAGCCTATGGTAAACTAGATGTTAAAACAAATCCAGAGAGTTACGGACCAGTCATATACAGTGCTTACAAATATAAGCCTCTTGCAACAGAAAATTGCAATATATCTGTAATTGGGTTTTGGAAAATTTTATGAAAGAAAAAAAAATCATGCACTTTTTCAGTCTGGCATAATCTATACTTTAACCAATTGACAGACGATACAATTTTAGACAGGTTAAAATTTGTAAGAAAATTTTAAGTGTGTGAAATTTAAAAAATCTTCTCTGTTTTTGGATAGAAAACATTATGGGTAATGAAAAAAATTGCTTGTAACAAGCAATTTCTCATTTTACTCTATGTTGTCTCAAGCATTTTTTCAGAGGTGTTTGATAGCAGGATTGAGTGAGGATTGGTGAAACACTGTATAAATTTCTGGTCCAATATTTGCCTCTCTGAATCAATGACTCTTGTCTCGAACCTCCATTCTTTAAAACTGTTTTTCCTAATCACATTATGTCAATCTCTCTCTCACTAATAGATTTACATGTATATTTTAAACTCAGTGCCTACAAAACATTTGTGAGAAAGATGGAATTGCTTGTTACAATTTTTTTCACATTAGCTTTTACCCTATTTTTTCGATTTGAGTACATTGTGATTTGCCTGCAATTTCTTTGCTATAAATACCTCCTACCTACAAAGTAAAGGTGAGGGGAGGGGGGGGGGCGTCTCTCTGTAGACTTTTTTTATTTCCAGGCTCTAACACTAGAACAAATTGACTTACAGCCATGAAACTCTATAAATTTTATGTTAATGACCCAAGAAAGTACCCTATTATTTCAAGGTCATATGTAGGTCTAAGGTCAAGGTTACAACTTTCATTGAAAACCATTACTGTTCTCTAACTCAAGAGCCATTTGATTTATGACTGTAAAACTTTGTAAAATTGTTATCCATGAACCAAGTAGGTGCCCTACTGTTTTTGGTTAATGTAGGTCAGTGTTATACTGCTTGATTGACAAAATACTGATTGGGGTATAATCCGTTGTGCTACAATACTTGTTGGATCTGTCTGAAGTTTTCATCTTTTAACCAATTCCCATATAGTGACACATTTTAAAGCCCCTCAAGACAAACAATTTGGAAAACACTGTGTAAAATGAAGAAATTGCTTGTAACAAGCAATTTCTTCATTTTCTACAATATTTTCTACTCATAGAGTTGAAAAATCTAAACTTTCATCAACCTTAAATTGTCGTATGCAACACCTATCAATTTGGACCATTCTAAAATTTTGCCGTCTGGTAATTGGTTTATGAGTTAACTATCAATAATATTCAATGAATAAGTCTAGGCTTCTCTGTCTACTAGAATTTTGCCTAATGTAACTCTAAATCTTTATAAAAATAACCTATCATTTATTTCCATTATGACTTTATTTCAAATTAGTTTTACTGCTTATTGTTTCTGTTTATTTTCATGTTTATTATGAATTCTATTTTGTATCCTTTGTTGTACTTTTACATACATGTAGTGTAGTGAATTCAAGATTGTTATATTTAATAACCCAATACAATCATCATTTTGACTCTCCTTTAAACATTGTGAGAAAAGGAGAAATTACAGGTTTCAAGGTTTCATATCTTGTATCCCTTTTAGGTGTAGACTTATCTTGTTTTGATACACATGCGAATAAAAAATTAAAATAATGGTGTCCTGAATATTTTCTTTGTGAACCCATTACCAGACGAATAAATCCAAATTGAAAGAGGTTACAGATGCCGTAGTTGGGAAATAAATGCCAAAAAGGGTAGAAAACAGTGAGGGTAAGAAGAAATTGCTTGTTTTAAGTAATTTCTTCTTTTCTCACAAAGTTTTCCGGATTTTTTTTCATCAGGGCATAAGAAAACGTCATTGTATGGTAATGGGTTAATAAGCTTGATTTGAATTTAGTTCTTTTATTCGCATACTTAATTAAGCTTTAGTTTCATACTATTTCCTTTGAGGTTGCTTTGTATTTTTACCTTTGTTGGACTAGATAGAATTACTCTAGTATCTTTTAAGCGTTATTAGCTTGTATATTTTTACACAGAAAGTAAATGTGGCAGGAAAATTTTTAGTGGATGAAATTTCGTAAATTTTGTCTTTTGAAGTAGAAACATTGTGGTTTAAGAAAAAATGGCTTGTTGTTAGCATTGTCTTCATTTTCAAAAACTTTTTAACTTTTGTTAAGTCACTTCGACAACTGTCTTATCACATTACCAGACAGCAAAACGTTAGACTAATCCAAGTTCAAAGGACTTGCAGACAACAGTTTAAAGTATTTGGAATTCTAGATTTTTTAACTTTTTCGGTAAAAGAACATTGTTGAAAATGAAGAAATTTCTTGTTGCAAGAAATTTCTTCAATTTCCATTATGTTTTCCACAGCTTTTTTTTTTTCTCGAGAAGAGTCAAAAGGCTTCACTGTATTGGTTATAGAGGTTCAAATAGTATTTCTTATCTTATGATTTTAGGTGGGACAGATCCTAAGATAGAGATATGGTTTCTAGATCGAGCGCTTCGCTGGCATTACATCACAGATTCCTTCATGGCGTATTATAGATTGATGATTATGCATCTTGGTCTTCCACAGTGGCAATACGCATTTACAGATATAGGACTTAGTCAACAAGCAAAAGTAAGGTGTTTTATGTAGAAAAGAGTTTAACCCTTTCCTGGACAAACACGGGATTTTACGTTGCTATGATTTTATACTTGAGAAAACATTGTAGAAAAGAAGAAATTGCTTGTAACAGGCAATTTCTCCTTTTTCCACAATATTTCCTACCACAAAGGATGGTTTCATTGCAAATTGTATCCAATGTACATTGTCGTCTGCATCCTCTTTCAATTTGGACCAGTCTAAAATTTAAAAAAACAGGAAAGGGTTAAGATAATGTGCATTTTATGATAGTTCCATTTACAACAATCAATTAGTATAATCTGTGTTCAATGGCATTTTAAATTTATCATCAAATTTGATACCAATCCTTCAAATTGTGACATTTTATGAATGGTTTGAAACAAATATTTGATACAGAGATTCTGTAAAGCACAGGTTAACCCTTTCCTGTTTTATGAAATTTTAGACTGGTCCAATTTGAAAGAGGTTGCAGACGAAAATGAAAAATGCATGCAATTTGACCATCTGACCATCCTATATGGTAGAAAATATTGTGGGAAAAGGAGAAATTGCTTGTTACAAGCAATTTCTCCTTTTTCCACAATGTTTTCTGAAGTATAAAATCACAGTGACTTAAAAACCAGGATTTGTCCAGGAAAGGGTTAATCAGGGATTGTATTGATTTGCACTATCAGAAAACAAAACTTAAAACTGGTTCAAATTGACAGGAGTCCCAGAAGACAATTTTAAGTTCATATTTTTATGTCTTTCAAGGCATGAAACATTTACTGATTCACACAAAATGACGCTTTTTGACGCCCTTCTAGAAAGATAATTGGCATAACATTGTGTAAAATGAAGAAATTGCTTGTAACAAGCAATTTCTTCATCTTACGCAACATTTTCTACCAAGAAAGTTGAAAAAATGTAAAATTTCATAAACTTTAGATTGCAGTCTGCAACTCCTTACAATTTGGACCAGTCTAAAATTCTGACGTCTGGTAAAGGGAAATTGAAGCAATAGGATCATGTGAGAAAGCGTTAAGAAACAATATATACAGTTAGGTAGAATGACCATTCAGAACCAATGTAAAAAGCAAAAGGTCTTAAATTTTTTTATATGCATTCAAGCTGTAGGAAAGCTGTAATTTTAAATCAACTTTAAACCCAATACTCGAAGTCGAAATTGTATACATGTCAAATATGGAAGAAGTTGCAGATGACAATTTGAATTATGTTTAGATCTCAAATCAAGTGCCAAATAGATAAGAGACCCTTTGTGAAAATAGAAATTGCTTCTAATGAGAAATTTCACTTTTTCTCATAATGTTTTCTGCAGCTACATTTCTAAAGCATGTCAAAATGCAGGATTGTTCGATTATGGGTTAAATTGAGATGAAAATTTTTTCAATTGCAGCAATGGTTTAACATGTATGCACCACTGAGATTTGAACTTGATTCAGAACTAACGGTGGATTCTGATCCAGTAGAATCAAACAGCTCCACAACCTCTATAGATGTTGGTAAAGTGTTTAAAGGAAAGTCAGATAAAAAGTTAGTATGGAAACCTGTACTTAACACATTCCCACACAATGACGCTTTTTGAAGCCCTGTAACAAGCAAAATGATTGGGAAAACATTGTGTAAAATGAAGAAATTGCTTGCAACAAGCAATTTTTTCATTTTCACAATGTTTTCCACCCAAAAAGTTGAAAAAAAACATGAATTTTATAAATTTCAAGTTGTTTTCTGCAACTTCTTTCAATTTGGGCCAGTCTAAAGTTTTGTCATTTGGGTATGGGTTAAACAGCTAGTTTTTAATTGTCCTTTGTTGTTAAAATCATAACACAAATATTACTGTATTTTGAACCATTACAAGATGACGAAATTTTAGACTGAGCAAAATTCAAAAATTGATTGAATTTAAAAACATTTGTCTTTTAGGGCAGAAAACCACGGATAATGAAAAAATTGCTTGTTACAAGCAATTTCTTCATTTTCCTCAATGTTTGCCTGAACCTTGTTCTTGAGGGAATTAAAAAGTGTCATTGTGTAGTAATGGGATAACCAAAAATATTCATGAAAGTCAACAAAAAAAATTCATGATAGTTAGAAAGTTATTAAGAAAGTATTTTATTGGATTTTCATAACAAAAGAATGTGTATGTTTCATAAGAAAATCGTAAATAAAACAATTTTTCAATACAGTAACATTACTATTCCGAAGAAACTTCAGGAAAAAAAATGAATTAATAAACTGATTGCCTGATGGTTTGTATTTGAGAAATCCAATTGAGAGTATCTTCTTAGCAACTTGATATGAAACTGCAAGTTTTTTTCGAAGACCAAAACTTGAGAATACAAACATAATTAAAATGGAAAAAGCAACATCAAACATATAAATGATTAAAAAAGATGAAAATTAGAAACAAAAATAAACACAATCTTAAATACCAATATAAACAATGAGGTTTGATCAATATCTGCCGTCAATCAAAGATTCAGTTCATCAAATAATTCACTTAGACTGAAAGTGAATAATGAACTCTTACATTGGCCAACATAAATGTGAAGCATTTTTTGTTGATTTTGCACCCAAACCCCACCCAAGCCGATTTCGGCCATTTGACCGCGATATAGGATTGAACTTTTCTCCGGCTCTATGGCAGCCGGGGCTCCGATTTTTTGCATGCCCTTAGGGACCCCAAATGCATACCTACAGACAGACGAACAGACTAACTTCAACTTTGATTCAAGGTATAGTTACAATGTTAATGTTACCAACCAACTATTATGTCTTTTTGTCTCATGGCCCTGACCATAAATTAATACGGCTAAATAGTTAAGTGGAACTTCCTGTCAGAGTCCGTCGATGTATCCCTAGTGATACATCATTGGAAATTGAGTTCACATAAATGAAAAGTCATTTAGATTTTTCTTTATTTTTGAAGATTGAGAAGTTCATCACTTGCAATGCTTTAATTCACTTAACCTTCTCCTTTTTAATCACTGGTGTTTACATCCCTATGATTTAATGATTGAGAAAACATTGTTGAAAAAGAAGAAATTGCTTGTAACAAGCAATTTCTTCTTTTTCTACAATATTTTCTACCCTACTGAATGGTTATTATACGCCTGTTGAAAAAAGGGATCGCCTGAGGTGTCCGGGCGTCCGGGCGTCCAGCGGGCGGGCAGCAGGCACTTTTGTCTAGAGCATATAAGCTGTGATCATGAAACTTCATGGGTAGATAGATCTCATTAAGGGGAAGTGCAGTGCACAAGAACCATAACTCTACCTGGCTTATTTTTTGAGTTATTGCCCTTTGTTTTTTTTTCATACTTGGATCTTGTCCGGAGCATATCTCTAAAAGTATATCAGCTATGATCTTAGAACTTAATAGGTAGATAGATCCCATCAAGGAGAAGTGCAGTGTACAAGAACTATAACTCTTCCTAGCATATTTTGAGAGTTATTGCCTTTCTTGTTTTTCAGACTTAGTTCATACTTGTATTTTGTCTGGATTATATCCTGAAAGTGTAATAGCTGTGATGATGAAACTTCATGAGTGGGTAGATATCACCAAGGGGAAGTGCAGGTCACAAGAACCATAACTCTACCCTTCTTTTTTTTTTTTTTTTAACTTTTCCTCTTTGTTGTTTTTCACATTTGATTTTGTTTCAAATCTCTTATAGTGTTACAGTCTATGGTTTTCAAAACCACATGATAACACCAGAACCATAAGTTATCATTGTGCATTGTTACTCTTTCTTGAAATTAGACTTAAATTTTAATCCCCTTCCCCAGTCAACAACCAGAAGTGTTACGGGCGTATTTTGTGACAATTTGCCACCTTGTTTTTCTAAAAAAATCCACTTTAAAGTTTCGTCCGTAAAACCTTTGAATTTTGACAGATCTAAAATTTGGCAAAACAGGAAAGGGTTAGTAAGTGACAGCATAACTTGAAACTCAGATCTTAAAGTTTAATACATTTTCTTTTTCTCTTTTAGTAAACTTTCTTACTGCATTGCAAGGTAAAGCTGCATGAGTTGATATCAAACAGATTTTTTTTACTCCCCCCTCAAGAGAGTGCTTGTAATGTTTTGTTCATGAATGTCCATCAGTCATTTACTTTATATGTCATGTATATTATGTTGGCTTACAATTAAGTTTCAATTACAAAAGTCAATGTAATCTTTCTAGTTCTATTATGACATTATTTAGCTTGGCTTTCTTTGGAGAAAACCGGAGATGCTGCTATAGCCATCTTGTCATCTACATCCACATCTGTGTCATTTAACTACAACTTTGACATTTTGTAGTATCTCTGTTATTACTCAACACAATCCTTCAAAGCTTGCAATATATGTTCATTTTTAGCTCACCTGAACACAAAGTGTTCAAGGTGAGCTTTTATGATCTAGTTGTGTCAGTCGTCCATTGTCCATCATGTGCCAACATTTTGTGTTCACTCTAGAGGCCACAATTTTGCCTCAAATGTCATGAAATATTGTCTCAATGTTTGTCTCCATGAAACCTTAGACTTTGGGCTGTGGGTCAAAAACTAGGTCACTAAGCCAAATCTGGGAAAAACCTTGTTTGCACTCTAGAGGTCATATTTTTGCCTGAAATTCCATGGTTGTCTCCATGTAACTTCAGACAAGTTTGACTTTGGGTCATATAGTGTCAACAACTAGGCCACTAGGACAAATCTGAGGAATACCTTGTGAGCACTCAGGTGAGAGCCAATGGCCCTGTTATCAAAAAAATAAGTGGAGTTTGGTTTATTAAAATTTAACCCTTGTTTTGCTGAAGTAAGAATATTCCCATTTTAGCAGGAGGTATAGACAAATTTCAGCCTGCAAATATGGGCAGTCTAATCTTAGTCTACACCACCTGTTAGTCCTTTTTAAGTTATATCTATTTATAGAATTGCTTTTTGAAGAAAATATTGACCCACATCTAGTGATATTCATACTATGATTCAGAAAAAAGAATTTATAGAGCATGACAAGAGGAAATTTCCCATCACTTCATGCTCATTATAAGACATATTCTTCATATTATGCATGAGATGCGTTTGAAATTGATTCAGTTTTACTTCATTTTCTTTGTGCGTGAGAATATTACAATGATACACTCCATGTTATTAATATCTTAATGAGCGAATATTTTTTTTTTATTTCAAGGCCTCTTGTACAATGAAAGACTTAACCCTTGTCCTTCTGAATATTTTTTCTTGCTTCACAAATTTATAAAATTTGAGTGAGTCAGTCCATTTGAAATTATCCAGACAAAATCCTCTGTAATTGTTGGTGGATTATTGAATAATTTTGCAATTACAAGTAGTAAAACAGGAGATATTTCTTCTTGTAGTTCTGAGGTCAAGGTCATAATTGAATGTCATTTTTTCGTTTGATGATGATGATCTTTGCAAAAAGACTCATCGCAAATTATGCTTTAACCAAATCAACTCACAAGAAATTTTTTCTAGGTCTGGTTTGAAATAAGTTTTACATTTTTAAAAATTTCTTGATAGGAAACATTGTGTAAAATGAAGAAATTGCTTCTTACTTTATGGCCCTTTAATGAAAAATCTTGTCCATTCATTTGCAAGCAACTGGTTGTTTTTATACTCCCACAGGAGTCAGCCTGTAGGTTGGTCAGTCAGTTGGTCGGTCAGTCTGTCTGTCTAGCTTTTTGGTGTCAACTCAATTTCTTGGTATCTATTAGAAAAATTTTACACAAATTTGGATATAATCTGTATTGAGCAGAGATGTGCATATTCTATTTTGGTTATGGTCCATTGATTTGGACAGAGTTATGGCCCTTTGGTGAAAAATCGTGTCAACTAATTTTCTGAGGATTTGATGGATTTGATTCAAATTTCACAGAAAGACTCTGTATAAATCACACAGTGCATATTTTATTTTTGTCATGGTCCATTGATTTTTGAGTTATGGCCCTTTATTTAAAAAGCCTGTTTTTTGCTACGTTTCTGCAGCTTTTTAGTATCTGCTCAATTTCTTAGCAACTATTGGACATATTTTATTCAAACTTCACTGATATAAGCAGTATCAAGCAGAGATGTGCATAATGTATTTTGGTTTCAGTCCATTGCTTTTTGATGTAGTTATGGCCCTTTGGTGAAAAATCATGTCTACTCAATTTCACAGCAACCATGGGACAAATTTGATTCAAATTTCACAGAAAGATTTGGTATAAATCAGACAAGTGCATATCCTATTTTTGTCATTGGTCCATTGATTTTTGCACGTAGAGTTATGGCCCCTTTAATTAAAAAGTCTGTTATTTGTTACATTTCTAGATTTTTAGGTCACCTGACCGAATGATTGCAATCATCGTTTGTCCGTCGTCGTGCGTCGTCCGTCGTCCGTCGTGCGTCGTCCGTTAACTTTTAAACATTTTCATCTTCTTCTCAAGAACTACTGGGCGGATTTCAACCAAACTTGGTAGAAAGCATCATTGGGGGATGCCAATTCAAGTTTGTGAAAATAGGGGTTCTGGGGGTCATAGGGGCCCAAATAGGGGCCAAAAAGGGGTAATTTTTGGTACTTCTTTAAAAATCTTCTTCTAATAAACCGTTAATGCCAGAGCTTAAATATTTTGTGTGCATGACAACTAGGACAGGTATATTATAAATTGTGAAATTCATGCCCCTGGGGTCATGTATGGGGCCACACCCAGAGGTCAAAGTTCATCATGTTAAAAAATTCACATTTCATCTTCTTTTGATGAAGTACAAAGCCAATTTCAAAGAAACTTGGTGAAAAGCATCAATTGGTAATGGTTATTCAGATTTGTGAAAATAAAAAGGCTGTGGGGTCAGGGGGCCCTAAAATGGGGACCAAAAAGGGGTAATTTTTGGTAACTTTTAA
Organism: Fragum fragum; assembly: GCA_946902895.1. NCBI lineage: Eukaryota > Metazoa > Mollusca > Bivalvia > Cardiida > Cardiidae > Fragum > Fragum fragum. The sequence goes on along the minus strand of OX336370.1, from coordinate 6,751,789 downwards.
ATATTTCATCTTCTTCTCAAGAACTACTGGGCGGATTTCAACCAAACTTGGTAGAAAGCATCATTGGGGGATGCCAATTCAAGTTTGTGAAAATAGGGGTTCTGGGGGTCATAGGGGCCCAAATAGGGGCCAAAAAGGGGTAATTTTTGGTACTTCTTTAAAAATCTTCTTCTAATAAACCGTTAATGCCAGAGCTTAAATATTTTGTGTGCATGACAACTAGGACAGGTATATTATAAATTGTGAAATTCATGCCCCTGGGGTCATGTATGGGGCCACACCCAGAGTTCAAAGTTCATCATGTTAAAAAATTCACATTTTCATCTTCTTCTGATGAAGACAAAGACAATTTCAAAGAAATTTGGTGAAAAGCATCATTTGGTAATAGTTATTCGGATTTGTGAGAATAAAAAGGCTGTGGGGTCAGGGGGCCCTAAAATGGGGACCAAAAAGGGGTAATTTTGGGTAACTTTTAAATATTTCATCTTCTTCTCAAGAACTACTGGGCGGATTTCAACCAAACTTGGTAGAAAGCATCATTGGGGGATGCCAATTCAAGTTTGTGAAAATAGGGGTTCTGGGGGTCATAGGGGCCCAAATAGGGGCCAAAAAGGGGTAATTTTTGGTACTTCTTTAAAAATCTTCTTCTAATAAACCGTTAATGCCAGAGCTTAAATATTTTGTGTGCATGACAACTAGGACAGGTATATTATAAATTGTGAAATTCATGCCCCTGGGGTCATGTATGGGGCCACACCCAGAGGTCAAAGTTCATCATGTTAAAAAATTCACATTTTCATCTTCTTCTGATGAAGTACTAAGCTAATTTCAAAGAAACTTGGTGAAAAGCATCATTTGGTAATGGTTATTCGGATTTGTGAAAATTATAAGGCTGGGGGGTTAGGGGGCCCTAAAATGGGGACCAAAAGGGGGTCATTTTTGGTAACTTTTAAATATTTCATCTTCTTCTCAAGAACTACTGGGCGGATTTCAACCAAACTTGGTAGAAAGCATGATTGGGGGATGCCAATTCAAGTTTGTGAAAATAGGGGTTCTGGGGGTCAAAGGGGCCCAAATAGGGGCCAAAAAGGGGTAATTTTTGGTACTTCTTTAAAAATCTTCTTCTAATAAACCGTTAATGCCAGAGCTTAAATATTTTGTGTGCATGACAACTAGGACAGGTATATTATAAATTGTGAAATTCATGCCCCTGGGGTCATGTATGGGGCCACACCCAGAGGTCAAAGTTCATCATGTTAAAAAATTCACATTTCACCTTCTTCTGATGAAGTACAAAGCCAATTTCAAACTAACTTGGTGAAAAGCATCATTGGGTACTGATTATACAGATTTGTGAAAATTATAAGGCTGGAGGTCAGGGATGCCTAAAATGGGGACCAAAAGGGGGTCATTTTTGGTAACTTTTAAACATTTTCATCTTCTTCTCAAGAACTACTGAGGGGATTTCAATCAAACCTTTCTTTCAAACAAAATCACTTGTTTTGGTGCTCTTTTACTCAGGTGACCGTTAAGGCCCACTGGGCCTCTTGTTTTGTGTCCGCTCAATTTCTTCGCAACTATTGGACAGATTTTATTCAAACTTTACAGATATAGAAGAATCAAGCAGAGGTGTGCCTATTCTATTTTGTTTAGAGTCCATTCATTTTTGACGGAGTTATGGCCCTTTGGTGAAAAATCGTGTCAAATTCACAGCAACCATTGGACAGATTTGATTCAATTTTCACAGAAAGACTCGGTATAAGTCAGACATATGCATATTCTATTTTGGTTGTGGTCCATTGATTTTTGATAGAGTTATGGCCCTTTTATTAAAAAATCTTTTCTTTTGTTTCATTTCTGTAGCTTTTTCGTGTCTGCTCAATTTCTTGGCAACTGTTGGACAGATTTCATTCAAACACCACTGATATAAGCAGTATTAAGCAGAGATGTGCCTATTTTATTTTGGTTACTGTCAATTGATTTTTTATGGAGTTATGGCCTTTTGGTAAAAAAAATCGTGTCCTCTCAATTTCACAGCAACAATTGGACGGATTTGATTCAAATTTCACATAAAGACTAGCTATAAGTTGGAAAAGATGTAAACTTGCTTTTATGATTTACTTTTCTTTGAGGTTTGGCCTTTTGAGGAGGAAAGGCTTCATTCTAGTGACAAAATGTTTCTTTTGTGACAAGAAACCTGTGGGTGATTTAATCATATATAGTTATAGTCTAGTTTTCATTAGTTGTTGATTTCAATTTGTTTAAAATGGAAAAGTCTAAAAATTTTGGTGAGTTATTAACAGAAAAGGTTTTAAGAATTTTTCTCATTGAAATTAGACTAATTTAGTGATAAACTATGTGTAATTTCAAATTGTTTTTTTGTTCTTTGTTAGAATGGTGATTTCCAACTGATAGGAGCTTTTACTTTCTGTATATCAACCCTTGTCAAGCTGATCCAGGAATATTCCTGCTTTTGCAATGGCTTTGGCAGGTGTATAGACTAAGATCAGCCTGCACAGACGTGATGTCTAATCTTAGCCTTCACTACCTGCCCATTATTGTTGTTTTGAGAGAAAATTTTGAACACAAGATTAATCTTATTATATCGTAACAGTTAGCCATCACATACTAGTCTGTTTAAATGGATATTTTGATTGGTGATTCTGCTTTTTGATTGACTTCAGTGATCCATCAATTCTTTCTCTGTTTACAGAAAGCCTGTTCCAGCTCAAACACAATCTCAACAGTCACAGAGTATACGCAAGAAACCCACACCAATGTCAGCAAAGTAAGTAGGTCATTTATGAGATGAAGAGAATATTTTTTGTTTTCATGGAAGTATGAAGCGAAAAACCTAATCACACTGTATGAATACGCGAAGCGGATTCATACATTGTGTGATTAGGTTTTTCGGTTCATACCTCCATGAAAACAAAAAATATTCTCTTCATTTCTTATAATTTAATAGCATCGAGCGAAAAATGAAACAACTTTACAAATTTTGATACCTTTTAGCATGGAACTATTTTGTGCAGAAGCATATGGCTGCGTGCTCAAAATTTTGTTCATGGAGGTATGAATCAAATTTTTCGACCAATGAGATCGCTCGTTTTTGATAGACGAAGCTGACAATTAAATTATAAAGTTATTTTCTTAACCCATCCCACATAGCGACGCTTTTAAACACCCCTCAATATAAAAGTTTTGGAAAATATTGTGGACAATGAAGAAATTGCTTGTTACAAGCAATTTCTTCATTATCCACAATATTTTCTTCCCCAAAAGACAGATATTTTGAAAATGTCGACAATTTTAAATTGTCATCTGCAACTTCTTTCAATTTGGACCAGTCTAAAATTTCACTGTGTGGGAATGGGTTAAATAGACATTTGTAAGAAATCAGAAAATATGTACATCTACTCCATCCCTCAATAATGAATTAATGTTGATACAGGTTCACATTGAAATGGATTTAAATCTTACATTGATATAACTTTTGACATTTCTGAACAATTTCTTAAGAATTGTAACTTTATAATAGACCAAATGTTTTTAATTCTTTACAAGACAACAATTTGTCTATGAAATTTTAAAAATTTGTAAAAATAACTTGTTGATAAAAGAAGAAATTGCTTGCATGAAATAATTTCTTTATTGTCCATGTCTATGAAAGCCTTTTTAGCTCACCTGAGCACGTAGTGCTCAAGTGAGCTATTGTGATCCCCTTTTGTCCGGCGTCCGGCCATCGTGCGTCGTCTGTCAACAATTTCTTTAAACGACATCTCCCCCCAAAATACTGGGCCAATTTGAACCCAATTTGGCAGAAATGTTCCTAAGGTGGTCCCCTTCAAAAATAGCTAAAAGAATTGAAATCCATTAAAAACTCTGGTTGCCATGGCAACAAAAGTGAAATTTTAAAATAATCTTTAAAAATCTTCTCCTCCTGACCCAGAAGGGGTAGAGCCTTGATATTTTGCATGGAGCATCAGTATAATGACCTCTTTCAAAATAGCTAAAATCACGATCCTCGGGTCCCCAGGGGCAGAGCCCAAGGGGGAGGTGGGTATATAGAAATAAAGGACAATTTTTTAAATGACATCTCCTCCCAAACCACAGGGCCAATTTGAACCCAATTTGGCAGAAATGTTGCTTAGGTGATCCTCTTCAAAAATAGCTAAAAAAAAAATGAAATCTGTAAAAATCACTGGTTGCCATGGCAACAAAATTAAAATTTCAAAATAATCCTTAAAAATCTTCTCTTCCTGACCAAGAGGGAGTAGAGCCTTGATATTTTGCATGAAGCATCAGTATATTGACCCATTTCAAAATAGCTAAAATCATTATCCTCTGGTCCCCAGGGGCAGAGCCCCAGGGGGGGGGGGGGGTATATAATAATAAAAAACAATTTTTTTATATGACATCTCCTCCCAAACCAATGGGCTGATTTGAACCAAATTTGGCAGAAATGTTGCTTAGGTGGTCCTCTTCAAAAATAGCTAAAAAAATTGAAATCTGTTAAAAACTCTGGTTGCCATGGCAACACAAGTGAAAATTAAAATAATCTTTAAAAATCTTCTCCTCCTGACCAAGAGGGCGTAGAGCCTTGATATTTTGCATGAAGCATCAGTATATTGACCCATTTCAAAATAGCTAAAATCATTATCCTCTGGACCCCAGGGGCAGAGCCCCAGGGGGGGGGGGGGGTGTATAAAAATAAAACACAATTTTTTTAAATGACATCTCCTCCCAAACCAATGGGCTGATTTGAACCAAATTTGGCAGAAATGTTGCTTAGGTGGTCCTCTTCAAAAATAGCTAAAAAAATTGAAATCTGTTAAAAACTCTGGTTGCCATGGCAACACAAGTGAAAATTAAAATAATCTTTAAAAATCTTCTCCTCCTGACCAAGAGGGCGTAGAGCCTTGATATTTTGCATGAAGCATCAGTATATTGACCCATTTCAAAATAGCTAAAATCATTATCCTCTGGACCCCAGGGGCAGAGCCCCAGGGGGGGGGTATATTATAATAAAAAACAATTTTTTTAAATGACATCTCCTCCCAAACCACAGGGCCAATTTGAACCCAATTTGGCAGAAATGTTGCTTAGGTGGTCCTCTTCAAAAATAGCTAAAAAAATTGAAATCTGTTAAAAACTCTGGTTGCCATGGCAACACAAGTGAAAATTAAAATAATCTTTAAAAATCTTCTCCTCCTGACCAAGAGGGCGTAGAGCCTTGATATTTTGCATGAAGCATCAGTATATTGACCCATTTCAAAATAGCTAAAATCATTATCCTCTGGTCCCCAGGGGCAGAGCCCCAGAGGGGGGGGGGTATATAATAATAAAAAACAATTTTTTTAAATGACATCTCCTCCCAAACCAATGGGCTGATTTGAACCAAATTTGGCAGAAATGTTGCTTAGGTGGTCCTCTTCAAAAATAGCTAAAAAAATTGAAATCTGTTAAAAACTCTGGTTGCCATGGCAACACAAGTGAAAATTAAAATAATCTTTAAAAATCTTCTCCTCCTGACCAAGAGGGCGTAGAGCCTTGATATTTTGCATGAAGCATCAGTATATTGACCTCTTTCAAAGAAGCTAAATTTATGATCCTCGGTTCCTGAGGAGCGGAGCCCTAGGGGTGGGGGGGTATATAGAAATAAAGAATAAATTTTTAAATGACATCTCCTCCCAAACCGCTGCTTATTTGAATCAAATTTAGCAGAAATGTTCCTTAGGTGGTCCCCCTTAAAATAAGCTAAAATAATTTAAATCGGTTTAAAACTCTGGTTGCTATGGCAACAAAAGTGAAAATTAAAATAATCTTTAAGAATTTTCTCCCCCTGACCCAGAAGGTGTAGAGCCTTGATATTTTGCATGAAGCATCAGTATATTGATCTCTTACAAAATTGCTAAAATCATGATCCTTGGGTCTACGGAAGGGGGGGGGGGTATAGGCATGAAGCATCAGTTCACAGACTTCTTTCTTATTTCTGAAATTATAACCCATGGAAAAAGTTTTTTCCTTCTTTCAAACTAGCACTAAAGCCTTGGAATTTGTAATTTAGACTTTTGGATCCCCAGGTTCATAGTCTTTAATTATATGTAATTGTGGCCCACTTGTTTCATAATCCTAACCTTAACATGAAATTAGACTGTTGAAAGAAAAAGAGCCTTTATCTCAGGTGAGCGCCCCAGGGCCAACGGCCCTCTTGTTTCTTAATAGTGTTAAAGGGAGTTTGTGTTGGAGTTGGTTAACCCATTCCCACGCAAAGATGCTTTTTGATGCTCCCCCCCCCCCAAAAAAAAAAAGAAAAAAGCTTTAGAAAACATTGTGAAAAATGAAACTAGAGGCACTTGAGCGCCTGTATTGCTCCACATGCCTGAATATACTGATTAAGAAATGCTGTTTTCAGCATTCAATATAAACTTAATCATCTTATAGCCATCTCTGGCAAATAAATCTAGTCACTGAGATCTTTGAAATAGATCTAGTGATGCATTTCAAACTTTTCACTTTTTTGCAAAGTCAAGATGAGTTATATAAAATTCATGTATTAAGTAAGATGAAAAGGCATTTACAAAATTTTCACTGTATACCATGAAAAGGCATTTACAAAATTTTCACTGGATTTCATATATGGACATTAGACCCACCCATTAAAGCCATGTTTTTCAACCTATCAACATCATGTGAACAAATCAGCAAAGAGTCCCCTGAGGATTATTCCTTTGAAATTGGGTTGAAATCCATCTCTAGGATTCTGAGAAGATTTTCAAAGTTCTCAGAAAATATTCCATATATAGATATTAGTACTCCCACCAAAATGCAATTTTTTTCCCAATCAAATTAACTGAATACATCTGATAAAGGGTCTATGATATTTTGTTAAAAACCATCTACTGGTTTCTGTAAAAAATATATTTTTAAAGTTTTCACCATATACCATATATGGAAGTAAGCCTGGCCTATTTAAGCCATGTTTTTCAACAAAATTCTTTGAAGAAATCTGATAAAGGGTCACCCCAGGACAAATCCTGTAAAATTTGGTTGAAATCTATCCACTGGTTTCTGAGAAGATTTTGAAAGCTTTCACCATAGATGAAAATCGCCCCATTAAAGCCATGTTTTTCATCGGATAAAAATTCTTTGAAGAAATCTGATAAAAGTTCACCCAAGGATTATTTTTGTGAAATTTGGTTGAAATCCATCAACTGCTTTTAGAGAAGAAGCTTTCACCATATATGGAAATTGCCCCACCTGTTAAAGCCAAGTATTTCATCAGATAGAAATTCTCTGAAGAAATCTGATCATCATCTCTGTTAAATTTTGTTGAATTCTGTCCAGTACTTTATGAGGAGAAGATTTTTAAAGAAAAAGTCTTTGGAAGGACAGATTGAAGGACGGACAGACAGACATACTATACCACGCCATGACAATGGTCCTTTGGCTTATAGCCAGTGGAGCTAAAAGGAGAAATTGTTTGTTACAAGCAGTTTCTCCTTTTCATGCAAAGTTTTCCATACACATATTTTTTAAGAGTGTGAGAAAAGCAGTGTTGTGTGGTGTGGTAATAGGTTATAATTGCATTTACTTTCAATTAAATTCAATCTAGAATTTTGTCATCCTAAGGGCTAAAGGATAATGATTAATATTTCAAACATTTTATAAAGAAAACTCATTATGCAAAATGAAATGCATTACAGTTTAATAAATCTGCTGAATTTATCACCTCCCTTTAATAAGCCTTACAAAATTTAGCCCATAACACCAAAAATATTCAACTGATCACAAATCTCTTTAAAAAAATTCTAATTCCAATTTCTTCATATTCCACAATGTTTTCTATAGCCGTTTTATTTAGGGGCATGAAAAGAAGGGTTTGAGTGGGAATGGGTTAAAGTTTATCTTTATGAATTCCAGGGGAAGTCAGCAAGCATCATTGAAGAGTAGTGGATCATCATCCCAACTATCAGGGAAGAAGTGATGGACTAGCTTTTTGGTGTTGATGTGGCTATTGAAAGGTCACTGGTCCCGCCCATTGGGCTCCGACCGGAAGTTCCACTCTGATATAAACCCATTCCCACACAACAAAATTCTACATTGGTCCAAATTGGAAGAAGGTGCAGATGACAATTTCAAGTTCATGGAGTTTTAAAATTTTTTGTCTATTGAGATAGAAAACATTGTGGATAATGAAGAAATTGCTTGATACAAGCAATTCCTTCATTTCCCACAATGTTTTCAGAATCTTTTTTCTTGAAGGGCCTAAAGAGGAGGGAATGTGTGGAAATAGGTAAAACAGAGTCATTTTGCAAAATCTATGGTCAGTAACATGCAAAAAAATGAATTGGTTGGTTAGCGACCTCAACATCATAACCACAGCTTGAACAAGCTGTGTTTAGGACACCTTAAGTCTTCAAACCAACAATTATTTTCGTATAAATGTCAAACAATGTCAGAGTTCAAAGTTCACTTCTGGTCTAATTAAAAAGTTTGACTGGTTGATTGATTATTTCTTTTACAGCTGAAATCTGTCATTTCCAAAACTTTAAAAAATAGTTTACATGTTGCTATTGTATGGAGAATGTTTACCTAACTGGATTCCTTATGGTGTGAATTGTGTCTAATATAAGATTGGTTATATCAGAGACCACCTCTGTAAGAGAACAAAAGTATATTTTGACAATTAGACCTCCTGCAGTTCTACTTTTTGCACCATCATAGCACAGTTGATCCCCAGCAGCGGCACATATCCTTTCCAACATTTGTCTCTCACCAATGGGTGGATAATCGTTAACCTTAGTGGGATAGCAGCTGGAGGCTAGGAAAGGATGTAGTGGTAGTACTGGTGTTAGATATACCAGGAATCAATTGTTAGGTGCTCCAGGCGCCCGCGATATAACTGAAAAATTGTTAAAAGCGGCTTTAAACCCCATTCAAACAAAACACACAAACAAATCAACTTTTTGTATGTCTGATCACAAAATCCTCAGGATATTATTTGTAATTAATCCGACCTCTGCCATCCGTCTGTCTCTATTTCTGACCATCCAAAATTACAAAAATCTCATCCAAAACTAATGTGGGATTCTAATCAAACTATACAGTAATGATCCTTGGGTCATTTTCTTTCAAAAAACTTCACAGAATTGGATCACCATTGCAACCAAATGATTTATTTCCCAAAACAAGGCCTATAGATAAAATATTTGGAAGGAAGGCCTACTACCGAGATGCTTCATATAATGGTTTCCCAATGAAAATTAGCCCTATGCCATGAGATTCTGTATTTTTTATAAAGAAATAAACAAAGACATGTTTAAACATTTTCTCCTTATGCTTACATACATGCATTTTGAACGCAGAATCAACTTATGGTACCATATAACTAATCTTTGGATCAATAAAATCCCTAAATTTCAAAATAAAGTAGGGAAACTTTAAAATCTTACGATGCAAACACGTGGCGAATATTGAATAAAGTATACACGTTGATTTGAAAATGCCACCGAAGACACGAGGACGGAAGAGGAAAGATTCGACAAGCAATGCAGTTATGACAGTAAACTCTAGACAGGATACAGACAGCACTTCGGCGAGGCTCTTGGAACCAGATGCAGGTATAACCACTCGCAGTCGGAGTAATGTAATTGATTTTGAACAGCTATCGCATAGGTCTGAAAATCCTGGCCCTTCAAGCACTTCAACGGGCGTTGTAAGTACGTGTTGTGGCGTTGTATTTAGGTCGACGCCCGTCAACTCCGTTTCTAAACCTCGGACGAGGCGAATCTGCTACTGTTTGAGATCTCCCCCCACCCTGTCGGACACTGTCCGTCTAGGTCTAGGTCAGTTCCAGTCAGAAAACAGCCTTAGAAAATTATTTTTGCAGTCATCCCCTACAGGCAGAACGCGTCCGAGGTGCCGGAGCTTATAACAGAAACGACCAATACGTCCAAAGGCGTCAGTCCGATAAGTATTAGTGTTGGTTCAGCTCATTCGATCGACATAGACAATTTGGAGAAATGTCTTGGCGGTTATGACGGGGCGATTGCGAGTATCTTATTGAATGACTTTAAACTGGGCGTTGACTTGCATTAATAAGGCAAAAGAAAAGGGAGATCGTGTATGACCCTTAAATCCGCACTATCTCAACGAGAAGTTACTCGTCAAAAGTTGAATGAAGAGATTGAGGCGGTTCGAATTTTGGGTCCATTTGACCAAAAGCCGTTTCGTAATCTTATTTTGTTGGCCCGAAAGAAATCCCCCGGTGAATATAGGTTAATGCATCAATTGTCATTTCCGGAGGGAGAGTCTATTAATGATTGTATCGCTTTCTGCTCTTGCCAGTTCGTCCTCGGGATTTTGAGCTACTCGGAATCGAGTTTGGCGGTAAATTTTACGTTGACAAGTTCTTGCCTTTCGGCGCAGCAGTGAGTTGCAAGACCTTCGAAACATTTTCGACTTTATTGAGAGCACTGCGTACAATCGCGAATGCAATCGGCGGGGGGGGGGGGCTTAATTCGTTATTTGCATGACTTCCCGGGATGTGATATAACCATAGAGACAATTCGCTAATGTCATTATTTCTAGCTCTATGAAGGACTTGGACGTACCTTTGGCGGATGAAAAAAGCGAAGGACCTTCTGAAATTCTTTATTTTTGAGACTCGAACTTGTTTCAAACAAAATGGGGGTTGTTTTAGCAATCGGCAAAATCAAAGAAGCTAAATAAAAATAACGGAAATTTTGGCAAAAAAAGAGTAACGCTCAAAGCTATACAGTCTCTAATTGGTTCTCTAATTTTTTGTTGTCGTGCAATTTCCTTGGGCAGACCGTTTTGTCGTCGACTTATCAATTCGATATTCGGTCTTACTAAGCCACATCACCATCTACATGTGACTAAAGGCATGAAACAGGATTTTCAATGCCACAACGGTTTATCTGTATTCAACGATCGCTTCTGGGTTTCTAACTCAGACGAACAGCTCTTCACTTATGGCGCTGGTCGTAAGGGCTTAGGTTTAGGGTCAACCACTTTTAGAGACACTGGTGGGTGGCAAAATGGCCGGAGTTTTGGAATATTACGTGCTTTACACGGGATATCACGACATTGGAACTCTTACCTATTTTCGTAGCAATTAGCGTTTTGGGAGAGGTGTTCAAGAGTAAGAAAATTAATTTTCACTGTGACAACCTGGCTTTTGTACAAATAGTTAATACTTACTCCGCGAAGTCTAATAGAGTTAGGCAGTTAGTTAGGCCACGTGTACTGAAGTGTTTAAAACTTAATATAGTGCTGCGGGCTAAACACGTTCCAGGTATTAGTCAAAGCACTGACAGTACTGATGATGGACGCCTGTGTTTGCATAGTAGAGTGATATACCTGTTTTGGTATATAAAATGGCAATTTTCATATAGATTATCTTTATAAAGCATAACCTCTCGACTAGCATGGTTTGTTTAATAGGTACATGTAACACATGGTGTTCCTTTCTATTCTACAGTCCTGAGCACGATAACAAGTACGGAGCAAATACCATTGTTACACACGTCATTTATCTTTCAACGATGGAAATATGATAAGTAATTTGCCTGTTAAATTGGCTGAGCAGCTACACGCGAAATGGACCAAATGTATTCTTGCAGCTGTTCATGATACTGGTGTGAAATATCAGAGGAAGCCATGGTTAGGTGCACCTACCCACCGCGGTTTTACTGAATACTACTGAAAGTCTCGATAAAACCAATTCACTTGATCGCAGTGTAACTAGCTTTCAAGATCAATATTTCTTTTACTTTTCCGAGATTATCCTTTCCAAAAATTATTAAGATATCATTTGAGAAACTTGGACAATATTAGATTAGCAATATTCATTGAGATTTATTACCTGTAAGAAACAAATGAGAGCTTTTGTATATCTTAAACTTTCCTTGATCCAGGAGCGGCTTAACAAATTTCCACACAATCACGCTTTTTACGCCCCTGGAGAATCACATTGTTAGAAAAGGAGAAATTGCTTGTTACACAATGTTTTTTTCCCTATCTGGGCCTTACTTTTTAATCTTAAAGCGATTTGAAATGTCTTATGTTAATAAAAAACAGTTTTCGAACAGGTAGGGCCACAGATTTGGCTCGAGGAAAACATGCTGTTCGGGCGACAGCACTCGGAGGCATACAGATGCTTTATCCGATAGTCAGCAGGTCTCGTATACAGCAATAGGTATGCGATGGGGCTTCTTTGTTATAAACAGAATTATCATATCCAGTATTTTTAGCTCACCTGAGCACGAAGTGTCAGTTATTGTGATCACCTTTAGTCCGGCGTTCGTGCGTCGTTTGTCGTCCGTCAACAATTTCTTTAAACGACATCACCTCCCAAACCACTAGGCCAATTTCAACTAAATTTGGCAGAAATGTTCCTTAGGTGGTCCCCTTTAAAAATAGCTAAAAGAATTAAAATCTGTTGAAAACTCTGGTTACCATGGCAACAAAAGTGAAATTTTAGAATAATAAAAAAATCTTCTTCTCCTGACCATGAAGAGGTAGAGCCTTGATATTTTGCATGAAACATCAGTATATTGACCCTCTTCAAAATAGCTAAAATCATGACCCTGGGGTTTTGGGTGCATATAGAAATATAGAATGATTTTTAAACAACATCTCCTCCCAAACCATTGGACCAATTTAGATTTAATTTGTCCACAAGGTTCCTTAGGTGGCTCTATTTGAAAATAGCTAAAATAATTGAAATCTATTGAAAACTCTGGTAACCTTGGCAACAAAAGTGAAATTTTAAAATAATCTTAAAATATTTTCTAAAAATATCTTCGCGTATTCATACAGTGTGATTAGTTTTTTCGGTTCATACCTCCATGAAAACAAAAAAATATTCTTTTCATCTCTTAAGCAAATATGCCAGGATGACATCACTGGCTATTTATTACTGAAAAGGCAGCTAGAACCGTTAAGAATTGATTGATTGATCGAATGGGGTTTGATCCCACTTTTAACAGCATTTCAATCATATCGTGGTGACTGGAGCACCTAACAATGGATTCCTAGTATTTTTCACACCGGTACTACCACTTGATCCTTTCCTAGTCTCCGGCTGCTATCCCACTTAGGTTTATGATTATCCACCAATTGGTGAGAGAAAAATGTCGAAAGGATATGCACTACCTCCAAGCATCAAACGGTGACACATAGGGATAAAACTGAATAAAGAAACACAATTAAATGGAACTGAACAGTATTTTATTGATGCATATTAATGCCAGTAAAGAAGTAAATTAATTATTAGGTCCGAGATGAAATAACTACCAAAGTCAATCAACAGTTGTAGAAGTTATAGAATATTTGATCAAATGAAGAATGTCTACCACGAGACAATTTGTTGTACCGCATTCTAAGTAACTATATAAGGCGATGGTTTTATTTCACAAGATAAAATGTAAAGAGACTATATAAGACGATGGTTTTATTTCACAAGATAAAATGTAAAGAGCAAAAAATTACAAACTACACACATGAGACAATAAAACTATTTGCATAAACCCTTTCCCGTTTTTCGAAATTGTAGACTGCTCTAATTTGAAAGAAGTTGAAGATGTCAATGAAAAGTGAGTACAATTTAAAACAAAACCTTCCCATGTGATAGAAAATAGTGTGAGAAAAGAAGAAATTGTTTGTTACAAGTGTTTTCTTCTTTTTTTTCACACTATTTTCTTCCGTATAAAATTACATGGATGTAAAAACCAGGGACTGAACTGGAAAGAGTTGAGATGTAAAATTTGAAAGACTATAATTCTTGAAATACCAAATATTTAACGCATATTTTGCAAACTAAACAGTATTTTCAAAGATACAACTTAAATTGTCCAGAAAGAACTTCAAATTTCCGCAAAAATATCTGTCAATTATTCCTACAAGATCTAAGACATGATTAGAAAATAACCAATTAATTCAAAGAAATTTCAGCACTGAGATTAGTTCATAAAATCCAAAAAATCCTGCTTCCAGAGTGAAGATATTAGGGATTGGTTCTCTTTTTATAACAGCCTGATAAGGATTCTGATCAAGATTTATTGAACTTGATTGGCTGACCAGCATTTCAACCAGTTTAGGTAGCTTCCTAGACTGATTTGATTAACTGTCAAAAAGATGACCATGCAAGATTATATTTGACCAATCACGGCTGTCAATCAAAGAATCAACCGACCATCAAATCATTGATTCAGTTCTGACCTGGTCCTGAACTTTCAACTCCGACATTGGCCGCCATTTTTGTTGACCTTTTTGTTGGTTAAGCCATTGTTACGTCATAACTATAGCTTAACAAGGCTGTAGTTACGACGTTTAGGTCACCTACCAACCATTTTCCTTTTTTTACATGCTACTGGCCATAAATTTTTCAAAATACGCTATGATAATTTAAGCAGAATTTCCTGTCGGAGGTAATGGGCGGGGCCTAGGGTGTCAGTGGGCGGAGCGGGAGATCGATCAATTTACTTATACTATGGCTCAATAGCTCCACCTACTTTGCACTTTTTCACTTTGGTTCAAATACACACAAAATGGACCAATTTCAAAATCATCAAAATCACAATTTCAATCTTCAGTCTGACTTTTTATTCATAAGCTGCATTAAATTTCTACTAAAAATTAGTCCAATCATGACCGTTTTACTCACAATATTAAGAAATAAGTATTTTGAGCCATTAATTTACAACCATTAGGAAAGGTCACTAAGTGCAATAAATCAAAGGGACAAAATTACAATACACTTTCATAGACTCTTGAAAACCTCAGATTTAAAATATGAAAATGAGAATGATAATCAAACCTACAAACAAACAATGTGTACTTTACAAAGCAGAGACAAAATGTTTCTTTTCCAACACTGTTTAAGAAGATAATTAAATCATTGTGAACTCGGCAATATCTTGTCTAGATTGTACATGGCTGCAAATTCTGCACCAAACTTCCTAAGTCTAAACCGTGAAATGGCTGAAATAATTCGGCATTTCATGAAATGGATAAAATTTTCTGTCGTTTCATGAAATGGTTGATTTCACAGATTGGCTGTAATATATATAAGATAGTGAAAATTGGAACAACACAATATATAAAGTGATTGTTAATATAATAGATCACAAATTGCAAATGGAATAACTTGGACAGACAATATTGGGAAAAGAGGAGAAAGTAATTTTCTGATTACCCCTTTTGGATCAATACTTTATGAAATATACTTATTGGAAATCAAATAGTTTTATTTTTTATAAAGATAGATACAATATTCAAGGAAAAAATGAGTATTCTATGAATGAGTATTCTATGTCAGGAGATAAATTAAAACGGAAAAAGTATTATTACTAGAATTTCTTCCATTACCACAATGTTTGCAGAAACTGTATTGTATCGGTTTTTGATATCCCTGTGTGAATATTAATGATTAATGATGATAAGAAAATATTTACAGTTTAAATTGTTTCATTTTGCACCTTGTGGCAGAAAAAATATACATGTATATATATATAAAATGTTGATACAACAAATCACCACCAGCAACAACAACAAAAACAAAACTTCAAATACAAAAGAATAAAGTAAGTAAATTGCTTTCAAATACACCTGACTCAGTATTCTGCAACAAAGTCTCTTTCTATGTCTCCACTTTCGCATGATTTTCTGTTCAATCGATAATTTGAAAGTGATTTAAAACATTAATAGCTTTAAATAATAAAAAAAAAGGATTTACAAAATAATTTCACTCTGGTTTCTTTAAAATTCTCATCAGCATAAAGGAAAGGTGCAGCTATTGCATAATACTGACCCTTTTCGACCATGATCATCAATGGAATATACAAGATGGTTATTTACCGCCTTGTGTGAATGAGAGTTAAACCCCTGTCACACTAGGGTGGCGATCCCACGCCGCTCCCACGGCGATCCAAAAATTTCCAGAGCGCTGTGAGGACGTCGTGACATCGCCATGATCGCTGCGGGAGCGCAGTGGGAGCGCCGTGCAGTCGCGTAGAGCGGCGAGGGGCGGCGCGCACTTTGAACATGCACAAAACATCGCCGTGGTAAGTGCGCAGTAGGATCGTCGTGCGGTCGCCTTAGCCGCGCCACGAGGTCTCCTACAACGCCATAAGAGCGCCGCGACACCGCGATGTGAGCGCAGTCAGAGCGCCATGGCAGGCAATGGCTCTTGCACGGCGACTATACCACGCTCTTCGCGCATCCCCTGCGTCTCTACTGCGCTCCTACAGTGTCTCAAGCGCACCGGCAGCGCAGTGCAATCGTCGTGAGAGCCTAGTGCACGCGCCGTGACGTCTCCATGAGCGCGGTAGAAGCGCTTTAGAAGTGCAGTCAATCGCCGAAGGAACGCGATACATCGCCGTAGAATCGTCGAAGGAACGCCGTAGGAGAGCCGTAGCATCGCCGTGTATCTCTATTTTCCCGAAAATTATTGATGTTTTCCGGCGATCCCACGGCGCTCTGAAAAACGCTAGAGCGCCGTGCAATCGCCGTGAAGTGTGACAGGGCTCTTAAGGCAATTAGCTTTTCAGGGATTAAAACATACACATCATTCCTTAAACTAGACCTTTAAAGGTAGGGTCTATATTGTATATTCCGTACATAAAACGGAGTCAGTGACTGATAAAAGCAATACCATGAAACACATAATCAGCTACTTGGAGTTACGCAACCACATCAAATACATTGTACCATATGCACACGGGCTACAATGTTCTTGGTTGTGCAGCTTTAACTAGAATTAATGTATTTGTGGCAGTAAATAAAATTTCCTGATAGATATTATGGTAACAAGTAAATGTATTCAAATGTAACTACTACAAATCAAATGAGCCAATCAAACTGTGCAAATATTGATCTGACTTGAAAAGTATAGATGCAGGAAAACATGCACGTATCCCCTGCTCATTAATAGATCATAATTGAAGTTAAATTATAGTGTAAATCTGGATGAGCTGCTAAAATGGTAAGATTATGCGAGTCCCGATCACCTTCTAATCAAAACAGTGTGAGAAAAGGAAAAAATGTAGACTGCCACATACTGCAATCTTTGGTTGTTTCTATGTATCAAATCTTAGGAAGACAAAATACCAAAGTTTACTAGTTATGCAATTATATAGAATACCTATTTATGCACATATCAATTCTAAAATGCAGTGAAAAACTGTTTCTATCATTCAATACTTACACCTGCAAGAGCAATCGCCCAGTGACTCTCGTAGGGGGCATAATATAAAAGAATTTTAAGATCATTGCTCTTATCCTTCAACCCTTTCTTGGAATGTATATACCTTATTCCCCCGGAAGGGCAAAATGCAGATTTACAACAGATCAGAACTTTAATGATAAAATGAGCGATAAAGGACTATGATGGTTCCCTTATTATTCGTTTTCATTAATAGAGTGCTGAAAGTGAGTTTTGTGATTGTACTGTTCCTATCATCCCTTTTGATCGTGTGTTGTGTTTAATGCTGTGGTGTAGATATGCCTAAGGTGCACCATAAATAAAACGTATATTTATCTCATCTTAGCACCGTGATAGGCGTATGTAGTTAGTCTGTCATGAATCATGCACAATGCACGATTTTTTTATTTTTGTTTTTAATTTGGTTCATTGCCACTTTAAACATTTTCCTGTTTTAAAAATTCAAATTCAAAAGGGTAGCAGATAACATTAAAAAGTAAGTAAAACTCACAAAGTTACCAGCCCATCTGATAGAAAATATTGTGGGAAAAGAAGGAATTGCTTGTTACAAGCAATGTATTCTTTTTCCACAATAGTTTCAGGTACGATATCACAGGGACCATTGATTCCTGGCATTTCTCACACAGTCTTACAGGTACCACTACATTCTTTTCGAGCCTCCAGCTGCTCATCCGCTTAGGTTACGATTATCCCCCAATTTGTTGGTGACAACAATTTCTTCATTTTTTCTATTAAAGCAGTGTGGCAATATGAGAATGTGGACCGGAATGATTTTTTAGGTAAAGCTATACCAAAGTTGTTTAAGTTATTAGAATCAAGCATTTTTTCTCTACTTGTCATAGCAACAAAAAGAATCTAAAAAAGATTCTTGAGAACTATTTCTTTAACAGCAAAAGGCCTAGATATTTAATAATTGATAAGCAAAATCTCTTGGGTAAATTCTACAGACTTTGTTCAAATGATGTTTCTACAGACTTTGTTTAAATGATGACCGTTGGGATAATATTTAGATCTATCTTGGTTCATCCAATCTTCTTTAGAAAGAAAAGAAATCTTCGAAAATCTATTTATCTGAATCAAAGGACCTTGACCTTTGAAAGTATGTATGTAACAGAGGTCTTAAACAACACTCTAATGATGTCCCCTGGGAAAGTTTGTAAAGATGGTTTTTTTTTCTAGATTTTCAGAATGCTAAAATTGAATATTTATAAGGATTTACTTTCTAATTCCAACATATCATCTAACAACAAAGTTCAGTTTACATCAAAACTTCAGCTTGAAGAATATGGGACTGTTCATGTCACGCAAGGGCCAGAGTTGGAGTAATGCTTTGGTTTTATATTTACGTGCAAGTGTCATATCTCTGTGCCTGCAAATACTCTGAAACTTCAAACGTGCCCTTTTGAACAAATACCTTCGGGGGTCAAAGATTCATATGTCATACAGTCGTTTTAATGTTATACGTTTTGGAAGGTTAGTTGATGCGACTGTTTACCTATTTTATTCCTATTAGATTCGAAATGTCACACGCGCACACTGTAGCAAGCAATGATAGTTCATTCTCTACGTTTTTGAGAAAATGCCAATACCCCTAATGTTAAGTATTGAATTTCGACAGTATGGGCCACTAAGTTGAAATTATCAGTCTTTTTCCCTGTAAGCTTACGTACATGTCCCTAATATTCCCTATTTTGCTATATTATTAGGAATTTATAATTAAGTACTGAGACTGGTTTTGGAATTCCTGTAAATCTTAATGAATGGTGCGTATAATTATCGAGTCCCATTCATGACTAAGGATAATCTGATTAAATTCATCTTGTACCAAAATTGATTGCGGATAAGCTATTTTATGTATTTCTCTTATTTGTGTACTTTGTACTGAAAGGACACAAATATTGCTAGAAATGTTCCCAGCAACAAATAGATTACCTTGTCTATCAGTTGTAACTCCAAGTGGCCCAAGCAAGTCATTACATTCGTAATTCGCTTGAAAATGTCCTTCAGTAGTTAGTTTTGTGACCTTGTTTCGAGCGTAGTCTGTAATATAAATACTTTGCCTATCTCTACTAGAAACAAGGTAATAAGGTTCTTTAACACAAGAGTCGATGTCTATTGTCCTCATTACATGACCTTCGATTTTCACGAATTTTAATGAACCTGGCCTCATGCAAGACACAATCAGCAAGCTATCGTAACAATCAATACCATAGCAACATCCATCCACATAGATTCGCCTTTCTTCAGTCAGGCTCGCCCCAGTTCTCAAAACAATCAACGATTTTATGTCGGGTGCAGTGACTACAAGTTGGTCGTTGTTTGTAAAAGTTATATCCCAGAGCTCTATTTGAAAGGCTAGTATGGATTCTATATTTCTATTTGTGATATCAACAACTTTTATGTTTTTGTTTTTCTGGTCGACTATAGCTAATCTAGTCTGATCCAAAAATACACTTCCGGTCAAATTACAATTTTCTTCATCACTCGGATGACGAATATCGACGTCTGTTATGTGACGCACATTGAACGTTATCGGTTCTGCCATTTCTGACCAAACGCCTTCATCTCCTCATCATGTAATTATTTAGTCTACATGTAGCTGGGTATATTTACCTGCAACACAAAATATATACCCTAATTCTTTTCGCATTATCAATATTTTATAACAACCGAATTCTCAAAGCTGTACTTAATATCAATTGTAGGTAGGGTCTTGTTGTAGGTCTGAGATTATATGAGTGCATGCGTGACATTTCAACCATTACACATGTGCGCCGAGTAAAGACTCAGATCAGCCTGTGCATCCGCACAGTCTGATCAGAGTCTTCACTCTGCGCTCTGTAGATAGATACTGACCAAAAGCTTCTTTGAACAATCAGCGAAAATTCTAATTGCCCCGAATGGCTGTCTAGGGAGCTCAATGTGTGCGAGTTACGCACATGCGAAATGGTTGGAAATGTCACGCATAGGCTCATATTTTTTACGCTCAATTTGAGAATTGACTCAACTCTAAATTGGCAATATTGTTTTATTTCTAGGTTAAATTTACTTCAAGCTTAACAAGTAGCAATTTGACGGTATGATATTCATTTTCATGCACTTACCTCAGTATCTCAGTAGAAATACATCTTGAATCTCAGTTTGAAATTTGAATAATCCTCAATCGAGTTGAAAAAAGTTTTTAGCTCCCCTGAGCACGAAGTGCTCTGGAGGAGCTATTGTGATCGGTCGTCGTCCGTCCGTCCGTCCGTCTGTCCGTCCGTTCACAATTACAAAAAAATCTTCTCCTCCTAAACTAACCATGGAATTTCAACAAAACTTCACAGAAATGATCCTTAGGTCATGCTCTTTCAAAATACTTCAAAGAATTGAAATCCATGTTGAACTCTGGTTGCCATGGCAACGGAGTAAAAAAACTTAAAAAATCTTCTCCTCCCAAACCGTAAGGCCTAGAGCTTTGATATTTGGTATATATCATCATCTATTGACCCTCAACCAAAATACTTCAAAGAATTAACGTATTCTGAAAATTAGCCCTTTTCTTAATGATCCCTGATTTTACATAGAAATAAAGAAGGAAATCTTTAAAAATCTTCTTCTCCCAAACCATAAGGCCTAGAGCTTTGATATTTGGTATACATCATCATCTAATGACCCTCTACCAAAATACTGCAAAGAATTACCCTATACTGAAAATTAACCCTTTTCTTTGTGATCTCTGATTTTACATAGAAATAAAGAAGGTAATCTTTAAAATCTTCTTCTCCCAAACCATAAGGCCTAGAGCTTTGATATTTGGTATATATCATCTATTGACCCTCTTCTAAAATACTTCAAAGAATTGCCGTATTCTGAAAATTAGCCCTTTTCTTAATGTTCCCTGATTTTACATAGAAATAAAGAAGGTAATCTTTAAAAATCTTCTTCTCCCAAACCATAAGGCCTAGAGCTTTGATATTTGGTATATATCATCATCTATTGACCCTCAACCAAAATACTTCAAAGAATTACCGTATTCTGAAAATTAGCCCTTTTCTTAATGATCCCTGATTTTACATAGAAATAAAGAAGGAAATCTTTAAAAATCTTCTTCTCCCAAACCATAAGGCCTAGAGCTTTGATATTTGGTATACATCATCATCTATTGACCCTCTACCAAAATACTTCAAAGAATTACCCTATTCTGAAAATTAGCCCTTTTCTTTGTGATCCCTGATTTTACATAGAAATAAAGAAGGTAATCTTTGAAAATCTTCTTCTCCCAAACCATAATGCCTAGAGCTTTGATATTTGGTACAAATCATCATCTATTGACCCTCTACCAAAATACTTTAAAGAATTACCATATTCTGAAAAGTAGCCCTTTTCTGGGCGATCCCTGATTTTACATAGAATTAAAGAAGGAAAACTTAAAAAATCTTCTTCTCCCAAACCATAAGGCCTAGAGCTTTTATATTTTGCACATATCATAATATATTGACCGTCTACCAAAATATCATACTCTGAAAATTAGCCCTTTTCTGTGCGATTCCTGATTTTACAAAGGAATAAAGAAGGTAATCTTTGAAAATCTTCTTCTCCCAAACCATAAAGAATAGAGCTTTGATATTTGGTACATATCATCAGCCATTGACCCTCTACCAAATTACTTAAAAAATTAGCCCTTTTCTGTGCAATTCCTAATTTTAGTTAGGAATAAATAATGATATCTTTGAAAACCTTCTTCTCCTAAACCATTAGGCTTACAGCTTTTATACTTGGTATGTATTGATGTCTATACTTCAAAACATTACCATATTCAGGAAATTAGTGCTATATGGTGGGATCATCAATATACCTA
Source organism: Fragum fragum (assembly GCA_946902895.1). Classification (NCBI taxonomy): domain Eukaryota; kingdom Metazoa; phylum Mollusca; class Bivalvia; order Cardiida; family Cardiidae; genus Fragum; species Fragum fragum. The sequence continues at coordinate 6,729,695 of OX336370.1, read as the reverse complement.
GGATTAAAAGAGAAATCTGTAAACATCTTCTCCAAAATAATTAGACAGAGGGCTTTGCCATTTTGTTTATATCATAAAGCCATGAACCATCATACTCAGGGGAGCGATTTAGGGCCATCATGGTCCTCTTGTTTTATTATCGGGACTTGTTCTTTTATTTCTGCAATAATAGTTCTGGAGATCACGCCTATTTCAATTTTCGGTTCGCGAGCCAATAATTTTTTTTTTTACAAAGTTAACTTCAGACTCGTTACAATGTTCCCTTTTCGGATTTAAAGCTAAATCACCCTGTCAGAGAGTGTTTTTGTTGTTGTTGTTGGGTTGTTGTTTATATATATATTTATTATTGTTAGTATTGAAGTCAGGTGAATCCTGATTTTCATTATAGCAATCGACGACATTCCCTCTTCACTTCGAGGAACCTCTTGACGAATATAAAGATTTACAGCTGCAATGCTTTTAACCCATGGCGTGTTAGTTCACATGAGCAAGAAGTGCTTTGGGTGAGTTAATGTGATCGATGTTCTTTGTCATAGACCAGCTCTGTTGTCAAAATACCTTTAGGCATTCAAAGCATCTTAAAGGAAAACATAGTCGTCTTCAAATGTGATTTCATGATAATAAATACTTGTCAGACTTATCTAAGACTGGATTTGATTATCATTCCAGTTACTAATATTCAGCCCTGACTTAAAATTGAGGCCATTCAGGCCTTTGATTTAATACAGAATTTTACAGTGAATATCTAGATTTCCCAAACAATATAAGTACACTGATATAGTTCATTATCTGATAAGAATCCTAATCAGTTGACACCTTACTATAGTCTATGTATGTCTGTCCATCTGCATGTATGCCAGTTCGTGCATTTTCTCGAGCCATTAATGAAGCTATTGGGCGGATTTTGATATTAATTTAATTTGACATACTAATTATCAACCCGAGTTTGTTTTGCAGTAATCATGAAAACAACCGATGTTTTGTTTTGGAAATAGTTCATGGGAGTACAGTTGAAAATCATAGAAAAATACGTTTGAAAAAGGACGTTAAGTCAAAAAGACTCTCAGCTGATTTTCATGCCAACGAAGAATACAGAGAAAACACGTTGTTTCAAGAGAGTTTTTATGCTTGCGAGCATATAGCCGTCGTTTCTTTTGTTCGTCCCTCATTCTGTCCGCCTCGATATCTCCACAATCGTTGGGCCACATATGAACATGTGAATTTCTAATAACATTGCACCGATTAATTTTTCGCGGCTTTTGGATAGCTCTAAGGTCAAGGCCACAGTTCAAGGTCAAACATTAAAATTGGGCTTGTCGAGAGCATAGCCCCTTCAATTATGTAACTATTTCAATATAACCTGGCACAATTGTTCTCTATCAAGAATAGATTTAGAATTTGAAAGAAATATTCAGATAAATTTAAGGTCAAGGTCACAGCTCAAGTTGAAATTAAGCATGTCTGAAGCATAGCTCCTGAGATTGTGGATTTATTTCGAAATAACTCTGTACAGTTATTCTAAATAATGAGTAGATGTGCCATTTGAAAATAAATTTCAGAGAGAACCAAGGTCGCGGTCAAGGTCGGAAGAATTAAAACCTTAGAATTAAGCATTCCGAAGCATACCTCCTCAAATTTTGGATCGTTTTCAATATAACTTTGCACAATTATACTCTGAACAAGAGTAGGTGTACAATTTGAAAAAAAAATCAGATAGCTCAAAGGTCAAGGTAAGAACTCAAGGTCAAACGTTAAATTAAGCATGTAAGAAGCATAGCTCCTTAAATCATGGATGGATTTAGAAATAAATTTGCACAATTGTCCTTTATCCTGAGTAGATGTGCCATTTGAAACAAATTTTCAAAGTCACGGCTTAAAATCGAACGTTGAAATTTAGAATGTCTGGAATAGGACATGCAAATAGCCGCAGCTTCGTCCGAATAATTTTCTCCGTTTATCTAAAACTGTTTGTGTATATACACACTTTTGGGCTATATTCAGGGTGTATAATCCGTCTCTGGTAGCTCTTGTAAGGTGATTATTTCGATCAAGTTTCAACCAATTGACTTTGCATGCCATATGTCTTCTTTAAAAGAGTAACTTGGCCTTATAGATAACAGTTTTTACAGATATTTTTTTAATTGACATGAGCACATTGTTCTTGAGTGACCCTTTTTAAAAATCTGTTCATAGAAATTTGATCCTTGTAAAAATTGGGCGTGGCAGATCAGACTTGTGAGAAATATTAAAATAAGTCTTTAATCATTTTCTCCTTCTTTACCACAATCTATACCAAACCTTGCTAGAATATCCCTCGAGTGTCCTTAATTAAAATTGTTCATGAAATTTGATCCGCAAAAAAACAGAGCGGCAGAGCGGGCTTATCAGACGTTATGAAATCTAAAATAAATTCATAACAATCTTCTCCTCCTAAACCACTGGACAAATTTGGACGAAACGAAAAAAAGGGGATGGGTAGGACAGGGCTTATTAGACTTGTACAAATCATGAATTATCTTAAAAATCTTCTCCAAATTCCTTGACCAATTAGGACCAAACACATAGGAATGTTCCTGTGGTGACTCTTTTCAAAAATTGAAAATGGAATTATCAAATGAGGGTGTGGCAAGTCAGGCTTATCAGACAAACAGAAATCGTGAAATATTCCCTAAATTATTTTTTTTACCAACTTTGATACGATTTTTTGTTGACACTTTTCACAATTTGGTGGTGAAGTCTTTATTTTAGGGCAAGGACTACAAATTTTGTACTAGAAAAAATCCGCCAAGAAAAGACTGTGCTAGAGGTGGGGCAAATGTTGGACATAAGCTTTCATAGTGAAAAACTGAAAATCCTTCGACCAAACCAAAAGTATATGATATTTGCATCACCACGTAGATATCTACCAAGATTGTTCAAATTAAGCCCACCTCCCACGAAGTCAAAATTGTCAAATCTTCGGGGTCACAGGTTTTACATAGGGCTCGTATGTTGAAAACATTCTTCACCCAAACAGAAAGGTATAGAGCTTTGATATTTGATATACTTGATCATTTGGTTGACCTCTATCACGATTGCCAAAAGGCCAGGATCTTTGATTTTTGGTATGTAGCGTCAGTAAGTTGACCTCTATAAAGATTATTTCCATTGTTAGGTGCTCCAGCCCCCGCGATATGACCAAATACTGTTAAAAGTGGCGTTAAACCCAAATCAATCAATCAATCTATAAAGATTATTCAAATATTTACTCAAGGGTCAAAATACGCCCTACCCCAGGTCTATCTACAGAGTTCATTATATGGTCACTAATGCTACTTTTTGTTATCTGCCAAACCTTACATTGAAAGTTTTTATGAATAATTCTTGTTAAACAAGTAAATAATTTTCAGGCCCTGGACTTAAAATTTTGAAGATTGATTCGCTGTATTTTGCCCTCCTCATATTTTTATAGTCAGGGCCTCAATACTAAGAGTAGACTACTTGCTTTGTAAGGGTATCGATCTTTTAGGTCTTGTTGTATTCTACCGATTTATAATCATCATTATTGATATTGTTGTCATGTTTGTAGTAACTAGTTCTTGAAGGATACCCTGCTGGCACTAAGTCTGTAGGCCTTTCACCTGCTAGGATACCTCGAATGCTAGAATTTTTGAATTGGCTAGGTGAGACTTCCCACTGCCTCTGATAAGCCCTATATAAAGAAAATGTTGGAACGAAATCAAGATCAATTCTCACATTGTTTGCATTAGTATGCCTATTAGGGACCTATATGGTTCAAAGACAGGCATTATACATGCATGCTTGCACAAGTTTAGTATACAGCCAATAAATGAAACAGGTTTAGACATTTCGAGTCGGCGAACAAATCGGTATTACATAACACAGGTTTTCCATATTATCTTTTCATTATAAATTAAGCTAAAGCATGTAGAAAATAATGTAAGTACAGAAATGAAAGACGCGCCGCGAATATCGATGAAAACCTGATTTTGTCCCAACCTATACAAAGGGTACTGTATAACACCTCGGTTGAAAATTGATTCAAATATAGTTGTTAACCATATCTATATACATTGTGAATCATTGTGATCAATGTGATCGTCTGTCGCATGAAAAGTAGATCGGATCTGACCATAAATTAATACGCCCGATTGAGGCGGGAAGGACTAAGGCGAGATATGACTCATTGAAAACTGCCGGCTTGATGTACAGTACTTTCGTGTGAGTGTTCTGAATTTGGAAAATTAACAAAACTTGACGAGTGAATGGAAAGAAAGAAAGGAGATATATAATATATTGGAAATTATTAAACATATACAATCATAACATATTGTTAAGAAAAAATAAGGTGTTTGTTTGATAGCAAAATAATATTACTTATTCCAGAGTAACAATGTAAAAACAGTCCGGTTAGACGAAGTTGCTGTAAAAAGCTGATAAGCGAAGCTGTTGGTTTTACGCACGATTGGAATGTTTTGTTTAACAAGTTAATTGGTCATTCATAGGATCATATTAGAACTTCCTGAAAACAGTTTGGTCGTGCTCGGTATTTGTGTCTATATATTTTTACCTCCGAATTCTACCCAAAGGATGCAACGTCTACTTACCGCTTTTGGGAGGTGTAAATAACCATGTTAACCTGGTAAACGACCCCCCGCCCTCTCTCGCTCTCTTTATCTGGAGATTATAAAGTGCATATTTACATAACGAAATTGGTCTGTGTGGTAGAATACTCACATCGCACGCAAGAGCCTTCTAGTTCGAACCTGGCTACACGCTCCATTCCCCCACCTCTCTCACTCTCTAGCTCTCTCTCGCTAGCTCCACTGACTGAAAGCCAACGAGCTTTTGTCATGATGTGGTGTCCGTCGCCCGTCCGTCAACTCTTCTTTAAAAATCTTCTCAGAAAGTACTGAACATAATTCAACCAAACTTCACAGGAAGGATCCTTGAGTGGCCTTTATCAGATCCCTTCAAAGCATTTTGATCGGGTGAAAAATATGTAACGATATATACATGTAAATATGTCGTTACAATACCTCAACGGGATGAAAATTATTGCGGGCAGGTTGTGTCCCCTAGCACACAGATTGGTAGATCTGCGCATAATCGACAGTAGGTTTGGGTAAAAAGTGGCACCTCCGATAATCCGACCATCAAACTTTATCTGCCCAGATTATATTTCTCCTGTATACATATCTCAGGCTTTCAGCGCTTTCAGCGCTTTCATTTATTTAAAATATGGTCTGCAATGTGTTTGTGCCCAGATTATCATTTTTTGTGTTCAGATGAATATTTTGCATTCAGATGTATTAAACAAGAAGGACAATGATGGTCCGAAATTGCTCAACCTGATTAAACCCCGGACTTTGTCTTTCAGGACAATTTTAACGGATTTACATTGTACTTTCTTTACCTGGTGTTTAGGAGGTTTTTTTCATCAAGATTTCCTATTATCGTACAAACCATGGTCCAACAATATAGGGCTTACTTTTTATTTCTGAAAAGCAATTTGTATCTTTGTAAGGATAACTTAACCGAGAGGGCTAAGATGGCCCTAGATCGCTCATCTGAGTTTACTTTCCCAATTCAAATTTGGTAACATCGAGATAATTCACAAAGTCAAGTGGACATAACGGCAAGAGGTTGTGATTGGTTGTGAAAAAAAAATATTACCATTAATGCCACGTTTAACTTCATAGAACGAGGGATTTAAAATATCTAATGGGATTCTGCTTTCATGACAGTACAATCACTTACAGTAGGTTTGGGGAAAAATGAGCTAAAATTGTGATACCAAGAGCGATAACAAGGACATGTTCATAAGCCCCCCCTTTCCCTTGCTATAAGTCAGAATGTCTTATTCATTAGGGATCATTTGAAAAAGATTGGGCCAAAATTGTAACATCTTAGGGGAAATACAGAAATTGTTATTATAGCCCTTTCCCCCCTTTATGCTGGTCAGAATACCACCATATTCAATAGAGTTCTTTCTCATGACTGTACAAAAATTCAGCAAGTTCGAGAAAGATTGAGCCAAAATTGTGACCTGTAGAGTCTTTACAATGAATCGGCAATCAATTATTCAAAAAGCTCACCATGCGCACGTTGTGCTCAGGTGGATTAAACGTGAAATCTGACTACTTGGTTAAGATAGTAAGATTTTGAATTGTAGAAACCACAATTTAAGGCATATCTTAATACCAGAGAAAAAATGTGAGGAAATATGGTCGCATGTTCGCTGGTTCTCAGTCTAGGGCGTAATCAATTTGCTGAAATTATACCGGGCCGGCTCATAGAAATGATAATTCTACCACGCGTCAGCTCAGGAAGTCATTTATACACCCGAACACACCAAGGGTTCAATTACGACTGCCTTATTTACATTTCATAACAATTCACAATTTAAACAATTTGACAAGACAGAAGAACAGACCAAAAGACGTGTTTCAATAATTATACTTCACAAAACTATCGACTTATTTACATAACTATGGCAGACTAGCAAACGAATTTACATGCGACGGCTATTTACAATTAATGAGCGAGGATAGCTGTTGAATGAATAAAATAAATGAGAAATGAAAGTATGACATACCTGAAATTATACAGGGTCGGCTCATAGAAATGACAATTCTACCATGTGTCAGGGCAGTGATTTATACATCCGAACACGTCAAGGGTTCAATTACTGCGCTGACGTAGGCATGACGATAAAGGACACAGAACAACTCACCTTGTGACATGCTTCAACTCTCGGAAAAATGGCGTTCCGACATTTTAAACATATACGAGGCAGTAGAAAACTCCAGAAATTACGAGCTTAACACTAACGTAATTTAACTTAATGCCTCCACTTCCAATTAAATAGTTTAGAAATAAAGATAAGACAACCTACCTTATAGGTTGGATGCTTTAAATCATACCTTGGCTAAAAGTCAAAATTAATCAGGTCGAAAGTGCTAAATAACCAACCCTGAATAGAGCTTTTATGAAAGGTTTCAGAAACACCTACCTTTATGGCAATGAACGTTCAGTGTGGCCACAAGGACAAAATGGTTGCTGTACCGGTTACTTTATGTAGACGAGTACGGCAGTCCAAAAGTGTATAATAAAACTCTACTGAGGCAATTCGCAATGAAGCTGACAATTGCTATGTCCTGCATAGCAAGGGTTCAATTACGACTGCGCTGAAGCACTCTGAGAGCAGCGATAATTGTGCAAATCAGGCACGAGGATTGTGTGCATGGCCCGAAAATAGAAGATGAAACGAGGCCCTGCGAGAGTGATTGAGTGAGGCTCTTGGATGTGATGTTAGAATCAATAAGATCTGAAGTCGAACAAAAGAAAAAGATGTAAACATGACGAGATAGGACACAGAACAACTCACCTTGTGACATTATGAAATAAGAATTTTCTAAGATTGACATAGTGACATATTCCTTGACACGACCACATGCTTTTTAAATAGCTTACTGGACATTATTGATATACGCAGATTTACCGAAAAGTCCGTAGCCTGATACAGGAAGAAGCGATTTGACCTAAGTGTTTTAATTGATTTTTCGTTATAAGTCACCTTGCAAAATTGTATATTTTGTCCAACGGAGTTGAGGCATCTGAATACATTCCCAGAAGAAGGCAGCATCTTGAAGGTATAGTATTGCATAATATGGACATGTTACTTTTCGTGGATGGTGATTCTAAGGCTCGAGATAATGAACACATTTTTCATCTCAACAGTTAATAATTTGTTGATAATTGATATTTTTTCCGAGTTTCTGCTAAACATTTTCTTTTGATACAATGTTCTTTTCGTTTATTTTTATTCATAACCATCCTTCAAAATATTTGAAAATATCTAAAAATTACCATGAATTTTCCAAAGGGGGACTTGTACATGGGTGGCTCCTAATCTGGTGAGCGCCGAGGTACCTCCGTGCTCACATTGGACTATTTCAGAGCTTTTCATAACAACCATTTCATACTTCACTTATTATTAACACAGTGATCTTGTATATCGTTTAAGTCTCTAACTACCTTCTTTCTTAGTCAAAAGATATGTATATATACATTTTCTAATGCGGGAGCTTGTCCACTTGCCCATAGCTCCTATTCATGGGAGAGCCGATGTACCTTTGTGCTCACATTGGATCTACAAATTTTCATAACAATTATTTCACACTTTATTTGGCATTGATCCGATGATTTAACCATACTCAATAGTATATAAACAGTTTCTTTTTATTTTCGGCACAATATTATTTTGTTTTCATCACTTCGAATATTTATAGGCTATTTTTTTGTTTACACGTTTTTAGCGCTGAATGAAATTAGCTTTCGATGCGCCGTAAAACCCCATTATTCACTAGCGAGTAATACACGAAAATGTTATACGCAGCCCGTTTTAGGTCAACAGTCTGAAGCTTTGTGACCTTACTGTCAGAAAATATTGTCATTTGCAATCAGTATTGACATTTGCATGGACTCGTTCCAGTGAGATATCTAGCTCAGAAACATGTGTAGCAATGTGCAGATATATAGATGATTATATCATGATTTTACTAATAGTGTCCTTTAGATGACGGTTGGTGGTCTGTAAGGAGGGGTCATCTGCAAGACTCCTTCTACCGCGTGTAAATTCAGCGTCAAATTTCTTCACATTGTTGTAATATGGGGCATGCTACCTTTATGTTGCTATCATGTATTCGTGAATTCCCCTAGGCAATAAGCTTTTGAGACAAAAGTATTGAATAACTTCACGATCTCAGACATTGTCTATTTGTTTAGAAATACATATAGTGGATTGGTTTGAGATTCAAATTCTGTCAAACAACAGGGTGTAATAATTTTAAAAGTCACTGCAAAGTGAATATAATGTTTCATCTACAATTTTCTCATTTGGTATATTTCTACTCTAGACCAAGGACTTTTATTTCGGCTCCAAGTAAACATTCTGACATAGTTTTGAGCTCACCTGAGTACGAAGTGCTCAAGGGGGGGGGGGGCGATTGCGATTGATCAATGCCTAGTGTCTACTAGCCCTTTGTTGTGCGATCCCGGATTTTGCATCGAAATAAAGATGGAATCTTAAAAAAAAGTCAAACTCCATAAAGCCTAAAGCTATCATACTCAGAGGAACGATATACAACCATCGTGGTCCTCTTTTATAGATTGGGGGCAATATTCTGACACACGACGACGGGATTTTTCAAGTCACAAAAGCGAACCTTAAACGTTGCTTGGATAAGCTAAAGAAGGCTCTTCTTTCTTAACGTTATCTTTTTTTCTTCAACTTCTTTTATCCTCACATTAACAACCTGTTTAACTGAAAGTGCTTTGATACAAAACATTTTTTCCTTTATTTTATTATGATATATTTACTTTTAAAGGGCTGAAAGATTATGGATATCGATAACCAAAAGCCTTATTTCAATTCTATATCCAAGTTTGTTCAACGGTATTACAATATTTGAATCGCGAATCGTAATCAGATAAGTCGACATGACAAATTTACCTATTGCTATAAATTGACGATAGTAATGTCCATAGTTTCAGTAAAGTACGTTATCATAATGAGACATTTAGACAAAACTGACTTCTAACGTGTTATTCATTCCCTTAGAAATATATTGAGTTATTATATAAGTACGAAAAGTAGAAAATATTCAATTTTTATTAAGATTAATCTATACGTGTGATTAAACTTTGCCCGTTTTGTAAAACTAAGGCTAAACACTACAATATTTGGCTTCATGTCATAGAGGGAAATAATCGGATTTTTGGGTGGTTTTTTTTTTTTTTTTTTTTTTTGTTTTTTTTTTTAACTTTGAAAGGACAGTTCAACATATCCAGTTATTTTTTTTTATACACGTTCTGCAATAAATCTAGCTTATGTGAATTTGCAGTAGCCTTTATTCATTTTCAGATCCTATTTTACTTGAAGACTTTGTGACTTTTTGTTTCAAAACCGGACTTAAATCCAGAACTACTTCCATTTAAATGTTGTCTATTGCTTTTGCAAACTATCACTTGAATTTATTAAAATCTTTTGTTTGTGGAACAAATAAGAGATAAAGAGAATTTTTCGTTTTCATGGAGGTATGAACCGAAAAAACGAATCACACTGTATGAATACGCGAAGTGTGATTGTCTTTGCGTTTGAATATTTTACTTGCCTACTGTGCAATGAAAACTCAGTTTGAATAGTGAGAAATTGTTAAAACTTTTACAGCTTTTGTTGTCATTTTGACTTTTGTTTACATACAATCTTTACATAAAAAGAAGCAATTTGTCGTGTTTTACTGGGGTTTTACATGGCCTCTTTAAGCGATGTCACAATGTGTTTCATGTGTAACTCTAGTACTAAGCTAGACCCCTAACATGTGCTCACCAAAGTACGGTATTCATGCCCACAACCCTCGATTATTTCGTTATACGAGTCCACCACCCTAACCACTTAAAAAAACTGACAAAACAGACTAAAAGCAGAAACAAAATGGATCCTTTGACAAAGCACTACGTATTTTGGTGTATTTTTAGTTTTAGTTTTTGTGGGTTTTTCTTTACTTGGAACGCAGTCCGTATGCGAACAATGCATTCGAATTAAGACAGCAAACAAACATCTGATTCGATTCATCACACAAAATAACCGATCGAGGGCAATGAATTTTAAGGATCGGTCTAATTTGTTTACTCCCTGTCGGAATCATACAAATATTGCAAGATATATATCCAGTAATGAAAATATCGTTTTCTGTATCAACTGTAACACCATATGGTCTCCACAAATCTTTACTATTGTATCTATCAATAACGGTTCCGTTCATGGCTAGTTTTACAATAGAATTATCTTCGTAGTCTGATACATAAACAGCTTGATTGTCTGCACCAAGTGCCACGTAGTATGGACACTTAAAAATCGTACTCCCGTTTTGATCGATTTGTATTAATTTTATTAACAATCCGTTAAGGTCAATAAATTTTATCAAGCCTGGATTGATAAAGGACACTATCAACATATCATCAGCGCAATCAATACCATAGCAGACTCCATCCATTAGCAGCTTCTTGATTTCATTCAATGTCCCTAAAGCATTCACAATTATCAATGATTGTATATCTGGAGCTGTAACAACAAGTTCGTGCGAATGAGTCTTTGTTATATCCCATAGGCATGCTCCAAGAGTTAAACAGGCTACGATACGTTTAACTTTGATGTCTACAAGCTTTATGTTTTTATTATTCCTATCCACCAATGCAAGTAGGTCAGTGTTTAAAAACACACTGCCTGTAATATCAGTATCACGCCTGTCGTTTACGTGTCGAATGCTAATATTTTCTTGGAATGTAGCTTTTATAGTTCCTTTTTCACGTTTTATAAATTTTTCACTTTCCCATAATGTTCTTTTCTTTTTATCTGCTTTTAGTGAACCGGGTTTCTCTGTGGATTCCTTCGTGCTAGGAATGTTCTCAGTTGAACATGACCTGCATTGATTTGCTGCGGTCGTAATAGGCATTTCGTCAATCTTCTTTTCTAAAGTAGAAACTCTTGCTCCTAGTAATTTCATGTTTACCCCAAGACTTTGAAGATTTTCCATTTTTGTTTTCAATTCATTAAGCCTTCTTGTACAGAGTCAAGTTCAAAAGAATTTTTATGTATCGCTTTCAATTCTATCATGTCTAACATTTTCATTAATAGCGAATCTAAAATGGTTTTGATTGTTTTCGTTAACACTTTTATCTCGTCCACAATCTCTATTCCATTACTCGTAGAATTTTGTCCCGTCTCAGAATCAGTCAACAATCAACAAGTCCTTCTAAGTTTCTCTCTACTTTCTTATCGAAACGGTAAATCTAATATCTTGTTACAGTCGTCCTTTAACAAATCGCTGCTTTTGGTGAAGGCCTCGTAACTACGGCTTGTTTAAAGCCGTGATTGCGAGGTTTTGGTAAAAAGGCGACAGTTACGAGTTAATGTCAATTCGGTAACATTATACACGTTTCGGTGTCTTTGGTTATTTATCGCGACAATATCTTCCAGTCTAATTGTTCGGAGTTACGTCCTTTGCTTAAGCTCTCGTTCTTGGAGGCGACAAGTCGAGCACACTGCGTTACAAAATTTACGAAGATTTCTGCGTTTAATGGTGATATTGCGTCGTGGTCAACCCAAAGAGTTTTGACGTAGATCTAGATGTATACTTGGAGAAGAATAAACATCAAGACAAGCTCTGTAGTTCACTCTTAACTGCCATCATCACCGGTTTTTCACTGCGCTTATAGTCAAAACTTTGTGGTTACACACCAGCCGGTTGTTGTTAACAGCCTTTGCTGATTATTGATGAACACATTCCATTCAAATGAGTTACAGGCGGCTCCTAAAGAACAATGATAAGTACAAACAGAAACATGTTCCTGCCGATTTGTCTTGGACGCCGGTCATTATAACAGACAGCAAAGGAGGGTATCTTCTATAAGTTGGAGACCCTGCAGATTTAACAGAAAACAAAATTTTGTGGTTAGGTAGAAGTGGTTTTAGTTCAACCAATGCAGTTAACTTTCTTTCGCGTAAGAAAATCCAATCCTTATTAAAGTTCCCTAGGCACATAAGCCTCTATGTTTGGGTTGGAACTTGCGATTTTACTAGCAAAGGCAAAAGGTTTGTCCAGCTAAAAAGGCCAACAAACAAGTCTGTTGAGTTATTTTGTGATAACTTGAAGAAAATTAAAGAAAGATGTCCCTTATCAAGAGTCAAATTAACGTATTTACATGTTCCATATTATTCGATTAGATTATGGAACGAAAAAAGGGCATAAGAACTCGCAAATCTTCTTAGAAGATGAGCGTGAAATAACACGCCCGATAGATAATGTCAACAAGCACATCGATGAGTCAAATGATGAACTTGATTCTTATTCACCGAAATTAAACCAAGATTTATTAGGAAGTCGGAAGAGAAAGGGCCACCCAATCAAGATATTCTGCTAACTTCAAACTTTTACTTAACGGCATTCATCCCGACAAGAAATTGGCTGCGTCCTAGTTCTCTTCAATTAGAAGACAAATTAGAAGAGACTGTCTGTAGAGTGTTACATTTATGTGAACTAATGTACTGACTTTTGTGCATGTAGGCAGGGAAGGTCTATCCACATTACTAAGGTAGTACACCAGTTATTGTAGTCTGTTCTAGTCATTAATATTTGTCAAATGTTGTATCTTAAGTGAATTTAAATGCTGACATTATGAATATAGGCAGGGAATGCCCAGTCATATGCACATAATACTGCAAGAACTTTAAAACATGAATATTGATTAGTGAATTTCCTAAATTTCATGAATTTCCTTTGTACTTAATTGCTTACTAGAGCTTATAGAGGTACTATGGATGTAGGCAGAAAAAGCCCAGCCACACCATTAAGGTAGCACTCCATATTTGTCTATTTGGTCATAATATATTTTTTTTCTTTCTCAAAATGTCTGATAAGGAATCACTTGAAAATTTAGGCTTAAATGATCAAAGTACTGAAAGTGATGTTAGATCGTGTGAACGCAAAATGACGGAAAAGGGTCGCGATTTTCAAATTTCTTCGCGTCAAAATAATTTTAAAGCTGCGTTATCGTCATGGCGCCGTAATGCAAACAAAACTTCAGTTCTTATGACAGATAGTAAAGATGCCAATTTGTTTAGAAATCAGCGTGTTTCACTCCAGTATTCTTTAGAAGAGCTAAGAACCATATATGACCAATTAATGCAGATAGAAGATGTCGATATCAGTACGGAATACGAAAGGCTTGAAAATATCGAAATAGAACATCAGCGCATGATGCAAATAATAGCTGCAAGAATTCTTGAAATAGAAAATGAATTTGAAACGGAATCAACCACATCCAAAATTTCAAATCGCTCTAAAATTTCTAAAGTTAGTAAGACTTCCCGTAGTTCAAAGGGGTTTGACATCTGACACAATTTTCCAACGCTGCGGTAAGGCAAGCTGCTTTAAAAACTGAACTTAAATACATTGATATTGAATCAGAGTTCAAGGCCGAGTTGCGAAAGCTTGAAATAATGAAACAATTGCAAATAGCAGGTGCTGAGTTGCAAACTCTTGAAGAAATCTTAGATCCTTTAGATTCAAAACATGAGTTAAATTTGCCATCAGCTGACAAAGCAGAAATTGTCCAAAACTACATTGAAACACATTCTCAAGCAACAATATTATCACAAGATTATCAGCAAATACAGTCCTTTGCGGAATCTCTGCCTATTCCTACTGTTTCTCAGTCAGATTTGCCTCATTTGGAATACCACATCTCTTAACCCACAAGTTCAAGCCTTTGTGCCTTCTCCTCATGATCAGTCTGGGAATTCACAAAGTACATGGGTTTATGATACGGCCATTCCTTCAACAACAGTTACAGGCATTTCGATCATTGACAGTAGTGCACTTCAGGGATGTCCCTAACCCTAGTCTTTCTTATCCACAAACTGCCAATAAAACAGAACAAGGTCTGCTGGAATAAGCCAATTCTCTGGCAAATCAGGTTAGCCTCAATCGCTTGCCCCCACCAGAACCTAGTATATTTAATGGTGATCCCCTTGCTTACCCTGGTTGGAAGTCTGCTTTTCAGATTCTTATTGAACAGAGGAACATTCCTCCATCTGAAAAAATACATTGTTTTAAAAGGTACTTGTCTGCTTCTGTCAAAGATGTTATTGAAGGCTTCTTTTTGTTGTTGTCAAATGAAGCTTGTGAAGATGCTAAATGGTTTATAAGCTCATGTCACGCACAGCATAATTAGAATTTTGAAGCATAACATTCTCATTTGATCAACTGTTATACGTGAACTCCTTTTAGAATCTTACAAAAACTGAGAAAATCAGCTTCTACAGTAAGAAATCAATGACCTCGGTGGTTATTTGACCCTCAACTCGGACAATTCTGTAACGATCCTACTAAACTCACGTAGAATTTCACTTCAAGCTTATGACTATACGTTGAAATTTGCGGAAATGCGCGGAAACTTGTTTCAGGGTGATCGATTTGAAATTACGGTTTAGACTTAGGAAAAAAAAGAATATTTAAAGTGTTGTGAGTAAAATTCAAAAGAAAAAAAAGACGTTAACTTAATTGTAACGTTATTGTTTGCACATGGTAGTATTGCCCTTTTCCTAAAAATTCCTATAAAATGATGAAGATAGTATCAAATTATCTTCAACGCCCTGTAGTCGTGCGATTTCCTTATTCGTTATTCGGCTTTTGAACCGTAAAAAATCTTAGGTAAAAAGAACCAAGCCGAAAGAAAGATGACACTTGTTAAAGGTTTGATGAGTTATTATTGATTTAAACTTGTAAATAACGACATTATAAAGCGTCATTATTTAGTAAATAAGTAGAAACCGGAAGTTGATATGTTTATATTCTAATTTTCAAAAGCTTCTACTTTCGTTTTGCATATATTTGATTTTTATTGGGTAAAAGCTGTAAATCCCACAATAATCGCGTTTCTTGGTGCCTACGATTCCCCTTAATCGCTCTAGAATGTTTTAATGCACTGGGCGGCGTAAATATTGTAAAAATGCATTTGAGACCTGAGCAATATTTGTAAACATTGTCTATCTATGGTCACATGACTACCACATGCCACTTGAGATCACGGGATTACCAAACACAGGACGAGAAATCACAAAAAACAAATTTATCTTATTTTTCAATAATTTATAGCAAACTAAAGAATGTTTAGAAGTCTCTAAACGAATATTCATATTATCCTTTACATGTGCCATATTATTGTCTTCGGCTACAACTAACTGATTGTCCGTGGCAAGATGAGGGGTGTATTCAAATCTCAGAGCTCACGTGGTATGTGTTATCAAGAGTTCACTTAAGCAACTAAGGGCTTTAATCATATCAATATGCAAAAGCAGGGTTTGGGTGATGTTCTCTAGAAAGAGTATTTGTATTTTTCTTGTCGATTCAATATGTGTTTGTTAACATTTTAAATCGAGACGAATTCACCCGATTCATCACGGAAAATCTTCGCTTATGTTCGGCTTTGATTGTTATACTCACAGGTGCTGATGACTAAACCTTACGGACGATTTCGTTAATTTTCGTGACCTAGCTATTTGTTTGAATGACTAACGAAAGATAAAACGTCATCACTGACGTCATAGTTTTATGTAAACAAACCTTAAGTTGTGGTGATATCGAAACTTCTTTCATGCCTTGTAGGCTAACTGCGTAGAACTATGCTGATCTTCTAATTTCAATCGTCAGATTTATTTATGCTTTTGAGCCTGTGGTATGGCTTTCTTATTAATTTTATAGTGTATTTTGGGGAAAATATGGCTTTAAATATATAATTTGCTTGGATGACATAACACCAGAATGTCATTCCAAGCAATTTAGGCGTGTCCCTAAATGTACCTAGTATGGTACATCTTAGAACAACAAGGCTCCCTTTAGCGTCTCGTATATTTAACACACAAAAACATGAATTATGACCTAGGACCCTGTATCTTTACACATACAAATATGTTTTGCTCTTGACCAAAGGAAGTGGCATATAGTTGTGGGTTTGCAAAGGCCAATACAAAGGTTCTTTTAAAACCATTTCCAATCTTTAAGAAAGACCAATAATTTGACTTTGGATCATTAATTTTTACATAAGTGATGCAGCTGACTCATCAAGTTGTTGTGTGCTCATTAAAGTACTTTATTGGTTAACAAAATGCTTTTTGGATAACAATGTGCTGTTACTAGAGAGGAAGGAGATAAAGGGTGTTCTGCTGCTTTGTGACTGTTTTATTGTCCCAAAAAGTTCTTAGTCGTCCAAGCTTTTTGTGCTTGCTAAAGAAAGCTTTGACAGCTTACATCATGTTATTTGGTGAAAAATTTCATTAGAGAATTAAATCTCATCAAGATTATTTGAATAACAGGTTGTACAAAAGGCCGCTGAACTATTAATTGTGCTAAAAAAAAAATGTTAGACACAATTATCTAGAAATCCATAGAGGTCGAGACAGCTATTGACATAAAAGTCCCAAAAAATCATTCATTTTGATGTAAACAAGGGGGCCAGAATGCTCTTGGTAGCTTATCTGAATTTCAAGGAAGAGAATTAAAGGAAAAGAAAGTGTCAACCCACAATACTATTTCCATGCCCTCCTCATATATTAGCAATGGCCATATAGAATGAGGTGTTTGTGTAAGCGTGTTCATAGGTTGTGGTCAGTTCTTGTCTGGGGCATATCTTCCACACTAACTTGTGGATTTCAGAATAGTGTAGTTTCATGCGTAACGTTTTTGGACACTCTCAAATTCAAGGTCAAAACTGAAGGTCGTGTGACAAGCAACGTAAGTGTGGGCATCCATAACTTTGATACATTTCTAGTTTGGAACACAGTAAACTTATATGATTTGATAAAACAAATAACTATAATACTAACATCTCAAAGATACTTTCCTCCAAAGTTTAGTTGAGTTCCATCATCCAGATTCTTTAACTAAAACCTTTGACAATTAAAATTAAACTTTTTAAAACTTCCAAATTGGATACAAAAGTAAAATTAACCATAATGTGTACAGCAGTTCATGGGAACATTTTCATTTTGTGTTTGTTTGTTATTCGGTAATAATTTTTCACAAAGTATGACTAAATGATCTTAAAATCATCTGTTGAGCAGATTGTGCTAAGATGAATAAAACATGTCATGGGTACTCCTAAAGTTACAAAGAAAACTAATCTTTGGAAAGTGATAAGGAATTTATAAATAAAGTTTTATCAACCTTGGGTGCCGGTTATTACTAAGCTTCAATGCAAGGGGAACAGATTAGTGGACAACAAGAAAACTATATACATTTACATAAGGGAGAATAGTTTGTATATAATATTTGGTCTTTAGAGCTTTATTTACCACTGTATAGGAGCTCTGTATGTCTAAATTGTTGAGTGCTTCGAAGATGGCGGAAGGGACATGTTCATTTGTTGCGTGTCATTTATTTCTAATAAGAAACTATTAAATATCGCCATAAAGATATTTGGTTAGAGAACCAATGAGTACAGCCCTTTTAAAATGAAATGGTACCGTTTGTCTGTACTGTTAGACTGAACATGATGTTTTGTTACGATGAAAATCGAAGCGAGAGATTTTGAAAACGCGGTCTGTATTTCCGAAAGCAGAAAGTTCCTGACAAAAACACATACCTAGATGGGTAGAGAAATTTCTGATCTTCAAAGCAATATATAAATAATTCGCGTCTCTAATCTACTCGTGTTATAATTTTAATTTGAAAAATCGCATGGTGTTCTGTTCAGTGCAAACCGAAACTGACTGCTGTACCCTTCAGTGAAACGAATTTCTGTACGTTTTGGGGCAAGATTTGATTGAATATTTAAACTTCGAACACGTGTTTTTGTCGTTTTCGAGAAGATTCATAACCATTTGTCCTATAAAAATGAAAGTTTTAAGTTGTTTTATTACTAGGAATGTTAAATGGCCGAAACAATGCCCTCAACACATTTCGAAGATAATTAGAAAACCTTTCAAATTTCAATGAATATCTAGTCCCGTTATCTTCCGATAGGGGGCTTTTTTCAAATACTGACCTATCTAATTTGAGCATTCTGGGTAGTGTCGTTCGTGACAACTCGGCCGATTCCGTCGAACTAAATTCAAAATGTCAGCGCCCATGAGACGCACGCTTCGAAATTTTGATGTCTCTTCTTGGAGTACAGGTAAGACATGAGTGCTTTCGCAATTAAAAATAATTACTTTTCTAATTAATTTTGGGCGACTACTAAGTTTGTTTTCTCCACTATTGTAGGTTTTATTGCAATTATCCACTTGCTACTTTTAGGCGGTATAATATGGAGTTATGCGTACGACGTAGTAATATCTATCCCAATCTGGATAAGTGATACGGTCCCGAAGACAGGTCAATCTTCGGAGAATATGACATGCGCAGCCAACGTATCTAGTCCTGGTGATAAGATAGATTTCCATTCCACGATACTATTCCCGCAAACCGTGATGCCTCATTTCACTTAGCTATAACGTTTTTTTTTTTCCTAATGTTAAAAACGGTTTTATAAAGTACATGTATCTACAAGTTTCTTGGGATGTTTAACCGTCAATTTATAATTAGCTTCGGGAGAGAGCTGGATTATCGCCACTCTTCCTGATGCCATTTGTAGATTTGTTATTCAATAAAAATCTATGATGGTCAACCGTCACATAAGAATAAGAATTGTGATCAGTGATCGCAATAATGAGTGATGCCGGTTAGGCATTAGATCCCAGACTGTTAAAGTATATTCCAGACTTAAAAGTTCAGAAACCGAGGAATGACACAAAAAGACTTGGCTAATGATTCATGTAATAAAGTAGGAGAGCCCAACGAAATAATGAGAACTAAACATTGGCGAACAAACTCCTAGCAAAAAAATAATACGTGCGGGACCAAAATGATAAACATGGCTACATTACAAGTGGGTCTCGTATGCATGTTGAAATCAACATCATTTTTGAATGCAGGGTCAAAGGTCAAGAAGAAGAAATAAAATCTGAATAAAATTCTCGATACATTACATCTAGTTCTTAAATAAGATCACGCCGAAATGATGTCGACTTTGGAAAAAATCGGTGTATTTTAACTAAAGAATATACACTCCGGCGGAACCAACTGTCAGCGTCTCTTTCGCGCGTTTCGGTAATTCAAATATACCTTTCTACAGGTCACAATTTTTTATCAAACTTTCTCAAACTTGCTAAAAATATTTGTATGCTTAAAAGGGCTGCTCTTATTGAATACGGTGCCATTTTGACGCGTAGAGAAGGGGGACCTTGTAGGTTATTTTATATTACTAATCTGCAAGTCACCCTTTTTGCTCATTCTTTCTAAAGCTTGCCTGAAATGTATGCTTTGTCATAAGAAAGATCCCAATTAAATATGGATATATTCTGAACAATATCGAAGTCAGCAACTCTTTTGAGACAATATCCTTGTTACTTTGCTAAAAGTCAAAATTCAAGCTCAATCTTTCCCAAACTTTATGAAAACATTTGTTTGGTCAGCTTAAAATATTTTTTTGACAATGCTGGAAAACAGTTCATGTTGAAAACGTTGACTTTCCGTCCTATATAAAGTAAAAGAGGGTCTTGGTGGCAATATAAAAAACACTGCTCATCCAATTAAAACCTGCAAATCTATTATGTTTCCATGTGAGCCATCTAAGGCTATCTTCGCCTCCTTATTCTTTTAAAGCCTTTCATTGTGTAAATCAAATTTGTAATTTGTAGTGTCATCGCGTTAATCCTTTCCTGTTAAGCGTCCTTGTGGTTTTATATTTGAGAAATATTTTAGGGAAAGAAGAACTCGCTCTTAACAAAAAATTTCTATTTTCCATGAGATAATTTCTACCATTTAGGATAGTTGGGTTTTAAATTGCACTCATTAAATCTTTTTGTCTGTAAGGTAATTCGACTATAATAAGACTTCAATTAACCCTTTCCTGTATAATCACTGGTTTTTACGTCCAGGCAATTCTATACTTGAAAAAATATTGTGATAAAAGAAGAAATTGCTTGATACAAGCAATTTCTTCTTTTATCACACTATTTTCTACCACATAGAATGGTTTTGTTTCAAATTGCACTCACTTTTCATTGTCGTCTGCAAAATGTCTCAAATTGGGCCAGTCTAAAATTTCGAGAAACAGGAAAGGGCTATGAAAGGGTTTATTATGAATGGTAATAGTCTGCATACTTTTATTTATCATTGTTTTGAAGAAAACATGAGATAAGAAGAAATTGCTCGTTTCGGGCATTTTCCAATAGGGTATGAAGACCAAGGGTTCAAAGGATTTTTATAAAGTAATAGACATCTTTATCCAAACGTACTACTTACTGAAAGAAACTTTAAATAAAGTAAATTTAACTTTTCTCATTAGAAAAATGTTATTCTTCCATATTTTCAGCCGAGTTCTAGTAAATAAAGTGATTCTAGACTTCAAAAAGATAATATTTTAGTCAAAACATCCTTCAAAAGGCAGAGTTGCGGCGAAACAATCTGAGAAAGTGGTTTCACACTCAAATTGACTAATCGCTGGCCCACCCAATTTCTTCGTTAGCCCCGCCCATTGACTCAGACAGGAAGTTCCGATTCGATTTTAAACGGCGTTAATTTGAAGAAATATGGCCAGTAACATGTAACAACAAAATATTCGCAGAGCGGCGCATTTACGCCCGAAGGGACTTGTCAGTGGAATATAGTATTTAACCATACGTTTTTATGATAAAGATGACCTTGAAAACTGACCTTTACGGATAAGATTAAACTAGATTTCAACAAGATGACAGCACCCCAAAATAATACAATTATGACTGGTCTCACAAGAGGGAAATTTTGCAAGTGTAAAAGTTTCAACCAAGTCCGACTGTGCAAACTGTGCAGGCTGAGCAGAGTTGGAACTTTCATTCTTGGAATATCTTTTGTATTTAGAATGATTTTCATAACTCACAATTTAACGATTTTTGTAATGCGAGTTGTGGTTGACCTATGCACTGTTTCAACACTAAGATTCTTCATTGTGGAACACTATTTGTGTCATAATATAAAACATGGTGGCAATTCTATCGCTGGGGGCATGTCATTATTCTATTAATGAAATCTAAGAGTGGCAGTTCTTTATAATGGGGCTCAGTATTTAGGGTGGTGGGGCGTCATTTTGCTATATAAACTATTGACGGGGATCACTTTGAGTACGGGAATCCTTTTCCACGCTACACCAGCTATAATAGTGTCCACAGCGGCGGCACATATCCTTTCCGACATTTGTCTCTCACCTATGGTTGGATGATCGTAAACCTAAGTGGGATAAACGATGGAGGCTAGGAAAATATATAATGGTGGTACAGGTACGAGAAATCCATTGTTAGGTGCCCAAGCCGCCGCGATATGACTGAAAGGTGTTAAAAGAGGCGTTAAGTAAGAAAGAAAAATAGGTTTAAGAAGGAACAAAAAAAGATGTATCATGAAAAGTAGGACAAATATACAACGCATCAATGTTCACCTTGTGGTATT